>JBBGZY010000876.1:895000-2140567 GCA_037952925.1 Lithobates clamitans
TGCACAGCCCTGTCACTCTACACATCATGGAGCTTCTCCCTCTCTCTCTCTCTTTGAGATGCAGACAGATATTTGTCAGATCAAACATAAGACGATCTCAAAAGAAAAGCAAGTAACTCGCTCCCTCTTTGTTTGCAAATATGGTGTGACTACAGTGACATGGGGGCCAGTCCACAGGTCAGAGACTAAAAGCAACTGGGGCAAAGTATGCAGGATTTCCTCTGCTCCAAGACAGAAGAAAGAAAGAGGCACTGGAGATAAAAAAGGAGAAAACAACGATTAGTAATTTTAGAGTTTTAAAGAGTGGACAAAGAGGAAGGAAGGAAAGAAAAAGAAGTAAGCTGGAAGGACATAAGGAAGGCTATACAGAAGAAAGAAAAGAAGAACAAATGCAGTAATTAAAGGAAGACAAAAGTGAATGAAGGAAGGAATGAAAGAAGGAAGGAAAGAAAGAAGGAAAGAAAGAAAGAAAGAAAGAAAGAAAGAAAGAAAGAAAGAAAGAAAGAAAGAAAGAAAGAAAGAAAGAAAGAAAAGAAAGAAAGGCACTGGCTATAAAAAAAGGAGATTGGTAATTATAGTGAGGAAAAAAAGGGAAGGATGGAAGGAAAAATACACTGGAAGGACAGAAGGAAGTATAGACAGAAGAAAGCAAAGAAGAAAGAAAGAAGTAAATGAAGGAAAAGAAAGAAAGAAAATAAGAAAAGAAAGAAAATAAGGAAAGAAATAGGCACTGGCTATATAAAAAAATGGAGATTGGTAATTATAGATCTCAGTGAGGACAAAGGGGAAAGAAGGGAGGCTGAAAGGGAAAAAAGAATGAAGAATAGACAGAAGAAAGAAAAGAAGAAATAAAGGAGTAAATGAAGAAAGGGAAAGAAAGAAAGAAATGGAAGAAAGAAAGAAGATTAGAGAGAAGAAAGAAAGAAAAGAAAAGAAAAAAGAGAGCATTAGTAATGAATAGGTGAAAGAGAAGAAAAAAGAGAGAAAACAACTAAAGTCAATAGACATGGAGATGGGGAGAGAACAGCAGAAGGATTTGGAGTGGAAGGACGGACAGAATGATTTGGAGCAGGAGGACAGACAAAAAAGGGAGAGAGGTGAGATAAGATAGTAGGAGAAGATACATTAGTTGGGGAAGAATTGAATGTGAGATAGTGGGAAAGGATGAAGGAATATACAGAAAGATGAGTCCTATGAGGAAGAAAAGAAGATAAAGGGATCTCCTGAGGAGAGCAAGGGAAGCAAGATAAAATAAGAGGAGAAAGATGAAATGGGAAGGGGTGGCGGGTACAGAGAATCCTGGGGAAGAGAAGAGGATAGAGCTCAGGAATACACACAGTGCTGCAGGAGAGCTTTCCATCACAGACTAACATGTAAAATAGATGTCAGATGCACAGTCAGTAGATACTAATTTAGATGTAATAAACGAGCCCCAGTGGAAATGCTCCAGTAATTTAATGTTTGTCTACTTTCCTCTGAAGCCTCCATGCATTATTTCATAGCGGGCTTTACTCTCTTTCTTCAGCATATCATCCTATCTAACATAAATCCAGCCCTTTCCCATTTTAACTCTTCTTCTCTCACCCCATGTATCCTTCTTCAGAATCACATTTCTGCTCCTTATCATTCACTTATTCATGCTCAGTCTTTCTTCTTCTCTTTATTTCCCACTTTAAGTTTCCACCTTCCATTTTAATGCAGTTTCTTTTGTTGGGAGCCTGCCCCATAAAATCAGTGCTTGGACTTGCAGCAGTTCACCAGGATAGAGAAAATAATTTTTCGGTCAGTCTTAGCCGCTTTTTTAAATTTTTTACATTTACACAGGATGCAGCCATATTGAATAATTATACTCAGGATGATCAGTGCTGAGAGCTATATAATCTCTACTGCTTTCTGCTATATTTATATATGATACAAGGCTTCAAATCTACTAACTGTATATGGAAAGCATAAATTAATAAAGACAAATTCCACACTGTCTCAGTATGTTCTTTATCAATTTAATTTTGCTTCAGTTCACAAAAAAAGAAAGAAAAAAATTCCACACTGCAATTTTCTAATTTGCCAAAATAGAATGCTAGCTCTGGGCATCAACCTTATTTTTAGGACATACCATTAAATTCAGTATCAATGTGATAAGTGCTGAATAATTATTTTCAGTGTCTATGTACTGAGCTGTATACTATGACAATTAAAGGATAGAAGGTGGCAGAATCGACTAAGCGCTCCACCCACTGAGTTTGTATTTTACCATTTTGGTCTGGGTACCTATAGACCTATTTTTGTCCCAAGCATGTACAAATGTACTATTGAATGGCTCACTACCTCTGCTGGAGGTCTTCTGCACAACATTCACCACTCTATCAGTAAAATAATATTTTCTAACATCACTCTTCAACATTCCTCCTTCTATGGTAGTTTGAGGTCATGTCACCATGGCCTTGAAATCAGCTTCAAATGTAAAATACCCCCAAACCTTATTCATACTCATAAATCCTACTATGTACTCTCCAATATATACGTATCCCTCTAAGTGGAAATCTTCGCTTGCAAATAATTCATATTATGGGTCACCTAAGTCAAAGGGGTCCTGTCTTCCTTCAGTCTCTACACTTTAAATCTGAATTTAACATTTTTTTTTAATACATCAATAGGACACATAGAAACATTCCATAGAGAATACAATGGTGAAGCTCTATTTGCAGTTCAAAAGCAAAGCATTCCTTTTTATTGATTTCACATAATACAGGTGAAAAGTACACAAAAAAGCATCTGGCCTCCTTCCTCCAAAAAGGCGCATTAACTTTGTTTACTTTCCACCTGTATCTATCGGCAAATTCTAAGCAAGAATGCTTCCCTTTAAGCCATAAGTAGAGCTGTCCCTGTTGTTTTATATATGGTATGTATGAGGCATTGTGGGGCAGGATTTTAATGTTTTATGCTACATGTTTGTCTAGGCACACAGAAGCTGTATATATTGCACAGTTGTCAGTATGGCTGGAGGTTTCATTTAAATAATAATAATACAAAAATAATCTTTCTTAACACTTCATTTTCAGTGCCTAGGCACTCAAGATCACATGGTCACTGGTTACCAGAAGCATTATGGGGGTTTAAGATGAATTCAAGTGTCTAATGTTTTCTGTTTCAATTGTTTTTATTGCATTTTCACCATTTCACCGGTATGAGAACATTGGAACAGAGATTGTATGTAATCTTTATGTTGCGCTCGAAATAACATTATATATAGAACGTCACACAAGAGACTATAATTTGTGTCTGTAGTTTTCAATCAGACAGACTTTGTCTGACAGACGACCGGTGAGAAAAAAGGATCAGCAAGAAACAACTAGGCTGTACTTTATAAAAAAAAAAGGCCACACTCTTTATTTACTATTAGAAAACATACTGAAAGATAATAATAAAAAAAAAATGAAAACACATATAAAGGTATTTAACTAAAGACGATGATTTCCTTATTTATATTTACTTCACAAAACTATGATTCTTTATTACATGAAAGAAAATAGTTAAGGAGAACTGTACAACAGGTATGCAGAACGTAAAAATGTGTTCAAATCCAGGTAGCATATCAATAAACAAACACACACTCACTCACACATATAAATATAAATATATATATATATATATATATATATATATATATATATATATATATATATAGTACACTACCTGTCAACCATTAGCACTGTACTCTATGCTTAAAAACATCTATTTTTGTAAGCTCTAATGAGCAGGGCCCTCTGATTCCTCTTGTACTAAATTGTAATGTAACTGTATTGTCTGCCTTCATTTTGTTAAGCGCTGTGCAAACTTTTGGCACTATATAAATCCTGTATAATAATAATAATAATTTTGTATTTAAAATAGGGAGTTTCAGTTCCTACATATCAACACAACACTCTACAAAACTCTATATTACTTACATGCAGTTATACAAGTATTCGTATTTAAGTACTGTATAGCCGCTATACACATATACACATTTTTAAATGATTCTGTTTGAAAATCAATCTAATAGGTGAGCTGTAATTGTCCACTCCTCAGAGAGTCCTAAAATTAGGAAAACATAATTGGCTAGATTTCTGAATAGTGTGTATCTCCGCAGATCAGACAGGTTTATATGTAGGTATTCAGGTGAATCAAAAAACAGCAAATTATTGATTCTCTTAATTCAATGAACAGTAATTAGGAGGTTTCGGCTGAATGCAACTTTCTCATATATTCATACATTTAAAATCCAAATCCAGTTGCATTTTTTTTATTCATGCATAGATTTGGAACTTCTGTTATATTTTTAATGTATCTGACTTCATTGGGGATCTTTCTTCACACTTCCTGTCTCTGTGCTGCCAGAACAAGAAATGAAGAGAGAGTTTTTTTTTTAACTCTTTTATTCTTTAACTTGCCTTAACCTCCCTGGCGGTATGATTATGTCAGATTTTTGCGTCTCAAAGCGGTACAATTGTTTTGCATAGAAATTTGGCATTCTATATTGTAGGCCTGTAATTCTTACCAATAACACACTTAAATCTGTCCAAACAAGAGTCTGGTAGACATCCCGGGTATGATAAAGTTTGAAACACAAAATCATAAATTATAATATAATAAATAACTATAAATAATTATAAAAAATAATAATATAATAATAATAAAATTAATTTCCCCACGATTTACCATCGCTGAATTCTGCAAGTGTTCTAATTTACTATCGCTGTTTTCTAGCTGGTCTAAAACCACTTTTGACGTAAAGGGACACTTTTTGGTTGCTATGGACTCAAGTTTCCAGGCAGAAAGAACAGTGTATATATAATATAAAACTGCATGCAGGGCATTGGACAAAGTACTAGGGACAAAAGGGATGTGAAATGATTTCATAATGTAATGTAATCTGTAAGATTACAGTGTATGTGTTATGAATTTTCTATTTTTTGAATTTGCCACCGGGCTCCGCCCCCGTGCGTTGTGACGCTTGCAGGGGATGGAGCCCGGCACACAGAGGCATCGGGCGGAGGACAGAGCCCGCGGACACAGTAGGGGGACATCACAGGATCCTGGGGACAAGATAAGTAACCTGCACCAGGATCCTGCAATGCAATCCTGAGTGTGGCTCGGGGTTACCGCTAATGGTACTAAAATTTAACCCCGAGGCACACTCGGGGAAAACCGCCAGGGAGGTTAACTCTTGCCCAGTCTATGAAGAAAACATGTTTTGTTGCTGTCTGTGTCTCCATTGGGGACATTTCCTTCTCTGTGACCCCTGCCACTGGCAAAGGAAACCCTTTTGGAAACAGCATTAAAAGCTTCACAAGCGTTCCAAATTTCTCTACACATCTATTGATTTTCAACTGAGAATTACTTAACAACATCAGCGTGCTTGCAGAAAGTAAGACATTTGTTCTGCTATGGACTATATCACACAGGAGAATTTTAAGTTCAGCTTCCACATTCTCTAAGGCCCCTTTCACATGCGCCTTCTGTTTAAGCCTACCTGTCAGTTTTTCAGGTGGACCTTATCGTAATCTCCATGCAGGTCTATGGGCAGGCAGATTGGCCCATTGCTGCTGCCAGAAATGAGCAGAAATCATTAAAAGAGAAATGATGGAATGCCATAGGATTGGGTGAGTTGAACTTTAGAGATTCTGTGGGTGGTGAGGTTTTGCCAAAAGCAAAACCACCACTGAGACAAAGGCCTAACAGTGTAGGTTTTGCAGGAAACCTTATATATGCAAAGGGGTATAATCACTGCCATGTGTGCACCTTCATATTACAGAATAATATAGTATTTTTTCCTTCACATATCACTTTTTTAATGCCTCTGCTGTCCAGGTGAGTACTAGGCTTATAAGGGACAGGTGTAGCAGAGGCTGCAGTGGCACCTACCTCAGACCCTATGCTTAGAGGGCGGTGCAGATGTGGCATGAGCCTCTGTTTTGCCAAACAGTGTCCTGCACTGTGCTCAAATTGACAGCTTAGTCTTGCAGTTTACACTGGGAGACCACAGCTCTCCAATGTTATCAATGAAGATCAGCTGTCAATGTGCTCTCTATTGGCTCTTCTGATACACAAAGCATAGTGGTTACATTGAGAGAGCAGCTCTCCTCTATAATCTACAGTGCTGAGTGCTCAGTGTGACAGTCTGTTCCCACTAGCGTTGCAGCCTTCATTCATTTCAGCCTTAATAATCCTTATTTTTATTTACCCCATCCCCTTCTTCCCTTACTTTTTTTTTTTTTTTACAGATTTTTTAGAAATAGTTCTTATGTAACTTTTTTTTTTAAATTTGTGTTCGTTCATTTCTGTAGCACTGCTTTAAAAAATGTAATTTAACTTAATTCTAGTATGTTCATAAAAGATACAAATTGCAGAATAAAATTTGTTTTTAATGAGTTGTACACTACTTTATTTATCACATGGACAAATCAATTTTGATTCTAATAATATTCTGATTTACACACTGATTATAACTAAATCACCATGGCTTGACCATGTTGCAATGTTTCTCCTATTCCTTTTCTGTTATCCTTGGTCCAAAATGTGGTAACACTGAGGCAGGAGGGACAATGGTTGTCATTTCTGTACTCTTCACTGGCCTGGCCACTGTATGTTTGGATGTGCAAGCTCCATTTGTCTCATTTGAAGAAAGGCAGGGGGGTTGCCTTGTGTGCAAGAGAACTATATATAAGTTATATTAGGTTACAAATAAGATAGGATCTGTAGGTTTTTTCTGAAGTAGAATTTGTTTGTAAGTCGAAACAGGTACATTTTTTAAGTGTAGCTCCAGCCAAAAAATAATGTTTATGATGTTAACATCCCTGTAACATTTGTTTTGCTGTCTGTGTCCCTATGCAGAAGATTTTACCACACTTTATGTCCCTATGACATTGGAAAATTTTGGGTTGTTGTGGAAATAAGGATTGGTGTTAAATCTTCAGTGGAGACACCCTTTTCCCATGATAACTCTTATGCCCTGTAGACACGGTCGGACATTGATCGGACATTCCGACAACAAAATCCATGTATTTTTTCCGACGGATGTTGGCTCAAACTTGTCTTGCATACACACGGTCATACAAGGTTGTCGGAAAATCCAATCGTTCTAAATGCGGTGACGTAAAGCACGTATGTCGGGACTATAAACGGGGCAGTAGCCAATAGCTTTTGTCTCCTAATTTATTCTGAGCATGCGTGGTACTTTGTGCGTCGGATTTGTGTACACACGATCGGAAAATTTTATAGCAACCTCTCAAACTTTGTGTGTCGGAAATTCCGATGGAAAATATGTGATGGAGCCTACACACGGTCGGAACTTCCGACAACAAGGTCCTATCACACATTTTCCGTTGGAGAATCCGACCGTGTGTATAGGGCATTACAAGAGATTATTTCCCTTCCTAGGGGGAGATTTCCTCTCACTTCCTGTTGTCTCCCTCTGTTTGTAAGTAGGAGTCGTTTGTAAGTCAGAGGTTTGTAACCCGGGGACCGCCTGTATAGAAAAATGTCATTATTTGACACCTTCCTATCCATATTCTGTTTAAAAACATCCCCAACATAATGATTACAATTGCAACCCCTTTGAGAGCCACCAAATGACACTTGGGGTAGCTGACAGCTTGGAGCCTAAATGACAAGCGTTGTTTTTGATCAAGTGATCACTATGTCAGCTTTGACATGCTGCAGTTTGTATCTGCAATGCCATATGTTTAATGCTGTAATTACCAGATTATAGTGACAAAAAAAATTAAAACAAAATTTTATTTTAGAGTTTTATGCAATTCTTAGCCTATAGTTTAACAAAATAGCCTGGTCTTTTTGAACACTTTACCATGTAAAATCCTTACATGTCCTTAAAAAAATATAAATGTGATTTAGGTTTGCAAATGAATCAACCAAATCATATTCCCATTGTATTTACTGTTTACATACAGCCTACAACATATGGCATACTTGGAATTAGCTGACAAGTCTGGTTAGCTAGGGAAGGTATTTTAGGTATCGATGCTCCAGCATCGATACTTAAAAATAAATATGTTTTTTTCAATATTTGTGAGTAAAATTAACTGCACCTAACATTTTTAAATGTGCATACAATGTAGGAATAAAACAGCAACACACTGGAGATACTATTGATAACTGTTCATATGCTGCATACTTGTTCCAATAGCACAACATAGTGTTTTTTTTGTGTAATGTGAGAGAGAGGTACAGCGCTCCCCTGTAGCTGTTATGATAAAGTGCTACACTGTATACACACTATATATCACTTAAATATGAATTACAATACTCTATGGTATATATACAAGTGATAACCATGCATAACAAAACAACACATACATCAAAGTATAACACCACTGTGATTCCAGTGTCAATATTACATGCAGTATTGAAACAAAATAAGTAAAGTCCAAATGTAGGAAAACTTTTCTGTGAACTCTGTGCAATTATTGCAAGTCACCGCCAGTGTCCCTCCACCTTCCACCTTCCAAACTAAGCGTTCACCTACACTTTTGACCTTCGCAGGCCACTATGCCCTTCCCCTTTAAGGAGCATAAAGATCTTCTAGAGGATAAGTAAGTACTTATTCCTAGTGTATTCGCTGTATCATATAGCAATCCATATCGATGGTACTCATAAAACAATCAGAAAAGATTTTTCAGTGCACTGGCTCTGGTGTAACAGCAAGCAGCAGCCAGGGTGTAAACTTCTTCTGTGTGTGTGCTGAGGTCACCAGACCCCACCCACTCGTTTTGTCACACGTCATGTGACTTTTTCATAGAGTATTATAGTGTTTTCTTTGCTTAAAGTGCAATTATTTTTTACATTTTTTGGTTTAAATGTTTAGGTGATATATTGACACATTCCTTATACACTTGTTCAGAACAGAAGGCACAAAAGCAGCATTATTTGGATCCATGACAAAGTAGGACCACACCAGATGCATTGGACATCAGTGTACAGCCAGTTTAGATTTATCGTGTACACACTCAAGTGGGCCCATAATGCAAGTGCATTGTAACAATTTCTAACTTGTTCATTAGCTTTAGTAAATCAATCCCAATGCATTGTTTGTGCCCAAAAGGCTTGATTTACCAAAACTGGAGAGTGCAAAATCTGATGCAGCTCTGCATAGAAACCAATCAGCTTTCAATTTTTATTGTCAAAGCTTAATTGAACAAGTTGATGTTAGAAGCTGATTGGCTACCGTGCATCGCTGCACCAGATTTGGCACTCTCCAGTTTTAGTAAATCAACCCCACTGTTATCTTAGTTTGGATAGAGTAAGGGAGGGTCAACCCCACTTCCGTCACCTGTGCCAGACATCCCCTCACTGCTATGTTGAACATTTTTAAACCAGTGACATTTTTAAGAACTGCCCAATCGTGAGAAAAAAACTACATAAACATCATACATATCACCATATCACTTAATTAGATTTAGTCTAGCTCGTTTTGTGGTCAACAGATATCTGGACTTTGTAGCCAAGGTTACTTTTTTCTTCCATATTTAAAGTTAAGCTCCTATTTTGTACAAAAAAATGTAAAAAAACAGCAATCCCTTTTTTCTGCCATTTTTCTGCTATATTTTCTAATATATCATTTATTAATTTTAGTGTTTTTTTTTTTAAATTTTTTATTTAGTTACCTTTCTGTCATTCCTTGCTTCAAAAAAAAGCAAGTAGTCCATCAAGTCTGTTCCATGATTTACAGTAAATCATGGATTAGACTTGATGGACTACTTGCTCTTTTTTCTGATGTCGCTTTTCTATGCTTCTATGTTTTTATGTAAGCCCATTATTATTAAGACGTCTTTAAAGGAGAAGTATAGTATGCACTCCTGTGACCCATTTTCAGCATAGAACAGACTGAAGTCCACACTCTGCTCACATCACCAATGTCAGTCCAGGCACCGTGTCATCCTGACAATGGGAGTCTGGATCTGCCAGGTGCCTGGACTGACACCCGGCTCAGCCTCCCAGCAAGTCGCTGAGAGCCTGAGACGGCCGCCCCTGCCCCTCCACAGCCCAGCACTCTAATGAACAAGGAGGGAGAAGTGCAGATGACAGTTTACAGCCCTTTGCTCACGGATCTCTGAAAACTGAGCGATCAGCGATGTTCAATCGCTTGGTTCTCGGTGTAGAGGCGCCTGGGGGACAGATGCAGAAAAAAATCCTTTGCTTCTCTTTTAAGTTTCTTGAAAAAAAAAAAACACCAGCTGATATGCCACCATGCTCCCCACACACTCAGTTGGAGCACATGGTAAATATCTACTTGCAGATATGAAGAAGCATGTAGCCTCTTCCCCTTCCTGGGATTCAGTGTTCAGGTCTGAGCAGTCAATCTGCAGGCCTGAACACCATCAAATGAGGTATAGGAGGAAGTCATTAATCTTGGCTAAGATCCAACATGGTTCTTACCAAGGCTTTGGACTCTCAGTTAAGGTGGAGTGATGGAGTTGTGAGGAACTTCAGGGAAGGTATATATTGGTGGATGAGGGGTTTGTCCTTTCAAGAGAAAATGTAATTTTGCCCTGGAAGACTTTTTAATTGAATAAAGCTCTTTTTGGCCTTCTGTCTTCCAAGTTCACTCTGCTGTAAGAGCAAGTTTGTACTTGTGCTCTAGTTTCCATCTGGTTAGGTGCTATTGTCTTCCAGTAATTGGTCACTGAAGTGAGTTATCACCATCAGTTCCTATAGGGGAGCTGTTACTGGGTATATAGAAACAGGGGCATCTTAATAGCATCATGGGCCTCTGAGCAAAGCAATGCACTGGGGCCCCTACCAGCTTGTCCCAAATTGCGTACCTACTCTCCAGAATTAAACTATAAATAGTTCATAGAATTAAACATATATTTATATATAAATACATATATAGGGGGACAGGACTGGACAGTATGGAAGGGCAGGAGGGTACAGTACAGGGGACGGGAGGGTACAGTATAAGGTGCAGTAATGTATACTATAGAGATGTCCTCCTCCAACAGAGCAGCACAGGGAAGCTGCTGTCACATATCTTACCTGTCCTGGCACTCCGTCAATGGGCTCAATGTACAATCAGAATGATATCTCCCCCGCTACCTTCTCCGTGCAATTTCTGATGCTCTTCTGGTGCTTTGCAGGGGTTAAGGGAGAACCCCTGAGGCGGAGCATTGTACTGCTGCTGCTTGTGTTGGCTGGATGTGCACCGCACTGATCACATGGGATGAATAGGAGAGGAGGGCTGGCGTGAATCTGATTAATGCACATCCCGCCCACGCAAACAGTGGAAGTAGTAAGATGCTCAGAGACTCCCTCCTAACCCCTGCAAAGCGCTTGAAGAGTATTGGCACCTGCAGGGGACCCCTATGCATCTGAGACTCCTAGGCAATGCCCAGGGGTGCCCATGCATTAAGATGGCCCCGTATACAAATGCTGTGTCATTTTCCTTCTTTAAAATGATCATATTGCATAACGATAACTCACATACCCAGCACGGATACAAGTAGCTTATATAGGAAAGCCAAGCCCAGCCTATACGAGCTATGAGGTCTGGGTTGGAGATCAAACTCAGGCCCATTCCCTGTTCACAGCAGGACATTCAACAGATCACAGTAGGACAATGCTGGATCCACTGGACAGGTGATTATGCTTGTAGGCAGGTGTGGTTTACCCTCTTCTCTGTACATAGCACTGTGTTGTAGACCACTGTAGAGAAGTAATAGATGATGAGAGGAACCTTGATCCCCTGAAACCTCCACAAGTGTCACCAAAGGAGCAGTGGTATGATAGGACACTGCAACACTGGATGACCTCAGCAGCCATCTGTTGTGAGGGCAATGCCAATAAACAGGACTGTCCCACTGCAATTGGCATGCACTAGCGAAGTGGATAGTATAGGGACAAGATACCTCCTGGATAGAGACAGCGCATCTAGATCTAGGGAAAGTTTCCTAACAAGGAGGGACAGAATAGGGCTACCACAACTGGCTTCACAATTTCTGGGACTTAAAAAGGAACTCAAGCTGACCTCCTCATTTTTTTTCTTGGCCCTGTTTACCTAATGATGGTATCTGCACATTTCAGATACTCACCCACCCAGTGGATCCAGCATTGTCCCGCTGAGATCCTCTCATGCCCTGCCACAGCTCCATCCCCCGCCGCCATGTTCTCTCTGATGTCATTGAGAGGTCCACCAGCTCTTCTGGGTTCAGTTGGCAGGCCTGTCGATGACAGGCTGATAGGCCCGCCCCCTCCTCCTGTTCTTGAATGAAAGGCTATGCATCCTGGGATATATGATGCATAGAGGCATAGCAGGCAGTGTGCGCATCATTTGCCTAAGGCGAGTGACGTGCATGGGAGGCGGTAGTGGGCTTTGAATGAAAAAAAAAGTAAACAAAGGGAAAAAAAAGCAATTCCCTATTCCTGCAGAGGAAGGGAGGAGGGGTGGAGAGGCAGCATTGTCCTCAGGAGGCTGAAGATCCGCTTTAAGAGCTGTGACAAGGATCTTGCCATCGGTCTTCCAAGTGCACCTTACACTGCTACTCCAACTAACAGCCACCCCTCTCTAAGCAGCTACTGCTCTGGTAACGTAAGCCTTATTAAGGTGACAATTCAACTGCTGGAACTATCCCGCTGTGCCTCTAACATTCCTGAGAGCTTCTGTACCTGTGATGCCTGTGTCAGCGAGACTCTGATACCAAATTGCTTGAGACTGTACATGAAGTACCTTATAGCTGTTCTCAACATGTTATTTGCTACTTTCACTTAACCAAATAATAACTGTGTCACTCATCTCGTGTGCCTTTCCTCCATCTTGGGTACCAACCAACTGGCCCTGCCCACATGCTTTCTGATAAAAGCCAAGCATCACAGGTAAGAGGGGATAGGTGGGGGAAAAAGCAGGGTGGGGGTAACTTTCCTCTTTAAAACGTAAACCATTATGGTTAGTGTGAATCTTTAAAGCTTTATTTGTAAATGCAAAGCTGCTTTTTACAATGTAATACTAACTCATGGTAACCTCACTGAAAATAAATAGTGCTTTACACATTTCCCCTAAATAAGAACTGGTGACAAATTCACAGTTTCATAAATCTCTGTAATTCTCCAGATGAATATGCAGCATTGGTAAACTCGTACAGTTTTGCACATTTACACGCCGATTTGTCTCTATCCCATTAGTAAAAAAAATGCCAGAGAATGCAGGCGCTCTGTCGCAGTGTAATTTTACAGCTTGCTCATCCCCGTAGATAATCAGAGGTCTATCAGTGCCCCGGAGGCTTAACATGGTCTTGCAACACATTATTGTACAAGACAATATAGACTTTACAAGAGCCACGGCGAGATTGTGCTTCTAACTCGTGTGAAGGGCATTGCAGATTGATCAGCAGTTATTGCTTATTATAGCCAAGGATGAGGCTTATTCAAACGGACAGGGCTAGGAGACAATTGGAGTTTTGTAATAAACAAGCAGGGATTAGTATTTGCTTGTTGTGCTGTGTTCCCCTCCTTCCCCTGCCATTGTCACAGTGCTCAGCGATAGGATGTGCTCACTTGAGGTGTAATGGTATTACCGCAGTAATTAACATTTTCATTCCATATTTAGATTCCTCACTTATCTGCAGGCAACATATGTTGGAGAAGTTGGGCTGCCGTAATGTTTCAAGGAGCCATGTAATATACTGAAGTAAGGAATGCTCCATGGGTTTTGCTGTATTCATTCTTATGTTTTATGTTTACCTCCTCTTATCTGTTATTTTGTTTTAAAAATGCTGATTTAGTTGGGGGAAAGGATGTTTTATATAGTATATTTTAAGATGCGTGTGTTTGAAGCGGAAGAGGTTAATACCTTTTGTGATAATAGCTAGTGTGGTAACGAAAACCATTTCAGACCTATGAATCCTGCATTTTTGTATTTTTAAATTTGGAGT
This sequence comes from Lithobates clamitans, assembly GCA_037952925.1. NCBI lineage: Eukaryota > Metazoa > Chordata > Amphibia > Anura > Ranidae > Lithobates > Lithobates clamitans. Next base: position 908,923 of record JBBGZY010000876.1, read on the forward strand.
GACATGGGGCAAAAAAATTTATATCTGAACTCCAGGCATCTAGCTGCAAAAACGTTTTTTTGTTTGGGAACTGTCAGCGGTGACCCATCCATAGGGGGTGCACTGGTGCCGTTCCCCCAAAGCAAGTCACAAAAATTAAAGTTAAAGTTCCTTTAAAAAAGAAAAAAAAGTGCACTGTGTTCGGGTGCCGGACACAGTGCACTATGGGCAGCGTGACATTTATGCAGTCACGTGATTGCAGTTGAGACAGTTCATTTGGCTGCTTTTGGGAGTCCTTGTGGTACAAAGCAATGTGCCTCAACACTCCCATATTGCAGTCATTTTCCTTGTTGCAGGGCATGGGCGGTGCTTTCCTCGGAGCTGCAGCGTCACTTCTGGTTTCTCTGTGCCAGTATGAAACCAAAAGTGACGCTGTGGCTCCGTGGATGGAACGCACGGCCCGAGTGGCACCTTCTTGCAGAATCGGGCTGGATTGGTAGGTTCAGAGAGTGAACCAAAATGTAATATATTGTCTTTTACTATTTACAATGGTTGCTATGTTTTTCACATGTGGTCAGTGAGGTTTATATAGGTTTTTGGGCAGATATTTAGTAATGTGAACACAGAGGCAGTGATAAACTGGTACACATGACAATTCTGTTAGGCTAAGCTGTATATACCCTGATCTGTGAGGCTGAGCTGTATATACCCTGATCTGTGAGACTGAGCTGTATATAGCCTGATCTGTGAGGCTGAGCTGTATATAGCCTGATCTGTGAGGCTGAGCTGTATATACCCTGATCTGTGAGGCTGAGCTGTATACTCTGTCCTGTGATACTGAGCTATATACTCTGTCCTGTGATTCTGGGGCTGTATACTCTGTCCTGTAATGCTGAGCTGTATACTCTGTCCTGTGATTCTGGGGCTGTATACTCTGTCCTGTGATGCTGAGCTTTATACTCCTGACACTATGGGTGGAAGCAAGTGGAATACATGGGACGGAGTGGGTGGATTCTATAAGGGGTGGGGATTATAGAAAGTGGAAGGTGTCAAAAAGGAAGGGCAAGGTCTGGCACCCCCATATTAAAACTTCACCAGCCGCCACTGGTTACCTTCTAAGACATTTTTTCTGTTCTAATTCTGTTTTGTCAGTCTTGTAATCCAGACACCCTTATCAGGAAGCACAGCCATATTTGTGACCCCACTGCAGCAGCATGACCAGTTTGCTGATTGAACAATTTAGGAGCAGCAGTAATAATTCCTCTGCTCATTCTACCTGTGAGCATGTTTCCTGTTAAGACATGTACCATGCAACAAAACTGATGGGCTCACAGTGATGGTCCTCTTCCAGTCTGAGATGTGCTGTACATGGGATTACAGCTGCATTTAAAAATACACTTAGGCTCCATGCACACTAGCATTTTTATAAGCTCTTAGGCTCCATGCACACTGGCTTAAAAAACGTTGCTTCTGCAGGAGTTTTGTTTTTTACCTGTAGAAGCAGCTCAATGTTATCCTATGTGTCCTATGTGTCCATGTACATTAGGACGATTACAGGCATATTTTGAGCTCAACGTTTAGAGGCAGGAAAAAAAAAAACATTCTGTTTTGCGTTTCTGATTGGAGCTTTCTGGTAGAAAAAATGCAAAACTCTCCTAAGCTCATCTAAACTTTGTACAAAAATGCTCTATATGAGCATTTTTTACTGCCAAGAGAACAGACTTTTTTTTTAAGCTCATTGTGTATGGAGCCTTAGAAGCTATTAGCATTTTTTTCTGCTCCTAGAAGCAAAATAGTGTTATCCTATGTGTCCATGCACACTACATTAGGCTATTAGCGTTTTTTAAGCTTCAGCATCTAGAAGCAGAGAAAAAAAAAGTTTTTTGTCGTTTTTTTCTGGAGTTTTTTGGTGTGTTTTTCCAGCAGAAAAAAATGCTGAACGCTCCTTAACACTCCTAAACGCACCTAAATGCTTCTAAAATGTTTTTTTTTAGTTTTTTTTCCTGTGTTTTTTTATTCTTTAGAAAACCCTAGAAAAAAACTGTGGATGAAAAATGCTGATAATAACATTTTTTATGCCAGCTTGTAGTAGCGTTTTAGTAGCTTTTAGAAGCTTTTAGGAGCATTAGCATTTTTAGTGTTTTTACAGTACATTAAGAAAAAGAAAAAAGCTCAAAAATGCTGTTAGGAGCGTTTTAGTAGCATTTAGAAGCGTTTAGGAGTGTTTAGGAGCCTTTAGGAGCATTCAGCGTTTTTTCTGCTGGAAAAATGTTCCAAAAAACTCTACAAATGTTTTTTTTTATGCTCCTAGATGCTGAAGCTCAAAAAATGCTAATAGCATAAAGTAGTGTGCATGGAAACATGGGGTAACACTATTTAGCTTCTAGAAGCAGTAAAAAATACTAATATCAGCTTCTAGGAACTTAACCGCTTGTCGACCAGCCGTCGTCATTATACTGCAACAGGTTGGCATGGCTGCGCGAATTGTCGTAGGAATACGTCAGCTGCTTTAAGAACGATAGGGGGTGCACGCGTAACGCAGGCAGGATGCCGGAGCAATGTCTGCTGGCCACCTGCGATCGCTCCTCAGAGAGCCAGAACGAGGATCTGTCTGTGTAAACAGACAGATCCCCGTTCTGACAGGGGAGTAGAGAGAGAGATCTGCTGTTCCTAGTGATCAGGAACAGCGACCTCTCTCCTTCTCTAGTCACTACACTCCCCCCACAGTTATAAACACCTCCCAGGGAACACGTAACCTCTTGATCGCCCCCTAGTGTTAACCCCTAATAAGTAACAGTAATCAGTGGCTATTTTTAGCTCTCGCTGTATAAATGTCACTGGTCCCAAAAAAAGTGTCAAAGGTGTCTGATCTGTCCGCCCCAATGTCACAGTCCCGCTTAAAATTGCAGATTGCCGCCATTACTAGTAAAAAATAAATAAATAATAAAAATGCCATAAATCTATCCCCTATTTTGTAGACGCTATAAATTTTACGCAAACCAATCAATATACCCTTATTGTAATTTTTTTTACCAAAAAATATGTAGAAGAATACATATTGACCTAAACTGATGAAGAAATTTGTTTTTTTTTTTTTAAATTGGGGGATATTTATTAAAGCGAAAAGTTAAAAATAGTGTTTGTTTTTTCAAAATTGTCGCTCTTTTTTTGTTTACAGCGCAAAAAATAAAAACCACAGAGGTGACCAAATGCAACTAAAAGAAAGCTCTATTTGTGGGAAAAAAGAACATAAATTTTGTTTGGGTAACGCAATTTTCAGATAACCTCCCTGGCGGTATGATTATTTCAGATTTTTGGTCTCACAATTATTTTGCATAAAAATTTGGCATTTTATATTGTAGGCCTGTAATTCTTAGCAATAACACACTTAAATCTGTCCACCAAGAATTTAGTAGATATCCCGGGTATGATGAAGTTTGAAACACAAAATCATAAGTTATAATATAATAAATAAATATAAATAATTAAAAAAAATAATAATATAATAATAATAATAAAATACATTTCCCCACGATTCACTATTGCTCAATTCTGCAAGTGTTCTAATTTACTATCGCTGTTTTCTAGCTGGTCTAAAACAACTTTTGACGTAAAGGGACACTTTTTGGTTGCTATGGACAATCTCAAGTTTCCAGGCAGAAAGAACAGTATATATAATATAAAACTGCATGCAGGGCATGGGCCAAAGCACTGGGGACAAAAGGGATGTGAAATTATTTCATACAGTACTGTAATCTGTAAGATTACAGTACTGTATGTGTTATGCTTTTTACATTTTTTGAATTTGCCGCCAGGCTTCGACCCCGTGCGCCGCAGCGCTCGCAGGGAACGGAGCCTGGCACAGGGAGGTTGCGGGCAGAGGACGGAGCCCGCAGACACCGCGGGGGGGGGGGGACATCGCAGGATCCTGGGGACAAGGTAAGTAACCTGCACCAGGTTCCTGAGATGTAATCCCGAGTGTGGCTCGGGGTTACCGCTAATGGTGCTGAAATTTACCCCGAGCCACACTCGGGAATAACGTCAAGGAGTCTACAGCGATGCAGTGCCATATCGCAAAAAATGGCCTGGTCATAAAGTAGCAAATCCTTCCGGCCCTCAAGTGGTTAAAAGAACGCTAGTGTGCATGGAGCCTAATAAAACGCTAATGCTCCTAAAAGCTTCTAAAAGCTACTAAAATGCTACTACAAGCCAGCACAAAAACGCTATTATCAGCATTTTTCAGGTGTGAAGAAGCCCATAAAGTAAGCATACTCAAATAAGAGGTTGATTTTAATGCAATAACAGATCTCTCCAGCAATTGACGGTGTTCGATTGCTCAGTTCTCAGTGTAGAGGCACCTGGGGGACAGATGCAGCATCGGACCCATGCTGCATCCACCTAGATAAGTATGAAGGTGCAAACAAAAATATCCTTTGCTTCTCTTTTAAGTTTCTTGAAAAAAAAAAAACCCTATCAGCTGATACACCACCACACTCCCCCCACACTCAGTTGGAGCATGTGGAAAATATCTTCTTGCAGATATGAAGAAGCATGTAGCCTCTTCCCCTTGCAGTGTTCAGGTCTCAGCAGCCAATCTGCAGGCCTGAACACCATCAAATGAGGTATAGGAGGAAGTCATTAATCTTGGCTAAGATCCAACATGGTGGTTACCAAGGCTTTTGACTCTCAGCTAAGATGGAGTGATGGAGCTTTGAGGAACCACAGGGAAGGTATGTATCGTTGTATGAGGAGTTTGTTCTTTCAAGAGAAAATGTAAGTTTGCCCTGGAAGTCTTTTAAATTAAATATATCTCTTTTTGGTCTTCTATCTTGAAAGTTCACCCTGCTGTAAGAGTAAGCTTGTATTTGTGCTCTAATTTCCATCTGGTTAGGTGCCATTGTCTTCCAGTATTTGGTCACTGAAGTGAGTGTACAGTATAAGTAGCAGTAATGTATAATGCAGAGATGGCCTCTACAAACAGAGCAGCACAGGGAAGCAGCTGTCACTGATCTCACTCTGTCAATGGGACATGTGCAGGATGAAAAAATTTGTTTAGTTTCGTTTCGTTTCGATTCGTTATTTGACTAAATTCGTTTAGTTAAATTCGTTGCATTCGTTACATTCGTTTTCGGAATTCTTTTCGTTTCGTATTCGAATTCGAAAAAATTCGACCGCATTCGAAAAAATTCGACTGTATTCGAAAAAAACTATCAAATTCGAAAAAATTCTACCACATTCGGAAAAAAACTATCAAATTCGAAAAAATTCTACCACATTCGAAAAAAACTATCAAATTCGAAAAAATTCTACCACATTCGAAAAAAACTATAAAATTCGAAAAAATTCTACCGCATTCGAAAAAAACATTAACTGAATTTGAAAAAGTAAACTATATATAACCATTTTACGAAATTTGAAATTCGTATAGAATGAAATCGAATTCCAATAGAAAAGATTAGGATAGAATAGAAAGTATAAAAGAATAGCATAGAAAAACAATAGAACAGAATAGAAAAAATATAATATATTGTATTCTAATCTTTTCTATTCAAATTCATTCTGTACCAAATTCCAATTTCGGAAGATGGTTATATATATATATATATATATATATATATATATAATATATTTTTTCTATTCTGTTCCATTGTTTTTCAATGCTATTCTTTTCTATTCTATTCTAAACTTTTCTATTCGAAATTAGAATTTCGGAAGATGGCTTCTAAAATTAGAATTTAGTATAGAATGAATTTGAATTTGAATAGAAAAGATTAGAATAGAATAGAAAATAATAGAAAAGAATAGACTAGAAAAACAATAGAACAGAAGAGAATAAAATATAATATATATATATTATATTTTTTTCTATCCTATGTTCTATTGTTTTTCTAGTCTAATCTTTTCTATTATTTTCTGTTCTAATCTTTTATATTCAAATTCGAATTAATTCTATACGAAATTTAAACTTCAGAAGCCATGTTCCGAAATTCGAATTTCGTATAGAATGAATTTGAATTTGAATTGAAAAGACTATTATAGAATATAAAATAATAGAAAAGAAAAGCATAAAAAAACAATAGAAGAGAATAATAAAAAAAATTATATATATATATATATATATATATATATATATATATATATATATATATTCTATTGCTTTATTATTTTATATTCTATCCTATTGTTTTTTTTAGAAAAACGTTTTCTATTTTTTTCGAATTTGATTTGAATTTGTTTTCGAATTTGATTCAAATTTGTCTTCAAATTCGATTCGAATATGTTTTCGAATTCGTTCGTTTTTTTCGTATTCGTTTAAATTCTTTACTTTTGTAATTCGGAAATTCGGATGCGTTCGAATTTCTGAATAATGAAAAATTCGTCCGAATTTCGATTTGGAACGAAACGGAATGCACATGCCTAGGCTCAATGTACAATCCGAATGATATCTCCCCCCTCTACCTTCTCCCTACAATTTCCAACGCTCTTCTGGTGCTTTGCAGGGTTTACGGGAGAACCCCTGAGGCGGAGCATTATACTGCTGCTGCTTGTGTTGGCTGGATGTATACCACACTGATCACATACGATGAATAGAAGAGGAGGGCTGGCATGAATCTGATTCATGTACATCCCGCCCACGCAAGCAGTGTAAGTAGTAAGATGCTCAGAGGCTCCCTCTCAACCCCTGCAAAGCGCTTGAAGAGTATTGGAAACTGCAGGGGATCCCTATGTACCTGAGGCTCCTGGGCAATGCCCAGGGGTGCCTATGCATTAAGATGGCCCTGAATAGAAATGCTGTGTCATTTGCCTTCTTTAAAATTATCATATTAAAAAAGGCAACTCACATACCCAGCAGAGATACAAGTAGCTTATATAGGAAAGCCAAGCCCAGCCTATATGAGCTTTGAGGTCTGGGTTGGAAATCAAACTCGCCCATTCCCTGATCACAGCAGGACATTCAACAGATCACAGCAGGACAATGCTGGATATATTGGACAGGTGATTATGCTTGTAGGCAGGTGTGGTTTACCCTCCTCTCTGTATGTGGCACTGTGTTGTAGACCACTGTACAGAAGTAATAGATGATGAGAGGAACCTTGATCCTCTGAAACCTCCATAGGTGTCACTAGAGGACCAGTGGTATGATAGGACACTGCAACAATGGATGACCTTGGTGGCCATATTTAGTGAGGGCAATGCAATTAAACAGCACTAAAAGCTACTAAAATTCTACTACAAACCAGCACAAAAACGCTATTATCAGCATTTTTTATCCAGCATTTTTTTTTTACCTTTTAAAAAATGCTAGTGTGCATGAAGCCTTTAAGTAAACCTGTACTCATTAAAAGTGTAATTAAAGCCTATCTAAACTAAAAACATAAATTTAATAAATTACAGCTTACAAATCTCTACATGATTTGGTTGCATTAGCTTTTTTTTCAGTTCTTTTTTCTTTATTTTCATCTGGCAATCCTGTGAACAGCACACTTTGTGTTCTTGGGTGGCTATGCTCACTTCTTCACTGTGTCCAGGGAGGGAGCCATGGTTGCCACCCAGACTTGCTTTCAAACATGTTTTGCGTTTGTTAAACTCAATTACATTAGGAATGATGGCATTACTAGTTTACAGAATAAGTATTATTTGTGCTTAAAGCAGTAGTAAGGTCACTTTTTACAAAACTGCTGACAGGCAGGGTTTATCATAAAAGAAACACTATTGGTCTTTTCTGATATAAATGCTGCACATACTGCCAACCGTATCTTCTAAATTCCCCATCTGCTATGAACTCTGTCAGTAGTTCTTATTCTGTAGATAAAATGGACCTTTTCGCCCTTTCACTAAAAATACCAGCAGCATACAACTCTGCAAGCTGATATGAAATCATCTAACATTCATTAGTTAAACAAATGTGTTTCCTTTTACTTTTGCTTTTACAATGACAGTTTTTTTTTCACTTCCTGGTTCCTGGTTAAGGCACTGGTGATGTAACTCTAGCCTTACAACTGCATCCTGGGAAGTTCCTGTCATGTGTTCCAGGAGGCAGACCTGAAGTCTAGGCAGCATTTCAGGAAGTAAACGGAGATGAATTCTTCTGCCTTTAGTTAAAATGGCCACTCTAAGAATAATGGAAAGGAAAATAAAAATAAAGGCATGCAATAAATAAAAAGCCTGCAATTATTTATAAGTATCCGTTTCTAAATTGCCATTACTAAACATTTCTAAAGGTGCCTTGGTGGCAATTTTTATGATAAGGAAGAAGTTCATCATAAAGAATATGTAAACCCAACATTTCATATTCCTGATATGTGCCTGTTTTACCGTTCATTTGTATGATAAAGTATTCTGTTCTCTTTGTATTGCTTCCTTTATGAGAAATCCCTGGTCTTCCTGCCAGTCCCTCAGCTTTCCTAGTAAAAACCGACCACACTAACTTGCAGAATACACTGTGGTCAGTTCTTTAGCTATGCTGGGAATTCAGCTTGCTCACCTCCAATGATCTGACTTGCTCTGCCCCCTCTATCGCCATTCACTGGGAAGACCAGTGTACTGCCGTTTCTGACCCCCTAGTTCTTATGCAGCTGAGAATAGACGATATCTGATCACTTATAAAAACAAGGGAAAAAAGTTTTTATAATGTTTTTATACTCAAATGTTTTTCCTTTCATTTCTATTTTATACTGAATGGGTTCTATTACAAGGTGAAGGTTAACAATAATTTTAAATATATAATATGCTGCAATTTAAAAAACAGCATAAACATTATGAATAGTATTTCCCTGGCTAAAACACTGTAATTCACATGTACTGTACATAAAGCAGTTCTGGGTTGGAACTTCGGGGTCAGGTCAAGCTGGGTCCACATTGCGAAATTCATTTACCACTAATAGTCATAATATAAACACTGAAAAAAAAATACTATATCTATTGTAATATCCTGCCTATAGACAAGGGTTTGGTATGTTGGTTCTCAAAGTGGGTAAGATTTTTTTTGACAATCAGAAATCCCTTCTCTGGCATCTCCGTTCAGATGTATTTTCCCTTTAGGAAGGGTCTGTTAGCAACTAAATGACATATTTGACTGTCTCGAACATGGACAGTTTTAACTTGTATGTATTAGAAGAATTTTTCAATCTGTGCTTTATTTAAACTTGTTATTTGTATAGTAAATATTGGTAGGTAGAGAATTTTTCATGACAAGCCTTGTAACTCAATGAGTAGTAATATTCTCACTGCTAATAAGCTGGTGTCATCACTAAATTAATATTTTAGTTCATATCTAAAAGTGAATGTTCTATGTATGTTTACTGCATAAGTTAAATTAAATATGTATGGGGGAAAAAAACAAGGATAACCATTGCTGATCTCCTTTTGAAAATGCTAGCTGATTGGCTGTAATGATAATGATGGTCACTGATGTGGAACAGGAAAGCAGATCAGATAAGTTGAAAAAAAAAGTCCATAGCTAAAGGTATCTCAAAGTATTTAAAGGGAATTAATTTGGTATGGTGAGGACTAATATATATAACCAAGTACATATGAAAAATTGAATATACTGTATATAGTATGTATTCTTCTAACCAATCAACAAGGGAAGTACTAGTCTGTTTTTTTTGTGTACTTTTAAATAGCTCAAAACTTGTTTAATTATTAGTGAAAACTGGCGAGAAACACAATATAAATATATTCAAAAAGCATTTATTCTACTTTTGATAAACACAATGGATCCACCCATTTATGACTGCTCTTGGTGTGGCTCACTTCGTCCGACATTATTTCATCGATTTTGGGACTGTCCGGGCATATCAATCTTTTGGGATTAAATATTGACTTATATCTTTGGAATCACATCAACACATATTTCCAAAAATACCATGATTTTATTATTTGGATATACTGAAAAACTTGACTTATCCAAAATATCACATAATTCTACTATCACCAAATGAGCAATGCTGTGCCTTTTGGCTGCTCGCAAAGCAATACTCAGATCATGGACGTCACCTACTCCACCAACTATAAAAATTGTAAAAAAAGACCCGAAGGCATTAATGTACATTGAAAAATTGGACGCCATAATCATACGTCAATTATTCAGCCCTACCAGTCATTTTTTTTTCAAGATAGCAGCCTTTTATAGAGTGAACTCTAATTCAGAAATAACAAAACATATGACAACACCATTCCCATATATCGACTGGTATCATAAAGCGGTCCTCACTAGGGATGAGCTTCGAGTTTGAGTCGAACATGAGTTTGTCTCGAAAACATCGGCTTTTCGATCGTTTGGCGAAGATCGAACATTATGGGGCGTTCGCGTCAAATTTGAGCGGTGCGTCACGCCCCATAATGCACTGCGTAATCGCAGTGCATTGCTGGCTGATGATTGGCCAAGCATGCACTATGACCCGCATGCTTTGGCCAATCAGCGCCATCAGCAAAGAGAGCCATAAATGGGCCAAAGGCAGGGTGCCTTTGGCCAATTATGGCTCAGGGGGTTAAGTCCACGCCCCACACTATATAAGGCCGCCTGCACGTCAGCCTTTTGTAGTGTGTTGCTGGCGGAGAGAGAGATAGAGAGAGAGAGAGAGAGTGTCATTTAATTTACTTTGAGCAGGCAGTTTATTCAGTTAGCTAGATCTCACTGCAGACCGTTTCTGGTGTACTGTTTATAATATACTTCAGGCAGGCAGTTGATTCAGTTAGCTGCAGTGTATTTAATATATATATATATATATATATATATATATATATATATATATATATATATACAGTCAGACTGGTATACAGGCAGTCCTCGAGTTACGAACGGTTAGGGACTGTCGGTTTGTTCTTAAGTCGGATATGTTCGTAAGTCGGAAGCGCATGCGCAGAACGGCAGAGACGTCATTTTCCGATGTTTTGCGATGTTCTGTCAAGTAGCCACGCATGCGCAGACATAGTTTTACAATGTTTTCTGAGGCGCCCACCGTTGAAATGTGGCTGCGCATGCGCAGAACGTCACGCCGCCTCCCGTTCGTAAGTAGTTCGTAAGTTCGCAAGTCGGAGGTTCATAACTCGGGGACTGCCTGTACTATCTAATAAAGGTTTTAACTCCCTGATTGCCCCCTAGTTAACCCTTTCACCAGTGCTCACTGTATAAGTGTTACGGGTGACGCTGGTTAGTTTGTGTTTTATACCCGTCATTCATTACCCAATAGCCCGGGGGTGATATAAGTTTTAGGGTCTGCGTCGCCCCAGGCAGCGTCAGATTAGTGCCAATAGCGCTAACACCCACGCACGCAGCATACACCTCCCTTAGTGGTATAGTGTCTGAACGGATCAATATCTGATCTGATCAGATCTATACTAGCGTCCCCAGCAGTTTAGGGTTCCCAAAAATGCAGTGTTAGCGGGATCAGCCCAGATACCTGCTAGCACCTGCATTTTGCCCCTCCGCCCGGCCCAGCCCAGCTCACCCAAGTGCAGTATCGATCACTGTCACTTACAAAACACATAACTGCAGCATTTGCAGAGTCAGGCCTGATCCCTGCAATCGCTAACAGGTTTTTTGGTAACGTTTGATACAGTTGATACGAGCAGATCTTGCGGTTAATGCACTTCAACGACAACAAACTCTGTCATCCTCGTGGAGACCCTGGATACGATCGGCTCTACAAAATTCGCCCCCTCGTAAACCACTTCAACTAACGTTTTGCAGCCTTGTTTACTCCCGATCAAGTTGTCTGCATTGATGGGTCCCTGATTAAATTTTCTGGCCGCTTGTCTTTCAAACAGTATCTTCCCAGCAAGCGTGCCAGATATGGGGTCAAGATGTATAAGCTCTGTGACAGGGTAACAGGCTATACATATAGTTTTATGGTTTACGAGTGAAGAGATAGTCACATAGATCCGGAGAACTGCCCAGATTACATAGGGAGCGCTGGCAAGATTGTGGGGAACTTTGTACACACGATCGCACATTCCGACAACAAAATCCATCAGATTTTTTCCAATGGATGTTGGCTGAAATTTGTCTTGCATACACACGGTCACACAAAGTTGGTTGGAAATTCTGAATATCAAGAATGCGGTGACATACAACACGTACAACGAGCCAAGAAAAATTAAGTTCTATAGCCAGTGCGGCTCTTCTGCTTGATTCTGAGCATGCGTGGCATAATTTGTGCATTTGAATTGTCTACACACAATCAGAATTTATGCAAACGGATTTTGTTGTCGGAAAATTTTAGAGCCAACTCTCAAACTTTGTGTGCCGGAAATTCTGATGGAAAATGTCTGATGGAGCCCACACACGGTCGGAATTTCCGACAACAAGCTCCGATCGCACATTTTCCATCGGAAAGTCTGATCGTGTGTACAGGCATTATTCGGAAAGGGGTACCACTTGTATGTGAACAATTATTACACGAGCGTGCCACTTTTAAGTCACTTTTTTGATCATCAGATTGACGCATGTGGCACCGTGCAATATAATCGATGGGGCTAACCCCAGATGCTTGTAGATTCCCATCTTAGGCTGGGGGAGAGAGCCTGCTTGAAGTGTAATAATTTGCTTGCTGTGAAGTGGAGGGATAAGAAGAATGTTTTCGTTCTGTCCTCCCTTCACGCAGACACGACGGTCCAAATTCCTACGGCGACTGGTGTTGTGGAGAAACCCCTCTGTGTCCATGAATATAACCAAAATATGAGAGGGGGGGACCGCAACGACCAGTTGTTGGCGCCGTACCTAGTTGCCCGTAAGGCCAGGTGCTGGTACAAAAGAGTGTCTGTATACTTATTTCAATTGGCTTTGCTGAATGCTCCTGTGCTATACAGAGCTTCAGGACGGACTGGATCCTTCCTTAAATTCAAGGAAGAGATCGTCAGAGCCCTTCTGTTTCCAGACGGTGCTTCACCTCACCATCCCAATCCAAATGCAGTAAGCCGGCTGCATGAGAGGCATTCTGTATGTCCTCCCTGGTACCCCTACCCAACGAGCCCCCCAAAGAAGATGTTGTGACTGTAGCAAGCGCGGATATAGGTGTGACACCCGTTATTATTGTCCACACTGTCCTGACAATCCTGGTCTTTGTATTGGTGATGGTGAATGTTTTGAACGCTACCATACACTAGCGGAGAATTAGCATAGGGTACAGCACTGCACAGAATATGACACATTTTCACAGAGTCTCCCAAGATGCCATCGCATTTTGAGAGACCCAAACGTGGAACCGAACCATTACAGTTACAAATAAAAGTGTAAAAAAAAACCCAAAAAGTAAAAAAAAAAAAAAAACACAAGAAAAAATATATATTAAAAAAAAACAAAAATAGTTGTCGTTTTATTTTTCTCTCTCTCTCTATTGTTCTGCTCTTACTGTATTCTATTCTGCAATGTTTTATTGTCATTATGTTTTATCATGCTTGCTTTTCAGGTATGTAATTTTTTTATACTTTACTGTTTGCTGTGTTTTATTGTTAACCATTTTTTTGTTTTCAGGTCGGCCATTCAGCTGCAGTGCGGATTTATTTATCTTGACAGCAACAGCCTTTGCTCCCAGGATACATAAAGCCATGACTCCAGCACTGTAGGAGGTGATTTCACCACAGATAAAAAAAAGAGTATATATGCTGAAGCATGGGGGCAGCAGGGGTGAAGGAGCGATTTGCGCCTAACTTTTGGGGCGGATGCCACCATGCTTCGGCATATATATATTTTAGGCACATATTGCGTTAAAAAATGTTTTATTTTTTACTATGTTTTTTTTTGTATTTGCTTTGCAGGTATGGTATGTCTTACTGTTATACTGTAATGTTACTTTGTTTTATTGTTAACCATCATTTGCTTAGCAGGTATGCCATTCAGTTGCAGCACGGATTTATTTATCTTGACAGCAACAGCGTTTGCTCCCACGATACATAAAGCTGTGACTCCAGCGCTGTAGCAGGTGATTTCACCACCACAGTTAAAAACAAAATGGTGCATGTATGCCCATCATTAGAAGTGGTGGATGAAGGGAGGTATTCTAATGGTGGGCATACCCACCGATCAGTCTCTTTTTTTCGTTCAGCCCACAGGCTACATGAAAAAAAGATTACAATATATGCCCAACAAGGACCAGCAACGTACTGGTATGTTGCTGGACTTTGGTACCAGAATGATGCCTGTGGGTTTAGGTATCATCTTGGTATCATTCTTTTCAGCCAGCTGTCGGCTTTCATGTAAAAGCAATCCTAGTGGCTAATTAGCCTCTAGACTGCTTTTACAAGCAATGGGAGGGAACGTCCCCCTCTCCCACCATCTTCCATGGTTTTCTCTGGCTCTCCTGTCCAAAAGGGAACCTGAGAATGCAGCTGGTGGTTCCGCCAGCTAACCATAGAGCTGATCAGAGACCAGAATGGCTCTAATCATCTCTATGGCCTAAGAAACTGGAAGCTACGAGCATTTCATGACTTAGATTTCGCCAGATATAATCAGAGCCATTGGGAAATTGGGAAAACATTTTATCAAACAGATCTTGGTGTGGTCAGATGCTTTGATGGCAGAGGAGAGATCTCGGGTCTAATAGACCCCCATTTTTTCAAAAAAGAGTACCTGTCACTACCTATTGCTATCATAGGGGATATTTACATTCCCTGAGATAACAATAAAAATTAAAAAAAAAATGAAAGGAACAGTTTAAAAATAAAATAAAAAAGCAAAACAAATAATAAAAAAAAAAATCACCCCTGTCCCCTCCTGCTTTCACACAAAGGCGAACGCAAGCATTGGTCTGGCGTCATATGTAAACAGCAATTGCACCATGCATGTGAGGTATCCCTAAGAAGGTCAGATCGAGGGCAGTAATATTAGCAGTAGACCTCCTCTGTAAATATAAAGTGGTAACCTGTAAAGGCTTTTAAAGGCTTTTAAAAATGTATGTAAATTGTCGCTGCTGCAATTGTGCGGCATTTTAAAGCACGTCATGTTTGGTATCCATATACTCGGCCTAAGATCATCTTTTTTATTTCATCAAACATTTGGGCAATATAGTGTGTTTAGTGCATTAAAATTAAAAAAAGTGTGTTTTTTCCAAAAAAGTGTTTGAAAAATCGCTCGCTGCGCAAATACTGTGTGAAAAAAAAATGCAACACCCACCATTTTAATCTGTAGGACCTTTGCTTTAAAAAAATATATAATGTTTGGGGGTTCAAAGTAATTTTCTAGCAAAAAATTTTTTTTTCATGTAAACAAAAAGTGTCAGAAAGGGCTTTGCCTTCAAGTGGTTAGAAGAGTGGGTTATGACATAAGCTTCTAAATGTTGTGCATAAAATGCCAGGACAGTTCAACCCTCCCCCCCCCAAATTACCATATTTTGGAAAGTAGACACCCGAGCTATTTGCTGAGAAGCATATCAAGTCCATGGAATATTTTATATTTTGACACAAGTTGTGGGAAAAAGACATTTTTTTTTTGCACAAAGTTGTCACTAAATGATATATTGCTCAAGCATACCATGGGCATATGTGGAATTACACCCCAAAATACATTCTGCTGATTCTCCTGAGTATGGGGATACCACATGTGTGAGACTTTTTGGGAGCCTAGCAGCGTACAGGACCCCAAAAACTAATCACCACCTTCAGGCTTTCCTTGGGCGTAAAATGATGATTTTATTTCCTCACTACCTATAGGGAGACAGTTTTTCTTGCACGCTTTACATCACTTGAAGAAAGGGTATCTTTCTCCCTCTATCCATTAAGTTTCTGTACCCATAAGGACTTCAATTTTCTGATCATATGGACTCATTTTAATTGTTTTTGATCACTGAATTCTTATTCACCATCATGCATTTATTCATGTGATTTATTTTTTTCGGTTATTGAATATTTTTTATTTAACATTTTGCTTACGCTTGATTGTCACTGAGTTGGTTGTATTAATTTTGATCACGTTCATGTATTAGCAGCGCAGCCTATTATTGGTATAGTTATAAAGACATTGTGATCCGCCCCGCCGATAAAGGGGGGGCTTGGTTATTCTGGACAAAGAGGATTACCACACGGAGATGTGTTGTATCCTCAGTGACGAGAAGACTTACATACCCCTCCCTAGAGATCACACTAGGGAGTTTAAGAAATATTTAGTGGATTTAGTTACACGTTGTTTTCAACAGGGAATCCTCACCAAAAAAGAGAGGGACTACCTGGTCCCGGTAGGACCTTGTATCCCAGTGATGTACTATCTTCCTAAGGTGCACAAAAACAGTATAAAACCTCCCGGCAGACCTATCATAAGCGGTATTGACTCGGTAACCTCTAGAGTCGGCCGCGTCATAGATTTTTTCCTCCAACCACTTGTATGTAATGTCCCATCCTACCTTAAAGATACAGGGGACACCATCCGCCAGTTAGAGTGCATAGAATATCAAGACAATCTTATTCTTGTCACGGCGGATGTTACAGCATTATACACCTGCATCCCACATGAGTTGGGTTTGGCGGCCGTTGAACATTATTTAAACACTAGTGAAAATATCCGCCAACACAACAATATTACGTCATGGAACGTCTTCGTTTTGTAACACAAACAAACTATTTTTGGTACAACAACCAATTCTTTCTACAAAGGAAAGGCGTGGCTATGGGGGCTAAGTTTGCACCCAGCCTCGCCAATCTTTTTATGGCCCTGTGGGAGGAGGATGTCGTCTACCCTGCACAGCGACCAGAGCTGTGCCTATGGGCCAGATATATAGACGACATCCTCCTCCTATGGAAAGGCGACGAGGAAACTCTTCATGAATTTATGGCCACCCTTAACCAGAACGACAGGGGTATCACTCTCACATATGAGCTCAGTACAGTTTCGATCCATTTCTTAGATCTGGAGATTGCCATTTCTGATCGTCGTATTGTAACCACCAACTTTTTCAAACCAACGGACAGAAATGGTTACATCTCAATGGACAGTTGTCACTATGGCCCTTGGCTTGACTCTGTCACTCGCAGCCAATTACTGCGCATTCGTAAAAACTGTACAAATTTTGTCGATTTTTTGAAACAAGCACAGTTTTTAAGGGAACGTTTCGTAGAGAAGGGTTACCAAACGTCCCAGATAGACCAAGAGATCACGAGGGTCTCCCTTATAGATCGTAAAACGCTGACAACTGAGCGACCTAAACCAATTCCTATTGATAAGTTTAAGTGGTCTCTATTCACCCAATTCTCTGTTCAACACAGACAAATCAAACGAATTCTGAATTGCCACTGGAACATCCTGAGAAATGACCCTGTCCTAGGTCCGGTCCTCCCTACTAGGGCAGGTGTCACTTTCAGAGAGGCTCCTTCCCTACGGAATCGCATTTCCCATAACGTTATTGAAGCGCCCACAAAGCCTTCTTTCTTTCCGGAAACCAAAGGGTATTATCCCTGCAAAAGATGCAGTGTATATATAATTAACCTTTGTGGTAATCATAGATCTGTTTGTTTTCAGTCTGCCGTTACCTCCACCATCTATCAGATAAAACATTTTGTCACATGTACTACTCGTTACATTGTGTACCTTATTACATGTCCCTGCAATATGCAGTACATGGGCCGTACTATAAGATCATTCAGTACCCGAGTAAACGAACACATTACTGCTATTAAAAAAGGTTGCACTAACCACAGTGTCCCTCGACACTTCTTGGAGTTTCATAATAAGAATCCGAGAGGCTCTAAGTTTCAAGTTATAGATAAATTTGTCCCATCATGGAGGGGGGGGGGGTCCACGTACCAGGGGGGTATCTAAGCTTGAAACGTATTGGATCTACCAGTTGGGAAGCTACTCCCCTCATGGGTTAAACGTGGAATGGGACATAAACGCATTTATAAATAAGTCCTAAAAAGTCCCTGTTATTAGCATGTGTTTTTGTGTCATTACCCATTTTTATAGGATCTTAATAGTATATATGGTTGCCGATCGGAGTTCTACATCATGCAATGTACATACTGTTTTCTCTTTTCTGTAATTTTATGTGATATGGATCCATTATTATATATTGGTCCATACAAGCATACAGTTCCTTTTTAATATATGTATAATATAACTACTTTTTCTAACAACTCTCTTATTTTTTACTTTTATTTTGCATATGTATATGTATTGTCCCCCTCTTGCCACCCAGAGTTTTCTTTTCTTTCTTCCGGGGACACCGAAAGCGGAGCGCATCGGAGCGCCTCGGACCGGCGCGCAATGACTTTCCTCCATGGCCAGCGTGGGTGTGGTTACCTCACCTCCTTGCCTTGTGAATCCACACTTCCTTGTTTGAAATGAAGGCTCGGAGCGCAGCGGCCAGTGCGCGATGACGTCATGTGCATGGACGCCATCACATGACCCATGAGAGGCTGCAATATGAGGACATCTCTATCTGTGTGTCTGGACTGTCAGCAATGAAGTCCTACCACACAGAGCTTATTACTGATTGGCTGTCATGTCCGCCTTTTCGGCGGAACACACAGCTGTTTGCCATGCCATTCAATTTATGGTGTATATTTGTGAATGTGGTACAGACATCTAGCCATATGCCCCAGTAGAAGGACTATAGTCCGAAACATGTCAGGTTGCTTATAGCTTTTTAATGTTCTGCTACCACGCGATTTTACCTTGTGATCATTTTTTATCTATTCAACTTAGTGCATGTTAAAAGATTTTTTTTACTTTTTAAATAAAAGCATTTTTATGTTGGATTCATGCCCTATGTGGAGTTCTTTCCCTTTTTTATGAGTTGGACACCCATGGAGCGGAAGCCGTTCTCCTCCATAGCCTGCTTCTTTTGAAAGTCATATTTCTATCTGCCCTGGATCTACTCATCATCTGATTACTACGGTTATCTAGGATGGAACCCACCACCAGGATCTTTCAGCATAAATACCCCTGGGATCGGTTGACCCCTAAAAGCTCGCATGACACTTCACCGTACGGTGACTGTGTCCATCTCCTCTGGTAAGGGTATCCACTTCTGCCACTTACACTTTTGATTTTGATTATAAGAAGATTTGTGTCTGAATTGCAACCTGTATCTACATTTGGTTTCGGTTTTTTCCTCACCTCAAATACTGCACTATATATGCTTATGAACTTTCAATCACTATGGACACTTTTCTTCGATGTCTAGTTATTTGTGAATGGACTTTTTTTGATTGTTGGCCATTTATGAATGCTCACTGATTCTAGTTCAGTTCACTAAATACCGTTCACAATGGTTATTTTGTATATCAGCTCATGATATAAGGTCTGACCCTTATTCAGGATATGAATGCAAATTCCTGTTATTCATATTTAGCGCTGCATGTGTTTAATCATAAACTAAAAGCTGCGTAAATTCCAGAAAATGTACCCTAGTTTGTAGACGCTATAACTTTTGCGCAAACCAATATATATACGTTTATTGACATTTTTTTTACCAAAGACATGTGGCTGAATACATTTTGAATACATGTTGGCCTAAATGTATGACTAAAATTATATTTTTCTTATAACAAAAAGTAGAAAATATCATTTTTTTCAAAATTTTCGGTCTTTTTCCGTTTATATCGCAAAAAATAAAAAAAGGTAATCAAATACCATAAAAAGAAAGCTCTATTTATGGGAAAAAAGGACGCAAATTTTGTTTGGGTACAACATTGCATGACCGCGCAATTACCAGTTAAAGCAGTGCAGTGCCAAATTGTAAAAAGTCTTCCTGTCTTTAGGCAGCCAAATGGTACGGGGCTGAAGTGGTTAACCTTCTATGAGAAGGTGCGTTGCCATCTAGATAAAAGAAAGCCCGTAGACATGGTGTATCTCAATTTTGCAAAAGCATTTGACACAGTTCGCCATAAACGTTTATTGTACAAAATAAGGTCCGTTGGCATGGACCATAGGGTGAGTACATGGATTGAAAACTGGCTACAAGGGCGAGTTCATAGGGTGGTGAGAAATGGGGAATACTCGGAATGGTCAGGGGTGGATAGTGGGGTCCCCCAGGGTTCTGTGCTGGGACCAATCCTATTTAATTTATTATAGACGACCTGGAGAATGGGGTAAACAGTTCAATCTCTGTATTTGCTTACGATACTAAGCTAAGCAGGGCAATAACTTCCCTGCAGGATGTGGAAACCTTGCAAAAAGATCTGAACAAATTAATGGGGTGGGCAACTACATGGCAAATGAGGTTTAATGTAGAAAATGTAAAATAATGCATTTGGGTGGCAAAAATATTAATGCAATCTATACACTGGGGGGAGAACCTCTGGGGGAATCTAGGATGGAAAAGTACCTGGGGGTCCTAGTAGATGATAGGCTCACCAATGGCATGCAATGCCAAGCTGCTGCTAACAAAAGAAACAGAATATTGGCATGCATTAAAAAGGGATCAACTCCAGAGATAAAACGATAATTCTCCCGCTCTACAAGACTCTGGTCCGACGGCACCTAGAGTATGCTGTCCAGTTCTGGGCACCAGTCCTCAGGAAGGATGTACTGGAAATGGAGCGAGTACAAAGAAGGGCAATAAAGCTAATAAAGGGTCCGGAGGATATTAGTTATGAGGAAAGGTTGCGAGCACTGAACTTATTCTCTCTGGAGAAGAGACGCTTGAGAGAGGATATGATTTCAATGTATAAATACCGTACTGGTGACCCCACAAAAGGGATAAAGCTTTTTTGGGAAGGGAGTTTAACAAGACACGTGGCCACTCATTAAAATTAAAAGAAAAGAGGTTTAACCTTAAACTACATAGAGGGTTCTTTACTGTAAGAGTGGCAAGGATGTGGAATTCCCTTCCACAGGCGGTGGTATAAGCCGGGAGCATCAATAGTTTCAAAAAACTATTAGATAAGCACCTGAATGACCACAACATACAGGGATATACAATGTAATACTGACATATAATCACACACATAGGTTGGACTTGATGGACTTGTGTCTTTTTTCAACCTCACCTACTATGTAACTACGTAACTATGCTGAATTTACATCGTGCAACAGTAACTTTTTTTAATAAACAACTTTTTGCATGGTGTGTGTGTTTTAATTAACTGTACTAAAGAGAACTAATGTATAATGGTGTTTTGTACCAGCATTCCCATACTAGAGTGTAGGTGAAAAAAGTGGGAAAGAGAAAGGGTACACAAAAAAATATTATCAAAACATATATATATATATATATATATATATATATATATATATATATATATATATATATATATATATATATATATATATATATATATATATATATATATATATATATATATATATATATATACACAGTATATATTTATATATATATATATATATATATATATATATATATATATATATATATATATATATATATATCTATATATATCTAGATATATATAGATATATATATCTATATACAGTGGGGACGGAAAGTATTCAGACCCCCTTAAATTTTTTACTCTGTTATATTGCAGACATTTGCTAAAATCATTTAAGTTCATTTTTTCCTCATTAATGTACACACAGCACCCCATATTGACAGAAAAACACAGAATTGTTGACATTTTTGCAGTTTTTTTAAAAAAGAAACACTGAAATATCACATGGTCCTAAGTATTCAGACCCTTTGCTGTGACACTCATATATTTAACTCAGGTGCTGTCCATTTCTTTTAATCAACATTGAGATGGTTCTACACCTTCATTTGAGTCCAGCTGTGTTTGACTATACTGATTGGACTTGATTAGGAAAGCCACACACCTGTCTATATAAGACCTTATAGCTCACAGTGCATGTCAGAGCAAATGAGAATCATGAGGTCAAAGGAACTGCCTGAAGAGCTCAGAGACAGAATTGTGGCAAGGCACAGATCTGGCCAAGGTTACAAAAAAAAATTCTGCTGCACTTAAGGTTCCTAAGAGCACAGTGGCCTCCATAATTCTTAAATGGAAGACGTTTGGGACGACCAGAATCCTTCCGAGAGCTGACCGTCCGGCCAAACTGAGCTATCGGGGGAGAAGAGCCTTGGTGAGAGAGGTAAAGAAGAACCCAAAGATCACTGTGGCTGAGCTCCAGAGATGCAGTCGGGAGATGGGAGAAAGTTGTAGAAAGTCAACCATCACTGCAGTTCTCCACCAGTCAGGGCTTTATGGCAGAGTGGCCCGACGGAAGCCTCTCCTCAGTGCAAGACACATGAAAGCCCGCATGTAGTTTGCTAAAAAACACCTGAAGGACTCCAAGATGGTGAGAAATAAGATTCTCTGGTCTGATGAGACCAAGATAGAACTTTTTAGCTTTAATTCTAAGTGGTATGTGTGGAGAAAACCAGGCACTGCTCATCACCTGTCCAATACAGTCCCAACAGTGAAGCATGGTGGTGGCAGCATCATGATGTGGGGGTGTTTTTCAGCTGCAGGATG
The DNA here is from genome assembly GCA_037952925.1 of Lithobates clamitans. NCBI lineage: Eukaryota > Metazoa > Chordata > Amphibia > Anura > Ranidae > Lithobates > Lithobates clamitans. The sequence continues at coordinate 931,267 of JBBGZY010000876.1, forward strand.
ACTGGTTGCAATCGAGGGAAAGATGAATGCGGCCAAGTACAGGGATATCCTGGACGAAAACCTTCTCCAGAGTGCTCAGGACCTCAGACTGGGCCAAAGGTTTATCTTCCAATAAGAGAATGAGCCTAAGCACACAGCTAAAATAACGAAGGAGTGGCTTCACAACAACTCTGTGACTGTTCTTGAAAGGCCCAGTCAGAGCCCTGACTTAAACCCAATTGAGCATCTCTGGGGAGACCTAAAAATGGCTGTCCACCAACGTTTACCATCCAACCTGACAGAACTGGAGAGGATCTGCAAGGAGGAATGGCAGAGGATCCCCAAATCCAGGTGTGAAAAACTTGTTGCATCTTTCCCAAAAAGACTCATGGCTGTATTAGATCAAAAGGGTACTTCTACTAAATACTGAGCAAAGGGTCTGAATACTTAGGACCATGTGATATTTCAGTTTTTCTTTTTTAATAAATCTGCAAAAATGTCAACAATTCTGTGTCTTTCTGTCAATATGGGGTGCTGTGTGTACATTAATGAGGAAAAAAATGAACTTAATTTAAGGGGGTCTGAATACTTTCCGTCCCCACTGTATATATCTCTATATATATAGATATACATATCTATCTATCTATCTATCTATCTATCTATCTATCTATCTATCTATCTATCTATCTATCTATCTATCTATCTATCTATCTATCTATCTATCTATCTATCCACTATATTACCAAAAGTAGTGGGTCACATGCCTTTACACACACATGAACTTTAATGGCATCCCAGTCTTAGTCCATAGGGTTCAATATTGAGTTGGCCCACCTTTTGCAGCTGTAACAGCTTCAACTCTCCTGGGCAGGCTGTCCACAAGGTTTAGGAGTGTGTCTATGGGAATGTATGATCATTCCTTCAGAAGTGCATTTGTGAGGTCAGGCACTAATGTTGGATGAGAAGGCCTGACTTTCGGGTTGAAGTCAGGACTCAGGCCAGTCAAGTTCCTCCACCCCGAACTCGCTCATCCATGTTTTTTTGGAAATTGCTTTGTGTAAAGTATATTACCCAATACTTTTCGTAATATAGTGTATATATGGGGCAGTGGCACCCTGTGTAGTGGTTTATGCCAGATTTTAGGAGAAGCATGCACCCTGTTCACAATAGACCCAGAGTTAAAGCTCAGGGTCCCACCCTCCTGAGGGAAGTCAGAGTGTGGGAAGGGAGCCGTGTGAGATGCTGTTGTGTATCAAGGTCAGGTTGGGACAGAGGAAGCCCCAAGCCTGAGACTTTGGGAGGGGAGCAGCAAGGAAGATGTACTGAGAGAGTCAAGGTGGGACAGAAGCAGCAAGGCTGCTGTACAGAAAGAAGTGCAGCTAGGGAGCTGCAAGGAAAGACGCAGAGCCAAAGTTCAGTGTCTGCACTTACCAGTGGATTGTGTTTGATGGTCAGGAAGGTCAAAAGTGTTTGATAGTCTGGAAAACCTTGCAGTGGTACTAGAAGCAGTAAAGCTTCTACAAGAGACCCAGGAGGTGGAAGTTATGTTTTCACAGTGATGGCGAGAACCCCCTGCGTGGGAAGATATACATGTATGAATGTTTGACTTGTTTTTAAATAAAAGTGGGCTACCATGCCCTTAAAATTACAGTTTTGGACTGGCGCAACTCATTGAAAATGCACTTACCGCTTGAGTCTAATCACCCTATTCTTACAATATAATATACATATATACATATATATATATACATATATATATATATATATATATATATATATATATATATATATATATATATATATATATATAAAAGAATACAGTTTATGTATAAATTATTGTTAAAAAACACTTTAAAAAGACAACTGTGTATACATCCATATCTATTATAAATACATAGATCATAGAGCATTGGTTATAAATGTTATCCAACTCTAGTGTTTTTTAGATTCTCTAGAAGAATCTCTTCCTCAGGAGATGGTGGTCATGCAATCTGAAACATAATGTATAAATAAACTTTATTTCTATATATGTATATCTATCTATCTATCTATCTATCTATCTATCTATCTATCTATCTATCTATCTATCTATCTATCTATCTATCTATCTATATATATATATATATATATATATACACACACACACACACACACACACACACACACACACACACAAAAGCTTTTTACAATAATTTGTGGGTACTATTAAAGTTCCTCTTCTCTTTCTTTCTTTTTTCTCCTATAGTGTATTAGAGGAATCTCCATTATACATTAATTCCATATACTACTTACTTCAACATTTCTATGTGCTGGGTGGCAAACACTTAACAGTACAGTATATGGACATTTATCACTGTTTCAAAAAGGTTTTACTTTATTGAGTACATGTTGTAGAGGTTGGGCTTAGTGAACTGCCACGGTTCAACGTTGTACAGAGCTTATAAAAAGAATATTATTTATTTATTTATTTATTTATTTATTTATTTATTTATTATGTGATCTTTTTTATTTTTATTTAGAAAACTGCTGTTTATTTGGTCCTTCAAATATATGTCACAAATTTAACATAAATGTGGTAATCATAATCAGGCTGAAGTAAATATGATGTTTTTCTTTACAAAAAGCAATTAGTAAAAAAGATGTCAGTCATTTTTTTGGACATAAAGTATTTACAGAAATATCTGAAAGAAAAGTACTATTCCCTTTGGGAATGGATACCACTTTTCCAGAATGTAAAAAAAAAAATTGTGAACAATTTAAAATGTAATGGGAAACTAATTTAACAGTTTGCTATAGTATTTGATATCACTATTAGTGGATGAATATATGAAGAAACTTGATGAAGAAATACATATTCTTCTAACACAGGGTACAGCCCTGTCCTCAAATGCGTTAATTTTAGAGAAAGTCAAAAGGGAGAAAAGGGATAGGGACTTTGAATGAAGCACGTAGGTATAAAGAATTCAGTTAATTATATGAATTTACATACAAACGCATAATCATGAGTAAGTGTATATCCAATACAATTGTAATAACTGGTACAATTCATAAAAATGTATATCTATACATACAATATAGACGGGTTGCCACATGATTATAAACGATTAATAGCTTCAGCCCCGGAAGATTAGGCTGCTGAATGACCAGGCCATTTTTTGTGATTTGGCACTGCGTTGCTTTAACTGACAATTGCGACGTTGTACCCAAACAAAATTGATATCCTTTTTTTCCCACAAATAGAGCTTTCTTTTGGTGGTATTTGATCATCTCTGTGTTTTTTATTTTTTGCACTATAAACGAAAAAAGAGTGACAATTTTGAAAAAAAAACCCACTATATTTTGTACTTTTTGCTATACTAATTATCCCCATTTTTTTTTAAAAAGCAATTTTTTTCTCAGTTTAGGCCGATATGTATTCTTCTACAGATTTTTGGTAATAAAAATCTCAATAAGCATATATTGATTGGTTTGCGCAAATGTTATAGCGTCTAAAAAATAGGGGATTTATAGCATTTTTTAATTATTATTATTTTTTTTACTAGTAATGGCGGCGATCTGTGATTTTTATCATGACTGCGACATTATGGTAGACACATTGGACAATTTTGACACATTTTTGGGACCATTGGCATTTATACAGCGATCAGTGCTATAAAAATGCATTGAATACTGTAAAAATGTCACTGGCAGTGACGGGGTTAACATTAGGGGGTGATCAAGGGGTTAACTGTGTTCCCTGCTACGTGTTCTAACTGAAGGGGGGATGGGACTTGCTAGGGGAAGAGATAGATTGGTGTTCATACTTTGAAAAACCTCAGTGCATTCAATGACTTGATGGATACCGTTCAAATGAATGAACATTTCCAAAGAAACTCACATAGTTAGAAGTTTTTCAAAAAATATTTTTCATGTTGCTCTTTCGAAATTTCTCAAAGTTATGGTTGAAAATAAACATCAATTTGATCCCATTACCAGGTAGAAAATTAAACAAACATAGGGGGTTATTTACGAAAGGCAAATCCACTTTGCACTGCAAGTGCACTTGGAAGTGCAGTCACTGTAAATCTAAGGGGTAGATCTGAAATGAGGAGAAGCTCTGCTGATTTTATCATCCAATCATGTGCAAGCTAAAATTCTGTTTTATATTTTCCTTGCATGATTTACAGCGACTGCACTTCCAAGTGCACTTTCAGTGCACTTGTAGTGCAAAGTGAATTTTCCTTTCGTAAATAACCCCCATTGTCTCTTTATGTTTCACTTTGTTTGTAGGATGCTTCTGCGTAATTGTTATATTGATAATGTGATTAAATCAGGTTGTTTATGCTGTCACACGAAAACAGCTGTTCTTTGTATTTCCCTATCTTTTGTAAAGGGCATACATCTACCTGGCATTCACATAAATGTACAGTACATTAGATAGAGCTCAGATGGATGCCTGCAGCTGTATGATGACATAGCCATGTCCTTTACTTCTAACAATACCACACTGTTCTTATCTGCACTTTGTGAACATCCATCTACCATATTGGCTTCAGAAGAAGAGTGTTGTCAGTATTCCCTTGTCATTTGCAAGCTCCATAGATTCTAAAAGTATGCGTACATACAGTGCCTTGAAAAAGTATTCATACCCCTTGAAATTTACCACATTTTGTCAAGTTACAACCAAAAACTTAAATTTATTTTATTGGGATTTTATGTGATAGACCAACACAAAGTCCAGCACACACTCCACAAATCTGGCCTTTATGGAAGAGTGGCAAGAAACCATTGTTGAAAGAAAGCCATAAGAAGTCCCATTTGAAGTTTGTAAGAAGCCATGTGGGGGACACAGCAAACGTGGAAGAAGGTGCTCTGATCAGATGAGACCAAAATATTTGTGAAGTGGAAGGAAAATGATAAATGGTTTTAATTTTTTTTACAAATAAATATCTGAAAAGTGTGGCGTGCATTTGTATTCAGCCCCCTTTACTCTGTTACCCCTAACTAAAACCTAGTAAAACCAATTGCTTTCAGAAGTTGTCTAATTAGTAAATAGAGTCAACCTTTGTGTAATTTAATCTCAGAATAAATACAGCTGTTCTGTGAAGCCCTCAGAGGTTTGTTAGAGAACCTTAGTGAACAAACAGAATCATGAAGGCCAAGGAACACACCAGACAGGTCAGGGATAAAGTTGTGGGGAAGTTTAAAGCAGGGTTAGGTTATAAAAAAATATCCCAAGCTCTGAACATCTCACCGAGCACTGTTCAATCCATCATCCTAAAATGGAAAGAGTATGGCACAACTGCAAACATGAAGGCCAAATAACACACCAGACAGGTCAGAGATAAAGTTGTGGAGAAGTTTAAAGCAGGGTTAGGTTATCCCAAGCTTTCAACATCTCACAGGAAAAACAAAAGAGAGTGGCGCCTCTGGGTATAGACTTAAAACAATTTATTCGAAAAAACTGGTATCAATCACACTCACATTTAAGAAGTCATCAGAGGGCATGTGAATGTGAAATATCCATCATAGGAAATGTCATCCATCATGGGAAGTACCATCAGATCAGTCATAAAACTCCTATCAGCTGGCTGGAAGCTCTGCCTGTGTGTGGAGAGACACCGCTGTGATGTGATGCCGGCCGCAGCGGTGACAGGAACCAAAACGAGGCTCGGAGCGCAGGTGGATAGCCGGCGAGGAGAGATGACGTCACTGGTCAAGCGACGCATTTACTGGGCGTATGGGCTGGGGATGACGTCAATATGTTGAAACACCTGTAAGCAGCTGTGTGCAGGGCAGCCTAGCTGGCTGCAGGAGGTAGTGGGCTAACAAGTCTTTCACATGCCCTCTGATGACTTCTTAAATGTGAATGTGATTGATACCAGACTTTATGAATAAATAGTTTTAAGTCTACACCCAGAGGCGCCTCTCTCTTTTGTTTTTCCTTAGGATTTGGAATCTGGTTTCAGTTCTCGGTGAAGGCAGCCCTACATGTGGACTTATTGTCTTGGTTCTTTGGATCTCTGGACTCCCTTCCTGCACACATATGACTGTGATATAAATATATATATATATATATATCCACCATTGTGGCTCCTTTCACATATCTATTTATTATATTCCCTAGTTTTAATGTTTTTATATCTCCATAGTTTCATATGTGTTTTTTTCTAGAGATACATTTTCTCTGTTCATTCATATATCAGTTTGCGGGTTGGGGGTTTTTTCTCTATTGCCGTTTCCAGTTCATTGTGCCTATACTTGCACACAATATATTGAACATCTCACAGAGCCACTGTTCAATCCACCATCCGAAAATGGAAAGAGTATGGCAAACTGCAAACCTACCAAAACATGGCCGTCCACCTAAACTGACAGGCCGGGCAAGGAGAGCATTAATCAGAGAAGCAGCCAAGAGGCTCTGGAGGAGCTGCAGAGATCCACAGCTCAGGTGGGAGAATCTATTAAACTATTAGTCGTGCACTCCACAAATCTGGCCTTTATGGAAGAGTGGCAAGAAGAAAGCCATTGTTGAAAGAAAGCCATAAGAAGTCCCATTTGCGGTTTGTAAGAAGCCATGTGGGGGACACAGAAAACGTGGAAGAAGGTGCTCTGGTCAGATGAGACCAAAATTGAATGAACTTTTTGGCCTAAAAGAAAAATGCTATGTGTGGCGGAAAACTAACACTGCACATCACCATGAACACACCATCCCCATCATGAAACATGGTGGTGGCAGCATCATGTTGTGGGGATTCTTTTTATCAGCAGGGACAGGGAAGGTGGTCAGAGTTGATGGAAAGATGGATGGAGCCAAATACAGGGAAATCTTAAAAGATAACCTGTTAGAGTTTGCAAAAGACTTTGAGACTGAGGCGAAGGTTTACCTTCCAGCATGACCCTAAAAATTCAGCCAGAGCTATGATGGAATGGTTTAGATCAAAGCATATTCATGTGTTAGAAAGTCCAGACCTAAATCCAATTGAGAATCTGTGGCAAGACTTGAAAATTGCTGTTCACAGACACTCTCCATCCAATCTGACAGAGCTTGAGCAATTTTGCAAAGAAGAATGGGACAAAATGTCACTCTGTAGATGTGCAAAGCTGGTAGAGACATACCCAAAAAGACTTGCAACTGTCATTGCAGCGAAAGGTGGTTCTCCAAAGTATTGACTCAGGGGGGCTGAATACAAATGCACTCCACACTTTTCAGATATTTATTTGTAAAAAATATTGAAAACCATTTATCATCTACCTTCCACCTCACAATTATGTGCCACTTTGTGTTGGTCTGTCACATGAAATCCCAATAAAATACATATACATTTTTAGTTGTAACATGATGAAATGTGGAAAATGTCAAGGAGTATGAATACTTTTTCAAGGCACTGTAGCAGAGTACAACACATCCAACTGGAAGGGAAGTTCTCTTTATTTCCCATAATTCAACTTCATTTGTCAGATCCCTGTCCTTTAATAATTACTACTTGATATTTGTTAAACCAAGCTACAGCTGTGTTATAATGTATGTACGGGCACATTTTTTCATATTTTTTGTGTTTTTTTTTTTTTTTTAAGAGGCAAACCCAAAGTGGTATTTTTACCTTTTTGCAGGCTTATATGTTTTTTTTTATTTACAGTGAGTAAACATATGTCTTGATCTTGAACAGATCTGTGGAACTACCAGAACCTGAAGGATATCCAAAGGACTGCTAAAAAAGGTGGGACTTGTTTACTTTCCCTGGGTAGTCCAATGATATATTACATTATTTGTCGACAAATAATGCAGTTTTTTACTTCCTTGGGCTCATTTAAACCGGGTTCATTGGAACTGCACTGGGCAGGTTTGCCCAGCACATGGCAAAATGCCTTGTTTCTTATGTGCGTTGAAAAATATACTGCATGCTATACTTTTATTCAGTGCAGGTTGTTAGATGAACCATGACCTCACATGGCCTCTATATGAAATAGAAGCAAATTGAAATACAACTCGTTACATTTCAACAAACTTCTCTGAAGAAAATAAAAAATAAGTGCGTATACCCCTAGTGCACACCAGCAGTAACACATTCGGTATGGCCCATTCGTGTAAATGAGCCGTTAAAAGACATTAAAAAAAATATGAATATATTAGTAAAGGGTAAACATTTTTGTTAAGACCATTATCACGAAGACAAAAAGTATGAGGGAATCCAAAATTTTGGAGCTGTAGCCAGAGCAGGAGTTAAGGGAAAGTCCCCAAACTAGGACATGTGTTCTTGTGACAACTCTCTAATTTTGTTCACTTTGCAGAGATTTCCTCTTATTTCCTGTTGCATCTTCTGGACAGGAAGTGAAGGGGAGTTTCTCCAGTGGGACAAAGCAAGCGAAAAAAAAAATACTTTTTATTCCAGTTTTAAACTGAGTGAGAAAGAGTTAACATTTCTGTGAGGTTTTTCTTTTTGATTGTGATCCATTGGGGAAATTCACTCTCACTTCCTGTGATCCCGTGTAAATGTTTCCCATCACTTCTCCAACAAAGATACAAATAGCAATTTAAACCTTAAAAAAAAAACTCAAACTTTCCACGCTCTACCCAAAACCAAGTGGTATTAAACTTATTTGTCTAGAGTTTAACTTTTAAACCAATCATTTTTAAAGGGGATGAATATTTTTTTATACAGGTTTTCCATATTATGTTCATGACTAATATACAAATATAATCTGAAGTACGGTGTTGGTCATACTGTACATATTATCACAACTACTTGCATCCAGGTCAATTGCCTTGTTTCACTAGCACAATTTGGGCTTTTATTTTTGTAGTAAATGGTAATGGATCTCCTGACTTTTTAAAAATATGTTTAAATTTAGTTGCATACTCCTTGCAATTAAGCTACGACTAAGGCTTCTGCCGAAACGCATTCATTTTAGCATTTTATTGTCACTCTGATGTAATCAATAAATACACCTATGGACTACAGTGTTGCTGGCTCTGTCTATTGACATATTTCTTGCACTTGCCATACCCTACCACCAAAGAACAACCCAAATAAATTCTCCTGCTCCTGATGATCATATATATGCGCTATGACGATACCACATACATGTATGTTTGTTGTTTGTAGACGTATTAGGGTCCAGAAAAGAACAATCCTCATTTTGCTGTTTTTACCCCACCTTAAGAATACTGATATTGACAGTAACTGACACCGATACTAATTCAATTTTCTTTAATCCTACCTAAAATGACTGTCCCTGACCTCTGACCCTAACCTTTGAACCTAACCTTGACCCTAACTCTAACCGTGGCCCTGACCTACATAAAACCCTTTTCTATTTTTGCTTTATTTGTTATTATTATTGTTTTACTACATTTCTTTGTTTATACTTTTCTCTTCTGGCAAGGTGAAAAAGATACAATTGATTTTTTTTTCTCTCCATTCAAGAGAAGAAAAAACACTAGCAGGGGCCTGTACAGTGACTGACATCTGTGATAGCCAATCAGAGCCTATCACAGCAAACAGGTGATTGGGAACTGGGCCTTCTGTCATTGGTATTGGGCCCGGGACTTTCAGTGGGAGCCTGGTCTCTGTGTTGGGAGTGTTCTGTGCAGCATACTTCCAGCAAAAACACAGGTACGTATATATGTGGCTCCAAAGATAAAGATCTCCAAGGGACCGATGTATGTGTGGAGTGCTGCGTAAAGACGGCGCTATATGGGTACCTTAAATAAAATAATAATATAATAGATGAGCATCTTAATGAGACACAATGTACAGGGATAGGGACAATTGTAGACATGCACCCACACTCACTCAGATTGAACTGGATGGACTGGTGTCTTTATTCAATCTTACTAACCATGTAACATTGGCATCAGGACAGCAATACTTCACAACATTTTTGGTAGATGTCTAAGTTCTTTAATGCACCAGGACTTTTGCAGTTACATGCACCTGGCCCACCACACCATGATATCAGACATACTTCTGCTCAGCTTTTCATATATTTTGCTGTTGGAAATATCCATACAAGAGCGCGGCATTATAAAATCATCTTCCTATTCCTGCATCAAAATAATTGAACAAAAGTAGGCTCCTGATTCCCATGTGTCTTTAGTTAATGTTCTGACAATAATTAATACATAAATGATCTTATTTTTAAGTGATTTGGCCATTAAGTAAAACATATATTAAAGAAGCCCAATAATACATCTGTATAAGACATCATTAAAAGAAACACGCATATTACAAATTTTGTACGCATAACAATAGGAAAATGAAACTACCGGAGGTAACAGACTGAATTTTGTGTAAGTCCATTGTATTGAGTGATGCATGTGATGGGATTTAAACCTGTTCATTATCAGTATACTATAAAATTATACATAAAACAATCACAGCAACAACCACAGCAACTGTTATTATTAATGATGGTGATAATAATAATAAAAATAATAATAATAATAACAACAATTTCCTCTAAGGAAAGAAACAATATGATCCGCTCTAAATCCTTGTTTTTGGCTTAATTTTAGGATTCAAATAGATGTTGTTAATAGAGGGCAGTATATGCAAATAGAAGCCCTGTTTATCTGTAATTGAATCTAAGTCACTATTTTCAGGCGAGAGAAGGCGTTCCTCACTTCTGTTCCACATCTCAGAATTTGGAAAGTGGGGTGGGTGTCAGAATAAGAGAAGGAATTCTACAATTTCATTTAAAAATGTAATGGTGGATACACTGATAAGCAAATAGAGGAGGGGGAGGCTTTTGCTTAAAAAGGATAAAAAAAAAATGCTGCATGGTTTTAATATCATCCTAGATAGTAAGAGAATGATATATCCATGCTGACTGATTTCATATATCCTGATAGGAGAGAATTACAGATACAAAAAACCAATGATCTATAAAATAGAATAAAGTAACAAAGGAGAGGGAAATGTTATTTTTTCTAGGATGTTATCAGCTAATTTATATTCATTTAAGCATATATCCCATCAGTTCAGCTTCCTAATCTAGGTATATTCTTTCTCTACACTGTATAACCTTCCTGTAAATACTTTTTGATCATGCTTAGCTGACTTGCGTATGGACTGATGACTGTGGCTCAAACTGCCAGACATGAGTAAATGAACAGACATTAAAGAGGAGCTTCAGTCAGGTTCCAAAAAATGAAATATCAGCAGCTACAAAAATTGTTGCTGCTGTTTTTTAATAAACAGACACTCACCTGTTCATGGATCCAGCACCATCCTGACTAGGGCCGGTTCTTCGGCAGTGTTTGGGTTCCCTTTCACTTTCGAGTAAAGTTCTGTTTTGAAGTGGATCCACCATTTTCATATGGATTAAGTCAATATTTACAAGGAATTAATGGAACCACACATAGGGGTATTATTATAAAGTTATGAATGTGATTCGCACCAAACATTTACTGGTGGTAAATCAATCACTGTCGATTAAAATGCATGTCCCAGGAATATTTACCTGCAGGGAATGGGTTGGAGAAAGTTAGATTAACTGTTAGATTATAAAAATGTTCCAGAGTGTAAATTGGGTGTACCACCCCGATTTTAGCTAAAAGAGTAGGTGAATCTAAAAAATAAATAAAGGGTTTTAAACTACAGTGTTTTGGCACACTTCCAAAGACGTCACCATAAAAATTCAGCTAGTTTAGAATTTTGGGGTACAGAAAAATTGAGAGAGGGAAACCTAAAGTGAGGGATCTCACAAGCCCAAACCAGATATATATATATATTGAAAGCACTCTTCCTCGATGGCCTATACATTGATATCGACTGTGACGGGAGTCACTTTGGGCGGGGGGCTCGTGCAACCCAGCTTACCCTTGGGAGCTCTGGAAACCCATTTCTTATGTGTAAGTCACACTGTGCCTATTAGGGTCTGTCCTAACCAGACTCCCAGTACAACCACACCGGACTCAGCATTTTGTATTACCCCTGTCATCCTGGGTTCTATATGTGTGGTTTGTGTTGAAAATCGAAGAGGCTCTTTTCCTTGGGATAGTAATATTTATGAACAATCTCCCTCAATAAATATATGAAGATAAATAATTCCACCTTTCAGACTGCAAGAAAATTGTAGCAGTGTCTAATAGACCATTGCTAGATAGTTTGAGGTGTTTTTTTTTAAATGGTTCTATGCGCAAACGCGGAAAATCGCCGATACACGTGGCATGTAAACGCGACAAAACAAACGTTTTAAAGTTGGTTACTATTTGTCAAGTTAAATCATTCAGGAGAGGTTGTAAAAACGTCCCGTGTACATGAAGCATTATATGTTTATTTGGATTAGCTTACGGGTTAATGAAATCACTGTCAGCTAATAGCTATTAGTTGCTAGAGGGGAGTTTTCTCCAACAGCCCTTCCTGCAGATAAAACTGTCTACTGTTGAAAAGTTTGAATATACCTGTGTCTCTTGTTACTGAAAGTACAGTTTACCCCTGTGTCATTATGCAAAGAAGGGGGGATTGTACCAGAGTGTATATCTCTTTGTGCCTGTATTTCAATAAACAGTCTTATGTTTCTTACCAACCTATACTGAGTTATGGCTAATGACTGGGAGGGCTAAGGGATCTTAGATCGTGCTGGTACCGGGCAAGTGAAGCTTATATGGTGGACATACTCCTCTTGAGTACAGGGTCCGTCACTTTGATTACAATTGTTTTATATGTAATGGATGATTTTTTGTTTTGTTTAAAGTTTCCTTTTTTACACTTGAGTAATTATAATTAAATTACAGTACATATAGGTGATTTCTATATTCATTTATATTTCAACATTTTTATATTTGTTTATTTTTGTATGTATATTTATGTATATATATTCCCTTAATTCATTCATAACATATTTTGAAAATTACAATTAATTATATTATATTTGATGTTAAAGGGTTAGCGCATGGGTGCTGATGCTGAACCTGTGGCCCTCCAGCTTTTGCAGAACTACAAGTCCCATGAGTCATTGCAAGGCTGACAGTTAACAAGCATGACTTCCAAAGGCTGAGGTACAAAAGGACTTATAGTTCAGCAACAGCTGGAGGGCCACAGGTTGAGCACCTATGGGTTAGAGCATGCCATGCAATAAGCAAATTAACTATGCAGTCTCTTGGATCCAACATCAGTTGTTTGGATGATCTTGTAGGAAAGGGTTTTGGGTGAATTTTTTTTATAGTGGTGCATGCTCAGACAACCCCAGTCCTTTGGAGGCCCTGTGTAACAAAGCATGCATTACAGAGGAGAGGTCTGAACACACATTTTCCGGAATCTCCGTAGGCTGCAGAACACACTGTTGATTCATTTATCTTGGTCGGGAGAGAAACGCTGAACAGATGCGTGTACAGCAGTAGAGTATTTTGACATTTATACACTTGTTCTAACCGGTTCGGTTCTGAGCACCGTCAAATGTCAGTGCAGTTTGCTTGTTTTTTAAATAAATAGAATGGTTATAATGGTATCACACTATGGAATTTTTAATTGCTTTTATATTGGCTGAATGGATGAGAAACCAGTGACACTGAGGATTTATCAAGCTAAGCGCCTTTGACCTGAAAATTTAGAGGGTCATTTACCTCTTGTGAGTGTAACTGTGCGAACAGATTTGGGCACAGCACTGCTTTTTCAAGTGATTTTACACAGAGGTGCTTTTGAAGTTTAATAGACACAAATAAAATACAAAGAAGATACATTCTAATATATATTTCAAAAACTCTCTTTTTTATTTTATTTTCACAAAATACATTTTGTGTTTTTGGTCACAGTGTGAGTTTTTTATTTTTTATTTGTGCACATATGTTATTTTACCATTTATCAATGGTTATGAATATATTATATGAGAGTGTGGGGAGGGTCAACTAAGTGCACTTGAAGTTTCCTTTGATGTTTTTCCAGAGTGTATGATGTCACACTTGTGATGCTAGTGCTCGCCAAAATGATAAACCCAATACAAGTCTTCAATTTCTAAAGGGGAATGTAAAGACTGTATTCTTCAATAGCGATGAGCTCAGGCATGGTTAAACACTCCTCCACTATCCTGCTAGGAAGGTGTCACTGTGGACAGCCAACCATAAGGGGAAGAGGCATTTCCCACCCCGCAGCCACATGTGTACAAGGGGCATGATTATGATTTATACTTCTATTTATGGACAGGATTTTGCTAATGCATGTGAATAATAATTACTATTTGTAAGAAACAACAAAAAGAAAAATGAATGGGATTATTAGTGGTGCCACTAATTTAAAAATCAAGAATTTTTAATTACAATTAATCATTAAAAAAGGAGATAATCCCTTTAATGATTAATGCAATTTTGTCTCACTGAAAAAGAAAATATAGGTATAGTTTTAGAATTTCAAAAAACAGTATATGTTTTAACTCTTAAGAGTATCACGTTAAGGTGCACTCTAGTGCCGTGTTTTACATTGTTCATCTGTACCATAGCAGTACTATTGGCTCCCCCTTTGTTAGATTTAGAAGTGACAACCATCATTCTTCAACTTATAACATCACTATAAGTGTCACTGCAAATTAATAAATGGTTAAAACTAAGCAGCAAGGAGAAAGGTTTTGCCTAGTACCGGTATGAGCATCAGGAAGGGACATTTATTATCAACTTTGCAAATATCATAAAGGCAGTTTATACTCTTTTCATTTTTATATTTTGTACATATAAAGATGTTAGAGAGACCAGCTTGATGTTAATAATCTTAATAAAATAAAATGTTTTTTTATATTAAAAACTTAATTTTATTTGTAATTTGTGATTATATATGTGTACTTGGGGGCAGAAATCTTTGCTCATTGAATATGCAGGCTTTGCTTCATGTTTTGTAAAACTACACAATGGTCATTTTACCGAGTTCTTTTCAAAATAAGTTGTTAAAAGCGAGAGAGTAAATGCGCCAATGGCCAATCCAACAATTGCTATATTGAAAAAAATAATGGACACAAGTTTGTACAGGGCATATGAACAGATAATTTAAAGTGGAATTCTAAAATGCAACACATTTTTTGCACCTGTTAGCTGACACTCTCTCAGGGCACATTAAACAGGTAGAAGTGGTATTAAACCCAAAATGTATTATATTGCAGCTTAGAAATCATTAGATGTCGTGGCTGCATCCGTTATCTTTACTTTTTTCCCCTCTGTTTTCACCTGGGTATCTGCCCATTAACACACCTTTTGTATTAGTGAGAAATAACTCTGGAAGAATGAGGACAGGAGGCACAGCAGACAGCAGCATTGTCAGTCTGGGGAAGGGGGGAGTAGTGTTAAATGAATTAGCAGATTTAGATACACTAACAAATTGAATTCAAACTCCAGCTCACACTTAATAATCAATTACAACACACACGGGTTGATTTACTAAAACTGGAGAGTGCAAAATCTGGTGCAGCTCTGCATAGAGACCGGATTCCAGTTTATTTTGTCAAAGCTTAACCAGTTGCCAACCGGCTCACGCTAATATACATCGGCAGAAGAGCACGTACAACGTACCTGTACGTTGCCCTTTAAGAAGTGGCGCCTGCCGTGAGCTCCATGAGTGTGATCACGGGTCCTGCGGACTCGTGTGTCCGCAGGGATACTCGCGATCGTCTCACGGTGAGGAAGAACGGGAAAATGCTGATGTAAACAAGCATTTCCCCGTTCTGCCTAGTGACACTAACACTGATCACAGCTCCCTGTAATCGGGAGTGGTGATCAGTGTCATGTCACATATAGCCCATCCCCACCCACAGTTAGAATCACTCCCTAGGACACACTTAACCCCTACAGCGCCCCCTAGTGGTTAACCCCTTCGCTGCCAGTCACATTTACCCAGTAATCAATGCATTTTTAATCGCACTGATCGCTGTATAAATGGGAATCTTCCCAAAATAGCGGCAAAAGTGTCCGATCTGTCCGCCATAATCTTGCAGTCACGATAAAAATCGCTGATCACCACCATTACTAGTAAAAAAAAACAATATTAATAAAAATGCCATAAAACTATCCCCTATTTTGTAGACACTATAACTTTTGCGCAAACCAATCAATAAACACTTATTGCTATTTTTTTAACAAAAATATGTAGAAGAATACGTATCAGCTTAAACTGAGGAAAAAAAATGTTTTATTATATATTTTTTGGGGATATTTATTATAGCAAAAAGTAAAAAATAATACTTTTTTTCAAAATTGTCGCTATTTTTTTGTTTATAGTGCAAAAAATAAAAAACGCAGAGATGATCAAATACCACCAAAAGAAAGCTCTATTTGTGAGGAAAAAAGGACGTCAATTTTGTTTGGGAGCAACGTCGCACGTCCACGCAATTGTCAGTTAAAGCAATGCAGTGCCGAATCGCAAAAAGTGCTCTGGTCTTTTGCCAGCAAAATGGTCCGGAGCTGAAGTGGTTAAAGTGATTGTAATGTCTCTATTTAAAAAAAATAAGAAACATGTTATACTTACCTCCTATGTGCAGTTGGTTTTGCACAGAGCAGCCCAGATCCTCCTCTTCTCCTGTCCCTCTTCACTGCTCTTAGCCCCTCCCTCCTGTTGAGTGCCCCACAGCAAGCAGCTTGCTATGGGGGCACCCGGGCTGAGCTGCAGCTCCATGTGTCCATTCAGACATGGAGCTTCCATTCAGCCCTGCCCTCTCTCTCTCCTGTTTGGCTACCTGACTTTTATTGACAGCCGTGGGAGCCAATGGCTCCGCTGCTGTGTCTCAACCAATCAGTAAGAGAGTCCCAGATGGCCGAGGGACTCGTGGACATCGCTGGACAGAGATTGGGCTCAGGTAAGTATTGGGGGGTGCTGGGGAAGCTGCTACACACAGAAGGCTTTTTATCCGAATGCATAGAATGCATTAGGATGAAAAACAATCTGCCTTTACAACTCAAACACAAATAAAGGTGCAAAAAACTAGAGTCATAAGTATCCCGATAGCAATACAGTCTGTCATGGGATACACAGTCTATATTAGTCCATATAGGTGGTCAATGACATATGGAGAATAGGGAGTCTGGAACACTCAGAGTTGCCAACATATGGAAACAGAAACCAAGTTCCAAAAGTACTGCAAAAAACAAGGAAAGAGGCGCCTCTGAGTGTAGACGATTAAAACTTTTAATAGTACATAAGGTAAATAACTCACATTTGAGTGGAAAGTATGGGCATGTGGCACACGTGTATCATCATCTGCTGGTTCCATCCTCCCCCTTGCGCCTCACGCCCGTTTTGAGTCCTGCCATCAGAGCCAGCTCTTTCTCTACAGCGGTGGACTCTATCCAGTCAGCACCCAAGCGTGAAGGACCGGGAAAGCAGGACCGTCAACACCAGGACTTACCCTTGTTGGGACCCACGTGCCTATACTTTCCACTCAAATGTGAGTTATTTACCTTATGTACTATTAAAAGTTTTAAACGTCTACACTCCGAGGCGCCTCTTTTCTTGTTTTTTGCCTTTACAACTCCTTTAAGTGAACAAACTGAAGTTAGAAGCTGATTGGCTGCCATCACCAGCTGTACCAGATTTTGCACTATTCAGTTTTAGTAAATCAACCCCACAGTTTTTCCTTTTGAGATAAAGGTTTTGCATGAATGAATAAAAGCTTATAATTTGAATCACCCCTGCCAGTGTTAAGTGGTTTGTCCCATCCATGTAAACTGACACATTCAGCTTGTGCTTTTGAAAAACAATAGGCTTGTTGGCTGGATCACCAGATGAAAACAGAAGAAAGAAAACCTAAAAAGGAAACTAATGCAGCCATCACATCTAGGAATTGGTAAACTATAATACAATAAATGTTTTCTTTTGGTTTTAATATTGTTTTAACCACTTCCTGCCCGGCCTATAGCAAAATGATGGCCAGACGGTGGTTC
Organism: Lithobates clamitans; assembly: GCA_037952925.1. Taxonomy (NCBI): domain Eukaryota; kingdom Metazoa; phylum Chordata; class Amphibia; order Anura; family Ranidae; genus Lithobates; species Lithobates clamitans. The sequence continues at coordinate 949,085 of JBBGZY010000876.1, forward strand.
AGTTATCCTGACTGGATGTCATATGACATCCTTCAGGATAACAGCCAGCAGTGCACAGTGCGGCAATCAGTAGTGCGGCGTGTCAGTCTGCACATCACTACACCGATCTCGGTAAAGAGCCTCTGATGGAGGCTCTTTACCACGTGATCAGCCATGTCCAATCATGGCTGATCACAACATGAACAGGAAGGGCCGTTTATTGGCTTTTACTTACTCTGCTGACAGGGGGGGGTCTGCACTGATGCCAACACTGGACCACCAGGGATGCCTCCAGGACCACCAGGGATGGCCAACACACTTCATTATACCCCCCATGGCCACCAGGGATGCCACACAGTGTCCTAAAAGAGGCCAATCAGTGCCCAGAAATGGTGCCAATCAGTGCCAACTACAAATGCCTGGCAGATGTCTCCTCATCAGTGATGCCCAGCAGTGCCACCCATCAGTGTCCATCAGTGCCACCCATCAGTGTTTATCAGTGCCCATTCGTGCCCATCAGTGCCACCTATCAGAGCCACCCATAGGTACCCATCAGTGCAGCCTTTCAGTGCCCATCAGTGCCGCCTATTAGTGCCCATCAGTAATGCATACCAGTGCCACCTATCAGGGCCCATCAGTGCCGCCTATCAGTGCCACCTATCAGTGCACATCATCAGTGCCACCTCATCAGTTCCCATCAGTGCCACCTTATTTACTTACAAAATTTTTTAAGGTAAACAAAGAAAAACTTTTTTTTTTCAAAATTTTGGGGTTTTTTATTTGTTGCGCAAAAAATAAAAACCCCAGCAATGATCAAATACCACCAAAAGAAAGCTCTATTTATGGGAACAAAATGATAAAAAATGTGTTTGGGTACAGTGTAGCATGACCGCGCAATTGGCATTCAAAGTGCAACAGCGCTGAAAGCTGAAAATTGGTCTGGTCAGGAAGGGGCGAAAGTGTCTGGTAGTGAAGTGGTTAAATACCAGAAAAAGCTGTGAATATTTGCAGTCAATAGAACCTGCAAGGCCTTTCTAGCTTCACAATAGGAGGGTAGGAATGAAATAGCGTCCTTGTGTGTCATAGCCATGATAAAGACCATCACTTTGTCCTTTAAAGCAATAGACCTTCAACAGACCATGGCCACATCGTGCATGCTGGAAACGTGATGATGAAGTTCCCGGGAGGTGTTGCTTTGACAGCCTGGCTGCAAAGGAAGGAGCTGGAAAGTGATGGTGAGCGCAAACTTCAAAGCAACATTCAATTCTCAAATCATGGAGCTCAGATGAAATAAAATCAGCAAGGGAAGCACCTTCACATTTAGCCCTATCAATGGTAAGCTTTGCTGAGGCTAGAGTTGGGCACCCTACATGACTTTTTTAATGCATTTTTATACTTTCTCTTTAAAACACCACAACTAAATAGTAAAGAAATGCTTTCATTTGTATTGTGTACGTTAAACCTTGTGCAGATTTTTGTTATCCAAACACCTATTCATAAAAACCGAATGCATGTTTGTGCTGCCCATCGTGAATTTGTATTAAGGAAAGTGTGCAAGGGTTTTTCTCCAGACCGTTTGTAGGTTATCATGGAATGTAAAGCATGTCAAATACGGATGGATTTACTCAGTGAATGCACAGAATGCTGTTAAGACAACCTGTGTTTAAGTGGAATTCTTGCTGTTCTCTTACAATACACTTTCACCTTGAAGAGAATTAATTGTCTGAAAAAAAAAAAGAATGTTCACATGGTCTCTCCATCACATGGCAAATCCTCGGTCTAAGCCATTCTTCTTCCGCTTTTATTCTGACAATTTCTTTGTGATAGTCCAAAAATTTATTTCATGACCGTGAAAGGGTGTACGTGTGTGATTACTGCCATTGTGTCTTTTGTGCCTTTACACTGTATCATCGGATCTAAAGAAAATCTCATACTTATATTTGCCTCATTTCAAGTCTGACAAGAGAAGATACATATATATATATATGTATATACACAGTAGTATCTTGGATTATGAACAATAGTCATTCCAGAAGCATGCTTGTAATCCAAAGCACTCGTATATCAAAGCGATTTTCCCCATAGGAATCAATGAAAACTCAGATAATTTGTTCCAGTGTCACTGCTAGTGTATGCTAGTGTATGCAGTAACGCATGTGGCCAGAGGTGACACTCGGAAACGCTCAGGGACACTTAGAGACACTTTGAAAACGCTCGGAGACACTCGAGAATGGAGTGTTTCGAAGTGTTTTCAAGTGTCTCTGAGCATCCCCGAGTGTCCCCGAGCGTCACCCGCACCTCTGGTGGTACTGCACACCCCAGAGGCTTCAGTCCTGCTCGTCTTGCGAGACAACGCCTGCAAATCGAGTCAGGATTAAAGAAAAACAGCTTGTATTGCGAAACACTCATAAACTGCGTTACTAGTAATCCGAGGTTTTACTATATATTTTTTATATATATATATATATATATATATATATATAAACACATATACATAGAACCACATACATAGGTCTTTATGCCAGCACCAACTTTAGATATTCAGGTTTAGGGTGTGCCCCCCCCAATCCTTTGTTTATATATACCGTATTTATCGGCGTATAACACACACTTTTTTCCCCTTAAAATCAGGGGAAAGTCGCAGGTGCGTGTTATACGCCGATCCCGAGCTGTCAAAATGTCAAAATCGCCGACCGCGATTTGAAAATGGCGCCGCTGGCGCCGAAATACACAGAGCCGGTCCTCGGCTCTTTCCGGCGGCTCTCGTTTACTTTCGGCTCCACTCGTAGTCCCGAGCGGAGCTATCCGAACCTACTTGGATAGCCGGCGGCGCCATTTTCAAATCGCGGTCGGCGATTTTGAAGCCCAGGAAGCAGGGATAGGGGATCGAAGGCTGCACTGGGGCAAGGCTGCACTGGGGAAGGCTGCACTGGGGAAGGCTGCACTGGGGCAAGGCTGCACTGGGGAAGGCTGCACTGGGGCAAGGCTGCACTGGGGAAGGCTGCACTGGGGCAAGGCTGCACTGGGGAAGGCTGCACTGGGGAAGGCTGCACTGAGAAGGCTGCACTGACATGGCTGCACTGACAAGGCTGCACTGACAAGGCTGCACTGACATGGCTGCACTGACAAGGCTGCACTGGGGAAGGCTGCACTGGGGCAAGACTGCACTGAGAAGGCTGCAATGATGGGCATTTAAATGTAAGTTTTTTTCCCTTCAACTTCCCTCCTAAAAGTTTTTTTTTCCTTAAAATTCCCTCCTAAATTGGGGTGCGTGTTATACGCCGGTGCGTGTTATATGCCGATAAATACGTATATATATATATATATATATATATATATATATATATATATATACACAGTTGTGCTAAAAAATTTGCATACCCTGGCAGAAATTGTGAAATTTTGGCATTTATATTGAAAATATGACTAATCATGCCAAAAAACTGTCTTTTATTGAAGGAGAGTGATCACATGAAGCCATTTATTATCCCATATTTTTTTGGCTCCTTTTAAAATCATAATTATAACAGAAATCACCCAAATGGCCCTGATGAAAAGTTTACATACCCTGAAATGTTTGGCCTTGGTACAGACACAGAAGGTGGCACACACAGGTTAAAATGGCTATTAAAGCTTAACCGCTTGCCGACCAGTGCAGAATGGCACTGGCAGGCAAAAGGGCGTACAGGTACGTCCCCTTTAAGAAGCGGTGATGCGAGCGCGTGCGCACCGCCGCAGTCTCCGTGACCGTGACCGCGGGTCCCATGGACTCGATGTCCGCCGGGTGACCGCGAACGTGTCACGGAGAGGGAGAATGGGGAGATGCTTTTGTAAACAAAGCATTTCCCCTTTCTGCCTAGTAACAGGACAGTGATCACAGCTCTCTGTCATCGAGAGCAGTGATCACTGTCCTGTGTGTTGAAGCCCAGCCTCCTAACAGTTAGAATCACTCCCTAGGACACACTTAAGTCATTCACTGCCCCCTAGTGGTTAACCCCTTCACTGCCAGTGTCATTTACACATTAATCAAAGCATTGTTTTAGCACTGATTGCTGTATAAATGACAATGGTCCCAAAATAGTGTCAAAAAAGTCCGATGTGTCTGCCATAATGTCACAGTCCCGATAAAAATCGCAGATCGCCGCCGTTACTAATAAAAAAAAATTAAATAATAAAAATGCCATAAAACTATCCCCTATTTTGTAGACTTTTTGCGCAAACCAATCAATATACGCTTATTGTGTTTGTTTTTACCAAAAATATGTAGAAGAATACATATCGGCCTAAACTGAGGGAAAAAATTGTTTTTTTTATATATTTTTGGGGGATATTTATTATAGCACAAAGTAAAAAATATTGCTTTTTTTTAAAAATTGTCGCTCTTTTTTTGTTTATAGCACAAAAAATAAAAACCGCAGAGGTGATCAAATACCACCAAAAGAAAGCTCTATTTGTGGGAAAAGAAAGGACGTCAATTTTGTTTGGGTACAACGTCGCATGCCCACGCAATTGTCAGTTAAAACGACACAGTGCTGAATCGCAAAAAGTGCTCTGGTCAGGAAGGGGATAAATTCTTCTGGGGCTGAAGTGGTTAATTTTCCACACTTGTGGCTTTTTAAATCACAATTAGTGTCTGTGTATAAATAGTCAATGAGTTTGTTAGCTCTCACTTTGATACCCTAAGCAGGCTAGACACTGAGCCATGAGGAGGTAGAAAAGAACAGTCAAAAGACCTTCGTAACACAGTAATGGAACTTTATAAAGATGGAAAAGGATATAAAAAGATACCCAAAGCCTTGAATATGCCAGTCAGTACTGTTTAATCCCTTATTAAGAAGTGGAAAATTCAGGGCTCTTTTGATACCAAGCCAAGGTCAGGTAGACCAAGAAAGATTGCAGCCACAACTGGCGGAAGAATTGCCCAGGATACATAGAGAGAAATAAAGGCTGCTCTCCAAAATGATGGTGTGGTTGTTTTTAAGGAGCACAATTCAATGATACTTGAACAAAAAAGAGCTGCATGGTTGAGCTGCCAGAAGGAAGCCTTTACTGCGCCAACGCCACAAAAAAGCCAATGAGACATGTGAAGGTGTTGTTGGGCATTATGTAACCAGGCTTTTTTGTGGACCTTGTGCAGTAAAGGCTTCTTTCTGGCAACTTGACCATGCAGCTCTTTTTTGTTCAAGTATCATCGTATTGTGCTCCTTAAAAACAACCATACCATCTTTTTCCAGGGCAGCCTGTATTTCTCCTGAGGTTACCTGTGGTTTTTTTCTTTGTATCCCCAACAATTCCTGTGGCAGTTGTTGCTGAAATCTTTCTTGATATACCTAACCTTGGCTTGGTATCAAGAGATCCCCAAATTTTCCACTTATTAAATGATTGAACAGTACTGACTGGTATATTCAAGGCTTTGGATTTTGGATATCTTTTTATATCCGTTTCCATTTTTGTAAAGTTTCATTACCTTGTTATGCAGATCTTTTGACTGTTCTTTTCTGCTCCCCATGGCTTAGTATCTAGCCTGCTTAGTGCATCCATGTGAGAGCTAACAAACTCATTGACTATTTATGCACAGACACTAATTGCGTTTTAAAAAGCCACCAACGTTGGAAATTAACCTTTAAGTGCCATTTTAACCTGTGTGTGCCACCTTCTGTGTCTGCACGAAGGCCAAACATTTCAGGGTATGTAAACCTTTCATCAGGGCCATTTGGGTGATTTCTGTGATTTATGATTCATTATCATTTTAAAAGGAGCCAAAAAAATGTGATAATAAATGGCTTCATGTGATCACTATCCTTGAATAAAAGACAGTTGTTAGTCATATTTTCAATATAAATGCCAAAATCTCACAATTTCTGCCAGGGTATGCAAACTTTTGAGCACAACTTCATATATATATATATATATATATATATATATATATATATATATATATATATATATATATATATATATATATATATATCTACTGTATACGTATATGAATAATTCATAGCACTTAATAGAGAGCACATAGAACCATTTATAAGTGTCTGTTCCTGAAATATTTTACACACTACTTTTCACAGTCATTCATACAACAGTTAACTTACATGCACATTTTTATGAAATCACACCAGCGTACATGTTTAGCACAAATGGCAAGGTCCATCTGCTGGGCAGGGAGGACCTTCCAAGAAAGCTTTTAAAGGGAGTTTGGGCCAGACGAGTCTTGTCCTCCTCTTTGTACCAGATTGACGAGACAAGCACATACTTTCCATCTGGTAGGCAATTTTTATGAGATCCATTTTTTTTTCATATTTGTATCAGTGCGGGCGGGGCCTCAGACAAGGCACCCGCTTTGGAGGAACCACACATACAGGGCTTTGAGTACACAGTAAACTTTATGGTGATTGTTCAGCGTTATAGCAATCACAATATTATAATGTATTAGCACACTGGTCAATGTAACAGTTTAACACAGCTTCTGCAGTATGATTTTATGGGAATGTTACTAGAGGACAGCTTTTGCTGGAGAGGTGGTGATTCCCTATATAGCCACCGCAGAACTTGCTTACTATGAGAGATATTGATAGTGTCCCCTGAACTATCCCTACTCATCAGGAACCTTTCCCAGCACTAAGCATTGTCCCTAACTAGCGGGTTCCTTTCCCTAACCTGCCACTTACTCATAGCACATCCAAATGAGAGGGGATCCCCATGTAATGGCTTCCTCATTAAGATGACTGCCTGTATGATCGTGAGAGTTTGACGTCAAATCAGTTACCTACATACCCAGAGAAGACTGACAGAGTCCACAAAGGGACAGTTTCCCTTGTCAGACTCCCCTTCCCTGGTGGCATCGGCACAGTGCCACTTACATGTAGGAAGAATGTCTACACCTGCCTAAACTGGGGGAATCCTAGTGGTCTTTGATCCATCCCAAACTGGCATCTTACCTACCCCTTTTTTTGGTTCCTTTCCCAACAGGCCTGCCACATATTGAGGAGAACTTTTGCTTCTTTTGTGGATTGTGGAAGCTTTCTTTACAGTATATACTCTGGCACTGTGCTGGCACTTTTTCTTTTATGATTTACACATTGGGTAAGAATCTGAGGATGCTCCTCTGCATGTGATCCAATATAGTATACTATAACCTAATATAAATTAATTATCCTTTAAACAGAGATAAATAACCTACAGGTATGTATGTGTACACATTGTACATATATTTAATGCTATTATATTCTGCTTTACCTACCTCTGGTGGGATATTAAAACAAATGCTTTTTTGTGTGTTACATATTTGTTGGAGATGAAACCCCAGTCCTGAGGAAGCAGAAGACGACAAAGCACGTCACCATGGATCCCACTGCACTATTGTATTTGTAGAATTTGCTATATAACACAATCATTGGCATTTTCCATACATTCTATATATTGAATATTGCTATCCTCCACGTGGAGGTTCTTTTAGAACATGTGTGGTAATAATAAAAGAAAAGGTTTTTATACCTTACATGTTTTTATGATGTGTATAACGAAACGTCCCAAAATCCGCTTGAGTGCTTTTGTCATATACTGTGCCCTCCAGTCTGAATATAGATATCAGATATTCCAAACCGCTGACAACCAAGAACTAGACAGTACTCCTTTTGGCTGCTGAACATGAACTGATTTATTTGAGATCTCACACAAATATATACATCAGGATGACAATACAAACTGTAACCAGAAACCTAATTAACATGAGCTAAATAACTAATCATTTACCTAGACTAGGTGACTCAGAGATATGACCTTTCAGGTCAGTCTTGTCATCTCCTGACTCACAACCTACAATACACATAACTAGAAACACATCCCCCAATAGTTTGCTAGGAGACAAAGGTGTGTTAATGAGCACAATTAGTAATGGGTGAAAGACCCTCCAGACTAGTAGACAACAGGAGACCCAGGGCTTTCCAGATCTCATTAATCAGCATTTCTTTCACATACATGAGTCCCACACTGGCAGAGACCATCATGGCCTTTTGTATTACATAACAGAATATCTTCCTAAATGCTTGTAGCTCCCTCAAATGCCAGGGCCCATAGTCAGTAGGCAAGAAGCTAGCATTCAGTTACCTCCAAAAGCCTCTGTCCCGGGTGAGTCTATCACAATGTGTTCCCTTGCTTTTCCCCTTTTTGCTTTATAAACTTTATTATGGTACATTAATCTAGAGTTGGTGGAAAACAAGATGGTGGGTGTCATAGATGTAGGAGTCATAATTAAGCAATGACATAGCACAAAATAAGTTGACTTTTCACAGTCCCGACAGTGTCTTTTTGCTGTAAAATGTTGCTGTCATGCCTAAGGCTACTTTCAGACTGGGGCGGGCGTCAGCGGTAAAGCGGCGCTAATATTAGCGCCACTTTACCGTAGTTTTAGCGGTGCTATTCAGGGAGGGGGTTAAAACCGTCCTGAAACCGGCTGAAAAGGGGTTAAAGCGGCACTTAGCCGTCGGTTTGGCGGCACTGCCCCATTGATTTCAATGGGCAGGGGTGCTTTGGGAGTGGTGTATACACCGCTCCTACAACGCTGAAAAGATGCTGCTTGAAGGAATTTTTTGACCGTCCTGCAAGCGCACCGCCCCAGTGTGAAAGCCCTTTCACATTGGAGTGACAGGAGAGGCTCTTTACAGGCGCCATGCAGGCGCTATTTTTAGCGCTGTAGCATCTGTAAAGCACCTCAGTGTGAAAGTATCCTAAATAAAGTGGATAATTTTGGAGTGCAACTGTCCGGATTGTTGAAGAAGGTGGATGTATATTGGGGCATTTTATTCCATTACTTTCTTCTGATAAATTAACTATGTTGTGTGGGAAGTAATTAGAACACATGAGATAAACTTATGAGCACTGCACATGAATAAATACATATACAGTATCTATATACAGTACACCCCTCACATTTTTGTAAATATTTTATTATATCTTTTCATGTGACAACACTGAAGAAATTACACTTTGCTACAATGTAAAGTAGTGAGTGTACAGCTTGTATAACAGTGTAAATTTGCTTTCCCCTCAAAACAACTCAACACACAGCCATTAATGTCTAAACCACTGGCAACAAAAGTGAGTACACCCCTAAGTGAAAATGTCCAAATTGAGCCCAATTAGCCATTATCCCTTCCTGGTGTCATGTGACTCATTAGTGTTACAAGGTCTCAGGTGTGAATGGGGAGCAGGTGTGTTAAATTTGGTGTTATCACTCTCTCATGCTGGTCACTGGAAGTTCAACATGGCACCTCATGGCAAAGAACTCTCTGAGGATCTGACAAAAAGAATTGTTGCTCTACATATTGATGGCCTAGGCTATAAAAAGATTGCTAAGACCCTGAAACTGAGCTGCAGCATGGTGGCCAAGACTATACAGCAGTTTAACAGGACAGGTTTTCCACTCAAAACAGGCCTCACCATGGTCGACCAAAGAAGTTGAGTGTACGTGCTCAGCGTCATGTCCAGAGTTTGTCTGGGAAATACACGTATGAGTGCTGCCAGCATTGTTGCAGAGGTTGAAGGGGTGGGGGTCAGCCTCTCATAGCTCAGACCATACGCCTCACACTGCATCAAATTGGTCTGCATGGCTGTCATCCTAGAAGGAAGCCTCTTCTAAAGATGATGCACAAGAAAGCCCGTAAACAGTTTGCTGAAGACAAGCAAACTAAGGACATGGATTACTGGAACCATGTCCTGTTGTCTGATGAGACCAAGATAAACTTATTTGACTCAGATGGTGTCAAACATGTGTGGCAACAACCAGGTGAGCAGTACAAAGACAAGTGTGTCTTGCCTACAGTCAAGCATGGTGGTGGGAGTGTCATGGGCTGCATGAGTACTTCCGGCACTGGGGAGCTACGGTTCATTGAGGGAACCATGAATGCTAACATGTAAAGTGACATACTGAAGCAGAGCATGATTCCCTCCCTTTGGAGACTGGACCGCAGGGAAGTATTCCAACATGTAAATGACCCCAAACACTCCTCCAAGACGACCACTGCCTTGCTAAAGAAGTTGAGGGTAAAGGTGCTGGACTGGTCAAGCATGTCTCCAGACCTAAACCCTATTGAGCATCTGTGGGGCATCCTCAAATGGAAGGTCGAGGAGCGCAAGGTCTCTAACATCCACCAGCTCCATGATGTCGTCATGGAGGAGCGGAAAAGGACTCCAGTGGCAACCTGTGAAGCTCTGGTGAACGCCATGCCCAAGAGGGTTAAGGCAGTGCTGGAAAATAATGGTGGCCACACAAAATATTGACATTAAAAAGCAAAAGAGAGGGGTAGTGGGACTTTAAATGAGGCATGGGTAGGTCTTTGAAAAAGTCTAGGATACCTTATATTAAATTAACTGTCACCACCCCTTGAGGGGCTTATAAGCTGTATAGCCATAGAGAATTGCTAATCAAAGAAATGCATAGACATCAGTTCATGAGTAATATAATAATAATAATAATAATAGTAATATAATGCATCATAATATACAATACATAAATCATGCACATTGAGGCATAATAAAAATAGTAGTCATGTTGATAGAAACGTTGTTTATAAACGCTGTTTGAAAATAATTGATACAAGCAATCACAGTTCTAAAATGGGTATACAAAAAAGGTGAACAAGGTATTCCGAATAACAATGTTGGTAAGTATAAATGGTATACGATAGAATTCATAGATGAACCAAACTTGAAATGGCAACCCTGAGTGTAGACTCTACGCGTTTCATGGCGTTTAAAGCCAATCATCAGGAGTGGGATGCATCAAGAGATGACTAGAAAAATAAATAAAACAAATCAATAAGTAGATCATTGGAGTCTCGATTAAAATCATGCTTACACGAGGTAAAGCAAGTATTTTAGAATATATAAATGCACATTACCTTTTGGCAACAACCCAGTACATAACCCAACAGTCCAAATTATGGAATAATGAAGGTGGCCCTGAGAGAGCTGTCTCCCCCGGGGTTGAGGCCAAGGACACACAAGGCTAACCCCCCAAACCAAAAGTCTCCATTGGGGCTGGAGAATCGGAGGGGGGGTAGAGAGGAACAGCAGCCAGGGAGAGAGCCAGACAGCCAAAACACACTTCCAAAGTAGGAGGCATACATGTATGGGCCACAGATGAAGTTCTGCAATAAATGAAAGAAAAAAGAATAATGAGGAGAAGATGTGTAACAAAGAGATGGGGATGAGTGTGTCAAAAAAAAAAAATATAGGAAATAGAACAATGTTGTGAATGAAGGAAAGTAAAATGTAAAACCAAACTGGCACTAGAGTGTATGTCTGACACCTGCTCCAAAAATAACTGGGTGGTGAGAACCAACAAACAAAAGATATATATATATATAAATAATGTATACTAGCATGTTGCCAATGTGTTGGTATTTAAATGAGAGGCATAAAAATAAATAATGCACACCTGTATAAAGAGAAATCAAGCATAATGTGAATAGGTGTGTGATAGTGAAGAGGGGAAGAGAAACAGCCTGATTACCTGAGGTGTGGATGAAGACCCATATATCCTCTCCTCCTGAGAAAAAGTGTGGAATGAACTGCCTGCTCATCCCGACCTTTGTATCCTCAGCCTAAGGGCGTGTCCCAGCCAACGTCATGCAATCACGTTTGGCCAAAGAAATAGACGGGGCAGACAACCAACTGAGGCACAGAGATCTCAGCAGCAGTTCATCCCTACCCATCAAGCCTAAGTGGGATGGAGGGAGCATAAAACGCAGGTCGGCGTCGGGAGGACACCGCACCTGCGGCATGCTGGGCATGACGCCGATGCGCCAAGATCCAGCCCCGCCCCCATCGCTAAAGAGATGGGTGGGGGGAGAAGGAGCTGGGCGCATCGCAACCCCGGGGGAAGAGAGATCAATCAAAACGGACCACCCACCCTGTGGGTGGGGCGTGCCAAACAGGCAATGGAAAAAACAAAAAGGAAGAGATAAAGAATGGGCTGTATCTCTGAACTAACAGAGGGTAGAGACTAAATTGAAATAACCAGTGATCCAGAGAACGAGTAAGTTACTGAATGGACCAAATGAAGAGAAAATAAAAAAGCGGATGCCAGCGTAAAAATAGCTCTTAGGACTAAAAACCCAGATTAAGTAGTTGCGTTAGTGAAGTGGGGCATGACAGGTCAAAGAGGGAAACGGGTGTCTTCCACCCAAATAAACATATTGTAAAGCAGTTGACCTGATTGGGCCCCACAGTTACCATAACCATGTCTCCATCCCTGTATAAACATTAAAAAGCAAAAGAGAGGGGTAGTGGGAATTTAAATGAGGCATGGGTAGGTCTTTGAAAAAGTCTAGGATACCTTATATTAAATTAACTGTCACCACCCCTTGAGGGGCTTATAAGCTGTATAGCCATAGAGAATTGCTAATCAAAGAAATGCATAGACATCAGTTCATGAGTAATATAATAATAATAATAATAATAGTAATATAATGCATCATAATATACAATACATAAATCATGCACATTGAGGCATAATAAAAATAGTAGTCATGTTGATAGAAACGTTGTTTATAAACGCTGTTTGAAAATAATTGATACAAGCAATCACAGTTCTAAAATGGGTATACAAAAAAGGTGAACAAGGTATTCCGAATAACAATGTTGGTAAGTATAAATGGTATACGATAGAATTCATAGATGAACCAAACTTGAAATGGCAACCCTGAGTGTAGACTCTACGCGTTTCATGGCGTTTAAAGCCAATCATCAGGAGTGGGATGCATCAAGAGATGACTAGAAAAATAAATAAAACAAATCAATAAGTAGATCATTGGAGTCTCGATTAAAATCATGCTTACACGAGGTAAAGCAAGTATTTTAGAATATATAAATGCACATTACCTTTTGGCAACAACCCAGTACATAACCCAACAGTCCAATTGAGGAATAATGAAGGTGGCCCTGAGAGAGCTGTCTCCCCCGGGGTTGAGGCCAAGGACACACAAGGCTAACCCCCCAAACCAAAAGTCTCCATTGGGGCTGGAGAATCGGAGGGGGGGTAGAGAGGAACAGCAGCCAGGGAGAGAGCCAGACAGCCAAAACACACTTCCAAAGTAGGAGGCATACATGTATGGGCCACAGATGAAGTTCTGGAGCAGGTGTCAGACATACACTCTAGTGCCAGTTTGGTTTTACATTTTACTTTCCTTCATTCACAACATTGTTCTATTTCCTATATTTTTTTTTTTTTGACACACTCATCCCCATCTCTTTGTTACACATCTTCTCCTCATTATTCTTTTTTCTTTCATTTATTGCAGAACTTCATCTGTGGCCTATACATGTATGCCTCCTACTTTGGAAGTGTGTTTTGGCTGTCTGGCTCTCTCCCTGGCTGCTGTTCCTCTCTACCCCCCCTCCGATTCTCCAGCCCCAATGGAGACTTTTGGTTTGGGGGGTTAGCCTTGTGTGTCCTTGGCCTCAACCCCGGGGGAGACAGCTCTCTCAGGGCCACCTTCATTATTCCATAATTTGGACTGTTGGGTTATGTACTGGGTTGTTGCCAAAAGGTAATGTGCATTTATATATTCTAAAATACTTGCTTTACCTCGTGTAAGCATGATTTTAATCGAGACTCCAATGATCTACTTATTGATTTGTTTTATTTATTTTTCTAGTCATCTCTTGATGCATCCCACTCCTGATGATTGGCTTTAAACGCCATGAAACGCGTAGAGTCTACACTCAGGGTTGCCATTTCAAGTTTGGTTCATCTATGAATTCTATCGTATACCATTTATACTTACCAACATTGTTATTCGGAATACCTTGTTCACCTTTTTTGTATACCCATTTTAGAACTGTGATTGCTTGTATCAATTATTTTCAAACATCGTTTATAAACAACGCTTCTATCAACATGACTACTATTTTTATTATGCCTCAATGTGCAGGATTTATGTATTGTATATTATGATGCATTATATTACTATTATTATTATTATTATTATTATATTACTCATGAACTGATGTCTATGCATTTCTTTGATTAGCAATTCTCTATGGCTATACAGCTTATAAGCCCCTCAAGGGGTGGTGACAGTTAATTTAATATAAGGTATCCTAGACTTTTTCAAAGACCTACCCATGCCTCATTTAAAGTCCCACTACCCCTCTCTTTTGCTTTTTAATGTTTATACAGGGATGGAGACATGGTTATGGTAACTGTGGGGCCCAATCAGGTCAACTGCTTTACAAAATATTGACACTTTGGGCACAGTTGCACATTTTCACTTAGGGGTGCACTCACTTTTATTGCCAGCGGTTTAGACATTACAAGCTGTACACTCACTACTATACATTGTAGCAAAGTGTCATTTCTTCAGTGTGGTCACATGAAAAGACATAATAAAATATTTACAAAAATGTAAGGGGTGTACTCACTATTGTGAGATACTGTACATTGTATAGAATAATCATCAAACATTACCTGGACACCACAAAATTTCAAGAAATTTGTAGCAGTGACTAAACTCTGGGTGATTCCTTATATTTCCGCATAATATATGTATTTACTGTACATGGAGCCACCTTAACCACTTTTCCACCAGGCCAAATTTTTAATCTTCTGCACAAATGTAAATGTTCTGCATTTTACACACCTGTCCTGAATTGGCTGTTAAAAATGACTTTTAACCATCAAACAATTACATATTTTCTGAAACCAGAGACTTTGTGGAGTAAATTGGTGGACACTGCAATTTGTTTATCAAACGCATTGTTTCAGGAAAAAATACACTACACTAAAATAAATTAAATGAATTGTAAGGCATACGAAAACAATATAATACCCAGATTTAAAAAATATAAAATATGGGATTGCGTGGAGTAAATGAATACCAAACATGTCAAGCTTTAAATTGCATGTATCTGCCAGATGGAAAAAAACTACAGTATACAAAATTGTCCTTAGATGGTGTTTAAAAGCCTTTATGGGCTATCAGTTAGAGTTAGCCATGACAACTAACAACTCTAAGTTCATTTTCTTCATCAGCTCATCCTCCACAGTTATTACCTTTTGTATCACTTGACCCTCCCTTCTAGATTGTAAGCTCTAACCAACAGGGCCCTCTGATTCCTCCTGTATAGAATTGTATTGTAACTGTACTGTCTGCCCTAAAGTTGTAAAGCGCTGCACAAACTGTTGGCGCTATATAAATCCTGTAAAATAATATAATAATTTAGGCCCTAGAATTATTGCTATCATTCCAATGTTAGGAATTACACCGGCGTACCTATGCACGGTTTTTTTCAGGTGCGTGTGGTGGGTGGCAGGGATGCTTTCCGGTTTTTTTTATTATTTTATATTTTTTATTAATAATTAGAAAGTTATTTTTATAACATGTTTTAATTTTTTTCCTTTACTTTGCTATTACAATAGAGCCAACAAGCCCCCTATGAGATGGACAGATGACAGGTTCTCTTTATAGCGACATTAGAGGCCTATTAGACCTCTAATGTCACCTACTGTATGTCCTCCACTGCAGTTAATCAAGGACAAGTTGCTTACCAAGCCACAGTGGCCAAGGAATGAAGCAATAAAGGTCAGAAGTAACAAAATGCTTGTTGCTTCCAGGTTCCTTAGTCCCAGAGGAGATCAGGGAATGGATGCTCCCCTATCTCCTATCACTTAACATCCTGAGAGTATTTAATTGGGTCCTGGGATCCCTGGATAAGAGGAAAGCACAGGAACTATTTGAGGCAGGGGTGGCGGGGACGGAACCAGTATCAATCGACGGATTCAATTAATAACACCAAGCTCATGGCTGCAGCAGAGGTTTCTCATATCAGGTTCGGCCTCTGCCCCTGGATGACTGGTGATCTGATGACTAATAGGAGAAAGCAGCAAGAGGGGTGGAGAAAGCACATATCCACAGGATGGATAAATAAGGAGCAGGAAGATCGTTTCAATGCAGGCCCTTGGATACAGCTTTCTTTTCAGAAAAGAGAATAGGGAGCAGTACAGTGGTGACATTACCAATTCTTTCTTCAGATATTGGGAGACTAAACATTAGTGGCTGGCTATCACACTGCATATATACAACTATCAGGCCACAGAACAGGAGTCCCTAGGCAGAGTGACATGTCAGGAAGTGCACTGATATTTTTCAGGAGCAATTAGAGGCAAAGGGTAAAGTTTTCAGGATAATAATTAGGCAAAGTTAACCTTCCTCTATATATTTTCTATAAAATAGTAATTATTACTTTTTGAGTTTAGATCCACTGTAAAGAGATACTGTTGTAGGCAGGTGAAAGAGTCCCAATTTAGCTACAGGACACCCCTCGTGGTAGGTGGATTTACAGGAATTGTCCTGCCCTCTCCCTATATACAGTATGTGTGAGGATCCTGGATCACTCTCTTGAGATGCCAGCAGGAGCACAGAAAGATGTCCATGTCAACGTGGGAGAGCTCCCCTTGGAGCTTTGGAAGGAGGCTCTGGAGTAGAGGAGGTCCATGGCCTGGAACTAGCACACCATGTAACAGTGAGTACACCACAGCACCACTCATGTGAACCATGTGTGATAGTGGGACAGTTATTCAGATAATATTAGGATTTTGGAAACTAAAGTGTTCAAGTTAAGCACCTATCACCACTGCTATATATGAGACACTTGTGTGCATGGATTTACTACCAAATTACGGTATGTACTGTTATGTTATCCTTCTTTCAATTACTAAAGTTAAAAGTAAAGAAATTCCTTGCTTCGTTAATGTTCCAGCTGGGGAACCATATCTGGAGAGTGTGTCTTGTGAATACGTAAATTACTGCTCTGTGGTATGTGTAAAGAAGTGTAATTTCAGTTAAGAGTAATGCCCGTACACACGGTCGGACATTGATCGGACATTCCGACAACAAAATCCTAGGATTTTTTCCGACGGATGTTGGCTCAAACTTGTCTTGCATACACACGGTCACACAAAGTTGTCGGAAAATCCAATCATTCTGAACGCGGTGATGTAAAACACGTACGTCGGGACTATAAACGGGACAGTAGCCAATAGCTTTCATCTCTTTATTTATTCTGAGCATGCGTGGCACTTTGTGCGTCGGATTTGTGTACACACGATCGGAAATTCCGCCAACGGATTTTGTTGTCGGAAAATTTTATAGACTGCTCTCAAACTTTGTGTGTCGGAAAATCCGATGGAAAATGTGTGATGGAGCCTACACACGGTCGGAATTTCCGACAACAAGGTCCTATCACACATTTTCCGTCGGAAAATCCAACCGTGTGTACAGGGCATAACTCTTTAGTGTTTGTGCAAACCTGCTCAGATACAGAGGTTGTCGGAACAGTCACCTTCCTGGAGGTTAGGGATTACCCCCTCAGGTAATATGCTTGATTCAGGTTCCCCTGTAACACGGGCCCCAAGTTTTCAGTTGACTTTGGGAGCTATGCCATGGACCAAGTGTAAAACACAGGTCTGTGTAGAGAGAGTGTTCTGGATTCTAAGGGGTTAAGTACGGTGGCTGGAGGAATGAGGATGAGACCATGGCCTGCATCCTGGTTAAAGTGTGAGCTTGGTGAAGGAACCTATTAAATGCCTGCATCTCTGTCAGTTAGGAAGACTGCTCAGCTGCATGTGAAAGTCACCTGAATGTTAAAGAGTAGCCTGCCTACACTGTCACCTTGCCCATGCAGGACAAAATTAGATTGTCTTTGTAAAGAGAAGTTCCCTCTTATAATCATCTTGCCTGTATTTCCTCACCTTTCTATTACTTCCTCAGTTGCAGCCAGAGACATTATCCTGCTCTTTTGAGTATGGGGGGGGGGGGGGGGCATGTAAAGCCTCTCCCAGTGACAGGATTAGACCTAGCAGCCAATCACTAGACCCAAGCAATGTCACATGACCAAGGGAGTGACATCACTGATTCCCTGCATCCAAATCAATGCGATCAGTGGCATGGGAATGCAGGCAAGGTGGGCCAGGTGAAAATAAATCCCCGGGGGAGGGTCATTTGCAATGACACTGATTGACTTTGTCCTGCATATGCAAAGTGACAGTGATTTTTTAAGGTGTGCATGCCATAAACATAAATTCTATTGAGAACAACCAAACAGAAGAATGCAAGACAGGCCGTAACATGGGGCAGTGGTGACAACAAAAAATATAGAAAGTAAATGTATCTACAACATAACGAAGTGCTGTAAGCAGTATAGCAGGAAGTAAAATACAAAGCAAAGGTTGAAACAATAGGTTGGAAACACAAGAACAGAAGGCCGAGAAGCACAATTAAAGCTGCCTACATGTACAATTCATCTACAGAGAACTTCTACAGAGAAGATCTTTCTATAGTGGCAAGAGTCATTTTTTTGTTTCTTCCAATTTAGTCATGGTAAGTTAGTTCCAGGCTACCCTATCCCTAAATATCATCATGACTTAGGGCGAATGTGCGAACCGGCGCACTTTGAAGCACAAATAATGATAATAATTACCCACGTATGTAAACTGTAACTGTCGATAGGGTAACTGCGTTTTTCTCACTGATAATAGCCAGGGCTTTTTTTCTCAAACAATAGGTGCAGGAACTCCCCCCTTTCTGAGTTACCCCTTTTCTCTGCCCCTACCCACCTCCCAGTACCGTCCCTTTTAGACAATATAGAACTAAGTATCATTTTGAGGTGCTAAGTAATTTGTATGGAATTTGGTAATAATATCAAGAAAAGCAGTTAAATAGATTCCCTGCAGCCAGCAACAATAGATCCCCCTAACAACAATGGACCAACCACAACAAAATTTCCCCGCCAGCAACAATAGACTCCCCGCAGCATCAACAGATCTCCGCACAGCCAGCATTAATAGTCTGTCTGGCTGCCATCAACAATAAATCCCTCCCCCAACAGTAGATCTCTTTCAAAAATGGACTCCCCAGCAACATAAGACCCCCCCAGCAACAATAGGTCCCCCACCAGCAACAATAAACCTCCCCAGCAACAATAGACCCCCCTTGCAAAAATAGATCCCCAGCAGTGAGCATAAATACCCTGCAGCACACCCCAGCAACCCTTGCCATTACATACAGTCAGTCCCAGAGGTGCCGGAACTGTGTTCCCCCGCGTTCCCGCTGAAAAAAAGCCCTGATAATAGCACATGACTAATCCAACTTCATTGGATGTGTCTTGTAAGGCAATTAGTAGGTATTCTCAGCTAATTAACCCTTTTGATGCTAATCTCATTCCTATCACTTCTAATATATTTTTGAATTTTTTTTAAATTTTTTTACCCAAATCATTCAATACATTACAAAGAACAGAGAAGTGTTTCTAAACCCGATAAATGAATATTTTCAGATCTTGATCTTTAAAGGTAACCATTAGTGTAAGAGCCTGATTGATTTCCTATAATTTGAATTAATTGTTCAAGTGCGTCTTCCTATTACCTATTTTGTCGAAATATCAAGTTGTACAGAGATTGGCCAATCAGATTGCATAGTGCATGATCATCTTAAGAGCCAAATGTGGAATGTAGATGTGCCATGACCCACTTGTATTTTCCAAATGATATTTCTTGGGCATTAAACAAGGCACATGAGAAACCACCTTTTTTCAAGACATGCTAGAGTGATCAGGGGTCTCCAAACTATGGCCCTCCAGTTGTTCAGGAACTCCAATTCAGATCATGCCTAGTCATGTCTGTGAATGTCAGAGTTTTACAAAGCCTCATGGGACGTGTAGTTCTGCAACAACTTGAGGGCCATAGTTTGAAGACCCCTGTGCTAGACCATTAATATGCCTCCAGAATTAGAGTGTGGCATCTACCCAAGTTCTCTCTGCTGGTCGACACAAGAACCTACATCTATAGATATATATTTAGGCAACACAGTGCTGTAGTGGTTAGGACTTTCACCTAGCAGCAAGGGTTGCTGTTTCAAATCCTGCCCGCAACACCATCTGCCTGGAGTTTGCATGCTCTCCCTGTGCCTGCGTGGGTTTCCTCCAGGTACTCCGGTTTCCTCCCACACTCTAAAAACATTCTGGTAGGTAAATCGAATCCTGTCTAAATTGTGCTTAATATGTATGAATGTGTGTTAGGGACCAACACAAACACCACCTCATGTTAAAAAAAAAATGATTTTCTTAATTTACAAATAAGGATCATCTCTTCCACAGAGAACAGTGAGCAGGGCATGATGGTGGGAAGAAATTAGCAGCAGTACAAGCAACTTCCTGTAGGGGCGTGATGTCATTCCTGTGTGCTGGCCACCGCTTCCGGGTACCAGATATGCACCACGGGCACATACCTCTGCACACACAGCAGTTGTGCATCTCACATACACAGTGGTCACGTATCTAGCTGCAAGAACCCAATTTTTAGGGAAATTAATAGTAAAGCAGATGCAGATTTCCAAAACTGGACTAACAAATGTTTCTAGTGAAAGGCAACTGGTGTTTTCTATTAAACAAGGTCTAAATGGGCCATTGACATGCATCACAGTTGAACTTAGGAATGTGTCTTTGCAAAGTTAAACTAAATAAAATCCCCTGATAGGGTGAAGACACCTCCCAAATTTTGCCACTTTCTCCTTCAAATTTATTCACTTCCTGTCACATAGCCAAACAGAAAGTTAGGGTAAAAGCCTACCAATGTCTTTCCTTGGGGACACATGGTTCAATCTAAATAGCATCCCCAGTAAATTGCACACTAGCATTTTGCTCTGTACACCCCAAATTTTTAAGCATCCTGGACTTTGGGGTTTATTTACTAAAGGCAAATCCACTTTGCACTACAAATGCACTTGGAAGTGCAGTTGCTGGAGATCTGAGGGGGACATGCAAGGAAAATAAGAAAAATCAGCATCTTTGCTTCTATATGATTGGATGATAAAATAACCAGTGCCTCCCCCCAGATTTACAGTGAGTACACTTGTATTACAGAGTGGATTTGCCTTTAATAAACCCCAAAATATTTAATAATGTGGGGTGTACACAAAGTGCTAGAGTGCAATTTGCCTAATGGGGACACTAGTTAGATTGACCTGTGTGTCCCCAAGCAAAAACATTGGTAGGGTTTTACCCTCACTTCCTGTTTGGCTATGTGACAGGAAGTAAAGCCAATTTTAAAAAATACAAGCAGGGGTTCTAACACTCGCTTGATTTCCCTCAAATGCCCACAATTAGAATAGGATTGTCTTGAGCTTGATTTTAGCTCAGTGCTCTAAATCGGTGGTTCTCAACCCTGTCCTCAAGTACCCCCAACAGGCCATGAATGCAGGTTTTCCTTCACCTTGCCCAGGTGCTTTAAATCAGTCAATGGCTTTGTATTTTGGACAGCTATTTTAGCTAAGATAAATTCCCAAAGCATGTCCTGTCGGGGGTACTTGAGGACTGAGGCTGAGAACCACTGCACTAAAATGGAAAATTGAATACTTACCGCTCTGTAATTTTCCTTTCCTGGTGACTATCCATGGCAGCATGCGACAATCCATGCATATGCTACCATGAAGGCACCAGGACAAATCACACCTTTTTTTGTTTTGCCATGCCAATCAGCCTAGTTAAGCTGCAGCTGGGAAATCTGTTGCATGAAAATTAACAAAACACATTAAACATAAAAATTTGCTACAAATTTTATTGGTAAACAAAACAGGACTTGGAAAAGAGCAAGGAAAGCAAAAAACACATGTATGTTAATTTGAGACACTAACAGAATATGGTTTTGAGGTCTGACCATTTTGCAGAGGAAATTAAGAGGAGTGCAACCACAAACGGACATCTATTAAGAATTTAAACATTAGTCACAACATTTTGAGGAAGATTTTGCAAAATAATGCAGCACAGACAATTAAATCAAAGTGAAACAACCTACAAACGACACACATTGACAACATCAAAAATATTTCAGGGGAAAATATCCCCCACCACCCAAAAAAATACAATACAATAAAAAAAAAACTTGCTCCAAAACACATCTGTTTTGCAAAGACATAAAAACAAAATACAAAGAGAAAATACATGCGTTACAAACTCTGTAAGGACACTTAAATGTACTTGCCGGCCACACACAATCTTGCCGCTTTTCAGGGCAAGGTAACAAAAGCTATCTGCAAGCTTTATATAACATAGGTTTGCGTGCTAATGAGGCAATTGAAAACACATGCACAGTCCATGAAACACACAAAAATGCAAGTTCACCCAATGTAGAGACAGAACTTCAAAATGGGTACACCTGTTAAGGATGTTCTTAAATTACTAACCCAAAAAACACACTTTCTGAGCATGCCCAGAAACATCCAAGTGCTGTTCACACTCAAAAAGAAGAAAAAAAAAGCAAAGTCCCTGAGCATGCCCAGACCAACCCAAATGCAGCTAGCACAAAATAAGCCACCCCCTGTCCAAAATTAAGCTCATCATCCAGCATGCTACAAAATTACAGATGGGGCAAACACCCCCAGTCCAGGGGGGCAAACAAAGAGCCTAACATGGGCAAAAGTTATACAACAAATACCATTGCATTCTATGGGAACTGACTTGTTAATTTTGCTAGTCCCTTCTTGGCTGGCTTATCTTCTAGTTATTGGCCTTAAAATGGGTATGGGGGCCCAGGGCCCACCCTAAGGGACATATATCAATGTCACCAATATGGACAACCCCAAAAACGAAACAAGGAGAAGTGCCTTTAAAAATGCAAAATTGCTGAAAAGCTAGTGACTTGGGGGGGGCTTACTTTGCTTGTAAAGTGGCGCATCTGTAGCATGCAAAATGCTGCTTCAAAGATGTACAGCTTTAGAGAAAAGTTACAAATCTACATTGCAGCTGCAAGATTTTAACACCAAAAAAAAAAATAGGCTGCCCCCCAATACATACAAGGTCATTTGGGTCTGTTAAGGCTTAAAATGAGAACCCCCACGTGAAAAATCCCAATCCAAACGAAAAAAATATTGTGCCCCTTCCAAACACTAACAAACCCCTAGCCAAACACACAGCAAGCCAGCCCATGGAAATCCAAGGGGTTAGAGGGGGAGACAAGAGCATTGTAGAATGGAGTGTCGAGTTCCCCTTTAGAAGCAAAAGTTAGCCCATGGAAATCCAAGGGGTTAGAGGGGGAGACAAGAGCAATGGAGAATGTAGTGTGGAGTTGCCCTTTAAAAGCAAAAACTAGCCCAAGGAAATCATATGCATTAGAGGGGGAAGATTAAATGCCCTTTTAGGGGGAGCGAGAGGAGCGAGAGCCTTTTAACATAATTTTAACAAGGTGCATGTCACATGTTGGCAACGTAACATGCTAACATGACCTGTGTGCAAATCTACTTAAAAAAATCTCCTTAAAAAAATACATGAGGTGAACCAGCGTAAAAAAAAAAAAATGTCACGTTTAGAAGTGCGCCCGTTCAACCCATGCAATTGCATTTACGTTGCTTGACATTTACTAAGATTTTGGCCGTGTAGTGAACAAACGCATTAGAACGAGCGCAAGAGCCGCTTGCGCATGTGCAGTGCTTACATTTATCTCACGCAGTTTTAAACATACTTGTAGGCACAGCAGGCTTTCTCTATTTACTCATTCTATTTTGGGCATATTTGTTAATTGGGCAGTTGTTACTAAACTTCCTCACATCACCCCATAATATTGGCACCGGCTTCCTCTGTTAATATTGAATTAAAGATGCTGTGCACCATGTCCATAGTGGCGCACAAACTGCATTCTCCCGTGCACCGAAATCGCTATAGTAAATGGGGGATTCGCACTCTGTTCCCTGTGCACTGTTTCGTAAATATGAAAATGTGCATTGCACCTCGCTGTGCACCTCTACTGATGGTGCCCGGCTTTCGTAAATCAGCCCCAGTGCTTGTGCTGTGTCATTTGGCCCTCTGTAACACCTGAAATACGTGGCTGATCCTGCCTGGCTATACCCTCCCTCTGTAAACTGACCATGGTGTATCATAGCTGCTGAGCCCTGACACCGTGGTCAGTTTGAGTGCCTCCATCATCCGCTGCTATCTGCAGTTATCCTCTGTCTCCCTCTGTCCTCCTCCCCCTCCCCTCCCTGCCTGTCAGCTCTGTGTCCGTGCCCGCCCCCCTTCCCCTTGCTGCTGTAATAACTAAGAAAAAAAATTACGCAATCCCCTGGCTTTCATAATCCTAAGTGTTCTGTATATATAAAAAAGCCGTTCTATACATTATTTATTAGCAGCGTTCAGCGCTCACGTGACTGGCCGGCTTTCTCCTCCTCTCCTCCTGCTCACTGACGTCAGTGGGGGGAATCTCAACCCCTCCTGCTGTACCTGTCAGATTGGGAGAGAGGAGAGCCAGCCGTCCATGTGAGTGCCGAGCGGCACTATTAAATAAGGTATAGAATGGCTTTTTTAAAATAAGGCACATATACAGGACTTTTAGTATTAAGAAAACCAGGGGATTGCGTGATTTTTACAAACTGGCTTTACAACCACTTTAATGCTATATTTGGAATATTGGGAAGCTGGAATTTAGAAACAAAAAAGGAAAAAAGGTGAACAAAGCTGCACTTAGCCTTTAAATTTCCTCATTGCCTACAGCCTTGTTTGCAACGCATACTTATTTAAGAATTAAAAGGAATTAGTCAATTAGATGAGCTTCTAGTATAAAGGTGTGCTAATCGATGCTTGGTTATTATTGCTTATATTATTATTTTTATTATTATTACCTATGTTGTTACTTTGTGGCCATGTACAGGTGTCTTTACTTTCACACTTTCTTTATTGGGGATACAGTTAGGGAAGGGCAACCATTTAATTCCAGCATTGTGCTATGACATCCTCTAGCAACATGGTGCTACCCAAGAAACCTATAATTGCTACGGCTATATGGTATCAGTCTGGTTCAAGTATCCTGGCACAGATTTTGCTTTCAATTACTTTGTAACATTGCTCTCTATATATGGAACCATTGTGCTGCCACAGCTGCTTGTTTTTTTATTGATGGTTTGTGCCCTTAATATGTTCTCCATTCTCCCCTCTTGTTTTGCCTCTAGTTGGCTTTGGGCAATGGAGGGCAATGGAGTGCAGAATCTTGGCCTAGATCCTGGGTGGAGGTGGGTTTCCTTAACCACTTGAGCCCCGGACCATTATGCTGCCTAAGGACCAGAGGTCTTTTTCCAATTTGGCACTGCGTCGCTTTAACTGCTAATTGCGCGGTCATGCAATGCTGTACCCAAACGAAATTTGCGTCCTTTTCTTCCCACAAATAGAGCTTTCTTTTGATGGTATTTGATCACCTCTGCGGTTTTTATTTTTTGCGCTATAAACGGAAAAAGACCGAAAATTTTGAAAAAAAATGATATTTTCTACTTTTTGTTATAAAAAAAATCCAATAAACTAAATTTTAGTCATACATTTAGGCCAAAATGTATTCGGCCACATGTCTTTGGTAAAAAAAATGTCAATAAGCGTATATTTATTGGTTTGCGCAAAAGTTATAGCGTCTACAAACTAGGGTACATTTTCTGGAATTTACACAGCTTTTAGTTTATGACTGCCTATGTCATTTCTTGAGGTGCTAAAATGGCAGGGCAGTACAAAACCCCCCCAAATGACCCCATTTTGGAAAGTAGACACCCCAAGGAAATTGCTGAGAGGCATGTTGAACCCATTGAATATTTATTTTTTTTGTCCCAAGTGATTGAAAAATGACAAAAAAAAAAAAATATTTACAAAAAGTTGTCACTAAATGATAAATTGCTCACACAGGCCATGGGCCTATGTGGAATTGCACCCCAAAATACATTTAGCTGCTTCTCCTGAGTATGGGGATACCACATGTGTGGCACTTTTTGGGAGCCTAGCCACGTACGGGGCCCCGAAAACCAATCACCGCCTTCAGGATTTCTAAGGGTGTAAATTTTTGCTTTCACTCTTCACTGCCTATCACAGTTTCGGAGGCCATGGAATGCCCAGGTGGAACAAAACCCCCCAAAATGACCCCATTTTGGAAAGTAGACACCCCAAGCTATTTGCTGAGAGGCATATTGAGTCCATGGAATATTTTATATTTTGACACAAGTTGCAGGAAAGTGACACTTTTTTTTTTTTTTTTCATAAAGTTGTCACTAAATGATATATTGCTCACACAGGCCATGGGTATATGTGGAATTGCACCCCAAAATACATTTAGCTGCTTCTCCTGAGTATGGGGATACCACATGTGTGGGACTTTTTGGGAGCCTAGCCGCGTACGGGACCCCGAAAACCAATCACCGCCTTCAGGATTTCTAAGGGTGAAAATTTTTGATTTCACTCTTTACTGCCTATCACAGTTTCGGAGGCCATGGAATGCCCAGGTGGCACAAAACCCCCCCAAATGACCCCATTTTGGAAAGTAGACACCCCAAGCTATTTGCTGAAAGGCATGGTGAGTATTTTGCAGCTCTCATTTGTTTTTGAAAATGAAGAAAGACAAGAAAAAACATTTTTTTTTTCTTTTTTCAATTTTTAAAAACTTTGTGACAAAAAGTGAGGTCTGCAAAATACTCACTATACCTCTCAGCAAATAGCTTGGGGTGTCTACTTTCCAAAATGGGGTCATTTGGGGGGGTTTTGTGCCACCTGGGCATTCCATGGCCTCCGAAACTGTGATAGGCAGTGAAGAGTGAAATCAAAAATTCACGCCCTTAGAAAGCCTGAAGGCGGTGCTTGGTTTTCGGGGTCCCGTACGCGGCTAGGCTCCCAAAAAGTCTCACACATGTGGTATCCCCGTGCTCAGGAGAAGCAGCAGAATGTATTTTGGGGTGTAATTTCACATATTCCCATGGCATGTTTGAGCAATATATCATTTAGTGACAACTTTGTGCAAAAAAAAAAAAAAAAAAAAAAATTTGTCTCTTTCCCGCAACTTGTGTCGCAATATAAAATATTCCATGGACTCGACATGCCTCTCAGCAAATAGCTTGGGGTGTCTACTTTCCAAAATGGGGTCATTTGGGGGGGTTTTGAACTGTCCTGGCATTTTATGCACAACATTTAGAAGCTTATGTCACACATCACCCACTCTTCTAACCACTTGAAGACAAAGCCCTTTCTGACACTTATTGTATACATGAAAAAGTTTTTTTTTTTTTGCAAAAAAATTACTTTGAACCCCCAAACATTATATATTTTTTTAAAGCAAATGCCCTACAGATTAAAATGGTGGGTGTTTCATTTTTTTTTTTCACACAGTAATTGCGCAGCGATTTTTCAAACGCATTTTTTGGGGAAAAAACACACTTTTTTAAATTTTAATGCACTAAAACACGCTATATTGCCCAAATGTTTGATGAAATAAAAAAGATGATCTTAGGCCGAGTACATGGATACCAAACATGACATGCTTTAAAATTGCGCACAAACGTGCGGTGGCAACAAAATAAATACATGTTTAAAAGCCTTCAAAAGCCTTTACAGGTTACCACTTTAGATTTACAGAGGAGGTCTACTGGAAAAATTACTGCCCTCGATCTGACCTTCGCGGTGATACCTCACATGCATGGTGCAATTGCTGTTTACGTTTGACGACAGACCGCCGCTTGCGTTCGCCTTAGCGCGAGAGCAGGGGGCGACAGGGGTGTTTTTTTTTTGTTTTGTTTTTTCTTTATTATTTTTTTGCTTTTTTAATCTTACTTTTAAACTGTTCCTTTCATATTTTTTTTTTTAATCATTTTTATTGTTATCTCGGGGAATGTAAATATCCCCTATGATAGCAATAGGTAGTGACAGGTACTCTTTTTTGAAAAAATTGTGGTCTATTAGACCCTAGATCTCTCCTCTGCCCTCAAAGCATCTGACCACACCAAGATCGGTGTGATAAAATGCTTCCCCAATTTCCCAATGGCGCTATTTACATCCGGCGAAATCTAAGTCATGAAATACTCGTAGCTTCCGGTTTCTTAGGCCATAGAGATGTTTGGAGCCACTCTGGTCTCTGATCAGCTCTATGGTCAGCTGGCTGAATCACCGGCTGCATTCTCAGATTCCCTGTTGAGACAGGAGAGCCAGAGAAAAACACGGAAGACAGTGGGGGGGGGGGGCATTCCCTCCCACGGCTTGTAAAAGCAGTCTAGAGGCTAATTAGCCGCTAGGATTGCTTTTACATGAAAGCCGACCGCTGGCTGAAAAGAATGATACCAAGATGATACCTAAACCTGCAGGCATCATTCTGGTATAACCACTCAAAGTCGTGAATGGCGTACCTGAAGACAAAAAAATGGTTAACAATGGTTAACAATAAAGCACAGTAAACAGTAAAGTGTAAATAATTACACACCTGAAAAACAAACATGATAAAACATAATAACAATAACAATAACAATAACAATAAAACATTGCAGAATAGAATACAGTAAAAA
The DNA here is from genome assembly GCA_037952925.1 of Lithobates clamitans. Classification (NCBI taxonomy): domain Eukaryota; kingdom Metazoa; phylum Chordata; class Amphibia; order Anura; family Ranidae; genus Lithobates; species Lithobates clamitans. Next base: position 977,410 of record JBBGZY010000876.1, read on the forward strand.
AGAGCAGAACAATAGAGAGAGAGAATAGAGAGAGAGAGAACAATAAAACAACAACTATTTTTTTTTATTTCATATTTTTTTTTTTTTTTACACTTTTTTTGTAACTAACTTTTATAACGGTAACCGGTTCCAGGTTCGGGTCTCTCAAAATGCGATGGCATCTTGGGAGACCCTGTGAAAGTGTGCCTAGTCTGTGCAATGCTGTACCCTACGCTAATAGTCAACTAGTGAATGGTAGCGTTCAAAACATTCACCAATGCAAAGACCAGGATTGTCAGGACAGGAGGGACAATAATGGCGGGTGTCACGCCTATATCCGCGCTTGCTGCAGACACGACATCTTTTTTGGGGGGTTCGCTGGGTAGGGGTACTTGGGAGGACATAAAAATGCCTCTCATGCAGCCGACTGCATTTGGTTGGGGATGTGAATGGGGGAAGTACGGGCGCTGCAGAAGCGGTGGGTTCCCAATTAGGATTGGCGAATGCAGCAGGAAGGGCATTATGGGCACGACGGGCCTGTGTTTGTCTTTTTGGTGGCAGCGGGACACTACTTGTGCTTGCCACCTCACCAGCTTGAACTGCACTTATGGGACTCGCCACGTCACCACGTGTTACTGCAGTGCTGGTTTGACTACGACCGGGGTGTACTAGGCCGCTGGCGCTTGCCAGTTCACCAAAACGCTACCAAAAAACTGTTAGCGATCGCAGGGATCAGGCCTGACTCTGCGAACGCTGCAGTTATGCGTTTTAGTCTTTTGTAAGTGACAGTGATCGATCGATACTGCACTTGGGTGGGCTGGGCTGGGCCGGGCGGAGGGGCAAAACGCAGGTGCTAGCAGGTATCTGGGCTGATCCCGCTAACACTGCGTTTTTGGGAACCCTAAACTGCTGGTGACGCTAGTATAGATCTGATCGGATCAGATATTGATGCGATCAGATACTATACCACTAAGGGAGGTGTACGGTGCGTGCGTGGGTGTTAGCGGTACTGGCGCTAACCTGACGCTGCCTGGGGCTGGTGCTTGCCAGTTCACCAAAACGCTACAAAAAAAACTGTTAGCAATCGCAGGGATCAGGCCTGACTCTGCGAACGCTGCAGTTATGCGTTTAGTGTTTTGTAAGTGTCAGTGATCGATCGATACTGCACTTGGGTGGGCTGGGCTGGGCCGGGCGGAGGGGCAAAACGCAGGTGCTAGCAGGTATCTGGGCTGATCCCGCTAACACTGCGTTTTTGGGAACCCTAAACTGCTGGTGACGCTAGTATAGATCTGATCGGATCAGATATTGATCCGTTCAGATACTATACCACTAAGGGAGGTGTACGGTGCTTGCGTGGGTGTTAGCGGTACTGGCGCTAACCTGACGCTGCCTGGGGCTGGTGCTTGCCAGTTCACCAAAATGCTACCAAAAAAACTGTTAGCGATCGCAGGGATCAGGCCTGACTCTGCGAACGCTGCGCATGCTGCATGCGTGGGTGTTAGCGGTACTGGCGCTAATCTGACGCTGCCTGGGGCGACGCATATCACCGCCGGGCGATCAGGGGGCTAAACCTTTATTCGGTAATAAACGGCGGGTGCCCTGACACTATAAAAAATAAACGAACTAACCAGCGTCAACCGTAACGGTTATACGGTGATCAGTGGTGAAAGGGTTAACTAGGGGGCAATCAAGGGGTTAAAACATTTATTAGGTAGTATATGGGGGTCCCTGACGCTATAAAACGCTGACGGCGAACCTAAATATTTACCTCACTAACTAGCGTCACCAGCGACACTAATACAGCGATCAGAAAAATGATCGCTTAGCGACACTGGTGACAGGGGGTGATCAAGGGGTTAAAACTTTATTAGGGGGGGTTAGGGGGGTACCCTAGACCTACAGGGGGTAACAGTAACTGTGCTAACACAGTAACTGTCACAAACTGACACTATGCAGTAATCAAAAAAAAAAAAACAACTGCTGGTGTCAGTTTGTGACAGGGGGGGGTGATTGGGGGGGGATCGGGGGGCGATCGGGGGGGGGATCGGGGTGTTTTGTATGCCTGGCATGTTCTACTGTGTGTGTAGTGTTTGTGCACTCACTCACATGTCGTCTCTCCTCGGGCCGGAACGGAAACTACCGACCCGAGGGGAGATGACATCACTTCCTTTGCTGCTGTTTAGCATACAGCAGCAAAGGAGTGTTCCCATTGGCCGGCGGCGATCGCAAGGGGGGGGCCACGAACGGATGGCCTCCCCCTCGTCTCTGATCGCCGGGGGACAGAACGGGACCGCCTCGGGCGGCGGGGGGGGGTCCGATCGGACCCCCCACCCGCGGGAGGCAAATCACGTACATGTACGTGATTTTGCCTGCCCGTGCCGCCTTGCCGACGTACATCGGCGTGAGGCGGTCCTTAAGTGGTTAACCACTTCAGCCCTGGAAGGATTTACCCCCTTCCTGACCAGAGCACTTTTTACAATTTTCACTGCGTCGCTTTAACTGCTAATTGCGCGGTCATGCAATGCTGTACCCAAACAAAATTTGCGTCATTTTCTTCCCACAAATAGGGCTTTCTTTTGATGGTATTTGATCACCTCTGCGGTTTTTATTTTTTGCGCTATAAACGGAAAAAGACCGAAAATTTTGAAAAAAAATGATATTTTCTAATTTTTGTTATAAAAAAAATCCAATAAACTCAATTTTAGTCATACATTTAGGCCAAAATGTATTTGGCCACATGTCTTTGGTAAAAAAAAATGTCAATAAGCGTATATTTATTGGTTTGCGCAAAAGTTATAGCGTCTACAAACTAGGGTAGGGTTTCTGGAATTTACACAGCTTTTACTTTATGACTGCCTATGTCATTTCTTGAGGTGCTAAAATGGCAGGGCGGTACAAACACCCCCAAAAGACCCCATTTTGGAAAGTAGACACCCCAAGGAAATTGCTGTGAGTCATGTTGAGCCCATTGAATATTATTTTTTTTTGTCCCAAGTGATTAAATAATGACAACAAAAAAAAAAAAAAATTACGAAAAGTTGTCACTAAATGATGAAGACAAAACCCCCCCCCAAATGACCCCATTTTGGAAAGTAGACACCCCAAACTATTTGCTTTGAGGCATGTTGAGTCCATGAAATATTCTATATATTTTGACACAAGTTGCGGTAAAGTGACAATTTATTTTTTATTTTTTGCACAAAGTTGTCACTAAATGATATATTGCTCACACAGGCCATGGGCATATGTGGAATTGCACCCCAAAATACATTTAGCTGCTTCTCCTGAGTATGGGGATACCACATGTGTGGGACTTTTTGGGAGCCTAGCCACGTACGGGGCCCCGAAAACCAATCACCGCCTTCAGGATTTCTAAGTGTGTAAATTTTTGATTTCACTCTTCACTGCCTATCACAGTTTCGGAGGGCATGGAATGCCCAGGTGGCACAACCCCCCCCCAAATGACCCAATTTTGGAAAGTAGACACCCCAAGCTATTTGCTGAGAGGCATGATGAGTATTTTGCAGCTCTCATTTGTTTTTGAAAATGAAGAAAGACAAGAAAAAAATTTTTTTTTCTTTTTTCAATTTTAGGGGTGCTTTTTTTTTTTCCTTTATTATTTTTTTGCTTTTTTTTATCTTATTTTAAACTGTTCCTTTCATTTTTTTAAAAATCATTTTTATTGTTATCTCAGGGAATGTAAATATCTCCTATGATAGCAATAGGTAGTGACAGGTACTCTTTTTTGAAAAAATTGGGGTCTATTAGACCCTAGATCTCTCCTCTGCCCTCAAAGCATCTGACTACACCAAGATCGGTGTGATAAAATGCTTTCCCAATTTCCCAATGGCGCTGTTTACATCCGGCCAAATCTAAGTCATGAAATGCTCGTAGCTTCCGGTTTCTTAGGCCATAGAGATGTTTGGAGCCACGCTGGTCTCTGATCAGCTCTATGGTCAGCTGGCTGCATTCTTAGGTTCCCTGTTGAGACAGGAGATCCAGAGAAAAACACGGAAGACGGTGGGGGGGGCATTCCCTCCCACTGCTTGTAAAAGCAGTCTAGAGGCTAATTAGCCACTAGGATTGCTTTTACATGAAAGCTGACCGCTGGCTGAAAAGAATGATACCAAGATGATACCTAAACCTGCAGGCATCATTCTGGTATAACCACTCAACGTCGTGAATGGCGTACCTGAAGACAAAAAAAATGGTTAACAATAAAGCACAGTAAACAGTAAAGTATAAAAAATTGCATACCTGAAAAGCAAACATGATAAAACATAATAACAATAAAACATTGCAGAATAGAATACAGTAAAAAAGAGCAGAACAAAAGAGAGAGAATAGAGAGAGAGAGAACAATAAAACAACAACTATTTTTTTTTATTTTATATTTTTTTTTACACTTTTTTTTGTAACTGTAACTTTTTTAACTGTAACAGGTTCCAGGTTCAGGTCTCAAAATGCGATGGCATCTTGGGAGACCCTGTGAAAGTGTGTCCTAGTCTGTGCAATGCTGTACCCTACGCTAATACTCAACTAGTGAATGGTAGCGTTCAAAACATTCACCAATGCAAAGACCAGGATTGTCAGGACAGGAGGGACAATAATAGCGGTTGTCACGCCTATATCAGCGCTTGCTGTAGACACGACATCTTTTTTGGGGGGGGTTCATTGGGTAGGGGTACTCGGGAGGACATAAAGAAAATGCCTCTCATGCAGCCGACTGCATTTGGTTGGGGATGTGAATAGGGGATGTGAATGGGGAGTACGGGTGCTGCAGAAGTGGTGGGTTCCAATTAGGATTGGCGAATGCAGCAGGAAGGGCACTATGGGCACAACGGGCCTGTGTTTGTCTTCTTCTTGGTGGCAGCGGGACACTACTTGTGCTTGCCACCTCACCAGCTTGAACTGCACTTATGGGACTCGCCACATCACCAAGTGTTACTGTAGTGCTGGTTCGACTACGACCGGGGTGTACTAGGCCGCTGGCGCTTGGCAGTTCACCAAAACGCTACCAAAAAAACTGTTAGCGATCGCAGGGATCAGGCCTGACTCTGCGAATGCTGCAGTTATACATTTAGTGTTTTGTAAGTGTCAGTGATCGATCGATACTGCACTTGGGTGGGCTGGGCTGGGCCGGGCGGAGGGGCAAAACGCAGGTGCTAGCAGGTATCTGGGCTGATCCCGCTAACATTGCATTTTTGGGAACCCTAAATTGCTGGGGACGCTAGTACAGATCTGATCGGATCTGATATTGATCCGTTCAGATACTATACCACTAAGGGAGGTGTACGGTGCGTGCGTGGGTGTTAACGCTACTGGCACTAACCTGACGCTGCCTGGGGCTGGTGCATGCCAGTTCACCAAAACGCTACCAAAAAACTGTTAGCGATCGCAGGGATCAGGCCTGACTCTGCAAACGCTGCACACTGGCGATGGGGGGTGATCAAGGGGTTAAAACTTTATTAGGGGGGGTTGGGGGGGTATCCTAGACCTAAAAGGGGCTAACACTAACTACCCTACCACACTAACTGTCACAAACTGACACCAATGCAGTAATCAGAAAAAAAAAAAACTGCTTGGTGTCAGTGTGACAGGGGGGGAGGGGTGATTAGGGGGTGATCGGGGGGGGGGGGGTAAAGGGCGGTGTATTGTGTGCCTGGCATTTTCTACTGTGTGTGTAGTGTTTTACACTCACATTGCAGTCTTCTCTCCTCGGCGCCGGAACGGAAAATGCCGAGCCGCGGAGAGATGACATAATTTCCTCTGCCTCTGTGTACTATACAGAGGCAGGGGAATGATCTCATTGGCTGGGAGCGATCGCGAGGGGGGGGCCACGAATAGATGGCCTCCCCCTCATCTCTGAATGCTCCCAGTCAGAAGCCGACCGCCTCGGGCACCGGGGGGGGGGTCCGATCGAAACCCCCGCCCGCGGCAAGCAATCACGTACCAGGTACGTGATTTTGCCTGCCCGTGCCATTCTGCCGCAGTATATCTGCGTTAGGCAGTCGGCAAGTCGTTAAGAACCTGGTACTGTTGGAATTATTTCCAGTGGTCCTGGCAATGGAGCTATGGGGAGAAGCATGTAGGAATTTGAAGATTAGGATGAACTGTGACAACATGGGGGTGGTTCAATAATCAACCAGATTTCCGCGTCGTCACAGCTGGTGAAACGTTTGTTGCGTCACTTAGTGCTGCTTTGTTTACAGTTGAACATTTTTCTGTATGCTGTACATATCCCGGGCATTGATAACACGCTAGCTGACTCACTGTCTCAGTTTCAGTGGGACAGGTTCAGGGAGCAGGTTCCGTCCGCAGAGAAGGAAGGGGTTTCTTGCCCGGGCTGGCTTTGGGAGATTGCCTTGAAGTCGCCGCGGGATGGATCAGGAGGTCGGTGAGCGGGTCGACTTGGGCTGCTACTCCAAGGTATGGAGTGAGTGGTTTGAATTATTACGGCTGGTGGGAGCTGAGCTGGGTGAGCCCGAGACAAGGTTGTTGGTGATGTATTTTGTTTCCAGGCACATGGACGGTGGGGGTTCAGTGTTGGCCTTTGCAAGAAAGCTGACAGGTTTAGCTTTTTTTGTTCAAACTGCAGGGCCGGCTGGATTTCACGAAAGATTTTTGGGTGAAACAAGCGATAAAAGGGTATAGCAAGTGCCACTCACAAAACGACGCTGGGAGGCCGGTCTCTTTTTCGATCCTGCAGGACATTTGTGAACAGTTGGAGTACGTGTGTTCATCAGTTTATGAGGTAATCTTGTTTAGAGCGGCTTTTTCGCTAGCGTTTTTCGGAGCATTTCGGTTGGGGGAGCTGGTGAGCCCATCTAGATGGGTAGCTGGGGGTTTTATGGTCCAGGATGTGGGAGCAGCAGAAGACAGGGTGGTGTTATGATTGTGCAAGATCAGAGGGGAAAAGGGGTGAGGGTTGAGCTGTTTCCCCTGCCTGGTTCGAGAATTTGATCAGTAAGTGGGATGAGGGCTTTCCTGGGAGTTCGTCCGATTGGGGGTGGGCCGTTCTTGTTGCATGGGGATGGGTCCTACTTATCCAGGTTCCAATTCGTGGCAGTTTTTTGGAAGTGTCTTTGAGCGGCGGGGTTTGATTGCCTGCAATTTGCCTCACACTCCTTCCGCATTGGGGCAGCCACAGAAGCTGCCCAGTGTGGGTTGGATGAGGCAGCAGTTAAGAAGATCGAGCATTGGCAATCCAGGAGATTCTGTTCTTATGTGCATCTGCAACTGTTAACAGATTGAATTTAGGGGGGGATGAGGGCACGGTAGACTTGTTCGTTTTACTGCCTTCATGATTTATGTGATATGTTTGGTGTTGGAGTTACCCCTTGTTTGTCATTCTGTCATTTCAGATGGAGATTACATCCGCCTCGTCTGGATCTTGGGGCATTCTTATGTCTTTTGGGGGGCAAGAAGAGCAGATGTTAGACCGAATGGCAGACAGCTGGGCATATCGCATAGGGAGGAATGTATTCGGTGGTTAGGAAATCTGGGGATGGTGTGGAGTAGGTGCAGCGCTACGCCCGGCTCGATCGGCCGCCAGACGTTTTGATTCTCCATGTGGGAGGGAATGATTTGGGGGTCAGGTCGAGCAGGGAACTGATTTCGGCCATTAGGTCGGATTTCCTGATGCTCCGTTCAGCCTTCCCTGACATGTTGCTGGTGTGGTCCGACATAGTTGCATGGGCTACTTGGCACAGGGCGAGCTCAGTTATGAGGATTATAAAGTGGATGGGTAGATTTGTTGCACATAATGGGGGTTTGGTTATCAGACACATGGAGTTGGAGCTTAATGTGGGTTAATACCTGTGGGGTGATGGAGCTCATCTTTCAGCTGTGTGAATTGATCTTTTGGGCGTTGGGTCTTCAGGATGGGATTCAGTGGGCCCTGCGGGTGTGGAGGGGCCCTTAAGGGTAAGTTGTTATCCTTGAGGGCTTGGTCTTTGACGGTGGCAGATAACATATGTGATGGAAGTGGTGGGGGGCTCATCGGTGGTATGGACCCCTCTGGGGTATTCCAGTGGAACGGTATGCTGGAATACGGTTATGGTTGCACTGCGGGAAAAGGGGTTGTCTCCGAGCTGTGATACGGCTGGAGGCCTGGTATGGCATAAAGGTCCTGCAGTGTATTGGTGGTATCTTGTTGGTCTTTGACGGGTGCCGTCAAAGACCAACAAGATGTGTGTTTAAAAGTTGTCGTTACAAATGTTATTTGGAAATTATTTAAGTTTTTATTATTAACTGGCTGCTATGGCCATTTAAACTCCAAAACTCATGTGTGGTCTTATCATTGGTGGGGTAGGGGAATGTGGTATGGGGAATTTAAGGGTAAAAATGGGGTTAAGAGAAGGGATATCTTAACTACACTGGTCAAGAGTAGAGAGCAGCCACCCTATTCCATCATATTCAGCAACTGTTATCTACCGGCCCACTCCCCAAAGCTCAGCTGTCTGGGCCTTTTTAAGCACATCTGCAGCAGATCGCACTGTGTCTCAGGTACATCGAACGTGGCAAAAACACCAATCATTTGGGTACCACATGCCTAACAAAGCATTTAATGTCCAACCACTCAGCCCGTTGGCAAGTGCACCTAAAAGCCACACAAAAGGGGCACAAATCTGTCCCTCCTCCTTACCCACTTCAGTCTGTCCCTGCTATACCGAGTCATTACCTCTCAGCAGCCTCCACTGACAGGGATGATAGTATAGCACAGGGTGTCCCAGGTCCTAGCAGCACATCTGCCAGCAGCACACCACCAGCTGTAGACTGTTGCTGGCAAATTTCTCTGCCCCATCTGCTGCAGCGGAAAAAAAAATACAGTCCCTGCCACGCACATGCCCAGCGTCTAAATGCAAGCTTGTCAAAGCTGTTGGCTCTCCAACGTCTGCCTTTCAGCCTGGTGGATTCTGCCCCCTTCTGTGAATTTGCACAATGTGCTGTACCACAATGGCAGGTTCCTAGTCGCTACTACTTTTCACGTAAGGTAGTTCCATCTCTCTACCATCACGTGGAAGGGAATGTTCTGGCATTGTTGGGCAAGGCAGTCAGCCATAAAATCCACCTTACTACTGACAGCAAGCATGGGCAGGGATGATATATTTCGTTCACATCACACTGGGTAACGCTGCTTGCAACTCGAAAGGATGCAGGACAGGGTTCGGTGCTGCAGCTTGTTGTGCCCCACGTCTCCATACCGATATGGTTTTCGTAACATTGGATTTCACTTACTTAACAGTTTTGTTTTTGCCCCTGCACACACAAGAACTTAAAGATATTCTTAGACAAAATGTATTAGCAATTAAATTGTGTTATTGCTTGCACTGATTAAAGGGAATTTCTAATATAACCCCCCCCAAAAAATAAAAAAATCTCTAATTTTGCTGTTAATGCTGTTTTGCTTAATAATTTAACATGGGAACTTAAATGTGTGTGTTGAATTTACAACTGACATTGACATTATAGAAACAATTTAGAATTTTCAGAAGAGCTTTGGCTACAGAAAAATGGCCAGTAAAACGGGACCAGGAAACCCGCTCAGTGCCAGCAGACGGGAGAGGTGCCAGTTAATACATAGAGAATAAAGGTGTCTTCCGTCTTCTGTGATCTTCAAAGGTTGTTGAATCATTAAAGTGTTTTTGTTTAAAACAAAACCCCTCGGGGGAATAAAGAAAGAGAAACTTGGAGGAACACACAGAGAATTGCCAATTTAGTCTTCTTGTGTTTTGTGTTTATTTCAACCCTTTGTCTGTGACTTACTCCATGTGCCAGCTTCATAAAAACAATACACTTATAAAATATACTGTAGCATATAAGCATGGCGGCAGAGTGAGTGAAGTAATAGGTATTCCTTAAGGTATGTTTAACAGGATCATCTGATATAAGCTGTTTTCTAATGTATTTCCCATGTTTGCTAAAACCTTGAAGCAGATCTCCAGCCATAAAAAACAAGATAAAAATTAATAGAACCATTAAAGATAAAATATCAAAACCAGCTTTGCTGTAGTATTTAGATTAAATCCAGACATGTCTCCAGCAGTATTTTTTCTATCACTAGATGTCATCATTCTGATGGCCAGCAACATCCAACTCATTTCCTCTCAGTCCGGGTCATACTGGACCCGCCCAAGTTTCTTATTGGACAGTGAAAGAAAAAGCAGCACAGTGATGAGTTCATCTCTCTGTCACTCTGCTTTTTCCTGCTATAGGCATGCTTCTTGCCAGGACAATAACTGATTGGCTCCTTGTGCTGCTACTTCCTGTCACACTCCAGTCCTGCTGTACAGGGACTGCAATAGGCTGATAATAGGTCAGATTCAGGTACTTACACTGCTTGCATTTAAAAAAAATACATTTAATGATTACAGAGCTTGTCATTTTATATCTGCCTAGAGCAAGAAGAGAAGGTTAGAACTTTTTTTTTTTGCATGTGTCCCTGCTGGGAACAACAACTCTCTCTGTGATCTATATAAAAATGTGGAAAATTCTAAATTTTACAGTTGTCAGTGGAAGAGAAATATAGGAGACATCTTCCAATGGAGATACCTGTTTCTATGACCAACATAGATTTTAAAGTGGTTATAATGTCAGAAGGTTTTTTATCTTAAGATAAAAAACCTTCTGTGTGCAGCAGCCCCCCTAAAACTTACCTGAGCCCCATCTTGATTCAGCGATGTTGCACAAGAGACTCGGCTGTCCAGGACACTCCCTCCTGATTGACTGAGACACAGGCCATTGTCAATCAAAGTCAGTGAGCCAGTAAGGAGAGAGAGGGGGTGGGGCCAAGCCACGGCTCCGTGTCTTAATGGACACACAGAGCAGCAGCTTGGCTTGGGTGCCCCCATAGCAAGCCGCTTGCTGTGGGGGCACTTGGCAGGAGGAAGGGGCCAGGAGCGCCTACGAGGGATGAATAGGAGGATTTAGGCTGCTCTGTGCAAAATCACTGCCCAGAGCAGGTAAGTATAACAAAAAAGTGACTACTTAGGGTCCCCTCGGCTCACAATATGATCCCTTTAGGGGTGAATGGGTCCTGGGTTGACCTATACTGGTTTAACCCCGCTTATCTTTCGACACCCCATCATTCCACACGCTATCTATTGTTTCTAATGAGTCTGTTGCCTAGGTTACATGAAATATTCTGTGCACTCATGTTGAAAATTTGCACTAGCAGCTTTATTATGTACGGCTTACCCTTTGACTCTAAATGGTAACAGCTCCAAGTTTTATGCTGCATTGTGCATTTTATGTCTTTAGTAACTATCTTTTACTATGTTAATGTTGAACAACAACTCAATAAAAATTTATGGAAAAAAAAAAAGTATAACATTGGGGGTAGTCAACTCTAAATGGACAGCGGAGTTCGTTTATTCTTGACTCTCCACACAACAGAGAAGGCTCTGCCCATGTCCACCCTGCAGATACTGAGCAGAAAGGATATGTCATCTACCCACTCTGCTCTAATCAGCAGTGGATCAGCTCACAGATCCCCTGCTGATTGCAAGGGAATCTGCCCTGTGTGAAAGTACTCTTAATTTCTGGGAAGGATGTCGAAACCATACCAAAGATTCAGCAAGCAAGGTTTTTTAAACCTTTTTAATCATTTTTTTTTACTTTTATTTTTTTAATGAAACTCAGAGCTGTGAATGTAGCCTCTGTTGTGTTCACTGACCTTCCTGCATGGAATCCCAGTGTCACTGGAAGTAGTGCAAAAAAAAGGAGGACTTTTGGAAGCAGAACTGCTTATTGTGTTGTTAACAAAAGATGATCTGCTCCTTTCTACCCTGAGGCAACATCACTGTTTCATCCACCCAGGAGGATAGGTTTCCAAAAAATATTAATATAAGTAATAACATCTACATAAAAATAAATTGTGCCTTTTTGATGTACTGCCATATTAGTGGGTCTAAAATATGCTCTCATTACTTGTCTTTGTGGTCTTCATCAGGTCATTTGGAGAGCTGCAAAAATATTTTAAGGAAATAAAAATGGTGGGGCTCCTTCTTAACTTAACAGGATTCAATTCATATACTCACCTGCCCAGTGAAACCAGCTCTGTCCTGCTGCAATCTGCTGCTCAGGTCCTGTGCAGCCATCTTGTCCTCTGACGCAGTGGCGGCTGGTGATTTTTTTGTTGGGGGGGAGACAAACAGCCGGTGGTGCGGCACTGCCCCCCCAACACTAACACACTCCCCCACCAACAGCTGTCCTTACCTTGGATGCGGGCAGTGAGAGCGTGGTAGGCTCATGGAAAGCTGCTCTGGTGTCCTCTCCTGGAGCAGCTTCCGCAGTGTCCCTACTCTCCTCCTCCCGCAGCTAGGCATTCAATAGGATCGCCAGACATTTTGGCCAAGCGAAAACAATTTGTATACCTGCTTCCCAATTGGCCGGGAGGAGGATCAGTGTTGCAACAGTGACAGCTCTTATACTGTATAGGTAAGGGCGGGTCCACCTGCTGATGTAACCGGATGACCCCACCCCCCCTCTGACAGCACTAGATGTCAGAAGGGGCAGGGTCACTCAGTTACGTAACCTGGTGGCCCCACCTATGGCTCTAATCAGTGCTTCAAAAAAAAACCCATGGCCACTGTAATTCATATGCCCGGTGACCCGAAAGGAGTCGGACACATAAATGGGGGGCGGCCATGGCGGCAGTGGGTAGATTCATGCCATGTGGTGGATCAAGGGACTTTCCTCCCCTTTCCCCCCTTTTTTTCCCTTCTTTTCCTATTTAATCCGTGGGCTCGAGCCTTCCAGGGATGCCCATGCCTTATTATTTACACAAATTTGTTTTTAACCCTATACGACATTGTCGTGACATGCTCATCCATACATAGATCCTTGGCGTCCGGACGATTGTTTATTTGTAATTTATTGTTGTGTGTCTTGTCCCTGTCCTGTGCTGTTTTTGGCCACACCCAGATATGACTTGATGCTGGCATCTCTGGTTGTATGTCAAGTTTTCAGTATCCCCATTATGATCTCTCATTGCGGAGTTTTATATCGATTTTTATTTATTAATAAACTTCAAATTATTTACTATTTTCCTAAAATTGTATGCTGTGTAGCTTATTTGGTCCTCTGGTTCCTTTCGGTCTCGATAAGGACAACCTGTTTTTTTATATATATGCAGTATTTGTTGACTAGAGTGACACTACCCATATTGAGTACACAATGTTTTGAGGATATATTAGTGTGTTACCACACACGTATTTAGGCCTTTCTTTTTTCTTTTTTGTTTATACATATGAAAATGCAGCATGTTTTTGGGTGTGGGAAATCGCATGGTGCTTTTGCACCATGCCATTTCTGTGTGGCTATGATTTTACAAAGGGCAGGGATGCATTTTCCTGCAGGTGCAGCAGCCCATTTAAATGAATGGGCTGCTGTGCCCATGCAAATGTGAGCTACACAAAATTCCACAGTGTGAAACACAACTCAACAGACGTAGTGTGAACAAGCCTTTATACCAAGTGGATAATCATGTATTACTGTTCCACTAAAGACTGGAAAAAGTTATCAAATCCATAGCACAACAAAAAGTTGTATTAACAACACAGTAACTTATACTTTTACTCAGCAAGGCATTTTAGTATTTATGTCTTGCTTGTCTGAGAAACCTATTAAATGATATATTCTTTTTTGCCGGTCTATGCAAAAATTTAGTTTGCAGAAATATATATTTTTCTCCAAGTACATTAGGAATAAAAGTTTATTGCGAGTGCAATTTACAACCAAATGCATATTCTAAAGTTCGAGTTTTTATGGTGATGAATGGATGTGAGCAGTATATTCACTAACTAAAATTCCAACAGCAAAATCTCAAATTGCAATAGGGCTAGACTTTCTAAGTGGGGCTCAAGGCAACTTATGGTCCATTCAAACCTCCACTAGTCGCATTTATTCATTCTGAGCTTTTACTGCCATGTATATCAAGATGACAGTGGATGGTATGAAAATCTGCTTTACAACACATTTGCATTGCAGTTAAATAAATGCTGCTTGCATTTCACTTCTGTGGAACTGCACATGATGTTGGGTCTCCAAAAATTAGCTAATGCAAAGTTTATAACACATTGCAAATGCCATCATTTTGCCTTTCCAAAAAAAATTGTTAAAAACAATGAGTATGGTACAAGAGCTGCAGAAATAAATATTTCTGTAGAACTGTATAATGAATATGTGGATACCGAATACTTTATTGCCCTAAAGGCAAAACAATACGTGGATTTGCAATTTTTTTGTTTTCCCCTATTCAGGAAACAGGATACACTTAGAACTTTGTGTAAAGGTATATTGTGCTTGAATAAAGATTGCAAAACTACCTTTTTAAAAATGTGAAAGTAAGAACTTTGGGTTACCACTGTAACTTAGTAGTTAACATAGTAGACACTTGATACCTTAGTGGTTAGATTATTATTATTATTATCATTATTATTATTATTCAGGATTTATAAATTCATTATTTACAGTGATAAAAAACCTGGATTCAACTTTAAAGTGGCTGTAAAGCCTAAACATTTTTTACCTTAATACATTCCTTGCATTAAGGTAAAAAAATGTTTAGGTGTCAGCATCCCCCCTCCCCTTTTACTTACCTGAGCCTTCATTCGATCCAGCACAGTGCACTTCTCTTCTCTCCCCTCACTTTTGGGTCTCGCTGGCTTTACTGGTGACGAGGGTGAGGAGGGTGTGGGGGGCAGGGCTGAGTCCTGATGTATGTGTCGATGGATGCAGCAGTGCGGCTTGGGTGTGAGCACGCACGAGTGCCCCAGTGGGAAGCGGCTTCCCATGGGGGCTCTAGACAGAGGGAAGGGGCCAGGAGCCAGGAGCACCGGCGGGGGACCCGAAAAGAGGAGGTTCGCAGCCGCTTTGTGCAATTCCATTGTACAGAACAGGTAAGTATAGACATGTTTGTTATTTTATTTTTTATTACCTTTACAATCACTTTAATGCAGCAAGATTATGACAGTGACTGGATGTGGGGCCTGATGGAGAGGTCAGAGTCTAAAATTATACCTAGTACCCTGTCACGAGTAGTGGGACTGATAGCTGTGCCATTCTTCTTGATGGTAAAGTCAGAGAAGGGGAATTGTGTGGGTGGGAGTATTATGAGCACAGTGTTTGACTAATTTGAGGAAGTGGTGTGGCATTTATACTGATTTGTCAATTAGTGATGCAATTGTTAAATGGTTAGATTGCAGACTTAGTGGTTAATATGGTAACTTAATGGTTAGTATGGTAACATAGTGACTAGTATTCTTCCTCCAAATCATTCCGTCGGACATTCCGATAGTGTGTGGGCTTCATTGGACTTTTTCTTTCTAAAATTCTGACAGACCTAGAAATAGAACATGTTTCAAATCTTTCCGATGGACTCAATCTCTATCGGAAAAAACGTTCGTCTGTATGCTAGTCCGACAGACCAAAAATGATGCAAGTGCAGCTATTGGGTACTGGCTATTGAACTTCCTTTTTCTAGTCCTGTCGTACGTCATTGCATTCTAAACGAACGGACTTTGGTGTGATCGCCTGTAGGAGAGTCCATGTCAGCAGAACTCCGTCGGAACTCCGTCAGAAAGACTGTCAGAGTCTACTCTGACGGAAAGTCTGGTCGTGTGTACGCGGCATTAGAATCACTAACCACCAGATACTCTGGTGTCCGTTTATGAAGCAGTGATCAGCAGTGATCCCGAGGATCGCCACTGATCACAGTCCATAAACAGTCTATGAAACAGAGATAATTGGGGGGAGAAGTGTTTGTACTTGTTCTCCCGCCAATGATCTCCGCACATGGAGAATCCTCATTGAATGACACAGTAACAGCCAGTTTATGAAGCTGTGATCTCAGCGCTTCACTGGTAATCTGTGGCAGAATTCACCCTCCCCAATTCACCAGCTCAGAAGTGGAGAATCGGGGAGTGAAGAGAGAATCTTGGGGGATCTGAGGGGGAAAGAAGAAGATTTTTAACTTCCTTCTACCTCGTTCAGACCTCCCAACACTGTAACCATGTCCCCCTGTCATATTTATGTGTATACATATATATATATACATATATATATATAATGTGTATATGTATATATATATATATATATATATATATAATGGGTGTGCATATACATGTATATATAATGTGTGTGTGTATACATATATATATAATGTAGGGGGACTCCTTATTTTTTTAACATTAACCGCATCGTCTGTCAGTGTATTGAGCAGTGATAATTTATCACTGCTTAATAAACTGACAACTCTGTATTTCTGTGATAGGGATGAGCTTCGAGTTCGAGTCGAACTCATGTTCTACTCGAACATTGGCTGTTCGCAAGTTCGCCGAACAGCGAACAATTTGGGGTGTTCGCGGCAAATTCGAATGCCGTGGAACACCCTTTAAAAGTCTATGGGAGAAATCAAAAGTGCTCATTTTAAAGGCTTATATGCAAGTTATTGTCATAAAAAGTGTTTGGGGACCTGGGTCCTGCCCCAGGGGACATGGATCAATGCAAAAAAAAGTTTTAAAAACGGACGTTTTTTCAGGAGCAGTGATTTTATTAATGCTTAAAGTCAAACAATAAAAGTGTAATATCTCTTTAAATTTCGTACCTGGGGGGTGTCTATAGTATGCCTGTAAAGGGGCGCATGTTTCCTGTGTTTAGAACAGTCTGACAGCAAAATGACATTTTGAAGAAAAAAACACATTTAAAACTACCCGCGGCTATTGCATTGCCGACAATACACATAGAAGTTCATTGATAAAAACGGCATGGGAATTCCCCACAGGGCAACCCCGAACCAAAAAAAATGATGTGGGGGTCCCCCTAAATTCCATACAAGGCCCTTCAGGTCTGGTATGGATTTTAAGGGGAACCCCGCGCAAAAAAAAAAAAAACGGCGTGGGGTCCCCCCAAAAATCCATACCAGACCCTTATCCGAGCACGCAACCTGGCAGGCCACAGGAAAAGAGGGGGGGACGAGAGTGCGGCCCCCCCCTCCTGAACCGTACCAGGCCACATGCCCTCAACATTGGGAGGGTGCTTTGGGGTAGCCCCCCAAAACACCTTGTCCCCATGTTGATGAAGACAAGGGCCTCATCCCCACAACCCTGGCCGGTGGTTGTGGGGGTCTGCGGGCGGGGGGCTTATCGGAATCTGGAAGCCCCCTTTAACAAGGGGACCCCCAGATCCCGGCCCCCCCTGTGTGAAATGGTAAGGGGGTACTTACCCCTACCATTTCACTAAAAAACTGTCAAAAATGTTAAAAATGACAAGAGACAGTTTTTGACAATTCCTTTATTTAAATACTTCTTCTTTCTTCTATCTTCCTTCATCTTCTGGTTCTTCTGGCCCTTCTGGTTCTTCCCTCGGGCCGCTCCGCACCCATGGCATGAGGGGGGAGGCTCCCGCTCTTCTCTTCATCTTCTTCATCTTCTTCTTCTTCTTCATCTCTTCTTCCTTCTTCTCTTCTTCATTTCTTCTCCGGGCCGCTCCGCAGCCATGCTGGCATGGTGGGAGGCTCCCGCTGTGTAACGGCGTCTCTTCGTTCTTAAATAACGGGGGGCGGGGCCATCCGAAGACCCCGCCCCCCCTCTGACACACGGTGACTTGACGGGACTTCCCTGTGACGTCACGGGGAATGCCACAGGGAAGTCCCGTCATGTCCCGTGCGTCAGAGGGGGGCGGGGTCCCCGGGTGGCCCCGCCCCCCGTTATTTAAGAACCGTCAGACGAAGAGACACCGTCACACAGCGGGAGCCTCCCACCATGCCAGCATGGCTGCGGAGCGGCCCGGAGAAGAAATGAAGAAGAGAAGAAGGAAGAAGAGAAGAAGAAGAAGAAGAAGATGAAGAAGAAGATGAAGAAGAGAAGAAGATGAAGAGAAGAGCGGGAGCCTCCCCCCCCATGCCATGGGTGCGGAGCGGCCCGAGGAGAAGAAGATAGAAGACGCCGCGGAGGAGATGCTGGACGAGAACGCCGGAGGAAGAACCAAAAGAGCCAGAAGAACCAGAAGAAGATGAAGGAAGAAAGAAGAAGCATTTAAATAAAGGAATTGTCAAAAACTGTCTCTTGTCATTTTTAACATTTTTGACAGTTTTTTAGTGAAATGGTAGGGGTAAGTACCCCCTTACCATTTCACACAGGGGGGGGGCCGGGATCTGGGGGTCCCCTTGTTAAAGGGGGCTTCCAGATTCCGATAAGCCCCCCGCCCGCAGACCCCCACAACCACCGGCCAGGGTTGTGGGGATGAGGCCCTTGTCTTCATCAACATGGGGACAAGGTGTTTTGGGGGGCTACCCCAAAGCACCCTCCCAATGTTGAGGGCATGTGGCCTGGTACGGTTCAGGAGGGGGGGGGGGCGCACTCTCGTCCCCCCCTCTTTTCCTGCGGCCTGCCAGGTTGCGTGCTCGGATAAGGGTCTGGTATGAATTTTTGGGGGGACCCCACGCCATTTTTTTTTGGCTGGGGTTCCCCTTAATATCCATACCAGACCTGAAGGGCCTTGTATGGAATTTAGGGGGACTCCCACATCATTTTTTTTTTTTAATTTTGGTTCGGGGTTGCCCTGTGGGGAATTCCCATGCCGTTTTTATCAATGAACTTCTATGTGTATTGTCAGCAATGCAATAGCCGCGGTAGTTTTAAATGTGTTTTTTCCTTCAAAATGTCATTTTGCTGTCAGACTGTTCTAAACACGGGAAACATGCGCCCCTTTACAGGCATACTATAGACACCCCCCAGGTATGAAATTTAAAGGGATATTACACTTTTATTGTTTGACTTTAAGCATTATTAAAATCACTGCTCCTGAAAAAACGGCCGTTTTTAAAACTTTTTTTTGCATTGATTCATGTCCCCTGGGGCAGGACCCAGGTCCCCAAACACTTTTAATGACAATAACTTGCATATTAGCCTTTAAAATTAGCACTTTTGATTATTCATGTTCGTGTCCCATAGACTTTAACGGTGTTCGCGTGTTCGAACAAATTTTTTTCCTGTTCGCATGTTCTGGTGCGAACCGAACAGGGGGGTGTTCGGCTCATCCCTGTTCTGTGAATTTCTGGTACTGTAATCTCGTAAAGTCTCATGAGATTCCAGTATCAGAGGCCGTTCTCCACTGTTGGAAGCATTCGTAGATCACTTCACTCCTCCAAAGGTGAAGCGATCTACTCCGCTTCATAAAATGGCACCCAGAAGAGAAAGATCTCCACTGTGAATGCCAGAGAATGAAGCAGTGAATAGATTTCACTGCTTCATAAAAGGACACCTCTGTATGTACTGCACTCTCCATGCTTTTGTATTCCACAGGCTCCAGTTTTCTCCAACAATCCAAGCATACTAGCCAGTTAATTGTCTTTCATCAAATTGGCCCTAGTGTATAGGGATTGGGAAGTAAAATTGTAGGTTCCTCTGTTGCATGGACTGATGTTAATGATTTTGACTGCTTTTAAACTGCAGCACACATAATTTCACACTGCAGTGCTTTTAAAATGCACTATGCATTACAGCCTATCTGCATAAATAGATGGTTGTTAGGGACGCCGTTGGGTGCTGGCCCTTAACAACCGCTATTCATTGGTTGTTAAGGATGCTGCCGGGTGATTGTTAAGGAGCCTGAACCCTCCAGCATCCTTAACAATCAATGATAAGGCCTTCCCCTTAGTGGTCAGCAGGAAGGGTGCTACCACCAGAGGAAAGGAGAAACAGTGGGCAGGCCTCCGTCAGGGGGCAGAGAGGAGGGGGGTGGCCAGCCTGGAGGAGCTGGATGGCAAGACTGTGCCCATGCTACCTTGTGGGGAATATGGGGGAGCGCAGGGGATGCATTTTTTTTACCTATCCACTGATTGTTAAGGAAGCCAACATGTGCCAGTCCCTTCAGCTTCAATCAGTTATTAACTAGTTGTTAAGGATGATGGCAGGTGCCCACTCCTTAACAACCACACAACCCTGGGTACGTCTTTGGTGCATGTTTTTTGTGGTTCCCATTGACTTCAATGGACAGTGCATCTTTGGTGTGCTTTTGGAAAGCGCACCAAAGATACAGCAGGCAGGACTTTTCAAACTACAGCACAAATGCAGTACAGCAATGTGGAAAGTCTCATAGGAGTTAAAGGGAAATAATTTGCGCTGCTGTCCCACTGGAAAAGTGCGTTCCAGAACAGCAAATGCGCATCAGTGCGAAAGGGCCCTTAAAGTGGTTGTAAACCTAGTTACACCACTTGTGCCAACAGGTAAGCCTATAATAAGGCTTACCTGTAGGTACTGTAAATAACTCCTAAATCTGCACGGTTTAGGTGATTAAAGAACAAATCTGTGACAGTCACAAAGCAACTCTTCTATGAGAACAAACCGGTGATGAAGGTATTAATCTTTATTTGAGACTATACAAAATTATAAAATTCTAAGTATAAACAATTATCACAATACAACCCTATTCCCAGTACACATTAAAAAGACCTAAAGTCTAGAGAAGGCATAGGTGGCCACCATGTTCAAAATTCACCTAACGCAACTCTCATTCTCACATACACATACACCAATAGATTTCAATCGATCAAAAGATCGATTTAAATTGTGGGTATAAACATCAGGTGATCAGGGGAGATTTGTCAATAGAAATGACTGGGGTAGTTTTGTAATGATAGACACACTCGATCATGGGTAGTTTAGCCACAGATTGAACAATTTTGTAGATGATTTAAAGTGCAGGTGTGGTGAGGCAGTTCCATATAAGTTTCCGTAAAACTAGCTAGTGACAATTGCAGCTTCAATTTAACGATGTATGCATAGTCTATTCAGAAAGCACCAGTAATGGAATAACACAGCAGGTGAAGCGTAACATTTGAGCGATGTAACAAAAGTAAATCTGACTTTACCATAGGCTGGAACGGTGCAGAGAGCGGCACATCATGTCAGGTAGCAAAGGGAAAAACGTACAAAAACCGGCATCCAGGAAAGATCTTCACGATCTGTAGGTAGCTGTCACCGATGCTGCAGGATGAGATCCCACCCACTGAACACAGAGTGGCTTCCTGCGTTCCCGATGCTTGCCTTTGTCAGCTGTTTAGGTAGATTTAAATCCTCGCTGGTGTTACATGAGAAGTACCCGCTGCATAGGCTGCAATCTTCAGGCTCTGATGCTAGTTACCAGTCAGTGGAATATAGAGAGGTTTAGGGGGCGACTCGGTAAGTGGATAGGTGGCCATCCATAAGCCCTCCTCACAGATACCAACTTCTGATGCTTACATGTTTCGCTAATGTGTTAGCTTCCTCAGAGCATGCGCATTGATGTGTTGGCCAGGTTTAAATCATCATTTCAATCAGGTATCAATTGATTACAACAGATCAACAACCCACAGCGCTTGAATCATTCATGGTATCAGTCACCCGTGCACAAATACACATAGGATTTGGCCACGGCGGACCCAGGCAGACCCAGGAGGTGTGTGTGCTCACGTTGGTCTCACCCGTCCGCAGCACTCGTCCCTTCACTGGAGCTCCGCTCTGTCCCCCTTCACTCCCTCCTCTAGCACTGTGTGACTACACGGCGATCTCACATGAGTGCTAGAGGAGGGAGTGAAGGGGGACAGAGAGGAGCTCCAGTGAAGGGACGAGTGCTGCGGACGGGTGAGACGAACGTGAGCACACACACCTCCTGGGTCCGCCGTGGTCTGCCTGTTGTTATTTCAGTTGCTATTGCTTGCTGTGCTGTGGGAGTTCCCCATTTGCCGTGAAGTGACTTGCCTGTTATTTTATTTTAAATGTGAGTTCATTACAAGTTGTTTTATATGTGATTAAATCTTTTAAATGAGATTACACTACTGGAGCTTCTTTTATTTTTATGTCATACTACGAACCTGAGAAAAGCGGTGTTCCTATGGAGCAGTGGAGATGTATGCTTGCATGTTAACCCCCATGTAAGTGGGCTAGAGGCTCTGTCAGGCCAAACACGAGAGTGAGATGGCCTTAACAGCTGGTGAGTTTGAATCTCAGCAGGGAGTGGATTCACATCACAGAGGTGTGGTGGATGTTTGAAAACACAGCTGAGCAGTTTTGGAGTCACCCTTACTCTTTTTTTGGACTTTCCTCAAATATTTTCATGATTATTTTTCACGATTGATTGGTTTCTGGACTTTATAGACATTTACTGTGTTCAATTCTCATTATATATATATTTTTTCTTGGATTTATATATTTGTATATCACTTTCACTGAGTGTTATAATTTATATTAGCTCATATTGAATTTATTGAATAATTTATTTTATTTAATAATTTTTACTTTTTGGGATATTTAGCAATATATGTTTTTTCACTTTTTCTCCAGTCACATCTGTATTCAGTTCACTGGCTGGATAAGAGTGTCTGGTATCTCCCCACCTGGGGATAAGCGCCACTATTTCATCTATAATTTTCCTTTGGTGAATTCGGTTTATATACATTTTATTGTTAAGTGACAGCTTTGGTAGGGATTTGACATTTATTAACATAGCGCGGAGGTGGTAATACAGGTCAGGGGTGGCGTAATTTGCACCTGGTTATCTCCGGTTTTTAACTCATATAGGTGGATGGGGAAACTTCATATACAAGGTTACAAGTATCATTATTAACCATAGATAGTCCATCAATAGATAGTGGTCAGGAGAACTACTGCCTCCGTCCTAGTATATGAAGAGTCCCTAGTAGTGTCCCCAAGATACTTCACGAAGAGGCATCTATTCAGTAGGGGATTTTTCTTATTGTTCCAAAAAGACTGATAAGTTACATTCGTTGTTCAAGCCTCATGGCTGCATACTTTTTAACATGAATATCCACATCTTTTCCTTTTGATATAGTACTTTGTCAAAGTCACCTCTCCGTGGGGGTAGGTTTAATTTGTAAATGCCTTTACATTTAAGGCCATTGGGGTCACCATCATGTTTCTCCAAAAAGTGTAATGATAGAGGTCTATCGTCATCCTTGTTTAGTATACTTTGGACATGCTCGCCAACCCTGACCTTGAGCTGTCTTTTGGTCTTGCCCACGTAGATAAGGCCACACGGGGCACGTTAGCATATATATGACCCTCGTTGACCGGCAGTTAA
Organism: Lithobates clamitans; assembly: GCA_037952925.1. NCBI lineage: Eukaryota > Metazoa > Chordata > Amphibia > Anura > Ranidae > Lithobates > Lithobates clamitans. The sequence continues at coordinate 1,000,471 of JBBGZY010000876.1, forward strand.
TAAAATGATGAATTTTAAATTGTTTTGTGCCGTCAGAGTTGGCGAATATGTCCGTCTTGTCAACAAATTTGCAGATATGACATCTGCCACATTGGAACATACCCCTCAGGGGGGGAAGGCTGGTAAGCCAATTTCGTCTAGTTGGTCTCGTGTATTCTGAATGGACCAGGTTGTCTCTCAGATTGGTGGCCCTTCTGGTCGTAAGCAGAGGTCTACTCCCAACTATCCTCCCAAGTATAGGGGATTCGGCTAAGATGTGCCAGTGCGGTTCAGTATTTTTCGGACTTGCCCCCATTGTGCCCCAAATTTTGTGATGATCCTTATTGGGGGAGGAGTGGTTCTGTCTGATTGTTGAGCTATTTTGCTTTTAGAGAGTAGAGACGATTGTTCGGTGAGACACGCTAGTTTTTTGGCTTTTCTGATACAGCCATGCGAATACCCTCGCTCACGGAATCGCCTGTATAGTTCTCGGGATTCCAGGAGGAATTCATTATCATCTGAGTAGTTTTGTCTGGTACGCAGAAACTGTCCTACAGGGATTCCGTGAATGAGGGATTTTGGATGATGGCTGGTGGTCAAAAGCAGAGTATTGGTGCTGTGTCTTTTCTAAACGTTTTTGTTGATATTTGGCCATTCTTGATCTGAAAAGTGAGGTCAAGAAATGGCAAAGAAAACGAGTCAAAGGAGAAGGTAAGTTTTATATTCTTATTGTTCAGATTTAGTTCATCAATAAAGGACTGTAGTTCCAAGGGTGTACCCCCCCATAGCATAATCGCGTCATCAATGTACCTCAGCAACATGGAGCAGTGGCTGAGGTATATAGATGAGGGATAAACACATTCCAATTCCCACAACCCAAGATGCAAACATGCATATGCTGGGGCCCACGGGGCCCCCATGGAGGTACCTCTTATCTGTCTATAATATTGGTTTAGGAACTGGAAGCAATTGTTATCCAACATAAATTGCAGTAGATCTACGATGAACTCATTCTGAGCAGCTAATTGTGAAAATTTGGAATCAAGGAAATACTGTACTGCTTTTAGACCACATTCATGTGGGATTGACGTGTACAGTGATTCTACGTCAATCCCCACCAATAGGGTGTCTGTCGGTACCTTAATTCCATCTATTTTCCTAAGAACATCGCGTGTGTCCTGCACGTAGGAAGGGAGTTCGCCTACTAGTTCCTTTATCATTGCGTCAACAAATTTTCCCACTCTCTCCAGTGGTCCTTTGATAGCGGACACTGTGGGTCTTCCTGGGGGGTTAGTAATCGATTTATGGAGTTTGGGTATAATGTAAAAGGTTGGTGTGTTTACTTCGCTGACGCAAAGATACTTAGTCTCTTTATTGGAGTGAAGGTTGCTATCACATGCCATCCTGAGTTTAAAGTTTAAGGCATCTATGATTTCAGGAAAGGGATTGTAAGGTAATCTTTTGTATGTTTTGTTTGTACGGTTTATGAGATATTTACCATATACGCATGCGCCAGTGTCATTGGCGCATGCGCGCTGAAGAAACGGGCCGCTCGTGCCGTTTCTTCAGCAGCCGTGACCGGCGGCTCCCGTGTGCATGTGTGGGAGTGATGTTTTTGCGACTCCGGCCAATCATATCACCGGAGCCCGCAAACCAGTCACAGCACTGTGCGGGGACCGCTGCAACAGCTTCGATCTAAGGTAAGTATTTCATAATGAGCTAGTATGCAGTAGTAGGCCTTTGTCTTACAGGGTTTTTTTTTCTTTTTTTTGGGGGGTTTACAACCTCTTTAAGCTAAGTTCATCTCTTTGCATTGCAGAAACAAGCTGTACAACCAGCGTGTTACCACTGACTGTGGTGTGCCATTTTTTCTGAAAGGTACTCTACAGCATATCCCCAGCATACCATAACAGATGAGCATTTAAGCACACCACAGTTCACAGAGGTGAACCATCTGTGCAATGTGGTGCGCTGGAAACGTGCAGGGGAATTAAAAGGCCTGTTGCGATGTACACTCATTTTGAATGGGCTGCATTGATAAAACACAAATATGCAATAATGTGCAGTCAGTAATGCACCACAAAGGTCTGAATCTGACCTTAGTGTTCTTGGTAAAGCACTGTGGAATATAGCATGGGCTAGTATTTGTCCAGTCATCACTGGTACTATCAACCACACAATATCAACCATACACTAGTGTAAATGAAACTGCCATGTGATCAGATACATCAGCCGGGCATAACCTAATCTCTATTTTTCACCAGACCCTTATACTGCAGGGTTAAAGTGGCTCTTTGGGACCAGGCAGAATGTTTAAAGCTTTACTTTTTGCCATCATCATAGTTGAATAAATGGTTTTCAGTTATCTTCAAGATGCTCTTAATGCAAATAAAAGCACTGGAATTTTAAGTGCATTTAATCTATTTATTAAAAAAGTAGCAAGAGCAAGTTTAATGTACAAAGGAGAGTAACATGTATCAGCCCATTAGCAATCATCTCTTAAATAATAAATACATTATTTAGTATTACTTATTTCAACTGATGACATTTTCTATGGATTATTGAATTTGGACATCATTGGTTCTGCTGTACAGCCTTGAATGAATGGAATTTGATTGCATGCAGAGTCCCCCAATGTACTAAAATTTGACCCATTCTGTATTTGGGCATAATAGTTATTGAATCATAACCTTGTTCAGCTGTAAGAGAATAAAGCAAGTAGCTAACCCTATTTGCAAAGCTGGTTATTTTCCTACCTTACATTATTTAAGAAAACCTGTATTCAGAGGAATAGTGCAACTGCCATTGCCAAACTCTTTTTCAGTATGTTAGTTGCCTCTCAAGGGCTAAAGCATTTCAAAGTAACTTACCAAGAACAAGCATAAAACTCGTGAAATCAGGGAAAAGTCTGACATTTTTCAGCTTAATTTTTTAGCACTGCGAAAGTATTTAAAGTGACATATAGTTTTTTTGAGCCTACCTCAACTAAAAAGTGATAATTCCCTTGACTAATCTAATTGCATTCACCATGTAAACCTCTATTATATAAAATAAAGTAAATTAATCCAAAATAAATATGTGCATAAGTATTATTAGAATTAGTCTTCTTTCCACATAATAACTTCCATGCTGGTGCTAGAAAGTTAATATATAATTGAACGCCGTCAATTAACATCTGACACCCCTGTGTACCAATTCTGCTGATTCCATGCACAGTGACTCCCACCACCATTCACAACTGTGCTCACCTCCAGTTGTGACCTGTTACCAGGTCCAATCACGCTTTTCCTTATGGGGGTACACGATCATGCTCCTCTTCAGTGCTCCTTCTTATTTCCTCTATTTTCCTCTGTAGTGATACACTTCTCCAGATGATATGTGTATGACCCTTTAAATCCACAAGTACCTCTCTGCAGATGAAATCGTGCAAGACAGTGCTCTCATGGTGTAGTATATTAAAATTTCAATAATTATTAAAAAAGAAATGCGCTTTTATTAAAAATAAAAACACACTTTTCTGTAAAACACAGCTCCTGTGTTACTTCCGGTCCTTGGCACAACATCACCCAACTCCGCCCAATGTGTGTCGTCATGGTCACGTGACTTCCTCAGTGATCCCTGCAAAAGCATTGAAGTCAATGGATCACCATGATAATCAGATAATAGCAACCTTTATATTTCTTACAGTACAGGCTAAATTTAAATCTAAAACAAATGATGACATTGTTTTTCAGTTTCCAAACAGTTTTATTTGACAGTATCAAATTCACAAAAATGATGAAAATGAACCTTTTATAATGTCACTGTCTTTATGTCACATAACTGTTAATTACATGTTATTCAGTTCAGGCCGATTGTGTAAAGTTACCTGCATTTATATTCAACCAAGCTAAACCCAGAGCATGATGGACCACTCCCAGGCAGGTCTGATCTGCAGCATCACCAGAATTTGCCATATAGATCCCTCTGTACTTTTAGAATGCCTCAGGATGAGTGCCAATAGTTTTTGACCACCATCGTACCTGGTGGGTGTCTATAGTATGCCTGTAGCGTGTGTTTCCCGTGCGTAGAACAGTCCCTGCACAAAAATTTTTTTAAAGGAATAAAAGTCACTTAAAACTGCTTGCGGCTTTAATGTAATGCCCTTTGGGTCTTATATGGATATTAAGAGGAACCCCGCACCCAAATTAAAAAAAAGAAAGGCGTGGGGCCCCCAGGCCCTATATACTCTGAACAGCAGTATACAGGCGGTGCAAACAAGATTGCAAGGGAAACAAGGGACTGTAGGTTTGTTGTTAAGTAGAATCTGTTTGTAATTTTGAATTGGTACATTTTTAAAGTGTAGCTCCAGCCAAAAAATCTATTTTAAGCTTTTTGGAAAACATAGGGAAGGGTTATCACCCCTGTGACATTTGTTTTGCTGTCTGTGCACCTCTTCAGAAGATTTCGCCTCACTTTCTGTCCCAATGACATTTTTTTTGACAATTTTGGGTTTTTAGTGAAACAAGGATTATTGATAAAGCATCAGTGGAGAGGAGACACGTTTTTCCCATGTTAAACAGGGGCTGAAAAATTGGGCCTTAGGCACTGGTGCTGGTGCCACAACACTGCAACCCCTCACAGATACTCTAGTTGGAGTGCAGGAAAGAGCCCTCCTGCAAAATATTGCATCAAAAATTGTAATTACACGCCCCTGTTAAACAGGGGCTGAAAAATTGGGCCTTAGCCACGGGGCTTTCTCTGTCTAATTTTCTCCGCCGCCGCAACACACTACACAAGGCCGCCTTGCAGGCGACCTTATATAGTGTGGGGCGTGTACTAAACCCCCTGAGCCATAATTGGCTACCCTGGCCACCCTGACTTTGGCCAATTACGGCTCTCTGTGCAGACGGCACTGTGATTGGCCAAGCATGCGGGTCATAGTGCATACTTGGCCAATCATCAGCCAGCAATGCAATTATGGGCCGTGACGCGCCATTCGAATTCGGCGCGAACGGCCCATAACGTTCACAGTTCGGCAAATGGTCGAACACACGATGTTTGAGTCGAACATGGGTTCGACTCGAACTCGAAGCTCATCCCTACTTGCCACCAGTGCCTTCCACAGTACCATAATGAATAAACATTATTTCTCTCTTGATAGTTTGTGCACCTGCTTTCATATCTTCCTGAACAAGTGGGGAAAAAATAGCAGGAAGGTATGGAACTTTGTAATGCTGTGGCACTGCGAGATGTATGAAATAATCCTTGACATTACAAATGTGCTAAGTTAGCCAGTAGTTCAGCAGAGGATTGATGTCTTGTGTCATGGCAACTCTAGGATGTGAAAGTCAAGTTTAGAAGACTTGATGGTCATGTGACTGTCTATGGCTATCGTGTAATCAGCTGTTCAATACTATCTATGGACACCTTTGTACAGTAGAGCCAATTTTTTTTTTTTTGTTAGTGTTCTACCAAAGCATTTTTAAAGCATTTTTTTTAAAACACAATGAGGTTGATTTACTAAAGGCAAATAGACTGTGCACTTTGTAAAGTGCAGTTGCACTCTCCAGGAGCAGTTGCTTCAGAGCTTAGTAAATGAGCAGAAGCTCTGCTGACTTCCATCATCCAATCATGTGCAAGCAAAGTGTGCAAAGTGAAACTTTAACTCATGTACTAAGCTCTGGAGCAACTGCACTCTGAAAAGTACACATCCTATTTTTGTTTAGTAAATCAACCCCAAAGTTTCAATGCTTTTTTTGACACGCAACAGCAAGGAACAGATACTCTTTAGAATTTAATTTACATGTCAAAACAGTATTGAGTCATAAACTATACAATGAAGTTTTATGTTGACATTATTTTGCATGGAGCACTCTGTTAATTGTCTTCTGTCAATACATGTTATGACACCACATGTAGTTCTATGGAAACATGAAATGTATAGGGTTTTGTTTTACACATTTGTGTACATTTAGCATTAACAGCTGTCATCTGCTAAAAGCATAGACACAGTTACATGCAGGCTGTATGTCAGGAAGTCATATTTGAAAATTATTTCAAGAGAATTTATTAGTCTATAAATCAAAGGAAAAATAGTGTAAAGACATGGGAATTCTTTATCATGTCTGCTTCGTCTCTATAAGCAATGGATTGGGCTGATCCTCATTTGGGTTTGTTCCAACCCAAATAAAGATAGCCGTAGACACAAGCAGACTGTTAGACCACCCAGAGACTTCTCAAAAAACTCATAGGCTTGGGTCGCCTGAGTGTTCATATTTATGTACTGTAAATGGACCAGTACATGAACACAACTCTAGTCTTGAAAAAACGGTGCGATTGGACAATTTTTTCTAATTTGTGTTTGTCCCCTCCCAAGATCTTGTTGGCTGGAGAATGGGCTTGCTTGTTTCTCCAGACATAAGATTATTACTATATTTTCATAAAAATTAAACATATTAAGTGACAATTATTTAATATTTTTAATGTTATTTTAATCCCTGCACATTTTGGGCAAATGTGAGCACTTAAATTACTACCTTCCACTACTAGAATGTTACATCTTTCAAAAGAATGAATTGTTTGTGAAGGTGGGACAGGCTTTTATGCTTACTGTACATATCAGGAAAAAGACAGTCCAAATTTGCATTCTGTGCTCTATTTTGGAGCACAGATTCTCCTCCCACCTGAAGTCGAAAGCAGTATGGGTCCCCTGCCCATCCAATGAATCAGCCCTCAGGCTAACCTTAAGTTAATACAATAGTGTATGACTTAAGGCTCCGTTCACAACATTTCCACATTCCAAATCACAGGCAGAATCGCCTCGATTCAAAATAGCGGCAAATCACGGGACGTCCGAACATTCTGGGTCACTTTCAATAGCACCCCAAATATGGTGTGATTTTCCCATGATTCGTTGGGCGACAATTGGGGTAAAATCATGCAAACAGAATCGCGGGACACCTGTTGCCCAAAAGAAGTACAAGAGCTTCTTTTGGGTGACAGGTGTTCCGCGATTCTGTTTGTGCGATTTTACCGCGATTGTCGCCCGATACTCCAAGTTGTGAACGGAGCCTTAGGAATAAAGCCCAAACGTAGGTATCTATGTTTTGATGATGTGGTGCACCGATCAGTATAAGACCTGCTGCATTTCAATTAGCATATTATCCATCCAGTGTCAGTGACAAGATAGTCTATTCTATTTTCTTTTTTTTTTAAACTGTTTTGCAAACATCACATGGGTAATTAACAAGCTATTGACACTGCACATCCAATCAAGTGGCATGAGTATTTCCCAGTTTAGCTTGCAGATTCCCGAGTCACCTGTCTGCTCATTGGTCTGCATAACAATAGTATGATGGAACTGCTTAATTGTTCAATCATTGGGCAAGGGACACGAGAAAATTTATGTAACAGTGTTGACTTGCAGTGAGGTTAAAATGTTACTAAACCCAGGACCCTGCATTCACCATATCTGGTCTCCCACAGTGCACAGAACATGGAAGTGCAATTATTTTAGTAAATATAAACTGCTAAATATCTTTTCTCATCAGCAGTATATAGCAGTCTTGTGACTGCTATCAGACTCTGGTTAAAGCTTGTATGAGGAGTTTTCATTCTCCTCTCACTGTCCAATGAGGCTACAAGACCCCTGACCCTCTGTTTGGACAGTGCTGATTGGCCCTGTGCTTATCACATGCACCCTACCAAGAAAAAAAAAACTTTTTAGCAATACACATCAAACTGAGCATGTGCAGAGTGACTCCAAAAGCTCTGTCTTATCGGGAGTGGATTGGGGACAGTGGAAGAAGAGAAAGATCAGAGAAGACAGGATCAAACAGCCTTATTACACAATGCAGAGGATTAACCCCTTAGGTTTCACAGTGAGTAAAGCAAGCATGCTTTACTGCATATACAGACCAATTTTCCTGTTGTGGGCTTAGTAACATTTTAGCTGTTTGCCGCCCGCCCACCGTCAAATGATGCAGGGACGATGTGGCTCTCGTTCTGGGTGGACGTCAAAGGACAGTACCCAGAAAGGGCGCTCTCGCGCACTCGCAGGGGCGCACAGCGTGGTGATCGCGGCCACGTCGTGTTGCTAGGACACAGCACAACCCTGATCTCTGTAAAGAGCCGAAGTGTCCAATCACAGCCAGTCACATGTCAACATGAAAGTGCCAGTTATTGGCTCTCATCGCCTCACACTGACAGAGTGTGTGGTGAGGAGAGCCGATCAGCGGCATCTTCTCGCAGGGAACATCCGGACATCAGTGCCATGATTACAGTAAAGCCCCCAGTTCCACCAATCAGTGCCCATCAGTGCCACCAATCAGTGCCTATCAGTGCCACCAATCACTGCCCATCAATGACACCAATCATTGCCCATTAGTGATGCCAGTCACTGCTGCCTTTCAGTGTCCATCAGTGCCTGCCCATCAGTGCCATCCATCAGTGCCCATCAGTGCTGCCTTTCCGTGACCATCAGTGCTGCCTATCCATGCCATCTATCAGTGTCCATCAGTGCTGCCTATCAGTGCCCACCAGTGCCACCTATCAGTGCCCATCAGTGCCCACCAGTGCTGCCCATCAGTGCCGTCTATCAGTGCTCATCAGTGCCGCATATCAGTGCCACCTATCAGTGCCCATCAGTGCGGCATATTTGTGCCTCCTCATCAGTGCCACCTAATCAGTGCCCATAAGTGCTGCCTCATCAATGCCCATAAGCGCCACCTCAACAGTGTCCATCAGTGCAGCCTCATCAACGCCCATCAGTGAAGGAGAAAAACTACTTCTTTACAAAATTTACTAACAGAAACTAAGAATAACTTTTTTTTTTCTAAATTTTTAGTCTCTTTTTTTAGTAAAAAATTAAAAAAAAAATCAATGATTAAATACCACCAAAAGAAAGCTCTATTTGTCTGAAAAAAAATGATAAAAATATAATTTGGTACAGTGTTGCATGACCGCTCAATTGTTATTCAAAGTGCAACAGTGCTGAAAGCTGAAAATTGGCCTGGGCAGGAAGGGGGTCAAAGTACCCTGTAGGCTAGTGGTTAAGGTGTGTGAATCACAACTTATATTGTAGTATAACATAATAAAATCTTTGGAAGCCAAAACATGTATCTAAAAAAACTAAAATAAAAATGATGCGGGGGGGGGGGGGTTTGTCAATTTGACAAGGACAATGACTGGATAAAGAACTACTTTTTCTTCTAAATAAACATCTTTTGTTATTATTGCATACCATTACACAGAAGCATACATTCTAGAGTAAATATTTCTCAGATTCTATGATAATTCAAATCCATTTATTGCCACCTGTAGTGGCAGGTAAAAAATTTAAATAGGAATCCCATAGAAATGGAATGCCCCTGAGTCTGAATGTACATAACAAATATGCATTTACTTTCTTTCTTTAGTTGTGAATGCCTGTGTTTGCCCTTGCTCTATCCAGACAACAAGCAACTTGTGAAAAAAATGAAACTGCTGACAAAGAGCAGAAAAATATTTATATTTATGAGAAAAAAATATATATAATAATAAATCAATATTAATGGAAAATCAAAAAGTCTGAATGGAAATTGTTCGAGTGTGAAAAGCCCAATTTCTGACCTATGGAGAAGAGAAATGCGGAATATTCATATGGATGTGACCTCGTGAACTTTCAAAGTGGAATCTGTGAGTGTTTATGAATAATTGAAAGTATTTAAAGCTTTGATGTTTCAGGGATCAGCAAGCTTGCCTGTTTACCCGAATTACAACCTACAATTAACTTAACCCTGCCTTACCTCTGAAATTCTTTATGTCTAAATAGGATGAACTTGCTCACAATGTGCAGGAAAAAAATACTTCATAAATACTTTTCAACTGTCAAGCCATTTCGTGGTATAATTTTTCTTTTTACTGGTCAAAGTTGTTTGTCCTTTGCTTTAAACAGTTATGGAAACAAGCTAAGAGGGGTAAGTATTTTATTTGTCCTTCCTCTTACTGTTAAGTACTTCATTTTAAGGGGGAAAAAAAATCTCACAATGCATTTTAGTTGACATCTCTCTTAAATGTATCATAAACATTAGTGAAGGTCCAGATGTTCATACAAAATCTAACCCTCTAACATTGTCTTGTTGCTCAGCTTTTTTAACCTATATACAAATGCAATACTTTCAACAGTGGAGGAGAGAGGATGAGGAACATAATGGGGAGGATTTACTAAAATTGGTCCTAAACACAGAATCTGTTACAGAAGTGCATAGTAACCAACCAGCTTCTAACTTCAGCTTTTCAATTAGGCTTTGACAATAAAACCTAGAACCTGTTTGGTTACTATGCATAGCTGCACCAGATTCTGTGTGTACCAGATTTAGTAAATCCCCCCCCCCCCCCATAAAGTCACAACATATGTTTATTCTGAGAGAAATAGTATTAATGTCAACCTGCACACTGGTTTAGTAAAAGCTCTGTTCAAGTATATATTCTTAATTTAATGAAAAAAACCCTTCTGTTGCTCTCAGCCTCCTCCACATCTCCAAATTCCTTCTTTTTTTTTTTTGCTGACCAGATCCAACTTCCTATTAGAGGGTGACTACATTGGTCTCACTGTATGTAGCAATGTCGCTACCCTCTCTTCCTGAGATGGACTACGGAAAAGGCATTATGGACTATGGGATTTGCAGTGTGCAAAGCGCAGTGCACATGACTGCAACTAATGTGCACAGCTTGTTCCAAACAAAGGAAGTGAGGGAGAAAAGGAGAGGCTCGGTGTCTCACAGAGGATGTTACAAGGAGGCAGAGGGCCATTAAGTAATGGATGTGTAAGGATTATTTTTGGAGTATAAGGATATCGTTCAGTGCCACTTTAATCAAGCAAGTGTACATTTTTGTTTATTAAAAATCTTAAAAACATACAACATAATGAAAACATATTTACACACACACACACACACACTTATATATATATATATATATATATATATATATATATATATATATATATATATATATATATATATATATATATATATATATATATATATATATATATATAATTAAAACATATATATAAATAAACAAAAATAGCTTACATCAGCATAGAAACTGAAAATGTCTTTTTTGCCAGAAAAAAAAAAAAACATAAAGTGAATTAAATATACAAACGGATACATATTTTAGTATAATTATTATCATGGAGCACTTAAAAAAAACCCTAACCTCCAACTAAACACACCCACAGGCTAAGGAACAATGAAACATTTAACCTATGCATTTAGCCTTTTTCCAAAAACCTGATCATAACAAAATCTAGGGGACATGAAAGGACAGGAAGAAAGCCACACACCCAGAGACTGACAGACAGCAACTTCAGGGGCCTGACATTCCTCCATGCCTTTGTCCAAGCAGCTGGCCTCCACCTGTCCTTTTCAAGACCCTGAATCTTCCCAACCACACCAAGAATGTTGTGCACCACCACCTCGACAGGAAGGACTTTTTTCTGAGTGGAAACCTGACACCATGCAGTCCACGTGAAGTAACGGACTACTAAGCTAACTAGAAAGCGTGTCTTAGAATCAAAATCCTGATGAGTCTCAAAAGCCACATATGACCTCTGCATAACTCAAGTGGGAAAGTAAGAGAGTTTCTAATCCTTCCAGCTGGCAACCTTGGTATCGGCATCTTGTAGCCTGCTTACCCAATTTCTAAGGCCATAATTGCAGGACCAAATTTGATGCCTAAAACTTTAATTTCCTGCCGAGGCTCTGGGAAGGTTCCAGTAGCTCAAAGCCTTTGCCTTCCTTTCCCATCCAGAAAACCTCACTCTTATCCTGATTGATCTTTAGACCAGATGCCTCAGCATACTGCTTCATCACCAAGACCACCTCCTCTGCCCCCCCTGTCCCAGAAATGAAAACAGACACATCATCAGCATAGGCCACGACCCTCAGAGGGGGCTCTCCAGGAATGCCCAAGGGCACTCTGCACAATGGTCCACTCTGTAACTCCTGATGAAGGTATTCTTTGCGTATAGCAGCAGACTCAAAGGACACCCCTGATGTACACTCGAGCCAACCTCAAAGGGCCGTCCGATTAAACCATTCACAAGCATGAAACTTTCAGCCCCCCTGTACAAGGTCTTCAGCTAATCGATAAAGTCCCCTCTCTGGGCCATACTTGGCAAGAAGCAGCCATAGATACTCATGATTGACCCAATCAAAAGCTTTAGCCTGATCCAATGCCAGTAGGTATTTTCTCCAGCCTGCAACCTGGAACCATTCCAGGGCCTCCCAGTCAGCTAACACTGCTGAAAAAAAGTTCTTCTACCCTGAACCGGACAGTGCTGGTGGTGAGAAAGTAAATTGCCCACTACAGATGATAAACGCCAGAAAATTATTTTTGCCGGATTACAGGGCCATTGAGTAGTGGATGTGTATGGATTCTTTTTTGGAGTATAAGGATATTGCTTAGTGTCACTCTCACCTAACCAAGCAAGTGTAGCGCCCCATAGAGCTTCTGGTTTGCAAAATTTGATTTCTGGCTCCCTGTAATAGGGAGAACATTATTTGACTTGCCAAGGTAATTACCGCTCCAGGTGGTATCACTTGTGTTCACACTGTCCTAGTGTGTAGGAGACGAAGGGTGCCGGCTCGGCAAAGTCAAATGACAGAAAAATGTAGGAAGAGGACAGCCGCATTCCAAAATAATGCCTTTGTTAAATAAAGTCCATACATCAATCAGAGACACAGGTCCAGATGATGCTGACGCGTTTTGCAACGTTAATGGTGCTTAATCATAGCATTATTTGACTTGTTAGGTCTTCTCTGGGTTCTGCAGGTATGGGCTAAATTGCTTCCCCCTGTCTTCCAGGGGATCCTGGGACATAGTGGGTGGGAGAATCACGACCTCAGCCTACATGTTAATATCTCCCCAGCCAATCCCTGGTCAATATGGCAGGTGGCCAGCAGGAGTCTGGGGGGTATAAATAGGCTGGAACCCAGAGCTATGGTTTGACTGGGAGACCTCTGTTCTTACTGCCTGGAGCATTTTCAGAACGCCTCTCAAAGATCCAGGATATAGGCTGCTGGAGTACTGAAGTTTACTGACCCTGCACATGGCTGCCTGGAGATCAGGAATCAGTGAGTACCAGCCTTCTGGATTCAAAGACTTTCCCTAGCTCTCTTGGGAGGTCACTAGCTACCACTTTCCACATTCAGGACTTCATTCCTGTTGAGAGATTCCTGTTTGTTACTGTTCACCAATACACTTCAAAGGAGGTGCTTTCACCCTAATGTTTCAGTGCAGAATTAGAGCCTTTATATTCATGATCACTGTTACTGAAGTATCCCTAGGCTCACCCTCACCCAAGTCTCACCAAGTTCTACCCAAAAAAAACACAAAAAAAGACATGCACAGCCTGTTCTCTGACCCAAGTTAATGGAAAATGTTGTGTGCCCGGTTGGCTGGGATTAATCTCCAGACCAATCCAGTCTGTGCGTTACACGAGGTTTAACACCCCTGTTCACATTATCCTCCAAGAATGGTCACTGGGGCTGGCTCTTGGACATTAAAATATTGGCTATAGCACCTGATCTCAACTCTTACTAAGATAACTGCAACTTTGGTGATAACTCCACAATCTGTGAAAACTGCATGAAGAGCTATTCATTTTGCTTTGCGGACTTTGCACAAAAAAAGAACAAATATTAGCAAATTATTATTTTATAATTTTAGCATAGTGAATAGAAAAATACAAAGCATTACTTTATGCTTTTTGTCTGATAAAAAGTTTTTTTTTTTCACTTGAGCTTGAACAGTTATGAGTTATTTACTTTACAAAATAATCATGTCATTTTTGTATATGAATGGCATTACCTAGTCAGTCTAGATGCCCCAGTCTACAAAAGTACTTCTGAACTTCATAACTTCATAAGTTCCATTAGCAGTGAACTCCAATAACTCTCTTATTACTGCTGTAGTAGAATGTGTGCAGTAAAGCTGTTACATCTTGTCAGTAATGGCAGCTGTTTATATAATCAAACTGAGGCCTCTTGAATTACATTGAACCCCTCTCTTTCTTTACCACAGCTTCAGATTTAACAAACATTGCATATTTTATGGGTTTAGGTCGACTTTAAAGGAAAACTCTAAAAGTTAGCAGTCAGTTTTGTATTTAATATTTTACCTTTAAATGGATGTATTATATTTGCATTTATGTATACAGTCTTAGTTACAAAAATAAATCATATGCGTTAAAGAATTCCCAAAGCACTTTGGTTTATCTAAATGCTACATTACATCAGTGGCTGCTTGTCTTTAGCTTTTGCCTGACTGAAACTTTGGATGAAGCTATCTGAAAGGAATAAGCCTCTACCCTGAGCCATTCACCTATGTGTGTAAAATAAAAAAGTGTACCTTACTAAAACCATGTTGAGGATGATGGGACCCTGTTCTTGTGTCATATAATCACAGTACGGAATATAACTTTGGATGAATCAATATACTTTCAATAAGAGCCTGGGTATGGCTTTGCTTGACCACTATGCAGAGATTAGGATTACCACACATCTGGATTAGGCAGATAGTTAAGTGGATTATGGAATATATGGAGTATAAAGGTGGATAGAAGGATATCTGGCAAAGGGTACTTATAATTTCCCATAAAGGTAGGTTAGAAGTTCATATACCTCACCAGCCACTTGTGAGAGTTGTGAGAGTTTGCAATGATACCTTAAAGAAGAGCAAAGTCATAGTTTAATTTAGACATTCAGATTAGTACAAGGGATCCACCAACAAAACACCAAAAAGTACTTTATGTATGTACTATATGTCACGGTCAGGACCAGAGCAGTGAAATGCTCACACAGAAACCAGCAGGATAATACAAAAGCAGATTCCTCTAGTGGGTGATATGTGCTCATCCAAGGAGCAGAGTCTAAGCACTAACTGATCTTCACCAGAGCTTCTGATGGTGGAGATGGGTTTCCCTGCATGCTAGTGCCAGATTGTGGTCATCAGGACTGTCCCACCAAGAGGGGAGCAAGCCAGGATAAAGTAGCTGCTAGGAACAATCAGACAGATAATAGGTAAACAAGCCAAAGGTCGGTAACAAGTGGTTGCAGATTGGGAAGAGTATTGAACATGCAGATGGTAGCAGGAGTGTAAAGAGCAAGATATTGCCTTTAGTAGAATACAATAATCTGGCAAGCAGGAAGTGCAAAAGCATGGCTTAAATAGGAAGTTCATGGGAGAAGCAAGGAGGTCAAGGTTCACCAGAAACAAAATATAAAGTAAGTATGTCCAAGGGATCAGGCAGGGAGCTGTTCAGCATTTCAGGTGGCTCAGTAAGACTTGCTACTGCCAGATACAACAGAGGTCCTGGGTTCAGATACAAGTCCTGACTCAATATTTCACTAATGAGATCAGCTTTATCAATACTCTTGAGCAGATGGTGGAACTATCAGTGGGAAGAAATACTAATTGATAGTAACATTATTGTGTAGCTCATTTGCTCTTTAAACTATCCAGCTCATAGGTTGGCCTCCTGAATTCAGCTCTGAAAACTTTAGGCATGGGGCCCTCAGGATCCCAGCACTGGTTACTGTGGATTCGGGGAAATATAGCTCAGCTTAACCAGCATTTCCCAGAATAATATTACAGCTTTCCTAGGATTAGCCAGAGATGGACCCCAATGCACAGAGCCTTTTCCAGGAGATGCCCCTATAAAGGTTACATGTGAATGTATGTTTTCAATAGTTTACTGAATCTATTATGTAAATTACAGTTCTATCAGTTTTTACTTTACAGTTTGTACAGTACAGTTCTATCACTTCCTGCCCATAGTGCACCTCTACCAGGGCAGGGCTGCCACTTAATCCTAATGACTCCTAGAGTCACAGCCCACACTCAGTCAATAGGGATATCTGGCGGCCAGTCAGGGGAACTACAACAGACAACATACATGCCCTACCCTACAACTTTTTTACTATCTGATGTCTATGGACAGTTTTATATACTGTCTGTAGATTTACTTGATAAGAACTTGATAAGGACTGACTTTACTTTGCGTTTCTGTGAATACCCAAGTAATCCAATGGTGTATATGCGAAAGAATTACGTGTAAGAAATATGTGCATATGAAATTCCCCATAAAAACAATCAACAAATAAATCTAATATTGAGCAGCCTGTAGCCTCCTTGGCGGTTTTCCCGAGTGTGGCTCGGGGTTAAAATTCAGGAACATTAGCGGTAACCCCGAGCCACACTCGGGATTACATCGCAGGATCCTGGTGCCTCCTTACTTACCTTGTCCCCGGGATCCTGCGATGTCCCCCACAGTGTCCGAGGGCTCCGTCCTCCTCCGAAGCCTCTCTGTGCCAGGCTCCGTTCCCTGCGAGCGTCGCGACGCACGGGGGCGGAGCCTGGCGGCAAATTAAAAAAAAAGTCAAAATCATAACACATACAGTACTGTAATCTTACAGATTACAGTACTGTATGAAATGATTTCACATCCCTTTTGTCCCCAGTGCTTTGGCCCATGCCCTGCATGCAGTTTTATGTGATATACACTGTTCTTTCTGCCTGGAAACTGGAGATTGTCCATAGCAACCAAAAAGTGTCCCTTTACGGCAAAAGTGGCTTTAGACCAGCTAGAAAACAGCGATAGTAAATTAGAACACTTGCAGAATTGAGCGATAGTGAATTGTGGGGAAATTTATTTTATTACTATTTATTTTTATTTTTTTAATTATTTATTTTTATTTAATATTATAATTTATGTTTTTGTGTTTCAAACTTTATCATACCCGTGATATCTACTAGACTCTGGTTTGGACAGATTTAAGTGTGTTATTGTTAAGATTTACAGACCTACAATATAAAACGCCAAATTTCCATGCAAAATAATTGTACCGCTTTCAGCACCTAAAATCCGAAATAATCATACCGCCAGGGAGGTTAAACCCCACCCCCAATGTGAACATATAATTAACCAATAATGAATATTCCAGTTAAATACAGTGCTATATACGTAAAAAGCTTCTGTGCTCTTATACACATTCAAAATAACGCAATATAAATCAATCCTCCATGAGTGCCCAAAGAAAAAGATTCTTGTCACTTGAAATGGAACTAAACGCATATATTTAACAGTTTCAAAAACAGTAATATTTCTGACATTTGTTTGTGCTTTCAACCAAACTGTTAAACTATCAAATGGCTGGTGTCATAACTGATCACATGTGTAGCACCATGGCAGTTGCATATCAAACTGAGGTTAAGGTTTCAGCTTCCTTGGCTGAAAAGAATAGCAGTGTTTAGTTCCACTTTAAAACGGAACTAAACCCCTTTAATTTAACAGTATAAAACTATTTACATTCCCAACATGCTGGGAATGCTGTCACATTTGCTTCTGCTCGCAACCATTAAACTGGAATATTATTTTTGGTTAATAATACTTGTATTACCACTCACCTTTAACACTACGTGTACTACCACCACATAGTAACAACAATATCTGTAATTTTCTGTTGCCATGAGTCTATCGTGCAGATAACCTTATTTGCCACGCACAACCACAGATGGCTACCTTGTAGTACTCCAACATCTATTTAGAACTATGCTTCTATAGAAAAGGCTAGTAAAGCCCATACAAGTTGACACTTTTAGTCTGTGGTTACATTGCCTTTAGAATTCAGCAATTGATGCTAAAAATTAAATTCTCTCAGGCACTACACCATGACATTTATGACATAAGGAGTAGACTGGAAATGTCACAATGAAAGGCCCTATTGCAGGGATTTCCACTTTCATCAAGAATTCAACATCTTTGTAAGCCATTCTGATCTTAGTGACCTTGCAGGTGCTCTATAACTACTCTGAAACATCTCCTGTTATTTCTCCTTCTTGTTTTGGTGTGCAGGAAAAATTATTTACCGCAAAAGTTAAGACCTATGGCTTGAAATATTTGTGAAAATCAAAAATAATTATTCAGTGGTGCCAGCTTGTCTTAGGATTACAGAGGTATACAAAAATTTGCCAACCTTGACAATTCTGCTTTCTTAGCTCTGGGATGTAGTTTTGAATTATCAAATCATCTCTGAATCTTTAATCCCCAGTTAATGTTCTCTGTGCTGACATATTAAAGTGTATCTAAAAACAAAAACACAAATGTAATATATGGCAGCTTACTAGGCTTAAAATGTGGTCCTCGCATTTGTTGCATTTTTTGCGCCTTTATTTTCACCTGTCCTAGTGTGACAATGCTTTCTCATTCTATTGTATCTATAGAGGAGCAGTCATCCTAGAACAGAAAGTATGTTAGGAATCGGGATGGGCGAACGGTTTGGCCCAAGCATAAGTTTGGCCTGAACTTTTGCTGTTCGGACGTTCGTTTAACAGACGAACAAACGGGTCGTTCGAACCGACCACAAGGAATTGCAGCACTGAACAGTGCATTGCGAGGCGTGATTGGTTGAAGCAGTGAAAACTTCTGCCAATCTGGGCACAGAGCACTGTCAGAGTCATAATTGGACACTGTCATCATGACTTTGTCCAATCATGGCTCATTCCCGCCCCACAGTATAAAAGTATTCTTTCAATGGCAGCCATTTTCAGTGTGATTTTGGCGTGGAGAGAGATAGAACAGGGCTCTGTTCAGTGCTATTAGTTAGTGTGCTATACTGTGCAATTTTGCTTCAATTGTCAGTGGAAAATATTAGTTTAGTGTCAGTCTAGGGATAGTGTGAGTGTAGTGAGGAGGACCATCATTCAGCTTTTCATAGTGTGCAGCTAGAGTACAGACAGCTCAGATAGTTTCAGTGTAGTGTAGTGAGACCGTGTCAGTAATCTTGACATTAGTATATAGCTAGAGTAGGGACAGTTCAGATAGCTTCAGTGTAGCGATGGTTGAACACTATTTGATTGCGTTACTGCCAGTTTAACGCCATATCGTATTGCGTGTGTTACTGCCAGTTTAACACCATATTGTATTGTGTGCGTTACTGCCAGTTTAACGCCATATAGTTTTGCGTGCGTTACTGACAGTTTAACGCCATATAGTTTTGCGTGTGTTACTGCCAGTTTAACGCCATATAGTTTTGCGTGTGTTACTGCCAGTTTAATGCCATATTTTTCTGTGCATCACTATATGTTTGGCGCATTATTTCACAGTATATTATATTGTATCCGTGGAGTGTGTCTGTGTAGTGTGAGTTCTCAAATTAAAGGGCACCAAACACCTCTTTACATTGATTAAAGTGAATCTATGTACAGATTTCAACTTCTCCTTTACATTTGCTTCTAAGTGCCGCCCCCTCCCTCCCAATAATGTCTGGGAGAACAACAAGGAGAGGCAGACGTTCCCTTGGCACTGTAAGGGGGCCAGCAACAAATGTGTCCACAGGCAAAGGTGGACGTGGTAGTCAGTCCTCAGGCAGGGCATAATTTCCTCTGATTAGTGAGTTTGCCCGTGCTATCCAGCCACAGCAAGCAGAGGAGGTGGTGGACTGGCTTACTAAACCTTGCTCATCCTCCTCATCCTCTGTCACATAAGCAGAGACAAGTGTGCAGTCCCCTGCAGTTCCCATTGTGGATAAACCTGCCTCCTTGTCCACATCTATTACTGCCGTAGCCCTAACATCAGCCATTGAGGAGTCAGCTGAGTTAATTTACCACAGCGTCAGCCACTTGCTCCTTGATGATGCCAGCCATTACTGGATTCAGATGCTGGTTCTGAGGTTGAGGATGACAGGAACATGAGCCTAGAGAGAGGGAGGAACACTGGTAGGCAAACTGGCATTCATGTTCCCCAAGCCGCAGCGTATTGCCAAGTTGTCTCCAGTGGTAACGATGAATATGGAGGAGATGGAGATGATGATGATGATGATGAGGTCACTGATGCGACTTGGGTGCCAGATAGAGCAGAGGAGGAAACTGAAGGTGAGGCAGCACAACCCCAAGGAGGTCGGCATCAAGAAAGAGTAGAGAGCAGCCAGCCTATTCCATCACATTCTGCAGCTGTTATCTCCTGGCCCACTCCCCACAGCTCAGCTGTGTTGGCTTTTTTCAGCACATCTGCAGCAGATCGCACTGTTGCTATCTGCAAACTGTGTCACAGGCACATCAAACGTGGCAAAAACACCAACCATTTGGGTACCACATGCCTAAAGCATTTAACGTCCAACCACTCAGCCCATTGGCAAGAGCACCTAAAAGCCACACAAAAGGGGCACAAATCTATACCGAGTCATTACCTTTCAGCAGCCTCCACTGACAGGGATGATGGTATAGCACAGGGTGTCCAAGGTCCTAGCAGCTCATCTACCAGCAGCACACCACCAGCTGTAGACTGTAGCCGGCAAATTTCTCTGCCCCATGTTCTGCAGCGGAAAAAAAAAATACAGTCCCTGTCACCCACATGCCCAGCGCCTGAATGCAAGCTTGTCAAAACTATTGGCTCTCCAACTTCTGCCTTTCAGCCTGGTGTATTCTGCCCCCTTCCGTGAATTCACACAATGTGCTGTACCACAATGGCAGGTTCCCAGACGATACTACTTTTCATGTAAGGCCGCTCCATCTCTCCACCATCATGTGGAAGGGAATGTTCTGGCATCATTGGGCAAGGCAGTCAGCCGTAAAATCCACCTTACTGCTGACAAATGGTCCAGCAAGCATGGACAGGGATGATATATTTCATTCACAGCATGCTGTGCGATGCTGCTTGCAACTCGAAAGGATGCAGGACAGGGCTCAGTGCTGCAGCTTGTTGTGCCCCCACATCTCCATACAGCTGGTGGTGATGATGCCAGACCTGTGAGCTCTACCTCCTCCCCCGCCACCTCCATGCCCTCCTCTGCAGAATTGTCCTATGAACATCAGGTACCCCCTAAGCGTTCAAAGGGCTTTTCCCAGAGTCAGGCTAAAAGGTGCCATGCAGTGCTTCAGATGGTGTGTTTAGGAGACAGGAACCACACCGGAGCAGATATTCTTGCAGTTCTGCAAGGACACGCCCAGAGGTGGTTCATGCCATGCCAGCTGAAGCCAGGAATGTTGGTGTCCGATAATGGCTCAAACCTCCTGTCTGCCCTTAGACAGGGAAAGTTGACACATGTGCCATGCCTGGCACATGTCCTCACTTTGGTGGTACAGCATTTCCTAAGTACGTACCCAGGGTTGCAAGATGTACTAAAGCAGGCCAGAAGAGTCTGTAGCCATTTCAGGCGGTCATACACAGCCAGTGCTCGGTTGGCTGAAATTCAGCGGGAGTTCCACTTGCCTGTTAACCGCCTGATTTGTGACATGCCCACTAGGTGGAACTCAACTTTGGCAATGCTGCAGTGGCTATACATGCAGCAAAGGGCCATCGACGAGTACTTGTGTCAGTACGGCACGACGACAGGCTCAGGCTGCCTCGGCTTTTTTTCCCTACGCCAATGGCTGATCATTAAGGATACATGCAGTGTATTGTCACCATTTGAGGAGGCCACAAGGATGGTGAGCAGTGACAGTGCATGCATCAGTGACACACTCCCTGTTGTGTTCCTGCTGGAGCAGACACTGCATGTCATTATGGACAGAGCACTGGAGGCAGAGCAGCAGAAGGAAGAGGAGGACTTCCTTTCCTCTCAAGGCCCACTCTATGCAGACACCATCATTCCTATGTCACAGAACACAGGAGGAGAGAGGGGAGGAGGATGAGGAGAAGGATTTTGGCACTTTCATAGGCTTTGAAGAAGAGGAAGACATGCGTCAATCTGTAAGCAATGGCTTTCCAACCCCAGGACCCTTGGGAGTAGTACGTGGCTGGGAGGAGGAAGTTCCAGATGCTGTCATCCTGAGTGACCCAGAGGAGTCTGCTTCTCAAGCCTCTGCAAATTTGAGGCGCATGGGCAACTTCATGCTTCAAAGCCTGCGAAAGGACCCAAGAATACGTGGCATAAAGGAGAAGGATGATTACTGGTTGGCAACCCTTCCTGACTCTAGTAGGTTACAGTGTGGTGGAAAACGTCGTTTTGAGTCTTCTCTTGGTCAAGAAAGGAGCGTTGAAGAAGGCATCCGCCTAAGTGAGGCATTTCAGAATTTTTTTAGTCCTCGCCACCCAGGGCTGTCAGCTTCCCCACATCCCATCGGCAGCATCTGCATCACATGGTGGACGATTACCTCGGGGTCAAAACAGAGACGGAGAGCTTTCCAGCTGACGATCCACTGGCTTACTGGGTCATTATTATTATTATTATTATATGAGATTTATATAGCGCCAACAGTTTACTCAGTGCTTTACAATGTATAAGGGGGACAACACAATTACAGTACAGTTCAATACAAAAGGTACAGGAGGGCCCTGCTCGTAGAGCTTACATTCTAAAGGGAGGGGGTGGTGGTACAAAAGGTAATAGCTGCAAAGAATGATTTGATGGGGGTGGCTCAGGGACAGTTATGTGGGTGTGGGATAGGCTTCCATGAGAACAGATCACTGGTCAGAGCTTGCCCAGTATGCTATTGAGTTGTTGGGCTGCCCTGCATACAGTGCGCTTTCAGAACGGGCATTCAGTGCTGCAGGAGGTTTCGTTACTGATCATAGAACGCGTCTGTCCACAGACTCTGTGGACCGTTTGACTTTTATAAAAATTAATCAGTCCTGGATTAACAGCTATGAAGCCCCTATGCCGATGTCACTGATTAAGTCTTTTTGGGATGTGGAATCTCTGCAGGACTTGGAGGCTGCCTAGCTTTGAGGGTGTTCATTTCATCTGGAAGAATATTTTTGGTATAGGTTTCATGGGCACAATTAACACCCAAAGACCAATTTTTCTGCACCTGTCTGACAGGTGCATATCCTTACAATTTTTTACAGCAAGGCAAATTCTTGCTTTCATCAAGAGTACCTCTATAGGGTTACGGTGGGAAGGCACCACCGACAGCCAAAGACCAATTTTTCTGCACCTGTCTGACAGGTGCATATCATTGCAATTTTTTACAGCAAGGCAAATTCTTGCTTTCATCAAGAGTATCTCTATAGGGTTACGGTGGGAAAGCGCCACCGACACCCAAAGACCAATTTTTCTGCACCTGTTTGACAGGTGCATATCCTTACAATTTTTTACAGCAAGGCAAATTCTTGTGTAGCAATAACTCAAGGTGGAGCTGCTGGTTTATTATTGGGCCTGTCCTCTATTCTCTTCACCCCTCTTAAATTGTTCAATCCCCTTGACACAGCTGTAGTGCAGTGTTGTAATAATATTAATACCAACTTTAACCCACAATATACACTTATATTTGTATTTTACCTCTACCTGGGTACTTGTGGCTCCACCTGCAGGAGAAATAACAACACTGCACATAAACTTCTGTAATAACCAAAATAACTTCTTTGTTTGGATTAATGATATATTTATATAAAGAATTATTACAGTGACTGCACTATCACACTATCACACCAACGTAGTGCAACAGTACAGTAAACAGTTATAACAGTCTTGGTGACAAACACAAATATACCTAAATATATATATATCTGTACCAGGGAGCTCCCCCTGCTCTAAACCATAAAGTCACTACTCTTTGTAACTAAATGCAGGGCCCTGCAATAAAAGAGACAGTCTTGATTAGGGATGAGCTTCGTGTTCGACTTGAACATCGGCTGTTCGACCGTTCGTCGAATTGCGAACGATATGGGCCGTTCGCGCCAAATTTGTGTGGCGCGTCACGGCCCATAATTCACTGCGGCATCGCAGTGCATTGCTGGCTGATGATTGGCCAAGCATGCACTATGACCCGCATGCTTGGCCAATCACAGCGCCGTCGGTAGAGAGAGCTGTAATTAGCCAAAGCTAGGGTGGCTTTGGCCAATTATGGCTCAGGGGGTTTAGAACACGCCCCACACTATATAAAGCCGCCTGCACGGCGGCCCTGTGTAGTGTGTTCTGGCGTTGAGAGACAGAGACAGAGACAGTGTCATTTCATTTGAGTTAGCTAGATTAGGCAGGACAGAGTTAGCTGCACTTACAGTGTATTGTGTATATATATATATATATATATATGCATCCCAGGTGTTGTGTATATATATATATATATATATATATATATATATACACTGTATTCAGTTAAGCTAGATCCGTTCCTGTTATCTTCCTACTGACAGGCAGGCTTGTCTTGTTACAGTATTTACAGATACCTGTAGAAAATTTCTGGTGTTCTTTTGATCCTATTAGTACCACAGTCAGGCAGCTAGACTATTTACAGTTAGTGTAGTGCATCCTCCTCACAGTGTTCAGTTAAAGCTACAAGTTAGTAACCTCTGCACAGTGTTCAGCTAAAACTACAAGTTAGTGTAGTGCACATTGTTCAGCTAAAGCTACAAGTTCGGGTAGTGCGTCCTCCTCACAGTGTTCAGCTAAAGCTACAAGTTAGTTTAGTGTGACCTCTGCACAGTGTTCAGCTAAAGCTACAAGTTAGGGTAGTGCGTCCACCTCACAGTGTTCAGCTAAAACTACAAGTTATTGTAGTGAGACCTTTGCACAGTGTTCAGCTAAAGCTACAAGTTAGTGTAGTGCGTCCTCCTCGTTAGTGTAGTGCGACCTCTGCACAGTGTTCAGCTAAAACTACAAGTTAGTGTAGTGAGACCTCTGCACTGTGTTCAGCTAAAGCTACAAGTTAGTGTAGTGCGTCCTCCTCACAGTGTTCAGCTAAAGCTACAATTTAGTTTAGTGTGACCTCTGCACAGTGTTCAGCTAAAGCTACAAGTTAGGGTAGTGTGTCCTCCTCACAGTGTTCAGCTAAAGCTACAAGCTGGTGTAGTGTGTCCTCCTCACAGTGTTCAGCGAAAACTACAAGTTAGTGTAGTGCGACCTCTTCACAGTATTCAGCTAAAGCTACAAGTTAGTGTAGTGCGTCCTCCTCACAGTGTTCCGCTAAAACTACAAGTTAGTGTAGTGAGACCTCTGCACAGTGTTCAGCTAAAGCTACAAGTTAGTGTAGTGCGTCCTCCTCACTGTTACGTACCTGGGATGTGAGCCTGACGTGTAGAGGAAGGCCTCTCGTACAACTCCGGCTCGCGGACCACTGGTAGTGATACAGCAGCCACAGGAGCACGGTGGGGTATGAGTGCCTGTAAACAGTTCAATAGTCCGTGTAGTAGCGGTGATCAGCAGGCAGATAGTAGATGAGCTGACACGATACTTGACTGGTGGCAGGCTGGGATGAACCACAGAGCAGTACCAGATGCAGGCTTGCAGGGCTGGGAGCTGTAGCAGGCTGGATGAGCGAGATGCAGGGTCAGACAGGCCGGGTCGGTAAAAATCAGGCAGATCAGGCATAGACGGTAGGCAGAAGAGAGGTCAGGTCACAAGCCAAGTAGTACCGGAAGGTCAGCAGACAGAAATAGCAGGCAGGATCAGAGTCTATGGGAAGCCGGGATCAGAACAGGCAGCAGGCAATCACAGGTAACAACAAGCTGGATCAGAATCAGAGGTCACACAGGAAACAGGATACAACACAGTAGCTGCAGACCAAACAGCAATGAACCTCTGTAGGAGCCCTGTTTAAATAGCCCGCCTGACTTCAGTATTAGTGACAGGTGTGTGTCTTAAAGTGCTAGTACGCATGCGTGCACGCCGGGTGCTTACATGGAAAGCCTGTCTTCCCTGACATTGCCCCCTCCCTACGGGCAACCTCCGGGTGCCCAACCGGTTCCTCTTTTGCGGGTTCCTGCGGAAGAAGGCACGGATCAAGTCTGTGGCATGTACATTTCGTGCAGGTTCCCAGGAATTTTCCTCTGGACCATAACCCTTCCACTTGATTAAATATTGTGTCTGCCCCCTTCTTTTCCTGCAGTCTAAAACAGCCTCAACCTCAAATTCCTCATCCCCATCAATAATAATAGGTGCGGGAGGACCTGGTCTATGATCCAGAAATGGATCTGGCACAACAGGCTTTAGAAAGGATACATGAAACACTGGGTGGATTTTAAAAGACTCAGGTAAGGTTAATTCAAAAGAAACATTAATTTTTCTCCTTACCGAAATGGTCCTACGAACCTTGGTGCCAGCTTCCTTGAAGGACATAGCATCTTCAAATTTGTTGTTGAAAGCCATACTTGATCTCCTGGTTGCAAGATCAGTTCCCCCCTTCTTTTCTTGTCAAATGATTTCTTGCTGTCCTCCTGCGCTTTCGCGATGGTTTCCTGTAACAACATATTATTGCGAGAGAAAAAGTCCACAGTATTCTGGACGGCTGGAACGGAAGATTCTGTGACAAGATTAGGTAAGAAGGTGGGATGGAATCCATAATTAGCAAAGAACGGAGATTGCTTGGTGGCAGAATGGGTGGCATTATTATAGGCAAATTCCACCAGTGGTAATAATGATACCCAATCATCCTGGACAAAAGAAGTAAAACAACGGATGTATTGTTCTAGGGTTTGATTAGTCCTCTCCGTCTGCCCATTAGTTTGTGGGTGGTAAGCAGAAGAGAATGAGAGTTCAATCTGTAGGGTCTCACACAAGGCCTTCCAAAATCTGGATGTGAACTGGACTCCGCGATCAGACACAATATTTGCGGGGACTCCATGGAGTCTACCAATTTCTTTTATAAACACCCGGGTGGTTTCTGCAGCCGATGGTGTACTCTTTAGAGGAATGAAATGAGCCATCTTTGTTAAGCGATCCACTACCACAAAGATAGCGGTACATTCTTCAAAAGGTGGAAGTTCAACTATAAAATCCATAGCAATCATCTTCCACTGTCTGTCAGGTATAGGCAAAGGTCTGAGTAATCCCCAAGCTTTATTACGGGAACTTTTACTCCGGGTGCAGGTGGTGCATGCATTTACATAGGCTCTGCAGTCTTTCTCCAAACCTGGCCACCAAAATGAGCGTTGTACAAGTTCGACAGTCTTATGAACCCCAAAATGGCCTGCCAAAGGGTGGTCATGACAAACCCCCAAGATCATTGCTCGAACCTTTTTAGGTACAAAAATCTGCTTACCCCTCCATAATAGCCCATTCTTTGACCCCTGGAGGACTGGGTGTTTCTTCAGAAGCTTGCTGTAACTGAGACATAAGGTCAGTGTGTAATAGTAGGAAATTTCCAGCTGGTAAAATGGTGTCTGATATTAGGATGTCTCTTGGATCTTCGAACAAGCGCGACAATGCATCAGGCTTAGTGTTCTTTGATCCGGGCCTGTACGTAATATGGAATGAGAATCTTGAGAAAAAGAGTGCCCAGCAAGCTTGGCGTGGTTTGAGGCGTTTAGCGGATCGCAGATATTCAAGATTCTTATGATCCGTGTAGATCAGAATTGGATGGGCCGCTCCCTCCAACAAGTACCTCCATTCCTCCAAAGCAGCTTTGATCGCCAAAAGTTCCCGATCCCCTACATCGTAGTTTCTTTCAGCTGACGTGAGTTTGCGTGAAAAGAATGCCACTGGATGGGTCACTTCTTTGAGGCCTTGACGTTGTGATAGAATGGCCCCAACTGCACTTTCTGAAGCATCCACCTCCACAATATAGGGCAAGGTAGAGTCTGGGTGACTTAAGACAGGAGCAATGGTAAACCGTCTCTTCAAGATTTCAAAAGCAGCTTGAGCCTCAGGAGTCCAACAGAAACGGATACCTTGTTTGGTCAGCTGTGTAATAGGGTGAATGATAGCAGAAAAGTTCTTGATAAACTTGCGGTAAAAATTGGCAAAGCCCGCGAATCGTTGTATTCCCTTCTTGTCTGTGGGGGCTGGCCAATCTAGTATCGCTGAGACTTTCTGTGGGTCCATCTTGATCCCTTCGGTCGAAATGATCAGACCTAAAAACTGGGTGCTCTGTTGCTCAAAGTCGCTTTTCTCGGCTTTGGCATAAAGTCCATATTTGCGGAGCCGGCACAATACGCTTTTAACATGCCCTCGGTGCACCTCTAATGATACAGAGAATATCAAGATGTCATCAAGGTAGACAACCACAAAAATATCCAGAAAGTCTTTGAAAATGTCGTTAATAAAGTACTGGAAGGTGGCAGGGGCATTACAAAGGCCAAAGGGCATAACTAGATATTCAAAGTGCCCAAATCGGGTACGGAAGGCAGTTTTCCATTCATCCCCTTCTCGTATGCGAACCAGGTTATAGGCCCTTCTTAAATCCAGCTTAGTAAAAATGCTTGCTGATTTGAGTCTTTGGAACAGTTCAGGGACTAGAGGAAGGGGGTAGCGATTTTTCACTGTTATTTTATTTAGGTCACGATAGTCCACACATGGTCTCAGGGAATGATCCTTCTTTTCTACGAAAAATATACCGGCACCAGCCGGTGAAGTAGAGGGACGGATGAATCCTTTCTGCAGATTCTCATCAATATAGTCCTTCAGAACTCCTGATTCCCACTCAGATAAAGGGAAGATGCGCCCAAATGGAATCTCTGTCCCAGGAAGGAGCACGATGGGGCAGTCATAAGGTCTGTGTGGAGGGAGGGTGTCTGCTCCTCGTTTACTGAAAACGTCCAGGTATTCGTGGTAAGAATTCGGAACTACTTGACATAATTCAGGGTCTGCGTCCATACACTGCAGGGTAGCAGGTGATGGTGGTGAAGTTTCCAAACAGTGTCTCTGGCAATATGCTGACTGGAACTTGACACTTCCAGATTTCCAGTCTATCTGTGGATTGTGGGCCTGTAGCCAGGGTAGGCCCAGGATGATGGGAAATAAGGGCGAAGAAATTGCGTCTAAACGCAGCAGCTCTCGGTGGTTGGTGGAGGAGATGGTCAGCATCTGTGGGGTCTCTTTTGTTACCAGTCCAGATTTAATACGAGACCCATCGGCCTGGAATACAGTGAGTCCCTGTCCTCTGGTTTGTAGAGGAATGTGTTGCTGAGCTGCGAAGGACTGGTCGATGAAACAGCTACACGCTCCAGAATCAATAATAGCGGTCACTGATACGGTTCTTCCTGGTAGTTGGAAGGAAACAGGCAGAGCGATATGAGCTGAGCTGGCAGACAAGGCAGGCAGGGGTGACTGCTTGAGTGAAGAAAGGGAAAGACACTTACGCAACTTGGCAGGACAGGTATGTACGAAGTGACCGGCTTCTCCACAGTACAGGCAGAGGTTATTTACTCGTCGGCGTTGGCGTTCTTCTGGAGTCAAAGAAGAGCGAATCAGGCCCAATTCCATGGGTTTAGGCACCTCTGGAGTGGGGAAAGTGGAATTTGCAGGAGCCGGGTTAGGAGAAGCAGGGATCTTAGGTAACATCCAGGCTGGACGGAAGTGCTGTGTGGTTCTTTCAGACCTCGTAGGCGGCGGTCAATCTGAATGGACAGAGTGATTAGGGCTTCCAGAGAGCTTGGCACCCCGACCCGAGCGAGCTCATCTTTCAGGCTTTCCGAGAGACCCAGACGAAATTGATGACGCAGGGCTGCGTCATTCCAGCTAGTGTCTGCACTCCAGCGTCTAAAGTCAGTGACATAGTCCTCTGCCGCTCTATGGCCTTGCTGGAGTGTATGAAGAGCGGCTTCAGCAGTGGTGGTACGTTGTGGGTCATCATAAATCAGCGCCATGGCGTCAAAGAACATTTGCATGGTGTTTAGTTGTGCGTTGTTCTCTTCTAACAGCCGGTGGGCCCAAGTCTGTGGTTCCCCTTGGAGGAGGCAAATAATGAATCTCACCTTGGTGGTTTCCAGGGAAAAAGTCTGTGGCTGGAGAGCAAAGTAGAGCTGACAGGCATTGCGAAAGGCTCTAAATTTACTCCGATCACCGGAAAACCTCTCAGGAGTAGGTGCACGAGGCTCAGGGGGTAACATCATTACTGTATGGCTGACTAAAGCCCCAGCTTGGGTGATGGAGGAGGCAGGATCAGATGCAGGAGCAATGGTTGCTGGATTGGACAGGGACTGTACCCGCTCTTCGAGACGCACGTATCCTTCCTGCAGCGACTTAACCGTCTGTGTAAGAGCAGCAAGGTGCTGACATATTTCATTTACTGGAGAGGGTCCTCTTGCAGGCTCAGACATGGCTGTTTGGTACTGTTACGTACCTGGGATGTGAGCCTGATGTGTAGAGGAAGGCCTCTCGTACAACTCCGGCTCGGGGACCACTGGTAGTGATACAGCAGCCACAGGAGCACGGCGGGGTATGAGTGCCTGTAAAGAGTTCAATAGTCCGTGTAGTAGCGGTGATCAGCAGGCAGATAGTAGATGAGATGACACGATGCTTGACTGGTGGCAGGCTGGGATGAACCACAGAGCAGTACCAGATGCAGGCTTGCAGGGCTGGGAGCTGTAGCAGGCTGGATGAGCGAGATGCAGGGTCAGACAGGCCGGGTCGGTAATAATCAGGCAGATCAGGCATAGACGGTAGGCAGAAGAGAGGTCAGGTCACAAGCCAAGTAGTACCGGAAGATCAGCAGACAGAATCAGCAGGCAGGATCAGAGTCTATGGGAAGCTGGGATCAGAACAGGCAGCAGGCAATCACAGGTAACAACAAGCTGGATCAGAATCAGAGGTCACACAGGAAACAGGATACAACACCTCACCAAAAAAAAAAAAAAAAAAAAAAAACCTCACCAAAAAAAAAAAAAGTTCCAGGCAGTTGTAGGGAAACAGCAATGAACCTCTGTAGGAGCCCTGTTTAAATAGCCCGCCTGACTTCAGTATTAGTGACAGGTGTGTGTCTTAAAGTGCTAGTACGCATGCGTGCACGCCGGGTGCTTACATGGAAAGCCTGTCTTCCCTGACACTCACAGTGTTCAGCCTAAGCTACAAGTTAGGGAAGTGCGTCCTCCTCACAGTGTTCAGCTAAAGCTACAAGCTGGTGTAGTGTGTCCTCCTCACAGTGTTCAGCGAAAACTACAAGTTAGTGTAGTGTGACCTCTGCACAGTATTCAGCTAAAGCTACAAGTTAGTGTAGTGCATCCTCCTCATAGTGTTCAGCTAAAAATACAAGTTAGTGTAGTGCGACCTCTGCACAGTGTTCAGCTAAAGCTACAAGTTAGTGCGTCCTCCTCACAGTGTTCAGCTAAAACTACAAGTTAGTGTAGTGAGACCTCTGCACAGTGTTCAGCTAAAGCTACAAGTTAGTGTAGTGTGTCCTCCTCACAGTGTTCAGCCTAAGCTACAAGTTAGTTTAGTGTGACCTATGCACAGTGTTCAGCTAAAGCTACAAGTTAGTGTAGTGCGTCCTCCTCATAGTGTTCAGCTAAAAATACAAGTTAGTGTAGTGCGACCTCTGCACAGTGTTCAGCTAAAGCTACAAGTTAGTGCGTCCTCCTCACAGTATTCAGCTAAAACTACAAGTTAGTGTAGTGAGACCTCTGCACAGTGTTCAGCTAAAGCTACAAGTTAGTGTAGTGCGTCCTCCTCACAGTGTTCAGCCTAAGCTACAAATTAGTTTAGTGTAACCTCTGCACAGTGTTCAGCTAAAGCTACAAGTTAGGGTAGTGCGTCCTCCTCACAGTGTTCAGCTAAAGCTACAAGCTGGTGTAGTGTGTCCTCCTCACAGTGTTCAGGGAAAACTACAAGTTAGTGTAGTGCGACCTCTGCACAGTTATCAGCTAAAGCTACAAGTTAGTGTAGTGCGTCCTCCTCATAGTGTTCAGCTAAAACTACAAGTTAGTGTAGTGCGACCTCTGCACAGTGTTCAGCTAAAGCTACAATTTAGTGCGTCCTCCTCACAGTGTTCATCTAAAACTACAAGTTAGTGTAGTGAGACCTCTGCACAGTGTTCAGATAAAGCTACAAGTTAGTGTAGTGCATCCTCCTCACAGTGTTCAGCCTAAGCTACAAGTTAGTTTAGTGTGACCTCTGCACAGTGTTCAGCTAAAGCTACAAGTTAGGGTAGTGCATCCTCCTCACAGTGTTCAGCTAAAGCTACAAGTTGGTGTAGTGTGTCCTCCTCACAGTGTTCAGCGAAAACTACAAGTTAGTGTAGTGCGACCTCTGCACAGTGCTCAGCTAAAGCTACAAGTTAGTGTAGTGCGTCCTCCTCACAGTGTTCAGCTAAACCTACAAGTTATTTTTTTTCGAGCTCTGCACAGTGTTCAGCTAAAGCTACCTGTAGAAGGTTGGTGGTGTTTTCCTGATCCTATCACTACCGCAGGCAGCTAAATAAGCTACAAGTTATTTTTTGGAGAGCTCTGCACAGTGTTCACCTAAAGCTAAAAGTAGAAGGTTGGTGGTGTTTGAATCTCCTAATGTTATTGAGCGTGGGTGACACCGTTGGGGGGGAACGAATGGGCCCCCTGGCGTTCCATACTATTGGTCCTAAGGACAGAAAAAGTCATGACGGATAAAATTAATATAGTGTCCTGGAACGTCAGGGGTCTCAACAATAAGTTCAAGAGGGCCTCAGTCTTTCATTATTTAAAGCATTATAAACCTCATCTGGTTGTTCTCCAGGAAACTCATTTAGAGGGCAGTAAAGTTATGGCCTTGCGCAAACAGTGGATCCAAAAAGCTGTTCACTCCACATATTCCACGTTTGTGAGAGGAGTGTCCATTCTTATTAGTAGATCTGTTTCCTGCACTATTCAACACGTAGTTACAGATCCAGAAGGCAGGTATGCTGTAGTGGTAGTGGACATTCTTAACAGTCGAATGCTGTTAATAAATGTATATGTACCTCCGCCTTTCCAGGTTCAAATTCTATATGACATGGTGACAAGACTGGCGCAATTTTTACATTTACCCCTGGTCATGTTCGGGAATTTCAATGCAGTGCTGGATGCGGCGTTGGACTCCTCCAACCCAGGCAGGATAAGCTCTGCTGATCTGAGGAGTTGGAGGAAATATGGCGATGGAAGCATCCAACAGATAGTTGCTTCTCTCACATATCGACAACTCATGGTTCCTCAGCAAGAATAGACCTAGCCTTTGGTAATAATCTTATGTTACAATATGTGTCAAGTATTGATTACCTGGCGGGGGGTCTGTCGGACCATAATCCTCTCCTTCTCACTCTGGCCATCGGGCCGGGGGGGGGAGAGAGGGGCTTGGCATTTATCCCCCAGTTGGCTGCAGCATGAACAGGTTGCTGTTCAGCTGGAGGAGGCGACTAAAAATTATTGGATGTCCAATGTAGATGCAGCTGGGCCCCCGGTGGTCTGGGACGCCTTCAAGGCGGTCCTCAGAGGGGAATCCATATCGGCCATAAAGACCGCCAGGGTAAATGAGAACGAGGAATATGAAAATATACAACAGGAAGAGAGAGAACAGGCCAGGGCGCATGCGGAATCCCCATCGAGGGTCTCGTATGAATCCCTACTGGAAGTCAGACGGCGTCTGTCACTGCTGGTTAAAGGACAGACAAAGTCAGAGGAATCTCAGAAAACACATAAAATTTTTGCTGAGGGGGACAAAAATGGAAAGCTCCTGGCCATGCTGGTAGCGGATCACCCTCCGATGACTCACATCCCAGTTATTAAAGATGGGAGTGGGACGATGGTTAGTGATCCGGTACTTATCATGCAGGAATTTGTGAATTATTTCTCATCGCTATATTCTCCCATTCCTCCATATGACACGGCGGAATTGGATAATGTACTGCAGAGTCTACCTATACCTAGATTGTCAGAGGAAGAGTGCACCTTATTGGAGGCTAAAATAACAATTAAGGAAATAGAGGCAGCAATATGTGCATTTCCGCCCAACAAGGCCCCAGGGCCAGATGGTATACCAGCTGATTTTTACAGTGCGAACATTGAACTATTAGCCGGTAGATTCAACTGGCTACTGGAACATTGTCTAAAGCACTCCTCCCCACCTGACTCAATGATGGAAGCATATATGATTCTCCTGCCAAAACCAGGGAAGGACCTGACTGAATGTGCATCGTATAGCCCTACTAAACACAGACCTAAAAATCTTAACCAAGGTATTAGCAACCAGACTTGCCCAGGTTATCCAGACAATAGGTAATATAGATCAAACAGGTTTCATGCCAGGAAAATCAACAGACACCAATCTAAGGAGACGCATTTACAACTTCCCTCCACAGACTCTGAATCTAAAATAGTGGTATCCCTAGATATAGCAAAGGCCTTTGATTCTGTAGATTGGCAATTCATGAGTAAGGTACTAGAGGTCATGGGATTTGGATCCCAATTTAGGAAATGGGTCTCTCTGCTATACAAAAACCCTAAGGTGGTGATACGCATGGGTAGAAGGGTGTCTCCTTTTTTTGCGATAGGTGGAGGCACAAGGCAGGGTTGCCCTTTGTCCCCCTTCCTTTTCGCCCTTGTGATGGAGCCTTTGGCCAGTGCCTTAAGGGTCTCAGGGAGGGTGCAGGACATCAAAGTGGGCACCATTCATGAAACAGTTGCACTTTACGCAGATGATATGCTCTTGTTTCTGACAGATCCGAAGAACTCACTAAAGGTGGTACTGGAAATCTTGGATGATTTTGCCAAGTTTTCGGGGTTACAAGTGAATTGGAACATGTCCTCAATACTTCCATTAGATGATAGAGCAAAAAACGGGGTTGATCCGGATCTGCCGCTACAATGGGTATCGTCTATGAAATACCTTGGGGTAAAGGTTACGGCAAATATAAATGACTACATGCCCCTTAACTTACTCCCACTGATAACTTTCCTCAAACAAAAAACTCAGGCTTGGACCAGACTTCCACTGTCTCTAATAGGCAGGATCAGCCTACTCAAAATGAAGGTCCTGCCGGTGATTTTATACTTTTTGAGACATGCACCAGTGTGGATTCCAAAATCAGTTTTCATCAATTGGATGGCATAGTGGGCTCCTTTTTGTGGGCCCCAAAACCCCCCAGGATTGGGCTTAAGGTACTTCAAGAACTGAGTGACGGGGGGGGGACTGGCACTCCCAGATTGGCACAAGTACTATCTGGCAGGGCAGATGGTTTTTGCACGCAGATGGTTAATCATGGATGAAGGGGACGCAGCCACGGTGTTGGAAGCGGCTCACCTGGGGTCCTATGAAAGCCTGCGTATGGCATTATTTAGGGGACTTAAGTCTGAATTACCATTAACTACTACTATGAAGGCTACTATAAAAGCTTGGGACATGGCGGTTCACTTGGCTTCTCCAAGCTTTCATGGTCATTCGCCCACAACTCCGCTGTGGATGAATCCTATGCTGCAGCACTTCTACAACTTACCTGACCCCATGATATGGGCAATAAAGGGAATTAAGACACTAGGGGACATAACAGCTCTCGGAGATCTTCTGACGTTTCCCCTGTTAAAGTCAAGACATAACTTGGAAAATGTCTATCTATTCCGTTACCTACAACTTCGGCATGCGTATCAGTCACAATTCAGGGTCCGTGAAGTGGAATCTTTTCTGTCCAGACTTGAGTCAATGTTATCGGAGGATGTTCTAGACAAACCCCTCTCCAAATCTTATAAAGAATTTTTCAAAATTACACCAAAAACAATAGCAAAAACCAGAAGTAAATGGGAACTGGAGGTTCCAGAGCTCTAGGGAGAGGATTGGGAGGAGGTATGGGATCAACCGTTTAGACATTTGGTGTCAGCCAGGGACAGGTTGATTCAATTCAAATTTCTTCACAGGAGTTACTTTACTCTGGCAAGGTTAGGAAAGATTTTTGGGTCAGCATCAGCGGAATGCTGGAGATGTTCTTTTTCCCCAGCTAATGCTGGTCATATTTTCTGGGACTGTCCACATATCAAAAGATACTGGGAGGAGGTCCTTTCATGTATTTTGGGCCTCCTCACAATTCATATTCCTTTAAATATCAAGGTATGTCTGTTGGGACTGGTACAAGAGGTGGTTCAGACCAGGGCACTAAGAACACTGCTCACTATTCTGCTTTTCTATGCCAAAAAGGCCATTTTACTCAAATGGAAGGATCCACAGGCTCCAGACTTAGCATTTTGGAAGAAGTTGGTAAAAAATATGATGCCTTTTTAC
This sequence comes from Lithobates clamitans, assembly GCA_037952925.1. Classification (NCBI taxonomy): domain Eukaryota; kingdom Metazoa; phylum Chordata; class Amphibia; order Anura; family Ranidae; genus Lithobates; species Lithobates clamitans. The sequence goes on from JBBGZY010000876.1 coordinate 1,036,284, forward strand.
AAATCCACATATCAGGCTAGAGGTTGTAAGAAAAAAATTGATAAGGTGTGGCAGGCATGGTATGGAGCTGAAAACACAGTGGGATAGCCATATCAATACAATGTTTAAAGAGTAACAGGAGGAAGTTAAATACAAATGTGTGAGAATTCTACTTAACCTGAAAACATTGGAGGATTGAACGGATGAAGGTAGATTGGGGACCTATAATGAGATTAAAATCAGTCTCTTCTCAATGGTGAAATAATTCAAAATATAGGAGTTTTAAGTATACATTGGTCATTGGGAATTTTGAATTTGGGCTGTGAAGGAGGGGAGGGGTGAGGGTTGTTGGGGGGGGAGGAGTCATTGGGATGGATTCAATGTTGGGCCCTGCGAGGCCAAAGCTGGGCTTTGCCATGTTGGCGGCCTGTGGTTGTTGTATATATGAAAAACTTGAATAAAAAAAATTTAAAAAAAAAAAAAGGTTGGTGGTGTTTTCCTGATCCTATCACTACCGCAGGCAGCTAAATAAGCTACAAGTTAGTGTAGTGCGAGCTCTGCACAGTGTTTACCTAAAGCTTGGTGGTGTTTTCCTGATCCTATCACTACCGCAGGCAGCTAAATAAGCTACAAGTTATTTTTTGGCGAGCTCTGCACAGTGTTCACCTTAAGCTAAAGCTACGAGTAGAAGGTTGGTGGTGTTTTCCTGATCCTATCACTACCGCAGGCAGCTAAATAAGCTACAAGTTAGTGTAGTGCGAGCTCTGCACAGTGTTCACCTAAAGCTACCTGTAGAAGGTTGGTGTTGTTTTCCTGATCCTATCACTACCACAGGCAGCTAAATAAGCTACAAGTTATTTTTTGGCGAGCTCTGCACAGTGTTCACCAAAAGCTACCTGTAGAAGGTTAGTGGTGTTTTCCTGATCCTATCACTACCGCAGGCAGCTAAATAAGCTACAAGTTAGTGTAGTGCGAGCTCTGCACAGTGTTTACCTAAAGCTTGGTGGTGTTTTCCTGATCCTATCACTACCGCAGGCAGCTAAATAAGCTACAAGTTATTTTTTGGCGAGCTCTGCACAGTGTTCACCTAAAGCTAAAGCTACGAGTAGAAGGTTGGTGGTGTTTTCCTGATCCTATCACTACCGCAGGCAGCTAAATAAGCTACAAGTTAGTGTAGTGCGAGCTCTGCACAGTGTTCACCTAAAGCTACCTGTAGAAGGTTGGTGTTGTTTTCCTGATCCTATCACTACCACAGGCAGCTAAATAAGCTACAAGTTATTTTTTGGCGAGCTCTGCACAGTGTTCACCAAAAGCTACCTGTAGAAGGTTAGTGGTGTTTTCCTGATCCTATCACTACCACAGGCAGCTAAATAAGCTACAAGTTATTTTTTGGCGAGCTCTGCACAGTGTTCACCAAAAGCTACCTGTAGAAGGTTAGTGGTGTTTTCCTGATCCTATCACTACCGCAGGCAGCTAAATAAGCTACAAGTTAGTTTTTTGCGAGCTATGCACAGCGTTCAGCTAAAGCTACCTGTAGAGGGTTGGTGGTGTTCTCATACTACAGGCAGGCAGTTGATTTTGCTAGCTGCAGTATCAGTACATATATATATATATATAAATATATATATATATATATATATATATATATATATATATATATATATATATATATATATCCCAGATTAGTGCAGCTACAAGCCATTAGTATGTCTGGAAGGCCAACAAGGAGAGGCAGACAGTCACAAGCCAATAAAAGAGGGAAAGCAGGCCCTGTGTCTAGAGGCAACAGTGCTGGTCGTGGAGACGGTGCATCCTCATCAGCACGTGGCCGTGGGACACGCTTGGCCTTTTTTTCGGCAGCTGGCCGCGTTGAGCCACAACATGCGGAAGACTTGGTCGAGTGGATGACCAAGCCGTCCTCACCCATGCTCAGGGTACTTTGTCTGGAAAAGCAGCGGCCTCTTCCCTCGGCTCAATGTCATCAGTGACTCCTTACCTAACCCCACCATGTCCTCCTGAGGAGTACCTCGAATTGTTTGACCACAGTGTTGGGTACATGCTCCAGGAGGATGCCCAGCGTTTGGAAGGCTCTGATGATGATACTGAGCTAGATGAAGGCAGTAACGTGAGCACGGACAGAGGGGGTGCCCAAGAAGGACAGCAATCTGACAGTCATACTCGCCCTGCTGCAGCATACTGCCAGGTTTGCTCCAGTGATGAGGAGGGAGGGGATGATGAGGTCACCTCAACGTGGGTGCCTGATAGGAGAGAGGAGGAGGAGGAGGAGGCACATCACCAATGAGGCAGGATGACCTCCAGGGGCCAGCCTAAGGGCAGCACACTGACTGCATCACACCCCAAAGCTCCGCATGTGCAGGGCGCTGCAGTCTCTGCGCGTTATTCAAAAAGTTCTTTGGTGTGGGCCTTTTTTGAGACGAGTGCATCAGATTGCACCGCTGCTATTTGCAACATATGTCTCAAGCGTATCTCGCGTGGCCAAAACATCTCCCGCTTGGGCACCACATGCTTGAACAGACATATGTTGACCTGCCATGCAGTTCGTTGGCAAGCGTATCTACCCACACCAAAGAACAAAGAGGACCTCTCCTTGCTCCTCATCAGCTGAGATCTCCAACCCCACTATACCTTCAGTCTTCTCTGAGACCTGCACTGAGAGGAATGAAGGTGTAGAATTAGGTGTGTCACAGCCAGTACACCGACGTCAGATTGTACCAGGCAAATTTCCCTGCCCCAGCTGCTGCACCGCCGAAAGAAGTTCGCTCCCAGCTATCCACATGCCCAGCGGTTGAATGCTAGCTTGGCAAAATTGCTTGCACTTCAACTGCTGCCTTTTCAGTTGGTAGGCTCTGCCCCCTTCCGTGAGTTTGTGGAATGTGCGGTTCCTCAGTGACAGGTACCCAAAAGCCACTTTTTCTCACGGAAGGCGATTCCAGCTCTCTACCGGCATGTGGAAGGCAATGTCCATGCCTCGCTGGACAGGGTGGTCAGTGGTAAGGTGCATATTACAGCTGACTCATGATCCAGCAGGCATGGACAGATATGTTACCTAAGTTTCACGGCGCATTGGGTGACTCTGCTGGCAGCTGGGAAGGATGCAGGACAAGGTGCAGTAGTGTTGGAGGTTGTTCCGCCACCACGCCTCCAAAATGCCACTACTAATGATTGTGACACACCTATCTCCTCCACCCCCTCCTCTTCTTCTTCCTCCATGTCCTCTCCCTGTGCTTTGTTCTCGGAACCAGCGGTTCTCCGTAGGCGTTCAAGGGGCTACGCATGTACGCAGGCCAAAAGATGCCATGCGGTGCTTGAGCTGGTGTGCTTCGGGGACAGAAGCCACACTGGGGCAGAGGTTCTGTCAGCTTTGCAGGGGCAGGTTCAGAGGTGGTTGACGCCACACCAACTTAAGGCAGGAATGGTGGTTTGCGACAATGGCACCAACCTCCTCTCTGCCCTCCGACAGGGACAAATGACCCCTGTGCCCTGTTTGGCTCACGTCCTTAACTTGGTGGTACAGCGGTTCTTGGGCAGGTACCCGGGCATACAGGATGTCCTGAGGCAGGCCAGGAAAGTCTGTGTGCAATTCCGCTGGTCATATAATGCCAGTGCTTGGCTGGCGGACCTCCAAAAGGAGTTTAACCTGCCCAAGAACCGCCTAATCTGTGACATGCCCACCAGGTGGAACTCAACGTTGGCAATGCTGCAGCGGCTGCACACGCAGCAGAGGGCCATCAATGAGTACCTGTGAGACTATGGCACCAGGACAGGGTCAGGGGAGCTTGTTTTTTTTTCCCCACGCCACTGATCACTGTCCTGTCACCATTTGAGGAGGCCACGAGGATGGTGAGCAGTGACAGTGCATGCATCAGTGACACTGTCCCCCTTGTCCACCTGTTGGAGCACACGCTGCGTGGAATAATGGACAGGGCACTTGAGGTAGAACAGAGGCAGGAAGAGGAGGACTTCCTTAGCTCTCAAGGCCCCCTTTATCCAGACAGTGTTCCTGCGTGCCCGCCGATCACACAAGAAGAGGAGGAGGAGGATTGTGTCAGTATGGAGGTGGAGCCTGGCACTCAGCATCAGCAGCAGTCTTGAAGGGATCAGTCCCAAAAAACACATGGACTTGTACGTGGCTGGGAGGAGGTGGCTGCGGACCATGTCATCCTTAGTGACCCAGAGGACTCCAGACCGAATGCCTCAGCAAACCTACGCTGCATGACCTCCCTGATCCTGCAAAGCCTGCGTAAGGATCCTCGTATTCGTGGTATCAAGGAGAAGGACCAATACTGGCTGGCAACCCTCCTTGATCCACATTACAAGGGTAAGGTTGCGGACCTTATCTTGCCGTCGCAGAGGGAGCAGAGGATGAAACATCTTCAGGAGGCCTTGCAGAAAGGTCTGTGCCACGCGTTCCCAGAGACTGGGAGGTTACAAACTCCTGTTTCTGGACAACGTGTTGCTGAGACTTCGGTCAGTCAAAGAAGGAGCGGTGGAGAAGGTGGCCGTCTGACTGATGCGTTCAGACAATTTTTTAGTCCGCAGCCCCAAGGTATGATCGGTTCCAGCAACCATCGCCAGCGTCTGTTTTACATGGTGCAGGAATACCTAGGGGCAAGATCTGACTTGGACACCTTTCCCCCCGAAAATCCTCTGGGTTACTGGGTCTTGAGGATGGTTCACTGGTCAGAGCTTGCACAGTATGCAATTGAGCTACTGGCCTGTCCTGCATCCAGCGTTCTTTCGGAACGCACATTCAGTGCTGCTAGAGGCTTTGTAACCGATCACAGGGTGCGTCTGTCCACCGACTCGGTCGATCGCCTGACCTTCATAAAAATGAATCAGTCTTGGATCACCACCAGCTACCAAGCACCTGATGCTGATGTAACCGAATATTTTTACCGCAGGCAGCTAAATAAGCTACAAGTTAGTGTAGTGCGAGCTCTGCACAGTGTTCACCTAAAGCTACCTGTAGAAGGTTGGTGTTGTTTTCCTGATCCTATCACTACCACAGGCAGCTAAATAAGCTACAAGTTATTTTTTGGCGAGCTCTGCACAGTGTTCACCAAAAGCTACCTGTAGAAGGTTAGTGGTGTTTTCCTGATCCTATCACTACCACAGGCAGCTAAATAAGCTACAAGTTATTTTTTGGCGAGCTCTGCACAGTGTTCACCAAAAGCTACCTGTAGAAGGTTAGTGGTGTTTTCCTGATCCTATCACTACCGCAGGCAGCTAAATAAGCTACAAGTTAGTTTTTTGCGAGCTATGCACAGCGTTCAGCTAAAGCTACCTGTAGAGGGTTGGTGGTGTTCTCATACTACAGGCAGGCAGTTGATTTTGCTAGCTGCAGTATCAGTACATATATATATATATATAAATATATATATATATATATATATATATATATATATATATATATATATATATATATATATCCCAGATTAGTGCAGCTACAAGCCATTAGTATGTCTGGAAGGCCAACAAGGAGAGGCAGACAGTCACAAGCCAATAAAAGAGGGAAAGCAGGCCCTGTGTCTAGAGGCAACAGTGCTGGTCGTGGAGACGGTGCATCCTCATCAGCACGTGGCCGTGGGACACGCTTGGCCTTTTTTTCGGCAGCTGGCCGCGTTGAGCCACAACATGCGGAAGACTTGGTCGAGTGGATGACCAAGCCGTCCTCACCCATGCTCAGGGTACTTTGTCTGGAAAAGCAGCGGCCTCTTCCCTCGGCTCAATGTCATCAGTGACTCCTTACCTAACCCCACCATGTCCTCCTGAGGAGTACCTCGAATTGTTTGACCACAGTGTTGGGTACATGCTCCAGGAGGATGCCCAGCGTTTGGAAGGCTCTGATGATGATACTGAGCTAGATGAAGGCAGTAACGTGAGCACGGACAGAGGGGGTGCCCAAGAAGGACAGCAATCTGACAGTCATACTCGCCCTGCTGCAGCATACTGCCAGGTTTGCTCCAGTGATGAGGAGGGAGGGGATGATGAGGTCACCTCAACGTGGGTGCCTGATAGGAGAGAGGAGGAGGAGGAGGAGGCACATCACCAATGAGGCAGGATGACCTCCAGGGGCCAGCCTAAGGGCAGCACACTGACTGCATCACACCCCAAAGCTCCGCATGTGCAGGGCGCTGCAGTCTCTGCGCGTTATTCAAAAAGTTCTTTGGTGTGGGCCTTTTTTGAGACGAGTGCATCAGATTGCACCGCTGCTATTTGCAACATATGTCTCAAGCGTATCTCGCGTGGCCAAAACATCTCCCGCTTGGGCACCACATGCTTGAACAGACATATGTTGACCAGACAGTGTTCCTGCGTGCCCGCCGATCACACAAGAAGAGGAGGAGGAGGATTGTGTCAGTATGGAGGTGGAGCCTGGCACTCAGCATCAGCAGCAGTCTTGAAGGGATCAGTCCCAAAAAACACATGGACTTGTACGTGGCTGGGAGGAGGTGGCTGCGGACCATGTCATCCTTAGTGACCCAGAGGACTCCAGACCGAATGCCTCAGCAAACCTACGCTGCATGACCTCCCTGATCCTGCAAAGCCTGCGTAAGGATCCTCGTATTCGTGGTATCAAGGAGAAGGACCAATACTGGCTGGCAACCCTCCTTGATCCACATTACAAGGGTAAGGTTGCGGACCTTATCTTGCCGTCGCAGAGGGAGCAGAGGATGAAACATCTTCAGGAGGCCTTGCAGAAAGGTCTGTGCCACGCGTTCCCAGAGACTGGGAGGTTACAAACTCCTGTTTCTGGACAACGTGTTGCTGAGACTTCGGTCAGTCAAAGAAGGAGCGGTGGAGAAGGTGGCCGTCTGACTGATGCGTTCAGACAATTTTTTAGTCCGCAGCCCCAAGGTATGATCGGTTCCAGCAACCATCGCCAGCGTCTGTTTTACATGGTGCAGGAATACCTAGGGGCAAGATCTGACTTGGACACCTTTCCCCCCGAAAATCCTCTGGGTTACTGGGTCTTGAGGATGGTTCACTGGTCAGAGCTTGCACAGTATGCAATTGAGCTACTGGCCTGTCCTGCATCCAGCGTTCTTTCGGAACGCACATTCAGTGCTGCTAGAGGCTTTGTAACCGATCACAGGGTGCGTCTGTCCACCGACTCGGTCGATCGCCTGACCTTCATAAAAATGAATCAGTCTTGGATCACCACCAGCTACCAAGCACCTGATGCTGATGTAACCGAATATTTTTACCGCAGGCAGCTAAATAAGCTACAAGTTAGTGTAGTGCGAGCTCTGCACAGTGTTCACCTAAAGCTACCTGTAGAAGGTTGGTGTTGTTTTCCTGATCCTATCACTACCACAGGCAGCTAAATAAGCTACAAGTTATTTTTTGGCGAGCTCTGCACAGTGTTCACCAAAAGCTACCTGTAGAAGGTTAGTGGTGTTTTCCTGATCCTATCACTACCACAGGCAGCTAAATAAGCTACAAGTTATTTTTTGGCGAGCTCTGCACAGTGTTCACCAAAAGCTACCTGTAGAAGGTTAGTGGTGTTTTCCTGATCCTATCACTACCGCAGGCAGCTAAATAAGCTACAAGTTAGTTTTTTGCGAGCTATGCACAGCGTTCAGCTAAAGCTACCTGTAGAGGGTTGGTGGTGTTCTCATACTACAGGCAGGCAGTTGATTTTGCTAGCTGCAGTATCAGTACATATATATATATATATAATATATATATATATATATATATATATATATATATATATATATATATATATATATATATATATCCCAGATTAGTGCAGCTACAAGCCATTAGTATGTCTGGAAGGCCAACAAGGAGAGGCAGACAGTCACAAGCCAATAAAAGAGGGAAAGCAGGCCCTGTGTCTAGAGGCAACAGTGCTGGTCGTGGAGACGGTGCATCCTCATCAGCACGTGGCCGTGGGACACGCTTGGCCTTTTTTTCGGCAGCTGGCCGCGTTGAGCCACAACATGCGGAAGACTTGGTCGAGTGGATGACCAAGCCGTCCTCACCCATGCTCAGGGTACTTTGTCTGGAAAAGCAGCGGCCTCTTCCCTCGGCTCAATGTCATCAGTGACTCCTTACCTAACCCCACCATGTCCTCCTGAGGAGTACCTCGAATTGTTTGACCACAGTGTTGGGTACATGCTCCAGGAGGATGCCCAGCGTTTGGAAGGCTCTGATGATGATACTGAGCTAGATGAAGGCAGTAACGTGAGCACGGACAGAGGGGGTGCCCAAGAAGGACAGCAATCTGACAGTCATACTCGCCCTGCTGCAGCATACTGCCAGGTTTGCTCCAGTGATGAGGAGGGAGGGGATGATGAGGTCACCTCAACGTGGGTGCCTGATAGGAGAGAGGAGGAGGAGGAGGAGGCACATCACCAATGAGGCAGGATGACCTCCAGGGGCCAGCCTAAGGGCAGCACACTGACTGCATCACACCCCAAAGCTCCGCATGTGCAGGGCGCTGCAGTCTCTGCGCGTTATTCAAAAAGTTCTTTGGTGTGGGCCTTTTTTGAGACGAGTGCATCAGATTGCACCGCTGCTATTTGCAACATATGTCTCAAGCGTATCTCGCGTGGCCAAAACATCTCCCGCTTGGGCACCACATGCTTGAACAGACATATGTTGACCAGACAGTGTTCCTGCGTGCCCGCCGATCACACAAGAAGAGGAGGAGGAGGATTGTGTCAGTATGGAGGTGGAGCCTGGCACTCAGCATCAGCAGCAGTCTTGAAGGGATCAGTCCCAAAAAACACATGGACTTGTACGTGGCTGGGAGGAGGTGGCTGCGGACCATGTCATCCTTAGTGACCCAGAGGACTCCAGACCGAATGCCTCAGCAAACCTACGCTGCATGACCTCCCTGATCCTGCAAAGCCTGCGTAAGGATCCTCGTATTCGTGGTATCAAGGAGAAGGACCAATACTGGCTGGCAACCCTCCTTGATCCACATTACAAGGGTAAGGTTGCGGACCTTATCTTGCCGTCGCAGAGGGAGCAGAGGATGAAACATCTTCAGGAGGCCTTGCAGAAAGGTCTGTGCCACGCGTTCCCAGAGACTGGGAGGTTACAAACTCCTGTTTCTGGACAACGTGTTGCTGAGACTTCGGTCAGTCAAAGAAGGAGCGGTGGAGAAGGTGGCCGTCTGACTGATGCGTTCAGACAATTTTTTAGTCCGCAGCCCCAAGGTATGATCGGTTCCAGCAACCATCGCCAGCGTCTGTTTTACATGGTGCAGGAATACCTAGGGGCAAGATCTGACTTGGACACCTTTCCCCCCGAAAATCCTCTGGGTTACTGGGTCTTGAGGATGGTTCACTGGTCAGAGCTTGCACAGTATGCAATTGAGCTACTGGCCTGTCCTGCATCCAGCGTTCTTTCGGAACGCACATTCAGTGCTGCTAGAGGCTTTGTAACCGATCACAGGGTGCGTCTGTCCACCGACTCGGTCGATCGCCTGACCTTCATAAAAATGAATCAGTCTTGGATCACCACCAGCTACCAAGCACCTGATGCTGATGTAACCGAATATTTTTTTTTGAAATCTCAGATCTCTTCAAAGACTGCCTATGCTGCTGCTGAGTGACTATCCTGAGTAATTATGCTCTTCCTCCTCAATGATCACGCTGATAGCTTATAAGAACATTTTTGGTTCTGGGCGCCGTCACCTGTGCCGAATTTTTCAGCCCCTGTTTAACAGGGGCGTATAATTACAATTTTTGATGCAATACTTTGCAGCAGGGCTCGTTCCTGCGTTCCAACTAGAGTATCTGTGAGGGGTTGCAGTGTTGTGGCACCAGCACCAGTGCCTAAGGCCTAATTTTTCAGCTCCTGTTTAACAGGGGTGTGTATTTACAATTTTTGATGCAATACTTTGCAGCAGGGCTTGTTCCTGCATTCCAACTAGAGTATCTGTGAGGGGTTGCAGTGTTGTGGCACCAGCACTAGTGCCTAAGGCCTAATTTTTCAGCCCCTGTTCAACAGGGGCATGTAATTACAATTTTTGATGCAATACTTTGCAGTAGGGCTTGTTCCTGCGTTCCAACTAGAGTATCTGTGAGGGGTTGCAGTGTTGTGGCACCAGCACCAGTGCCTAAGGCCCAATTTTTCAGCCCCTGTTCAACAGGGGCATGTAATTACAATTCTTGATCTAATATTTCACAGCAGGGCCCGTTTCTGTGCCCACCAAGAGCGAGTGAGGACTTACAGTGTTGTGGCACCAGCACCACCACCACCACCAAAGGCCCAATTTTTCAGCCCCCGTTAAACAGGGGCATGTAATTACAATTCTTGTTCTAATATTTCACAGCAGGGCCCATTTCTGCGCCCACCAAGAGTGAGTGAGGTCTTACAGTGTTGTGGCACCAGCACCACCACCACCACCAAAGGCCCAATTTTTCTGCCCTTGTTCAACAGGGGCAGGTAAAATTACAATTCTTGATCTAATATTTCACAGCAGGGCCCGTTTCTCCGCCCACCAAGAGCAAGTGAGGACTTACAGTGTTGTGGCACCAGCACCACCACCACCACCAAAGGCCCAATTTTTCTGCCCCTGTTCAACAGGGGCATGTAATTACAATTCTTGATCTAATATTTCACAGCAGGGCCCTGTGAGGGCTTACAATGTTGTGGTCAGAACAACACCTAAGGCCCAAATTTCTGCTGAGTATATAGGGCAGGCCCCTACTTTCAAACATGCAACTTACAAACGACTCCTACTTGCAAATGGAAGGAGACAACAGGAAGTGAGATGAAATCTACCCCTAGGAAGGGAAATTCTCTCCTGTAAGAGTTAATATGGGAAAAACATTTCTCCTTTCCACTGATGCTTTATCACCAATCCTTGTTTCACAAAAAACCCCATATTTTCAAAAAACATTAGTCATTGGGACAAAAAGTGAGGTGAAATCTTCTGAAGAGGAGCACAGACAGCAAAACAAATGTCACAGGGGTGAAAACCCTTCCCCATGTTTTCCAAAAAGCTTAAAAAGTAGATTTTTTGGCCGGAGCTAAACACGTTAAAAATGTACCCGTTCAAAATTACAAACAGATTCTACTTAACAACAAACCTACAGTCCCTGTCTTGTTTGCACCGCCTGTATACTGCTGTTCAGAGTATATAGGGCCTGGTGGCCCCACACCTTTCCTTTTTTTTAATTTGGGTTCCCCTTAATATTTATACAAGACGCAAAGGGCCTGGTAATGGACTGGGGGGTACCCATGCCGTTTGTCTCACTGATTTTCATCAATATTGCCAGGACCCGACATTACATTAAACCCGCAAGCAGTTTTAAATTACTTTTTTTCCTTTAAAAATTACATTTTGTGCAGGGACTATTCTAAGCACAGGAAACACGCGCCACTTTACAGGCATACTATAGACACCCCCCAGGTACGATATTTAAAGGAATATTTCACTTTTTTTTTTTTACTTTAAGCATCATTAAAATCACTACTCCCGAAAAAACGGCCTTTTTTAAAAGTTTTTTTTGCATTGATACATGTCCCCTGGGGCAGGACCCGGGTCCCCAAACCCTTTTTAGGACAATACCATGAAAATTAGCCTTTAAAATGAGCACTTTTGATTTTGAACGTTCGAGTCCCATAGACGTCAATGGGGTTGTAACGCTCGTGCAAATTTTCGGTCCGTTCGCAGGTTCTGGTGCGAACTGAACCGGGGGGTGTTCGGCTCATCCCTAGTCTTGATGTCTTCAAACTTCGATAGCTACAAATTTGTAATTGTAATCCACAGAGGATTCTTGTTAGGCGTTGCGCAGTGTAAGGTAATACACAAAGACAATTATAATCCAGAGGATTGATTAAGTGTTCTTATACGAAGAAGACAAACAGCTAGTATCAGTTCTTGAATACTGAAATCTATGCAAATGTAATGTTCTCCAACTATCAGTCCCAGCAATACTCTGTAACCATCCTAAGTGTGTGTAGTATTAAATAAAGTTCCGGGTGTTAACCCTCTCACCACACGGGATCCGGGCAGATGGATGTCTCCGTTTCAGCAGTTCTCAGTCCGTATGGAGCCACCACCATGCCGTCACACTGTTCCGTTTACTAACGACCGGGAGTCCTCGATTACCTCCCCCACGGGTCTCTGAAACGATCACTTCTGCTGCTCCAGCACACTGTGATACGATGGCAGGATCCCTGCTGCTGCTCCGCTCCTTCACAAGGTAGGCCACAACCCTGTGGGACACACACACCCACAGAGTCCTGCTGGCAGGCCACGCGTCCCAGGAACAAGAGACTTAAGATGGCCGCTCCCAGCCCTTTTATATCCTCCCATAATGCAGTTCAGTTCTTCTCTTGTCCAGGAGCATTGTGGGTAGGTCATAGTTAATGTTCAGAAGTAAACAATCAATCACTTCCATGTCACTTCTCTTAATCATGAAACATAAAAGTGTTGTACCATTTCAATTGTCCACTATATGGCACTAGATCAACTTATATTCTTTTATAACATACAGATGACTAAAAACAAAAGTTGTCAGCGCTACACTTGCTTGCATCAAGAGTACCTCTATAGGGTTACAGTGGGAAGGCGCCACCGACACCCAAAGACCAATTTTTCTGCACCTGTCTGACAGGTGCATATCATTGCAATTTTTTACAGCAAGGCAAATTCTTGCTTTCATCAAGATTACCTCTATGGGGTCACAGTGGGAAGGCACCACCGACAGCCAAAGACCAATTTTTCTGCACCTGTCTGTCAGGTGCATATCATTGCAATTTTTTACAGCAAGGCAAATTCTTGCTTTCATCACGAGTACCTCTATAGGGTTACAATGGGAAGGCACCACTGACACCCAAAGACCAGTTTTTCTGTACCTGTTTGACAGGTGCATATCATTGCAATTTTTTACAGCAAGGCAAATTCTTGCTTTCATCAAGATTATCTCTATTGTGTTACGGTGGGAAGGCGCCACCAACACCCAAAGACCAATTTTAACGCACCCGTTACTTCTATCCAAAGTCAAAGTGACACCAGAATGTATCCAAAAAATCTCTAATCTTGTTCCCAGTGCACTACATTGTGGCCTCATCATACACACTGGCCCCCCAGCTGTTGCTGAGCAAAATAAAGGCAGCTTGCAGGAAAAATTTCATTTTTTTGGCTTTATAAATTCAATTATTGCTGCAGCAGATTCTAGACATGGTACAGATCTGCCACTTTACAGTTAGACTAAGGGGACTCCCCTGGCACTATATTGGAAGGAATTTTTCATTTTTAGGCTTTCACTTTAAAAATCTTTAAATTTTTTTATATTTATTTATATATTTTTATATTTTTTTATATTTATAATTTTTTTTTATTGATCTATGTCCCCCAGGGCAGGACCCGGACCCCTATAACCATTGTATGCCTAATTACTTGCATTTAAGCCTTCAAAATGGGCACTTTTGATATTTGACGTTCGGGTCCCATTGACTTTATTGGTTCATTATTTGGGTCCGAACGTTCGCGGTGAACCGAACAGGGGTCCGTTTGGCCCATCCCTAGTCAGGAATACAGAACATCTCCCCTATCCTCATATCTACAGTGGGAAAAATAATTTTTTGATCCCCTTCAGATTTTATAAGTTTGCCAACTTACAAAGAAATGAAGGGTCTGTAATTTTTAGCAATGGTGTATTTTAAATGCTAGAGAGAGAATATCAACCAAAAATCCAGAAAAAAAAATCTGCAAATTTGGGGTCGCATTGATTTGAACAGTTCCATTGCCGACAATAGGTTGCGACTTTTAATGCTATTTTGAACTCTTTGGTAGCATGAAAGGTTGCACTGGTGTGAACGGAGGCTTAATGTTTCTAGATTTGAGTTCTGATCAGACCCTGTCCCCCTTCACCATTACCTGCTAAGTTATTAAGGCAAGGTTGTGGATCTATGACGCTGTGGGCTTTGGCCTTTCACGTTATAGGTTCAGTAATATTAACAATGCTATAACTTGTACCTTTTCACATTGTGCAAAACCCCTTTTTATTTTATTTTTTATCCCCCCCTTTTATTTTTTGTTTTATATAGTAGTTTCTTCTGTGCTATCTCACATTTGGACCCTGGGGGGAGGGGATGATTATGGAATTTCTTTAATGTTTTTGAACTGAGCTACGATCATACTCTGTACTTCTCACCATTGCTCAATAGGTTATAAAGGCAAGCCTGTATATCTAGGAAATTGTGGGCTTTGGCCTACCACGTCATAGATTTAGCAAAAGCTGCAATACCACAAATTCCCCCCTCCTCTTTTTTTCTTTTTCTATCATTTTTCCCCATGTTCCCCGTCGGGAACTAATCCTTACCCTAATCAACTCAGCTATAGGATTGAGGCCTTTTATACAATACCCTACATTGTTGTTTTACATATTTCCATAATTGATCAGGCATATCCCATCTGATATTGCTATGTCTGCTTAGGTGGCGGGAACTCATCTCGTGTTCCTGTTTACCTATATAGGACCAGGCACGGTCAGTGCCTTCTGTGTAATATATCACACAGTGTTCTGCGTTGTTGCAGCAGCCAATTTATATTTGCCAAATGTTAACCAAATTCAAAATTCAGATCACTCACTTGATTCACTCATTTGATCAGCCTCGCCTCTTTGTCCGGGCACTTTGATAGACAGATTACCCATCTAATCCTGGGGTTTGGAGGAAAAAAAATTCTGACTATGACCCTAAGAACACCATCCCTACAGTCAAGCACTATAGGTGGAAACATGATGCTTTAGGGCTGTTTCTCTACTAAAGATACTGGCCAACTTTGCCGCATTGAGGGGCCAATTGATGGGGCCATGTATTGTTAAATCTTGGAAGAGAAACTTCTTCCCTCAGCCAGAAGACTAAATATGAGTCCTGCATGGGTCTTTCAGCATGACAATGACCTAAAACATACCGCAAAGGCAACAAACTAGTGGCTCAAGAAGAAGCACATTAAGGTCATAGAGTGGCCTAATCAGTCTCCAGACCTTAATCCTATAGAAAATTTATGGAGGGAGCTGAAACTTTGAGTTGCCAAGAGACAGCCAAGAAACCATAAGGATTTAGAGAAGATCTGTAAAAAAGAGTGGACCAAAATCCCTCCCGAGATGTGTGTAAACCCGGTCAATAACTACAAGAAACGTCTTACCTATATGCATTCCAGCAAGGGTTTCTCCATCAAGTACTAAGTCATGTTTTTATTAGGGATAAAATACTTATTTTACTCACTGAACTGCAACCTAATTTATAGCATTTGTTTTATGTGTTTTTTCAGAATTTTTGTTAATATTCTGTCTCTATCATTTAAAATATACCTATGATTAAAATTATGGACCCTTCATTTCTTTGTAAGTGGACAGACTTACAACATCTGCTAGGGATCAAAAAATTATTTTCCCCACTGTATAACTTAGAGGGGAGGTGTTCTGTAGATCACATAGAGGAACCGGGCCGAGCTGAAAACACTGCTTGAGATAACACTGCAAAGTGCACAGGACAGCACTAGATTTTTGGCACGATCGACTGGTATTTGTGCACTTAACAAATAGATATGTAGTGGTACCCCTGTAAGAGCTGCTGAGTATTGTGGTTCATCCGTCACCCTGCATAGCCAGGCAAACAGTTCTTACTCACCCTCAGGCAGAAAAACAGTCCTTGAACTTCCTCCATCTTCTTCTTCATCTTCTTCCTCCGCTCTTCTTATCCCACATCTTCCTCCAGGCTTCTTCCCCACTCCGTCTGCACGATCCGCCTCAGTGGGAGTCTTCCGCCGTGTGACGCTTCGGTTACGTAACCAGGTGACCCCGCCCCACCTCTGACAACATGGGGAAAGCCACAGGGAAGTCAGAGGACGGCGTCAGAGGAGGGCGGGGTCACCAGGTGGCCCTGCCCTCTGTTATATGAGAAATGTCGGGAGAACCGAAGCGTCACACGGCGGACACTTTTGTACCCCATTACCAATTCACACAGGGGGGAGCTGGGATCTGGGGGTCCCCTTGTTAAAGGGGGTGTCCAGATTCCGATAAGCCTCCTGCCCGCAGACCCCCACAACCACCGGGCAAGGGTTGTGGGGATGAGGGCCTTCTCCCCATTAACATGGGGACAAGGTGATTTGGGGGCTACCTCAAAGCACCCTCCCAATGTTGAGGGCATGTGGCCTGGTACGGTTCAGGAGGGGGGGGCGCTCTCTCATCCCCTCCTCTTTTCCTGCGGCCTGCCAAGTTGCGTGCTCGGATAAGGGTCTGGTATGGATTTTTGGGGGGACCCCACGCCATTTTCTTTTTAATTTTGGCGCAAGGTTCCCCTTAAAATCGGTCTGGAATGGATTTTGAGGGGGACCCCCAAGCCATTTTTTTTATTTTGGCGCGGGGTTCCCCTTAATATCCATACCAGACTTGAAGGGCCTGGTATGGAATTTAGGGGGACCCCCACGCATTTTTTTTTATTTAGGTGCGGGGTTTACCTGTGGGGAAATCCCATGCCGTTTTTATCAATGAACTTTTATGTGTATTGTCGGACCGACAATTCATTATAGCCACGAGTAGTTTTAAATGACTTTTTTTCCTTTAGAAATGTCATTTTGCTCTCGGATTGTTGTAAACACGGCAAACATGCGCCACTTACAGGTATACTATAGACCCCCCCAGGTACGAAATTTAAAGGAATATTACGCTTTTATTGTTTCACTTTAAGCATTATTAAAAACACTGCTCCCGAAAAAATGGCCGTTTTTAAAACTTTTTTGCATTGATACATGTCCCCTGGGGCAGGACCCAGGTCCCCAACGCTTTTTATGACAATACCATGCATATAAGCCTTTAAAATTAGCACTTTTGATTGCTCTCGTAGACATTTAAATGGTGTTCCGCGGCTTTCGAATTTGCCACGAACACCTCAAATTGTTCGCTGTTCGGCGAACTTGCGAACAGCCAATGTTCGACCTGAGCATAAAGCCCATCCCTAGTGTCAAGCCAGGGACCGAGCAGGCCAGTGGGGCGAAGCTTCATAAGTATCTGGAGTCCCAAGCTTGAGGAAGATACTACAGCGAAGATTGGAAGAACTCAAGAGATTCAGTGGCGGTGAATCATCTAGTCTAGTGAGAGAGAGACTGGGAGCTCAGTGGATTGAAGAACTACAAGAAGTGATTGTAGTGGAACTGATGGAACTGTTATGCCGCGTACACACGAGCGGACTTTACGGCAGACTTTGCCCGGCAGACGGGATTTCGTCGGACAATTCAATCGTGTGTGGGCTCCAGTGGGCTTTGTTTTCTCAAAAGTTGGACGGACTTAGATTTGAAACATGTTTTAAATCTATCCGTCGAACTCGAGTCCGGTCGAAAAGTCCGCTCGTCTGTATGCTAGTTCGACGGACAAAAAGCCACGCTAGGGCAGCTATTGGCTACTGGCTATGAACTTCCTTGTTTTAGTCCGGTCGTACATCATCATGTATGAATTCGACGGACTTTGGTGGATTGTGTGTAGGCAAGTCCGTTCATTTGGAAAGTCCGTCATAAAGTCCGTCGAAAAGTCCGCCAGGCAAAGTCTGCCGTAAAGTCCGCTCGTGTGTACGCGGCATTACACCTTGTGTTAGAAACTGTTAAAGACTGTTGCTATAAGAGATAGCATTCCTGCGCATGCAGTAGTGGCGTCTTGCTGGATACCTTTCCCTGCATGGCTGTCTACCTGTAGATGTCTAGGAGTCTGTCAATTAACATTGCAACTACCTAAGGGTGTCCTGACCCTAACCCTCTCTCCCAAAGTTCTGTTTAAGAAAAAATAAAATCTCTTTGCATTCAAGAAGTGTCTGGCGCCCATGAATTTAAGTTGCATTACACCCACTATGCCTTACAACCCACTCTTTATGGAAGGATGTCAGCAGTTCTTGGCTTGAAAGGTTCTCATTTGACTAGAGGAAGCCTAGGACCTTGCTACATTTGGCCCCAACATGGGGCTAAGGTGTTATCCTCCAACAGTCGCCAATAGCAACCGGCTACAGCTCCATCGGGATTTTGTCTGGCTCCATGGGAAGGTGGCAAGTAACATCTGTACTTTCACATAGTCTGTGTTATTGTGCATACTAACAATGTGGGGAAGAAGCAACAAGTCTCATTGCTCGTGGGGGAGGATCAGCCTGGTATTTTGACATTTCCACCAGTGCTGTGAGGGTTAAAATAGACTCCAAAATGGACACCATTACAGTCTTGGAGCGCCGCAGCATGAAGAAGGCGGGCGCAAAAGTTACCAGAAAGTGTCTGCACCAATCCGTTGGCAGGGGGAGGAGTTCCCGCTCTGCAAAGGAGGATGCATTGCTCTTCAGATCGCCATCTTGGGTCCACATCCCGAAACCTCTTGGCCTCAAGGGAAACATGGTGCATCTGGGAGCTCCTGAGTTTGCGGGCCCCCACCCAATATCAGCTGAATATAACCCACGCTTCTTTGCCTCTGGAGTCACGATTACTGACATGGGTATTCATATGGTGCCAAGAGGGGAAATCGCCTTGTACATCTCCCAAAGCTCTGCAGCAATGGGGATAGTTTGCTGGCAGTGTTCCGGGTTTGCCTTGTTCTTGCGCCCTTGGAGTCGGTGCTATCAATGTGGAGAATTGTTACTGGTGGCTGCCAGACCACCACTACCATCAGAGGTGATGATGGCGGATTGGGCTCGTGGATATGCCACTGTGGAGGAACCTACCTCTAGCAGCACTGCCGTCGATTCTTTTCTAGAGGAGTCCAGTTTGTCCAGTGACCCCACAGAGACCTCAGTGAAAGTGTCAGTTCCCGCTGCCACCAATTCGATCTGAACTTTTTACCGCAACTGCTAGTCTGGAACAAGTAATACCAGCATCCCACCTACCTTCTAAGGTAAATCAAGTGCCTGCCTCAGCTACTACACGGGGGCTACTGCAACCGAGGATTACGGTCCTACGGTTCTCACTTGTCTGGCCCACTATGTTCATTCATCTCATAAAAAAGGAAAGTGGACAACCTCGTGTTCAGCCCCGGCGGTACCTGAGACTGGTAAGCAAGAGAGAGAGGAAGATGAACGAGATGAATAGAGTGACTGTTGCAGCGGAGGGCACCGGATTGCGGCAGGAGGGGGGCCCCTCTCCCACCACCGATAAAAGTGATCTCGTGGTGAATCCACCGCAGAGACCACTTTTATCTTAAACGAGGATACCGGGGGTTATGGCAGCTAGCTGCTGCCATAACAATATCCTCCTTCAAAGTCATCACGTAAAACTGTGGTGGGCGGTCCGAAAGTGGTTAAAACTGTACATACATTTTTTATATTTCTTTGTCATATATGATCTACCGTTTCATGTATCTGATACTTATGTTTATTTCGTGTGGTAGGCAACATTTACTATTGTTATTCTTTCTCTGTTTCCCCACCCATCCCAGTTTTTGTCAGGACATTCGCTCTCAGGGTTGAAAGCTCAATTATTATTTTTTTTTATTTCTGCAAACTCCAAGAGGTAGTTTTGTAGGCAGGGGGAGGATGTAGCACCCTGATGTTTAGGCAGGGTTGCTCCTAAATTTACCTACCAGATGTAGTTACCTTGGCTCATTGTTAGGGATCAATTGACTTCACCCTAGGTCTACAATTGCTGCACTTCTCTCTTCTGCCCCTAGGTGGCCAGGTACCAGGCAAGGGCAAAGCAAGGACAGATTAGGCGTATATGGGGTATCTCAGCCAATGGGCAGGGGTTTTCTTGAATCCCTTGGCCAGCTGGGAGAACCTATATATTTGGGTGGAGTCAGGTGATCAGTGTTCTGTGTCATCTGGACGGCTGTCTGGGTGGACATGTGTTGTACTGCCCAGGCAGCTAGGCCGGCGTTAGGGCCTATTCTGGGCATATCTGGCTGCTAGGCTGTCTGAGGGCCTATCCAGAAGCAAGAGAGCAATGCAGGGTTGGGATTGTGGCTTGCAGTACAACCAAAAGTGGAGTGCCGGCCGGAGAACCTGTCGTGGTCTGTGGTGGAAACTGTCGCCACTAAGAGACCATCCACCTTATTACCAGGGACCACAGTGAGTAGCTGAAGCAAGTACTGGAGCAGAATTCTCACCAACTGGGGACTGTGAAAAATCGGGAAACTTCAGTCGGGTATCAAGCCAGGGACCCAGCCAGCGGAGATGACGCTTGCACGGCAGCCTTGTGTGTCAAGCCAGGGACCAAGCAGCCCAGTGGGGTGAAGCTTGATAAGTAACTGGAGTGCCAAGCTAGGGACCCAGCAGAGAAGCGGGGGTGACACTTGAGGAAGATACTACAGTGAAGATTGGAAGAGCTCAAGGGATTCAGTGGCAGTGAATCATCTAGTCTAGTGGGAGAGAGAGACTGGGAGCCCAGTGGGTTGAAGAACTACAAGAAGTGATTGTAGTGGAAGTGATTGAACTGTTACACCTTGTGTTAGAAACTGTCAAAGAATGTTGCCATAAGAGACAGCATGTGGCATCTTGCTGGATGCCTTTCCCTGCATGGCTGTCTACCTGTAGAAGTCTCGGAGTCTGCCAATTAACATTGCAACTACCTAAGGGTTTTCCTCACCCTAACCCTCTCTCCCAAAGTTCTGTTTAAGAGAAATGAAATCTCTTTGCATTCAAGAAGTGTCTGGTGCCCATGAATTTAGGTTGCATTACACCCACTATGCCTTACAACCCACTCTATATGGAAGGATGTCAGCAGTTCTTGGCTCTAAAGGTTTTCATTAGACTAGAGGAGGCCTGGGACCTTGCTACACAAGAAATTCTCTCTCTCCTTCTCTAAACTCTGCTTGTTCTCTTCTCCCAGGGCCCCTCTACAGCTCCCTTCTGTGACTTCATGCTAAGCCCCTAGGTACTCTATGCTGTGGGTTCGGTCACAAAGATTAGGGAACTGGCCAATAGTTGAAATGCCAAGAACCTAACCCCCTCTACTACCAGAGGATTCATCACCCCTGTCAGCCACATGTCTCCTGGCTGATTGGCTGCCTTTTAAACAACACATTAACTTCCACTGGACACTATTCTGTGTTAGAATACATGTTAGACCATGGATTGCATCTTCCTATAGCTCGTCCCCGTGTAGTGTTGCAAGCCCTGTTTTTTTGATATGCTGTGCATCCATGTCTTTGAGAGACTTTAGACCAGGAAATTAACAGTTAATGCGGGAGTAAACCGCTGCACTTTTTTTTTCCTTACCTGCAAGGCAAAAGCATAATGTGCTAGTATGCATCGCATATGGAGCCCAGGTCACTGCACAGGGCTCTGAAGAAACAGCACAGTTCCTTCACAGCAATTTCACTGGCTGCATGTACAGTAAATATCTCCTAAATGGCGCATGTTTAGGAGATATTTACACTGCCTATAGGTAAGCCTTATTATAGGCTTGCCTATAGGTAAAATATAAAGATGGAAGTTTACTTTCGTTTTTTTACTTTAGAAGTTTACGGTAACTTTACTGAAGAAAGGCAAACATACAGGAACAGTTCTTGTAAAGCAACATCCCACACATGTTTCTGTACAGAGGTGTTCGAGTGCCCAAAAGGTAATTATACCTGAATAACAGCAGAGAGTCCATAGTCCCTTAGAAACAAATGCAGGAGGCAGCGAGTATCCAGAATTGGCAGTAAGTCAATAAAGGCAATAAGTCCATGATTAATAGCTATAAGTCCATGAGATCCCCAAGCATGAGACCCTCTCCAGGAACCCTGATTAGCAGTGGTGGCTGGTGCTCAAAATTTTTTGGGGAGCGCAAACCAACTAAAAAATTCTGAAAAATACTGAAACAAAAACATCAATTGCAGCCTCACTGTGCCATCAATTTCAGCCACTGTGCCCATCATATGCAGCCACTGTGCCCATCAAATGCAGCCACTGTGCCATTAAATGCAGCCACTGTGCCCATCATATACAGCCAACTGTGCCTAGCAAAAGCAGCCACCTGTGCCTACCATATGCAGCCATCTGTACCCATAATATGCAGCCAACTGTGAATATCATATGCAGCCAACTGTGCCCATCATATGCAGCCAACTGTGCCTATCATATGCAGCCAACTGTGCCCATCATATGCAGCCAACTGTACCCATCATATGCAGCCAACTGTGCCCATCATATGCAGCCAACTGTACCCATCATATGCAGCCTCTGTGCTCATCAAATGCAGCCACCTGTGCCCCATTAATTGCAGCCTCTGTGCCCATAATATGCTGTCACTGTGCCCTGCAAATGCAGTCAACTGTGCTCCATCAATTGCAGCCTTTGTGCCCCCCGGCCCACTTACCCCATCGTGGTGGTGGGTCAGGTAGCGGGTCAGGCGGCGAGCTGTGGGACGGGTAGTGCTCCGTGTCCTCCATGCATCCTCTGTGCGTGTCTTCCTCCTGTTTTGCTAGGCAGACAATGAGATTGCCTCTATCTTCAGGCAATCAGGTGCCCTGTATTACATTCGGGCCTCCTGATTGGCTGAGAGGCAGTTCTGTGTTAGCAAAGCAAATATTCATTTGCTTTGCTAACATACCTGGGTGCACTGCTTGCAGTGCACCTTTTTTGCTTTCAATAGTTTTTTATTAAAGTTTCAACAAAATATCAATATTGTGGTACAGCAAGAAAAAAAAAATTCAAACAGGCACGCTATAAATAGTGTATTGTACAGATATAAGGACAACAGAGTCATAGCAGATATGTTTCTGGATACAGAGTAGCAGCCACTAGACGTCATTATCTTTATCTGGAGGGGGGGAAACCGCTCAGCCCCAACACCCCTAATGGGAACCTGCTGTGTTGGGGACTGAGGAGAGACCCGCCCCCCCAGAGGCATATTACTCATACATTGCTTGGTTACTGGCGGTCTAATAGTGGTTGCTTGTTTGGGGAGAACCCGTTTCATGAGTTCCATAACGTAGGTTCGGGTAAATCCCCCGAGGTTCGTCTACCGATTTGTTGCCCTATGCATCTGCCGATATATCTAGAACTATGCTGTACCAAATTGGCACTCAAATACCATGAAGGCATAGAGAGAACAAAAAAGAAAATGGGAGGAAATAGAAAGAGAGAGAGAGAGAGATAGAAAGAGACGTTGCTGCTGCGACATTAGACGGTTTGGTACTCGCTCCTCCGCTCGTTAATCAGATTGGGGGGCATGGACCGAAGCTCCGGAAATGTATTTGACCCAGGGTTCCCAAACGGCATCATTTCTGTTAACTGTGTCCAGTAGGATGCTGACTATTTTTTCCTGCGCCATAATCCAGGATATCTTTCTTTTAACTCACAGAAATGAGACCGTGGGCTGTTTCCAGGCTCGGGCAATTGTTAATTTAGTTCCGATGAGGATGAACCTAATAAGGTTTTGGGCTAATTTTGGTACCCCAGAGAAGGAGAAGATATGGAGCATGGAACCAATATGTGCACAGTTTCGGAAGCATAATGGGGATGCATTCGGGTAGATTTTAGCTATCCGCCAGGGAACCATATGCCATCTCATTAAAATTTTTAAGTTAGCTTCAACTAACGCTATATTGAGGATGCCCTTTGAGGCAGCAACAGATGCTCTGTGCCACTCAGCGGTGGTCCACTGTTGTTGGAGATCATTCTCCCATTCTCGCATGAAAAGCATCTTAGAGTCAGCCCTAGCAAGTGCCTGGTAAATCACCCAAATCCCCCCCCCCCCTCTGCTCCATGGCCTGACCACACCATAGTTCATATTCCGTGATAGATAGAGGTTTGTGTATTGAGGGCCTTAGAGATCTGATAAAGTGGGATATTTGTTGAAGTCTAATCCTCTCCGACCCTGGCATGTCTAGCTTGCTAGTACAGTGGGCAAAGGAAAGAGGACCCATTGGGTTTACAAAGTGACCAATCCTATAAAGACCCTTATCTAACCACCATCGAAAGGCCTTAATGTCCTGTCCAGGTGGGAACAAGGGATTTCTGAAAATGTGGGCTAGAGGACGCCAGTGGGAGACTAAGTGTGAATTGTTTTTAAGGGAGTTCCAATGTGTTAAGGAGTGAGAGAGGGTGGGTGTGAGGATGGCCGGTCTGGTCTTGTTCGGGCACCATAGTATAAAGTCTAGCGTGTAGTGGGGGATGGCCTGTCTTTCCATATGTACACAGTCTGGGTGAGTATATAGTGGATAATTGGGATAGTTGTGCTGCGTGATAGTACCAGAGTATGTTTGGTACTGCAACCCCTCCCTAATCCCTGCTGCGGTAGAGAGTCCCCTTAGCTATTCTATGCCCTTTGGCTCCCCATATAAACTTTATGATTTTCGACTGGAAAGTCCGGATACGGTCCTTCGGGATGGGGATCGGTAATGATCTGAAGAGATAAAGGATGCAAGGCAGTAGGGTCATATTCACAGAGGACACCCTGCCTAGCCAAGAGAGGCCCAATTTGTCCCAAGTTAAGAGATCTTCCTCCAGTTTGCAAAAGATTGGCGGGTAATTAGCAGAGTAGAGTTTGTCTATAGTGGCGGTCAAGTTGATCCCCAAGTAGGGGAGCACTGTCTCGGTCCACCCGAATTTAACATTGTTTTGAAGTTGAGCAACCTGGTGAGCTGGCAGGTTAATATTGAGAGCTAAGGATTTCGAATAATTCACCGCGAGACCCGAGACTTTGCCAAAATCCAGCGCCCTGGATATAATAGGAAGGGAGATGGTAGGAGACGTTATAAAGAGCAAGACGTCAAGACATATTTGTGGATTTGTGATCCGCATTGTATCCCATGTATGTCTGGATTATCTCTGATGGAGAGGGCCAGGGTCTCGATGATCATGGCAAAGATTAATGGGGAAAGGGGACACCCCTGTCGGTGAATTGGGAAGGAGTTTGAATGATATCCTTGCATCTTAATTGAAGCCAACTTGGTCCCTATGGATATAAAGGCCTATGAAGTTGGAGATCCTATCGGCCATAATTTTTGTTAGAATTTTAAGATCATTGTTGATCAATGATATGGGCCTATAATTGGAGACGCAACTGGGGTCCTTACCCGGCTTGGGGATTACTGTAATAAACGCCGAATTTGCTGCCTTATCGAGGGGCTCTCCAGACCTGAGATGATTAAAAAGCGAGCTAGGTATGGGGAGAGTGTTGTGGTGAAATGCTTATAATATGGGACAGAGAAGCCATCAGGACCAGAGTTGTTTTTTAGGTTCTTGATGGTCTGTGCTACTTCTGCTGCTGAAATCGGGGCTTCTAACTCGTCCCTGTGCTGTTCTCTGATCTTCGGGATCTTCACTGATCCCAGAAAGGCATCTATGATGTCTGGAGAGGGTTCTATTCCTACCTTGCCATATAGCGAGCAATAAAAGACATGAAAGGCTTCCATAATTTTTTTGGGATTCTGTGTGAGGGACCCGTCACTTAATTTTATTTTGGGGAGTGCATGGGATCTAAATTTAGGGGTTAGTCATCTCGCCAGCAAAGAGCCTTGTTTTTCTTTTTGGTGGTAAAACCGTCCCCCCTCCCATCTGATATTCTTTTCCGCTATCGCTGTGAGTGCTAGGTTCAGGGCAGTGCGTGCTGATTCCAGCCTCTTAGCAGAGTCAGAAGTAGGTTTAGACTTGTGTAGTTTGCTGAGGGAGAACTCCCTCTCCAATCTGTCAATGTCCAGCTTGCGAGCTTTGCGCAATCTAGAGGAAATTTGAATTAGGATACCCCTAATAGTGGCCTTGTGAGCTGCCCACAGAGTGGATGGGGAGATGTCGTCAATGTCATTCAGAAGAAAGTATTTCTTAATGTGTTTTTCTATTTCTCATACGTGAGTTGGGTTGCTAAGAATGGTGGCGTTCAGTCTCCAGTGAAAACTTGGACGGTAGATCGGTCCCCTGTTCAATGTCAGTAGTAGAAGGGAATGATTCGACCAGGCAGAGTCTCTAATAACCAACTTATTCACCAGTGGGACATGTTGTTGTAGAAGAAAGAAATGGTCTATTCTAGAAAATGATTGATGCGGATTTGAGTAGTGCATGTAGTCCCTTGCCCTCGGGTTCATTTCCCTCCAGAGGTCCACCAAATCTTGATGGAATATCTGTCTGGCTACATTAAGACTCTGCCTGGTAGGACGGACCCTGTTTTTGTCCGGAGGATGAGTTTTATCTATGCCCGCGTCAAAGGCAAGGTTAGAGTCCCCTCAATATATGACTAGACCCTCGGTCAGAGGTGCCAAGGTGTGAAAAAGGGATCTAAAGAACTTTGCTTGTCCCTGGTTAGGCGCGTAATAAGAAATGAGGGAGTAAAGTTGTTCATCTATGAGAACCTTAACTAGCAAAAATCTGCCCTCCGGGTCCTTAAATTCAGATACCAGGGAGAACTGAGTGTTGTGAGAAAAAAAACAAACCTTTGGTCTTATTGTCAGAGTTCGCTAAATAGAATCTGGGGAATTTGGCATGCATGAATGAAGGGGTATATGATTTAGGAAAATGTGTTTCCTGTAAAAACAGTATATCTATTTCTTGGGCATGATAATGTTGAAAGATTTTTCTTCTTTTCACCGGGGAATTTAGTCCCTGAATGTTGTGGGTGGCAATGCATAGGGCCGGTCTGTGTGTGGGTGGCTCAGCCATGGAGCAGTAAAGCTGGAAAGCGGGCGATCTCCGACCACTTACCTTCGTCTCAGAGGCTGATTCCATTGCGGATGCTGTGGGAGGGTGCACCATGTCCTCCGTCGGGATCCTGCCAAGAAGCGAGACCTCGTCCGTCACTGAAAGGAGAATTAGAGAGATGAGAGATAGGGAAAAGAAAAAAGAGACAGTATGAAGAATTAGTGGAGGTGAGCTCCGGGGTAGAGACGAGAGCAAGGCCGCCCTACCCGGAGATATACTCATGGTATCCCCCAACTATTGAGGGAGTTCCCGACCAGGAATAGCAAAACAACTACGTTTGGCAAATTAGAGTATGAGAGTAGGCTCCGTCCTCCGCACCCCTAACTATCAGCTCGTAACAATAATTGAATAACATTTTTTTTAAAACTTTAACCAATAGGTAATATGTTCCCTATAAACTGGAAAAACAGGAGTAACCAGGACCGGGGGTGTAGTAGGATATGGGTCGAAGGAGAGGGGAGTACAAAAAGAGAACGTGGAACCGTGTATGGTCTGTCCTATGTAAAGACCGCTTCGGGGAGCAGTTTTAAGAAGGAAATTGCTTGCTAAGGGTAGGGAGAAGGGGGAGGGGAGGTAAGCCTAATGGGCCTGAGTCAGCTTCGGTCTTTTGTTGGGGGGAGGATCCAGAACAGTTCCCTCTGTGAGTTCAAAAGCAACGCCAGCAGTCCTCAAGCCAGAGAGTAAGTATCCATAAAATAAAAATTCTGCCTAAAGATGAAGAGGGGCCCCTTTAACTCAGGGGGGAGTCCTTCTTTAGCTTTCTTGTTTCTGGGTGTTAGCCAGAGGGAGGTGATGGGGCTAGATGGAGGTGGTTGTTTGGTCATGCCGGAGTTGGAAGACTGCATGGGGGATGGTGGATCTTTAGGTAGTAGGCCCAGTGTTTGCATCAGTCGTTCTCCTTCCTGGAGTGTGGAAAATCGAAAGGATTTGCCGTGGAGCTCAAATTTTAGACTGAAAGAGAAAAGCCTCCAATACTTGATATTTTTTTGTTGCAAAACTATCAGAAGGGGCTTGATCGCCCACATTTTCTGGATAGTGAAGGGCGAGATGTCCGCGTAAATTTGTATTTGATGTCCCAGTAGCTGGAGCTGTGAGGTGTTGCGTGCTTTCCTCATGACCTCTTCCTTGACACTATAGTAGTGAGGCTTCACCATAATGTCACGTGGCAGGCCGTCCTGGCGGGGGGTCCCAGAGCCCTATGGGCACGGTCAAGTTCCAGTTTGTGGGCCCGGATGTCTGGAATTAGGTTTTTGATCAGAGACTGTACTGCGTCTGGGACATCTGTTACTGACTCAGACAGGCCCCTAATCCTGAAATTAAGCCTTCTGGACCTGTTCTCGAGGTCATCCGTTTTTACCATGGCCCCCTCCAGTTGGTCATGCATTTCCTGAAAGTGATCAGTGTTTTGATTAACGCTGTCGATCGTTGCATCAACTTTGTTTTCAATGCTTTCAATGCGGGAGCCTAGGATTTGGAGATCCACTTTAATATCAGATGTGATCCGGGATGCAGTCTGAGCCAAGCCTCTGTCAAGCATTTCTGCAAATTTTGCAAACATTAGTGTAATGTCCTGGGGCTGATGTGTGTGTTGGGATGTTTCCTGGTATGCTATATTAGGCCTAGGCGTGCGGGCTCCTGAGGGGGACATGAGCATTTCATCCAGAGTCTGATTCAGCAGGGATACTGTGGTGGCTGGTGATATTGGGCCTCCGCTTGTAGTGGGTGATGGGACCCCTTCACATACCTCCTCCTGCAGTAAGTCCCTCCAAGGAGAGGAGCCTGGGATCCCTGTATGAGCCTCGTGAGGCGGCCGTTCCGCCGCCATCTTGAGAATTTTGTTCGCTCCAGGGAGTGCTGCAAACTGAGCTTTCAGGCCTCTCCTCGCCGCCCCCGTTTGCATTAAAACGCGCCCCGATGTATGCCACGTCCTCCGGTCCCGATTTAGGTTCGCGGGAGTCAATCGATCGGCTGCAGGGTGCTCAGAATGCAAGGAGCGGGACGGAGCTCTGTGTTCAAGCCGCCATTACACATAGCGCCGCGCATGCGCCTCCAGTGCACGCGCCTCCAGTGCACCTTTTTTTGAAGCATATTAGAGCCTAGGGCTCTAATCAGGTGCTTCAAAAACACTCCCTCACCGATGTAATTCAGGAACCTGGTGCCTGAAAAGGGGCTGGACGGCCGAATGGGGGTGGCTACAGCAGCCGTGGATAGATTCATGCAATGCATGAATCTATGCATAGTATACAGAAGGGGTGGCTGGAGAGAGGGGGTGGAGCTGATTAGGCTCCTATCACCCACCCAAAGGGGATGACCACTTCGGCAGAGTATCCAGCTACATTTTGGCAGAATTTGCCCAAGCCAAACTCCAGGCCTTGGAAGCTGCCCCTTTTATGTTGGTTGATCTGTAGGGGGCAACAATCTAACTGAAAATGGTTACACCTTACAGTCTAGTTACCCCTAGCTCATAGGTTAACCTAAGGACACAGGAAACCGCAAAGCATTTTAACATTTGGCACCTGGCTGGCTCAGCTAACGTGAGGAAATGGGGACAGCCAGGGGAAACAATGCATACACAAGCATACACATTAACCCCTTGTAGGCACCTGCCTACAGGTGGGCCAGGGACTTTAAGGCTGGGGATGGATGATGCTGGATGTCCTCCAGCCTCTGTCTGACTTGCTGCAGTTTGTAATGCACATTGAAAGAAGCCCGCAGTGTGCAGTAAAATCAGAGTAAGCAATTTCAGTAAAGAAGAGGTGTCTGTACAAATATGCAAGACTGAAGGTAAGGCTGGATTCAGCCTTAAGTGTTTTATAAATGATACTGAATTCCAATGATTAATGTAATTGGATCTAATCTTGCCAACCAGGACTGATATTGTGAAAGCATTTAGCAATTATATTCGACATCTGTGTTATCTTAGGGTATAATAGTAGTCAAATTGATAGACTTTACTGCCAGTTGGGAAGAGAGCTTTGCATTGAGATTTATAGATTCCCATTACCTCAGGAGCATTGACGATTATTGTCATTCTTGCATTCTATGCCTATGACAAAGCATTACAGCTGTTTTAGATATGATTGTAAAAGCTATTTATTTTTTAGCAATTTGAAACCTGTGGTTGCTGTGCCCAAAAAATTGACACAGAAGTTAAAGGTGCTTGTATTTCCTGGAGCCTCACAGATGCTGATCTTGTCCCCTGGCATAACATATCATGGCTTGTACTGGCTCTTGTCACTATATGACAACCATATTGTAAAGAAGCCAGGGTGGATTCTTTGGGCTACCCCAGGCAATAAACAGCCATTTGCCCTAGCACAGAGGTAACACCTTGCCCAAAGGCATGCTCACCAATGCTCAGGACTATTCATGTGAAAAGTCAAACATTAAGGCAGTCCCCCAACTCAGAGATGAGCTACTTGTGTGTAGTATTGTATGCAAAGTTCCTCCAGAAGATGTTGTCTTTAGTCCTACACACTTGTATAGGTGTATGTGTTGAATTAGGAAGGACATGCAAAGACTGTGCCCACTCAACCAATCAGCGTACCTTTATTACCTTACTCCCAGTAACAGAATGGGGTTCTGTCGAGTACATAGAACAGACTTCATGTGTTCTCCACTTAACACTTTATGTTCCATACCAAGTGACCAGATTGTAGATCTTCATAACGCTAATCCGCTCTTGGTGAACGACGGAGACAGCCAGCTAGGGAGGGAGCCCAACACCGAATCCCTTCACTAGAGGAGGACCTTCCACCTATTCAGGTACCACGCCAATGCTTGGTTGCTGTTCTTCCTTTTGGTTACCTATAGCAAATTTTGTTGTAGTGATGTTTCACAGACCCAAATGTGCTATTCTAGACCCTGGTTCCTTAGAGAGTTGCCAAGACCCCACATGCAGGGTGTAGCACCTTTTTGGGAAGAGTCCGAACTGGAGATAGCTTGAGCAAAGGAGTAGAGGCGTAGTTCTGAGTTTCCGTACATCTCTAGCCATTCTAGGTCTTTTCCTTGATTGTTCTAGGTTCTTTCCCCCGCTCGTGCTAGGTTCCCCCGCAAGGATCCAGGCCTCTTCCTTTTAGATATCACACAGGAGGCAGGCTGGATCCTGCAGGAAAACCAGCGAACATACAAGAAAAGGCAGCCGCTTCCCTCCCAACCTGGCCAGGTGAACTGACTTAACAAGAGTAGGCAACCTGCCTGCATGTCCACTAATTAATCATCAAAATGACTGTAAAGCAAGTGTAGCACCCTCCTAGATAGGTGCTAGGATTAGTTAGATTTAGTACTTGTTCACTGTGTTCAGTGGAGCTGTGTGTTTTTTGGTAGGTAAATTTAGCTTGCCTTACTGTAACCAGTATAGCTCTAATTATTGTGTTAGGTAAATGTAACCAGTGCAGCTGATTAATTAGGTCAGTTCAGTGTTCTCAGCTGCTGCTAGTCTGATAGCTCTTTCTGTCTTCTGGAGAGCAGGAGAATTCTATAGAACACAGAATTATGCAGATGGCAGTATGAATATTTATGAAGCCCTGGCCAATCCAAGGGAGCAGAGCCCTGGACACTGCTGGGAAACTGCATAAATACTACAAGAGACTAAGCTTCTGGATCTTTTTCTGCAGAGGATCAGTCCAGCCTGGAGGGCAACACTGCCATGTGCTTGCTGTTCGTAAAGCCTCAGGTGGGCAACCTGAGGGCCTGGATGCTGAAACTACAGAGAGCTAACTGAAGGGCTGTCTGCTCAAGATCTAGTCTGATATTACTGGAGGAAAGTATAACTATAACATGCTTGGGGGACATTCTACACCTGGCTGTGAAGTGGCACATCAAAACTGATATTTTGTGAAAGAAAAAAGTAAGTTACATTTTGCCGCTGACCTTTTTATTTTAAAATATCATGCTCTCCCCACCAAAATCAATTCCAGACCCTCATCATGGGGACCTACACATCCTACATGTGTGCTACTTGGAAAGGGAACCATAGGTAAAAAAAACTAAATAAAAGATAAAAACAACATGGCATTCCCTCAAGTTTAATATCAGATGTTTATCCTTGATGAGGGCCTGATAAGGATATTAAAGGGGGACTCCACATTATAAAAATTAGGGTTCCCCCAAATATCAATACCAGATCCCAATCCAGGGATGCAACCTGGCAGGCCAGGAAAGGAGGGGACAGCAAGAGTGCGCTTTGTCCCAAACCATACAAGACCTTATACCCTCAACATGGGGAAAGTTGATGATGACAAAGGAGGGCAAAGGACTCTTTCCCACAAACTTGGCCTGCCCCCCCCCCCCCCCAGATAACAGACCTCCCTCATGTGAATGAGTAAGGGAGTTCCCCTAGTTACTCATTCACATGAAAAGTAAAAATGTAAATAAACACACTGACACCATGAGAAAGTTGTTTAATGGAAAAACACGCACACCTCACAAAGACCATTATTAAACTCCAAAAAAGTCCTACAGTGTAAATCCGTTCACACCCAGGAACTGCTAGCTTCAAATGACAGCTTCAGACCTCTAAGCTGAATGTAAACAAAGGTTATGGCCAACTTTAAGAATCACCATATTTGGTCAATGATGTCACCTGGGATACCTCATGATGTCACATACCAAATATGATTATGTCCATATTTGGATCTAATTTTGGCCTTGTACCTTTTTTTAAGTATTCCTCTATACTGCCCACAATTTGCTCTTATTTTATTAGGGGTTTCTTTATTTGATGGGGATTGTATTCCCCTTGTTCTGTTAGTAAGGCTTTTGGATGGGATATACCCTTTACTCATTCACATGAAGGTGGTGCAGTATATGGGAGCCTCTGTAAAGTCCTATCCGCAGACCACCACAACCAGCAGCCAACCAGAGTTGTAAGAACAATTCCTTGAGCTCATCAACATGGGGACAAGATGCAATGCCAGGGCTTTCCCCCGTCAAAGTACATTCCCTATATTGAGGGCATGTGGCCTGGTATGTTTAAGGATGTGCCTATCTCACATTTTTTCTTGCTAGCCAGGCTGTATGCTTGGATCAGAGTCTGCTGTGGATTTTGGGGGACCCACACTTTTTTCTTGTTTTTTTACTTGCATTGGGGGTTACCCCTTAAAAGTCACACCAGACCTCAAATGTTTGGTATAAAATTTGGGACCAATCCCATAGTTTTTTTTGTTTAGGACCCCATTAAAATCCATACCAGACCGTTATCAAGAATAAGAATCAGATATTAACATTGCAGGAGACACCATTTTTATTGTTTTATTTTTTTTTGAAGGCCTAATATTTTAGGGGAGATTATCTTGTTAGAGTAGAGCCCTGGCAACGCACCATTACCCCATGTGATGGGGCCAAGGACCTCTTCCTCACAACCCTGGCCCAGTAAATATGGGACACAGTAGGGGGCTTATTGGAATCTGGATGTCCCTTTTAAAGCGGTAGTAAACCGATGAAAAAAAAAAACTTTCCCCTGTAAGACAAATGCATTACCTACTAGCACATTCTGTGAGACTTACCTTAAGCGCTGTCACTGCTGAGAGGGCTTCTATCTTCACCCGGACCTCCTTCCGGGTTCATGGCCTCCAGCTACATGAGTGGTCAGGGCCACGATGACATCAGTTCCATGCACATGCCTTCATTTACAACACCAGCTCTGAAGGTTCGGCACGATATGTTGGACCTTCAGCGTGCATGAGCTCTAAAGTGTCTCATCACCTATCAACCATGAAGTGTCTCATCACCTATCAACATACTACTGATTTCTCATATGTTTTTACATGTGAACGCTGGTCATACTTCATTGATTTAAATTGGAGCGCTGCTTTGAGTATTGGAACTTTGTCTATATGGACTAAGGACTTTTTTTACTTACGTGTATATTTCTTTTTTATTTAGAGGCTGCTTTTATGTACATAGACTTGTGTCATATACATCATATACATTATATATATGTGTTATATATATATATATATATATATATATATATATATATATATATATATACATATATATATATATATATATATGTTTTTTTGGGAATTTCATTTTTCTTGAGCACTGAGTGGTGCAATTAGACCTTTTAGACATTTAGAGATTATTGAAGTATTTTTTTCCACTTGTTAAATAAAATATACCAAAACACTTTTAATGGTATAGCAACCCAAAAGGGAGCAAATATGAGACGTTAGTTGCTAGGGTTCACATACCCTTTGACACTACTGGATATTTCCTGAAGGACAGCAAATCATCAGTTTATGAGTATACCCATTAAACTTTTAATACTAACACCAGTGGAACACATAGATTAAACCTAACAAGCAGAATGCTTAGCATAATACAACCTTGCTGATTTTTTGTTCAGATTTAATTTCTTGTCTAGTTATATAACTTTACAATATCCCTTTGTTCGCTCAATATGCTTGAATAAAGAGAGGTTAAACCAATTAAAGGGTTTAAATGCTCAAACAAAGCCCAGAGTATTGTTTGAAGAGTTTTCTTAGTAATGTGGTTAGAGGGTAAACATATTGTTGCAGTGCTCAAATACATTCTGTAGGCTTCCTTCTACCCAACACTGTTCAGTTTCCTTGAACTCTTTGCTCTGCCAGAGGCAGAGCAAACAGCACTGAAATCTTCTGGGACTGGTGTCAATGGTGGTGGCTACAAAGATAGCAAGGCAGCATGATTGTTTCACCGCCGCCTGAGTAGGAGAGCAAATAGACAGTGATTCATTTAAAAAAATGGTTTTAGCTCTTCATTTGGAGCTATAGCTTGATTGATTTGTAAAGAGCTAATAAAATTAATGCATTAAAACTGGTTGGATGCTCTCATTTTCTATCAAAAGTCACTAAAAATATCTTTCAGTTTTACTGGTCACTTTCCTTTGTAGTTTCTACTCATGAGGGTATAATTTTGCCATTGTGCATTCCAAAATGCTTTTAACAAGGGTGCCGTCAAGTTCCCCTTTTCAATAAGTCCAACCCTTTAGAAGTTATAGTCCCTTTTATCAGCAAGAAAATACTACAGGGACACCATTTTCCAAGTTGAGCACTGTATGTGATACGTCTTTATTTGCGTTAATAGCTAACTTTTCAGAACTAGCTTTTGGGAGATACCTGCTTCCTTCTCCCAGTCCAAGCAGTAAACAGAGTTTGGCAAAGAGTTAAAATGTACTATATGTTCAGACATTAACTAAGTTTACCCACAATCCCCCCAGATTTGTGCCCCGTAATGCCCCAGTATTAGTTTTGTTCTTTGTTCCTGTAGTGAGAAACATGTGAGCGTTGCATACTGTGATCAAGTGGAAACCCAGAGAGCACTTGCAGGCTGAGGCTGCTGTACAATGCAAGGCTAGCATTTAAAGAGGAAGTAAACCCAGATGGGTTTTACTTCCTCTTTTACTCCCTGCAAACCCTGCAAATTAAAAGCATAATGGGCTAGTATTCATCGCATACTAGCCCATTATGTGACACTTACCTGCAAACAAATCCCTTGCTGTCCTCTGTGCAGGCAGCGTCCATCTTTGCCCCTCTTCCTTTCAAAGAGTCAGAGGCCGCAGACTCTGACTCTTTGACTGGCCAGAGCTGCGTGACGTCACTCTGTCACTCCCGCATGCGCGTGGGAGCCGTCAGTCGCTGGGGAAGAAATGGCACAGAGGTCTGTTTCTTCACAGCTCATGCCTGAACGGCGCATGTTTAGGAGATATTTCCACTACCTATAGGTAAGCCTTATTCTAGGCTTACCTATAGGTAAAAGTCAGGAAGGAGGGTTTACAACCACTTTAAGGCAGCACTTCAACTTAAAAGTGATGCTTCTCCATAAGAATACAAGTAACTCTATAAACTATGGATAACAGTTCTTCAATACAGTTCATAACTATTCTCTCTCTGTTTTGTCAGCTTTTCTGATCCGGTACCGCTAAGCTTGTGCTAAACTCCACCAGCCCAGTTAGTTGCTTCACTCCCAGTGACTTTAATTCCTATGTTTTACTTGAATACTAGAAAGATGTACTCTTGTACATCACCCGTGCTTATTGTTCTTCTGAGGCCTCACTCCGTCTTCTGTGACTCCCAGACTGGGTCCCTAGGATTCCCCGTGCCACAATGCCGGACTGCTATTTTTTTGTTGGGAGACTTCTTTTTTTTTTTAAAAAAGAGCACTTTTGATTTAGGGGTGGTAGTTTGTGGTTTTCATTTATTTTGGGATTTCTATTTAATTTTCATTCTATGCTGATAGGGATTTTTTTTTGATGTTTGGGGTGCTCTAAGCACAGCATTGATTTGTTACTGACCATATTCTTTTTCTTGTAGTTGTGTTGTGTTCTGCCAGCAGCTGGCTTTCTCATAAAAGTGGTCCAAGCAGCTCATTAACCGCTGGATTGCTTTCAGGAGCAGTGGGAGAGGACATCCCCCCCTGCCACTTGTCCGTGTTCCTCGGGCTTACCATTTTTATAAGCGCCCCCGAGAAAGTATCCGACAGTGCAGGCGGATGGTTACAGAGGCGGACAGAGACCAGATCATCTCTGATAACCTCTATGGCCTTGGAGGATCCAAGTGACCCCATGATGTCACTTCCAGGTCTATGGAGGAAGTAAACAATTTTTTTTCAAAGCAAAAGATCAAAATGTATTTTTTTTCTTAATCTTTTGCTTTTAAAGGTAAAGGAGAGATTTAGGGTCTTTTTGGCCCCAAGATCGCTCCATAAAGAAGATCTGTCATCTTTATGTCTATTACAAGGGATGTTTACATTCCTTGTAATAGGAACAAAAGGGATAGCATAAAAAAATTAAAGAAACATTGTAAGAATGAAAACATTTTTTAAAGCACCCCCCTCTCACTGTGCTTGCAGAGGTAAAACCATACGCAAGTCTCGTACACATATGTAAACAGTGTTTGCACCACACATGAGTGGTATCACCACAAACGTTAGATCAGGAGCAATAATTCTAACACTAGACCTCCTCTGTAACTATAAACAGGTAATCTGTAAAAAATGTTAAAGCGTTGCTTATGGAGGTTTTTAAGTACCGTAGTTTGTCACCATTCCACAAGCGTGCGCAATTTTAAAGCGTTACATATTGAGAATCTATTTACTCTGCATAACATCATTTTTCATTTTTCATTTATACAAAAAATGTAGGTATATATCATTTTTAGTTCTTTTTAAACTACGGTAATTAAAGTGTATTTTTTCCAAAAAAAAACTGTGTGAGAAAAACTGCTGTGCAAATACCGTGTGACATAAATTGCAACAATTGCCATCTTATTCCCTAGAGTCTCTGCTAAAAAATATATATATAATGTTTGGGGTTAAAAAGTATTTTTGTAGCAAAAAATACTGATTGAAACTTGTAAACAACAAGTGTCAGAAAGACTTGGTCTTTAATTGAGAGCTTCTGCCTTTACAGTTTTTTTGTTTAATACCTGTTGATCTTGCAAGTGAATTCAACTTTCTGTAATGGT
Source organism: Lithobates clamitans (assembly GCA_037952925.1). Classification (NCBI taxonomy): domain Eukaryota; kingdom Metazoa; phylum Chordata; class Amphibia; order Anura; family Ranidae; genus Lithobates; species Lithobates clamitans. Next base: position 1,073,291 of record JBBGZY010000876.1, read on the forward strand.
GTGGCAACAATGCTGCACTGCTTCTATTTTCATGGTAGCATTGCCACACTCATGTAAGGTGTGCATACCTGAACTACACTGGATAAAAAAAAAATATTGCAAGGGGCGAGGCTATCAGCTAATTTACCAGAATGTTACTTCTCATTCAGCACTTGCCCACTTCTAGCCTACACACTTTCTAGATGGACAGCACTTACCACTGTGAGCTGCAGTGTCTGTGAGGGTGAGCAAGCATGTGAGACACAAATGAAGGAGGATTTGGCTTAGTCAGAGAAGGTAAAAGAAATTTTTTTGACTTCATGAAGATTGTGCATCATCAAACAGAAACACAGAAGAGTGATACAGTTTACTGTATATATATATTTATATATATACTGAATACTTATTAGGACCATGTGATATTTCAGCTTTTCTTTTTTAATAAATCTGCAAAAATGTCAACAATTCTGTGTTTTTCTGTCAATATGGGGTGCTGTTTGTACATTAATGAGGAAAAAAAGGAACTTAAATGATTTTAGCAAATGGTTGCAATATAACAAAGAGTGAAAAATTTAAGGTGGTCTAAATACTTTCCGTCCCCATTGTATATATTATATATATATATATATATATATATATATATATATATATATATATATATATATATATATATACAGCCCCTCACACTTTTTAAAATATTTTATTATATCTTTTCATGTGACAACACTTAAGAAATGACACTTTGCTACAATGTATAGTGGTGAGTGTACAGCTTGTATAACAGTGTAAATTTGCTGTCCCCTTAAAATAACTTAACATACAGCCATTATTGTCTAAACTGCTGGCAACAAAAGTGAGTACAATCCTAAGTGGAAATATCCAAATTGGGCTAAATTGGCCATTTTCCCTCCCTGTGTCATGTGACTCATTAGTGTTACAAGGTCTCAGGTGTAAATAGGGAACAGGTGTGCAAAATTTGGTGTTATCACTCTCACTCTCTCACAATGTACATGAGTCTGTTTACATATCTTAGAATATACATCTAATTGAAATATATTTTACATAGTTAATAGTTAAATACTTATCTTGACTCTATGCAACAACTATATTATAGATAGGGATGAGCCGAACACCCCCCGGTTCGATTCGCATCCAGAACATGCGAATGGAACGAAAGTTTGCGTGAACATTCGAACACCGTTAAAGTCTATGGCACTCGAACGTGAGAAATCAAAAGTGTGAATTTTAAAGGCTAATATGCAAGCTATTGTCCTAAAAACAGTTTGGGGACCCAGGTCCTGCCCCAGGGGACATGTATCAATGTAAAAGAAAGTTTTAAAAACGGCCGTCTTTTCGGGAGCAGTGATTTTAATGATGCTTAAAGTGAAAAAATACAAGTGAAATATTCCTTTAAATATCGTACCTGGGGGGTGTCTATAGTATGCCTGTAAAGTGGCGCGTGTTTCCCGTGTTTAGAACAGTCCCTGCACAAAATGACATTTCTAAAGGAATAAATGTCATTTAAAACTGCTAGCGGCTGTAATGTAATGTTGGGTCCTGGCAATATGGATGAAAATTATTGAGAAAAACGGCATGGGTAACCCCCCAGCCCATTACCAGGCCCTTTGGGTCTTGTATGGATATTAAGGGGAACCCCGCACCCAAAAAAAAAGAAAAGGCGTGAGGCCCCCGGGCCCTATATACGCTGAACAGCAGTATACAGGCGGTCCGCGGGTTACAAACAAGATAGGGACTGTATGTTTGTTTTTAAGTTGAATCTGTTTGTAATTTGGAACAGGTACATTTTTTAAGTGTAGCTCCAGCCAAAAAATCTATTTTTAAGCTTTTTGGATAACATAGGTAAGGGCTATCATCACCCCTGTAACATTTGTTTTGCTGTCTGTGCCCCTGTTCAGAAGATTTCACCTCACTTTGTGTCCCAATGACAATTGGATTTTGAAAATTTTGGGTTTTTAGGGAAATAAGGATTGGTGATAATAAAGCATCAGTGGAGACACCTTTTTTCCAATATCAACTCTCACAGGAGAAAATTTCCCTTCCTAGGGGTAGATTTTCTCTCACTTCCTGTTGTCGCCCTGTGTTTGTAAGTAGGAGTCATTTGTAAGTCGGATGTTTGAAAGTAGGGGACCGCCTGTATATACTATACGGCCTGCCCTATATAATCTGATTGGGGTCTTAGGTGTTGGTGGTACCAGAACACTGTAAGCCCTCACAGTTCCTCTTGGTGGGCGCTGGAATGGGCCCAGCTGTGAAATATTATATCAAGAATTGTAATTACATGCCCCTGTTGAACAGGCACAGAAAAATTGGACCTTTGGGGATGGTGGTGGTGCCACAACACTGTGAGCCCTCACAGTTACTCTTGGTGGGCGCTGGAACGGGCCCTGCTGTGAAATATTATATCAAGAATTGTAATTACATACCCTTGTTGAACGGGGTCAGAAAAATTGGGCCTTTGGTGGTGGTGTTGCCACAACACTGTAAACCCTCACAGTTACTCTTGGTGGGCGCAGGAATGGGCCCTGCTGTGAAATATTAGATCAAAAATTGTAATTACACACCCCTGTTAAACAGGGACAGAAAAATTGGGTCTTAGGAAGTGGTGGTGGTGCCAGAACACTGTAACCCCTCACAGATTCTGTTGTTGAGCACAGGAACGAGCCCTGCTGTGAAATATTAGATCAAAAATTGTAATTACGCGCCCCTGTTAAACAGGGGCAGAAAAATTGGGCCTTAGGCAGCGGTGGTGGTGGTGACACAACATGGTAAAGCCTCACAGATACTCTTGTTGAGCACAGGAACGGGCCCTGCTGCACAATATTACAGCAAAAATTGTAAGTACATGCCCCTGTTAAACAGGGGCAGAACATTTGGACCTTAGGCACTGGTGCTGGTGCCACAACACTACAACCCCTCACAGATACTCTAGTTGATGCAGGAACATGCCCTGCTGCGAAATATTACAGCAAAAAATGTAATTACGCACCCCTGTTAAACAGGGGCAGAAAAATTGGGTTTTAGGCACTGGTGGTGGTGCCCAGACCCAAAAATGTTCTTAGAAGCTATCAACATGAACATTGAGGAGGAATAGGATAGTCACTCAGCATAACAAGATAGTCACTCAGCATCAGCATAGGCAGTCTTCAAAGGATCTTACATTAATAAAAAAATGAATCGGTTACATAAGCATCAGGTGCTTGGTAACTGGTGAGCCAAGATTGATTAATTTTTATGAAGGTGAGCCAAACAACCGAGTCTGTGGATAGGTGCACTCTGTGATTGGTTACACAGCCTCCAGCATCACTGAATGTGCGTTCAGATAGAATGCTGGATGCAGGACAGGCCAGTAGCTCAATTGCATACTGTACAAGCTCTGGCCAGTGATTCATCCTCAAGATCCAGTAACCCAGTGGATTTTCGGTTGTAAAGGTCTCCAAGTCTGATCTTGCCCCAAGGTATTCCTGCACCATGTAAATCAGACGCTGGCGATGGTTGCTGGAACCGATACCTTGGGGCTGTGGACTAAAAAATAGTCTGAACGCATCGGTCAGACGGCCACCTTCTCCACCGCTCCTTCTGTGACTGACCGAAGCCTCGGCAACACGTTGTCCAGGAGGACCAGGAATTGTACCCTCCCAGCCTCTGGAAATGCATTGCACAAACCATTCTGCAAGGCCTCCCGAAGATGTATCATCCTCTTCTCCCTCTGCGAAGGCTGGATAAGTTCCGCAACCTTACCCTTGTAACGTAGATCAAGAAGGGTTGCCAGCCAGTACTGATCCCTCTCCTTGATACCACGAATCTGAGGGTCCTTTTGCAGGCTTTGCAGGATCGGGGAGGCCATGCAGCATAGGTTTGCTGAGCCATTCGGTCCGGAGTCCTCTGGGTCACTAAGGATGACATGATCCGCAGCCACCTCCTCCCAGCCACGTACAAGTCCATCGGTTTCTGGGGACTGAAAACGATTCCTTGAAGACTGCTGTTGAGTGCCAGGCTCCACCTCCATGTTGACACAATCCTCCTCCTCCTGCAGCGTAAGTTTACAAAGGCATTAAATTATGAGTCCTCTGGGTCACTAAGGATGACATTGTCAGGAACTACCTCTTCCCAGCCACGTACAACTCCTTGGGTTTCTGGGGACTGAAAACTATCCCTTGAAGACTGCTGTGTGTTATCCTCTACATCTATGATGACACAATCCTCCTGCTCCTCTTTTTCCTGTGTGTTTGGCGGCCCCGCAGGAATGCTATGTGGATAAAGGGGGCCTTGAGAGGTAAGGAAGTCCTCCTCTTCCTCCCTCTGTTCTGCCTCAAGTGCCCTGTCCATTATTCCACGCAGCGTGTGCTCCAACAGCAAGACAAGACGGACAGTATCACTGATGCATGTACTGTCACTGCGTACCATCCTCGTGGCCTCCTCAAATGGTGACAGGACAGTGCATGCATCCTTGATCATTAGCCACTGGCATGGCGAGAAAATCCAAGCTCCCCTGACCCTGTCCTTGTGCCATACTCACACAGGTACTCATAGATGGCCCTCTGTTGCCTGTGCAGCCGATGCATGATTGCCAATGTTGAGTTCCACCTGGTGGGCATGTCACAGATGAGGCGGTTCTTGGGCAGGTTGCATTCCTTTTGAAGGTCAACCAGCCGAGCACTGGCATTGACTGGCAGAAATGCCCACAGACTTTCCTGGCCTGCCTCAGGAGATCCTGTAAGCTCAGGTACCTGCAAAAGAACCGCTGCACCACCAAATTAAAGCGGGGTTCCACTCAAATTTTTAACTTAATATTACCCCCTTCAGTTAATTGCATAGATGTTCAAATGCCGCACAAAATTTTTTTTTATCGCTGTAATTACCTTTATTGTGGCACTTCCTGTCTCTCCTCCCATGGGAGTAGGCGTGTTTATTGCCTTTCCCCGGCGCCGCACTGTCTCCTGGGAGCTTAGTGTCAGGCTTCCCAAGATTCAGTGCGAAAACAATGATCATGCTCCTGAACAAGCTGTGAATGAACAGCATTCACTGCATCCAGGAAAACAATGCTTGTGGGCTTCACATGCCCACAAGCAAGATGGAAACAGCCAGCATCACATTTTATAAGTTATTCTTCAGTATGAAAACAGACAAAGGCGGAAATATTACACCCAAACTGTGAGTATTATTTTGGGATTAGCAAAGTGTCTCATTGACCTAAAAAAAAAAAAAAAAAAAATTGATCGCTGTACTCCCGCTTTAAGGATGTGAGCCAAACAGGGAACATGGGTGAAGTGTCCCTGTCGGAGGGCGGAGAGGAGGTTGGTGCCATTGTCGCAAACCACCATTCCTTGCTGAAGCTGGCATGGTGTCAACCACCTCTGAACCTGCCCCTGCAGAGCTACCAGAATCTCTGCCCCAGTGTGGCTCCTGTCCCCTAAGCAGACCAACTCAAGCACTGCATGGCATCTTTTTGGATTATTATTTATGGAGGCGTGGTGGCAGAACAAGCTCCAACATTACTGCACCCTGTCCTGCACCTTTCCCTGCTGCCAGCAGAGTTACCCAGTGCGCCATGAAAGAAAGGTAACATCCCTGTCCATGGCTGCTGGACCATGATGCCATATGCACATTACCGCTGACCGCCCTGTCCAACGAGGCCAAGACATTGCCTTCCACAATCCAGTAGAGAGCCGGAATGGACTTCCGAGAAAAAAATGGCGTTTGGGAACCTGCCACTGAGGTACCGCACATTTCACAAATTCTTGAAATAGGGCAGAGTCTACCAGCTGAAAAGGCTATAGTTGGAGTGCTAGCAATTTAGCCAAACTAGCATTCAGCCACTGAGCATGTGGATGGCTGGGACCAAATTTCTTTCGACAGTTTAGCAACTGGGGTAGGGAATTTTGCCTGCTACAATCGGATTTAGGTGTACCGCTAGCAGATTGCCTGCAAGTGCTTGGGACACCTAATTCTACACCTTCATTTCTCTCAGTGCAGGTCTCTGAGAGGACTGAAGGTATAGTGGGGTTGAAGATCCCAACTGATGAGGAGCAAGGAGAGGTTTGACTTGTTCTTTGGTGTGGGTCTTTTAAGTACTGTTGCCAACAGACTGCATGGAAGTTCGACATATGTCTGGTCAAGCATGTGGTGCCCAAGTGGCTGCTGTTTTGGCCACGCTTGATACGGTTTAGACATATGTTGCAAACAGCAACGGTGCGATCTGCTGCACATGTCTCAAAAAAGGCCCACACCAAAGAACTTTTGAAAAAAACGCACGGAGTCAGCAGCGCCCTGAACATGCGGAGCTTTGCGGTGTGATGCAGTCGGTTAGCTGTCCTTAAGCTGGCCCCTGGAGGGCATCCTTCCTCTTTGGAGATGTGCCTCCTCCTCCTCCTCTTCCTCCTCCTCTCTTCTATCAGGCACCCATGTAGAGTCAGAGACCTCATCATTCCCTCCCTCCTCGCCACTGGAGCCAGGAATGGCCTGCAGTCAGATATAGACTTGGCTAGACTGGAATGCAGTGGATATATATATGTTGGAGACTGTATATATATTTAATGCACTGCAGATCACTGAATAACCTGCCTGCCTGCCTGAAAGTGTATTTGAAAATGTATACCAGCAATAGCCTGCAGTCAGATATAGGCTTGGCTAGACTAGAATGAAGTGGATATATATATATTGGAGACTGTATGTATATTTAATGCACTGCAGATCACTGAATCACTTGCCTGCCTGCCTGAAAGTGTATTTGAAAACGTACACCAGCAATGGCCTGCAGTCAGATATAGGCTTGGCTAGACTAGAATGCAGTGGATATATATATATGTTGGAGACTGTATATATATTTAATGCACTGCAGATCACTGAATCACTTGCCTGCCTGGCTGAAAGTGTATTTGAAAACGTACAAAAGCAATGGCCTGCAGTCAGATAAAGGATTGGCTAGACTAGAATGCAGTGGATATATATATGTTGAAGACTGTATATATATTTTATGCAATGCAGATCACTGAATCACTTGCCTGCCTGCCTGCCTGCCTGCCTGAAAGTGTATTTGAAAATGTACACCAGCAATGGCCTGCAGTCAGATATAGGCTTGGCTAGACTGGAATGCAGTGGATATATATGTTGGAGACTGTATATATATTTAATGCACTGCAGATCACTGAATCACTTGCCTGCCTGCCTGAAAGTGTATTTGAAAACGTACACCAGCAATGGCCTGCAGTCAGATATAGGCTTGGCTAGACTAGAATGCAGTGGATATATATATGTTGAAGACTGTATATATATTTTATGCACTGCAGATCACTGAATAATCTGCCTGGCCTGATTAAAATATGAGTGCCCCACACATGCACATGCATTCTGATGGATAAATGCGGGCAGGTGGACTGAAGGGCGAATGATCGAACAGCTGATGTTCGAGTCGAACTCATGTTCGACTGGAACAGAAAGCTCATCCCTAAGGCTGCTTTCACACTGGGGCGGTAGGGGGCGTCGGCGGTAAAACAGTGCTATTTTTAGCGCTGTTTTACCGCGATATTCGGCCAAAAAGGGTTAAAACCACTCGTATAGCGCGGCTATAGCCGCGGTATTGCCGCGGTATAGCCGCGCTGTCCCATTGATTTCAATGGGTAGGAGCGATTTAAGAGCAGTGAATACACTGCTCCTTCAAAAGATGCGGTTTGCAGGAGATTTTTTCTTCTCCTGCCAGCGCACCGCTTCAGTGTGAAAGCCCTCGGGCTTTCACACTGAACAAACAGCGGAGGCTGTTTTGGGGCGGTTTGCAGGCGGTATTTTTAGCGCACTAACGCCTGCAAACCGCCCCAGTGTGAAAGGGGTCTAATTCTAGATATATGATTGATCTCCTCATAACACCCCTGAAGAAAGACATTGATACTCTGCAACGCATCGGGTGAACCAAGAGGATCTCATTAGTGATATAAATGTGGTGATTTTGTACACAGGAATTGTAACCGTTCCATTTCAATTGTTTTTACTCTATTAATTATGTTCAATAAACTATATCTTTTATAAGTAACTTACTATGTTAGTGCCTTCAAAGTCCACTTAGGGGTATTTTTCCTGTGTTTAGCTAGCTTGGATGTGGCACCCCATGAGGACACAATCACCGTTATAATTTTCTGAGTGCACAAAGCAAGGTCCATAAAGACATGGATGAGCGAGTTTGAGGCAAAGGAACTTGACTGGCCTGCACAGAATTCTGACCTCAACCCAATAAAACACCTTTGGGATGAATTAAAGCAGAGATTGCGAGCGAGTCAGGCTTTCTCATGTAACATCAGTGCCTGACCTCACAAATGCGATTCTAAAAGAATGGTCAAATATTCCCATGGACACACTCCCAAACTTTGTGGACAACCTTCCCAGAAGAGTTGAAGCTGTTATAGCTACAAAGGGTGGGCCAACTCGATATTGAACCCTACTGATGAAGACTGGGATTTCATTAAAGTCCCAATACTTTTGGTAATTTAGTATATATATATATATATATATATATATTTATTTATTTGAAATGACATATACTCCCCATGAAAGTGCCCAGTTTCCCATATATATATATATATATTTTTTTTTTTACAAAGATTAGCCGTAAAATGGCTAGATCTCACAAACAGGATTCATCCCTCATAGACATCAATAGGATTCACCACTAAGATTGGGTTTACCAAACTTCAAACAGGATTCATCAAAGTCTTGGTGAATCAAACCCGGGCAGATTTACTCATCCCTATCTACTGTAGGAGCTCAATGAAAGCATGCAATTCTAAGCACCACTGCTTACTGTATGTATACAATCATTATAGAATTCGTTATATTCACTCTAAGAATTACCAAATGTCAACTTAGATATTCACTAGACGAACAAACTAAAATGTCTTCACATTTTTCCATTATAGACAGAATGCTTAGAAATCCTAGTAATTCATTTCGCTTTGTTATGTCCTGAATAGTTTTTCGTAATGAATGTGTAGGACTCGTTCACTTGAGAGGTGTTCTCCCTCTAGTAGCTCAACTCTTTGCCCTTTTGCAGCTATATGGGCTTTTCTGTACCAATGAGAGGAACCATTTATCTCTATGGATAAAGGGAGCTTTAATTCTAACATAGAGATGAACATTTCAATACACAGGGACCTACTGTATTCTGTATGTGCATTTTCTGACCTGGGCATGTGCTCACCTCATTGTCTCTGAATGAACAGCTTATAAGTTTCTAGACTGGTTTCTCCTCCAACTTACTAGGTCTGGTAATGGAATCATGCCATGCATTTGGGAAGGGCAAAAACAAAATTTGTCCCAAGCCTGGCATTGATAGTTGGCATATGTATTCATTTGCCAGTGTTTGTAAACCATCTATGGAATTTAAAGTGGTTGTAATGTCAGTAGATTTTTTATCTGAAAGTGGATGTTAACCCGAATTTTTTTTTTTTTGATTGCATAATGTAGAGTATAAGATTTCCTATCATTTGAGCCCAGTCTTGCCACACAGAGTTAATCCAGCTCTGAGCAATCCTCTTTTACTGTTCAGTGAGATAAAACTTGACAAACAAGAGAAAAACTTTGTCAAATCCTCCCCCTTGCTGTGAGTGACAGGTGATTTACATATCTCGTGCACTAGCCTAAGAGACATGCACTATTTCTTAATTCCCACCCCACTCCTTTCTTCAGCAGCTCTGCAAGGATTGGCTGTTTCACAACTCAGCATGATTTGGCATGCTGAAGTCATGTGGTTACTTTCCTGTCTTTTCACTAGATGTTAGAGATCATAGCAGAAGTTCAGTGTTAGAAATACACAGGAGAAAATGCATATTGACAAGGGAAGTGTAGAGGTGGACGGGGAGTCTACTGACATCACAACTCCACCCACCAAGCTCCAGACAACAGACCCACCCACAGAATATGCAGTTTTTCGGGTCTCATAACAGACAGAGGGGAGACATTTGACAGGAAAAGATACATGCAGGAGGCATGTATATCCTTATAGATAACCCCTATGGCAGTAGTTTAGAAAGGATGACATTGGGTTTACATCCACTTTAATGCATTCTATGCATTGAAATAAAAACCTTCTGTGTGTAGCAGCCCCCCTCAGCCCCCCTGTTACTTACCTGAGCCCCAACTCGATCCAGCGATGTTGCAGGGGAGTCTAAGACTCTCCCTCCTGATTGGCTGAGACACAAAATGGGCGCCATTAGCACCTGCTGCTGTAAATCAAATTCAGTGAGCCAATGAGGAGAGAGAGGGGGTGGGGCCAAACCGTGGCTCTCTGTCCGAATGGACACACATAGCAGCGGCTCGGGTGCCCCCATAGCAAGCTGCAGAGGGAGGGGAAGGGCCAGGTGCCAAAAAGAGGAGGTTCGGGGCTGCTCTGTGCAAAACCACTGCACAGAGCAGGTAAGTATAACATGTTTGTTATTTTTAAATGAGAAAAACTGAGACTTTAGTATCACATTAATTCTCTGAAACAGCAGGAAAAAACAGCACTGGTAAAAAAAAAGTTGATGTTTATAAAAACCATAGTTAATCTGTTGCAAAAATGTACTTAGATGATGTTATATATTTCTTCACTTTTTTATTCTTATAAAAATATTTTAGTGCATAATATTTAAACATTTCTAAGGACCAAAACAAAGCACCATCTTACAGAACATACCATGCTTATAACATCATTGTATAGAATGCAACTTCAAGGCATTTTCTCTCCATCCTTTACTCATGTATTAGAAACATTTCTTAAACACGGCCATGGATTCATCACAATGGAACATAAGGGAGGTGGGGGATGACAGTACCCACAATGCCTTGGGCGACCGATCAGAGCAATGTTTAAAGTAGTAGTGTTGAGTGTAGAGGGATGAAAACACCTGTCAGATTTTTATTATGGAGATTCACCTTCTTTATTTATCCTGGTGATTACCTGGCTGTTACTGAAAATTAAAGTAAAATGAAAGTTAAAAAAAAATCCAAAATTTTGAGTGGTCACCAGAACAGGAAATCTTCTAATCTTTCAATCCAATATTCCAGTTCTTGGACCCTGGTGACTACCATCACTTTCCTCACTTTGGAGAGATTTTTCTGAGGTGTTGAGGCTAGGGGGCAGAAAGTAAAGAGAAATCTCCCAAGTAGGACACAGATTGCAAGAAACCTGATGGGGGTTATAACCTTCCCTTACTCAATGTAAAATAAATAAAAAAAACAGTACACCTTATTGTATGCTGGTTGTAATGCTTAGTATCTGTTCTTATTCTCTACACATGTGGATGTTACAACAATTCTCTTGTTCTGTATGTTTGGGGCAACTCTCAATATGTGTTCCTATTCGGTATGATTCTGTATGTATGGGCATTGCACAATGCCACTGTTCTTACTGTGCACATTCTCCATGGAAACTCTCTATTTTCTTTCCTATTGTGTATGTAGGGACACCATCTTAACAATTCTCTTGTCTGTATGCTAGGTGTAATTCTTAGTATCTGTTCTTATTCTCTATGATTCTTTACATATGGACACTGTACAATACCCCTTTTATTACACTGGGTGAAATGCTTTTATTTTGTATCTATGAATTGTGTACAATAGTACTTCTCTTATTCTGTATGCTGAGTTTAATACCTTTGTCTGCACAAGCCTGCTTTTTTGATACTTTTGATGACATCTTGTGTGTATTCTTGTCTTTCTGCATACAAAGCAGATGCTGACAAGTGGTGACCTTTAAATAGATTCTAGTGGCATGAAGTGATCCCACTAAGTAACTTTATGAATTCTCATGGTGACTCTGTTATACTGTTTTAGGAAAGTTGAGGATAAAGGTTAAAGTTTAACTAAAGGCAATTTTTTCCCCCCTTTTGGATAGAAGGAGGGTTATAACTCCTGTCATATGTTTGCCAACTGTGTCACATTAAGGAGATCTCCCTTCACTTCTTGTCCCAAAGCAGGAAATTAGAAGAAATCCCTCCAAAGTGGGGAAATCCTGGTTTGACACCAAGTCACAAAAACCAGAGTTCCCATTAAAAGATTTCCTCTTTATTACTGTTCTGGGGACAACTCAAAATGTGGGATTTTCTTTTACTTTCACTTTAAATGATAACGTTAAACAAATGGAGAGGGTGAATCTTCTTAACAGGGGCACAGGCAGCATTAAAAACTGACAGGGGTTCTAATCCCTCTCCACTCTATCCAAAACTAAAAAAAGGTTTGCCTTTAGTTACACTTTATTTTTATAATGTCCAATTTTACCCTGTACCAAATTATACAGCATCTTTCGAGTACCCAGTCCAATGGGGGTATTATCTGTCCAGTTGGGGCAACATCTGCTTGGTTTGTAAGATGGGGCTGGTCCATCCTCACGTGAAGCACTTTGCAGTCAGGCACCAGCCCATAGTGGCAGGTTGCAGGGCATTCAGATAGCTCATCCCATAACCAATACTGTCCAGTGTACAGATGGTGACCAGAGGCCTAAACTCTCCATCCTCCTAAACTTTGTGCGGGTAACCTCCTCTTCCCCAGTACTTGCATACTCGGCCCAAGCATACACTGCTCTTTTAGCTAGGTTTTCAACAGTAAGCATATTTCTTACTCCACTCCCCCGGTATTGGCTGTAAAAATACTTCACGCTAATAAATATAACACAGATGTTTCCAAATGCAGTCAAATGTCTTTACTTGTGAAATGCAAGCATAACAGTCCAGGTAATGGCATTAACTTAGTCCAAATAGGGGCTTGAGGACAGAGATGCATAGCACCAGGTTCCTTGTGGTTTCTTCTAGTTGACTTAGTCCCCTGATGTGTTCTCCTTGCAGCGCACCCTCGAAGGAGCCACTGAGTGAATAAGCCCTCTGAGACTAATATGATGGATGAACTATTGATGTTACCACTTTGACCACTCTGACACACCACCTGTTCAATAAGACAGGCAACACATACATTAGGAACTGTAGATCTATTAATATTAAACAAAATAAAAGTAAAGTAATACATCCAATAACCAAAAAGAAAAACCCCCTAATGTTATACAAAGACCTTCTATGCTACAGAAGTTTGTGGACAATAAGTCAAAGAATGACCGGGCCCGTGCTTCACCAGATACTAAGATCTGCCTAAACTGTAGTGGGATCACAAGGGATGCAATAATGGCAGCTAAGCAATATAGTACCAATCCCTCTGGAGACTATGCCACCACCAGACCCTTGGAACGACCCAGCTATGTTCAAGCCTGCCTACCGGACTTTATTGTACACACATTAATGAACCTCCAATAATGAAGTAAGGCATGGATGGCAAACATCTGTGGATGAGGAGCGCAGGATTTGGTTTTGTCAGCTTGATGGTGGTGCACAATTGGTGGAGCTCAACGGTCTTCGCTTGCCTAAAGTCAGGAGGACATAGAATACCCTTTAGAATTCATAATGTCTGGACTTTACTGAGTTTGGGCCTTTCCTGGTTGTGTAAGGAATGCCCTCACTATTCCCTCCCCCTACTTCTTTTTTTATCATTGATATTGTTGAGTTTGGTTGTACTTTGTTGCTATTTCATTTTCCAGGGCCTCTTTGGGGGTCCCTGAGGCCTCACCCTAACCTGTTTAGATGTAAAGATTGCACTATGATACCAAAAGTATTGGGAGGCCTGCCTTTACACAAACATGAACTTTAATGGCACCCCAGTCATAATCTGTAGGGTTCAATATTGAGTTTGCCCACCCTTTGCAGCTATAACAGCTTCAACTCTGGGAAGGTCAGGCACTGATGTTAGACGTGAAGGCCTGGCTTGCAGTCTTTGTGCACTGTCCCCTCAGGCAGGAACCAGGTCCCCAAACACTTTTTATTGCAATAACTTGCATATAAGCATTTAAAATTAGCACTTTTGATTTTTTCACGTTCATGTCCCATATAGACTTTAACCACTTCATTCAGCCCCGGAAGAATTTACCCCTTTCCTGACGAGAGAACTTTTTCGATACGGCACTGCGTCGCTTTAATTGACAATTGCGTAGTCATGTGACTTTGCACCCAAACAAAACTGATGTCCTTTTTTTCCCACAAATAGAGCTCTATTTGTGGGAAAAAAGGACATCAATTTTTGGTGGTATTTGATCACCTCTGTGTTTTTTACGCTATAAACAAAAAAAGAGCGACAATTTTGAAACAAAAGCAATATTTTTTACTTTTTGCTATAAAAAATATCCCCAAAAAATATATAAAATAACTAATTTTTTTCTCAGTTTAGGCTGATATGTATTCTTCTACGTTATTTTGGTAAAAAAAAAATTGCAATAAGAGTATAAATATATATAGACTGGTGTGCGCAAAAGTTATAACGTCTACAAAATAGGTGATAGTTTATAGCATCTTTATTATTATTTTTTTTTTATTAGTAATGACGGTGATCTGCAATTTTTATCATGACTGTGACATTATGGCGGACACATTGGAAACTTTTGACACCATTTTGGGACCATTGTCATTTATACAGCGATCAGTGCTATAAAAATGCACTGATTACTGTGTAAATGACAATGGCAGGGAAGGGGTTAAACACTAGGGGGCGATCAAGGGGTTAAGTGTGTCCTAGGGAGGTGTTCTAACTGTGGGGGGATGGGCTTCCACTGACATGACAGTGATCACTGCTCACGATGACAGGGAGCAGTAGATCTCTGTCATGTTGCTAGGCAGAACAGGGAAATGTCTTGTTTACAAGGCATCTCCCCGTTCTTCCACTCTGTGACACGATCGCGGGCCCCCTGGCGGACATCAAGTCCACGAGACCCGTGGGCTCGGTCACGGAGCATGCAGCGCACCCACAATGCCGCAATTTAAAGGGGATATACCTGTACGCCCATTTGTCCAGCCATGCCATTGTGCTGACGTACATCATCATGCGCTGGTCGGCTAGTGGTTAACGGTGTTCGCGCAAATTTTTTCCCCGTTCGCATGTTCTGCTGCGAACTGAACCGGGGCTGTGTTCGGCTCAACCCTACCCCACAGTAAGCAGCTTGCTATGGGGCACTCAAGCCAAGCTGCAGCTCAGTGTATCCATTCACAGAATGCATTAAGATAAAAAACCTTCTGCCTTTACAATCACTTTAAGTATCAGTATCTGCTGTATAGTGTAAGGAATGTTACCAACCCTCTCATTGAACTCCTGCAGTTCAGCTGACGGTACTAGTGGGAGAAGGGCCCCTCGTGGACTGATGCATTGACTCAGGTGGAACCCCCTTGGCACCTCTGGAACAGCTGGAAGTAGACCAATGATCCCACTCTGTTTCTCTGGAATAGCTGAGTATAGACTAGTGATCCCACCCTGTATCCCTGGGACAGCTGAGGATAGACTGGCAAACAGGCGTCAGTGATCTCAGCACTCCCGAATACCTGTTATTTTTCCCGTTCTAGCGCCAAGTCCCCGAACCTTCCTAGGAAGTTTGTATAAGTTCTCTCTGCCCCTCCTCTCCAGTTGCTGGAACTTCTGGGAGCTGTAGTTTTTTTCCCCCAAAATAAAGGTTTTGGAACTATACATCCCATTCTCCCCTATGGCACCCAATCTGGGTCTATCAGAAAGGGGCAATGAAAGTCAACATAATAGGAAATCATGCTTAGACTTGCTGTCCCACAACAGTTGGGTGTAGTTCAGTTAAACAATACTTACAGAGTATTTGTGCCAGTACCTGGCTACATCCTCATGGTTTGAGCTACTTCTACCCGGTTGGGGGAGGACAGGGGGAAACACCAAGCACTGTCTCTCTGCAGTATTCAGTCTCAAGCTCTCTCTCCTGTTTCCCCTTCTTGCAGTCCTTTACTGTAGGATGGTGGAGACAGCAAAGAAGACCCTCCAGGCAGAAGCCCCTTCCCCAAAGGGGAGAGGACAAACACCCCCGACAGCAGCTACTCTCTGTCTTTTTCCTGGTCAAAAAGCCCCAAACCTGCACTCCACCCACCTTATATGAGGCCACTCACGTTACACTCCATCAGATGGATGGAGCAAAACCTTAAGGGGACCTCTACCTGCCAACAGGCTGGTGTAGAAAAATCACAAAATTATAACATACATAAAAAAGTGGCTGATGATGGACAAGATCCTCTCTTCTTCAGATTTACTCCCAGAAGTGAGTGGTGCTCAAAGATGCAGAGAATGAAGCTGACATGATTACATCAGCAATGTTGTACGCATTATTCAATTGTAAATGCAGGACACCATGGTGATAGCCCTTCATGGGCCAGGTCCATGACAACCTGCACTCACAGCATGTTCTCAGTCACCTGGGTTAAATGACGCTGAATGTCATTCAACATTGAAAACTGAGGATATCTTGTGACAAAAAAGAGATATTGTGTGTGTGTGGGGGGGGGGGCAGCATTGGAGGGTAGGTGAGTATTGCAGCCACAATTGCTTTTTATTCTAAACACTGGTGGAGTTTATCCATTTTACATTTTCAGAAACCAAACTTTTTAATTACTGCCACTTATAACTCTAGCATGTCTTTATACACTTTGTTATAATGGATTGACATTTGCAGTGCTGTGTTAATCTGTGTGTTTTATACTCTGGAACAGGATTCTCTAAACAAAGGGCCAGTTTACTGTCTGTCAGACTTTAGGGGAACTGGACTGTGGCCTTTGGGAGTAGAAAGGGTCCCAACATCAGTGGGAAAAATATAATGTCCAATCTTTGGTGTTGGTGGGAGGAAATGTGCCCTATCGTTGATGCCATTAAGAGGAAATGTGCCCCATCATTGGTGTCATTGGGGCCAATTGTAGATGTCATTGGGAGGAATTGTGCCCCATCATTGGTGTTGTTGGGCTCAATTGTTGGTGTCACTGGGAGAAATTGTGCCCCATTGCATGACCGCGCAAATGTCAGTTAAGACAACACAGTGCCGTAGCGCAAAAAATGGCCTGGTCATTAAGGGGGCGAATCCTTCCGGGGCTGAAGCGGTTAAGAAGAGCACAAGGTGATAGATTGTAGAAGAGCAGGGATTAGAAGCCATGCTGGGGTCTGAGGAACACTGAGAGGTAAAATCTGGCCCTGTCATCAGGCTAGTAATACAGTAGATAGAAATTAAGTCTTAGAGGGAAGAACTAGTCAAAGAAAGTTACATATTATAAGTGTGCATCTTGTACATGGAGTACCCTATGCAAATGAGCAGACAATGCTATATAGCAAAACAATCCCTGTCTTATGAAATAAAATGTTATGGACAAAACAGACACCCTGACAAACTACCTTGTATGCAAAATAACCGTGTGTGAAAGGGTTATGTACTAAGGTATGTAAAAGCATTCCTCTAGGCAAAACTGTTCCTTATGCAAAACAAACTTCATAATGGACAAAATGCATATAGTTTTCTTTGTGATTTGGCTTCCTATTTTGGAAATCAATGGTAAGAATGGCACATTTAGTGTGACACAGAAGCATTTCTTAATGAGTAGTTGTATAAAAATACATACCAACATTAGGCAAATAAATTCCATTACATCACACTATTATTAGCCTTCCCAACCGATTGGGTTAGGGTTACCACAGTATTCCCTTTTCCACCTCGCTCCCAGATTTCGGTATGGTATGGTTCTAACATGTCGTGTTTTTGTTTTTATTTATTTTTGTAATGTGCCCTTCGATTTGGGAGCCACTGGTCTAACAAATCCTGATGACACTGTTTTTATTGTAATTGCTACATTACAATGCATTATTGTTATGTTTGTACCAATCCACATTTCAATTTCAGTTCATTGTACTAATCACCCCATGACACTCTGTAAGTCCTTCACCAATAAAACATTTGAACAATAAATTCCATTACACACATCTGATATGGATCTCAGTAATGGCACACAAACTGATCATCCCATCAAACTGTTATAGGGCGTACACATGGTCAGACTTTGTTCGGACATTCCGACAACAAAATCCTAGGATTTTTTCCGACGGATGTTGGCTCAAACTTGCCTTGCATACACACGGTCACACAAAGTTGTCGGAAAATCCGATCATTCTGAACGCGGTGACGTAAAACACGTACGTTGGGACTATAAACGGGGCAGTGGCCAATAGCTTTCATCTCTTTATTTATTCTGAGCATGCGTGGCACTTTGTCCGTCGGATTTGTGTACACACGATCGGAATTTCCGACAACGGATTTTGTTGTCGGAAAATTTTATCTCCTGCTCTCCAACTTTGTGTGTCGGAAAATCCGATGGAAAATGTCCGATGGAGCCCACACACGGTCGGAATTTCCGACAACACGCTCCGATCGGACATTTTCCTTCGGAAAATCCGACCGTGTGTACGGGGCATAACTGTGTCTCCCTCCATGGCTGGTGATGCCTCTGGTTGTCCCCCTGTTTGTTATTGAAAGCAGAACTCCTGGCTAAATACACAGTTTAAATGCACAAAATGCATTTTTGTGAAATGTCTAATCTACAAATAGATTTGTAATTCTTTTTAGGTAATCTGGTGACAGTGATCCACACTAGATGGTACAGCCAGACCTCCATGAAGACAGCACTGCAGCTAAATAGTATAGTTTAGTCTAAGACCTACCTCAGCCCATGATTGGACAATCAGGGAGCAGCAAACAGAAAAGGTCATAACTCTTTTTTCATATAAGGGATCTTATGCCCCGTACACACGGTCGGATTTTCGGGCGGGAAATATTAGATGGGAGCTCTTTGTCGGAAATTCCGACCGTGTGTAGGCTCCATTGGACATTTTCCATCGGAATTTCCGTCGCACAAAATTTGAGATCTGGATCTCAAATTTTCTGACAACAAAATCCGTTCTCATAAATTCCGATCGTGTGTACACAATTCCAACGCACAAAGTGCTACGCATGCTCAGAATAAATTATGAGCCAGAAGCGCTCAGTCTGGTAAAACTAGTGTTCGTAATAAAGATAGCACATTCGTCACGCTGCAATTTTTAAAATAGTTGTAAAAATGTATTCTCTTCTTGTTTATAATGCTAGAATAATTAAGTTGTTTTGCTGCTCATATTCACACAGTGTTCTGACTAACTGATTTCTTTATTATTTCTCGTGATCTCATGAATAATATTAATTTTGTTTTCCGTCGGATCTCCATAATAATGTTTATAATTTTTGTTTCTTTTTTTATCAAGATCTACATTTGTTTTTGTTTTTTCTAGTGCTCTCCATAATATTATTTCTCGTTTTGTGCATCAAGTTACCCTATTATTATTGTATTTTTTAACCTCAAGTAGGTTGGTTTGTGTTGGTGTCCCTTGTTAATTTGACTTTTATTTAGGAAATGTACTTGCCTACTCACAAACAAACTGTGCTTTTTGAAGTAAAACACATATGCAATTATTTCTGAAAAATAAATAGCCATTTATTCTGGGTCATAACAAAAGAAAGAGGAAGGCAACGCTGGAGAAACTGGTGAAATTTACGAAGCCTTTGTACCCCAGGGAATACATCAATTATTTTACAGTCAAAATTGGTGGCCTGAGGAGTCCTTATAATAGGAAGAACAATCCGGTCCAGGACTACAAGAGATCGGGAACAGCAGCAGTTGACATATCTGTACCCAGGCTGTGGTCATACCACAGCCTGCGTCTTTTGTCAGACCAGACTGAACCCAGGTCATCACTCTCTTGTCTTCCTTCCATGCTGTGGCTCTGGTGTTGTAGTTGTGGCAGGAGGTGGAGGAGGACCGTGGTTCAACTCACAAACGTGGCTTTTGCTTGTGAGTTCCCCCTCAACCCCCTATTTAGGGCTTGTAACATAACTTCCTCACATAAGAGGTGTTGGCCCTCCTCCATTTCCAGCATTTTGCAGGCTGACATGTAGGCATAGTCCTCTTGAAGACTGGGGGGGGGGGTTCTGAGGGCCGCAGTAGTCTTTATAAATAGGCCAAGTGCTGCCTCCTCCAGGTTACTCCTTTTCCTGGCACTTTTTTGTGGAAGGCCGAGGGGAGGGTCCTGGGATTCTGGCAGGCTACTGAGCTTGGCCACCTCCTGGCTGCCACTTTCCACGGCCTAGCTGAGGCTTTCCTGTGTATGAAAAAAGGGATATAGTTTTAGTTTTTGGTTCATAAATCACACACAATTTTCAACTCATGACTGTTGCAAATCGAATGTTAAGAAATAGAAAAGACTATCATTCTGACCCCAGCATTTTTCATTCTTGTCCCAGTCATTTGTGGCCACTACTGTCTATTGATATGTAAAACACTTTGTGAAATCAGAAATTAGTGATCAAAACATCTATTTAACATCATTAATTTGACAACCAGAAATATTTTGAAGAATGCTATACCTGACTCAAGCTGGGCTCCTCCACATGTTGCTGCCTGGAAGGCCCAGGTTGGTCATCGGAAGCCTCAGCTCAGGGGGAAGGAAGACTTGAGTGTGCTGGCCTGGGTTCCCTCTGATCTGACAGAAAATGCAGTCTGTCATAGTACCACAGCCTGGGTACATAAATGTCATCTGCTGCTCCTGATCTCAGGGAATCTTGGACCTTCTTGCGCTCCCTATTATAAGTGCTCCTCATGCCACCAATTTTGGACGTTAAATACGTGATGTCTGCCGTGGGGATCATCGGCTTCACAAATTCAAGCACTTTCTCCAGTGCTGCCTGCCTCTTTGTTTGATTATTAAAAAAGGGGTGGTTCAGCTTCCACAGACAGGGCAGCTCCCTGAACATATCAATGAATAATCCTAGAAATTCCCTATCATTGAAGGATACATTTTCTCTGCAAGACACAACACAAGACAAACCCTAATGTCAGGTGAAACTCTCCTAATATCTTAATCTATAAGCAGTATAGGCCACTGATGCACCAAGTAAAAATTGTACCTTCGTTATAACGATCATCGCTTCCGTCACTCCATCCTCCGCTCACAGATCGTACGTACGACGCACGCATGTTATGCTTTATATACACTGCGCATGCGTGAAACTCCGCCCGCCTCTGACGTCCTTTCTAGTATATTCCCCGCTCCTTCTCTTTCAGCGCAGTGGGAGAGCACATGGCGGAGATAGTTGTATATAAAATGCACTTTTTACCTTTTAAAAAGTGTTTCCCAGTGCTAAACCTTTCATCCAATTCCTAAATTGCTGCATTTGTAAATTTTTAAAGCCAATATAAAGGAATAGTAGTGGTAAAAAAAAAAGATCCTGTGGATTTAATTAACCTTTTTATTTTTGGTTAATTCTCCTTTAAGGGGGTGTGGCAAGGGGCGTGTCATATGCCTACATAAGTTTGCTAGTAGGTGTTCTCAAAATGTTGGGAGATATGAAAGTGAATACCTGACAAGAAAAGTGACCTGGCTTGTGGGTATGTTCTCTTACTGTAAATGTTAGGTAATCAGTGGTGGAATATAATTAGGCAGTTTGCAATTACTTTCTATTACAGTTGGATAGTGTGAGGAAGTAAAAAAAACCCTACCAGGTCCTATTGCTGTCTATGTTCTAGCCACTCTACTTCTCCTGGTGGTAATTGTCCCTGTGCAAAGAATGATGGAAATCCAAAATTTTTGAATTGTCATAGGAGCACACAGTGAGGAGGAATCTTCAATTGGGGACATTTATCTAAAATTTCTGTTCACTTTGAAGAGATTTCAACTTACTTTACTAAATCAACGCGGGGTTGATTTACTAAAACTGGAGAGTGCAAAATCTGGTGCAGCTCTGCATAGAAACCAATCAGCTTTTTTTTTTTTTTTTTCACAAATCTTAAAGCATTTGTTACCCCAACACTTCATATTCCTGATATTTTTTTATATATCTGTACAAAAATGTTTTATCTTTTATTTCTATTTTAAACTGAATGGGTTGTTCTACAAGGTGATCGTATCCAATCACTTTAATTAAACAAGCTGAATTTGAAAACAGAAGGAGCCATTGGATTGGACTCTAAAGGCAAATTGAACCACACCGTTTATATAAAAAGTCTATATTCACATAACATGTATTCACATATGTGCAGAATTCGGCCCACAACAGCCAAGAACTTTACTGATATACCTATGCTCTGTCTCCCATAGGCTCTGCTGGTCTGGTGGGACATCTGCACTTCATCTCTTCCAATCTAATGCCCCGTACACACGGTCGGATTTTCCGACGGAAAATGTGTGATAGGACCTTGTTGTCGGAAATTCTGACCGTGTGTAGGCTCCATCACACATTTTCCATCGGATTTTCCGACACACAAAATTTGAGAGCAGGATATAAAATTTTCCGACAACAAAAGCCGTTGTCGGAAATTCCGATCGTGTGTACACAAATCCGACGGATAAAGTGCCACGCATGCTCAGAATAAATAAAGAGATGAAAGCTATTGGCCACTGCCCCGTTTATAGTCCCGACGTACATGTTTTAGGTCACCGCGTTCAGAATGATCGGATTTTCCGACAACTTTGTGTGACCGTGTGTATGCAAGACAAGTTTGAGCCAACATCCGTTGGAAAAAATCCTAGGATTTTGTTGTCGGAATGTCCGAACAAAGTCCGACCGTGTGTACGGGGCATAACTCTACATTTAGGGATTTCTTGCCATCAGTTTCCCAACTGATGTAAGCTACTATAGGCTGGTGATTGTTTTACCTTCTACAGTCATTATCTGTTGGAGCGTATATACCGTACCTTTTTTTTGCGCAGCTATGACCCTATGTTCTCCCCTTTAGCTGATGGGAGCCTCCAAATATACTCTTCTAATATCCAGTAAGTCCCTTTTCCCTTGTGCCAGAGATATATGTTTCTATTAAACAACACATAGTCATACAATACTAAACTACTTACCCGCATACAGATATTCTCTATGTATTTATGCGTTAGTTATCATTTATGGGGATTCACTCTTACCTATATACACATTCTTTTATGAATGTTAGTTATATGCTCTATATAGAAACATATTTTAAACCTATGGCTGTAAACATTGTCATACATTAGTGACTCTTGGAGTTGGCTACTTCTTTTTATTTTGTGACTAGTTATGGCCACCTTTCTTTATTCTTTAGTTTTCTGATCATATTAGACTAAGTGGGGTTTAGACTGCCTGGCTTTTTGTGTTGCTTCGGTGCCTGCCCAGGGAGACTTTGTATGTGTATTCATATTCAGGCAAGGTGAAAATGAATGTAATTGGTTACACTGTTCATGATCTTTTTATCATGTATACTTTTTTAAACATGTAACAACAGATATACTGAAATAAGATGTATTAGTTAATTTATACAGTGGGGCCTGTCTTTCTTTATCGTACATCACGGGACAAAGAGCACCATAGTAATGACTATCTGGGTTTATATGCTACCTTTAGGTGATTGGACACAGGCAACCAATAGTAAGAAGGTTCCTCCCATATAACCCCTCCCATACAGGAAGTACCTTAGTTTTTTGTCAGTGTCTTGAAGGTGATGGTCACGGCTGTGAAAGCTCTTTCTTCAGATAATGTCCCAGTGAGGATGTTATAATCGGATCCATTCGGATGGCATATCATGCTAAAGTGGATGGTACCCGAGCCCTGGTTCAAGAAGAGAGTCTTGCCTGTAATGTTACCTTATGGAGCTGGACCCTTGTGATATGGTATTCCTGGTCTTTTATTTGCCCAAGGAAACCTAAAGGGTGCTTTACAGGTCCAGGGGTGTGGACCCTAAACAAAAGGGAACCCGGTCCCTGAAGGTCCTCAGTGGCTTTACCCGCGGTGATGGGGGAAGATTGGGCCTATCAGGCCCTGCTGCGAGGATCGGTGAGTGCTTCCTTTGGAGGCCCATTTTTTACATTATTTGCCAAGTAATGTTATGCAGATTGTCATGCCAGATTGTAGTGTCTGTTTGTGTCCACGGTGATGGTTCAGGGAGCGGTGCACTCAGACTAAGGTTTCCGCTGAGGACCGCGCAGACGTGTCGTGGGCGCGTGCATGTGGGTAGCACGAACGTGCAGTTGGCACGTGCGTGCGCAGCCAGCTCCCTCCTATGCACGCTCTAGCGCTCCACATGACGGCGCATGCACATATAGGGAAGTCAGACGCCTGCGTGTGTCAGTACTGTTCTTGTTGGCTCAGAGGAGCCAGTCGCAGTGAGACACAGAGCGGGGCACGTGAGTGGGGCATTTGCAAACTCTGTAAAGGGGCTATAGTATTGGCTTTGATTCAACATATAGCACAGTGCTTTTTCCTCAATAACCTGTAAGCAATGTCTTCCAGAAAACGAGGTGTAGGGAACAGGGCTAATCCAGGGGTTAAAGGGACTCCTTCAAAAACAGGAGATCAACCTCAGGCTACTGCAGCACCTGTCTCTCCATTTGGCCTGGCTGAGCCATTGCATTTGTCAGGCGTTGTGGCCACCACCAATATCCCTGCTTCGGCTTATGTTACTAAGGATGACCTAAAGTCAGCTCTCGCTGGGCTTGAAGGCAAAATAGCGGGTATGATTGCCTCAGTAACACAGGGAGGGAAGAAATGAAATCGATCTCTCTCACCTGAGCCTGGTCCCAGTGCTGAGTCACTTGAGCACCAGGACTCCCTTAGTGAATTGGGTCCTTGTGATTTTGATCCCGAATGGGCAGAGGATTTTGAGGAGGTGGCCATAGGGGATAAAGATGCTGAAGCTGAGGAGTCCTCAGCAGGGGACTCAGGTTCTGAGGAACCATTGTCAGCTTCGCAATCCCAAAAGCTGTTTATCCAGTCTTTAACCGAAATGGTGAGAGCAGGTTTCAAGTTGCCCCCTGTACAAGGGCCGGAACTTTCCTGTTCTACATTGGGATCCTTGCGACCTCAGCAAGGTTCTCAGGCGTTTCCTGTGCATCCATTATTGGAGCAGTTGATTTACCCTGATTGGGAACATCCGGATAGAATATACTTAGCTCCTAAAAGGTTTTCTTTTTTGTACCCAATGGAGGAAAAGTTCAAAAAGAGGTGGGATACGCCTTTAGTGGATGCTGCTATTTCTTCAGTAAATAAAAGCTTAACCTGTCCAGTGGATAATGCCCAAGGATTTAAAGATCCAGCGGATAAAAAGCTGGAATCCTTGCTAAAGGCCTCCTTTGCGGTGGCCGGATCAGCAGTACAACCAGCTGTTGCGGCTATTGGGATCTGTCAGTCCCTGAAGGACCGTTTTAAAAGACTGGTCAGGAACCTACCTGTTCAGGAGGAATATTCTGATGAATTAACAGAACTTCCTTGCGCTTTATGTTTTGCAGTAGACGCATTAAAAGACTCAATCCATCAATCCAGCAGATGTCTCGCTTTGCGGTACTCTCAATATATATGCGCAGAGTTTTGTGGCTAAAAAACTGGTCAGCCGAGATGCCATGCAAGAGGCTACTCGCGGCTTTTCTCTTTCATGGGGAACGTTTGTTTGGAGAAGATCTGGATAAGTATATCCAAAAAATCTCAGACGGGAAGAGCGCCTTGCTTCCTGTTCCAAACGCTCCTGGGCCAGGCGCATCTTCTCCCAAGAAGTATCGATGGCCTCAACCACCTGCCTTTAAAAGACCTCAAGGTCAGAAAAGAACTTGAACTCAGAAGCCGAATAAGGCCAATGCCAAGTCCTCCTTGTGAAGGGGCGCCCCCACTGTTACAAGTGGGGGGAAGACTGCGGTGGTTCGCAGATGCTTGGGCAGGGTCAGTGCGGGACAAGTGGGTTATCTCCACTATAACACAAGGCTACAAAATAGAGTTCCAAGATTTTCCCCCAAATCGGTATCTGAGATCAAGAGTTCCTTCAGATCTAGAAAAAAAGAAAAGCCTATTCCTAGCCTTAAAACAGCTAAGAAGGCAGGGGGTGATTATCAAGATTCCGCACAAAGAAAAGTCCAAGGGGTTTTATTCATACCTATTCACAGTGCCGAAGCCAAACGGGGAAGTAAGGCCCATTCTGGACCTCAAATCTCTCAATTCCTTTCTAAAAGTGCGAACCTTCCAGATGGAATCGGTTCGTTCAGTAATGGCATCTCTAAGAAAAGGGGACTTTTTAGCATCCATAGACATCAAGGATGCATACCTGCATGTGTCAATTTTCGGCCAACATCAAAAGTTTCTACGTTTCTCAGTAGAGGGGTGTCATTTCCAATTTGTAGGACTACCGTTCGGTCTGGCTACGGCCCCTCAGGTCTTCACAAAGTGTTGGTTCCGGTGTTGGCTTCTCTAAGGTCCCAGAAGATATCAGTGATAGGATATCTGGATGACCTTCTGTTGAAGGACCAGTCCTATTCCACCCTGTTACAGAACGTTTCAACTACAGTTCATGTTCTAAGAGGCCTAGGTTGGATTCTGAATATGGACAAATCAGCTCTTCATCCAGTTCAAATCCTGACATATCTAGGCTTGATCCTGGATACCACCCAGGAAAGGGTGTTTTTACCCCCCTTGAAGGTCAGCTCAATAGTAGAGCTGGTCAGGAAACTCAAAAGGGTAGAAAGATCCTCAATTCGATTGTGCATGAGGCTGCTGGGGAAGATGGTGTCATCTTTCAGCGCAGTTCCGTATGCGCAGTTTCACTCCAGGTTGTTCCAGAGAACAATCCTGGAAGGTTGGGACAAGTCTGTCCTAGCCTTGGATCATCCAATGTCTCTATCCCCAAAGGTAAAACAGGACCTCTCTTCGTGGTCAAAGACCAACAACTTAAAAAAGGGGAAGTCCTTTCCACCAGTAACTTGGAAGGTGGTAACTTCAGACGCCAGTCGTCTCAGCTGGGGAGCAGTATTGGAAGAGGCCTCCATACAGGGAAAATGGTCCCAGGTAGAAAAAACCTTGCCGATCAATCTGTTGGAAATTCGAGCAGCTCGCTTGGCCCTGGTATTCAGGACGGCCAGGCTTGCGGGGGTCTCCGGTCAGAGTCCAGTCCGACAATTCCACAGTGGTGGCATACATCAACCACCAAGGGGGTACCCGGAGCTGTGCAGCCCAAAGGGAAATAAATCATATTCTGACTTGGGCAGAGAGACACGTGCTATCTCTGTCAGCAGTCTATATTCCGGGGGTGGACAATTGGCAGGCAAACTACCTAAGTCGTCAGCAGTTGTTACCAGGGGAATGGTCCCTTCACCCCGAAGTTTTCCTTCAAATATGCCAGTGTTGGGGGATGCTAGAGGTGGATCTCCTGGCATCCAGGTTCAATGCCAAGGTGGACAGCTTTGCGTCCAGAACCAGGGATCCACTTGCTGTGGGGACGGATGCATTGGTGGTTCCCTGGGATCAGTATTCTCTCATTTACGCCTTTCCTCCGATTCAGATGTTGCCGCACCTGTTACGCAGGATACAGATGGAGCAGAAAATGGTAATTCTAGTGGCCCCACGATGGCCAAGGAGGTCTTGGTACTCACAGATTGTGAGGTTGGCGGTAGGGGACCCATTGTGTCTTCCATTCCGCCCAGACCTGCTGTCCCAAGGTCCCATATACCATCCTTCTTTACGATCGCTGAATTTGATGGCATGGCTATTGAGACCAAGGTACTGAGAGACCATGGTATCAGTGGTTCTGTTCTGGCTACTTTGATAAATGCTAGAAAGCCAGTATGTAGGAAAATTTACCATAGAGTCTGGAAGTCATACATCTCATGGTGTGAGAAGAGAAGATGGCACCCTCACAAGTATACAATTGGGAGGGTTCTTGCCTTTCTGCAAGCAGGAATTGACTTAAACTTATCCTTAGGAACCATTAAGGGACAAATTTAGGCCTTATCGTTTATTTTCCAGAGGCCAATCACGTCTCAGTCTTTAGTACGAACCTTTATCAAGAGAGTACTACATTTAAGGCCACCAATTAAACTGCCCTTGTGCCCATGGGACTTAAACTTAGTGCTTTCAGCTCTACAGAGTCAACCCTTTGAGCCTATTAAGCATATTCCTTTGATCCTCCTGACTAGGAAATTAGTCTTTTTAGTGGCTATAAACTCAGCAAGAAGGGTCTCTGAGTTTCTTGTGAGAAACCCTTTCTGTTTATTCATCAGGACAAGGTGGTAATGCGGCCCCGTCCGGATTTTTTACCCAAAGTGCTTTCCAGTTTTCACTTGAATCAGGGTATCGTTTTACCTTCCTTCTTTCCTAACCCTAAGTATAAGAAGGAAAGATTGCTCCATTCACTCGATGTGGTGAGAGCTATTAAGGTTTATTTGGATATGTCTGCCCCTTTTCGGAAGTCTGACTCTTTTTTTGTTCTGCCTGAGGGTCCTAAGAAAGGACAGGCAGCAGCTAGTTCTACGATCTCTAGGGGTTTTTAAACTAGGCGATGGGGGGGAGGGTCCAGAGACAGTGATAGCCAGCGCGGAAGATATTCCAGAGGGTAGTATTGGGGGCATTAGTGGTAGGTTAACCAAAGCACAAAAACACAAGGTGAGTATAGTAGCAAGTCCAAGTTGCAATCTTGAAACACCCAATACGAGGACAATATGCGACCGGTCTAAACTATGTGGCATGTTCACCAATGCCAGGAGCCTGGCGGACAAGATGGGTGAACTAGAGATACTGTTGTACAAGGAGGATTTGGATTTTGTGGGAATTTCAGAGACCTGGTTCAACAGCTCTCATGATTGGCTGGCAAACATTCAAGGGTATACCCTATACCGCAAGGATAGAGAGGGTAAAAAAGGGGGAGGGGTATGCCTATATATCAAGAATAATGTACAAGTGAATGTGAGAGATGACATCACTGAGGGGGCTAGGGAGGAGGTGGAATCTTTATGGGTAGAGCTCCAAAGGGATGAAGCTAAGGGGAAAATAATACTGGGAGTATGCTATAGGCCCCCTAACCTGAGGGAGGAAGTGGAGATGGATCTCCTATCACAAATTGGATTAGCAGCAAGGATGGGAAGTGTTATCATAATGGGGGATTTTAATTATCCAGACATAGACTGGGCGGAGGGAACCGCGCATTCATTAAAGGCTCGCCAGTTCCTTAGTGTCTTGCAGGACAATTTTATGGGTCAGATGGTAGACGCACCAACTAGAAATAAAACATTACTAGATCTACTGATTACCAACAATACAGACCTGATAACAGATGTGGAAATACGGGGCAATTTAGGTAACAGCGATCACAGGTCAATTAGTTTCAGTATAAATCACACAAATAGGAGACATGAAGGGAACACAAAGACACTGAATTTCAAAAGAGCCAACTTCCCTAAACTACAAACCTTGCTAAAAGGCATAAATTGGGATAAAATATTAGGAACAAAGAATACGGAGGAGAGATGGGTTTGCTTTAAGAGCATATTAAATAAGGGCATTAGCCAATGTATCCCATTGGGTAATAAATTTAAAAGAGCGAACAAACATCCTGGATGGCTTAACTCCAATGTAAAAATGCATATAAAAGCAAAGGAGAAGGCCTTCAAAAAATACAAGGTTGAGGGATCATCCACAGCATTCAGAATTTATAAAGAATGCAATAAGAAATGTAAGGGTGCAATTAGGATGGCTAAGATAGAACATGAAAGACACATAGCGGAGGAGAGCAAAAAAAATCCCAAGAAATTCTTTAAGTATGTAAACAGTAAAAAAGGGAGGACAGACCATATTGGCCCCATAAAGAATGAGGAAGGACATCTGGTTACAAAGGATGGGGAGATGGCAGAGGTATTGAATTTATTCTTCTCCTCAGTCTTCACGAGTGAATCGGGGGGTTTCAGTAACCAAAACTGCAGTGTTTATCCTCATGACACAACACAGGAAGCACCTACATGGTTAACAGAGGACGGAATTAAAATTAGACTTGAGAAACTTAACATTAATAAATCACCGGGACCAGATGGCTTGCATCCGAGGGTACTTAGGGAACTCAGTCAGGTGATTGCCAGACCGTTGTTCCTAATTTTTACAGACAGTCTATTGACTGGAATGGTACCAGCTGATTGGAGAAAAGCCAATGTAGCACCAATATTTAAAAAGGGCCCAAAAAACATCCCTGGGAATTACAGACCAGTTAGCCTAACATCAATAGTATGTAAACTCTTGGAGGGGATGATAAGGGACTATATACAAGATTTTAGTAATAAGAATGATATCATTAGCAGTAATCAGCATGGATTCATGAAGAATCGTTCTTGCCAAACCAATCTATTAACCTTCTATGAGGAGGTGAGTTGCCATCTAGATAAAGGAAGGCCCGTAGACGTGGTGTATCTGGATTTTGCAAAAGCATTTGACACAGTTCCCCATAAACGTTTACTGTACAAAATAAGGTGCGTTGGCATGGACCATAGGGTGAGTACATGGATTGAAAACTGGCTACAAGGGCGAGTTCAGAGGGTGGTGATAAATGGGGAGTACTCGGAATGGTCAGGGGTGGGTAGTGGGGTCCCCCAGGGTTCTGTGCTGGGACCAATCCTATTTAATTTGTTCATAAACGACCTGGAGGATGGGATAAACAGTTCAATCTCTGTATTTGCAGAAGATACTAAGCTAAGCAGGGCAATAACTTCTCCGCAGGATGTGGAAATCTTGCAAAAAGACCTGAACAAATTAATGGGGTGGGCGACTACATGGCAAATGAGGTTCAATGTAGAAAAATGTAAAATAATGCATTTGGGTGGCAAAAATATGAATGCAATCTATACACTGGGGGGAGAACCTCTGGGGGAATCTAGGATGGAAAAGGACTTGGGGGTCCTAGTGGATGATAGGCTCAGCAATGGCATGCAATGCCAAGCTGCTGCTAATAAAGCAAACAGAATATTGGCATGCATTAAAAGGGGGATCAACTGCAGAGATAAAATTATAATTCTCCCGCTCTACAAGACTCTGGTCCGCCCGCACCTGGAGTATGCTGTCCAGTTCTGGGCACCAGTCCTCAGGAAGGATGTACTGGAAATGGAGCGAGTACAAAGAAGGGCAACAAAGCTAATAAAGGGTCTGGAGGATCTTAGTTATGAGGAAAGGTTGCGAGTACTGAACTTATTCTCTCTGGAGAAGAGACGCTTGAGAGGGGATATGATTTCAATTTACAAATACTGTACTGGTGACCCCACAATAGGGATAAAACTTTTTCGCAGAAGAGAGTTTAATAAGACTCGTGGCCACTCATTACAATTAGAAGAAAAGAGGTTTAACCTTAAACTACGTAGAGGGTTCTTTACTGTAAGAGCGGCAAGGATGTGGAATTCCCTTCCACAGGCAGTGGTCTCAGCGGGGAGCATTGATAGCTTCAAGAAACTATTAGATAATCACCTGAATGACCGCAATATACAGGGATATGTAATGTAATACTGACACATAATCACACACATAGGTTGGACTTGATGGACTTGTGTCTTTTTTCAACCTCACCTACTATGTAAACTATACTATGTAATAGGTGGATTCGTCAGGTCATCATCCAGGCCTATGAGTTGAAACACAAGGTTCCACCTCGATATCTCAAGGCTCACTCTACCAGAGGATTTACTACGTCATGGGCAGTGCGCCAACAAGTGTCGATGGCTCAGGTTTGCAAAGCGGCTGCTTGGTCTTCGGTGCATACATTCACCAAATTTTACCGGATGGATGTTAGATCTCAAAAGGAGACTGTTTTTGGCCAGAGCGAGCTGCAAGCAGCTTTATAATTTGGAGCCTAAAATAAGAGGGATTTAGGTATGGTCCCTCCCCTCAAAGGCATTGCTTTAGAACATCCCAGATAGTCATTACTATGGTGCTCTGTGTCCCATGATGTACGATAAAGAAAAACGGATTTTTAAAACAGCTTATCTGTAAAATCCTTTTCTTGGAGTACATCACGGGACACAGAGGTCCCTCCCCTCTTTTTCTGGGATCTTCATTGCTTGCTAAAAAACTAAGGTACTTCCTGTATGGGAGGGGTTATATGGGGGGAACCTTCTTACTATTGGTTGCCAGTGTCCAATCACCTAAAGGTAGCATATAAATCCAGATAGTCATTACTATGGTGCTCTGTGTCCCGTGATGTACTCCAAGAAAAGGATTTTACAGGTAAGCTGTTTTAAAAATCAGTTTTTTCCTGTATTACCCCTTTGTGTGTCCCGAGGAAGCGTAGCAGCGAAACGCATTGACGTACAGGGGCTCACTTACCCGATACTATGTAACAACATTTTGAAAGTACTCGTCCGTTGTTGGTCGAATTCTGCACATACAGTGCATCGGGAAAGTATTCACAGCACTTTTTCCACATTTTGTTATGTTACAGCCTTATTCCAAAATTGATTAAATTAATTCTTTTCCTCAAAATTCTACAAACAATACCCCATAATGACAACGTGAAAGTAGTTTGTTTGAAATCTTTGCAAATTTATTAAAGATAAAAAAAAAACCCATGTACAGTATATAAGTATTCACAGCCTTTGCTCAATACTTTGTTGAAGCACCTTTGGCACCAATTACAGCCTCAAGTCTTTTTGAGTATGATGCTATAAGCTTGGCACACGTACTTTTGGGCAGTTTCTCCCATTCTTTTGTGCAGAACCTCTCAAGTTCCATGAGGTTGAATGAATGAATGGTGATCCTCCCGCTGATCACCAATGTAAGGAACATTCTTTCTGCTTACCACCAATGTAAGGAACATTATTCTCACTGATCGTTCTTTTCTGCCGAAGTGTACAGATATCAGTGTTGTATATAAGGAATATCTCTTATGCCGCGTACACACGGTCGGACTTTCTATCCTACTTGGTCCGGCACACTTTCCGACGGACTTTGTCCGCCAGGTGCGCCGGACTTTAAAACGGACGGACTTGCCCACACACGCCGGGACTTTCCGGCGGGCTAAGTCCGCCCTTCTTTCCGACGGACTTTCGCCGGAGTTCCGGCGGACTTTCAGAATGAACGGACTTGCCCACACACGGACAAGTCCGTTCATTTTGAACGTGACTCAGGTGCGACGGGACTAGAAAAGGATGTCAATCTTGCCGCTTTTATCGGCGAAATTGACACCTTGCGAGCCCCGTCGCGGGGCATACCAGGCCCTTAGGTCTGGTATGGATTATAAAGGGGAACCCCTACGCCGAAAAAACGGCGTGGGGCCCCCCTAAAATCCATACCAGACCCCGATCCGAGCACGCAGCCTGGCCGGTCAGGAAAGGGGGTGGGGACGAGCGAGCGCCCCCCCCTCCTGAACCGTACCAGGCCGCATGCCCTCAACATGGGGGGTGGGTGCTTTGGGGGAGGGGGGCGCCCTGCGCCCCCCCCCCCAAAGCACCTTGTCCCCATGTTGATGAGGACAAGGGCCTCTTCCCGACAACCCTGGCCGTTGGTTGTCGGGGTCTGCGGGCGGGGGCTTATCGGAATCTGGGAGCCCCCTTTAATAAGGGGGCCCCCAGATCCCGGCCCCCCACCCTATGTAAATGCCTGCAGCACTCATCCAGCCCAAAACCATGACACTCCCACCACCATGCATGACTGTAGACAAGACACACTTGTCTTTGTACTCCACACCTGGTTGCCGCCACACACGTTTTACACTATATGAACCGATTACGTTTATCTTGGTCTCTTTTTTTTATTTCAAGAAGTTTTTTTGGGATGTACAAAGCGTAAAATATAGTAAACAACATTTTGTAAGACATTTTACAGAGGAAATTTTAGGTATATAAAATAGCCTAGGGGTTGTATACATACCTATCAGGATGGGAACATGAGTAAAATAAACAGAACAAAACATTTCCATAGCTATTCTCCAAGAGGATGGATCTGTTTATTGAAAATCCCTAGGATTGTAAAATGGAACATAAAAAAAAAGCAAAACAAAATGTGTGTGTGTGTGTGTGTGTGTGTGGGGGGGGGGCAGTTGGTTGGATTAGGGCATGGGGGGGGCATCATGACCGAAGTAGAGAGATTGTGAGGTAGTTTTTTTTCGCAGTGTTGGTAGATATTTATATTTAAGAAGAATAAGAACAGAATTGGTGGGTAGGGCTGGTTGTGGGTTATCCTTTGGAGGGGGGTTGCCTCCCTTGGGTTTGATGGGGAAGTTCCGTAGTATGAGAACGAATATTGGTCGAAGTTGGCTAGTTCTTCTGGAGAGAGAACTGAGAGCATGAAGGAGTGCCATTTGAAGTAAAAGCGGTAATTTTTTCCTGTTTGAAGTCGGTGTTTAGTCGGTCCTTGAGTAAAAGGAGTAGGAGCTCTCGTTTGATTTGGGTGGTGTTGGGGCATTGTGAGGAAGTCCAGTTTTTCAAAATGGTTCTCCGTGCGATTAGAAGACAGATCAAAGACCATTCTTTGTGGGATGGGTTGTCGTTTGAGATTCCCGTGAATCTTGTATTTGTAGTTTTGGACCATGGCAGCAGTTTGGGGTCCCAGTGACCAAAGATGAGAAGTAGCGGGTCTTTAGGTAGTTTTAGAAGGGTTACTTCAAAAATGTAGGATAGTATCTGATCCCAAAAGGTAGAGATGAAGGATGGACAATCTTCAGTTCCTCTCCAAATTTCATTGGGAGTCAATCTTTGTACTGTGTTGAGGCCTTGTATAATTTTGTCCACAAGGTTCGGATCAGGGAAGTCTTTTTGCCAGTTGTCGACAGAAGAAGATGTCAAAGGTGGAGTGGTCTTTTGTAGAAGAGGTTTGTAGATGTCGGAGATTTTATAGGAGCCATCCAGGAGCATTTGGTCTGTGATGTTTGGTTGAAATCTTTTGCTGTCCTCTTCACAAGCACCCTTTAAGAAGCTGATGCATTGACCATAATGGAAGGTGTGTGCTAGGGGTACTGAAAAGGTTTCCACAATGATGGAATAGGGTAGTGGCCACCCTGTTGCCATATCACATAGGGAGGAAAATTTTGTTAGGCCCTTTTCTTGCCATATGTTGAAGGGTTTGTGTTTCAGACCAGGGAGGAAACTGGGGTTTCTTTGTATCGGTAGGTGGCTAGACATAAAAGGGGATAACTTAAGGTATTTCCTGGTTTGTCTCCATGCCATTGCTGTGTCCCTCAGCAGGAGGTTGTGTTGGTAGAGAGGAGGGACTGACTTCCATTTACAGTAGAGAAAGGCCACCAGAGAATATGGGTAGGCCATTTCGGATTCCATGATGTAGTTAGAATAGCGGGAAGATTGTGATATCCAATCCAGACTAGTTCTGAATAAACATGCTAAGTTATAGATTCTAATATTTGTGAGACTGATGCCCCTTCGCTTCTGGGAAGATATAGTTTCTTTAAGGCTTTACGTGGTCTTTTGCCTTGCCATAAGAATTTTGAGATGGCAGAATTGAGAAGTTTGATGTCTTTGTGGTGTAATAGTAGAGGAATAGTTTGTAATGGGTATAATAGTCTAGCAAAACTGAACATTTTAATCAGACATCTTACCAGGAGCGAGAGGGGCAGATGTATCCAGGTAGTTTTGAAATCAAAGGAGGGGGTATAAGGAGAAGGGAAGTTTCCCTATTTTGACTCCTAGATAGGTGATATGTGACTTGGAGACTGAGAAAATGGAGTACTGGGTCCAGGGTGGATTAGAGAGTGTGCCTAAGGATTTCGCTTTTGCCATAATTAATGCAGAGGCCTGAGCAGTATCTGAATTCGTTGAATACCTTTTTGATAGTGGTCAGGTCATCCGCAAAGAAGGAGGTGCGTAGGTCATGTTTACCCACTTTAATGCCATGTAGGAGGGCTGTTAATGCTAGGTACCTGGATAAGGGTTCTGGGGCAATGTTAAAAAGGAGCGGGGACAGGGGGTATCCTTGACGTGTATCCTTGTAGAGGCGGAATTCCGCTGCCACCAGTCTGGCTGCCGGGGCCGTATACATGGAATTAATGAGATGATGGAAGGGGCCTGAGAATCCCATTGATGACATGGCCATGGACAGCCATTCGAAACTAACATTATCGAAGGCTTTGTCTGCATCTAATGTGATGATGGCATAGTCTCCGCCTGGGTTTTGTTTAGCATGTTCTAAGGCTAGCATGACCTTACATATGTTCAGGGTGGAGGTTCTGCCTTTTACAAAGCCAGATTGGGCGGGTTGAGGGGATGATGGCCGCGAGCCTAGTAGCTATGATCTTGGATAGGATTTTGACATCCAGGTTCAAAAGTGAGATAGGTCTATATGAACCTGGGTCCTGTGGGTCTTTGCCCTTTTTAGTAATTTATTAATGGCCTGGTTCCTGAAGGTACGTGCCGCCTGACCAAATACCATTATAGACCTGGTGGAAAGTGGGTTCTGTGATGTTTTGTAGGGTTTTGTAAAATTCACTGGTGAATCCGTCGGGACTAGGGGTCTTGAAGGGGGTTAGGTTGCAGATGGTGGTTGATATTTCAGAGAGAGAGATGGGAGCACTGAGGGTCTCTAGTTGTGATGGGGTGGTTTTAGGCATGTCTACTTTCTCAAGGAAGGAGCATGCTATTTGTTTGTCTATGGGGTCTGGGGCGTATAATGCTGAGTAGAATTAAAGGATAACTTTGTTAATTGACTGAGGTGTGGAGTGAATGTTTCCTTTGATGTCCCGCAGGGACGTAATATGGGTCGGGCGGAATGGACCCTTACAGAGTCTGGCTAATAATTTGCCTGCTTTATTTCCAATCTTGTGGAGGGTTGCATCTAAGTGAGCCTTTTTGGTTAATTCGAGGATGTCTGCCCAGGTATCAAAGTCCCTTTTTGCTGCCTGCCATTCATTTCTGCTGTCTGGGGAGTCTTTGTTATATAGGGAGCGTTGTTCCTGATGTAATCGTGTGCTGGCTACTTTGTATTTTGTTAGAGTGTTCCTTTTGAAAGAGGTGGCATAGGAGGTGATCCGACCCCTGAGGTATGCTTTTCCGGCATCCCAGAATAGGCTTGGATCACTAAAGTGGGAGGCGTTGGCCGTGGAGTATTCAGACCATGATTTGTCCACGAATTGCTGGATGTCAGTGTTTTTGTGGAGGTAGGAAGGAAAGTGCCAAATTTTAGGTTGGGGAGGTAAGTCGAGATTGTCGAGTGTCCCCTCTATGGGGGCATGGTCGGATATGACAATGACATGAATGTCTGCACTGGCGAGCATGGGGAGGAGATTATTAGAGCCAAAGAAATAATTTATCCTTGTGAGGACATTGTGTGGGTTGGAGTAGAAGGTGAATTCTCTGTCAGATGAGTGTGTGAGGCACCAAAGGTCTTGGAGGTGGATGGCTTCCATGGTGGTTGCAAAGTGTGTGGGGATGGTGGGATCGGTGTTACGCCTGAGACGCTTGGAGAATGATCTGTCATCTGTCTGATGAAGGATGTCGTTAAAGTCTCCTCCAATTAAGTGAGGTAGGTGAGTATTACTAAGTAACCAAGTAGATAGTTCAGTGTAGAATTGTTTGCCAGGGTTATTGGGAGCGTAGATATTTGATATCACTAGCTCCTTGGAGCCTACTTGGATATGCGCAGTGATAAAACAACCCTGGCTGTCTAATTTTACAGATAGGACAAGGCAGGGGAGGTTTTTGTGTATCAGCAGGAGAACTCCTGCTTTGTGCCCTACAGTATCTGAGCCTAGGACTGTGCCCACCCAAAGCTTTTTCATGCAATGGAAATCAGAGGTTAGTAAGTGAGATTCCTGGAGTAGGGCTATGTCAGTTTTGAGTCTTTTGAGATGTCAGAGGATCATTCTTTCGTTGGGGGATCTCTGTCCTTTTACGTTCCAGGAAGTTATTTCTATATTGGGGGGGTTGTGGGAAGGATTTGGGCCGATGTTACATATTTGTCACTGTGTAGGTGGTAAGATGAGGTTCTGGCTGTATCGGGAGGTAAGTTATTGTTCTCATGGTGGAATGTGGTGAGGGGGAGCTTGGTCATTTACATGAGCCCCGGAGCAAAAAGGGAGGGGGAGGGAGATGTCAGGGGGGAACCTGAAAGGAAAAAAAAACTTTCTAACATGTGAACTTCTCTTTTTTCCGCATAGAGTCACTGTGTAGGTCAACTCCCAGAACAGGTATGACCTAAGAGAGCCCATATCTGGAGAGAGGGTTCTTGTGAGGCTGCCTCAGGCCATATACAGGGGGAGGATGAGTGAAGCCGTACACAGTGAGGTCAGGAGGGGTTGCAGAGCATCTTAGATTCCTTTATAAAATAAAGGCTATCATTAGCTTAACATTGTAACATAGAACATATTTATGAATATAATGACACCCATAGAAAATAGTGGGTTTCAACATGGTAAAACTGGTGGGTTGAGAGGAATAAAAAAGGAGAGAGGAGAAAAAAAAGAAAAAATTCGAGTTTCTTCGAAGTGTCTGAGCAACAGACAGAGTCAAACCCTGGGGTGGTGCAATGTGAGCTACCTTTTGAGGGAATGGTTATCCAGGAACATGGACTGCGACTCCCCATTCAGCAGGGGATGGAACGATGCTGGTCCAGGGCCGAAGGCCTGAAGCATTTAGGAGAGTCCTTTTGCGGGCTTCTTTGGTCCAGGGAGCGATTAACTGGAGCAGCTTTGAATAGGGTGCGTGGGTGAGGGTCTGGATGCAGAGACCGTAAGAAGGCTTCCGCTTCAGCGGGGTCTTGAAAGGATAGCTGATCGCCATTTGGGGTCTTGAGGCGGAGGGTGGGCGGGAAAGCCAGTGTGAATTTGATTTGCTGTTTATAGATGTAGTGCCCACCTACTTAGATGTGTGCTAAATAGTTAGTGAGGGTTAGTGTTAGGTAAAAATTCCAGGCATTACCCTGTTTGGTTTAAGCCTGGTGGGGTTTATTTTGGTGGGGAGAAATGACAGAGTAGAATTGGGGGTGTGACCACCTGCATTCTGTTGAGAGTGATGCCTTGTTTGTCCAGTGAGAGGTGCTGGAGGAGAGGTAAATTTGGAACAGGATGCAGTTAGTTGTATGGGTCACCCTGAGCCAATCATTCATTTGAATGGGCAGGGGCTATCGGGCCTATATAAACTGTCGGTCACATGCTCAAGGGAGTCTGGCTGATGGGAAAATGATGGCAGAGGAAGACAGTATGTAGAAGCTGGTGCAGTTTAAAAGCTCTCCCCTCTTGGGAGGGGAACGTGCCTTGTCCGGAGGAGAAATGGAGGAGTTAACAGTAGGAATCTGCAACATCTAACAGGAGGAGGCTGCTACTACCAACAGAAGAAGGACTGGGAGAGGACCCTCTATGGCAAGCATGGACTGTTGCTCAAAAGTACACATGAGTGTAAACCCAGGGGAACAGTAATTCTAAAGACTGAGGGTGTTAAGGAGCTGACCGTGGAGTCCTAAGTAGTTATCACCTGGGAGAAATCCTAACAGTCTGTCCAAGAACTCTATTCAGAGTATTGTTCTTCGGAGTTAAATTTGGAAATGCTGTGAGGTTGGGAAGTACTAGTAAACAGGAGGGAGAAGATATGCAGACCATTGCTGGAGCCAAGTTTATGAAGGCAGCTCATATTTCTGGAGGATCTACTTACATTCTTTCTGCTATGCATCAATGGAAAGAATAAAGTTCATGTTTGTTTGTTTAAGACTGTCTGATGTGTCATCAGTTTAAGGAAGGGGGCTAATAGAACCACACTGGTGAAAAGGAACAAACTAACTAGCAGCTCCTATGGGGGTAGTGCGCTTCATAGAGTTCTGTGCAAACCTGCTGGAACAGTTTCTTTGAGACCTCAATTGAGTAGTCGTCAAATATCAGGACCCTTATTCCGTCAATTTGGAGGGATTGGGTTTGTCTGAACTTTTGTAGGATAAGGGCCTTTGCGTTCCATGTTGTAAGACCCAATACGGTGAGCCCGCTCCACTGTGCAGGAGCCTGGAAGGCCTAGTGCGTCCGGCATATGCTTGGCGCAGAATTCAGTGCTGGTGCTTGTAATGATTCTGGGATACCCACGAATCGCAGGTTGCTCCTTCTGGACCTATTTTATAAATCATCCAGTTTTTGGATGATATACTGATTTGTCTTGTCCTGAGCTTGTTCCGTGGCCTGTGCCTGGTACATCTCCTCTTCCATGCTAAATAAGTGATGTTCTAATTCGTTCAGCCTAGTGGTGTGTTCCCCTAGCTGGGCTTTGATTTGCCTCATCCCTGCGTTAACTGCCCTTTCCACTGAGGTAGATATCATAGGGAACAGGAGAGCTGCCACAGCGTGCGCTATGCGCTCCGTGTTGTTGTCCCCAGTATGCTGTGGAATGGAGGCATGTGGGAAGAAGGTCTTTGAGGAGGAGGCTTGAGGAGAGGAGGCATGAGGAGATTAAGAATTTGCAGAGGAGGTAGGCAGGGAGGCGTGTGGGGCTGTGCAGCCGCTTACCTCCATCTCCACCGCCTGTGTGCCTGTAGGAATCTCTGAGTAGGCTGAAGCCGGGGCCTCAATTTGCGGCTAGGCCGGCGGCACTGTCAGCGGGAGCCAGTTTTCTCCACAAAACGATCCATGGCCAGACGGATGTCATCTGGAGGAGCTATGGGTGGTTTGGGCAGCTCTAGCTGGATTTTTTAAGCCGACTTGGTCAATTTTGCGGGAGCCGAGGAGAGGAGCAGCTACTCCATGCGGCGCCGGAATCGGAATTGACATTGTTATCTTGGTCTCATCACACCACAGGACATGGTTCCAGTAAACCATGTCCTTAGTCTGCTTGTCTTCAGCAAACTGTTTGCAGGCTTCCTTGTGCATCATCTTTAGAAGAGGCTTCCTCCTGGGATGACAGCCATGCAGACCATGTATTACACTAACATCTATACACTGAGTGATTTTCCATAATGCTCCGTACACATGGTCGGATTTTCCGATGGAAAATGTCCGATCGGAGCGTGTTGTCGGAAATTCCAACCGTGGACATTTTCCATCGGATTTTCCGACACACAAAGTTTGAGAGCAGCCTATAAATTTTTCCGAGAACAAAATCCGTTGTCGGAAATTCCGATCATGTGTACACAAATCCGACGTACAAAGTGCCACGCATGCTCAGAATAAATAAAGATATGAAAGCTATTGGCTACTGCCCAGTTTAGAGTCCCAACGTACATGTTTTACGTCACCGCGTTCAGAATTGGAAATTTGTGTGACCGTGTGTATGCAAGACAAATTTGAGCCAACATCCGAAGGAAAAAATCCTAGGATTTTGTTGTCGGAATGTCCGAACAAAGTCTGACCGTGTGTACGGGGCATAACACTGATATCTGTATACTGAGAGATATTCCTTATATACAACACTGATATCTGTACACTTCGGCAGAAAGAACGATCAGTGAGAATAATGTTCCTTACATTGGTGGTCAGCAGAAAGAATGCTCCTTACATTGGTGGTCAGTGAGAAGGAGGAGGAGGACACACCCAAGGAGCTCTCTCTGAGAACCAGACTTTTTTCAAGCCTGGGCCTTGCCTGCTAGCTTGGCCCAGGAATAATGCTTCATCCTGGGGGAGGCCTTGGGAGGGATCCCCCTGATGACACAGGGCCTAGTGAGGAGGAGGAGGTGGAGGACCTGACTCTGGGTCCAGGCCCTGGTGTGGATGCAAATGTCTTCAGTCAGAAGATTATCAATCGTTTTAGGGCGATTGGAAGAGCTGAAGAAAAACTTAAAGTTTTAAAGGCTGAACACAAATCCTTCAGAGCCAAATACTGCCAGGCCTGGAGTAAAACTCGTTTGGCCATGAAGCCTGTATTGCAGGAGATTTGCCAGCCAGACATCAGCAAGTTCTGTGGATCAGCAGCCTCAGGTAATGGATGACCCAGGTCCCTCTGCACCTCTCCCCCCCATGTCAGGGCTTAGAATCGCGAGGGGCAACCAGCCAGGGGGTTGAGAGTGAGCATAGCACGCTGACCTTCATCCAGCGGATGGAGTCACCCCTGAGAGCAGATAAACTTGCTTTTTTTGATGATCCATCAGAAGTCCCTGAAGATGAGAAGAGGAAATACAAACCAGCAAAGCCAGTACAGTTGGAGAAATCCCAGTACACCACGCTGTCTTCCACTTCCAACATGTCTGCCCCACTCACTGTGGTGGATGGTGTCCTGGCTGAGGAGCAGAAAGAGAAGGCCCTGTGCAAAGAGATGCCTGGAGTTTCTGCTGTAAAAGATCACTCTGCAGACATGGAAGGAAAAGCCCTGACAGAGATGCCTTTGGACAAGGGGCGGACTGACAACTCATGGGGCCCCCGGGCAATAGAAAATCATGGGGCCCCCTATGTCTCTGCCCACATGCAAGCCGCACCTACACAAAGCCCCACTTACATAAATCATGGGGCACACAGTAAGGCACATCACATGGCACACAGCAGAGCACGGGGCACATCATGGGGCACAGGGCATGGGGCACACAGTAGGGCACATCACAGGACACATAATGGGGCACCCAGCAGGGTTTATTATGCTGTACACATCAGGGCACATTATTGAGCACAGCATGGTGCATCACAGGGGGTACAGGGCACATCAGTGGGTACACAGCGGGGCACATCACAGAGCACATCAGGAGATACACAGCAGGGAGCGTGCCGCACATCACAGGGCATGTGGCAAATAGTAGGGCACACAGTAGGGCACATCCTTGGGAACAGGACACAGGCGGTACACATCAGGGCACACATCCCAGGGCATGGGGCACACAGTAGAGCACATTACAGGGCACACAGTAGAGCACAACAGGCGGTACACAGCAGGGCACATCACAAGGCACATCACAGGGCAAGGGGCACAGAGTAGGGCACATAAGGGGGTACACTAGCAGGGCACATCACAGACCATGGGGCACGCAGTAGGCAAATAGCAGGGCACAAACCAAAACACAGGGCACACAGTAGAGCACTGGGATCCTCCAGACTTAACACAGTGTCTTTCAGGGTAGCCATCAGGGGGGAAGGCGACACAGTGGGGGTGGAGGACACAGGGAGACAGCGTAGGGGGGGGGTTGGAGGGCACAGGGGGACACTGTAGGTGGGTGGAGGGCACAGGGGGACACTGTGTGTGACTGGCACAGGGAGACACCATGGGGGGGTGAAAGACACAAGGGGACACTGTGGGGGGTGAAGGGCACAGGGGGGCACCGTGGGGGGTGGGTGAAGGGCACAGGGGGATACTGTGGGGAGGTGGGGGGCACAGGGGGACACTGTGGGGAGGTGGGGGGCACAGGGGGACACTGTGGGGGGGTGGAGGGCACAGGGGGGCACTGTGAGGGGGGAAGT
Source organism: Lithobates clamitans (assembly GCA_037952925.1). Taxonomy (NCBI): domain Eukaryota; kingdom Metazoa; phylum Chordata; class Amphibia; order Anura; family Ranidae; genus Lithobates; species Lithobates clamitans. The sequence goes on from JBBGZY010000876.1 coordinate 1,116,235, forward strand.
GGAGGGCACAGGGGGGCACTGTGGGGAGGTGGGGGGCACAGGGGGACACTGTGGGGAGGTGGGGGGCACAGGGGGGCACTGTTGGGGGGGTGGAGGGCACAGGGGGGCACTGTGGGGGGTTGGGGGGCACAGGGGGACACTGTGGGGAGGTGGGGGACACTGTGGGGAGGTGGGGGGCACAGGGAGACACTGTGGGGAGGTGGGGGGCACAGGGAGACACTGTGGGGAGGTGGGGGACACTGTGGGGAGGTGGGGGCACAGGGAGACACTGTGGGGACGTGGGGGACACTGTGGGGAGGTGGGGGGCATAGGGGGACACTGTGGGGGGTGGAGGGCACAGGGGGGCACTGTGGGGAGGTGGGGGGCACAGGGGGACACTGTGGGGAGGTGGGGGGCACAGGGGGACACTGTGGGGAGGTGGGGAACACTGTGGGGAGGTGGGGGGCACAGGGGGACACTGTGGGGAGGTGGGGGGCACAGGGGGACACTGTGGGGAGGTGGAGGCACAGGGGGACACTGTGGGGAGGTGGGAGGCACAGGGGGACACTGTGGGGAGGTGGGAGGCACAGGGGGACACTGTGGGGAGGTGGGGGGCACAGGGGGACACTGTGGGGAGGTGGGGGGCACAGGGGGACACTGTGGGGAGGTGGGGGGCACAGGGAGACACTGTGGGGAGGTGGGGGACACTGTCGGGAGGTGGGGGGCACAGGGAGACACTGTGGGGAGGTGGGGGACACTGTGGGGAGGTGGGGGGCACAGGGAGACACTGTGGGGAGGTGGGGGACACTGTGGGGAGGTGGGGGGCACAGGGAGACACTGTGGGGAGGTGGGGGACACTGTGGTGAGGTGGGGGGCACAGAGGGACACTGTGGGGAGGTGGGGGCACAGGGGGACACTGTGGGGAGGTGGGGGACACTGTGGGGAGGTGGGGGGCACAGGGAGACACTGTGGGGAGGTGGGGGACACTGTGGGGAGGTGGGGGGCACAGGGAGACACTGTGGGGAGGTGGGGGACACTGTGGGGAGGTGGGGGGCACAGGGAGACACTGTGGGGAGGTGGGGGACACTGTGGGAAAGTGGGGGGCACAGGGAGACACTGTGGGGAGGTGGGGGACACTGTGGGGAGGTGGGGGGCACAGGGGGACACTGTGGGGAGGTGGGGGGCACAGGGGGACACTGTGGGGAGGTGGGGGCACAGGGGGACACTGTGGGGAGGTGGGGGACACTGTGGGGAGGTGGGGGGCACAGGGGGACACTGTGGGGAGGTGGGGGCACAGGGGGACACTGTGGGGAGGTGGGGGCACAGGGGGACACTGTGGGGAGGTGGGGGCACAGGGGGACACTGTGGGTGCTGCACTTCGCTTCCTAGATGCAGAGTAGCGCGGGAAGCGGCTGTATACATACCTCTCGTGATGCGCTCCTCCTCGCCGGCCCCTCCTCTTTTCTGTCCGTCCGAGGTGATGACAGATACAAACACCTGGGGTGGACGGGAGGGAAGGAGGAGCCGGCGGGGAGGAGGAGGAGCGCATCACGAGGTGTGTGTATACACTGCAGTCAGCAGTGAGCAGGGACCCGATCAGCCCGTCAATCACAGCTAGCTGACGGGTAGATCGGGTCCCGAAGTGGAAGCTGCCATGGGGCCCCCTACTGGCCACGGGCCCTCGGTCAGCGTCCGAACTGCCCGATGGTCAGTCCGCCCCTGCTTTGGACCATCAGAGTCCATCAGCAAGCACCCTGGACATGGATTTTTCTGATCATGTTTCTGCTGAGACCTGTAGTTCCTCTGTTAAGTTTTCTGCACAAGGTATGCCGGCTGCTTGAAAAGTAGGATGCCCACATGTCCCGGATTGCCCAGGATTATCCTGTAACTCATATTTGTGTCCCGTGTCCTGGGCACCTTCATTCTGGGACAATACAGTGTTCCAGAATGAAATAAGGACACACAGCCGCTGTAATAAACGATTGCCAAACTGGTTGCTAGGGCCGTCCCGCCCTAGCAACCAGTGACGTCACATTTGCAGAGTGTCTCAGTATCAGAGGGAGGCCGAGGGAACAAGGCCTTAACACAGTGCTTTTCTGCGCTCTCCGAGTCCACCCACCTCCTCTCCTCCCCCTGGCTCGGCAGCAGCAACAGAGAGAGCAGCATCAGTCATTTCTGCCTCCTTCAGTGACCTCTCTGCGCCGTCAGCAACTCAGCGGGCGGCGGCATTCTGCAGTGCCAGTGCTGGCTAGCCTTAGATCCACGGCTCAGCTGTTCCCGGTTCCAACTCTGGCTGAGTCCCGCTCGCAGTACATTGCAGCAGCCCGCGACATCTCCAACCTCCTTCTGCCCGACTGCCTGAGGTGGGCCCCCCAGCCAACCCAGGCTGCCTGGACCAGGGAACGAACGAAGACCGTCGCTCAAGTCTGCTTACCACACCACCAGACCAGTTCAGATTAAAAGGTGAGAAAATGGAACCAGAGCAGATCAGGTGTCAAGTGGGGCACTGAGGCTGGGGACAGTACAGTAATAAATGAGGCTGACAAAGTGTGGCTCAGCCCTGGGGGGGGCAATAAAAAATGTAGCTGACAAGTGGAGGCAATACATTTTTTTTACTGTCCCCCAGTGGCGGTGCGTCCATAAAGGGTGCAGGAGCTCTGCCCCCTCTCTCCTGCACCGCTCTAATCACCATTGCATGAATCTATCTATGGTCGCTGCTGACACCCCCTATTCAGGTGCCCGGCCCAGGTTCGGGCACCTGAATTACAGTGGCGGGGGTGTTTTTTGCAAGCACCCGATTAGAGCCATAGGCTCTAATAGGCGCCCAAAACAGTGATCAGCGGGCGCCATGCTGGGCATTCGCTGATCACTCAGCTGTGTGTTAGTAAAGCGAAGGAATTCGCTTTGCTAACACTGAACTGCCTCTCAGCCAATCTGATTGCCAGGTCTGTTACCGATCACCTGATTGGCTGAAACGTCAGGTGCTGTGAATGGACACCTGAGACAGGACGGAAAAGACATGGAGGACGTGCAGGAGACCGCCGCTGACCCGCTGCGAGACAGGTAAGTGCTGAGCAGCATCTGCTGAGGCACAGTAGCGGCAATTTATGGGCACACTGGCAGCATCTGGTGGGGCACAGTAGTGGCAATTAATCGGCACACTGGCAGCATCTGATGGGGCACAGTAGTGACAATTGAAGGGCACACTGGCAGCATTTGATAGGGCACAGTAGCGGCAATTGATGGCCACACTGGCAGCATTTGATGGGGCACACTGGTGGCAATTTATGGGCACAGTGTCAGCAATTGATGGGTACAGTGGCTGCATTTGATGGCACAGTAGCGGAAATTTATGGGTACAGTGGCTGCGTTTGATGGCACAGTAGCTGCGTTTGATAGGGACAGTGGCTGCGTTTGATGACCAAAAAGGAAATCCAGAAAAGACCTTTGTCGGGACAGGATGGAAAGCTTTCTGGATTTTACTTCAGGGTTGGGAAATTGTATATTGCCTTTGATGGATTTGACAGAACCAATTTCAATGGATGAGGTAGTTCATGCAATAGAGAAGCTGGCTACCGAAAAATCGCCTGGGCCAGATGGGTTGATAGCTCAATTTTACAAGTGTTTTAAGTCCATTCTGGCTCCCTTTTTAGAAGAGGTTTATAACAGCTGTCTAGAAGAGGGTTCACTCCCTCCCTCCATGAGGCAATCCACTGTGATTCTTCTGTCAAGAGGTAAAGATCCCTCAATGATTGAGAACTGGTGCCCAATCAGTCTTCTCAATGTTGATAGAAAGATCTTGGCAAAGATTCTTTTTTGGCGCTTATCGTCATTAGCAGGCGAATTGTTGTCCAGTCATAAGCACTGCTCAGTCGAAGGTAGAAGTACCTTTTCAGCGGTTTTAGCTGTCCGGGAGGCTTTGGAGCGATGCAGGGCTGCTGGATGGAGAAAGTACTTGCTGGAATTGGATCAGGCAAAGGCTTTTGATAGAGTAAATAATGAGTACCTGTGTTTGCTACTTGGTAGATACAGCTTGCAGGGGATGTTTATAGATTGGCTTAAAACATTATATATGAGAGCTTCCCACTGGTTAATGATTGGGTTGGATGGACTTTGGAGGTTGGCTCTGGGGTGTGCCAGGGAGGTCCTCTGAGCCCCATTGCTATATGTATTTGCAATCAACTCCTTCAGAAGACGGCTAGAGAGTGGATCTTTGTGCGGGGTGCCTTTGGGCATTGCTGGTGTGCCACCTTTGAAGGTTGTGGCCTATGCTGATGATGTGTCTGTTATTGTCTCTGGGACGGAGGAGGTGCAGGAGCAGGTCTCTATGATATTGCAGTACACTGAGGCTTCTGGTTCTAAAGTCAACCATGAAAAGAGTGACGTTTCCTGGATAGGTGAGGAGGGTGAAAGCTTCAAACTTCTGGATGCCTTCCCAGAGGCCCAGCAAGAAATTAAAGTGTTGGGCATCAAATTTGGTCCTGGTGACTATGGCCATCAAAATTGGGAAAGCAGGTTGGTGGGTGCCAATGCCAAAGTAGCAAGCTGGAAGAAATGCAAGCTTTCCTTGAGGGAGAGGGTTGACTTGCAGGTGGCTACAGGTATATCGTGCAGAAGACAGGAGTGTAACCCTCCCCCTCTCCAGCCCGCCACATTTGACTGATCAACACAGTACCTGAAGCCCGAGGACATAGCAGAAGGTATGACCAGAGCAAAACAAATCCCGCAGCACTGAGCACACATCTCTGGCTGAACATAAATGTGGGGAACGTTGCAGTCACATTTAATGCTGGCCCAGTGGACGACCATTGTCTTCCAGAAATGTATTCCTTCAGGCAGTGCAAGTGAAAGCTATATCCTCCAGCCATCCATTTGCTGTGAAGGTGAATCCATCCACCCTCTGCGGATCCGAACACCACCCATTTCCCACGGCTGTCCATGGTCGCCTCAAAAGTAATTATTGGAATCCATCACTAACGTCTCTCCTCAAGCATCTGTTTGGATCAGTGGATCCACAAGCCTGAATGACACTTAGCCATAAGGTGAATGTGTCCACCTTTTCCGGTAAGCGTATTTACTCCTTCCATTTTTTCCTGTGGATTTTCAGCATATGAAGACCACCTATGCGATTTAAGTGTACTAATCACATATGCTCTTCCTCTCTGGCACCAGAAGTATCACGTTGCCTAGGCAGATGAACTTTCATTTTATTATGGACATTACTTTTAGCCATTGAGGTTTACTCCCCCACTTGTTTCAATGTGGTTGTCAATTTTTATCACGTTGAATGATTAGTTGTCACATATATGTTACTAGTATACACTGTGCTAGTTAACTCTTATGAATTTTTGTTTAGCGCTGCATTTATTCTTTCACTTCCCCAGGAAGCTTTTGGAGAAGAGGATTTTGTGGATGATTGGGATTGTCCTAGAGCGGAGTGTGTTGGTAAAGTGGAGTCTATGATGATAAATTAAAGAGACAGCCACGTTTGGGAAAAATAAAAACTATATAAGACTAAAAAATAATAAAGGATAGCTGCCTCCCCTGATAGGGCTCCCCCAAAAGGAGAGCTCTAGACCATAACCAGTTCAATATATTTGTTACTTGTATTACATAGTTACATAGTAGGTGAGGTTGAAAAAAGACGCAAGTCCATCAAGTCCAACCTATGTGTATGATTATGTGTCAGTATTACATTACATATCCCTGTATGTTGCAGTCATTCAGGTGATTATCTAATAGTTTCTTGAAGCTATCAATGCTCCCCGCTGAGACCACCGCCTGTGGAAGGGAATTCCACATCCTTGCCGCTCTTACAGTAAAGAACCCTCTACGTAGTTTAAGGTTAAACCTCTTTTCATCTAATTGTAATGAGTGGCCCTGAGTCTTATTAAACTCTCTGTGTCAAATGCTTTTGCAAAATCCAGATACACCACGTCTACGGGCCTTCCTTTATCTAGATGGCAACTCACCTCCTCATAGAAGGTTAATAGATTGGTTTGGCAAGAACGATTCTTCATGAATCCATGCTGATTACTGCTAATGATATCATTCTTATTACTAAAATCTTGTATATAGTCCCTTATCATCCCCTCCAAGAGTTTACATACCATTGATGTTAGGCTAACTGGTCTGTAATTCCCAGGGATGTTTTTTGGGCCCTTTTTAAATATTGGTGCTACATTGGCTTTTCTCCAATCAGCTGGTACCATTCCAGTCAATAGACTGTCTGTAAAAATTAGGAACAACGGTCTGGCAATCACCTGACTGAGTTCCCTAAGTACCCTCGGATGCAAGCCATCTGGTCCCGGTGATTTATTAATGTTAAGTTTCTCAAGTCTAATTTTAATTCAGTCCTCTGTTAACCATGTAGGTGCTTCCTGTGTTGTGTCATGAGGATAAACACTGCAGTTTTGGTTACTGAAGCCCCCCGATTCACTCGTGAAGACTGAGGAGAAGAATAAATTCAATACCTTTGCCATCTCCCCATCCTTTGTAACCAGATGTCCTTCCTCATTCTTTATGGGGCCAATATGGTCTGTCCTCCCTTTTTTACTGTTTACATACTTAAAGAATTTCTTGGGATTTTTTTTGCTCTCCTCCGCTATGTGTCTTTCATGTTCTATCTTAGCTGTCCTAATTGCACCCTTACATTTCTTATTGCATTCTTTATAAAGTCTGAATGCTGATGATGATCCCTCAACCTTGTATTTTTTGAAGGCCTTCTCCTTTGCTTTTATATGCATTTTTACATTGGAGTTAAGCCATCCAGGATTTTTGTTTCCTTTTTTAAATTTATTACCCAATGAGATACATTGGCTAATGCCCTTATTTAATATGCTTAATATTTAATATGCTCTTAAAGCAAACCCATCTCTCCTCCGTATTGGATGGACCACTGGCCAGAACTTGCTCAAGATGCAATCGAGCTACTGGCTTGTCCTGCATCCAGCGTGCTTTCTAAACATGCTTTCAGTGCTGCTGAAAGGTTTGTAATGGATCAAAGAGTGTGCCTGTCCACAGACTCCATTGATAGGTTCACATTTATAAAAATGAATCAGTCCTGGATCAGCAGCTATCAAGCCCCTGACGCTGATGTGACTGATTAAATTTGCTAGGGATCTGGGATTCCTTGAAGACTGCCTATGCTGCTATGCTATTACTGAATCTTGATGATGCTAGCTTCCAACAATATTTTTGGTTTAGGGCATCACCAACACCCAAGGCCCAATTTTTCTGCCCCTGTTTAACAGGGGTATGTAATTACAATTTTTGAAATCATTTTTAACAGCAGGGACCGTTCCTGCACCCAACAAGAGTAACTGTAAAGGGTTACAGTATTTTGGCACCACCAACATCCAAGGCCCAATTTTTTGGCAGAGTATATAGTGCAGTCTGTATATTGTGTGTGTATATATACTGCAGTTCAGAGTATAAAGTGCAGTCAGTGTAGTATATACAATGCAGTGAGGAGTATATAATATACTGTATTGAAGTGGTTAAGGGGAACCCTTTGACAGAATTAAGAAATAAAACGACAGGGGGTTCCCCCCCATAATCCATTCCTTTGGGTCTGGTATAGATTTTAAGTGGAACTCCACGTGAAAATTAAAAAAAAAAACAGCACGGGGTCCCCCCAAAATCCATACCAGTTCCTTATCTGAGCAAGCAGCCTGGCAGGCCAGGAAAGGGGGGGGCGAGTGAGTGCCCCCCCAACCATAGCAGGCCACATGCCCTCAACATGGGGTGGGTGCTTTGGGGTGGGGGAACCCACGCCGATTATTTCCTTAAATTTTATCTATATTGCTGGTAGTCGGCAATACAATACATGGACGGCCAATTTTTACATGACATTTTTTCCTTTAGAAATGTCATTTTGCTACGGCACTGTAATACACATCACACAGATGCGCCACTTTACAAGCAGACTAAGGGCACCCCCGGCACAATATTTAATGGAATATTTCATTTTTATTGTTTCACTTTAAGCATTATTAAAATCATTGCTCCTGAAAAAAAAACAGTTGTTTTAAAAACGTTTTTTTGCATTATTACATGTACCCTAGGGCAGTACCCGGGTCCCCATACACTTTTTATGGCAATAACCTGCAAATAAGCCTTTAAAATTAGCACTTTTGATTTTTCACGTACATGGCTCATAGACTTTAGTAGGGCTGGCATGTTCTGGTGCGAACCGAACCGGCGGGTGTTTGGCCCGTCCCTAATGAAAACATACAGCACAAAAAGAAAGAGACTCTTACGGGGTCTTAACCATTTACTGTTTTCCACAAAACTAAAGAAAAAAACTTTGGCTTTATATACATTGTAGTCTTCCCTTTAGTTACTAGATATATAACTCTCCTGGCTTGTGAATAATCTTTCATACCGCCATTTCTGCTTTGCTCAGTCTTTCATACAGTCATTTCACAAAAGGAAATGATTCTTCTCTACTGAATAGTATGAAATTTGAAAGAAATACTTCCAAGTTGCCAGATAACATCAAAAGGATACCTCCAAAAACAGGTAATGCAGAAGGTTATTGTGTAGAATTAGTCTTTTATTCTAAGAAAAAACAGAAATCAACAATGTTCTCATCTTTCAAAAAACAATTGAAAAGTACCAGCTGATCAGATACAACAGATCTTTTATACAACATTCTATAGCCTAGTACACACAGACCGAATATCGGGCGGCATCGGGCAGTTCAATGGAAACTGGCTGACTTTCAACCCGTGTGTACGGCAGCTGGGCTGGCGTCTGTCAAAGCTGAAAAAGAGAAAAAAGCCTATTGGCATCCGATCATCCCTCTCAGCCAATGGCTGAGAGCGATGCGGTGTTCTGGGGGGGGGGGGGGGCACTGTCAGAACATAATAGCTCAGCGTGGGAGATCGCTGTACTTACTAACATTGCATAGTTAGTATTGTGGCTCCTCCCAAGCACTTCATTTTTTTTTTCGTTCAGCCCGCTGGGTTGAACGAAAAAAAAAAACTGATAATGTTTACCAGGCTTATTATGTACAAACATTAGGCTCTAAATCACCTTCACATAGATATCTTATGTCTCGGGGTAGCCTGAAGCTACAACATCAAGATCACTCTGCTGATGTACTACTCCTCCAATGACAAAAACTGTTTCATTTTGTCTAAAAGGAATTCGAACTGATTTGTTTCTCCACTTCCCTTTTTTAACATTTTCTAAATATCTGCTCATAATTTACACATTCCTTACCTTCAGTTTTACCTTGACTCGAGCAAGTTTCAACTAGGTGCATTCACACAGGCAACAATAAGTTACTGATTAATTACATTACTCAAGCACATCAGAACTGTGTATAAAAGATTACCTCAGCTATAAAACAATTAAATTACTTATACAATATCAAATTATTTGCACTATCCCTTTAAGTGACAAACGCATGCAAAAGTGCATTTGATGCATACAAAAAATCTGTAACAATAAACTCTTCATTAAAAACTAAAATTAATTTATGTGCAAATAAAAAATCTCATGAATGTGTGCAAAGTGCAACAGGTGACATAAACAATACATAAACTATAACGTGCCAGTGCAATAAAAAAAAATAGTTGAAGTGTTCATAAAAGTCCATCAAACTTCATCCATGACCATGAAAGGAAAGCGTGAATCTACTGCAAGCTCTTTACGCTCCTTCACCAAAGAAATATGAACACAAATTGCTTACTAGAGCAAAGCATACGGCCAAACGCTTATCACCACACCAGTTATCTCAGGATGAACAGCAAGGGATAATAATCTCTGTTTAGTAACAAATTGCTCCTTATAGCGGCTGCTGTCAGCTCCACCAAACATAGCAGTGGCAACAGGTACTGGCCAATCCCCATGAAAGATGGAAATCACTGTAGTAAGTGTTGCTAGCTTCTGGAAAAATACTCAGTAACATTGTTGCATACATAACTACCAACACATCTTACAAAAATGCAATAGACATATATCCCAGAGTGAGGTTTAACTCCCCCACTAACAAGTTTCAACCAGCCTGCACCAACACACATTGAACAAACTACTGTTATGACTCAATCAACCCAAACTTTTAACCTGTATCCTATAAAGGAAAAAAAGTTCCTGTTTCCTGTCAAGAGTAGTGAAGGACTGTGTAAGAAACTGGATTAGATGGCAATTGGTGCCAAGCTGTCCAGGTCCTGCCACTTCATTTTGGTATAGAACAACTACATACCTGTCTTTGGGTTTACCATCTTGGATGCATTTCTCCCAGCCATAGGCCCTCTCACTCAGGGCCACTGCTAAGGTGGTACAGCCTGGCTTACTGACAAAGGCCCGGGCCCCCCTGATAAACTGATGGGGCCCTGGCCCCTTAAAGGAATCTAAACAGAGGGAAGGGAATCGTGGACAGGAGAACTGTTCCCCCTGTGTAGCTCTCCCTACAGCAGCTGAAAGCTGGCTTCTCTTTCTCTCTCTCCCACCGACTTTCAGCTGCTGCATGTGGAACTACAGGGGATTGGTTCTAGCAATTGTTCCCCCGCTGAACCAATCACCCACCCCTGTCCAGGATTCCCTTCTTCTGCTGCCTGAACCCCCCATGTGCTACTTTCCCTGCAGTGCAACCAGCTTCCCTTCTCTCCCTCCTGCCAACTGCTGCAGACACACAGGGTAATCAGGGGCAGGATGTAGAGTGGCAGAGGGAGGGCATTAAATATGTTTTATCTACCAGCCCCTTCCTTTTTTGAATGAACACAGGAAGTGATTGTAGCAATCATTCACTGTGTTCATTCATAACTGAAGCATTAGTAAACTTCGTTTACTATGCTTCAGTTGGTGAATGAACAGGGCGCCCCTGTACAGAGTGCTCCCTGTTTATTCATCTGCAGTGCAGCTAAAGCTGCAGAGAAAGGACTGGGGATCTGTGTCCTCAATTCCTTTCTTTGTATCATAAGTCAGACATCAGGAGTCTGGTGTAAAAAAAAAAACTATAAATTTGTAAAAAAAAAAATGAAGGGCTCATTTACACAAGTTCTCTGGCCCAGACAATGTAAACAAGCAGTTTGTTTATGCTTCTGGAGCTGCCTGTTGCTCTGTGGGGACACAATGGTTGTACAGCTGCAGGTCCTAATTTGATAAATGTGCAGGTACAGGTAAGTGGCCCCGAATGTGCACTGTCAGTGTTTGGGGCCATACACCTGCCCCCATAGGTTAACATAGGCTCACAGCTCCAACCACATAAAAAAACACTGATTCACACTATACAGGCCACAGCACTCATGTGATTGAGCCCCATGACCTCACTCACACACACACAGAACTTTTTGTTACGTTGTGTATGTATCCACTAATGAGTTTAGTGTATTTTTGCTAAAAATATCATGGAGAGGAGAATGGAGTCCCTAATCCCCTTCCCATTTCATCTATATAGCTCTTCTTTCCAGCTATCACCTGATGTTATGACCGATATATTGCAGGATGTGTAGATTTACATATGTTGCTTGGATGATATTGATGGCACAATCTATTACAGTTCGCAACATGAAATTACACTTTTGACAAAAGAGAGGCGAGTCGGGGGGGGGGGGGGGTAGTCTATATCCTTGACATAGTTTGAGCCCAATTGGGGTGTCCTGAGGGTAATGGACTGCACCCCTAACCCTCTTCATGGTTACATGTAAAGCTTTATATTTGATATGTTCATATCTGTCTACACCCTAATATGTCCTATGTACTCTTACAAATACTATGCTCATTGTAAGTTCTTTATGTATATAAACCTTGATACTGTAACTGTTTTTTAAGTGCATTACTCTTTTTTTCTTGTAAAACCCTTCAATAAAAATTTTGGAAATAAAAAAATATCATGGACCGCTGACTGTGAATGCAGTGGGAGCAGGGCTGCTATTAAAAAAAATGTTCACACTTTTCATCACAGTTCGCATACTGACAGCATGTTGCAGGCAGAACATTTAGTGCCATATATTAATCCTGACAGCAGTCAGAAATGGTGCACTACTAGTCTTCTTCCCCTTTTTCAATCTTCCCTTGTACTTCCAGGAAGCACCACCAGATTGGTCCAGCTCCACAGAGGGATGCTTGGTTCTAGGCCCCAAGGCCCAACTACACCAAGCCCCAGATCCACAGCTGAGGATAAGGGGCAGCAAGGTCTCTCTATTTGCATCCCGCATGATCCCAAAATGTCCTGTTCTCAGTCCTGCCCAGCTGGGCATTTACAGTTAATATTGCCAGGATAAGCTCTACACGGTGCAGTACCGAGGTGTGCTGTTGACATAGCCTGTTGTCTCCCTGGGCCCCATCCACAGCTGGCATGATATGGGTACTAGCTCCACCCATGACATCAGTACAGGAGAGGCAAAATTAAAAGGGTCACTGACACCTGCCAACACCTCTTCCACAAATTCACACCCTTAGAAAGCATGTATATCTTACCTCACTGTTGTTTCCTTTGATGTTCTACACCTGCTTTCTCAGCTGTCCATTAAAATGTTACACTCTGCATTTTGTGTATATTTATTGTTCCTGTTGCAGAAACTATTGTCACCAGGACAGTAAGTGGAGGGAAATCACTCTATCAGAGCTCAGTAAAAAACTGACAAGGGTTTTAATTCTTTCCCCACTATTTCCAAAACATTAAAAGTAGGGGCTGGGCATGCCCATTAAATATCTCTTCATAAATATCTGTGAGTAGCTTTGGGCAAGATATGCAAGGAACCTGTGTGAAAATGGCACTAGGGCCAGCACAAACCCAATCCCAGGTTAATATTATTAATATGATACAGGATTTAAAATATAAAGGGAGACAATACAGTTACAATACAATAAAATACAAGGGTTAAGAGGGCCCTACTCATGAGAACTTACAATCTTAGTGGTTATATTGCAAGTCTCAGGTGGTGTACACAGAGAAGAGAATGGGTCCAAGAACAGAGCCTTGGGGGACCCCTACAGAAAGAGGAAGTGGAGATGAGGAGATTTGTAGGTAACACTAAAGGAGAATTATGATAGAAGAGGTGGAGAACGAGGAAAGAGTAACATTTTGGAGGCCAATAAAGTGGAGGATTGGTTGGTCAACAGTACCAGTATGGGGTAGTGTTATTGATTTTAGCGGTTATTAAATGATTAGTGAGTTTTAGTAGGGCAGTTGAGGGGTGCGAGCCAGACTGTAAGTGGTCAGTAAGGTTGTTTTCATTGAGGTAGGAGCTCAGATGTTTGTAGACGAAGTGTTATAAAAGTTGGTAAATGTGGCCAAGGAGATAGGTCTTTGTTTTTTCTGGTTAGTGGGGTCCAGTGAGAACTTTTAAAGTATAGGGGTGGTCTGTGCATGCTTTATAGGTGAGGGGAAGATGCCAGTAGAGAGGGAGAGATAGATGATGTGAGTGAGAGAGCATAGGATAGAAGGGGACTGTAATAGTTGTGAGGGAACAGGATCCAGAGAACAATTGATTGTGTTAGAAAGGATTGGTAACCTCTTCAGTAGTGGGTGGGTCAACAGAGGAAAGTATTGAATATGCTGTTAGACAGGGCATGTTGAGTGGTGGGAGGATATCTGTACAGTGGAAATGTCCTCACAAACTGCATCAATCCAGTTTTTCAAGTGATTGTCAATCTCTTGAGCAGTAAGTGAGTCAGTGTGTGGAGGTTGATTCTGCGTGTAGTTATAAGAGCAAGTGCAACCAGTGAGGATGAGTGGCAACTGTTATAGACAGAAGTGGCCAGGTTAGGACAGGACAGAGGTGAGATTTCGTCATAGAGTTGGTCAATAGTAGAACAGGGAAGTGAAGGGTTAATGTGACAAAGATTTCTATGAGTAATCATTCTATGCCTGGAGGGATAGGTGGTGGAGGACAAGGACACTGTAAAACTGAGGTGGTAATCAGAGAGAGGAAACGATGTGTTGGTGTGAGTGGAAGTGTGTGTCCATTGTGTTAGGTAAAAGATGATGTATGACTTGATGGATAAGTATCTGCCTGTATTTCTCAGCATTGAGGACACCATTTATCCTGACCAAATCACCAACTCCATTTGCAGAAATGCAACCCCAAACTTGCAAGGAATCTTCACCATGCTTCACTGTTGCCTGCAGACACTCATTATTGTATCACTCTCTGGCCCTGCAGTGAACAAACTGCCTCCTGCTACAGCTAAATATTTCAATTTTTGACTCATCAATCCAGAGCACCTGTTGCCATTTTTCTGCACCCCAGTTACTATGTTCTCATGCATAGTTGAGTGGATTAGCCTTGTTTCCACATCAGAGGTATGGGTTTTTGGCCCAATTCTTCCATGAAGACCATTTCTGGCCAGACTACTTCGGACGGTAAATGGGTGTACCTGGGTTCCACTGGTTTTCACCAGGTCTGTGCTAATGGCACTGCTGGACATCTTCCAATGTTGAAGGGAAGCAAGCTTGATGTCTCTTTCATCTGCTGGATTAAGTTTACTTGTCCGACTACTGCGTCTTTGGTCCTCAATGTTGCCCCATTCTGCTTTGAAATCTTTGCCTAGAACAGACCTTGCTGATTCAGTATAACTACCTTGTATTTTGTTGCTTCAAAAGAGTTTGTACAGCACATCTTTAAACCCCATTCTGTTTTGAAATCTTTGCCTAGAACAGACCTTGCTGATGCAGTATAACTACCTTGTATTGTGTTGCTGTGCTTAGTCTTGCCATGGTGTATGACCTGTGACATGAAACTGTCTTCCACAACCTCACCTTAGTAGCAGAGTTTGGTTGTTCCTCACTCAGTTTTAAGCCTCTTACACAACTGTTTCTGTTTCAGTTAATGACTGCGTTTAAACCCACATATTAATTTGATGATTATTAGCATCTGCTTGGTATAACTGGTTAATCGTACACCTGACTCTAATCCTACAAAATTCCAGACTTTGTGAAAGTGCACAAAGTGTGTGCATGTAATAGCTGATGCTGGTTTGAAGCCAAAGGGTGGTCACACCAAATTTTGACTTTTGCTCGCTTTGTATTTTGTAAATTGATAAAAAGGAAAGATTAAAATATATATTTTTGAAAGCATTCTTACTTTACAGCATTTTCGTCACACTTGCCTAAAACTTTTTCACAGTACTGTAAATGAGAGCACACACCTCACTATCCTGATGTTTAAGTCAGCATGTAAGTTTAGTATTTTCAGGAGGGGATGAGTGCAGTAATGGGGAGAGGATAGGAGTGAGGGTGATATATTTAACCACTTCCCGACTGCCGCATGCCGATGTACATCGGCAGAATGGCACGGGTGGCCAAAGGGGCGTACCTGTACGTCCCGCCCTCCCCGTGGGCGGGGAGGGTGCGATCGCGCCCCTCTCCCCGTGCCCGCAATGGTCGGGTTCATTAGGGGAGTGATCAGTCCCCAGGGCCAGAGCAATGGTTTATGGTCTGGACCTGGTGATCGCTCCTAACAAATGAAAAGCTTCCTCTGCCTGTGTAAGTGTAAACACAGACAGCAGGAAGTGATGTCATCTCTCCTCGTGAGGTCTTTTCGATTCCAGTGAGAGAGAGAGGACATCTAACCATGAGTTGCACACATAGGTACACTTTCCACCCCCTGATCACCCCCTGATCGCCCCCCAGCTAACCCTTTCACTTCCTGTCACTGTGTCACCAATTGTAGTTTTCAGATTTTTCACTGATCACTGCATTGGTTTAATTTGTGACTGAAATAAGTGTTAGGGCTGTTAGTAGTAGCCCCTGTTAGGTCTAGGTTACCCCCTAAACCCCCATAATAAAGGTTTAACCCCTTGATCGCCCCCCAGTTAACCTTTTCACTCTCTGTGTCACTAATTGATCGCCGTATTTGTGTCACTGGTGACGCTAGTTAGCCAGTTAGGTGATTTGTTCCACTATCAGGTTTTTATAGCATCAGGTACCCCCATATATACTACCTAATAAAGGTTTTAACCCCTTGGTTAACCCTTTCACTCCCTGTCACCAGTGTCACTAATCGATTGCCGTATTTGTGTCACTGGTGATGCTACTTAGCCAGTTTCACCATCAGGTTTTTATAGCCTCAGGTACCCCCATATATTACCTAATAAAGGTTTTAACACCCTGATTGGCCCCTAATTAACCCTTTCATCCCCTGTCACCAGTGACCATATTAGTGTTACGGGTGATGCTGGTTAGTTAGTTTGCTTTTTATAGCATCAGGGCACCCGCTGTATATTACCCAATAAATATTTAACCCCCTGATCATCCAGCGGGTGATATAAGTTAGGTTTTAGCATCAGTCAGGGTCTGCGTCGCCACAGGCAGTGTCAGATTAGAGCCAGTAGCACTAACACCCACACATTTATCACACACCTCCCCTAGTAGTATAGTGTCTGAACGGATCGATATCTGATCTGATCAGATCTATACTAGCGTCCCCAGCAGTTTAGGGTTCCCAAAAATGCAGTGTTAGCGGGATCAGCCCAGATACCTGCTAACACCTGTGTTTAGACCCTCCGCCCAGCCCACCCAAGTGCAGTATCGATCGATCACTGTCACTTACAAAACACAACACACATAACTGCAGTGTTCGCAGAGTCAGGCCTGATCCCTGTGAAAGCTAAAAATTTTTTTGGTAGCGTTTGAATCAGTCTCTGACAGTCAGGAGCTTTTTTACCTGTGGGTCTCACTAATGTACCAGTAAATTTAGAGACTAAAATGTCAAGTCGAAAGTACGCTAGTGAAAAAATTTTAAAAAAGTGTGTTTTTTCCCAAAAAATTGCAACACCCGCCATTTTAATCTGTAGGGCCTTTGCCCATGTTTGGGGATTCAAAGTCATTTTTTTGCAAAAAATATTTTTTAATGTAAACAAAAAGTGTCAGAAAGGGCTTTGTCTTCAAGTGGTTAGAAGAGTGGGTGATGTGTGACATAAGCTTCTAAATGTTGTGCATAAAATGCCAGGACAGTTCAAACCCCCCCCCCCCAATGAACCCTTCTTGGAAAGTAGACACGTAGACACTCCAAGCTATTTGCTGATAGGCATGTTGAGTCCATGGAATATTTTTATATTTTGCCGCAAATTTCGGGAATATTACACTTTTTTTTTTGCTCAAACAGGCCATGGGCATATGTGAAATTACACCCCAAAATACATTCTGCTGCTTCTCCAGAGTGCGGGAATACAACACATGTGAGAGTTTTTTGGAGCCTAGCCATGTACAGGACCCCGAAAACAAATCACCTCCTTCAGGCTTTCTAAGGGCATAAAATGGTGATTTCACTTCCTCACTACTTATCACAGTTTTGGAGGCCCTGAAATGTCAAGATAGCACAAACCCCACCACCCCATTTTGGAAAGAAGACACTTCAAGATTTGTGCTGACAGGCATGTTGTGTCCATGGAATATTTGATATTTTGCCACAAGTTTCAGGAAAATTATTATTATTTTTTTTTTTTTACACAAAGTTGTCACTAAATGATATATTGTTCATACATGGCATGGTTATATGTGAAATTACACCCCAAAATACATTCTGCTGCTTCTCCTGTGTACGGAAATACCACATGTGTGAGACTTTTTGGGAGCCTAGCCATGTACAGGACTCCAAAAACCAATCACCGCCTTCAGGCTTTCTAAAGGCGTAAAATTGTGATTTTACTCCTCACTACCTATTATAGTTACGGAGGCCCTGAAATGTCCAGATAGCACAACCCCCCCCCCCGAACCACATTTTGGAAAGTAGACACCCCAAGGTATTTGCTAAGAGGCATGGTGAGTATTTTGCAGATCTCATTTATTTTTGAAAATGAAGAAAGAAAAGAAAAATGTATTTTTTTTCAATTTTCAACAGATCTGCAAAATACTCAACATGCCTCTTAGCAGATAGCTTGGGGTTTCTAATTTCCAAAATGGGGTCATTTGGGGGGGGGGTTGCTATTTGGGCATTTCATGGCCTCCAAAGCTGTGATAGGCAGTGAGGAGTGAAATAAAAAATGTACGCCCTTAGAAAGCCTGAAGGCGGTGTTTGGTTTTCGGGATCCTGTACACGGTTAGACTGCCTTAAAGTTCCACACATGTGGTATCACTGTACTCGGGAGAAGCAGCAGAATGTATTTTGGGGTGTAATTTCTGTTTGAGCAATATATCATTTAGTGACAACTTTGTGCAAAAAAAAAAAATTGTAATTTTCCCGGAACTTGTGTCAAAATATAAAATATTCCATGGACTCAACATGCCTATCAGCAAATAGCTTGGGGTGTCTACTTTCCAAAATGGGGTCATTTGGGCATTTGGGGGGGGGGGGGTTGTGCCATCTTGGCATTTTATGGCCTTCAAAACTGTGATAAGTAGTGACGAGTGAAATAAAAAATGTACACCCTTAGAAATCCTAAAAGCAGTGCTTGGTTGGTTTTCAGGGTCCTGTACGCAGCTAGGCTCCCAAAAAGTCTCACACATGAGGTATTCCCATACTCAGGAGAAGCAGCAGAATGTATTTTGGGGTGTAATTCCACATATAACCATGGCATGTGTGACCATTATATCATTTGGTGACAACTTTGTTTAATTTTTTTTTTTTCGTGATTTTTCAATCACTTGTGACAAAAAAATAAAACATTCATACTTTCCAAAATAGGATCATTTTGGGGGGGGGGGGTGTTGTACTGCCCTGCCATTTTAGCACCTCAAGAAATGAGATAGGCAGTCATAAACTAATGCCGTGTACACACGGTCGGACTTTTCGACCGGACTGGTCTGACGGATGCCGACGGACCAAATCCAGCGAACAATCCGATCATGTGTGGGCTTCACCGGACCTTCAGCAGACTTTTCCAGTCCAAATCTGACGGACTTTAGATTTGGAACATGCTTCAAATCTTTATGTCGTAACTCCGCCGGACCCAGAAATCCGCTCGCCTGTATGCTAGTCCGACGGACAAAAACCGACGCTAGGGCAGCTATTGGCTAGTGGCTATCAACTTCCTTATTTTAGTCCGGTGTACGTCATCACGTACGAATCCGTCGGACTTTGGTGTGATCGTGTGTAGGCAAGTCCGGTCGTTAGAAAGTCTGTTAAAAGTCCACCAAAAGTCAGTGTGTCTAAAGTCTGTCGGACGGGCCGTCCAACTTTTGTAGCCGAAAAGTCCGACCGTGTGTACGCGGCATTAAAGCTGCATCAATTCCAGAAAATGTACCCTAATTTGTAGACGCTAAGTTATTTGCGCAAACCAATCAATATATGCTTATTGATATTTTTTTACCAAAGACATGTGGCTGAATACATTTTGGCCTAAATGTATGACTAAAATTGAGTTTATTAAATATTTTTATAACAAAAAGTAGAAAATATAATTTTTTCCCCAACATTTTCGGTCTTTTTCCGTTTTATATCTCAAACAATAAAAATGGCAGAGGCAATCAAATACCATAAAAAGAAAGCTCTAATTGTGGGGAAAAAAGAATGCAAATTTTGTTAGGGTACAGCATTGCACGACCGCAGAAATACCAGTTATAGCAGCGCAGTGCCAAATTGTAAAAAGTGCTCCGGTCATTGAGCAGACAAATCCCCTGGGGCTGAAGTGGTTAAGCTGTAGGGTGACGAGGAGGAGTATACTAAGGAAAACTTGAGGACAAAGACACTAATGTGAGAAAGAAGGGTTAGACTTAGAAGGAGCATATTAAATGAAAAAGAGAGGTTCAGGGGTGTTTTCAGTGAAGCAGTATATAAAACAGATTCACCCTGTATGCATTCTGACGTTATGCAGAGAAGCCCACGACCAGCTTATCTACCCCAGTCATCGGGGAAAGCTTGGCAAGTGTCAGGGATGTGGGTTAATCCCTCTTTTTGATGTCTGTGTGTTCAGGAACATTAGTTGATCCTTCCATTAATTACGGTAGTCTTTAAGAATTGTATTTTTTTTTACATTTCAGTTTTCAGTCATCACATAACTAGCTGCTCTTTTCCTTTTAATGTCCTCTCCCTTTTTCTCTTTTTTTCACATGATTGTACCAGCTGCTACAAAGCAGGAGGAGTTAGCAAAGTGTTAATATGTCCTTGATCCATGGATGAAGCCATATAGAAAAGACAAGGCAACAGCAAAGAAATGAAAATTTTATAGAAAAAAGAAGGCATTATAAAGTGGTTCTTCCCTTGGCTTTGTCTTTGGCCTTTCAAGGTGAGGCAAGTTTAAGGTTGCCTATCATTGAATTCTTAAGTGAGAGTAAACATACAGGCAAAAGAATTGCGATCTATCCAAATATTTCAAGTATTTTTTTTTATTTGATGCCACATGCAATTATAAGAATAAAAATGAAGGATTCTTGACTTTCGCTTATATAAGGTACTTATGCACAATAAACATTCATAAAATATATTCCATGACTACAAGAAATAACTTATTTCAGTAATGTTTTCATTAATTATTTTAATAGTCAGGGCTGAATTTATTGCTTGGACTATTATGCCGCGTACACAGGACTGGTTTTGCGTATAAACTCCGAAGGTTTCTCCGACTGAACTCTGACGGAATTCCCTTCAAGCGATCTTGCCTACACACGGTCAAACCAAAGTCCAACCGTCCAGAACGAGGAACGAGGTGACGTACAGCACGTACGACGGGGCTAGTAAAAGGAAGTGCAATAGCCAGTAGCCAATAGCTTCCGTCTCGTACTTGCTTCAGAGCATGCGTCATTTTAAGGAATAGGAATTGGTTTTGTTGGAAATATTTAGAACATGTTCCATTTCTAGGTCCGTCAGAATTTTCGGAAAAAAAAAAAAGTCAGATGAGGCATACACCCGATCGGAATAGACGATGAAAAGTTTCCGTCTGACTTTTTCTGTCAGACATTCCGCTAGCCACTTGAGGTGATCCCAAAATTTGGATAGTGTTAGATTTCAACCGAATTTCATGAATCTGGATGTCTCCAGCTGAATTTGAATTTGTTTTTGTTTTTTTTGACATCTGGGGAAACAAAAGGATACATCTGGGGAAAAATAGGACCAAATATACAGTATATTGCCAAAAGTATTGGGACACCTGCCTTTACACGCATATACACTTTAATGACATCCCAGTCTTAGTCCGTAGGGTTCAATATTGAGTTGGCCCACCCCTTTCAGCTATAATAGCTTCAACTCTTCTAGGAAGGCTGTCCACAAGGTTTAGGAGTGTGTCTATAGGAATGTTTGATCATTCTTCCAGAAGTGCACTTGTGAGGTCAGGCACTGATGTTGGACGAGAAGGCCTGGCTCATAGTCTCCCCTCTAATACATCCCAAAGGTGTTCTATCGGGTTGAGGTCAGGACTCTGTGCAAAGGGTGGCCCAACTGAATATTGAACCCTACGGACTAAGACTGGGATGCTATTGAAGTTCATGTGTGTGTAAAGGCAGGCGTCTCGATACTTTTGGCAATATAGTGTATCTCCCAAGGCTATTTCTGGTTTACATTATAACTGCTACTGATGTTGCTTAAAAATCCTTACTTCCGTCGCCACCTGGTTTCACCCTTCTAACTCACCTGGTAGTATTTTTAACAAAGGTAGCTCAGGCTGCTTTTTGGCCCCTGCATTTTATCAGTTTCTAAAATATATATTATTATGAATAATAGGGTTTCTAGTTTTGTAAGTTTGCGATTTTTAAGTTATACTTAATCACAAATCTTTAGTAACTGCCAGTCCTATTGCCACTTGCTACACTAAATGGCCTCACTTAGACAGATTGCAGTCTCTACGACCCCTCTAAAAAGCCAGGTGTTCAGGAAGTGATCCTACCACCTCCAGCTGGGTATTGTATTAAAATACCATACTGCAATAGGACAGCGTGGTCCTACTGATTTAAATAGGCAGGTTTGTCAAACTCAAAAAGCTACGTTAAATTTGCAGTAGTTTTAAAGCAAAGCCTCACAGGCGCAGCACTGTGAAACCTTCAATTGCTGCATGTTATCTTTTAGGTGGGCGGTAAAACTTAAAATTAACTGCCTGTTTTAGCTGCCCCTTGCCACCAGTGTAAATGAGGCCTTGGGGTAATAACCTTTTATATCTTAAGAATAAATAATGGCCACAATTCACCCCCCCACCCAAGTCGTTTCAGTTTCTTTACCTCTAATGTAATACTTGAATGAATAGCTTTTTTGTTCTTCTTTGCATCATCAGTTGCTCTTCTGAGAAGTAAGGTATAGCTCTGTCTTCTTAATGGCATATGGCAATGGCTAATGAAAAGCGAGGGTGGAGGGTGGAGCACTAGATTTGTCTTAGTTTCTAATGTGATAGATGCTGCAGGGGAGAAGAACACAGGGAAGCTCCAGCAGGCCATTCGAAATAAAGAAACTAAAGAAGCTCAATGTGATACAACACTTTTTTCAGAGCCCCACGCCATCTAAATTGATTTATTTAGATTACATGACAGCAGAGGCGGCTCTAGGCTTAGTGAGGCCTTAGGCAAAACTTACACATGAGGCCCCACGGACTGGGATGCTCCGTGATGAGGCCGCTATTCCTCAGGCTGCGGGCAGTATCTGATTTGTCCGTCAACTCCTAAGCCACAGAGTCCCAGTGGGGGTAGGCGGAGCCGCCGCCGTCAACTTCAGTGATTGAGAACAGGCCAATTAATCGGCCGCGAGGCCCATGTGAGTGCGAGGCCTTAGGCGACCGCCTATTTTGCCTAATTAGAGAGCCGCCTCTGCATGACAGTACAATTAGAATGACTTCATTTAAAACGTAACATCAGCCTTTTTTTTGTTTTGGATGGGGAGATTACCCCATGTCCTGTCCTGACAAAAAGTGAGAGGAAAAGGACCCTTGTAGGGTTGAAGACAGAAACACATGCCAGACTCCAGGCAGATATAAAAGGTACAAAGTAATGCAGCCCTGTAATCATAGTATATTCATATACTCAGTGAAGAAGAGCATCAGGTGATGCACAGTAAACGTGCAATTTGTTTCGTTCCAAATTCGTTTTTCGACGAAATTCGACAAATTCGTCAACTCTGAAATATTAGAATTAACGAAAACCCATTTAACAAAATTTTCCAAAAATTCTTAAATTCGAAAATCCGAAAATAAGAATGAAAATCCTAAAAATAAAAAAAATGTAAATCCGAAAATAAGAACAAAAATCCGAAAATTTGAAAATGAGAAAATCCGAATAATAACTAACTAATAATAATAACTATTACTAACTATTAAATTATAGGTATTGGAATTTCCTTTCAAATTCGGCTGTTAGTGAACGTAACAAATACGAATTTATTCAAAGTTAAGAATTATCTAAAATAACGAATGCGGCATCTAAACGAATGGAATGTAACAAATTATTAATAATAAATAATAACAACTTTTTATTATTATTAATTTGTTACGTTCCATTCATTTAGATGCAGCATTTGTTATTTCGGATAATTTGTAATTTCGGATAAATTTGTTACGTTCATAAACAGCCAAATTTGAAAGGAAATTCTGATACCTATAATTTAATAGTTAGTTATTATTAGTTAGTTATTATTTCGGTTTTCCGAACTTCCGAATTTACTAATTTTTTCGAAATAATGAATTTAGGTCATAACGAATGACCCGAAAAACGAAAAAAAAAAAAAAAAAGAATGATACTAAAACAGACAAATTTTTTGGCAGTGCACATGTCTAATACACAGAGATGAAACAAATCTCCCTACATAAGTTTTACCTGTTTATCTGCAGCCATCTCTTCCCTACACCCCTTCAAAGGTGAAAAATTGTGATAAAATCCTTCTGCATCTGTGAGGTGCAGAGAGGAGGGGGTGGAGAGCTACAGTTATGCCCTGTACACACGATCGGACATTGATCGGACATTCCAACAACCAATCCAATCCATGGATTTTTTCTGATGTTGGCTCAAACTTGTCTTGCATACACACGGTCGCACAAAGTTGGCGGAAAATCCAATCGTTCTGAACGCGGTGACGTAAATCACGTACGTCGGGACTATAAACGGGGCAGTAGCCAATAGCTTTAGTCTATTAATTTATTCTGAGCATGCGTGGCACTTTGTGCGTTGTATTTGTGTACACACGGTCGGAATTTAAATGATCGGATTTTGTTGTCGGAAAATTTAATGTCCTGCTCTCAAACTTTGTGTGTCGGAAATTCCGCCGAAAAAAGTCCGATGGAGCCCACACACGATCGGAATTTCTGACAACACAATCCGATCGCTCTTTTTCCATCAGACAATCCGACCGTGTGTACAGGGCATTACAGTGTGTGAGAGCTGATTGGAGGAAAGGGACACATCCCCATCCACACACGGCACAGGGATGAAGGAAGGATACAGAGCTGTGTTCTGAATAGACAAGCTGTGTGCTGAGCTCCCTCCCCAACACAAATTAATCTTGTGTGTTGAGAACTTCTTAGAAGTGAGTCTTGCTGATAACAGAGGAATGAAGCACCAGAGAGAAACCACACTTAGAGCTTTGGAGATAGACAAGTAAACACTACAGCTATAATATATGTGCTTTGTTCGGATTTCCTGACTAAGGTTTACAACCAGTTTAAATGTGTTTTTTAAATCCAATAAGTGTAAGTATCTGAAGTTGACTTATTATTAGCCTCTTTCAGTCTACTGTACAGTCTGTACAAAAAAGCTCAGAGAGAGGGAGAAAGAAGCAGAATAAGAAGCCAATCAGGTACACTGCAGTGCAAGGAGCATGCTGAAAGAGAGCAAATTGACAGAGAGGTGAACTTATTAGTGTGCTGCTTCTCCTGTCTAGTCACAGGATGGATGCGAGGGGGAGACCTGTGAAAGTAAAAAGCAGCAGAAAAAGATTAGGTCCCCTCCCATGCTAAAAAGGCTGTGCAGTGGGGCAGAGCTGTGTAAATCTCAGGACTGAATGGACAATAATGCAAATTCTTTTACATGTATTTCATCTGTGTATTTAGCTGTTGGCTTGGAGTTCAGACTTATGCCGCGTACACACGAGCGGACTTTCTGGCATACTTGGTCCGACGTTCTTCCCGCCGGACTGTCCGGCAGGCTTTCTAACGGACGGACTTGCCTACACACGACCGGACTTTCCGGCAGGCTAGGTCTGCCCATCTTTCTGACAGACTTTCGCCGGAGTTACGGCGGACTTTCAGAATGAACGGACTTGCCCACACACGGACAAGTCAGTTCATTTTGAACGTGACTCGGGTACGACGGGACTAGAAAAGGAAGTCAATCTTGCTGGAGAGATTGACACCTTGCAAGCCCAGTCGTGGGGCATACCAGGCCCTTAGGTCTGGCATGAATTTTAAGGGGAACCCCCTACGCCGAAAAATCGGCGTGTGGTCCCCCCAAAATCCATACCAGACCCCGATCTGAGCACCCAGCCCGGCCGGTCAGGAAAGGGGGTGGGGACGAGCGAGTGGCCCCCCTCCTGAACCGTACCAGGCCGCATGCCCTCAACATGGGGGGATGGGTGCTTTGGGGGAGGGGGGTGCCCAGCTCCGATGTGACTTATATAGGCGAAGACCCCGGCCCTTAAGCCGTCACAGTCCCCGGGCATGCTGGAACTGTGTCGTTTTAGGGGGCGTGGTCACCGGGTGATGTTGACCACGCCCCCTAAAACGGCACAGTTCCAGCATGCCCGGGGACTGTGACGGCATAAGGGGGCGGGGTCTCTGCCTATATAAGTCACATCGGAGCGTTTAGAGACCAGTCCAGCCGGAGAGACCGTCGTGTCAACATCTGGAGAAGAGAAGAGGGAAGAAGACAAGAAGACAAGAAGCCAGAAGTCCGGACCTCCGAAGGCAAGAGAGCGGCATGAAGACAGCGGAGGAGCCGGCTGAAGAACTGGAACACCGAGAGAAGAGGACAGAGAGAGCGGAGAAAAACAAACTGGACGCCGGGAGAAGAGGAACTGGAGGGCCCCCTGAAGCCGGAAGAAGACCCCGGAGCTGTCTAATAAATTACTTCACAAACCTGTGTAGTGTTTTATTATTGACACTTTTTCCCTAGGTGAATGGGTAGGGGTACCATGTACCCCATACTCATTCACATAGGGTGGGGGGCCGGGATCTGGGGGCCCTTTTATTATAGGGGGCTCCTGGATTTCGATAAGCCCCCCGCCCGCAGACCCCGACAACCAACGGCCAGGGTTGTCGGGAAGAGGCCCTTGTCCTCATCAACATGGGGACAAGGTGCTTTGGGGTGGGGGGGCCCCGCAGGGGGCCCCCCTCCCTCAAAGCACCCACCCCCCCATGTTGAGGGCATGCGGCCTGGTACGGTTCAGGAGGGGGGGTGCTCGCTCGTCCCCACCCCCTTTCCTGACCGGCCGGGCTGCGTACTCGGATCGGGGTCTGGTATGGATTTTGGGGGGGACCCCACGCCAATTTTTCGGCGTAGGGGGTTCCCCTTAAGATCCATACCAGACCTAAGGGCCTGGGATGCCCCGCACTCGCCGCAATAGGAAAAGATGTTTTTCCTATTGCAGTGAGCGCAAGATGCAGTACTCTGCCCTTGCGTCGTATCTGGTCCGTCGGATCAGCATATAGACGCATGTAGACGAATGGGCTTTCCGGCAGAAACTGAGTCCGGCGGTCTAAGATTTAAAGCATGCTTTAAATCTAGGTACGGCGGACTTTTGGGAAAAAAAAGTCCGCCGGAGCCTACACACGGTCGGATTGTGCCGCAGACTCTGGTCCACCGGACCAAGTATGATGGAAAGTCCGACCGTGTGTATGCGGCATAAGAATTACAAAGAATTATTGCACTTCGGTTAACCACTTAAGCTCCGGAGGGTTTTACCGCCTTAATGACCAAGCCATTTTTTGCTATTCGGCACTGTGCTACTTTAACTGGCAATTGCTCTGTCATTCAACACTGTACCCAAATTAAATTTATATCATAATTTCACACAAATAGAGCTTCATTTTGGTGGTATTTGAGCACCAGTGGATTTTTTACTTTTTATTATATAAACGAAAAAAGATCGAAAATTTTGAAAAAGAATCCTGGTATTTTCTTTCTGTTATAAAACATTTCCATTAAAAAAATAAAATTGTCTTTATGAATTTAGGCCAAAATATGTCTTTGGTAAAAAAAAAATCCCAATAAGTGTATCTTAATTGGTTGCTGTGAAATTTACAGCGTCTATAAACTATGGTATGTATTTGAAAATCAATCCTAAAGTACTGACGGCTACAGGACATTACACATACCCCCTTTTTGTAAAGTATACAGTCTGAGGCATTTAGTTAGAGGCATGGCGAGTATTTTGAAGTCTTCATTTTTTTGTCACAGTTTTTTGGAAATCTAAAAAATTAAATACAATTTGGAAGTTTTTTTGCACAATTGTTTTTTTTTTAAATACTGTCACCAGTGCAGTACAGCATCATCATATGGCTGGTGTGGTGGTGATCAGGGACACTGACTGGTGACAGTATGTTAAAAAAAAATACAAAAATAAAATAAAGTTAAAATAATTTTTTTTTTATATTTTTTTTCTTTTTTTAACATTTTTTTTATATTTTATCTTTTTATCAGAGTAGTTTGGTGCCTCCATAGTAACACTGTACTACTTTGGAAGAGTGATCAATTATTATTATTTTTTTTTTTTCACTTTGATTGTTGTTTCAATGACGATCATTGTAACGGCAATGTTTTTAAAGGAAATTCCAATACCTATAATCTGTCATGAAAGGGTGACATTCAGAGCACACCCTTTTTTTAAGCCAATTGGAGCCCCAAAAAAAAAAAAACCCAATTGAAATCCATGCGTCCGGTGTCCTGCATCATAGCCTTTTAAAATTCCTTATAATACAAACCAGCATTTGGCTTTTAATTATCCTCATAAGCATAGCCAAAGGAACTACGGATACAAATCTGCCCTTTAGATCTTCAAAAAGTATTTTGAATCATAATAAGCTAATAATTAATGAACATTGGGGAGAACATCATTTTTCAATGTGTCATTCTTTCAGGATTTACTATCTCGGTCAAAGATAATCCTTCATACAGTATCTGGTTTATTGTTCTAACTGTGGACAACTCTGTTCCCCAGTCCATGGATTTGTAAGGAGATTTTTACATTTTACACAGTGTCATAAAAAAACATTCATATTCTCAAATGCTCCAATTAAAAAGACCCCCAAAACTAACTTGCTCCATTTACAATCTTTTCAAAGTCTTCTTTCATTCATATACAGTACATGTACACGCACCGGCCACTTTATTAGGTACACCTGTTCAATTGCTTGGTAACACAAATTGCTAATCAGCCAATCACATGGACAAAGACATTCATTTTTTTTGTTGTGGCTGCAAAGTGATGTTTATTATCTCTTCAACTTCAGTGACCCCATTTCAATCCTCGTTCTCTGTTTGTACTACATCCACTATATTCAGCTAAAGGAAAAAAACTGGGTCTTCGTACTCAAAGCACTTAAGCCTCCTGCCTGAGCTGAGACATTTGTTGATACTTTCCAATTGTGCTCTATACTGGACATCTTGTCCTTATCACACCCAGCGTTCCTGGTGAACCAAATCTCCCATGCGACAGGGGTCTTAGCATCATTGCTAATGAACTTGATGCACACCCACTTACCAAAAGATGGACCCTTGGCAATAGCCTGACCAGAAGGCAGAAAGCAGTAGATGCTGGGATGGAGTGAGAATGTTTCAGCACTCTTATTTTTGTTAAAGTTGGTACATCTGGTATACAGAAGCCCACTGTGGCCATCAGGTCTCACAAAATAGTAATAATTTTTAGACATATGCAATTTGTTTTATTACAAATCGCAATTCAAATAAAATTTTCATTATTCGGAGCTTCAGATGTATCCGAATCATAATAGTAATGAATTTCAACAAATCTAAAATAAATTAGAATGAAAACAACAAATTCATTTGTATTCATTTGTTTTATTCATTTATGACTTCAGAGGGTTTTGTAAGTTCAATAATACGTGTCACACTCTGTATTGTTATGATAGGTCAAAGTCGCAAAAGATTAGAGTCGCATGGAAGATGCATTTGCTTGCTACTTCAGTAGCAAGCAAGTTGCAATGCAAAGTCACACTGGAGGTCGCATGTCTTTGGGGTCCCAGCAGTTTGAACCAAGTCTTAATGTTTAAAGCATTCGAAATAACATAATGAATGAATCCAAATCTTCTGAAATAACTTCTGAAAATATGAATCAATTCGGAACAACGAATATATGAAACAAATCTGAACATTACAAAAATTAATCATTCTAACATAACGAATATGACAAAACAAAATGATTGACTTAACAAATTAATCCAAAACTAAATTAATTGTTTTGTCATGCACAGCTCAGTAATTTTTTAAACCTAAACGGTAAACAGTTTCTGCATTTCCTGTGTAGCTCAAATTTTTCACTTTTTTCGTCTGTGATCAGGTTTGTTGTTTTGCAATAGACCCCATGGCTCTGAAAAAAAATGCAGAAGTCTTCAAAAACTGAACAATAATGGTCACCTCCTTAACAGTTGGGGTGTAGGTTATAAATAACTACATCAGCATCAGTGTTCATGTTTGAAATACACCAATAATAGTTTTTCTTCATCGGCCAAGTAATGACCTCCATTCCTGCAGGATGGGTGCAAGATCTCCAGATCTCCTCTATGCTTAAAGTTTGATGATCTCATGTGTCGTCTAACATGATCCTAAGAAAAAGAAACAGATACACTGATATACATTGCAAGATACAGTACTGTACAAAATACAGTGAGTAGTATTTAATTATCTTGATTTTGGAATACATTTTATTCTATTTTGTAAACATATATTTAAACATTTATTTTACAGTTTACATAAAATCTTTATTTTACAACTAACCTTATAGGGGGTGCATCCACGACAAAGGATTCACAGTGTATATTTTTTTCTTAAGAGAGAGTACTGGGGTAGCTGTTTCTTGTGCTTTCCTGCTGCATTTTGTTGTGACCCACGTGTGTAGACAGGTGCCTAAAAGGTTACTATGTGCTTTGCCAAATAAAGGGTTAATGTTTGGTGTTGCAGGGGGTAGTACTCGGTGCTGTGGTGCACCTTCCTCTGCATGTGTCACGTCCTGCATCTGATGTGATGAGGAGGAGCCTTCTGAGGAGGAGGCCAGACTTTGTGTTCTGTCTATGTATGGGAGGTGATGAGAATAATCTGTACCTAGATGTGAGCTGGAGAAATGGTGGAGTTACTTCACAATGGGACCCTGGTATGGGTTCTGAGGACTGCCCTTTCTGTACTACCTTGTGGGGAACACAACTAATCTTTTGTAATGTTTTGACAGCACCACACAGCATTGCACAGCCTAAGCCCTGTATAGTATGTATAGTGAGGAAGGATGGAAACGTAATAGTGACTCTGAATGTTGCACCATTTGTGTTAGTTTGGAAACCACTAGCAACTGTAAATACAAATATATTTTATTTGGTAAAGAAGTTACTGGTTAAGAGAAGACATCTAGTCTGAATTAATTTTGAGAATGTTCTTTTACACTCCTGCCCACTCCTATATATTTCTTTATGTAGTTTACAGACTGGAAGTTGGACCAAATAATGGACAACTGAATTACATGTAAATTGGATGGTTTCCTGTTCCCTGACATCATTATTGCGAATAGTACTACTTATAGTAAGTATACTTATATCATTTAGCTTAAATATTAAATGCAAATTATGAAAGCCATATGGCTCAGAAAATGAATTTATATGCAACACTATCCTATTGTAGATTGAAGCAGCCCTACGCTACTGTGCCCCCTCTGCGGTCGACCCCATTTTTGTCTGTGTGGGGGCTAGATGGCCCACATCGGACGACAGGGGGTCCTTGCAATGTTGTGGCCCTCCGGCGTCGTCCCCTTAACCCCCCGGCCTTTTGTTCCATCAGGGCCGAAACTGTGGAAAGTTTTCCAAAATGTATATTTACATATCTGAACTTTTTTTGAGTGTGAATTATTTTATTTTTTTAACATGGTTTGTAATGAGGCACATTAATACTTCCTGAGGAAGCCTATTTGGCAAAACATGTAGAAGACTTAAGTGCATTCTTGGAATCCAGTACATTATAACGTTACATCATTTTATATGTATTTGTAATCTTGAATGTGCTTATGGATTTTAATTGTTTTTTAAATAACTAACTTGGTGGACTTACCTGGCATCTACAAAATCCCATTTCTTATGCTGTGCAGGTGCCGAGCCCGGCTGTCTCCCAGGGACACGTTTTCATACTATATCCTCCATGCACAGCATGCTAGTTCAGGCTTTATTAGCCATGAGCATTGCTGAATCCCAATAAGGGTCTGTTTCCTCTATATATGTTGAACCTTATAGTATTGCTCTGCTGGCCCCATACATGTTTGGAGTGAAGGCTTCACCTGCCCCTGTTCATAAAATTTGAAATTCACTTATTATTCAGAATTTTGAAAACCCATCGCCCACCCAGGCTGTGGGCATATATAACAGCGTATTTGGAGTGCGCATGCGCGAGAGTTCCGAGATGGCCGCTTGAGCCAGGAGCTCCGCACCTCACCATCTCAGGCGTGCCCAGCGCACGATTCCGACCCCGCTCGGCTGCTACAGAGATGGCTTAGGATCCCCCCAAGCTTTGGTGCACATCCCCATATGCACGGATCCGGTGTCCGGAGAAGCCTGATCCCCGAATTCACCGCCTCCACCCCTGCCGGGTGTACCAAGATGGCCGCCGCGGCCGCAGCAGCAGCAGCACAACACCATGCTTCCCTGAATGAAGAGACCCCGGACCACAGGCAAGTTCTGTCCCCTGCCCTTCTCAACATCACCCCAGGCCCTCACAACACAGGACTGCAGACTTTAACTCCCTCTCCAGCCTCCACAGAATCCCTCCTCAGCCGCGTTTTTGGAGATCAGGCCTTCTCCCCGGCAGGCCCGATGGCATCCATCTTTGCTGCGCCCACCCCCCTAAGCTCATCGCCCCAGAACCCCCAACTTATGATGGAGGACCTCTTTGCCAAATTCTCCACTCTCCTTGAAAGGGGGCTGGAGGCCACGGCAGCTAAAATTACCAGAGACATTAAGGCGGACCTGCAGAATATAGGCTCCAGAATGGATGCCATTGAAGAAAAGCTTGACCAGACTGTTGCAGTCTACCACCAGAACTCGGAACTGAGTCAATCCCTTCAAGATCAATTAGAAACAGCCAACTCCTGCATAGATGACTTGGAGAACAGATCTCGGAGGCTGAACTTCAGGATCAGAGGTCTCCCTGAATCAGTTTTAGATGTCGAGGCGGCCACGCAGGACCTCCTGAAAGACCTGATCCCAAACATTCCATCAGCACGCCTGGAACTGGACAGGGTTCACAGGGCTCTGGGACCCCCCAGGAAGGATGGTTCCCCCAGGGACATCATAGCCAAACCACATTACTATGGCGTAAAAGAAGCTGTTATGAAACAGGCCCGGACCCTCTCTCAAATTTTATGCCAAGGCCACATGATGCAAATCTTTGCGGACATCTCCCCCTCCACCATACAGCGCAGAAGAACCCTGAAACCCTTACTATCAGCAATTACGCAGAAGGATATCAAATACAGATGGGCCTTCCCATTTGCTGTCAAGTTATCTTTCAAAGGACAGAACCACTCCTTTTCCAACTTTATATCGAGAGAGAAGCTTCTACTCAACCTGAAAATCATCTCACAGGAAATGGACACGGGAGGACCCCCCCCTCCGCAGGCTCCAACAAGCGTCCCCCTCTGGCCGGTTCCCCAAACCCTCTTTGGTCCAAGAGCAAATCCAGAAGATCTTCCCACCATTGTCACCCATGACCACTTGTCTACTACACCCTTGGTGTCTCCGGATAACGTTCTCTCTTGAAATTGACTGTCTTCCTGACAAAAGAAACAGTCTCTCTTCCTCTCCTTGGGAGCATCATTACTCTCTGCCACCTCTCAATTATTAGAGGACAAGTGCAAAATTGGAAATCTCCTAGCTTGTAAAATGTCTTAATTTAATTATTATTAGGCTCAAGCTCAGATCCCCATTGCTATGCCTCCACTCTCTGCCCAATAGAGAACTGGAGAGTGGCGCACTCAGGCGGGGGTATGTTTATGGGTTGGAAACCTCATATTTTCTCCTTAACTGTTAATGACCTGTTTTTGCTTAACTGATTCCAGCATCTTAGTTAACATTTACTACAGGTTACAGGGCGCCCTGAATTGGGGCGGATTGTATGTGCCTCCTCCTATCCCTCGGTCTCCCTCGGGTTTCAGAGGGATAGGAAGTCCAACTTCGATCGGACATTTGACAATGTCGTCTCTCACGAGTTACAGTGAGATGTTGGGGGGGTCCTCTTTCCTCCTGGGGCTCGTATTTGCCCTAGAGGGAGAGCACTCCCCTGTTTTCTCTTTCTCTTTCTCTTTCTCTTTTCTTTTCTTCTCCCTCTCTTTTCCTCCCCCCTCCCCCCACTTACGGAACATCACTCACAGGTATTTTTCTTTACAGCTCAGTTCAGAGGATTATCCCCTCGAACGAAGGCTCCTAAGGTAAACAAAACACCACATTCCCTGTCAGAACGGCTCCCGAAGGTCCCAGCAACGGTAGGTGGCGGGGGACTCTGTAGCATTCTCTCTCTCTGGTCTCATGGCTGATCTCACACCCGGCACTTATAGAATAGCCACTCATAATGTACAGGGCCTAAACTCACCTGTTAAAAGACGCAAAATCTTTAACCTATTCAAAGCTTCCAAATTAGATATTGTCCTATTGCAGGAAACTCACTTCCCGTCCAAATACTGTCCCAAGTTCCTCCACACCCAATACCCGAAATTTTATTTGGCCAGCGCTGAAAATAAATCCAAAGGGGTGACCATAGTGTTTGCTAAAACTTGCAATTTTAGTTGGCTTGCAGAAATTAAAGACCCGCAGGGAAGGTTTCTCTTAATTAAGGGTAAAATAGATGAACAGATCTACTCCCTAGTTTCCTACTATGCCCCCAATAAGGGCCAAGCGGCCTTTTTCCAGAACCTACTGGGTGCTCTTACTCCATCACTAGAAGGTACGGTTATCTTTGGTGGTGACTCGAACACCGCCTTCGATCAAGAGCTGGATAAATCCAAGCCCCCTAAGAATCAGCTTACCCGCCCTACCAAACAAAGCCTTAAAATAGCTAGACTTATCCATGCCCATGGGTTAGCAGATGTCTGGAGGGAATCTAACCCTTCTAAAAGGAACTACACCCACTTCTCCCACCCACACAACTCCTATGCCAGGATTGATCACCTCCTCGTCAACACACAATCCATCCCCTTGATCACAAAGTCCCATATCAAAGACAAGGTCCTATCTGATTATTCTCTGGTGGTCATGGAGATACACGCACTCCACCGCAGATCGGGTAGAGGACACTGGAGACTTAACGAATCCATTCTCTCAGACCCAATCCACGTCACAATGATAAATAAATCTCTAAAAGAATATTTTCTCCTTAACAAAACCGAAGGCATTTCACCTGAAACAGTATAGGCTGCTCACAAAACTGTAATTAGAGGGGAGCTAATTAAACTAGCTTCCCAGCTGAAGAGGGAAAGAGAGGCGGACATAGCGATCTTAGAAGCTGAATACTCCAAACTTCGGACTCTCCACAAAGCCAACTCATCCCCTTTCTCGATCTCCCTACTAGATAAGGCTAGGTTGGAGCTTAGCCTAGCTCTGACTGCTAAAGCTGAAAAACAAATTCGCTGGAACAAGCACAAATTCTACACTCAAGGGGATAGGGTGGGTTCCATGCTGGCCGCTAAATTAACTCCCCGAATTAAATCATACACTATGCCTAAAATAAAGATCCCAGGCCAGGGCTCCACAGCTGACCCCTCCAAAATATTAGAGGCCTTCCAGGGTTTTTATAGCAGCCTTTACTCATCAACACCTCCCTCCCAGGACACTACACTGGATTCCTTTCTGGGCGATCTCTCTCTTCCAGTGCTTTCAGCGGAACATAGAGATAGCCTCGAAGCCCCGTTCACGGAGGAAGAGGTACTTGGAGTAATAAAATCACTGAAAAACGGTTCGGCCCCTGGCCCGGACGGCCTGTCCAACTGCTATTACAAAACTTTCTCCAATACCTTAACCATACATCTAACACACTTTTTCAATTCCAAAACACAGGGAAACCCACTTGATCCTCAACTTAACACTGCATACATCGCAGTAATTCCTAAACCGGACAAGAACCCGGAAGATGTAGGGAATTATCGCCCTATATCACTCATTAACTGTGATGTCAAAATTCTGACCAAGATCCTTGCTAATCGTTTGGCATCCTTCATCAGAATGTATGTAGACAAGGATCAAGTGGGTTTCATTCCAGGCAGACAAGGCCCAGATCAAATCAGATGGGCCATAGATTTGGTCTCCATCTTCCAAACTAACTGGGCGGGAGGCCCCAAACAAACGGTCATGATCCTATCGTTAGACCTACAAAAGGCCTTTCACTCTGTCTCCTGGCCATATATCTTTGACATGTTGGAAAAATGGGGCTTCGGACAAAGATTCCTCGGACTGATACGGGTGTTATACCCCAACCCCAGTGCCACTATCCACCTACAAGGATACTTTTCAAAACCCATCATGATTAAAAAAGGGACTAGACAAGGATGCCCTCTTTCGCCGATAATCTTTGCAATGGCCATTGAAACGCTTGCTATTGCAATTCAAAATAACCCAAACATCCAGGGAGTACCATGCGGCTCCCAAACTCACAAATGTGGGCTATACGCGGACGACGTGTTGCTCTTCCTCACCTCCCCCTGTTATCTCCCTCCCCAATCTATGCAAAACTTTAGAGGCCTTCGCCAAACTGTCCGGGTTGGAAGTTAATTTTTCTAAATCACGAGCCCTCAATATATCACTTTGACCCGACACTGTTAATCTCCTACAACAAAACTTTCCCTTTAAATGGAGTGACTCCTCCATTAAATATTTAGGTATTAACTTGACAGCCAAAACCGAACTTCTATATGGCCATAATTATCCTCCTATATACCGCAAACTTGAAACAGATCTAAACACCTGGTCCCTTCGTAATATTTCCTGGGTGGGGAGGGTGAACTCAGTCAAAATGACTTTACTTCCCAGATTGCTATATCTGTTCCGCGCCTTGCCCATCCCTTTCCAGAAGGACCATATTAGATCTTTCCAAAGCAAACTGATAAAGTTCATCTGGGGCAAGGCGGGATACAGAATTCCCCAAAGAACCCTTTATCTACATAGGAAAAAGGGTGGACTGGGTCTGCCCCACCTTTACAAGTACTACCAAGCTGCCAGACTGGCCCAAATGTCAACAGTATATTTTAACTCTGAAAAACCTGATTGGGTCGCAATAGAAAAACAAGCAGTTCCTAACTTCACGTTAGACTTTCTCCTATGGACACCACCAAGAAACAGACCCTCTATAATGGCCCCGACACTTTCACAGTCTTTTGCTCTATGGGACACCTTACGCACCACAACAGCATTAGTATCAGTCTATAAACTCATCACGCATATTTATAACAACCCAGACTTCCCTCCAGGAAACAATGTTTTGGCCTTCAAGTGGTGGGTTGATAAAGGCCTATACAGGATAGGATAATTTTTCACGGCCGCAGGCCCATTCACGCTAAAACACTGCCTCAAAACACTACTCGTCACTTATATCGCCAGACTCAAAAACGACCTATATGGAGGCCTGGGAGTCCGAGCTCCGCTTCAATTGGAAGTAGGAAGATTGGCACAGATCTTGCTTCAGATCCTTCCAGGGTGTCCTCAATACCACTTTAGTGGAGGCCAACCTGAAAGTGATCTCCAGATGGTACTATACACCATCTAGACTGGCCACAATGTACCCAACGGCTGACTCTCTCTGCTTCAGAGGCTGTCAACTTAAGGGCACCATGTCTCACATATGGTGGGAATGCCCCAGAATTCATTCCTTCTGGAAAAGAATATTTAACATCCTGGAGGAACTGCTCGAGTCTCGGATCCCCAGAACTCCCCAGGTTGCCCTTCTGAATGCCCCGATCCAGGGGATCTCAAAATCCTCTCGCAGACTGGCTCACTTTGTATTACTAGGGGCTAAGCTCACAATCGCCAGAGCTTGGAAACAACCGGGAGTCTCGCTCCCAGACGCCTAAAGGAAAATATCCTGGATAATGTCCCAGGAAAAACTCACTAGTATAGTTCAGGACACTATGAAGAAATTTGAGGGTACCTGGAATCCATGGGCCCGCTTGGTGGGAATAACTGTAGGTCCCCCTAGCGGATACATATAGAGTAAACCTTTAATGCACGAATGATGTTCCACTCCCCCCTCCCTACCCGTCTCCTTCTTTCTTTCTCTCACTTTCCTATCTTTCTCAGGTCTCATCCAGGCCTCGGCTTTTTTACAGCCTCACGGTTACTTTGTTTGCTCATATTGTATTATTGTTCAGTCTCAACGTGAATGGTGGAGAAGGGAGTCTCTCGATTCCCTCCCCCCCTACTGCCCTGATTTTTCACTCACTTCTCGGAATTGTCCCCCTTAGGGGGTACGAGGGTTCCTGGGGAGAGTTTGTCTCCCTGAGATCAAGTGGGAGTTCCTCGCCCTGGCACAGTGTGCTCCCATAAGGGCTGCTGGGTTGGGGCTCATCCCATGAGTGGCAGATTGAGGCTTTCTCTATAGATCATTATTTGAACTAGAATGTGTTCCGAGACAAGAAATGCATGAACAGAGGTGCTCGGCAACAAAGCCAAATGTTTTAGTATATCCTGTATTGACACTGCTCTACTCTATAAAGCATAAACTTGACAAAGTACAATTCTGTTATGTATTTCTGCTTTTTCTCAAAATAAAAACTTTTTGAAATATATAACAGCGTATTCCAACTTAAGATAGTGAGATTCGTTCTCTTATCTGTTGCGTCTTTGAACCTTGGTCGTGTCCTGAAGAAGCCTAATTGCGAAATGCGTATACGCACAAGGGCTCACTGTACAAATTGCATAGATGCATGTGTATGATGTTTTTTACTCTTTCCAAAAATTATGTTTATATCTTGTATTTTTTCAATAAATGTGATTATTTATATTGTTTCCTTCTCCATTGTTTCCTGGCCTATAAAGTCAGACTTTTGGTAGTACCTCCAATAGCACCCCTCTTTCTTCCCCAATATAACATAATTAACATATAATTAAGTGCCCTCTCTTTCTATTTATGTAAGTAGGGGTGGCTTGGTACTTGGCGCACCACACCCAGAGACATGGTCCCTGTTTTATGGCCCACTATGGAACTCAATGGTTGTTCCCCACTCTGCCTTCAGGCTGAACATAGAGAAGTGTACAGTATTTTAAAGATCTGGCGAAGAAAAATCAGCACTCAGTGCTATTCCTCTCAAAATGTCTTTGGAGACAATGCCGGAACAGGTGTCACTGGGAAGGTAAAGGATGTTATCCTTCTGTATGTGGGGCTCCAATGAAATAGTTTAGCCTCCAGCCATGACGTGAACCCACATGTGAAACACTACAAATCTATCAGCATGCAGTTCCCCAATGCTAACCAGATGCTACAGAGCTGCAAAGATGCACATGTGGCACAGGGTGCCATGGGGAAAAGCAGGCATTTGACACTCTCAAATGTGTTGAAAGTTGATAATTTCAGCGGCAGGTGTAGCTCTGCAGGAGCGCAAAGATTGTATTTAACAGAGTCAATACTTGTAAACATTATTTATGTACTTTAGCAGGCTGCCTTAAAAAATAGCAATAGTGTCACTTCATCTGTATTTTCCATAGTAAAATATAGTTTATCGTATTCTAACCATTTTATCTTTGATAAAATATACACTGTAATAAAATAATAAATCCAGAAAACAAAATAACTGTAAACAGCATAAGACTACTACAGAAGTATAGCTAAAAAAAATGTTGCTGCTGTCACCAGCATCGTCAAAGGAGTCATAGTGGCTGGTACCGGCAGATTAAAGATGATATTAAATAGCAGAGACATTATGCAGT
This sequence comes from Lithobates clamitans, assembly GCA_037952925.1. Classification (NCBI taxonomy): domain Eukaryota; kingdom Metazoa; phylum Chordata; class Amphibia; order Anura; family Ranidae; genus Lithobates; species Lithobates clamitans. Next base: position 1,155,127 of record JBBGZY010000876.1, read on the forward strand.
CTAAAGGGCCTAGAAGATAGGACATGATAATTTACACTTATTAGCAGGAGAATGGACTAGATTAAAGGTAGCATGCTAAAATGGATTGTCATTTTCCTTTTTTGTGTGTGCATGGAAAACTTGCAAAACCTTTTATTCACCTATTAAATTCATTATTCTGTTCTCAAACTTAGATACCCACAACAGACAGAAAGCCATCTAGGTGACGTCTTTATAGCGAAAAGGGCATATCACAGATTAAAGGTGTGAGCAGCAGCTGAAAAGGGAACCTCATTTATGTCAATTCATCTCACTCCAAAGAGGGGTCTAGAAATTAATTAGGCAGCAAATTAAAATGATGGGACCAGTGGCAGAATTCAAAAAAAGACCCTTTTGAAAGAGCGCAGAGGATACATTGAAAAGATGAGTGTTAAACACTTTAACCGTACTTTTCTTGAAGATCAAAAGCTTTGGTGCAGCGCTGCAAAGATGCACAATCATATATGAATATATCTATACCCCTCCTACTCATTATCCTCTACTTAAATAGCTGCTGACTGTAATGGCACAGACAGATAATGTATTAGCCGAGACAGACACCATTTAACAATTCATTTTTACGGCTTGTTTGAAGATAAACAAGCCATGGGGATTGTCATATTCTGTTTTGTTACTTTAGTTTATAGTGTTTTATTGCTAATTTTGCATAATATGTATTTTTTATTAGAAAATATAATACAAGGTTTTGGTTATTAAACACTGCCCCATGCCAAAATGCCACATTCCACATTTAAATACACCTATGGGGAAAAGTAAAAAAAATATAAAATATATCTGGCTCACAGCCCCTAGGCGGGGATGACTTCACCATCCTTACAACCAGATCCTGGGAAAGTTAAGGATCCCAAGTTTTATGGGATGCTCCTGCACTGAGATGGAGCATCTTCTTGAGAGATTTGTGATATTTGGTGTTCCCAGGATCACACCTGAAGTACTGTGATGTCATCCTCTCCTGTGCAGAACTCAGGTGCGAGTATATATTTTAACATGTGTGTAGACTGATATATAAAGCATCTATGTAGTTCTAACGCACTCCTTGTCAAAGGATGGCAAAGCTACATAGTATGGTTGTCACCATGGGACAGGAAGTGTTTTCATAGCCGAATTACCAAATTAAAATAAAGGACAAAAGGTACGCAAGAGAAAACTAATATAGCCACCACATCTAATGCCCCGTACACATGGTCGGATTTTCCGACGGAAAATGTGTGATAGGACCTTGTTGTCGGAAATTCCGACCATGTGTAGGCTCCATCACACATTTTCCATCGGATTTTCCGACCCACAAAGTTTGAGAGCAGGATATAAAATTTTCCGACAACAAAATCCGTTGTCGGAAATTCCGATCGTGTGTACACAAATCCAACGTACAAAGTGCCACGCATGCTCAGAATAAATAAAGGGATGAAAGCTATTGGCCACTGCCCCGTTTATAGTCCCAACGTACGTGTTTTACGTCACCACGTTCAGAACGATCGGATTTTCCAACAACTTTGTGTGACTGTGTGTATGCAAGACAAGTTTGAGCCAACATCCGTCAGAAAAAATCCTAGGATTTTGTTGTCGGAATGTCCGAACAAAGTCTGACCGTGTGCACGCCCTATAAGAATAGGTAAGTTGCACTATAAATTTTTGTACTTTTTTGTGAATTGCAGCGTTTAGGCATCATGACAGTGGGACACTATTTAATAAGCAGACCTTGTATTTTAGTGTAAGGCTAGTCAATAAAATCTCATATAAAAATATTAGAAATGACATTGTAAAAAATAAAATAAAAAAAATAAACATAGCAAGGGGGCATAGTACAGCTTCCAAAACTATGTTTACCTGCACGGAACACCTGTGCATCCCTGTACAGGCAAACACTGCCCCGCTGGACTATGCTTTAGTAAGCCCCACGGCCTTAGTAGGCATTTAGCAGTAATTTTGAAAGTTATGTTGTGTTTATGTGTGCTAATAATGATTTTACTGTATTTTTAGTGAAAATAGTGATTTGATAAACATTTGGTTAACTATTGCAGGGCATAAAAAATCAGTAGCACCTTTTTTTTTTTCTACAGGTCATGTGCTTTCAGAAAATGTATAGAATGTATAGTTTGGGGGGTCTTCTACAAACTCTGAAAACTGTGAATGTTGAAAGATGATAACTTTCAGTTTTTTTAGACTAAATTGCTTATTTAGAATTTTGCATACCTTCCATTTTCACCATTTCTCAAAAAATGAAAAAATTTATGAAAAAATGAAATGAAAAAATTTAAAGTGTATGCATTTTTTTATTTTTTGTTAGTGACTTATTACAGTTTTAGCTTGTATATTTTTTATTTTTTAAGGAGTTCTTCCTTAAGGTGGGCTCAGTCAGGCAAAATTATATCTTTTTGTACAGAAAGCATATGTAAAGGAAAGTTTGCTTTTTTTTTTTAATGATCCTTTGTCCTGAGGTTTGTGAGTCTATTAGACTGTCAATTGTGATACAGTAATTAGGAATATTTTGTGGGTACAAGGACTGTGGCATACTGAATGTGTAGAGTGTATACAGGGACTCTGCTCAGGTCCTGTTTAATCATTCCCCTTTAAGGCTGGGTTCACACTATTCGCAATAGCAGGAGATTTTTACCACCTCTCTATGGAGCCAGTTCACATATCTCCGCTGCAGCTCCACTGCAAATTGCACAGGAGCCCTGTGCATCTTTTGGTCCGTTTCAGGTCCGAATTCAGCCAAAAATTTGGCCTGAAAGCGGACCTGAAATGGTGAATGGGGACGCACCGGACCCCTGCTGTGAGCCGCATGCAAAGATAGTGTGAACTTAGCCATTACTGCGGTTAGGTGCAACCCGACTATGTCAACCATTTGTCCACTATGTCCACCAACCACCATCTTGCTCACTTGTTACACTGTTTTGACTTTTTCATTGTAAAACTATTTGTTATAGGCATTGTTAATTTTTACATATTAGTTATATTTTTTTAAATCTCACTTCTCTTAGTTTATAATAGACATTTCTGCCATATTTCAGGTTATCAGTAAATAAAGTTTAACCGCTTCCCATCCAGGCCAATTCTGATATTTCTCTCCTACATGTAATATTCATAATTTTTTGCTAGAAAATTTCATAGAACCCCCAAACGTTATATATTTTTTTTAGCAAAGACACTAGAGAATACAATGGCGATCATTACAGCTTTTTATCTCGCACAGTATTTGTGCAGCAATTTTTCGAACACATTGTTATTGGAGAAAAAACTGTTTCATGCTTTAAAAAAAAAAAACATTAAAGTTAGCCCAATCATTTTATATAATGTGAAAGATGAAGTTATGCCGAGTAAATAGATACCTAACATGTCACGCTTCAAAATTGCACACGCTCGTGGAATGGCGCCAAACTTCGGTACTTAAAAATCCCCATAGGCGACGATTTAAAATGTTTTACTGGTTACATGTTTAGAGTTATAGAGGAGGTCTAGGGCTAAAATTATTACTCTCACTCTAACGGTCTAATAAGTGATTTGAACAACGTTTTCATATGTGGGCAGGACTTACGTATGCGTTTTTTTTTTTTATTGTTAATTTTACTTGTCTTTTTTTAGTTAGACACTTTAAAAAAATATATATATATATTCCCATTACAAGGACTGTAAATATCCCTTGTAATAGGAATAGTGCATTAATGGTCCTTTTTACAGTGAGATATGGGGTCAACAAGACTCCACATCTCACCTCTAGGCTGAGAAGCCTGAAATAAAAAAAAATAAATGATCTCGGCTTCCCAGCCGAGGCTGCGCCATTCGTTTGAATGCAGAGGCCGGGCGTGACGTCATAACATCAAACCTGGCCTTCGAACGATCATAGAGACTTCGGCGACCATCTGGTCTGCCGGAAATCTCTATGGTCACCATCCGGGGCCGGCGGATCCATTCTCCGACTCACCGATGGAAGCGTTGAGTTGGTGAAAGCACCGGAAGGCGGCGGGAGGGGGGGTCCCCTCTCGCTGCCTGTAAGAGCCATCAAGTGGTGGAACATCTTATGGTGTAGGAAATCGCCGGCTGAAAAATACGATATCTGAATGATGCCTGTAGCTGCACTCATCATTCAGCTATACCTGCTCAAATTTAAGGAAGTCATACGACGTACCTTGGGCGGGGAGTGGTTAAAGTAAAAGCACTCAGTAATTTTTCCATGTTTTGTTAGTGAAAAAAAGTTGTGGGGGTTTGACAACCCTGTCAGGAAGGTGCTAAGTGGGAGCCAAGCGGCCACACAAGGCAATTAGCCCCACAACTGCCATTCATCTTTACTATGTAACCAGCAGGAACTACCTAAAGCCACTGAAAGTGCAGCAAAAGGGCCCAAGGTATGACCTTGCACATAGGCCCACTGCTTTCATAAAACAATCCTGCATACAAGCTTTAACGTGTTAATATAATTTTCTTTTTTAAATATATAGCTTTCATTAAAGTGATTGTAAAGGGTCGTTTATTTTTTATTTATTTTTTTTTAAATGACAAACATGTCATACTTACCTCCACTGTGCAGCTCGTTTTGCACAGAGTGGCCCCGAACATCATCTTCTGGGGTCCCCTGGCGGCTCTCGCGGCTCCTCCCCACATCAGATAACCCCCTGGGAGAAGTGCTCTCCTGAGGGGGTTACCTTCCGGGTGCGCTCCTGAGTCCAGCATTTGCGTCCATAGACACGCGTCATTGGATTTGATTGACAGCGGCGGAAGCCAATGGCTGCGCTGCTATTAATCTATCCAATCAAGAGCCGGGACCCCATGGAGAGAGGGACAGTGTCCCTGCCGAAGAGATGAAGGGGCTCAAGTAAGTAAAACGGAATGGGGGGGGGGTTGGGGGGGCGCTGACTGCCAGGTGTTCTTTCACCTTAATGCATAGCATGCAATAAGGTGAAAAAACACGAAGGTTTACAACCCCTTTAAGGCTCGGTTCACACCTATGCCTTTTTTGGTGCTTTTTGCAGAAATGCACTACAGTTCATTTAACATGGTTTCCTATTAGACATGTTCACATCTATGTTTTTTTTTCAGCCACTGTGATTTTGGAAAGGGTCAGGGACTTTTTTAAACTCAAAATGGTGCTTTTTTTGGTTCAATAGACTTCAATGGAGAAGCTGCAGAAAAGCATGTAGTGCGCTATTGTCATGATTTTTGCCTCGATTTTTGCCTCGATTTTTGCCATGATTTGCGTTTTGCATTTTCTAATGTGCCTAACAACAAATTGGCCAAAAAAAAAAAGCATAGGAATCGCAAATCGCACATGCAAAAATGCACAGCAAAAAGCATTGCAGAGGCGACCAAAAGAGCATTTTTTTTACTTTTTTTTTTTTAAGCTTAAATTTTTCAGATGTTTTAGGCCCAGTCGCATGAAATGCAGGGTTTTCTTCTCGTTCACTGCGTCATTGACGCTGGGTGTTCCTTAATGACGCAGAGTCACTAACAAGATGACATTACCTCTATTGAGTGCATCATTGTACTGTAAGTAAAGGGTGCCATTTGGTGTCATTCATTAGTGCTGAACCGCAGAGCAGTTGAATCTGTGGTACTATAGCCAAAGTTGTGCTAGTTGTGGGTGGAGTATCAATTTTTAAAAATTGCACAGAAAGAGGATTTGAGCTTTAAAATAATACCTGGTGATCCTCCCATGAAGTTGGGGATCTCCTATTATAGGGTGCTTCTGGGTGGACACCCTGTAAAATGTGCCCCAAGTGGCCAATCTAACACATATTACTGCAGCAGTGATCAGTTTTTGGTACAGGAAAAGTAGGAGTTGTTCCATGCTTGATTACTGCACACATCTGGAAGAAATACACAACAGATGCCAAGACTCAAGTAAGAATAGACTCTATTTAGACAATATTAATCTAGCCTGAAGCTTAGCTTTAAGTCCCGGTTCACACCAGCGCAAATCCAGTGCCGGTTCCCGCATCGCATAGAACTCGCAGGCAGTTCACATTGTCCTCTGCGAACTGCTGCGGGTGTCAATAGAAAGTTAATGACACCCCCAGATCGGTTCGCATATCGCAGTTAGGGATAGCATGAAAGTAGAACAAACTATCTCCATAAGAGATTGTATCAGCAGCTTCTCAGATTGTGAGGCTGAAAAGGGTTCATCTACCGCAGTTTCATCGGTTTGTCTTTCCTCTTGATTGCCTGAGAGTAACACCCCATCCTGTGCCCACTGTTCCCTTTGCAAAGGGTCTAAGGTAGGAGGAGGGGACTCTAGCACGCTTCCTATCCATTTGAATGGAGGATGTGCGTAAAGCCACTTATCTTCCTTCCAGGCCCTGCAGGGTGGAGGAAAAGGCATCTTCAGTCACGGGGCTCAGATATGAGAAGCAGCTGCACCACCAATTTGTTCCAATGACTCACCCTGGCTTGCCATAATTGGTATTTCAGGCGAGGATGACTGTGTGGAGATATGACTGGAGTTCCTGACGCCTGGGGGTGAAACCTTTGGTACCTTTTTGGTCTTTGTGGTGTCTTTTTTGGTACGCATAGTCCTAAGCACAAAAGCAGAGGCACTATTAAATTGCACTACTTGCTGAACATAGTCATGACAGAATGATGCCGCCATTAAGTTCAGTCTGGTGCTGGGAAAAATGTCCTTCCCGTATTAGGAATGCCACTAGTAGCCCTTACATGCCCCACTGCTCCTGTGTTCCGTGTGCAGCCTGCTTGCTCCTCCTCGCTATCAGCCTAGGAGAGACTGCTCCAGCTGATTCCTATATCTGCTTGTTTTTCCGTGCGTCCTCGTGGACGTTGCATGCCGCACCTAAGCCCCGCCACCTTCATAAACCTGCGCCCTCCTTTCGTTTTAAAAAATATTCCCACGCTTGCGCGCGGGTGGCTTTCGAGTCTGCAGACCCACCACGGGAGGGGGGGGGCAAGCCTATGACACCAGCAAGCAGAGAGAACAACTGTGGGAGCAATTTTTGGGACCTCCGCACCCCCCGCGGTGGGGGGGTACACCACTGATGTTTCCCTAAACCTCTGGTTCCTTCAGGGGGGAGAAAAAAGCATCGGCAAGTCTCTTACCTGGAGAGGAATCCCCCTGTGCAAGTTGCTGCGGCCACACACAGACTGACACTGAGCTTACAGTGAAGACAACAGACTAAGGTATGTGCATAAACTCCCTCTAGTGGAGATTTAAGGTGTGACAACATTTTTTCCTTTAAAGAAGAAATCATAGGTGGACTTTTTAGTTCCTAAGTTTCTTCCCTTACCTTATCCCAGGATTTGCTGATTTAACAGTCAATTCAACCTTCACCCATCACGGCGGGCTGTGTTTAGCAAACCTTCAAGGACCGGGTCCCTTTTTATCGGGGTTCTACTCCCTTGGACCTGTAAAAGAGACCTGCCAGGAAAAGCTTTTAGGTAATGTAGCATGACCAAAGCCCTGGGTCCCAGGGTCCAGCCCTGCAAAGAGAGGCATTACAGGCAAAACCTTGTGCTTCGTATACGAGTCCTGGGTACCATCCACCTTGGCCTCAGTGGCACTTTGGATGGATCTATGGAGGCTATTTAAATCCAGCAAGGATCCCTCCTGGAGCTCCTTAGAGTACATCTTCACTCGTGACCAACACCTTAGACACTGGCGAAAAAACTGAGGTACTCCTGGTAGGATGAGGGGTTATATAGGGGAGTGAACTTCCTGTATTGGGTATACCAGTGTCCATCACCTGAAGGTGCCTATATACCCATTAAGTTAATACTATGGCTCTGTGTCCCATGATGTATGATAAAGAAAGCACCATACTAACGATCCGAAAATCGGCAGATCGTTCGTCGAACTAAATTTTTCATCCAATTTTCGTATCGTGTGTATGGGCCTTAAGTTTATCTTTCAAACAAACTGGCTTATGCTGACAAGCAGCCCCAGTAGTGCACTGTCCTGTTGCTATCAGCAAAAGTGATTTAGAGCAATTATGTGCAGATGTTGTTAGTATCTTATGAGAATGAAAAAAATAAGAATTGTTTATGATACACAGTGCTTTAGGGAACTTAATGCCATCCTATTAGGGTTTAGATCAGGGGTCTTCAAACTACGGCCCTCCAGTTGTTCAGGAACTACAATTCCCATCATGCCTAGTCATGTCTGTGAATGTCAAAGTTTTACAATGCCTCATGGGATGTGTAGTTTTGCAACAGCTGGAGGGCCGTAGTTTGAGGACCCCTGGTTTAGATCTACTTTAGGGGGAATTTAAGCTTTCAAAATGTTGGTTTCAAACAATTCAAAAATATGGGAACTACAGCTTTGTAACTGATATGTTAATAACTAAATTTAACCATGCGATGATAACTGTATAAGATGAATTACACACCTAAAACCATTGGCTTTAAGCCATCTACTTCATCCATTTATATTATCCCATCTGATGCAATAAAAGTAATTCACCTGAGTACCCTTATAAACACTCACCAGCCACTTTATTAGGTACACCTGTGCAATTGCGTGGTAACACAAATTGCTAATCAGCCAATCACATGGCAGCAACTTAATGCATTTAGGCATCTAGTCGTGGTGAAACCGACTTCCTGAAGTTCAAACCGTGCATCAGAATGAGGAAGAAAGGGAATTCAAGTGATGGGCTGGTCTGAGTATTTAAAAAAACACTCCTTACAACTAAGGTATGCAAAATACCATCTCTGAACATACAACACATCGAACCTTGAAGCAGATGGGTTACAGCAGCAGAAGAAGCTAAGAACAGGAAACTGAGGCTACAATTCGCACAGGCTCACCAAAATTGGACAAAAGAACATTAGAAAAAGGTTGGCTGGTCTGATGAGTCTCAGTTTCAACTGCGAAATTCAGGGATAAGAGGGTTGGGAGCCTGTTACCAAGCCAGGTGCTCACCAAAAAAACAATACATCTATTCATTAATACTGTTTTGTACAGGCCATTCATAATCTTCAACTGCGACATTCAGATGGTAGGGTCAGAATTTGGCCTAAACAACATGAAAGCATGGATCCAGCCTGCCTTGTATCAATATTTCAGGCTGGTGGTGGTGGTGTAATGGCCACTTATTACCAATTGAGCATCGTTTAAATGCCACGGCCTACCTGAGTATTGTTGCTGACCATGTCCATTCCTTTATGACTACAGTGTACCCATCTTCTGATGGCTACTTCCAGCACGATAATGCACCATGTCACAAAGCTCATATCATCTTAATCTGGTTTCTTGAACATGACAATGAGTTCACTGTACTTCAATGGCCTCCACAGTCACCAGATCTCAATCCGAAAGAGCATCTTTGGGGTGTGGTGGAATGGGAGATTTGCATCATGGATGTGCAGCGGACAGATCTGCAGCAATTGTGTGATGCTATCATGTCAATATGGACCTAAATATGAGGAATGTTTCCAACACCTTGTTGAATCTACGTGGGACAAAGAATTAAGGCAGTTCTAAAGGCAAAAGGGGGTCCAACCTGGTACTGGCAAGGTGTACCTAATAAAGTGGCCGGTGAGTGTATGTATGTGTGTGTATGTGTGTGTATGTGTATATGTATATGTGTGTGTGTGTGTGTGTGTATATACATATATATATAAAGAAAATAATGGTCAGTAAAGTCTTTTGTGTGGTGGAAAAGTTGCTATTTTCTTTCTACCCTTCTGAAAAAAAAGGTCCATCAAGATTAACCTTTAAAAACACAATAAAAATGCACCTTTCACCTTAATCCCCATCTATGAATGAATCAAAGGAAGGCAAAACATACAGCATGGTTCAATTTGCTTTATCAGGGCGAAAAAAGTTCCTGACCTCTAATCCACTATTAGCAATCAGGCAATTCTCCAGATCAGTGAATGGGGTGAGATTTCACTTTGCAGAGTACCCAATCAAGGAAAATGTAAAAAAATACATAATATTTAAAAAATATATTATATATTTAAAAAATTCTGATTTGGATAATGGACATGGCAGGGTTTCATCTCATTTACTAAGCTCTGGAGAAAATTCCCCTGCAAAATGAACAGTCCACTTGCCTTTAGGGAATCAACCACTATCTATCTATCTATCTATCTATCTATCTATCTATCTATCTATCTATCTATCTATCTATCTATCTATCTATCTATCTATCTATCTATCTATCTATCTATCTATCTATCTATCTATCTATCTATCTATCTATCTGTATTGGGACGTCTGCCTTTACAAGCACATGAACTTTAATGGCATTCTAGTCTTAGTCCATAGGATTCAATATTGAGTTGGCCCACCCTTTGCAGCTATAACAGCTTCAACTCTTCTGGGAAGGCTGTCCACAAGGTTTAGGAATGTGTTTATGGGAATTTTTGATCATTCTTCCAGAAGTGCATTTCTGAGGTCAGGCACTGATGTTGATGAGAAGGCCTGGCTCACAGTCTCTACTATTATTCACCCCCAAGGTGTTCTATCGGGTTGAGATCAGAACTCTGTGCAGGCCAGTCAAGTTCCTCCACCCAAAACTCGCTCATCCATGTCTTTATGGACCTTGCTTTGTGCACTGGTGCGCAGTTATGTTAAAACAGGAAGGGACTGTGACGGGAGAGCCCATGGAACCCAGAATCCCTAGGAAAGTATGGGATACCCTAGTTTCAGCTCCCCATACACCTCTTATGTCTAAGTCAACCTGTGCTATCCTGGCACAGGGTGAGTGAGAAAATATATCTTGGATTACTTAAAATGGGACAGAAACATTTATCCACAATATCTCCCAGGATATGTGTAAAGACATTGTTTGATTCTGAACTCCACATGTTAATTGAGAGAGCTGATCACATTGGCCTCTAGAACTGGGTAGGAGTCGGACAGTCTACTCATACTATAGTTTGTTGCCTACTAGGCTGAGGAGGGGGGGAGATCACTGTTTGTATTGTTAATTGTAATTAGCTCCTGCTATTGTGTTTATACTACTGTGTGTAGCTCGGTGACCACAAGTCTGTCCTTAATCTCTGAGTCACCTAATCTGGGTAAATGATTTAGTAAACTAGCTCATGTTAATTAGGTTACAGCTGTATTGTTAAAGTAATATGAGCAGGATGGGGAAACCTCCTCTTTAACGGTATATAAAGACTTGTAATTTTGGTTCTAATAAATGAGTCCATGTTAGCAGCTAAGCAAGTGTCATCTTCTTTTGTGCTTATAAGTGGTTGGAATATCTGATATCTGTATCCAGATTGGGAGGAAGTGGAATACTGATGGAAGCACTCAAGCAGAGTGTGGGACGATCCGTGACATTGGTGGCAAGCAGCGGGACGCTTCCTGCAGTCTGGAACATCCAAACTTCCACCTGGATCCAAGGTCCGGATAGCAGGAGAGGAGAGGTACAGATACCAGCCGCCATGGAAAAGGAATTCAGAAGGAGGTTGCGAGAGATGCAGATACAGCACAGAGGACCAGTATCAGAGCAGGTCCTGCTGGGATGGTTTGATTCTATTAGTTGCGAACTCTGGAAGGAAGCACTAGAACGTGAGCACTGACACCAGGGAAAAGTTCTCCCCTTTCCCCTTCATCGAGGAAAGGTACTGGTCACAGTATGGATTGCGGGTGCTGTTTTTGGGAGAAAAACCACACAAGGAGCAGACAGCTGAATTAAGCAGGCTAGTCTGGGCAGAAATGCGGCTGGATGAGAGCTACAGAGCCCTCCGGTGGCATGTATCCCAAGCATACCCTTGGATAGCGGATGACAGCCCAACGGAAGGCTTTGGCTACGGTGGCCTGGGTCTGTTGTATGTGAAGCTGACAGGAGACCCTAACTTTGGGAGTGATTTGGAATGGCGGTTGGACGAAATCATGGATTACAGAGAACGGCTACTGAACGTCTCGGAAGTGCACTGGGCACTGGAAGATATAGAGTTTCTGGCCGTTCAGGCATGGGAGCTGGAAATCGCCTACAGACGGCTGCTAGACTCTGCTCAGCACCAGGACTGGGCTCCCTTTGCCTAGGACTATCAGGAAATACCAGTTGATAACTCTGAAATCCTGGCTGAAGAGTCGGCAATGTGGCAGAGTAACAGTATGCTTTGCCAACCTGCCCCTGCAGCTATGGACGCGGAGGTCTTATGGCAGATGCAGCAAGTGCTGACTGACCTTGACGATCCTGTTTCTGCATGGGATGATCTTGGATGGAGGACTGTGCCTGTCCAGCAGCATGCCAGAGAATCGGCAGTGGAAAATCTGGAGATTGCCATCCCCAAAGCTGAAGTGCTGACAACAGGGCAGAGCTCTGCTAACCCCTGCCCAGCATTGATAGCATCTTCTGGGTTCCACGGACAGGAGATGGTGAACCTCTATCCCCAGACACCAGTTACAGAGACACGGGATTTGATAGACTTTTCTGCTGAGGAAAAACAACCTGATGAGCCTCCAGCAGAAGAGCTGGTATCAGGGCCATACAACAGCGGTATCTGTGGAGTTCCAGGGGGCTGGGGCAGTCGGCCCACAGCCAAGGATTACAGAATGTATGGACTTAATGGGCTGTTCATCAGAGGATGTTATAGATTATGCATCACCTGCTCAAGTACTGGAAGCAGGACAGAGTACTGCAGACCCCTGCTCCACACCCGTGGCAGTTACAGAGGCCCGAGGTGAGAAGGTGATGGTTCCTTTTTCCCAGTGGATTTCAGAGATGCAGGAAGGACCAGGCCGCACTTCCCCCCCAGCAGCGGGTATGTTCTCTGAGAGAGGCAGAGGTTGGCTGAGTGAGTAATGCGCTGTTTGGAACAATTTGTTTGGGGTACTGTGTGGGCACAGGCATTAGAGGACTGGAACTATGGACTAACTTCGGAGTCAACTCGTCTGGGGTCCCCTCCTGTGTAAGTCTTCTGCCGAAAGGGGAGAGATGTGACGGGAGGATCCATGGAACCCAGAATCCCTTGGAAAGTATGGGATACCCTTGTTTCAGCTCCCCATACACCTCTTATGTCTAAGTCACCCTGTGCTATCCTGGCACAGGGTGAGTGAGAAAATATATCTTGGTTAACTTAAAATGGGACAGTAATATTTATCCACAATATCTCCCAGGATATATGTAAAGACTTTGTTTGATTCTGAACTCCACTTGTTAGATGAGAGAGCTGATCACATTGGCTTCTAGAACTGGGTAGGAGTCGGACAGTCTACTCATACTATAGTTTGTTCCCACAAACTGTTCCCACAAAGTTGGGAGCATGAAATTGTCCAAAATGCCTTGATATGCTGACGCCTTAAGAGTTCGCTTCACTGGAACTAAGGGGCCAAGCCCAACCCCAGAAAAACAACCCCACACAATAATCCCCCTTCCACCAAATGATTTGGACCAGTGCACAAAGCAAGGTCCATAGAGACATGGATGAGCGAGTTTGGGTTGGAGGAACATGACTGGCCTGCACATAGTCCTGACCTTAACCTGATAGAAAACCTTTGGGATGAATTAGAGCAGGGACTGCAAGCCAGGCCTTCTCATCCATATCAGTACCTGACCTCACAAATGTGCTTCTGGAAGAATGGTCAAACATTCCCATAGACACACTCCTAAACCTTGTGGACAGCCTTCCCAGAAGAGTTGAAGCTGTTATAGCTGTAAAGGGTGGGCCAACTCAATATTGAACCCCACAGACTAAGACTTGGATGCCATTAGATTTCATGTTCGTGTAAAGGCAGTCCCAATACGTTTGGTAACACAGTGTATATATTTTTTGCTTACACATGATTGGATAATAGACATTGGCAGGGTTTCATCTCATTTACCAAGCTCTGGAGAAAATTCCCTCCAGAGCTTGGAGGGAACAGTCCACTTGCCTTTAGTGAATCAACCACTATCATCTACCTATCCTATCTATCTACCGCGTTAATTTTTTACCATTCTACAAGGTGCTCATAGACACCAGAGAGCAGGCAGACATGTAGCTGCTCCTAAACATAAATATGCTGTATATCCTATGAGGGGAGGGTGAGGCATCTTGCAGATGCTGGGTGCTTATCAAGTGAAAACAAAAGCGATTAAAGTTTCCTAACCTGTCCAGTCTTTGTTCCATCGGAGGCTTCAGCTGGTGAAGCCTGTTATTTTAATTGTTATGGCTACCTTAACCCTTTTTCATTATCCCTTTCTATTTAGGAATACAGGAAACACAGAGACAAAAGAAGATCACCAGAAACTTCAACAATGCAGTACTATTCTGTCATTATCTGGGCACTCAACACGTTATTATATTGCACCTAAGCTCAGCTCTTTATACAGGTTAAGTGTTATATGATATTAAAAATAACAGTGCTACCTTTGTGCTGACCTTGGTGTTACATGGTGCCTCTCCAACCATCTTACTTCCACACCGGCACCTGTGTACATTGTTAAGTGTGATTACACCATTAACAACTCTGTAGCGTTGTCCTCATCAACAAAGCCCAGTATGGTGTACATGCAAAGTTTAATCTCTCTGAATGTAATAATGAGAGATGGATTGGTCGTTAAACGTTCTTCATGCATAGAATATATCTTGTTAGCTGTGGCTGTGTTAGAAGGGGGTGTTGGTATTAAAATCTTTCATGAGATAGGATGCCATAATTGGTAGGCTCATATATTCCCTTGCTAAATTACGGCTTAAAGATTACAGTGCCATTAAATGTGAAGTGTGTTCTTCCTATAAATTAGTCCTCTCCAGCTCCGGCTCCCATAATGAGCTCACACATATTTTAGTCTTTATCCCCTTTCAGGTTTTATGCCTACTCCAGCTTTCTGTTTATGACCTGCATGTGGTCAGGGTTTTAAAGCAAACCTGTCACAAACCTGAGCAAATCGGATTGAGCGCACAATGAACATTGAAACAAAGGTTAACTGCAGTGATCAGTGAGTGCCAAAACAATTAGCAGATCTAGAAATACAGGCAGCTGATGTTCAATGCAAATTTTGACTTTTTTTAGCCTGCCCATCCCACTTCCGAAGCATCACTTTTGGTTACTTAATATAATATGCACATAATCAGTGGTGGCCCATCCATGCGTCCTGCCCCCTAATCCACATGCAGGGCACCGGACGCATGGATTCCAATTAGGGTTCTTTTTTTTTAAGCATGTGATTAGAGCCAGAATCTCTAATAGGCTTCAAAAAAGGGTAGGCTCGGGGCGCAGAGCACTGCACCCTGATCCCACCCAGTTGTGTGACAATAGCAAATGAATATTTGCTAGTATCACACTAATTCTTCTCCTGGCAAATCAGGAAGCGGGTCTGAGACCCGTTTCCCAATTTGCCAAAAGAAGAAGCGATCCAATTGGCCGCCGAGGAGGAGGGAGGAGACGCATGGTGGAAGCCCCCGTGATGCCTGCGGAGGAGAGCAGGGGAAGGGGAAGCCGTGCCCATGATGCCTGTGAGGAGAGTAGGGGAAAGGGAAGCCACGCCTGTGATGCCTGTGCAGAAGAGTAGGGGAAGCCACGCCCATGATGCCTGTGGAGGAGTGTAGGGGAAGGGGAAGTTGCGCCTGTGATGCCTGCGGAGGGGAGCAGGGGAAGCCGCCACCCGTGATGCCTGCGGAGGAGAGTAGGGGAAGGGGAAGCCGAGCCCGTGACGCCGAGGAGGAGAGTAGGGGAAGCCGCGCCCGTGATGCTGAGGAGGAGAGTAGGGAAAGGGGAAGCATCGCCCGTGATGCCGAGGAGGAGAGTAGGGGAAGGGGAAGCAGCGTCCGTGATGCCGAGGAGGAGAGTAGGGGAAGGGGAAGCAGTGCCGTGATGCAGAGGAGGAGAGTAGAGGGAGGGGAAGCCACGCCCGTGATGCCGAGGAGGAGAGTAGGGGAAGGGGAAGCCACGCCCATGATGCCGAGGAGGAGAGTAGGGGAAGGGGAAGCCGCGCCCATGATGCAGAGGAGGAGAGTAGGGGAAGGGGTAGCCGCGCCCGTGATGCCGAGGAGGAGAGTAGGGGAAGGGGAAGCCGCACCCATGATGCCAAGGAGGAGAGTAGGGGAAGGGGAAGCCGTGCCCGTGATGCAGAGGAGGAGAGTAGGGGAAGGGGAAGCTGCACCCGTGATGCCTGCAGAGGAGAGCAGGGAAAAGGGAAGCCGCGCCCATGATGCCGAGGAGGAGAGTAAGGGGAAGGGCAAGCCACGCCCGTGATGCCGAGGAGGAGAGAAGGGGAAGCCGCCGCCCGTGATGCGTGTGGAGGAGAGTAGGGGAAGAGAAAGCTGCGCCTGTGATGCCTGCAGAGGAGAGCATGGGAAGGGGAAGCCGCATCCGTGATGCCGAGGAGGAGAGTAGGGGAAGAAGAAGCCGCGCCCGTGGTGCCGAGGAGGAGAGCAGGGGAAGAAGCCGTCGCCTGTCACCCAGGTAGGTGCCGGTGCTCCTGCTGATGACCAGACCGGGGGGTGGTGCAGGTTACCCGACTGACCGGGGGGGTGGCTGTAGTTACACTGTTTACTGTCCCCCGCAAATTATACCACTAACCACCACTGCAGGTTTTGGAAGGTGCAATGAGGAGATACATCTGAGCGTTTTGTCACCTGAAGCAAAACACCTGAAAAACGCCTTAAAGTGGATGTAAACCCACATTTTTGTTTTTTAATGTCATAATATAGAGTATAAGATTTCCTATCATTTGAGCCCAGTCTTGCCACACAGAGTTAATCCAGCTCTGAGCAATCCTCTTTTATTGTTCAGTGAGATAAAACTTGACAAACAGAGAAAAACTTTGTCAAATCCTCCTCTTGCTGTGAGTGACAGATGATTTACATATCTCGTGCACTAGCCTAAGACACATGCATTATTTTTTAATTCCCTCCCACTCCTTTCTTCTGCTGCTCTGCCAGGATTGGATGTTCCACACCTCAGCATAATTGGGCATGCTGAAGTCATGTGGTTACTTTCCTGTCTTTTCACTGCTTTTCACATAGCAGAAGTTTAGTGTAAGAAATACACAGGAGAAAAATGCATGTTGACAAGGGAAGTGTAGAAGTGGGCGGGGAGTCTACTGACATCACGACTCCACCAACCGAGCTCCAGACAACAGACCCACCCACAGAATCTGCAGTTTTTCGGGTCTAATAACAGACAGAGGGGAGACATTTGACAGGTAAAGAGACATGCAGGAGGCATGTGTAATCTTATATAGAAACCTCTATGGCAGTAGTTTAGAAAGGGTGACATTGGGTTTACATCCACTTTAAGCTCAAGAAAGAACATAAGCTTCTTTGGGGCAGATTACAGGTGTTTTTCTGCTTTTTACATTGGTGACCTGAACAAAATTGCGGCACAATCGCGGCAAAAAACAAGACTTTGAAATGCTCAGGTGTGAATGCAGCCTGAATCTACTGAATGTTTTGATACACAATTTTCAAATAAGGTAATAAAATAAATACATGGTTGCTAGGGATATGGGGAGGTTAATAGCTATATGGCTGACGGGGAAAAGTCGTAGTTATTTGATTCCGATCTCGCTTACTTGCTGACCTTGAGAACACATATGCACACATGAGCCTGTAACATATTATTCTAGGGTTCTACACTGCTGAATGTGGGAATATTATACTGTTCAATGCATGGACAGGGGTAGTTGCCCATTGAGCTACAATTTTTTTTACATTTTGACTATTTCAGCAATTAAAGTGGTCGTAAAGTCTCCACAATAAACTCCCATGATAGGTTCTCTTATGGGGCAGTAGTAATGCCAGTATGTTTTTTTCAGGACTATAATCTCTTAATACCTTTTGTCAGCAGTGCTTCTGTACAGTCATGTGGTTTTCTCTGGTCTTTCTCCCAAGCAGAGAGACTCCAGTGGGAGGGGCTCACATTCCTCTGCTGTTAGTTTTAGGAGGGGCAAGGAGAGGATCAGCTTCACACAGACCATGGAAATGACAGGAAGGGGAGAGAGGGAGATAAAGACGCTGCAGGGAAACCAGGATGATTGAAAGTCAGTTTACCGACAGGAACAGGCAGGAAGGATCAGCCGATTGATCACAGGAAGGATCGGTCAATTGATAGGAAGGATCCGTCAATCGATCGCAGGAAAGATAGGTTGATCAATCGCTGGATCAAAGAATTGATTGAAGGAAGGATCGATCGATCGCAGGAAGGATCAATCAATCACAGGAAGGATCAATTGACTGCAGGAAGGATCGATCGGTCAGTCGCAGGAAGGATGAAAGTAAGAAAAGATCATAGATCAATTGCAGAAAGGATTGGTCAGTCAATCGTAGGAAGGATCAAAGTAAGGAAGGATCGGTCAATCAATCGCAGGAAGGATTGGTCGCTCGATCAAAGGAAGGATCAAAGTAAGGAAGGATCGGTCAATCAATCGCAGGAAGGATTGGTCGATCGATCGCAGGAAGGATCAATCGACTGATTGCAGGAACGATCGATCAAGCACAGGAAGCACCAGTCAATCGAAATAATGGTCAAAGATTCAATCAAAAGTAGGATTGATTGATCACAGGAAGGAAAGATCGGTCAATCACAGGAATGATCAGTTGGTCGATCACAGCAAGGATCAGTTGGTCGATCGCAGAAAGGATTGGCCGGTCCATAGCAGGAAGGATCAGAGTAAGGAAGGATGAGTCAATCAATTGCAGGAAGGATGGGTCAATCAATTGCAGTAAGGATCAGTTGATTGATTGCAATCAACTGATTGATTGCAAGAAGCACTGGTTGATCAAAAGAAGCATCAAAGGATCGATCAAAGGTCAGATCGATTGATTGCAGGAAGGATTGGGCGGTCGATTGCAGGAAGGATCAGTTGGTCCATAGCAGGAAGGATTAAAGTAAGGAAGGATCGGTTGGTCAATTGTGGGAAGGATCAGTCAGTTCATAGCAGGGAGGATCAAAGTAAGGAAGGATCAGTCAATCGATCGATGAGAGGATTGGTTGAAGGAAGGATCGGTTGGTCAATTGCAGAAAGAATTGGTTGGTCAGTTGTTCATCCCTTCTGAAAGCACTAAAGTTGATCAAAAAAATTAAGAGGCAGTGTAAAAGAATAAAAAGTTGTCAATAAAATAAATAAAAATAATAAAAAAAATGTAAACTGCCCCCTCCCCTGGTGCTTACGTGTAAACTGGAATGCATACGTAAATGGTGTTAGCACCACCCATATAAGGTATCGTTGTGAAAGTGAGAGAGAGCAATAATTCTAACACAAGATGTACTGTGTAACTCCAAACTGGTAATCTGTAAAGGCTTTTAAAGTGTTGCTAATAACGATTTTTAGGTACCATGGTTTGGTACCATTTCATAGGCGTAAACAATTTTAAAGCATGCTATGTTTTGTATCTGTTTACTCAGCTTAACATCATCATTTATATTTTAACAAAAAATTATATTTCCCCAAAAAATTGCGTTTGAAAAACTACAACACCTACCATTTTATTCTTTTGGGCCTCTACTAAAAATATATAAATTATTGGGGGTTCAAAGTAATTTTCTAGCAAGAAAATACTGATTGGGGTGGAGACCGGTAACAAAGAGGAGGGGAGGAGTAGCTTCAGGGGAATAGCACACACTCAGGTAAAAATGGATGAACTGAACTTTATTCAACTTTACCATCTATGTAACTGTGAAACAGTGGCTGCCCTCATGTTTTTTTATGACGAGTTTACTATAATGCCCTGTACACACAATCGCACATTCCGACAACAAAATCCATGTTTTTTTTCAGTCGGATGTTGGCTCAAACTTGTCTTGCATACACACGGTCACACAAATGTTGTTGGAAATTACGAACGTCAAGAACGCGGTGAGGTACAACACGTATGACGAGCCGAGAAAAATGAAGTTCAATAGCCAGTGCGGCTCTTCTCCTTGATTCCGAGCATGCGTGGAATTTTGTGCGTCAGAATTGTGTACACACGATCGGAATTTCCGACAACGGATTTTGTTGTCGGAAAATTTGAGATCCAGATCTAACATTTTGTTTGACGGAAATTCCGATAACAAATATCTGATGGTCAACACACGGTCAGGATTTCCGACAGAGAGCTCCCATTTGTTGTCGGAAATCCCAACCGTGTGTACGCAGTATTAGACAAAGCATTTTGCTAGACTCTTTATCTCTCATTGCTCTTTACTGTAGCATACAGAATTGCTTGTTACAAGTGCTAGCAAGTGTTTCCAGAGTCCTTGTCCATAGAAATAATATAAAAAAAAGATCATCTGACTACATGTTTTATGCGAAAAGTCCTACAACACTTGAGCAAATGCTTATAAAATTCTTGCCAGCACTCATGTCATGTCCAAGTTGAAGGACGGTTTTTGCAACAAATAACTAACTGCAGCTAAAACATGTAACAGTAGCATTAAGTGTATTATTTCTTTATTTTATTTTACATGCCTATATTTATATTTTCTGTGCATTTGCATGCAGACCAAGCTGCCCAGCAAAAGTAAGATTCTAACACTGCTAGGAGTGCTGGCAGTAGAAATATGCCAAGGACTACTAATGACTAGGGATGAGCTTCGTGTTCGAGTCGAACCCATGTTCGACTCGAACATCGGCTGTTCGGTCGTTCGCCGAATTGCGAACGATATGGGCCGTTCGCGCCAAATTCGTGTGGCGCGTCACGGCCCATAATTCACTGCGGCATCGCAGTGCATTGCTGGCTGATTATTGGCCAAGCATGCACTATGACCCGCATGCTTGGCCAATCACAGCGCCGTCAGTAGAGAGAGCTGTAATTGGCCAAAGCCAGGGTGGCTTTGGCCAATTATGGCTCAGGGGATTTAGTACACACCCCACACTATATAAGGCCGCCTGCACGGCGGCCCTGTGTAGTGTGTGTTCCGGTGTGCTGAGAGATAGAGAGAGAGAGAGACAGTGTCATTTGATTTGAGTTAGATAGATTAGGCAGAACAGTCAGTCAGTTAGCTGCACTTACAGTGTATTGTGTATATATATGCATCCCAGGTGTTGCATATATATATATACACTGTATTCAGTTTAGCTAGATCCGTTCCTGTTATCTTCTATCTAGACTATTTACATTTAGTGCAGTGTGTCCTGCTCACAGTGTTCAGCTAGATCCGTTCCTGCTATTTACATTCAGTGCAGTGCGTCCTGCTCACAGTGTTCAGCTAGATCCGTTCCTGGTATTTACATTTAGTGCAGTGCGTCCTGCTCACAGTGTTCAGCTAGATCCGTTCCTGCTATTTACATTCAGTGCAGTGCGTCCTGCTCACAGTGTTCAGCTAGATCCGTTCCTGGTATTTACATTTAGTGCAGTGCGTCCTGCTCACAGTGTTCAGCTACATCCGTTCCTCCTATTTACATTCAGTGCAGTGCGTCCTGCTCACAGTGTTCAGCTAGATCCGTTCCTGCTATTTACATTCAGTGCAGTGCGTCCTGCTCACAGTGTTCAGCTAGATCCGTTCCTGGTATTTACATTTAGTGCAGTGCGTCCTGCTCACAGTGTTCAGCTAGATCCGTTCCTGCTATTTACATTCAGTGCAGTGCGTCCTGCTCACAGTGTTCAGCTAGATCCGTTCCTGGTATTTACATTTAGTGCAGTGCGTCCTGCTCACAGTGTTCAGCTACATCCGTTCCTGCTATTTACATTCAGTGCAGTGCGTCCTGCTCACAGTGTTCAGCTAGATCCGTTCCTGCTATTTACATTCAGTGCAGTGCGTCCTGCTCACAGTGTTCAGCTAGATCCGTTCCTGGTATTTACATTTAGTGCAGTGCGTCCTGCTCACAGTGTTCAGCTAGATCCGTTCCTGCTATTTACATTCAGTGCAGTGCGTCCTGCTCACAGTGTTCAGCTAGATCCGTTCCTGCTATTTACATTCAGTGCAGTGCGTCCTGCTCACAGTGTTCAGCTAGATCCGTTCCTGCTATTTACATTCAGTGCAGTGCGTCCTGCTCACAGTGTTCAGCTAGATCCGTTCCTGGTATTTACATTTAGTGCAGTGCGTCCTGCTCACAGTGTTCAGCTAGATCCGTTCCTGCTATTTACATTCAGTGCAGTGCGTCCTGCTCACAGTGTTCAGCTAGATCCGTTCCTGGTATTTACATTTAGTGCAGTGCGTCCTGCTCACAGTGTTCAGCTACATCCGTTCCTGCTATTTACATTCAGTGCAGTGCGTCCTGCTCACAGTGTTCAGCTAGATCCGTTCCTGCTATTTACATTCAGTGCAGTGCGTCCTGCTCACAGTGTTCAGCTAGATCCGTTCCTGGTATTTACATTTAGTGCAGTGCGTCCTGCTCACAGTGTTCAGCTAGATCCGTTCCTGCTATTTACATTCAGTGCAGTGCGTCCTGCTCACAGTGTTCAGCTAGATCCGTTCCTGGTATTTACATTTAGTGCAGTGCGTCCTGCTCACAGTGTTCAGCTACATCCGTTCCTGCTATTTACATTCAGTGCAGTGCGTCCTGCTCACAGTGTTCAGTTAGATCCGTTCCTGCTATTTACATTCAGTGCAGTGCGTCCTGCTCACAGTGTTCAGCTAGATCCGTTCCTGGTATTTACATTTAGTGCAGTGCGTCCTGCTCACAGTGTTCAGCTAGATCCGTTCCTGCTATTTACATTCAGTGCAGTGCGTCCTGCTCACAGTGTTCAGCTAGATCCGTTCCTGCTATATACATTTAGTGCAGTACGTCCTGCTCACAGTGTTCAGCTAGATCCGTTCCTGTTATCTTCCTACTGACAGGCAGGCTTGTCTGGTTACAGTATATAAAGCTACCTGAAGAAAATTACAGGTGTTCTTTTTGATCCTATTAGTACCACGGTCAGGCAGCTAGACTATTTACATTTAGTACAGTGTGTCCTGCTCACAGTGTTCAGCTAGATCCGTTCCTGTTATCTTCCTACTGACAGGCAGGCTTGTCTGGTTACAGTATATAAAGCTACCTTAAGAAAATTACAGGTGTTCTTTTTGATCCTATTAGTACCACGGTCAGGCAGCTAGACTATTTACATTTAGTACAGTGTGTCCTGCTCACAGTGTTCAGCTAGATCCGTTCCTGTTATCTTCCTACTGACAGGCAGGCTTGTCTGGTTACAGTATATAAAGCTACCTTAAGAAAATTACAGGTGTTCTTTTTGATCCTATTAGTACCACGGTCAGGCAGCTAGACTATTTACATTTAGTACAGTGCGTCCTGCTCACAGTGTTCAGCTAGATCCGTTCCTGCTATTTACATTCAGTGCAGTGCGTCCTGCTCACAGTGTTCAGCTAGATCCGTTCCTGCTATTTACATTCAGTGCAGTGCGTCCTGCTCACAGTGTTCAGCTAGATCCGTTCCTGGTATTTACATTTAGTGCAGTGCGTCCTGCTCACAGTGTTCAGCTAGATCCGTTCCTGCTATTTACATTCAGTGCAGTGCGTCCTGCTCACAGTGTTCAGCTAGATCCGTTCCTGGTATTTACATTTAGTGCAGTGCGTCCTGCTCACAGTGTTCAGCTACATCCGTTCCTGCTATTTACATTCAGTGCAGTGCGTCCTGCTCACAGTGTTCAGCTAGATCCGTTCCTGGTATTTACATTTAGTGCAGTGCGTCCTGCTCACAGTGTTCAGCTAGATCCGTTCCTGCTATTTACATTCAGTGCAGTGCGTCCTGCTCACAGTGTTCAGCTAGATCCGTTCCTGCTATATACATTTAGTGCAGTACGTCCTGCTCACAGTGTTCAGCTAGATCCGTTCCTGTTATCTTCCTACTGACAGGCAGGCTTGTCTGGTTACAGTATATAAAGCTACCTTAAGAAAATTACAGGTGTTCTTTTTGATCCTATTAGTACCACGGTCAGGCAGCTAGACTATTTACATTTAGTACAGTGCGTCCTGCTCACAGTGTTCAGCTAGATCCGTTCCTGTTATCTTCCTACTGACAGGCAGGCTTGTCTGGTTACAGTATATAAAGCTACCTTAAGAAAATTACAGGTGTTCTATTTGATCCTATTAGTACCACGGTCAGGCAGCTAGACTATTTACATTTAGTACAGTGTGTCCTGCTCACAGTGTTCAGCTAGATCCGTTCCTGTTATCTTCCTACTGACAGGCAGGCTTGTCTGGTTACAGTATATAAAGCTACCTTAAGAAAATTACAGGTGTTCTATCCCAGCTTAGTGCAGCTACAGGCCATTAGTATGTCTGGAAGGCCAAGAAGGAGAGGCAGACAGTCACAAGCCAATAAGAGAGGGCAAGCAGGCTCTGTGTCTAGTGCTGGTCGTGGAGACGGTGCATCCTCATCAGCACGTGGCCATGGGACACGCTTGGCCTTTTTTTCGGCAGCTGGCCGTGTTGAGCCGCAACATGCGGAAGACTTGGTCGAGTGGATGACCAAGCCGTCCTCATCCTCCTCATCCTCTCTCACCCATGCCCAGGGTGCTTTGTCTGGCAAAGCAGCGGCCTCTTCCCTCAGCTCAATGTCATCAGTGACTCCTTCCCTAGCTCCACCATGTCCTCATGAGGATTCCCTCGAACTGTTTGACCACAGTGTTGGGTACATGCTCCAGGAGGATGCCCAGCGTTTGGAAGGCTCTGATGATGATACTGAGCTCAATGAAGGCAGTAACATGAGCACGGACAGAGGGGGTGCCCAAGAAGGACAGCAATCTGGCAGTCATGCTCCCCCTGCTGCAGCATACTGCCAGGTTTGCTCCAGTGATGAGGAGGGAGGGGATGATGAGGTCACTGACTCAACGTGGGTGCCTGATAGGAGAGAGGAGGAGGAGGAGGAGGAGGAGGAGGAGGTGGCACATCACCAACTAGGCAGGATGCCCTCCAGGGGCCAGCCTAAGGGCAGCACATTGACTGCATCACACCCCAAAGCTCCACATGTGAAGGGCGCTGCAGTCTCTGCGCGTTATTCAAAAAGTTCTTTGGTGTGGGCCTTTTTTGAGACGAGTGCATCAGATCGCACCGCTGCTATTTGCAACATATGTCTCAAGCGTATCTCGCGTGGCCAAAACATCTCCCGCTTGGGTACCACATGCTTGACCAGACATATGTTGACCTGCCATGCAGTTCGTTGGCAAGCGTATCTAAAAGACCCACACCAAAGAACAAAGACGATCTCTCCTTGCTCCTCATCAGCTGAGATTTCCAACCCCACTAGACCTTCAGTCCTCTCTCAGACCTGCAGTGAGAGGAATGAAGGTGTAGAATTAGGTGTGTCACAGCCAAGTACTTGTGGGCAATCTGCTTTTGGTACACCGACGTCAGATTGTACCAGGCAAATTTCCCTGCCCCAGCTGCTGCACCGCCGAAAGAAGTTTGCTCCCAGCCATCCACATGCCCAGCGGTTGAATGCTAGCTTGGCAAAATTGCTAGCACTTCAACTGCTGCCTTTTCAGTTGGTAGACTCTGCCCCCTTCCGTGAGTTTGTGGAATGTGCGGTTCCTCAGTGGCAGGTACCCAAACGCCACTTTTTCTCACGGAAGGCGATTCCGGCTCTCTACCGGCATGTGGAAGGCAATGTCCATGCCTCGCTGGACAGGGCGGTCAGCGGTAAGGTGCATATTACCGCTGACTCATGGTCCAGCAGGCATGGACAGGGACGTTACTTAAGTTTCACGGCGCATTGGGTGAGTCTGCTGGCAGCTGGGAAGGATGCAGGACAAGGTGCAGTAGTGTTGGAGGTTGTTCCGCCACCACGCCTCCAAAATGCTGATTGTGACACACCTCTCTCCTCCACCCCCTCCTCTTCTTCTTCCTCCATGGCCTCTTCCTCAGAACCAGCGGTGCTCCGTAGGCGTTCAAGGGGCTACGCAAGTACGCAGGCCAAAAGATGCCATGCGGTGCTTGAGCTGGTGTGCTTGGGGGACAGGAGCCACACTGGGGCAGAGGTTCTGTCAGCTCTGCAGGGGCAGGTTCAGAGGTGGTTGATGCCACGCCAACTTAAGGCAGGAATGGTGGTTTGCGACAATGGCACCAACCTCCTCTCTGCCCTCCGACAGGGACAACTGACCCATGTGCCCTGTTTGGCTCACGTCCTTAACTTGGTGGTGCAGCGGTTCTTGGGCAGGTACCCGGGCTTACAGGATGTCCTGAGGCAGGCCAGGAAAGTCTCTGTGCATTTCCGCCGGTCATATAATGCCAGTGCTCGGCTGACGGACCTCCAAAAGGAGTTTAACCTGCCCAAGAACCGCCTAATCTGTGACATGCCCACCAGGTGGAACTCGACGTTGGCCATGCTGCAGCGGCTGCACACGCAGCAGAGGGCCATCAATGAGTACCTGTGCGACTATGGCACCAGGACAGGGTCAGGGGACCTTGGTTTTTTTTCCCCACGCCAGTGGGCCATGATCAGGGATGCATGCACTGTCCTGTCACCATTCGAGGAGGCCACGAGGATGGTGAGCACTGACAGTGCATGCATCAGTGACACTGTCCCCCTTGTCCACCTGTTGGAGCACACGCTGCGTGGAATAATGGACAGGGCACTTGAGGCAGAACAGAGGCAGGAAGAGGAGGACTTCCTTAGCTCTCAAGGCCCCCTTTATCCAGACAGTGTTCCTGCGTGCCCGTCGATCACACAGGAAGAGGACGAGGAGGAGGAGGAGGAGGAGGAGGAAGATTGTGTCAGTATGGAGGTGGAGCCTGGCACTCAGCATCAGCAGTCTTTAAGGGATCAGTCCCAAGGAACACATGGACTTGTACGTGGCTGGGAGGAGGTGGCTGCGGACGTTGTTGTCCTTAGTGACCCAGAGGACTCCGGACCGAATGCCTCAGCAAACCTACGCTGCATGGCCTCCCTGATCCTGCAAAGCCTGCGTAAGGCTCCTCGTATTCGTGGTATCAAGGAGAAGGACCAATACTGGCTGGCAACCCTCCTTGATCCACGTTACAAGGGTAAGGTTGCGGACCTTATCTTGCCATCGCAGAGGGAGCAGAGGATGAAACATCTTCGGGAGGCCTTGCAGAAAGGTCTGTGCAACGCGTTCCCAGAGACTGGGAGGTTACAAACTCCTGTTTCTGGACAACGTGTTGCTGAGGCTTCGGTCAGTCAAAGAAGGAGCGGTGGAGAAGGTGGCCGTCTGACCGATGCGTTCAGACAATTTTTTGGTCCGCAGCCCCAAGGTATGATCGGTTCCAGCAACCATCGCCAGCGTCTGTTTTACATGGTGCAGGAATACCTAGGGGCAAGATCAGACTTGGACACCTTTCCCACCGAAAATCCTCTGGGTTACTGGGTCTTGAGGATGGATCACTGGCCAGAGCTTGCACAGTATGCAATTGAGCTACTGGCCTGTCCTGCATCCAGCGTTCTTTCGGAACGCACATTCAGTGCTGCTGGAGGCGTGGTAACCGATCACAGGGTGCGTCTGTCCACCGACTCGGTCGATCGGCTGACCTTCATAAAAATGAATCAGTCTTGGATCACCACCAGCTACCAAGCACCTGATGCAGATGTAACCGAATAATTTTTTTTGAAATCTCAGATCCCTTCAAAGACTGCCTATGCTGATGCTGAGTGACTATCCCTGAGTAATTATCCTCTTCCTCCTCAATCATCACGCTGATAGCTTGTAAGAACATTTTTGGTTCTGGGCGCCACCACCAGTGCCTAAGGCACAATTTTTCAGCCCCTGTTTAACAGGGGCGTGTAATTACAATTTTTGATGTAATACTTTGCAGCAGGGCTCGTTCCTGCATTCCAACTAGAGTGTCTGTGAGGGGTTGCAGTGTTGTGGCACCAGCACCAGTGCCTAAGACCCAATTTTTCAGCCCCTGTCTAACAGGGGCGTGTAATTACAATTTTTGATGCAATACTTTGCAGCAGGGCTTGTTCCTGCGTTTCAACTAGAGTGTCTGTGAGGGGTTGCAGTGTTGTGGCACCAGCACCAGTGCCTAAGACCCAATTTTTCTGCCCCTGTCTAACAGGGGCGTGTAATTACAATTTTTGATGCAATACTTTGCAGCAGGGCTCGTTCCTGCGTTCCAACTAGAGTGTCTGTGAGGGGTTGCAGTGTTGTGGCACCAGCACCAGTGCCTAAGGCCCAATTTTTCTGCCCCTGTCTAACAGGGGCGTGTAATTACAATTTTTGATGCAATACTTTGCAGCAGGGCTCGTTCCTGCGTTCCAACTAGAGTGTCTGTGAGGGGTTGCAGTGTTGTGGCACCAGCACCAGTGCCTAAGGCCTAATTTTTCAGCTCCTGTTCAACAGGGGCATGTAATTACAATTCTTGATCTAATATTTCACAGCAGGGCCCTGTGAGGGCTTACATTGTTTTGGCCACAGCAACACCTAAGGCCCAAATTTCTGCTGAGTATATAGGGCAGGACCCTACTTTCAAACATCTAACTTACAAACGACTCCTACTTGCAAACGGAAGGAGACAACAGGAAGTGAGATGAAATCTACCCCTAAGGAAGGGAAATTCTCTCCTGTAAGAGTTAATATGGGAAAACAATTTCTCCTTTCCACTGATGCTTTCCAATCCTTGTTCCACAAAAAAACCCAAATTTTCAAAAAACATTTTTCATTGGGACAAAAAAGTGAGGTGAAATCTTCTGAAGAGGAGGAAAGACGCAAAACAAATGTCACAGGGGTGATAACCCTTCCCTATGTTTTCCAAAAAGCTTAGAAAAGATTTTTTGGCTGGAGCTAAACACATTAAAAATGTTCAAAATTACAAACAGATTCTACTTAACAACAAACCTACAGTCCCTGTCTTGTTTGCACCGCCTGTATACTGCTGTTCAGAGTATATAGGGACCTTTCCTTATTTTAATTTGGGTGCGGGGTTCCCCTTAATATCCATACAAGACCCAAAGGGCCTGGTAATGGACTGGGGGGTACCCATGCCGTTTGTCTCACTGATTTTCATCCATTATGCCATGACCCGACATGACATTAAACCCGCAAGCAGTTTTAAATGAGATTTTTTCCTTTAAAAATGACATTTGGTGCAGGGACTGTTCTAAACATGGGAAACACGCGTCACTTTACAGGCATACTATAGACACCCCCCAGGTACGATATTTAAAGGAATATTTCACTTTTTTTTTTTTACTTTAAGCATCATTAAAATCACTGCTCCCGAAAAAACGGCCGTTTTTAAAAGTTTTTTTTGCATTGATACATGTCCCCTGGGGTAGGACCCGGGTCCCCAAACCCTTTTTAGGACAATACCATGCAAATTAGCCTTTAAAATGAGCACTTTTGATTTCGAACGTTCGAGTCCCATAGACGTCAATGGGGTTCTAACGTTCGTGCGAACTTGCGGTCCGTTCGCGGGTTCTGGTGCGAACCGAACCGGGGGGTGTTCGGCTCATCCCTACTAATGACCAGTCATGAATGCTTTGCTTGCCAATTTTGTCACCGCATTCTGACCCCAATAATTACACAGACTGTGTGAAATGTATTTGAACAAATGGCCACAGCAGCCATTTATGTAACCAAAATAAAATGAATTAACAACACAACAGATAATGATAACAAAAATAAATAATACCCAATAAATAGCTTAACAACTTTGAACTCCAGAAGGAAGTCGCTGGCATCTGCTAGCCTAAAGACTTGGCTAAAATCCACCATTAAAAAACAAATATTTTTATGCACTTAATGCAAAAGGGAAATGCTGCACCCAATAATCCAGATACAGGAAGATGCAATAAATATTCTAAAAAGTATGGAAACCCACCACTGACTTCCATTGAGGTAAGGCCTTTTGCACCTATACTGCCCTTTTACATTTAACTCTTTCTTGGGACTAATCTCTCCCCAGTCATGTAACCCCTCTATTAATTGTGCTCCTTTTGGTACTGTCTTTTTTTTTATTCTTCTAGTCAATCTAAATCTAAATTCCAGAAATTCAGCAATTTTTCAAGACATGCAGGCATACTATGAGTTAAGTCTAAAGATGTGCATGCCACTCAGAGGCCTAACTAGAACCTTCAGGGCACTACAACAGAGTCCTCCTTTACATCAGAGTCCGCAGCATTCCCCCTTACATCAGAGTCCACAGCGTTCCCCTTCACACCAGAGTCCACAGAGTTCCCCTTTACATCTAAATCCACAGCATTATATCTTATATCAGAGGCCCCCCTTAAATCAGGGTTCCCAAAGCCTCCATTACACTAGAGTTCCCCTTTACACCAGAATCCCCCTTTACATAAGAGTCCACAGTGTCCCCCTTTACATTAGAGTCCACTAAGTCCCCCTTTACAGTGTATATAAAGGGGGACTTTGATGTAAGGGTCAGTGGAGACAGGGCAACTACAGCTATTCCACCCATGCTCTGTACCACCTCACCTGGGACTGCAGCCCTGCAAAGGACCCTATACTACAGGAAACTATATCTTAGCAGCTTTGGGGTAGCACACTTCCATGTCCCATCTACTCGGGCTCCACCCACCCCTGGCAATTATGTGGGCACTAACTCCACTCAATACATCACTAGGGGAGGGATTTCTCTAAAAAGGGAAGCTAACAGCTAATTACAAGTTCCTTTTTATACTATAATGGGGTCTGAGACATCTAGTGGCAGGCAAACTAACTTTAACTGCCAATAGGTTTAGGGAACAGGATACCTGAAAAAGCAACAAAGATGCAACTCTAGGCATCTCTACTAGCAACAGTCTATACAAAATTTAGAAGCTTTAAGCTGAGACCAGCAATATGTACTATTCAGTCTCTTTCGCAGCTTCAGGTAGTACAAATAACTTTGCAGCTGCTGGGCAACCAGACTTCCTGCAGTGTCCACTAGCTGCAGCTTTTACTCAACTCTCTATGACACTCTACAGCAGAAAAGCTCCCTAAAGCTCCATATAGGCTACTACTTCACTCCTCCTGGATGTACTTTCCAGCAAGGCAGTGTAGGCCTTTTAGAGCCCAGCCTCAGGCCCTTCTTTTAGCACCAACCTTCCTCAGGCACAGTCCTGGGAGGTTAAAAAAAAAAAAACTTCAGCACAATCTCCTACCTAGGTAAAGCCTGGAATGACATGTCCTTCCTCATCATGCACCACTGGCAATAAACCCCCTAATGGTTGACCCGAGAGACACAAAAATTCATAATTCAGCAAAATTGTTTCTTCTTGCACTACTTAAGACACTCTCTGGCATAAGGCAGAAGCAAACAATATTTTGATTTTTTTTTCAAACAATGCCAACAAATAGAACTTGGACTGACTACAGTCCAACTTCACACTAAATTTTGACTAGAGACACTCCAACTTAAAGATGAACTTCACCCCAAAAAATTACCATAAAAGCACCTTTATGCAGCATACACCCGACCGGACTTTCCTGCAGAAAAGGTCCGACGGAACCATTCCATCGCACATTCTGTTCGTGTGTGGGCTTCATCTGACTTTTTCTTTCGAAAATTCTAATGGACCTAGAAATAGAACATGTTTTAAATCTTTCCGACGGAATCAATTCCTATCGGGAAAACTGTTCGTCTGTATGTTATTCCGACGGACCAAAAACGACACAAAGGCAGCTATTGGATACTGGCTATTGAACTTCCCTTTTCTAGTCCCGTCTTCTAAACGATCGGTCTTTGGTGTGATCATGTGTAGGCAAGTCCGTTTCAGCGGAAGTTCATTCCGACGGAAAAAAACGGTTGTGTATGTGGCATTAGAAGTGATTTAGTAAAGGGAATTTACAAATGATACTTATAGATAATTGCAGGTTTTAAATTGCTTGCATACCTTATTTTTTCTTTTCCTCCCCATTCTTCTTCTGGTGGCCATTTTCAAAAAGTACAGATTAATGCGCCACCCTTGTCTTTCTAGAACTTCCTGCTAGAACATGTGACAGGAACTTCCCAGGATGTAGCTGTGAGGCCTGGGTTACGTGACCAGTGGTTCACTCAACCAAATAAATTGAATAATATAACGTCAAAGCAAACATGTTTGTTTTACTAATGAATACAAAATGATTTTATATCAGCATGCAGAGCTGTTTGCTGGTGTGACTTTTAGTGAAGGGGGGAAAGGTCTGTTCTAAGGGAAGGACCCTACAAAAACATCAGAGAAAAAAATGCACCACAGGGATCAAAAGAAACTAAAATATTTGAAAGATTGTTTCCTGGTAAGCTAAGGAGGAAGTCTGATGGCATTATTCTCCTAAGATGTATCTGAAGAGGAGGGTTGCCAAGGCTGCTTAGGACCAAGATATGTTCTGCATTGAATTTAAGAGATATATATATAATTTCACAATGTAATTTTTCTGCACGTTACATTTTTGGCTATGAAGCTGCCCACTATGCTGTCACTGTGTATGTTCAATTTTAGACTTTATGTCCACTTTGAAAAGTAAGCAGCAAACCAAGGAAGCATTGAAAGGTTTATAACTGAACACATTTCAACTTTTAATTCTTCACTAAATCAGCCTTCAAAAACAATATCTGTCACTGAACTTGCAGACAAATATGCAGAGGAAGTGAGAGTAAAGAAGAAGAAATTAATCTTGCCGCCCTCTTCCTTACAATCCTTAGTGTCTCCTTCTTTTATGTGGTGGGTCAACAATAGACAATAGCACAGAAGGATGACTTGTTGTTATGAATCAAGGTTATTTAGCTGGAAATCTTTTCACAACACCAATTCTTTGTTACACCATTGAAATAAAAGAGAGGGAATGGAATAAGAGAAGAGGATAAAACAGAAAGGTACAAAAGATTGGCCCGCATAGTCACTAGATAAAGCTCCTTTTGTAATGGCTCTGAAAAGCAGGTGTAGAATTTACCCTGTAAGGGTGAAAGTGTGGGTCTTGTTGGAAGGTGAAATTAGCAAATGCATTGTGGACAGCAATGCAAAGCCTTTGTCATCTCCTGAAGAATCAGCCTGAGCATTGTCATTTTGCAGTGTGAAGGATTTTTACCTTTGCCGGTGTTAGGCCTCATATTATGCTCATCTTACAATAATAAGCCCTGATTTTTCAGAACATACATTGTGTTATTAGATTAAAAGATTACGGATGTTTGTATAGCAGTGGAAGCCAAGCAAAGCATCCACTTCTCCCAGTTTGAGGTGTTGTACTATGTGTTAGGAATGTGCCTTGTCGCTGGGTTCTGTGAGGTGAAAAGAAAAGCTTTTGGAAAGACGAAGCCAATCTATAAGTATGTCTCATTTTCTTAGTCAATGTCAGGTGAAGCTTGTGCAGGCATGGCTGCTACTGAATATTAAAGAACACCGGCCTTGTTAATTAAAAGTAATTCAGTTCTGTTGTGTTATTGTTTATTGTTTACATTTGTGCTGAACATCATTCGAACGTTGAAGGTGCTTGGAACTAGGTCAAAGAAAAAATGAGTTTGTAATTCTAAGACCTGCCACAAGGAGCAGCTCTCTTTGGAAAATACAAAATCTGCCTCTCTTCCAAGCAACAAGCAGATGCCACAACAACTTTTCCCCTGATTTAAAATTTAACTTTTTTTTTTTTTGGTATTACATTACATAGATATTACATTAGGCTGCAGGATCTCCAATACTGGCTCCATATTTAGTTAATTTGTGTCCCATAAACTTGATTATGGCTAGAGATTGTCCAATCAGTATCAGCATTAGCAACATCAGATTGTAAATAGATAGGCCTCCTTCAACCAAAACATTTGATTTCAATTCAGAATTAAAGTGGGGAAGGACTAGAGCATCTGTTAAAGTGTTACTAAACCCAGGACAGTAAAATCAGTCTGTATATGCAGTAAGGCATGCTTGTTATACTCACTGTGGAACCTTAGGGGTTAATCCTCCACATTGTGTAAAAAAAAAAGTTTGATCCTGTATACACAGATCCTCCTCTTCTTGCATTGTCCCCAAAACATGTCTGGATAAGACAGAGTTAGTGGAGTCAGTCTGCACATGCTCAGTTTGATGTGTATTGCTAGAGAGTTTTTTTTTTTTTTCTTGGGAGAGTGCATGTGATCAGCACAGGGTCAATCAGCACTGTCCAGACAGAGGGGCAGGGGTCCTGCATCCTGATGGGACAGCCAGTGCAATATGAAAACTCCTCTTACAAGCTTTAACCAGGCACTGATAGAAGTCACAAGACTGCTATATACTGCTGATGAGAAAAGGTATTTAGTAGTTTATATTTACTAAACCGATTGCATTTCCATGTTCTGTGTACTGTGGGAGGCCAGATATAGTGTATGCAGGGTCCTGGGTTTAGTAACACTTTAAGATTTATTTTCTCTCTATGTTTTATGTCTGATATCTATTCAGTAGGGTCACAAACAGAAAGAACACAGCAGGATTTTAAGGTTGAACTCCAGCTCCACCAGCACTGCAAGGGCAGTCCGCACCTACCTTTTCCCTGGTAGTCAGCACATTTCTCTGGTTTCTGAAGCACTCTGCGTCCTTGTCTACAATGCAGGAATGCTGGTCTTGCAAGTGATGATGTAAGTGAATCTGCGATTGAAGAAGCGGCTTTGGGGGATCGGACGGGCAGCTGGGAGGAAGCCTGTGGAAGTGAGTTAAGTATATTTGCTTTTTATGTGTCCCATAGACAAAATGAGCATTTAACTCTTTCAGTGCTGGGGAGCCCCATTGCATGTCATTTTCTTTCCACTCAGCTTTATCTCTTGCCTAATCTATTCAAAACTAAAGAAAAAAAATACCTGAAAATTAAGGTTTCCAAGTAACTATACATAAACACTGAATATCAGCAATAAACAATTACAGGCAATGGGTTTGACTTACTAAAGGCGAGTAGACAGGGCACTTTGCAAGTGCAGTTTCTCCAGAGCTTAGTAAATGAGGGGGCGCTTCACTTTCCAAAGAATACCCAATCACATCCAAGGAGAAAAAAAAAACAGCATTTTTGCTTGCATGTGATTGCAGATCTTCCCCTAATTTACTAAGCTCTGGAGCAGCTGCAATTTCAGAGTGCACAGTCTGTTTGCCTTTAGTAAATCATCTTCAAAATCTGTTACTTCAGTTGTCATATAGTTCCAAAAGAAGTAAGGCATTCAAAACACCAATGTAACTTTCAAGAAAACATATTACAAACTATATGCAGATTTACATGTAAATGATACATACTGAAGGGTGAAGTCTTTTTCATAGAAATATTTTATGGAACAACCTTTCTATGGAATAACAAGTTTTACTTTTGCATTAAAGTAGCATTAAACCCAAAAAGAAAATTGTATTGAAATTGCAGCTAGCCAATTTTTAAATGTGGTGGTAGCATTCGTTTTCTTTTTTAGGCTTTTTTCCTTTATTTTCCCTATTGATCCAGTCAGTCTGTTTTTAAACTTTCTTTAACAGGCCAAGCTATCCAGTAAAAGTGCAATTTAATCCAGCCATACATGGATCGAAATTGGTTCAGCAGGGACCAGACGAATTTCAATCCATGTATGGGCAGGCTGGTTGTACTGAAGTTAATCTACCGATCAACTCCTACAACCAGCCTTTTGGAGTGTCCCCACTGTGTCAACATACAGTAGCTCAGCAGACAGGATTTGATTCTTTTTTTCATCAACCTACTGGTTGAATGAAAAGAAAATATGACTCAAATGGGTTGCCTTAGAGGGTTGAGATAAACCATTTATAGGGGCGCTTATGAGGCTTTTTTTCATCTATTTAAAACCTTTACCCCCCCCCTTCACCCTGACCTACCTTTGAGCGATGCCCCTTGTCTCCACCCCCCAGGTTGATGAAAGTCTGATTAAAAAAAAATAAATCACAGACACGGCTGACTGATTTTCTGTTTTAATCTATTATGATGATTTTTTTCCCACCATACACATAGCATAGCTCCCAACTGTCCCCGATTTCGAGGGACTGTCCCTCTTTCCCTCTCATTTGTCCCTCATTTTGGCCTGATTTATATAGTTGTATATAAAATGTACTTTTTATCTTTAAAAAAGTGTTTCCCAGTGCTAAACTTTTCATCCTTTTTGGTTAATTCTCCTTGAAGAGGGTGTGGCAGGGGGTGTCTACTATACCTACATATATTTGCTAGCAGATGTCCCTCATTCCCATCTCAAAATGTTGGGAGGTATGCACGTAGCAACATTTTTATTTTTTTTTGGATTGAATTTTTTATTTTGATTTTTACTTTATCATTATTTTTGGATATTTCACTATGTAGTAGTTCACAGATTTTTGCTACATCTCTGCTATCTTCAAATGTTTTTCATTTTTATGCACATTGCACTTTAGGATTTTATTCACTTCACTGCTTTGTTGTACGTTAGCACTGTCAGTGTCTACATTTCATCATTGTGTTAGTATTATTGATCAATTTATTCCTATACATTTAGTTAATGCTTACCCTAGGATCATTAGGTATTGCACTTCAAGTGGGTTAGCGCCACATATTTATCTATATTATCTTTTGAGTTATGTGGGTACACTTTCTTATGTAGGCTGCTTCCTCTGTTATATTGGTGAGTTTGGTCTCTTGTGCACTAGTTATATATATATATTTTATGCACATAGCAATGTTATTTTGATTCTTGCACTGTTTATCAGTACCT
This sequence comes from Lithobates clamitans, assembly GCA_037952925.1. Classification (NCBI taxonomy): domain Eukaryota; kingdom Metazoa; phylum Chordata; class Amphibia; order Anura; family Ranidae; genus Lithobates; species Lithobates clamitans. The sequence continues at coordinate 1,191,479 of JBBGZY010000876.1, forward strand.
TATTATTGCTGGGTATGGAGAGGAGTCCAATCATCAGATTACCTATTTGGAATCCAAACACGTATCAGGTATAAAAAATCAGTAGTAGCATATTTCCAGACTTTCATTGGTTGGGAAACAGGATCTTATATTTCAGATGAAGTTATTCAAAGACAGTGGATGTCCATAAGTAATACCAACCCCAGCAGAAATTCTTCTCTGTTTTTACTCTACCTCTTTCATATTGGGCACCCTAGGCTCCTTTTTTAAAGTCCTTTTGGAAATCTCACTTGATTTTAAGGTATTTGTGCGCCTAGACGCACTCCTAACAGAGCGCATTCGGGGCAGTACAAATCCCATATCAAATCAAATCAAGAAATGTTGCAGGGTGACCTTGTTGAAAATGTCTATTGGCCAGATTGAATTTTTATAGCCATCTCTTACTTTCAATAGGTTTTATTGAGATATCAGCATGAAGAAATCAACAGAAATACAAGTAAAACATTCTCGAAATAACTGTTAAAGTAGTACAGAAAGGGACACATTGCATAACTGAGAAAGAAATAGTCTACTGTGCCCACAGTATATCAAATCCAACTACTCCGGCTCCAGTAGGAGGGTAGGACCCCACCCCCCATCACCCCTTATGGGATCTAGCTGTGTTGGAGAGGAAAGGTCCATCACCCCCAGGGTGGAGCACAACGCTAAGTGCAATTATACGAAGTGATAACAGGGGCAGGATTTGAAAATAAAAGCGCCAGTGGTTCTCTTATAATAAGTTTGTTGCCTGCCTGCTGTGTATGTAGAAACAAACAATACAAGCCTGCCTTGGCCCTTTGGAAAAGGGAATGATTTTTGGGAATGCATTCGTTAGTAATTTCTATATATCATCTAACCTCTTTGACCAGCTTTAGTTATACGCTTTTCTGTTTTGCCTCACTCTGCTCTGTCTCAACACAATCTTTTGCTTATTTGTTTTTCATTTATGAGGAATTGAAACAAAAAGTACTAATAGAAACTGTACAAAAATCAAGGCATAGACTGCAATCTGTAAAAAAAAAAAAAAAATACATCTGCCACAATAGCCAGTCTTTATGACATTCCTCCCCCAGTTGTTCTATTCCAAATAATGGATTATACCAGTTCCAAAGTTTCGAAAACACAAGCAAATTTGGAATGAAAAATATGGCTGGGAAATGTGTTTACAAACTGCTTATCAATTACAATATAAAAGAAAAAGGGGGGTTTTGGGACTTTAAATGAGGCAAGTGACAACCACCTGGGTAAAAAAATATATGGATATATTTATTGACACAACCAGAAAAACAAAGCACATTGCAGTTGGTAATACGCAAGTATTGTTCAAATCTTATATAACTATACACACACATCATGGGTGAGTTGCAATTTATGCATGTAAACAAATACACATAATGGCACAAAGAAAGATGCTCGTAGTAAAGGAACTATATTCCATGGTATAAAATCAGTTAAAGTAGTTAGATTTAATGGTGTTTTCCGAATGAAGAATTGACTGTATGTTGGAAACATGGCTGCATCCTAGAAAACTCAAAGTGTTTGGTGGATTCGCTCCACTTCCTCAAGAGCGGATGCTAGTGTATACATGGTGCAAAGTTCAAACTGTGGAGTACTGTCAGATAAGGACCACTGAAGAATGTCTGTCCCGGGAGCTGAGGTATGGGAGACCAACGAGAAAATCAGGCGCAACACCACATGTTCCCAAAAAAAAGATAGGAATTGCCTTATTGTATTCAGTGATGACGCAGAATCGTGACTCCGAAAGAATCTTGTGAAACCGTGGTCCAATCCGGTGTGATAAGCAGTGTGCTCAAAGATGCAGCTCAAAGAGGTGAATTTGACTCATTTAAAGTCCCAAAACCCCCCTTTTTCTTTTCTAATGAACGGGGATGGAGGCACATCTTTGAGGTGCTTGATTTCTAGTCCCACATACCTCCCTTTCTAGCATCAATTAAAATATTGTAAAAACTAGAAAAGATGTCTCCCTACATGAAACACACACAAAAAACAAAGCAGAACCTTTGATTTTAGATCTCCCATTTAAATTAACTAAATAGTTTACATTGTGCTGAAAATGAACAGGCCCAGTAAAAAAGGACATCCAAATATGGTAATACAATGGATTTAACATTGCACTTAATCTCTCCACGTTACACATTTTTTTTTTCCTATTCCTTTATATTCTATCCTTTGAAAGTTTTGCTCTGCTCATCTTTCATTAATAAAATACATTTACGTCTTTTATTAAATCAGTCTAGTTCACATCCCATGATGCTTAGCTTGTAAGGTCGCTTAGAACATAGCGAGGTCAGGGTGTGATTTAGTGCAGGGAAGGTTAGCTGAGGTTAATAGACTGGCTGCATGGGATTTTGCTATCTTCCATAGGAGGATAAAGAAACATAGTTTTCAATGAGGAACAATAGGTCTCGGGATTAGATAAACCCAAGATTCCTATTAGATGTTGATAGAGTGAGCGCTTTAACCTGACAATACTGGCAGATAAGATAATCGCATCACAGTGCCTTGTTTAGGTACAGGTGCAACATGTATGCTATAGAGTTTTAAAATCCAATGCAGTGATGTTAATGGGAGGTTTACACAGAATAGGATCCGGATGTACTGTATGTGATTTCTTTGTTTTCAGTGTATGTAATATTCTCTCAATGCTTTAAATAAAGGATTTGCCACCTTAATGTGAACTTGTCACCATGTCTAATTATTAACTGAAAGAGTGCACCAGAGGTTTCTTGCTTACGAGTATAAGCAATAGACCCCTAATCAGAGTAGGCCATATGTAAATCTAAATTTTAAGGCAAAAAGCATATCACATCCATACATTCTCAGAAATCAAACTGCATACCTCTCAATGGCAGTTACATGCATTCAATATGTCCCCATATCAATTCCAGCAAGCCAAACAAAAATGGCAACATCCATATTTATAACTAGCTTTTTTGTTCAAAAAGAAGTGTAAAATTTAGAATAAAAACCTAAAATCATCCCTACCTAGGGGAATGCAGCATTGCTGTGATGCTGCATCTGCCCCCACTGCCTCTAAGACTGAGAACTAAGTCAAAGTCCACTGATCGCTCAGTTCTCAGTCTTCAGTGAGCAGGGAGCTGGTGACTGTCAGTCATTGGCTCTCTGCTCTGCCTCTCCAGCGTTCACTTGAGCACCGGGCTGTGGAGGGGCTGGAAGTTTCTGGCTCAGGCTCCCAGAAGTGCACTGAGAGGCTGAGGCAGCTATTGGTAAGGCATCTGGGTGGATCCTGATATTAATCCCTTCACGCCCGCTGCGGCGGGTCGGGCGGGTGGTGCGCTCTGTGATCATTGAGTCCTTCTGACTCAGCTGATCATAACTCTAACCTGTTTTTCACGATGGTTTTCAGTAATACTTCAATTACTTTTTTAGATCTAAGCATAACCAAATCCACAGATGGGTCCCTTTCCAGCGGTCTCTATCGGAAAGAGACCGCTGGAAATACTATCCTACATGCTTCAAGCTCACATCCCAAATCATTAGTTGCATCCATCCCTTATGGGCAATATCTAAGACTCAGGCGTAACTGCTCAAACGATACTGACTTTGTTAGGGAACCCAATAAACTAAGAAATAGACTCCTTTAACAAGGATACTCACCCACATGCCTAAAAAAAGCATTTAAAAGAGCCCGAGGACAATTAAGGCATAACATCTTGTTCTCTAAAAAAACTGCCCCCATCTCCCAACCAGCCACTAGGGTAATTACCACCTATAATAAGCAGCATGGGATTCTCAAGAATATCCTGCAAAAACATTGGCATCTACTACAAATAGACCCCAATTTAAAACCACACATAACTGCTACACCCCCCATCACATATAGGAAGGCCCGTTCATTGGGGGATTACCTTGAAAAAAGCGAATACACAGGCAACTTTCGTTCCGATATATGTAAACGACCAGGGACTTTTACATGTGGTGGATGTTCATGTTGTCGCTATATGAACACACAAAACAAATTCAAACTACCCAATGGAAGAATGTATAGGCCGAGACACTTCTCTAATTGTAAGACCCCTGGAGTTGTTTATTTACTTACTTGCCAATGTGGATGTTTCTACGTTGGCAAGACTAAATTACAGTTCCATAAAAGGGCGGCACGACATGTCACCAGCATGAAGCAGGTGGATCCGGACCTCCCTCTGGGGCGACTTGTGCGTGACCACCATACGGGAAAGTTTCCCCTTGTCCAATTCACCATCCTCGACCGTGTCCATCCGGACACGAGGGGTGGTGATTGGAACAAGATCTTGCTCCAGAGGGAGGCCCGTTGGATAGCTAACCTCAATGCAACACAATTCCCAGGTTTAAATACCCAGATGAGTTTTCGCCCCTTCTTGGAGGGCTGTGTCTCAGGGGGGTGTAAAAAAAGAATAAGGTATTCAATACTGCACACCTAACGAAATATCAAAAATATGTATCCTCGTAGGACATTTTTGAATTTTCCAGAAATAATGGATGAGTTAACCAGGTCTGTGATGATGAATTCCGTGTAGATATCCTTTGATGATACTGCCTGTATCCATAAAATATATCTCTAATATGTCTGCATATGTATAATAACTGTTATAATAATATCTAGCTTGTATGTGGTTCTACATAAACTTGTATATATCCTTTACAACTTGATGCATCAAATTTATTACATATACGAAATTTCCTGTTATGTAAGTCTATCCATCCTTTGCCTACCCAACTATGCCCACCATACTTTACTTACAAGAATGATGTCTTCTGTAATTATTTTGTATGATATTATCCAAAAAAGTTTTTGCCTTGCAGTTCTAAAACTCCTCTATCCAGTCTACAGTAATCTTGTGGTTGCCTGGCTTTGGATCTGTCTTCGCCCGGCGCATGTGGGCCACGCCGAACCATCTTTGATGACGGCGTGGCACCTTTCTACACTGCAGACTCGTCCGTCCAATTGGGCTTGTCATGTCGGTGTTTTTGTGCGTCGGTGGGGTTGATCTGCATGACGCTCTCCCAGCACTTCGGTTCTGGGGGGACGCCGTGCAGACCCTCCCCTGGGGCCCCATCTTTTGGACACCTCGGGTTCCCCCCCCCCTTTTTTATATATATTTTATTTTTTCATATATTTTCCCTTTTTTCATTGGGTTTCTGAATAAAATGGAATCAACGTTTATTCTGACTTCATGATTCTCTATATTCATCTTTCATACATTTTCTCATTCACATTTTCCATTCATTTTCATTATTCATGTATTTCTTTATACATATTTCTTGACATGATCTTTCATGCATCCTTCTCTTTAGTTATCTAATTTATTTCCCTTTCTCCTTTCCTTTTTCCCCTTTTCTCCTTTACTCCTATTGCCTTTTTTGTTCATCCTCTCCCCTCCCCCCCTTTTTATCTCTCTTCGTTTGCATGATTGTATCCTTAGTCGCCATAGCAATGGTTGCTTTCTCCTCCTTTTTTAATATTTTAGTCTAATCCCATATTATTATAAGGAAAAAATGTAAAAGTTGCGCCAGCTCTTGGATAGAAGTGAAGCAGCCAACACAGCAATATGACCGTTGCAAGTGAAAGTTGGAGTGGATAAGTGTGGCGCTAATGGGTGGTGGGACTCCTGTTGTTACAACAGGTAGAAAAAGTGATTAGGAGAGAGTGAAAAACTCCTTTAGTGTAAAGGTGTTTGTAAGGTATACATAAAAATATATATTGGGTAATAAACAAAGTATAAGTGAAAACACAGTGTGTGTTAAATAATATAAAAAAATATAAAAAACTCAGTAAAAAAGAAACTAGTTAAGAAACAATCAAATATGTATGGTACAGCAAATACATATCAATGTAAGGTGAGCTGAGTGTGTTAATCCACAGAATTGGAGTTCAATGGAGGTGGCAGACCAGAAAGGGAACACCGGTATCCCCAAGGGGAAAAGATAATAAAAAAAATATTATATATATACAGAGGAACTCAAAAGTCTTTTAAATGGCAAGATGGGATAGTCTCATTCAATCCCACAGGTAATTAGATGTGAACCGTCTTCTCAAGAGGTAACCTGAGGGTTATTGGGAAAGGACCCGACCAATGTGTTGGATCTTGGCTCAAATGGATAATTCCCACCAGGAGAAAGGCAGAAGCAAAAAGCAAAAGAATGCCCTTACCAGATCCGGTGGACTCACGGGCCATAGCGGTGAGTCAAACGAGCCTATACCGTTAAACGGTGTGGGGTAAAGGTGTGTAGGAGAACTTGTAAACCATCTTGTCAGCAGTCCTCATACGAAGCACCGATTTGGAGTCCGGGGTCCCCAGGGTATGGTTCCGATCAGCGGATCACCGTTTCCTCAGAAAACCATCATATGTGCAAATAGGCAAACCCGACGCGTTTCGCCTCCCAAGGCTTCATACCCCAGCAGAAGCCTTGGGAGGCGAAACGCGTCGGGTCCTATGTTTATACCCCACCACTATCTACTGCGCCTGTTTTTATCACTTGTATGCCGGTTTTTAATTTATTTTGGGCCGAGTTTTTACCGCCCCTTGCTTGTAACAAACATTTTTTCGGAGTACACTCTCCAAATAAAGTGCTTTTATGCTCTTTGCTAATCAAGGATTTACACTATGTGGAGTTTTCTTCCATTTTTTTCCTTTTTTTGCCTATTTGCACATATGATGGTTTTCTGAGGAAACGGTGATCCGCTGATCGGAACCATACCCTGGGGACCCCGGACTCCAAATCGGTGCTTCGTATGAGGACTGCTGACAAGATGGTTTACAAGTTCTCCTACACACCTTTACCCCACACCGTTTAACGGTATAGGCTCGTTTGACTCACCGCTACGGCCCGTGAGTCCACCGGATCTGGTAAGGGCATTCTTTTGCTTTTTGCTTCTGCCTTTCTCCTGGTGGGAATTATCCATTTGAGCCAAGATCCAACACATTGGTCGGGTCCTTTCCCAATAACCCTCAGGTTACCTCTTGAGAAGACGGTTCACATCTAATTACCTGTGGGATTGAATGAGACTATCCCATCTTGCCATTTAAAAGACTTTTGAGTTCCTCTGTATATATATAATATTTTTTTTATTATCTTTTCCCCTTGGGGATACCGGTGTTCCCTTTCTGGTCTGCCACCTCCATTGAACTCCAATTCTGTGGATTAACACACTCAGCTCACCTTACATTGATATGTATTTGCTGTACCATACATATTTGATTGTTTCTTAACTAGTTTCTTTTTTACTGAGTTTTTTATATTTTTTTATATTATTTAACACACACTGTGTTTTCACTTATACTGTGTTTATTACCCAATATATATTTTTATGTATACCTTACAAACACCTTTACACTAAAGGAGTTTTTCACTCTCTCCTAATCACTTTTTCTACCTGTTGTAACAACAGGAGTCCCACCACCCATTAGCGCCACACTTATCCACTCCCATATTATTATAAGCACCAGTTTGACAGCATGTTGTCATGCGCTGCGCCATGCGCAATGACGCCACCCACAGGGACAGCGTGACTCCGGAGTTTCCTCTTTTCTAGGATCTCTGGATGTCCGCCCTCCCTGTGTGTGCTGCTCCGTCTGACGCATGCGCACCTTGCAGAGTGATATTCCTTCCTCTGCTGACACTCCTGTTTGGAATCTCACTGCGCAGGCGCCGGCGGCTACTTAAGCCACGTCCTGGCGTCCTGCCCAGTGTGTTATCCCACCACTCAAGCTTCAGGACGCTCTCTGCTCCAGCTGTCTATGCATCATCCCTGTACTTAACAAGTAAGCAAGATTCTCTCTTTCTCTCTTTCTCCTTGAACTGGACGATTTACTTTCCTGCAAGACACCTTTTCATGTGAGATAAAATTGAGCATACTTTGTCATACTCTTTTGCACTTGCCTGTTCTATACTTACTTGATCAATGGTTCACCTGCATGACTAATCAATCAATTTAATTTAATTTCTCATTTCTATATAAAAGGATTTATTATTAATCCCCTAAATCTAGCAGACCTGTCTGTATGCCTTCTCCTCTATATTTTAGAGAGTGTGATCTTGAAATACTGAAATACTGGCCACACTCCATATTCCTTATATTCTTTGTACAAATTAAGGAAAAAGGTTCCCCTTTATTTTGGGTGAATGGATAACAAAATATATATAGGATATATGCAAATTTATGGTTTTTTGGCGTTCTTTTGAGAAAATTACCTAAAAGTTCATTTTCCTTTTCTTCTTAAAGGTCAATCTGGGATCTAACGGGGTTGTCCTCCCATTTGGGGGGCCTTTGCGAGGCCATTTCTGAAGCCGACGGATAACCATTATCTCACACTGGCTGATCAGCCGACAACCAGTGCGCTTTTTATTCAAAAAGATATCATTTGCTACCTTATGCCAAACTGGATGTTTGTGCATATTCATATATGTATCTTTCATTCTTGAAAACCTTTTATTGGTATGTATGGTGGACATTGTGGGATGTCGGGTTACTAAACCTTTTGTTGTTCATATTGTTACCTTTGTGCAAATTATTTTCATTTGTTATTTCAGAATGTATCTCCTATATATACGACTTTTCTCTCTGCAATACGCCTCTGAAGAAGGGACGCCGTCCTGAAACTTGTCAGGCTTCTAGAGAAAACACTCCATTATTAATGGAAGTATACAAAAATTATTACATGAAAGCAAATTTTACTGTATAAATACTCTTGTTGAGATTCATTGCTAATGTATCTTGTTTTTATGTTTTTTCAAATAAATAAAACACTTTTTATCTAATCTAAATTGTATGGTTCGCCTACAAAGTCCCATTATACTGGGGAGTATATAAGTTCCCTAACCCAAGGGTCTTATTTTTTCCACTAATTTCGGGATGTTGGCAGCTTTTTGAAGGCAATAGATTTGACCTCCAGTGGTTCAATTCATTATAGACTCAGCTGATCATAGATCGGGGTAAAGGGCCAATCACAGCGGCAATGACACAATTGATCAGTTATCAACTTTTCTTTTCTCACACTGACAGCATGAGGAGAGAAGAAGAGAGCCGATAACTGGCTTGTGTTTAAGAGACATCGGCACTGATTATCAGTGTCCTGATTATCAGTGCAGTCCCAACAGTGCCTACCAGTGCAGCCAATCAGTGCTCATCAGTGCTGCCAATCAGTGCCCATCAGTGCTTCCTTATCAGTGTCCCCTATCAGTGCTGCCCATCAGTGCTGTCTACCAATGTCCATCAGTGCCGCCTATCAGTGCCGCGTATCAGTGCCCATTAGCGCCACCTATAGGCACCCATCAGTGCCACCCATCAGTGCCACCTATCAGTGCCCATCAGTGCCACCACATCAGTGCAGCCTCATCAGTGCTCACAAGTGCCACCTCATCAGTGCCCATCAGTAGCCTCATCAGCGTATATCAGTGAAAGAGAAAAGATACCTGCAAAATTTTATAACAAACTATGAAAAATGTTTGTTTGTTTTTTCAAAATTTTAATTTTTTTTCAGTTTGTTTAGGAAAAAAAACAGTGGTGATTAAATATCACCAAAAGAAAGCTCTATTTGTGCGAAAAAAAATTCTTATGGATACAGTGTTGCATAACCGCGCAATTGTCATTCAAAGTGTGACAGCGCTGAAACCTGAAAATTGGCCTGGGCAGGAGGGGGGTGGAAGTGCCCAGTAGACCAGTGGTTAAAGTGGGGATTCCTCCAGAGTCTGAACCAGCTGAGTGACGTCAGTCAACGGCAGACTTTAGCCCGGTATTGGATGAATACGGGTCACAGCAGAACTAAGTGTGCTCCTGTGACTCACAGGAGAAGTATGGCACCTACTTCTTCAAGCTTTCTGGTATTGGTGTGGGGACACATTGGAATTTTTCAGCTGTGCTGGGCTTCTGGTGTGTCCTTTAAGGAAGAAATGGGCTTCCTCCAGGGATACCCTCCCTTAGTGTATCCATTTCTCTATACAGTATGCTCCAGCATGGAGGCTCTAGAGTTAGGGGTCCACACCTCACAGAGGGGCCATAATGAGACACTGTGGCTTTCACATATATTGGCAAGGGGCGTGCAATTAAAAAACTCTATTTTTAACGCAAATTGTTGATATGTATAACTTGTTTTTGCTGGCTAGCTGGTAAGTGTGTTGGCAAAAAAATTTTTGTTTTGTTTGCTTTGTACAAAGTCCCTCCATGTGCACCTAGGATAGTTATAAATTGGGGCAGTTGCCATTTTTGTTTACTGGTTTTTAATGAATATATTGGTATGAAAAACTATTTTATAAAGAGAAGCAAGTACCTTTACATTGTAGGGAATAGATCTTACCCAGTGTACTTAAGTAAACACACGTGGATACTTAAAGTTGGTCTATATTGTAGAAGTTGACCACTCACACAAATACAGCAATAGCATCACATATGTTGCAGGTCATAAGCTTCTTCAGGCAGAAGAGGGCAGTGTTTACCCACAAGGCACTTTTCAATAGTAATATTACAGCATGAGTACAGTAGCACTATATACCGCAGAATGCCAGACTTCCCTAGAAGGAGACTATAACTTATCCACACTGTCATCCGCAAATGTCCCTGCAAATATCTGGATGTCAACGGGAGACTCTTCCCGGAAGTAAGGGGAAATCTACTCTTGCTCTTCTCAATCAATACCTCTCCTTTATGCTACTAAGCTCTCCCTAACCAGAGGGGGGCTCTATCTCTATCCTTCTCCCACACTGCGGGCACACCAAATGATGCAAAGTTCCACTATTTATGTAATTCTTAGTCTGGAGGGCTGCCCAAATCTCATGGGATTTTGGTATCCAAAAAACTATAAATGACAGGAGACAATAAGTCTTTAATGGGTTCTGTCAGCCTGAAAAAACTGCACAGTGCCTCCTTCAGGTTGTAGGATATATTGCAGCCTCCACCAGCCTACACATTGGTAATAGCAGCCCTCTGTCCATCTACCTTTTTTTTATGTATTACTTGTGTTTGAAAGATAACAATAAGTGAGGTGATCTGGTTGATGCAACTCTCAATGGAAGCAGAGGGGATGGGATGGTATTCTGTTTGAGCAGTCTATTACACAGCATACAGGACAACTATAGACACTGCAGGGGGTTCTCTGCACAGAGAGAAAAAGCAAGTGAAGATAATTCCTGCATTACTAGCATAAATTGCATAAATTACAAAACCCCTACAAAAGGCGATCTATATTTTTTTTTAAATTATATACAGTACTTGTGTAATATATACTCATATTAACATTGTGTTCTGTTGCTGTGACACTTATGCTTCAGGGCTACCATGTGTTTCAGTCCTATCCTGTAGGTTAGAAATTTGTGATCCTGATAACTTTTTGTGCAGGTTCACCCAGGAGCATTTGTAAACCATAATGCACTGTGGGGGCTTTTGTATAAGCTAGTCCCCTCACTATAAAAAGAGAGGGGGGCATACAGCAGATTCATAGTCACTGTATTGGAAGCTGCTGTAAGGAAGGCTGATAAACTACCGGTATTTTGTCAGAAGTAGGAAACTGTACTTTAATGCTGATTACTAGCTCTTTGGGCAATTAACCCCTTTGCTGCTTTTCTCTTTTTATTTTATTACTATTAATTTTATATCTGATTTTGTTGTTGATTTTTTTTACCTTTAAACAATTGAGGGTGGGGTATTTTGGGGGCTTCATTTATTTGAGGGCTATATTGTTTATAATTTTCTGTTGACAGGACCTTTTTTTTTTTTTTTGCAGCAAGTCTTCTCTAAAAAATGGCCTTTTATTTTAGCATACAGATGCATCTTTTAAAACCACTTCCCTACCACAGTAAGTCATATGACGTCCTTGACTTTGTTTGGGGATATCTGAATGATGCCTGCAGCTACAGGCATCATTCAGATATCATTCTTTGCAGCATGTGTGCATTTTGATTCTGTGCACGATAAGAATGATCATAGCAGCAGTTCCACAACTTGATCGTTCTTATAGGGGACGGGAGGGGACATCCACCCCCCACCCACCGCCATCCGGTGCATCTCCGGGCTCTCCCGTGCCATCGGGGGCCCGGAGAAAGAATCGTCCAGCACCAGATAATGACAATAGAGATTTCCAGTGACCAGATGGTAACCAGTCATTTCCATGACCGTCGGAGGCCCAGGCGCGACATTATGACGTCACGCCCGGGTTCCCGGAAGTAAACAAAGCAGCGATCGCAGCTGTCAGCATGAGATCGGTGAATTTATTTTCTCGATCTCATGCTTTCCAGCCTGGAGGAGAGATGTGGGGTCTTATTGACCCCATATCTCTCCATAAAGAGGACCTGTCACAATAGATTTCTATTACAAGGGATGTTTACAATCCTTTTAATAGGAATAAAAGTGATCAAAAAAATAAAAATGTAAAAAAAAAATGTAAAAATAAAAAAAGTAGAATAAAAAAATAAATAGAAATTTTTTTTTTTTTTAAAAGACCCCTGTCCCTGGTAGCTCACGCTCAGAAGCGAACACACATGTAAGTGCCGCCCACATATGTAAACGCAGTTCAAACTACACATGTGAGGTATCGCCGCGTGCGTTGGAGCGTGTGCAACAATTCTAGCACTAGACCTCCTCTGTAACTCTAAACTGGTAACCTGCAAAAAATTTTAAAGCATTGCCTATAGAGATTGTTATGTACTGAAGTTTGGTGCCATTTCATGAGTGTGCGCAATTTTAAAGCGTGACATGTTAGGTATCTATTTACTTGGTGTAACATCATCTTTCACATTATAGAAAAACATTGGGCTAACTTTATTGTTTTGTTATTTTTTAATTAAAAAAAGGCGTTTGAAAAATGATTGCGCAAATACCGTGCGAGATAAAAAGTTGCAATGACCGCTATTTTATTCCCTAGGGTGTCTGCTAAAAAAACATATATAATGTTTGGGATTCTGAGTAATTTTCTAGCAAAAAAGTCATGATTTTTACATAAAGGAGAGAAGTGCCAGAATAGGCCCGGTATGGAAGTGGTTAAAAAGAAAAAAAGTAGCAAGGATAGTGAGCATCTTAACCAACTCACACTTTATCAGTTATAATCAGCACCCCCTCCCCCCATAGATAAAATAAAAGTTAGGCATACACCTGTTACTCCTATTATCTCTTTACACTGCTGTATCCTCTGCAATATCCCAATTTTTGTAGTTAATCCCCTGCCTTTGCACTTGCACCTTGCCCTTGCACATCAGTGGGATTCGCCGAACCCTTGGAGAATTGAGCTTGGGCAGATTAGCCTATTACTATTTGTAACTATATGCACTTAAGGCAGCCATATTAGTTAATTTGTAGGCCGTGCTTCATCTTTAACCTTTTGGCTGCTGAAACTATTAATTCAACATGTACGTGCAGCTTTTGGAACTTTTGAATAATCAGCTGGCCTAAAAGTGCATTTTAACATGTGTGCAAGAACATGGAAAATAATGGCTGTAGCAGACAAAGGGCTAAAGGAAAAATATATATTTACAGATATTTGAACAGTACCATGCAAAAGTTTTAAGCACTTGTAAAGAAATGCTGTAAGAAGAAAAATCGAAATCAGATCAATATTTGGTGTAACTACCCTTTGGCTTCAAACCAGCATTAATTCTTCTAGGTATGCTTGCACACAGTTTTTGAAGGAACGCGGCAGGTAGGTTGTTCATCTTGGAGAACTAATCACAGATCTTCTGTGGATGTATGCTACCTCAAATCCTTCTGTCTCTTCATATAATCCCAGACAGACTCGATGATGTTAAAATCAGGGCTCTGTGGGGGCCAGACCATCACTTCCAGGATTCCTTGTTCTTCTTTACACTGAAAAAAGTTCTTAATGACATTGGCTGCATGTTTGGGGTCGTTATCCTCAGAATAAATCACTGCCGGTAGCTATGGCCACAAGCAATGATCATTGTATTTCAATGTCTAGGAAGCCTCCCACTGTCAGAATACAAAGGTTGAAGGAAAGAAAATTGGGTATTGTATGGCCTGCCAGTCTACTGAGAGTCAAACTCTAGATAACGTATCAATTGTCTGTATAGTTGTAGCGCAAGACTGATAGCTGCAATTGTCTAAGTGCAGATAGCCTATATCTCCTTGTCAACCAACTGGAATGAGCAAAACTGCAATATGAAATAGGGTGCCCATTGACATTCTATGAAAAGTTACAAATCCAGCTGTATTCATCAATCATTTCATATTTCTGTAACACTTATTTTTCTTGGGGACTCACAGGGCTTATAAAATTGGTGTTGGGGCAGCCATCTTGAGCACACTAAATAGAATAGCAATTTCAGAATCTAGGGCCAATTTTAGACAGGAGCCAAATATCCTTCCAGCATGGTTTTCGCTTATTGGAGGAAACCCACACAAGCACTGGGAGAACTTGGTAACTCCATGCAGATAGGGCCCTGGCCAGGATTAAAACTGAGGTTTCAGGTGCTACAAACTAATGTCTATGGTGTACTAACAGATTCTGCCAGCTCATTGAAGACACATATGGGAAAGGTAAAAAAACTTGGTTTAATTTCAGTTGTTTAACCCTAGTAAGGTGGGAGATATCTATTCCTTCCCAAGTCTCTTTTGAAGGCCTAAACTTGAACATTCACCTAATAAAACCTATCATGTTTAATTACTTGTTTACCAACACTGTTTCTAAATGATGGCTGGTAGAATGGAATTCTATAACACACTCCAAATAGCTATTGCAACTGGAAATGTGTTTAAATTTGTAGAGCAGATGATGGTCTTTTAGGTGAAAGTGATTACTTCCAAAGCCAGCTGAAGGTACCATCTCCCCCACCCGACTGTCCCTTACATGGCGGGTGTTGGCAGGTGGAACGGAGGAACACCAGCAAATTTCTGTTTGCTAAACTCCTCTCCAGTGGATGAACACAGATGCAATGCGTATTATTTCACTTCCAAGCTTCTGTGGCCAGGGGAGGAGCTAATGGAGTACAATCTGTACTCCATCATCTTCAGTGAAAGGCAAGGGAGACATTAAAAGATCCCTTATGTCTTAATAAAGCAGGGCATACACTGAGTTTTTTTTTTCAATCACCCAACAGGCTGACCAAAAAAAACTCACAGATTCATGCATCCACAAGCAATGTGGATGCATGAGTCTCCCTCATTTGGCTATTGTATTCTGACAACCGAGTATCCCCCCCTGTCAGAATATACTGATCAACACTGCAACCACTGGCTGCAGCAGCTGATTGAATGCTGGTTTTCCTGCAGAACCGTTTGACAGAAGCTGGTCTAATGATCAGCTTCTGTTAAACAGACAGGGGTACATCACAGGTCAAGCCTGACAACAGACAGAGCAAAGCTATAGTCAAAACACAGAAACAGATCAGGGATGGGGTTATATAGGCAGTGTTAACAGAGCTGAAGGCTACAGGCAAACAGTACAGGTAAACAAAAAAAAGTCACAGACAGTGATGCTTCCTCATTCCATATTGTGAATGAAACCAGAGTCTTCTTAGTTTCAGGGAGGTAGTGCTCCGCGCCCCCCCCCCCCCCACATGTGACAGTGGAGGGTGTCAGTCATTTTCTATTTTTACGTATTTTTTTTACAATTTAATTTATTTTTTATTTTTTTCACAATGCTTTTTGGGGGGAGGGGGTTGGGGCAGTGGACAGTGTTGGTTGGGCAAGTATGAGTGGTGTCAGTTGTTTTTTATTTTATTTTATTTACACTTTAATTTTTTTGAAATTTTTTACAATAATTTTTTATATATTTTAGGGACTTTGGTGAGATATCAGGGGTCTAAATAGATCCCTAACATCTCCCCTTTGAGACAGAGAAAGAGACCGAGGACACAGATTCCCCAGTCCCTTGCTCAGCACTGAAGATGAATGGAGAGGAGACAAAGTCCCACCTACATATTGCATTGTCAACATTACATGTGTTTTTTTCCTGGGGTCTCCTACTGCCTTCAGGCCCTCAGGCAGTACCTAAGTGCCTAAATGCTCAATCTGCCCCTGGGTCTATCATATGTGGGCTGCCATGTCCGTGCCAGCTCCTTCCCAATGTTGTACAGGGAATGGGCTATAGTGTGGGTGTCAACCAGGGGCGGGGCCAGTAGGGGGCCCCTTGATAAAAAATGGTGGCACGCATGGACACAGTGGCTGGTTTGGTAGTAACAGATCCCCCTCCTCCCCGGTTGATGTAGATCCTGGGGCTCTCTCTAACCTGCACTGACAGCTCGGAGAGTGGGAGGATGGGGCAGATTGGCTGTCCTTCTCCCCACTGACATCCAGAGGAAAGCAGCGCCAAGCCCTGGCCATCGCAGCCACCTACCTCCCGCCACCTGGGACATGAGCAGTTCCATCGATCATATCGGAGCTTTAGGGGATAGGAAAGGCTGGGCCCAGGGTGGGGAGGAGAAGGGAGGGGGTCTCCATTAACTATCAGTGTGCTGTAAAATATTACCATATGGCTGAGACCAAGTGATGTAGGATAGCACTCCCAACACTTAGTACTGCTGGCCCCACAGCTAGGGGGAGCGATGCTGTCATCCTCACTGACCTAACTACTGCCCCATTCACCTTTTCTTCCAGCACTACAATTGCCCTGTTTGTATAACTTAACGCCCCCGAGTCCTACTGCCCCCAAGCCAAGCACCAGTCGTGGGCTGCCTAGTACCTACACAGAACCTCACCTGAGAGTCCCACATCAGGAGGGAGAAGTGTGTGCCTACCAGCTTCTCCCACATAACTGTCAGGAGACTAGTAGACCAGAGATAACCCAAAACACATGTAAGTGAATAGTGAACTGTAGCTAGAGAGGGGTTTTGTGGGACTGTTACCGGTGGAGGAGGAGAGACAGGTGGATTGTAGGCGGGATAGGTGCCACACTTGGAGACTGGGTAGTAGTATTTGGTAGGGGGTTGAGTAAACTGGGCTGTAGCTGAGGTTACCATAGGCGACGGGGAGATAGATTTTTGGGAAGGCAGGTGATTAATGGTAGGGCTGGAATATTGTGGCTTAGCTAAAGACAGGAGATCTGACCATGCCTGCACCACAGGTTGAACAAATGCTGATTCACACACAGCCTGATTAATCAAGGATTGCACCGACTGGATGCAACTAGACAAGACCTGCTGTGAACAGGAGGAATAGTGTTCCATGAAATAGGCTGGATCATCCTCTAACAACCAAACCAGGGATTCAACTTGGCCATAATTGAAGGGGGGAGAAAAATCATCACTTCCCTCGGGAATGCATGACAGGGCTAGTTTAGCACATAACTGGATCAGGGGCTGAGCATCTTCAAATGACATACACCCCTGATCCACTAGGGAATGAGCTAATCGGATAGTTTCCATTAGCTGGTCACTAGTCCACCCTTTTAAAATCTGGCCACAATATTCACCATCCTCTTCCGCTAGCAGAGAATAATAAATTATTTATTTGCAATCCATATTAGCAGACCTAACAAACCAGGATGGTTTCTCAATGCAGCCACGTCTGGTCAGGGATGGCCTTGGAATACTGTCAGGAGACTAGTAGACCAGACTGTGTGGACTGCACAGAGATAACCCAAAACACATGTAAGTGAATAGTGATATTTATTAAAATAGGTGATAATTTAGAAAATACAAACAGTGAACAACCAACCCAACAAACCCACTACAAACAACAATATCTACAGCAAGGGGCAATACCGGAATCACAGATGTCAGCCAGGCCAGGGTCATACACAGCAGGTCAGCAAGAACAAGGGATATACCAGAGACATAAACGTTAGCCAAGCCAAGGTCATACACTGGAAGATCAGTAAATGAGGGACAGGGAACCAACAGGACAGAGAGGGAATGGATCGGGCTGAAGGGTACAGGAACACAGAAGGGATCGGGTCAGGATAAGCTCGGGCACAAGGTCAGATGCAGGCTCAGGATCGGGTAACAGGCGAACACGGTCAGGGCTCAAGGAGAGAGATACCAAGGCAAGCATATGAGGGCTTGCCGGGTATTTATAGGACTGACTGTGATTGACTTCAAGTCACACCTGAGCGCAGGGAGTGTTGTCTGCTCCATACTGCCAGAATCCATCCGCTGGTGGACGTCAGTACTGCGGCCAAAAGATGAAATGACACCAGCAGGGAAATATTCTCCTGACAGTTCAACACTGCCAGGAAACACCTGCTGGTAGACCCCAGTACTGCATGCCAAACGATATATCTTACCAGCGGATGAACCCTTTCGTGACAATAACTGTGAAAGAAGTGTGTGCCTGCCGGCTCCTCCCCCCTTCCTCTTCCCCTGAGCCCTGCTACGATCTCTGCAACTGCTCATGCTCCAGGTGGCTGGATGTAGGTGGCTGCGATGGCCGAGGCTTGCCATGCTTTCCTCTGTCTGTTGGGGGGGAGAGCCGAACTGTCATATTCTCCCCCTCACCGAAATGTCAGGGCAGGCTATTTGGAGCCCTGGATCTCACCGACCAGTGAAGGGCAATCTGTCACTATCACACCTCAGCAGCTGCATCCATGCATACTGTCATCATGGGGCCCCCTACTGGTCCGGGCCCTCGGGCAATGCCTGAATGGTCAGTCTGCCCCTGCTGTGTCCAATTTCTGACAGTTTTCCCCTGCATCCGGCGGGAGAGGAGAGGAGGGGAGACGACTGCAGGGAATGAGGGGGGCGGAGGAGGAGGACAGGAGGGACAGAGAACAGGGATGCGGAGAAGGACACGGGGGGGCCGAGAGAGGAGCACACAGGAAACAGCTGGGAACACCGATCTCCCTGTATAGCTTTTTAGCTGACAGCTGCAGGAGGGAGAGAAAGAGAATCGGCTGTCAGCTAAAAATCAAAAATACAAAGGAGACTGGTGTTCACAGCTGTTCCCCGCAGCACCGATCATTCCTGGGAGCTCATGAGGCACTTGCGGGTGTGCGGGTGTGCTGGAGCCGCTGCAGAAATGCAGGAGACTTGGGATGTCTGCATTCAGAGTTGTATCATTTTTGCAGCAACAGGCCACATTTTTTAGTCTTTTGATAAATATAGTGCTTTTTTAAAAGTCTCCTATTCATTATTGTTAACAAGATGACCTAAAGTGTGACTCTTGTGTCATTACAAGTATCGAGCTGTTCTAATAAAACTCATTATGTTGTAGAGAATGGCTCTGCCATATTGCTGAGCAGATTGGGTAATCTGTTAAACTATAAAAGTGCAAACTGAACCAAGTAAGTCTGAAAACTATAAATGCAATAAAGTTTTCCCTTGAATCTAAGACTTTGGTGTATAGCTGTGCATTCTATGTAATCATCCTACTGAGAAATTTCAGACTGGAAAAATAAAAAGCTCTTAGGAAAGAACATGTGGCACATGGCTTCCATCTAGTGGTGCACATTATTGTGACACCATTTAGCTTTGGCAGGGACTTTATGTTTAAAGCATTTGTATATTATGTTGCATTCTCCAGCAAAGGCTAAATTAAATGACTTCCTAAAAATCCAAAGGTTGTACATCAATGTGTTTTAGATGTATTAGAAATGTCACATTTGTTGCATTTTTATGTGCCATTTCCCATACAATATAAAGTAGGGTTGCACCAATACCGGTATCTATACAGCTGTCGATACAGAGTATTTGCACAAATACTTGTACTCATGCAAATGCTCCAATATCTGAAACCGATACCTTTGTGGTGCAATATGAGACCATACAAAATTAATGGGCTCAAATCGCACTGCAAAGAATCACATGCGATTTGAACAGGAATGCAGTGCTATTCCTGTCCGAATTGCATGCAGTTTCCCACACTGCTCCTGTGTGAACCCAGGCTTGTTATAGGGACTTCAGCCTGGGTTCATACAGGAGCGGTGCGCAAAGGTATTGGTACACGGTATTGGTGAGTACTTGACCAAAAATATCGGTACTCGTATTCGCCGGTAAAAAAACTGTATCAATTGTATCGGTGCAACCCTAATTTAAACTATACCTTTTTATCTTTGTTTTGGATCGAGTGAGGATGAGTTGGTTTTTACTTTTGTCTGTGTCCCCATTGGGGAGATCCTCTATTTTTATTGGTGACCATTATCACAAAAAAAGGTAGTGAAGGAAGGGACAAAATGTTGGCGTTGTCCCAAAAACACGAGATAAGGGGAATCTTTGAATGGGAACACCAGTTCTGGGAACAACTGTCTAAGAGGGGAAATCTCCTCACTATGTAAGATCTTTTCTGACTTACTATTGTGTCTCTGGATTACCTGTGAAGGGTATTTTCGTAATCAAACAACAACAAAAAATTCCGATGAGGCTTTAACCCTTTTATACTCTATCCAAAACAAAAACAAAGTTGCTCATCTGGGGAGGCCCTAAGGGTGTTGTAGGCTTGTGAGTATTGGAAATCATGCCAATAATAACAGGTTTTATTAAATTGTTCATCCTTTCATTTTAACGCAGCCTTAATTGTACCATCAGGTTGATTTTATTCACCACAGCTATCCACTGACCAACTTTTGAGGGTTCAGGGCATTTCCACCTTTGTGGTATAAATATTTTAGCGGCATTGAGAAGATAGATCAAGAGGGTCTACACCTCAAAATTGGGTTGAGATGAAGCAAGCACTGTGTCGGTTTGTCTGCTAGCGAAATGTCTGTCAGACTAAAGAACAATTCCTGGACTGAGTCTCAGAAAGGACGGATAAGGGGGCATGTCCAGAATATATTTAATAATGAACCATCTGGTTGTTGACAGCGCCAACAAGTGGGGGGAGACTAAAGGGTGAATCTTATGTAGGAGCGTAGGAACTCTACACCAACGTGACAGGATCGTAAACCCCGCCTCCTGGAATCTACTCATAAATGAGGATCGGTGAACGAAATACGGTCTCTTTGTTCCTTTGAAAAGGCCCAGCCAAGATCACGTTCCCAATTCCGCAGGAAGGGAGGTAAAAAGCTCTCCTGGGGCTCAATCAGCATCAAAAAACATTAATGACAGTAGGTTGCGGAATGGCGAGGGGTCTAAACAGAGCCTCTCAAAAGCAGATAAGGAATCTGTATCGCCCACCACCTATCCAAGGAGGGCAACAACATTGCTTGAATCTCCTCATTTGTGCACCATCGACCTTTATAAAGAAAGTTCTGGAGTCTGAACCGGTTGGTCAAGATAAATTCCTTGAATCTCCTTCCTGACAGACTGGAAAGAAAACTCCTGAACACCAATAACAGGCGACATAAGAGAGGCGGCAGGAGGGATCACACAACCCATTGTGGATATTACTGACAAAGTAGTGCCTAAGAAAGGGTGGTATTTCCGGGGTGCTGGCAGATTAGAAGTCTGCAACAGCAAATTTAGAAGTGGAAAAAGTGACACAACCTGTTCCACCCCCACCCAACCCTTCTCCGAAGAATGCCTGCTCCAATTAAACATACATTTTAAATAAAAGAAACACCTAAATTAACCATAAGACTTTTGTCTACCGGTGACACCAAACTATGTCTCCAATCCAGTGTTTCTCAAAGCACCCTTTACAATTATTGACAGTCAAAATGATGGACAGTCTCGAGGCACCCTCCAAAATTAAGGACTGTCTTGAGGCACCCTTTAAAATTATGTACAGTCTTGAGGCACCCTTTAAAATTATGGACCCCTTCTAAAATGTAAAAACTGTTCTAATAAATGCAGCAACATTCACATGTAGGACATCCAGTGTTAGAGATGATTTATTCTTCCAAAGCAAATATACATTTGCAAACTGGTACTGGCTAGTATTCCAATGTTTCTCTTCTCACTCAGTTTTTCTCCATTACTCAGCTAATGTGACCCCAAAGCTGATAGAGAGAGGAAAGGAAGGGTCAAACAAGGATGCTATGCAGGTGACTGACATCCTCCTTATCAACTGATGATGTCATTGGTCATTAGGAGATCAGCAGCTAAAAGGTCGTAATGGTGCACATTTAAAATCTGTGGTTTTGTGTAACTGAATGGCAGGCTTCATGCACCCGCTGGCTTGTATACAATTTTTGGGTAATATTTAGGCATTTTGCAGAGAAGGAAACACAGATTGGAGCAGCCTTTTTCAACCAGGGTGCCCTGGGCGGGCACCCTGATTGAAAAAGGTTGCTCCAATCTGTGTTTCCTTCTCATGTCATTAGAAATAAAAGTTGAAAGACTCAATACTTCTGTGGCTCACAGAACATACTGTTATATTCTATCTCACATTTTTAAGAAATCTCTTGATTGGCGGTCTATACAGCTTAGTTGTAATTCTATATATAAAATAGTATGTTGCTTGTAGCAGTGATTCAGGATTTATTGTTTGATAATGATTACAATCATGTTCAAATTAGGACTAGAAAGAAAAAGTGATGGAGTTTACACAAAACAGCATCATTGCGTGTGTGCCTGGGGTCCTTCTTCATAAAATTTCTGTCTGCTAACATCTGATGACAACCCAACTTAAAACAAAAGCTCTTTTCAAAGTGCTATTGATTAATTGTTGTGTCACATTTTGATATATCAGTAGTACAATTCATTACTGGTAAATTGTGTATGAAAATAATTAACCGCCAACTTTGCTCCAGGTATTATGAATAACTAATAAAATGACAAGTAAGGGGCGTGACTTGGCACGCAATGAGGATGGCAGCACACTGAAGGAGCTCCGCAGCACACACAGCCATATTCAGCCCTACACCCGACCATCAGCTCTCAGATGCCGAGCAAGAAGATGTACACCACCCCTCACTCTCGCCGATCAGCTGCCTACCCTGCAAGGAACATTTCAGACCTTTTTAAAAGCAAGTCTGCGGCCCACATCGGCGGCCTAGGTTCCAAGATGACGCTGATGTGCCATGAGGAGGAATACAGTGAAGACTCACAGTCGGCTCCTGAGGACTCAGGTAGGGGTAAAACCAGATCAGATCTCCCCCTAACCTACTTTGATATGTCAGTGATCTCAGCAGACATAAAATCAACCTTTTCTGCAGTGATCATGGACCTAAAAACAAACCTGCTAGTGCTTAATGAGAAGCTGATATCTGCAGAAGCAGCATGGAAGCACAGAGACAAGGCCATATACAGACTTGAAAAGATATCTGCTACACAGTCACAGCACTTCATAGAAATGAATAGGCACATTGAAGACTTGGATAACAGAGGCAGAAGATGCAATATAAGAGTGACGGGGGTCCCAGAATCAGTGGAGACTGACCAGATTGTACCAGAGTTACAGAGGGTCTTTAATAGCTTGTTGGAAAGACAAGAGGATGTGGAGATAGAGTTTGTGAGAGCACATAGAGCCCTGAGGCCGAAGGGCCCTGAGACTGCTCCGTCAAGGGACATAATATGCTGCCTGAAAAGCTTTGTCCTCAAAGGAGAAATCATGCGCAAAGCACACAGGAATGACCACATTATATTTAATGGGGAAACCATAATGCTATTCCAAGACCCCATCCTATCCCAGATCACTCTGAAAAACTGGCGAGCTCTGCACCCCCTGCTGGAGAAGCTAAGGGAAAGGGAGTTGACATACATATGGCGATTTCCAATTGCCCTGACGGTCTCACACAACGGACAACAACATATCTTGCGCACACCTGCTGACCTTCCATACCTTTGCAATGCACTGAGTCTGGGCCAGACGGATCTCCCGGAGTGGTACTCCGACTTCTTACAGGCCCCCCTGGAAAGAAGCCCCCCCAGCTCACCGTTTTCCACACCTGACAAGCATCAAGCAAAAAAACCAAAACATAGCCGTGGTGGAGGGTCTAAAGCAGGGACACCTAGGATGCAAGCTGAAACAGCCAGAGACCAGGATGATGAGTGATCCATTCACACATTGCTTCCTTCTTTCTTGCACCCCAGTTTGAGCCCTGGCAACCACTGACCGCACAGTGCTTTAAGTCTCATATAGAGATTGTTCAACTCCCAACAACGATCTACCTATAGTCCGAAGCTGGAAATGCCCAGCTATGATGGACCTTTCTCCTCTACCCACACTCGCAGCATGTAAATGTCACTGGGCTTTTCCATATGACTGAGAGTCCCCGCACAAATTTCGATCACACACACCATAAAACCTCAGACAGACTAAACGGCTTAATTTGTTCTGCTCCAGGTATACTAGAAGCCCAATGTGAATTGATGGCAATCACTTACATAAGGGGTCCCTCTTTCGCAGGATGAACTCACACGCTGGATCGGGCCACAGAGGTTGGGCATGCAGCACACCCTGAGCTTAGTGAATATTCCCCCTTCCTTTTTTTCTTTTTTTTCCCAGCCTAAGCTCAGGGACCAGTCGCAGGCCACCATGGCCTATTGTATTGTGAATTGACTGACCAAGTCAGCACCATGCTGTGCCATATCTCTATTTTCAGGGACTTAAACCTTGTGCACTCAGGCTCGCAATGCCCTTTTTGGTCGGGTGTTTGTATGTTATGTCCGTTAAAGAATTTAAGTTAATACATTTACGGCTGTGTATGCAACAGCCAGTTAGTTCCTTTAGGTTTAATTGTTTAGTCTATTCCTAGGGAATGACAGAGGTGGGCTCCCGCCACATCGTTTGTCACCTCCTTTCTACCCCACAGGGTGACCCGGTGCTCCTGAATATGGACAAGGGGGACATTATATTATCTTGTGAGTGACTTCTCCCGAGACAGCAGGGCCTCGGGGAAGGACTATTAATAGTCACCTCTCTTGCCTCTCTACTTCTATCCCCTTCCATATGTTTCTTTCCGATCTCTCCTTACCTTCATATACCCATCTATCCTCCCCACAGTATATGAAAATAAGTACTGTTAGCATTACTTTATTTCTAGTACAGGTACTAATCTGCATCTACCAGTTTTATCTCTTGCAGTTTAGTCCTCGGAGCGCCTCCTCCTGTGCCACCCAGATGGCCTACTCATCCCTGGGGCGTAGCCCCTTAGCGATCTCCCACAACATCAGGGGCCTGAACACACCTGAATGATGCACTACCATACTGCGAGAGCTCAAAAAAGGTAGGTCTCATTTTTTTTACTTTAAAAAACATCATATGCCAAAACTTACGAACCACTACTTCACAAAGGCTTTCCATGCAACTGACAACAATTCTAGGTCCAAAGGGGTCTCAATCCCGGTGAGTAAAGAGGCACCGTTTGAATTAATGGAACAAGTAATGGACCCAGGAGGCAGATTCATATTCCTTAAGGGGACAGATAGGGGCACGTGACATTGGCGAATGTATACTTCTGCAACAGAGCACACATAATGTTTTGTCAACAAATTACTAGGGAACTTCAGGGGTTCTCTTCAGGTTGCCTGATACTGGGCGGGGACTTCAATGTTCCACTAAATCCACTGACTGACACATCCAATGGTAAAACCAGTATCACCTATAGAATACTCAAAAAAAATCAAATCTTTATTACAGTCTCTGCACCTGACAGACTCGTGGCGTTTCCTCAATCCTGAAGGCCGAGACTTTACATATTACTCTACCCCCACACTCCAGACACGCCCGTCTAGACTACCAGTTTATTTCACAAAGGGAGCTTCCCTCAGTGAAGGCGGCCCATATAGGCATTCAATTGATCTCAGATCACTCCCCCATCTCCCTAACACTGGACCTCATGACCCACCCCCCAGACAGCCAACATGGAGACTTAATGCCTCATTGCTGACAGACCCCTCACTCCTTCCCTCAATCACCTCCGCCCTGAAGGAATTCTTTAGACATAACTCAACGCTGGATGCGGACCCACTCATAGTCTGGGAGGCTCATAAATGTACAATCAGGGGAGAACTGATTAGGATGGGTTCTAAATGCAAAAAATAGAGAGAAAACAACATTAGAAATTTAATAACACAAATCAACTCTTTAGAAATCCTCCACAAACAGTCACTCTGGGTACAGTCGGCACAGAAACTACTAGAAGCCAGAAAAGACCAGCAACACATACTTGACTCCAGAACCAAACGCATGCTGTTTTTTAAGAAAAAACTAAATTATGAGTGGGGAACAAGACAGGAAGATTTCTAGTCATGGCTTTGAGAGATCACACCTGTACCAACAATATTGCTGGCATTAAAAAGCAAAATGTTAATATGGATGTGACCGCCGAGGCGATAGCTGCTCACTTTCACAAGTTCTACACAAAGCTATATAACCTACCGCCACAACACAGACAACAGGGCATGGAGGGTGACAGGACACAAATCATCCAAAACTACTTAATCAAAAGCAGACTCCCGACCCTACAAGACCTAGACACCTCCCTCCTAGAAGCACCAATTACTCCACTAGAGATCAGACAAGCTATCAAACAACTGAGGGCTACTCTGCTATCTATTACAAAACCTTCACAAACATTATTACTGAACCGTTTACTGCAGCCCTGAACTACATGTCTAAACCCTGGAGGTAACACCAGACTTTCTGTCAGCACACATTACGGTGATTCCAAAATTAGGTAAAGACCCCACAGACTGTGCCAGTTACCGCCCCATATCCTTGCTAAACCTGGATGTCAAACTTCCTCGCATTACATTTGGGACTACTTCTTCAGAGCTTATTGGCTTGGAACAGGTGGGCTTCGTGCCTGGTAGAGAAGCAAAAGACAACGTTACCAAAGCCCTCCTCCTAATCCATGCGACAAGAGTGGGATGTCAAACTCTTTCTCCTCTCTACAGACACGGAGAAGGCCTTCAACCATGTGGCATTGGATTTCATGATGGCAGTATGCAGACATGTGGAGCCAGTCCAGCATATGCTATTGTGGATCTCTGCGCTATACCAAAACCCCTCAGCAAAACTAAAAATCAACGGCACACTGTCCGAAAAGGTTCACATACGAAATGGAACTAAGTAGGGCTGCCCTCTACCTCTCCTACTGTTCATCTTGTCCCTTGAATCTTTAATTAGATTGAATAAAATGAACACTGCAATCACTGGCTTCAGGGTTCAGGACAGGAAGTTCAGGCTAGCAGCATATGCAGACGACCTCCTGTTCTTCTTAACAAACCCGACGATCACTCTTCCCAAGTTACTAAAGGAATTTGCCCATTATGGCTAAATTTCAAATCTGAAGATAAACTACACAAAATCCGAAGCTCTAAACATATCACTTCCGGACAGCACACTAACACTGACTAAATCCGACTCACTCTTTAGATGGGACCCCAGGGCTATTAAATATCCGGGTACCTGGTTGACTCCACAACCACAAACCATCTTTGAGTAAAATTTCCCACCCCTTCTCAAGAGTTGTATGGAGGACCTTACAAAATGTCTCTCGGGGTATTTTTCCTGGTTTGGGCGTGCGGCAATTATCAGAATGGTGATCTTGCCCAAGCTTCCCTACCTGATGCGGACCTTACCCATCAAAGCCCCTCTACACTCTTCAAGGCACTAAACTCTATTCTGCTGAAATTCCTGTGGAATCAGCACAAACCTAGAATTAGGCTCAACTGGCTGAATAACAAGGAAATAAGGAAATGGGTGGGATGGACATACCGGACTTCACACATTACTACTGTATTATGCCTCACACTTGGCTATAATAATTGATTGGCATTGCCATGGCCATATGAAGGACTGGGTTTCACTTGAGGTGACCCTAAACCCGATCCTGTTGAAATTCTCCCCATGGATCCCACGGTCCAGCTACTCCATCAGCCTACACAAACACCCCATTACAACAGGTAACACTTTGGAGATTCTACACTCCATAGCTAAACACAAGACCATCACCACATCTCTTAGTCCTCTGACAGAGGCGGTTGCTAGGGGGTGACTTTTGGGGCTATAGCCCCGAATCTGGGGCCCATAGCCCCGAGTCTCTGCAGGGGTCACCAAGGGGAGGGGAGGTTCTCTGGGGACCCTGATGTAAGTGGGGGCTCTCTGGGGACCCTGATGCAAAGGGGAGGCTCTCTGGGGACCCTGATTTTAAGGGGGAGGCTCTCTGGAGACTATGATTTAAGGGGGAGGCTCTCTGTGGACCCTAATGTAAGGGGGGCTCTCTGGGAACCCTGATGTAAGTGGGGGGCTCTTTGGGGACCCTAATGTAAGGGGGAGGCTCTCTGGGGACTCTGATGTAAGGGGAGGCTCTCTGGGGACCCTGAAGTAAGTGGGGGGCTCTCTGGGAATATACATACACACACACACACGTATATTACTGTATATACGTGTATGTATATATATGTGTATGCCTGCCCAAGCATATTACTTTCTTTACTACGCTGCTATGGGCTCTAGCCCCAGATCTTTTGTAGACCTAGCAACGCCCCTGCCTCTGACACCACTAAAAGACAACTCTGCTTTTCCCTCCGAGTACCCACAATGCCAAGTCCCCTCATACCTCATAAAGCCCAAACAACTAGGTGACCTCACAGAACCAAATGACTAACTCACTCCACTTGAGTAGATCCGAAAGCTAACAGTGTATCTATACTACATCCTTTCTTTTCCTCTTCCTCATTTTTCCCACCCCCTTTTTTCCATACAACAACAAGGGCAGAATATGACAAGAAACCTAACTAGAATAAGGTTAACAATGTTCTTTTCTTTTCTTTTCTTTTCTTTTCTTTATATCGTCCAGTCGATGATAGAGGCAAAACTATAGTCTTATTACTCTAGTTAAGAAAGCTTATCAATAATTAAAAGGATTTGTCCTCCTATGTTCACCACCACATTTATGCATATCACTTCTAGATTACTACAGGACTTGTTAAGCTGTTTTGAAAATGTATGCAGTTGTATCTGCGACCTGCGTATTGTGCACTCTCTCTTTAGCTCTCTCAATAAAAGTTGAATGATAAAAAAAAATGTAAAAAAATTAAATGACAAGTAATATTGCAGGCTTCAGATATTTGCTGATCTACCATGCTTTTGCATTTTCTTTTATTGATCTGCTCGGCTTTATCTATTGGGCTAAGATGTGTGTATGTCTTACTAATAAATTCAATTAAGCAATAGAAACTGTTGCAGTGACACTGTATAGCTATTTCTATGTGCATTCCTATTGGCTAGTTGAAGTTGTAAGTGAATGATAATATGGAAATCTTCCAAAACTCCCCACATCATTCATAAATACTACATACTGTAATTTTGGAGTCAGAACAGAATCAAGAAGGGCATACATCAGTTATATTAAAGACCTATATAGAACAGGAGCACAGTTACAAAGCTAAAAATGTTCTACAAAAATAGTTCATATAATTTGAAATAATGACTGAGGCAGTAATGAATATCAGGGGTTTGTAAAGAAGATATCTCACCACTGGACTCTCTAAGAAAAACAACAAACTGGCATGCCGTTAAAATTTCTAGCAACCAATATCAGCTTTACAGAAATTAAGAGTTTTCATTTTCACCAATTTTTTGAATGAATCAGAAAATCTCTTCATGTTTGAAAAGTGCATTAGAGTCAACAGGGAAACCACCACCCCTAAACACTACGGTAATCAATATTGTTCTCATTCCCAGATAGCAGTGGATCTTTGGGGGGCTTCAGGGGAGCTGGACTAGAGATACAAAAGCAAGGGAAGGGATGGTAGGGAGAGAGGTCTACTCCCCTCCAATCTGGGTCAGGTATGTCACCTTTTCCCTTTTCAAATGTGTTGATTTGTTTTAAGTAAAACAAAACTATCAAGAGCATTGCAGATATAAAGAACGTTACATAGTGGGAAATGTGCCCCAACATGCCACAAAAGTGGTCATGCAAAGCTACACAGATCAAGAACAAGCATTTTAGAAGCTGAGAAAATGAACAGAATTCAACTACGGAGGAGTGTATACCTCAAGAAGCAAATAAGTCTGACCAATGGTTAGGTTGCATAAGAGGCCTGTTAAGTAGGAACCAGCAACGGTATTGACAAGTATGTGAAGACAATATTCTTGGGAAGGGAAGTACCATTGCTGTGTCACAAATAAGAGAGAGTAGTGTAGAGCAAAAACGAAGGGATAGGAGAAAGAGATAAAGAAGAAAGGAAAGAGGGTAAAAATGGGTAGAGACAAAGACAAGGAAAGGGGTGAGGGAGGGTAGGAAGAGGGTCAACGTTTTTGTAGTGGGCCAAAAAACAGCAGGTAAGAAGATACTTTACCAAGGCAACAGTAAAGAATTATCAAAGTCAGGTGGAAGGCAATGTTTAATCCATGGATGCCAAATATTTTCAAATTTACGTACTTTATCACAACTGACGGCTTCAAGTCACCTTTTTCCAATCATAGAATGTATAGAGTTATGAAGTCTCCATCAATTCCTGACATTCAGAAGTGTAAAGCAACTCATGCCTGTAAAACTATTTAGTTTAAAATTGGTCATGTGTGCCTCTATCAGTGGCTATCAGATCTTCCATCTCAAAAATATCATTAATTTTTGCCAACCACATAGCAATGGTGGGCTGCTGTCATTGTTTCCAAACATCTGGGATACAGCTTCATGCTGCACTGATTAAATGTGGCAAGACTGAGCACCAATAAGAGTTGATAAGGATGGTGCAATAGAAAGAAGGCAGGGTCCAAGGGAACTTCACAGATCTCTGTGTAATGTGGTGTACTTCTGGCCAGAATGTACTCAATTTATCACATGACCAGAAAATGTGCAATATGTCTCCCCTATAGTGCAGTCTCCTAATGGGGACCATTGTCAAGTGAGATAAAATCCACAATTTTTTCACCAGAACATGAATGGCAAGGAAATCTCTCAATGGGCAAACTTGTTCTAGATACAACTGTCCAAGAAGAGATTTTCCTTAGTTATTGGCAAAAAACATGACGGGGTGTAAATTATTACCCTACACTATCCAAAACAAAAAATGTTTATATATTTACTTTAAGTTAGGGGCAGTAGTTTAGCAAAATAATTATTTTGCTGAATGTGATAATGGAGGTTTGGAAAATAGACTGATGTATATGCTACAGAATTGATACGGGGGATGGGGGTGATATAAGGGGTCCAACTTCCGCACAGAGCATTAGTACTGGGCACCCAGGGCATTGTGACTCAACATGTTTGCTTTTTACTTTGATGTAGTGGAGATATTGTGGCAGATCAGCTGAGCAGCATATGCACAAGTGGAAAAGCCCACTTGAAGGAGGAAGGTAACCAGGGAGAGTGAAGGGGACAGGGGCTGCAGAGGTGAAAGAGCTGTGAGAGAGCAATGAGACTTGAATGAGGTGTTGGGAGTGCAGAGATGAGCTGGGTATAACCTGAGGCTGTGGGCGCAAATGTGAGCTGGAGTTGGAGGGGGCAGAAGTGTGGACAGGGGGGCCGAGGTTAGCTTTGGAGAGGGGTGAAAAGTGAGCTGTGGTTAGGGGGGGCAGAGGTGAGCTGTGGATAGGGGATGCAGAAGAAGTGAGCTGCGGAGGGGGGATGCAAAGGTGAGCTGTGGATGGGAATGCAGAGGGGATCGGTGACTGGGGGTGCAGAGGTGAGCTGTGGATTGGGGTGTGGTAGTGAACTGTGGAAAGGGGTGCATAGATGAGTTGTGGACTGGGATGCAGAGGTGAGCTGTGAATGGGAGATGCAGAAGGATGGAGATGCAGTGGTGAGCTGTGAATTTATATGCTGAACTGAGCTGTAAACAGGGGGTGCAATGGCCAGCTGTGGACAGGGGATGCACAGGGAAGTTGTGGATGAGGGGTGTGGAGGTGAGCTGTGATTAGAGGTATAGAGATGAAATGTAAATAGGGAAGTGCAGATGTAAGTGGACAGGGGATGCAGATGTGAATTGTAAACAGGGTGTGGATAGAGTGCGGAGACACGGTGATTAACAAAAGGGGGAGCGGAGGTGATCTATGGATTATAACATATGTAAAAGTTCCCAAATGATTGTGTTGGGGTTTATGCTTATCAGTACTTTCTCCTTCTTTGCTTGTGGCACAGTAATTAAAGCCCAAGTTTTCAAGTATTTCCAAATAAAAAAAAAACAGCACAAGGCACAATCAATTAATTGTGCTGCTGCCTGGGTTGTTAGCTGAAATCCTCTGTCCTCTGATCCCACAATCCAAGGGACCTGTCACATGCACTGATCAAGAGTGACGACTATGCTCGTCCTCTCAAACCCCCACCCCCCACCCCCACCCCTCCCATTCATATATGCTGTATATAGCTTCCACAAACAAAAGGTGGTCCATATATGGAGGGTAGATGGAGAAATTATAATGTTGAATTCTATGTATTTTTACAATGTTGTACTGTAAGTATTATTGCAAAGTGGGGTGAATTAAAGGTTAACCTCCTACATTCAGAGTGTACATTGTTTGTTATTTATGGAGACTATGGTACAACTTCTATGAATGAAGGAGGTGGTTGTAAAGGGTGGACAAAGTTTGCACTCTTGTGCATATGACAGGGCATCAAAAGATTTATGGCTACAGGATTATAAGGAAGAAGGATCAGATAACAGAGGATTTCAGCAAAAACTGCAGTCAGCTGTACAAGGGACAGTTCACATTGATTTTAGGTACAGTCTCTTGTACTTATTTTTTTATTACATTTTAGTTTCACTAATTTAGGCTTTAAAGCATGATTTGGGGGTACAAGGACTGTGCGATACAGTTGTGCTCAAAAGTTTCCATACCCTTGCAGAAATCGTGAAATTTTGCCATTGATTTTGAAAATATGACTGATCACGACAAAACACTGTCCTTGAACAAAAATTAGCTGCACGGTCATTGCCACACAGAAGCTTTTACTGTGGCAATGCCACAAAAAATCCCAGTTACAATATGCCCGACAACACCTTGACACCCTGCACAACTAAGTTCTGGCACACTGAAATCTGGAATGATTTGAATAAAATAGAGCTTTATGATCACAGCCATAAGCGCTATGTTTAGAGAGGGGTCAACAAGGCCTATAGTGACAAGAATACCATTCTCACTGTGAAGTGAAACATGGTGGTGGCTCATCAAGGTTTTTTTTTTTGGGGGGGGGGGGCTCTAAAGTCACAAAAGTCATGAAAATTGATGGCAAGATGAATGCAGCATGGTATTAGAAAATACTTGGAGACAGGTTGCATTCTTCGGCATGAAAGCTGCGTATGGGACACTCTTGGACTTGTGACAATGACCCTAAGCACTAGTTGACCCTCCATTGGTTACAGCAGAAAAAGGTGAAGGTTCTGGAGTGGCCATCACAGTCTCCTGACCTTGATATCATCAAGCCACTCAGGGGAGATCTCAAAAGTGCAATTCATGTAAGACAACCAATGACTTTGCATGACCTGAAGGCATTTTGCCAAGACGAATGGACAGTTATACCACCTGCAAGAATTCAGGGCTTCACAGACAACTATTACAAAAGACCGCATGCTGTCATTGATGCTAAAGGGTGCAATACACAGTATTAATAGCTAAGGGTATACAGACTTTCCAACAGGGGGCATTTCATTTGTTTACTTGTTGCCATTTTTTGCTTTATTATTGGGCCATTCTGTTATGACCTACAGTTTAATATGAATGAATAAAGAAATGTGTTCTGTCTGCTCACTCACGTTTTCTTTAAAAATAGTACATACTGCATATTGCAAATTCTCTAAGGGATGCAAACTTTTGAGCACAGCTGTATGTTACCATGTAGGTTTAGGTGAATAGTAAGTAGATTAACGTTTTAAGCTCTTCCCACTGTTAGCACAATTTTGCCACACCCACAGTTTGCTGTGGCGCAATGCCTCATTCTTCTCTGCTGGGTGCCCCAGATCTTTCATGGTTCTAGAAATGCCAATCTATCTTATAGTTTGAGAGAGCTAAAACCCTTACCCAGAAAAAAAACATATTGACACCTCTGCATATATGTGTATAGTAGGAGTGTCATAAAGTGGACACTGTATGCTGACTCTCAACCTACAGCCAGATCAATGCTATGCAGTCTTTGTATAAAACGTTCATTGTGCAGATGTGACAAATATCTGTACATTTAGAACAAATATCAACATATTTTCTCTAATATATGTAGTTCCTATATTGTCATCGCCACCAGGTGGCCATAATTCATTTTTTTCCCATAAAGGCCTCAATCAGGAAATAAAGACATTATGGCCACTAGGTGACACTGACAATACAGGAACTACATATATTAGATAAAATATGTCACTTTTCATTTTAAATGTGCGTATGTTTGTCACATCTACACAACAAACGTTTTATACATAGACCCTTTATGTGAGTAGAGGTAGCTGCAAAAATAGCAATTTAACAAAGAAAATATATTAAAAAAATCAAAATTTGCAACAGACTCATTCCACAGTGGTTTGACCTGTTAATTTGCCAATGGTCCATTCACTTTGTGCTTAAGATGGGCTTTGCTACACTGTACAAAAATAACACAGAATGCCATGTTTTTTTTGCATATGATAAACATGAACAGTGGATATTAATTGTGTTTCTCTGCATACAACTACACAAACTAGACAGGAAGTCCAGCAAAAACACCAATGCAGAAAACAAATGAAAGTGGTTGTAAACTCTTGCATATACCCACTTATGTGACTGGCCTCAGGTCATACACAGAGATGAAACAAATCCTACTACATGTCTTGTACCTGTTTATCTCTTTCCTCTACAGCCTTCCAAAACATACAGATCAATCATCTTTTTCTCAGCTTCAGGAATAAGGGGGCAAGGATCTGACATTATACACTGCACTTAATGAGAGGAGAGCTCAGTGTAATCTGAGACCTGAGTGAGCTGAGGCTGTCAATTACCTATTGTGTGTGGGGGTGATGGGGGGGGCATCTCCCAAGATTGTCTGGCAACTAGTTAGAAGTGAATCATGCAGACAGTACAGAAGGGAGACAGCAGAGAGAAATGACACTTTGTGCTTTAGATTGAGGCAATTGCACACTATAGAAGGATATGCTTTGTTCATTTTTCATTTCAGAGGTTTACAACTACTTTAGAATGTATGCAGACCGAAAGTACATAAAGGTGCTTAAAATACAATTTAAACGTGTTTCTTTAAGCACGGAAGTATAAATGGACATAAGACCTGGTTTACCGTTCAAAACATCAGTGTCAAGTTAAAAAGCAGACAATGATATGCCAGATGAAACACGTCAAACGTTGTTTAAAACAAAGGCTAAAACAATTCAGATTTCAACTCTACCTTGCATTTTAATGTAGTGTCATTAGTGTAAAAAAACAAAGTATTTCTGCGTAAGATGTTTCATCTGGTCACCTTGATGGGAATAAACTGTTAAATGACACATGCACTTGAAAATTCTGCTAATCCACCCCACTTTCCTCTCCACGATTAGTCTTTGAATCTTTAGCTCACAGGCTCGGAAATATATTACAAGCTCTATTTTTGGCTTAATGATCCTATGACTTATTCTAATCTGCAGACACACGGGCATATTTCAAATAACAGAGAGATAGAAAGAGAGGGAAGCAAGTTTAAATGATGGATCTGGAGTGGAATACCTAACTTTTAATTGAAAAATAATTATATCCACTTAATCACTTCAAATGAGGGTTGTAATTCGTGTTCGGAACATAATAGCAGAATACAGAGACTGCAGTGCCAGTAATAATGAGAACCTGGCTCTGCATCATTTGCTAATAGCAGAACCACTCCTTTACCCTATTGTCTCACAGATTAATTCCAAGGAGGCCTATTAGTTGGGAGAAATTGCTTTTCCCATTAAGAACTTGTGTTGGAGAATGAGTGACGGATGAGAGGAGCTCTTCTGATAATGCCACTGCTTTGTCAATTTGTTTCCAATTGTTTTATTGGGTAATTGCTCCCGCTGGAAGCTTCTGGTCAATTTAATCTGAAATGTGATCCTCAGCCAAGCTTTAATGATATGACCTGAAAATTAGGGGAATTTGTGACACTGAATCTCTGTGTCAAAAGCCCAAGCAGTCTCCTCCTAAATATTGCCCTGCTCATTTAGTTATTGCGTCATCTAGTTAGCCTTTCACACAGAATTTAACCGCAATAAATGATTTGGCTTTTCCATTAACTCACACCGTTTGTTTTGTTTGCTGCCACTGCATTTAGGTTCAATAGAAACAATTGCAGAGATGTATGTATGCCTATGTGCTTAAATATACTCAATGCAATTTTGCCCACCTCGCCTTTTGAATTCTATAGAAAAGTTTTTACAAAAATATACAACACGGTTAGGAATTTTTCAGCCAACAATAAAAAGCTAACTGTACTTGTATACATTGTGTACATACAACTCAACCTTTCTTTCAAGGTGATACCAAGGATGCTGCTACAACTCCAACCAACAAGACTCGGGAAGCTCTAGGTGGAGCAATCTTCCATTCGGCCCCTTTCACACTGGGGCGGTTTGCAGGCGTTATTGCGCTAAAAATAGCGCCTGCAAACCGCCCCTAAACAGCCTCCGCTGTTTGTTCAGTGTGAAAGCCCGAGGGCTTTCACACTGAAGCGGTGCACTGGCAGGAGAAGAAAAAATCTCCTGCAAGCCGCATCTTTGGAGCGGTGAAGGAGCGGTGTATTCACCGTTCCTAAACCGCTCCTTCCCATTGACATAAATAGGACAGCGCAGCTATACCGCGATAATACCGCGGCTATAGCTGCGCTATACGAGGGGTTTTAACCCTTTTTCGGCCACCAGCAGGGGGTTAAAACCGCACCGCTAGCGGCTGAATACCACGGTAAAACAGCGTTAAAAATAGCGCTGTTTTACCGCCGACGCCCCCTACCGTCCCAGTGTGAAAGGGGCCTTCAGCTCCAGCTGTGCATGCATAATGGCAATGCTAATGTCAGCAGAGCCAGAGCCAGCAGATCCTCTTCTGCCAGAGCTGAGTAATTATTGACAGCAATGGTCTAATAAATATGGCCCAACTGGCAATGTAATAGGGTACATCATCACTTATGACCACACTAACCATCACCATAAGAGCGAACTTTTCAACTCCTATTTTTCAACTGACCACAAACATAAGGGGAGACAACACTGGTCACCAACCTAAAAGGCACTTCTCCACTGATAACCACTGTAAGAGGGCACAAAGGGGCATATTTCTACTTACCAACCTATACTATTACTTCTATTTAAAAGCTACCTGGTTGAAAAAAAAGATGACATTCAAACATCTGGAGAGGCATAAATAGCTCTTTCATTGGGACTCCGGACTTCACTACCAGAATACGCTTAGTTTTCTTGCTGAAAATGGCTGACAATGCCAGTCATAAATGTCTGTGTTTTCCTTTCAATACAAAACTTGAAATATTTGCATGGAATCCAAAGCCATGGTCTTTGGTGAAATTTCAAGGGTCTAAACAGAACTCTAATTTGTCACCATTAAGACAGAGAAAAGAAGATTAAGGACACAGCCCTCAATCTCCAACTCTACAGCCTGAGCCTCATAGAATGAATGGAAAGCCTACCCACTGTACAAGGCTTCCTGTTCATTCACAAACTTAAGCATAGTCAACACTGTTTACAATGCTTCAGTTAAAAATGAACACAGTGACTGATCGGCACCGATCACTCACTGTGTTCATTCAGAAAAGGAAGAACTGGTAAATTACATATTTGCCGGCCTCTTCCTCTCGCTCTCCATCTTGAAAAATCCCCCGCAGAAGCCGAGAGGAGAAAGGAAGGGAGGAAGCCAGCAGTGCTGCGGGAGGGGGGACAATGGGAGCACTCAGGAGCCTGGTGGCAGCAGGAAATAAGTAACCTGGACAGGAGGGTAGGTGGGGGTGGCATATAGAGTGACTGATGCCTTCCATTTACCTCCTGCAGCCACTGAATGCCAATAGGAGGGAGAGGAGGAGAAGCTGGCTTTCAGTGGCTGCAGGAGGAAAAGTTAGGGCATTGATACCTCTATGTGTTTCCCCTCGCCACCCCTCCTATCCAGGTGTAGAACTAAATGTGACAGGAGAGCCACCAAGGCCCCCTGGATCATGAGGCCGAGTCACAATTGTGACTCCTGTAACCCTTAAAGCTATGCCAGTGATAGATAAGAATGACATACCATCATCAGAAGCCTGGACCCTTTGTTTTAAAGTCTGATGAACTACCAACTTAGTTATACAGGATATGTTACATAGTAAATCAGGTTGAAAAAGGCGACCATCGAGTTTAACCAATCAAGTAAAAACACCATAAACAAAACCCTTTCCCCAAAGTTGATCCAAAGAAAGGCTGATTCGCTCCAACAGGGAAAAAAATCCTTCTGATCCCCTAAGGCAAGAAGACATTCCCAGAATCAATACTCTCTCATGTTATTAACTTATAAAGGTTGATATTCTGCTATATGCTGCACATTTAGGAATGCAGCCAACTTTTTCTTAAAACAAATACCCGAGCTGGCTAGGGCTCCGGCTTCACCTGGCTTGTGAAACAAAACAACGCTATTGTTGTTTAATGTTCAACCAGAATTAAAGGCAGATCAGCATAGATGAGATTGGTCTAGAAAGTGTGAATGGATACCATCAAAACCAATAAAAAGAGGGCTGGATTTGTATGGTAAAGCAAAAAGTCTAAATGTGCATGTGATTAGTCTTATAGTCCAAGAATGCATGAGAGTGAAGCTGTTATGGTTATCAGGTGAAGGTCCTATAATCCAGGGTTGAGCTGAATCACCATAAATACTCCAGGGCTAGAAGCCAGCAAAAGGTTCACACAGTAACCAAGCAAAGCTCCAAGAAAGTGCAATAGACACAGGTGACAGTGGTGTTAGGAAGATGTTCAGGATATTAAATGTTAGAAGAGATTATATTTTTTAGAAAGTGCAAAAACAACTGAGAGGATGGGTGAGGAAATGCAAAAAATGTGGAATAAAAGAAAAAAGCTTAGAGAAACGTCCTCATTAACCCATTATAGCCTAGAACAGCTTTTTCTTTTTCTTTTCTTTTTTTGCGTTAAGTATCATTGTATGATCTTTTCCAGGAAAAGCAGATTTATTGAATAGCACACACCTCCTTATTAAGCTTGTCTACCCTAATTTTATGTATGTGTTGGACACTAGGGGTGTGTTCCCAAAGTTTATTTGGCAATATGAGATCTGAGTGGCCATACAAGTAATCTGGGTACCTGCACTGTGCCAAGACCCCCCTAGTAAGGCTCAGGTGAAAGCACAGGCTTTATCCAGTGCATTCAGCAGCATCATGAATGATTAGTGCAGCTAAAGCCAAATTCCCAAAAGCTCTTTCTGCAGTATACCCTGTGTTTGTTACTAAAGTCATTTGACTCTCCCACTATACTATTACACTAGTAATAGTTGGTATAGTTACAGAGTTAGACACCTTGGAGTTGACTTATTAATGACAAATACTCTGTTCACTTTGTAAGGGAATTTGTGCTTTGAAAGGGAGTTTTCACTTAGTTTAGTTAATGAGATAAGGCTCTGCTGCCTAATATCATCCAAATATATGCAAGCAAAAATACAGTTATTTTATTTTCCTTGCATGCGCTAGGGTATTGTTTGCAAAGTAAATATTCACTGCATTTATTTACCTAAGGGAAAATTCAATTTCAAAAGTCAACCCCTTTTTATTTCTACTGTATTTTCTAGTGACAGGTTCACTTTAATGTTTACTGTGTTGAAGGCAGTTATGATATATTTCTTTGTTTGAAACTATCATTGAACATACCTCCAGCCATAGCCCTATAAATTATCATGTGGCGGTCATAATAGTCCCATTATACTGTTTACATTCTCTGATTACATTTCATTTATATTACTTTAGAATATGCTTATTTCATAATGTCAGTCACAATTACTATATTTACTAATTGTTATAAATGCTACTGAACTGTAGTGCCTTTTAACAGAAAGACTTACAGCATGGGAGGCATTGTAGATTAATGGCCTCATAAATCATTGATCAGTTCTCAGGAGCAAGTGTGCAAACACAGGCAGAATGTGATCACAGCACTGATATAGAGTCCCCTTGTGTACAGTACAGTCAACGTGTCAGGCTATTATATATGACAGAGATAATATCTGCACCCTGCCAAGTGACTGATGAACATACATTGTTAATATACCAGACAAATAAACTCCAGGGTTATTACTGCACCTTGGTTAATGTACAGAAGTAGCTGTCAAGCACCAATAAAAACCTCCAGGCAATTATACGTATAAACTTCACTAAAGTCTACAAGAATATGAAGTCATCAGAGATTCTAACTTCATTTAAATTTAACAATTAGTATTAACATAGAAAAATATTTACACTTTTTCAGTACAAAAAGCAAGCATGATAAGTGTAGTAACTCATAAAACCATACCAACCAATAAGATTTGGGCCAAATTCAGATTCTGATGGGCTGTTATGGATTGGGGCCTATTCCATGTAGCCTTTTTTTTTATTATTTGGTCGTGTGTGACCATTTCTCTTTCAAAACACACTGTTGTGCTGCAGATCTCAATTAGATAAAAATCAGCTTGTATGATTCAGTTGCTTCCCCCTGGCCAGTTTTGTCAGCATGTTATAACAGAGTTAAATAATAGTAAAAACATTTCTGCACTGTGGTGTGATCATCAAAATAGATGGCAGCTTTCACATACAAGTAGTATACTGCACTTAGAAATAAAAATAAAATGTGCAGCGCCAATTTTACAATAAATATAATACTGATTCAAACAATGTTTTATTACTGTGCACAGTGTCCATCAATAAAATAAATCATCTGTAAAAGAGGAGTCTTAATCCAGAAATCAGGTCTTGTGAAGAAGTGATGCAGAGGTAATCCAACACCTTCTAAAGTGAATAAATCATATCTAAAGTGTTCAGAGGTCAGCCACCACCTCCCTGCCAAGTAAACACTCACCAGAGAAGATGGCTGCCATTACAACAGCACATACACTTCTTAGTAGGGTCATACTAGGATAAATGAAGATCACTGGGATCCGAAATAGCACTCTAGTAGGGCGTACACACGGTCGGACTTTGTTCGGACATTCCGACAACAAAATCCTAGGATTTTTTTCCGACGGATGTTGG
The DNA here is from genome assembly GCA_037952925.1 of Lithobates clamitans. Lineage (NCBI taxonomy): Eukaryota > Metazoa > Chordata > Amphibia > Anura > Ranidae > Lithobates > Lithobates clamitans. Next base: position 1,232,356 of record JBBGZY010000876.1, read on the forward strand.
CTCAAACTTGTTTTGCCTACACACGGTCGCACAAAGTTGTTGGAATTTCCGATCGCCAACCACGCAGTCACGTACACCACGTACGACGAGACTAGAAAAGGCCGGTTCAGAACCAAGCGCGGCACCCTTTGGGCTCCTTTTGCTAATCTCGTGTTAGTAAAAGTTTGGTGAGAGACGATTCGCGCTTTTTCAGACTCGTGGCTTTCAGAACGTTTTCTGCCGTTCAGTTTGTGCTTGTGGGTTTGTATCTGCTCTTCAGTGCGTGCAGTCAGTTCGTATCAGAGTTTTCTGTGTGATCTTGCCTGCTCGTTGCTGTTTTTCAGGTCGCTCTTCACAGGCCTTGCTGTTCTTCAGTGCGTTCTGTTACTTCGTTCTGAGCAGCCGACCGTTTTCTTGCCATGTTTCGTATGCGTACTCCTCGTAGAGTTCGTGCTGTGCGGGGGCTTGGTGTTGGGGTCCTGACCTTGACACAAGTCCAGTCCATGAACAGGGTGGGGAGGAGTTCATGGACCAAGAATTGGTTGCTTCAGCGTGACCAGTTCTCTCATATGCCTTTGCTCCGTGAGATCCGTGAGAATAATCCTGATGATTTCAGGAACTTTCTCAGGATGACGGACCCCGTATTTCACCGTTTGTTGGCTTTGCTGACCCCCTATATCAGCAGGCAGGATACCTGCATGAGGCAAGCCATCACTTCGGAGCAGAGGTTGGTCGCTACCCTGCGGTATTTGGCCACAGGGAGAAGCCTGCAGGACTTGAAGTTCTCGACAGGCATCTCCCCCCAGGCTCTGGGGATCATTATCCCAGAGACCTGTTCTGCCATCATCCAGGTCCTGCAGAAGGAATATATGAAGGTAAGATTTGTATCCTTTAATCTCACATTTTATTGTATTTAATGTTTGCTAATATATTGTATTTCTTTCCTCATTCCCTAATGACCATGATTGTAATATGCTGTGAATGTCCCCTTTGTCCTCATGCATGCTGGATTTTTATGTAATTATTATTTTAGGTCCTTCATACATATTTGCCCTTCAATAACCTCCCCAGCATGGTGTCTCCTGCCCTATATTCACCTCATGTAGTCACCTAACAATGTTTTTTATCAGCTCCATAGTAGTGCTTTACCCCAAACACCCCCTAAAATGTTTGGAAATGTTATTTTGGATTTAAATTCAGGCAGAGTGCCAGCGGCTTTTTTTTGTGGTGTCCCCAAATCATTTTTAGTAACCCTCCCTCCCCCCAACTGCTAAGTCAGCTGATCCCAATTCTCTATCCTCAATCATCTATCTGCTGACTTTACGAAACCCATACACACTATACCCATCTCTTTACTGGTAAGATTTATGAATGAATTCCCCAAAGCATGTAGTGCAAGGGCCTGCCTGTATACTTTCCAATGGTACTGTGTAAAGTTTTTGTATCCTATTATTATCTTGACAGGTAATAGCAGAATGTCCAAATGTCCTCAAATGTGTACAGTATGTATTTATATCTTTGTATTATGACACTTCTTACCTGTCCAGTGGGCTGCCAATAGTGCAACTAAGGAGGGGCTGTTCCAAGTAATACCCTGTATTTAGGCATTCATCTCTCAATGAAGTGAAGAGGGTTACCTGTCCAAGAGTTACCCCCCTATAATGTTAGAAATGGCCCATGAGAGGGGGGGAGGGGGAATATGATAGGTGTAGCTTATACTTTGACCTTGTTAAATTCCACTTAATAAATGCTATCTGGAGGATGCCCCAGAACGTTTGTGTCGAATCTGCTTGCCATGTTTCAGAGTAAAAATAGTAATGTTTATTGTTTTTTCCTCAACAGTTTCCTTCCACGCCACAGGAATGGCAGACTGTGGCCTCCCACTTTGCCCAGCGGTGGGACTTTCCTAACTGCGGAGGGGCAATTGATGGGAAACACGTCCACATCGTCCCACCACCCAACTCGGGGTCCTACTATTATAATTACAAGGGGTTTAATAGTATAGTGATGTTGGCGGTGGTGTCGGCTAATTACGACTTCCTGTATGTGGACGTGGGGAAGAATGGCAGGATGTCCGATGGTGGAGTCATCGCCCAGACAGAGTTCTACAGGCGTCTCCAGAATGGCAGCTTGGACTTGCCAGCTCCAGAGGACAATGTTGAAGGACTCCCATTTGTGTTAGTTGCTGATGAAGCATTTGCGCTGGGGGACCACCTGATGCGGCCATTCCCTATGAGGACCCTCACCCCGGAACAGAGGGTTTTTAATTACCGGCTGGCCAGAGCCCGAAGAGTGGTGGAGAACACATTTGGAATCCTGGCCAGCCGGTTCCGACTATTTCTGACACCTATCCATATGGCGGAATATAAACTGAACCATATAATACTTGCGTGCTGTGTTCTCCATAACTTTTTACGGAAGAATTCGGCCACATATGCTGGCTCAGTTGAGTCTGAGGCCGGAATCCTACATCAAACCACACTGACGGCGCTTGAAAGCGGCCGTCCTGGCTTGCCCTCCCTGAGTGCCTGTGATGTCCGGTTATGCTACCTGGAGTTCTTTGCCGGTAGGGGGGCTATCAATATGCCAGACAATATGTGAAGGCTTTTTCAAATTAAAAAAAAAAAGAAAATCTTTGTGGACATTTACTGCTTGTGTTTGTTTGAACTGACCCTGACAGAAATGTGTGGAGTCCAGAAAATGTCGTGATTGTGTAACCTTATACAAAGCACTGTTGGCTGTTATTTCCTAAATGCAAAAACACATTTCACTACAAGTGCACTTGCAACTGCACTGAAACTGCACTTAGGAAATAAAGCCCATTTTCTCATAAAACAACAATTACATCACCCCAAAAGTGTTGTAGCGTTGAGACAATAATCCACACATTCTTGATTAACAATCTTTTTAATACCTGCACAATCACATGTGCATTTACCAAATGTTTTTCACACAAACCAACATGTTTGTTGTATACTAATTTTTGTGGTGGCAGTATCCCAAATCAAAATGTCCATTTTATAGAAAACAGGCCTGTGTAAAACCAACAAGAAAGACACAAATCTTGATCTTACAAAGTTCACATTTGGTAGAACTTGAAGGCAATATCAGACATGAGTGTTTAGGAACTGTGTTTGATATTGCGTTCAGATGGGGGGAAGTCACCCCTGGAAAAGCCAAATTTGGAAGATGCACACAAATTTCCCAATGTCAACATGTGCTATCTGCCATCATGGGGGATCAAGGGATGTGTTTTGGGGGAGCAAGCCCTTCCTCACCGCTACTTTATTATTGAGGAAGGGGTTGGACCCCCAAAACGCGTCCATTGATCTCCCGTGATGGCAGATAGCACATGTTGGCACACTGTGTGCATCCTCCAAATTTGGCTTTGGGAAAAATCACAAAAACATTTAGCACGTTGAAGCACACAAAAGAAGAAAGTGATTTGGAGGGGTTTTAAACTCGCCCCAAAACATCAATGATGTTTTTATATTTTGGAATATCATCATTGATGTTTTGCTTGATGATTTCCAATTGTAAATTACACCCCATGATCTCCCCGATCAGGATCTGGGCACTTTCGGATGTGAAAGGATCTTCATCCACAACCTCACGATCACCTAAAAAGAGAGGAACCCCAAAATAGATTTTGCTTCCAAAAAAATGCCGCCATCCATCTCTTATCTGAGCCTGTGGTCGCAGACACTCACCTGTTGTGGTGACTAGTTCCACCACGTTTTCTTCCTCCTGCTCAGATTGTGTTGGGGGGATTTCCCCTTCTTCCAGAGGGGGGGGTCTCTGGTCTCCTCGGATGAGGGGTGTCCTCCGAGTCTTTTCTCCCCTGTGTAAAGCAAAAATGGTATAATTAGCACACAGATATTTAATGTCAGAACTATAAAGATGAAACATTGCTTGGAAGTGGGGTACAATGATCTATTTTAGCAGAGTTCCAAGATGTAATTTTGTTAATGCCCTTCGTCAAGCTGCAATACTTTACCTGTTTTGTACAAGCTTCACAGATGGAGACCCCCCTATAGTATACACTGGAGCACCTGTGTGCCCCCCTAATAAAAATGGTGTTCTTTTGTCCCACACTAGTGCTCCAGCGTCCAGATGTGAAAACAGCTGCTGAGTGTCCTCTCCTTACACAGAATCTAGTTTGCATTTCATTCTAGTAACAAAGCCATCTACACAACCCAATTCTTTGAAGACAAGTATAGGGCGTCAAAATGGTGGCCAAATGCATATGAGCTAAACAATGGTATTTTATAGTTGGAACAAAAAATGTTTGATCCGAACGAATAATGTGCCCATGAACATGAAAGTTGCCATTTTAAACTGTACAACAGTTCCTAAAAGCACATGGAGCAGCACGAACGTAATAAAGCCAAAAAGAATAGGAACACAGCACAACTACTTACTTTTTTGCAGCACTCTCCGGATCTTTCTGTACTGCTCGTGTTCTCGTAATTTCAGGTCCGACCACCGGTTCCTGAGCTGATCTTTCGATCGTCGTACCCCCAATTTCCGGTGCAGACTCCTGACCACTTTCGCCATGATCTTGGCCTTTCGGACACTGGGGTTGGGGTAAGGTCCATACTTTCCATCATAGTCGGCCTTCTTCAGGATGTCCACCATCTCCAACATCTCCCCAAAGGACATATTTGAGTCCTTAAATCTCCTTCTGGATCGGGACGTTTCAGGCTCCGGCCTTTCCTCCTCCTCCTCCTCCTCGTTGCTACAATTAGCACGCACCTGCTGTCTATCCGCCACCTGCTCTTCCCCCACTGCGCCGAACGAAAAGGGGCGGGGAATAGACTAGAAAGAACGTCAGGGGCGGGCGGAGTTATACGCATGCGCAGTGTGTATAAAGCGTAACAGACGTGCGTATTACGTACGATCTGTGAGCGGAGGAAGGAGCATCGGAGACGCCGATCGTGATAACGAAGGTAAGATCTAAACTTGCGCCTATACTGCTTCAAAATGGAAGCCTATATTGTAACAAGATTAGGGGAGTTTGGCCTTACATTAGGATTTGTCTTGTGTTGTGTCTTGCAGAGAAAATGGATGGGTTCAACGACCACAATTTCCTGCCCCTGTTCATAGACAAGTACAGGGAGCTGCCCTGTCTGTGGCAGGTGGGACACCCCCATTATAACCACAAACAGTAGAGGCAGGCAGCGCTGGAGAAACTGCTGGAGTTGGTGAAGCCGGTGGTCCCCACAGCAAACATCCCCTATTTAAAAGCTAAAATTGGTGGCCTGAGGAGCACATATCTGAGGGAGCGCAAGAAGGTCACAGATTCCCAGAGGTCCGGAGCTGCAGCAGATGACGTTTATGTCCCCAGGCTGTGGTACTATGAGAGATTGCGATTTCTGTCAGACCACACTGAAGTCAGGGAATCCCTCTCCACTCTTCCTTCCCCGCTTCCTTCCACCCCAGCTGAGGCTTCTGATGTCCAACCTGGGCCTTCCAGCCAGGAAGAAGTGGAGGAGCCCACCTGGAGTCAGGTATAGCATTCTTCTACAGATTTCTAGTCAATAAAGAAATGATGTTTACTAGATGTTATTATTGATCACTATTTGCTGCTTGAAAGTGTTTTACATATCAATAGACAGTAGTGGGCACCCAAAATTGGGACAAAAATGAAAAATGCTGGGCTCAGAAGGATAGTCTGTTATATTTGTTAACATTCAATTTGCAGCAGTCAGGAGGTGAAAATTGTGTGTGATTGATGGAAAAAATACTAAAACTATGTCCCTTTTTCATACACAGGAGGACCTCAGCCAGGAGGAGGCTGTGGAATGTGGCAGTCAGGAGGAGGCGGGGATTAGTGGCAGCCAGGAGGAGGCGGGGCTAAGTGTCAGCCAGGAGAAGCCTGGGACCAGTCGCAGCCTGACTGAGTCTCAGGTCCCTCCCCTCTGCCTGCCATATAAACGAGCCAGGAAGGCCACTCCGAGTCCCGTGCAGGATTCAGCATACAGGCTGATACAGGAGGCTTCTGCGTCCCTCAGAGCCTTCCCCAGTCCTGAAGAGGCCTTTGCCTGCATGGCTGCCACCAAATTGCAGGGCATGCAGGAGGGCCAATGCAGGCTCTCTGAGGACCTTATTTATAAAGTCCTACGTAAGGGGGTGAGTGGGGAACTAACACCCAAGACGCATGTCATTGAGATCGACGATCCTCCTCCTCCTCCTCCTCCTGCTGCCACAACTCCACCACCACAGCCACAGCATGGAAGGAAGCGTGGAAAGAAGACCAAAGAGTGATTGCCCTGGGTTCAGTCTGGTCTGACAGAAGCTGCAGTCTCTCGTATAACCACAGCCTGGGGACATAGATGCCATCTGCTGCTTTCCGGATCTCTGGGACTTCTGGACCAGACTGCCCTCCCTTAGATAAGGACTCCTCAGGCCACCAATTTTGCTTTTAAATAGTTGATGTGTGCTCTGGGGGTCCAAGGCTTCACCCACTTCTGCAGTTTCTCCAGGGTTGCCTCCCTCTTTGTTTAGTTGTGACCCCTTAATAAATTTTTTTTGTTAAATTCTACTCTCCTGTGTGTGTTTTCATCCAAAAAGGACAGTTTGTTGGTGACAATTCAGGTACATTTCTAAAGTACAATGTGAAATTAACAAGGGACAACAACACCAAACAATCTCCTACAGATTAAATAGAACAACATATCAATGGTGTTGTGCGAAATTGTCACAAAAAACACACACAAGCATTTTCGGGAGTACAAATCAAAATCGCAAAAAAAAATTAAAAAAAATAGAAACACAAAAAAAAAATCTACATTAAAGCCAAAAAAAAAAACCAAATATACAAAAATATGTTGTCAGATGTGAGAAATCAAAATATATTGAGGGAATCCCGATAAATAGTAACAAAATAAGTTTGTGAGAAGTGTGTGTGAATATGAGCAGCAAAACTACTTAATTCTTGTCACATTATAAAGAAGAAGAGAGTGCGCTGTATTAAACCATTTTTAACATTGCAGCGTGACGAAAGTGCTGTATCCATTGCGAACGCTAAGTTTACCAGAACGAGCTGTCCCGTCTCGGAATTTCTTCTGAGCATGCGTGGCTCTTTGTGCGTCGGAACAGGCCACACGCGGTCGGAATTGACGCGATCGGATTTTGTTGTCGGAAAATTTTATCTCCTGCTGTCCAACTTTGTGTGTCGGAAAATCCGATGGAAAATGTCCGATGGCGCCCACACACGGTCGGAATTTCCGACAACACGCTCCGATCGCACATTTTCCATCGGAAAATCCGACCGTGTGTACGGGGCATAACAGTGTAGTATTTTAATGTGAAATGCACAATAATATAAAACCATAGGTAAAAGCACAAATATCTTAGTTAAAAAGCCACTGCCACCCCGGGATCATACAGCTCCTCCCTGAAGCGTTTTGTCCTATAGGATGTTATCAAGAGGGCCCCTTGACCTAAACTGACCTATCCAGTTCCCTATTCAAACAAATGCATGGGAGGGGGGACTTACAACTGTTGTTGCCAAGTTTCCATGAAGTAAAGGGGGGCCTTTAAACAGGTTGCCCCTTTTCTCCTCACATTCTGGTGCCCATGAAGACAAAGGAACTACTGTACATTCACTGTGTTTAGGTCACTGCATCCCATATTTTTGTCTATAGTCATCTATATGGTCATCTATTTGTGACTCAATTTTTAGGAGAACCTATTACCCAACGTTCAAGGTTAGAACCATCTATTAAATTAAATATCTGCAACTGTTTTTTGGAAAAAGGGAGCAATAAAAACAGGAGAACAAAAACACCTTGCTCCATGCAGTCATGTGTATTTATATGGGCTTCGGTAAATATTTATGAGAAACTGTGGGCTCCCCTTCTTTGCAAAGCAACTCTGCATCCATATTGCAGGTATACTTGTAGGCTGTCTAGCTCAAAACAACAGAGTACCTAAACATTCACAGTGGCAAAAATATTTGGTCTGGCGTACTGGATTTCGTCGGATTATTCGATCGTGTGTGGGCTTCAGCGGACTTTGTTTGCTCAAAAGTTGGACGGACTTAGATTTTAAACATGTTTTAAATCAATCCGTCGAAATCGAGTCCGGTCGAAAAGTCCGCTCATCTGTATGCTAGTTCGACGGACAAAAAGCCACGCTAGGGCAGCTATTGGCTACTGGCTATGAACTTCCTTGTTTTAGTCCGTACGTACGTCATCACATACAAATTCGACAGACTTTGGTGGATTGTGTGTAGGCAAGTCCGTTCATTCAGAAAGTCCGTCGTAAAGTACGTCGAAAAGTCCGCCGCGCAAAGTCTGCCGTAAAGTCCGCTTGTGTGTACGCGGCATAACTGTTCTGCTTCAAATGCTTATATATGCAATGATATACCTTCTTGACCTAAGCTGTGTGGACAGTATGGACACATTCTGAATTTGCAGAATCTACAGACATCTTAACTCTAAATACATAATTTGAACCCAGCTGTCAGGGTGTCCCGGGAAGATGCGTGCAGGGCACATGAATGTGCATGCAACACACGAATGCGCGCATGCACACCAATATTCACCAGATGCAAACGCTTATGCGCGTGCGTGCGCATTAGCCTATTCTGCACTAGTGCAGTGCTGTCTGATCTGCAGCTTTACCTGAGTTCTGTTGCTTTCTTGACTACACTTGCTTATCTCCAGTCATGACTCCAGCTTGCCCTAACTTTGCTATATCTGCTATTCTGTCTGATATCCTGCTGCCAACCTCTGCCTGCCTACTGACCAGTCTCTGCCTGCCGTTAATGCCATATCTGATTATCTGTGATTGACCCAGCTTGTCTGACTCTACTCCAGTTTTCTGCCCATCCTGCTCCATCCAATGCCTGGTGATTTTGTCCTACATCTGCTGTGCATCCGTACCTTCTGCCACCTGCTGCTTACAACCCAGTCTGGTCTGGCGACTCATGGGCTGCACATCTCTGCCATCAACAGAGGATCTCACAGGCACCCCTACTTCACTGTGCTCTCGCGGCTGCTGTTGCAACTCCAGTGGTCCCTGAGCCAGGGCTGTAAAAGAGGTCTCCTTCTATACATCAGGCTCTGGTACGTGACACCAGCATAGTTTTACTTAAGACAAGTGCAATAAGGAGCATGTTTTTCCAGTCTTTTGAAGTGTTAGAAGACAATTACTTTCCTAAGCCATGTCTCTCTGATTAAAATTAAATAAATCTAAACTTGGCAAGCATAAAGGTGTAGGTAGTATCTAGCTAGGGACTGTTCAAACTAGAAGCATTAGTCAGTAAATGTGGATAACTTGTCTTCTGAACCTGAAAATCATGAAAGAGAAGAGAAAACGTGTAAAATAAATATATGTCAAAAAATGAAGGATGTAAGTCTTTGGAACAGTCAATGAAGACATCAAGTGAAATTTGCAAAGTTGGTAAAACTTGCAAGGTTCCTTATGGGTGGAAATAAGATCTCTTTAGTTGGTTGAAGGAACACCTTGACAGGACCGCCCTCAAAAAAAATCCAGCACTAATTTGCTTGCTAACTTTCCCCAAGCATTAAAGAGAAAGAGTGGGGATAACAAAAGAGAGCCACTGTAAGATGACTGTCCCCAAAAGTTTCCCTGACCTTGCAAACCACCCGACACCTCTGACACCCTGGGTTTGGACATAATTCAAAATGATAATGCCGTTACACAGACACCAGACTATAGCAAAGTAAACAAGTATTTTACTTAAGATTCTTAAGTCAGATAAGAACAAGAATTGCTAAGGTAGATATCTTTCAGCATTAAACTTTGGTCTTAGTAAATATACAAAGGATATGCAATGCAAAGAAAGATCACAATAAGTAACCAATAATAGTATCCAGTAGGTCCTGAAAGAACCTATGACCCCAGGTATAAAAGGTAAGAGAATTACCTTTTTCTGTGTCAGCCTGCTCCCTTAAAATCCTGATGCCACGGGCCAGAGAGTTTGTGGCACAATTATAACAAAACAATTTGTGCCCAGATGTTATGCACATACCTTTAAGTGGGGGGGGGGGGGGGGGTGGAGAAGCCCTTATTGTGTAGATGTCTTCAGCTAGCTCAACAAGGCCCCAGGGGGATTGCCGTGCAATGGCGACCAGCAAGACTCACTTGCTGGAGTCTCCCCACGCTGTCCAGGCCGCGACGCCCGCTCACATTCCCTAGAGTGGCTGGGTCCCTGCTCTCAGCTGAAGGCCTTGGTCCCAAGAGGAAGAGCTCCTCCCCGGACTAGGCTATTTATGTCCTCGCCCCGCATCCCTCTCTGTCCCAGCCAGCTGGAACTTGTAATCTGCAGCAGCACTGGCTCCAATGTAAATTCTAGCTCTCCAGACCACATATGCCACGATCCCCTGCTTTCATTAATGGTCTCTCTCTCTGCATTCAGGAGATGATGACACAATGTCCAGACTGAACACTAGAGGGAAACAAACTCACTGCAGCCGTTGTTACAGAATGTCCCACGATGACACAGGCAAGTTAGCCAGCACCTGGCTACATCTACATAGATTTTTAACTAAACAATACATGCATAACTGCTAAAACGAACAATTAATTTATTGTATGAAAACTTTAAAATCCACAAAATTTATGAATAGTGTTCGTCGAGCAGTTCATCGTCTGGTTTCGTGTTCAGTGAACACTCGAATTTTTAGGGCACTCGGCGGGAGGATCTCCTCGCCGAACGTGAATAGCTGCTGGTTGTTAACCTGGCCACGTGTCGTTAACAAAGGATGAGTCATGAACTGTCAGTGGGCTTCCCCACTGACAGCTGAATGAAAAAAAAAAAACACTGGCAAAATAAAAATGTGAAAAAAAAAATTGCATGGAGGTCCCCCCAATCTATACCAGGCCCTTTTGATCTGGTATGGATTTTAAGGGGAACACTATGGGAAAAATTTGGAAAATAAATGGTGTGGGGTTCCCCTAAAATCCATACCAGACCCTTATCCGAGCATGAAGCCTGGCAGGCCAGGAAAGGGGGGGCGAGCAGGGTCCCCCCATCTGAACTATACCAGGCCACATGCCCTCAACATGGGGGGAGTGCTTTAGGGTTTCCCCCACCCCAAAGGACCTTGTACCTATGTTGATGGGGACAAGGACCTCTTCCTCACAACCCTGGGCGTGGTTGTAGGGGTCTGCTGGCAGGGGGCTTATCAGATTCTGGAAACCACCTTTAACAAGGGAACCCCTAGATCCCAGCCCCCCCCCCCCATGTGAATGAGTATGGGGTACATTTTACTCCTACTTATTCACCAAAAAAAAGCGTAAAAAAGAAATAAAAATACATACACAGTTTTTGACAATTCCTTTATTAAAAATAAAACAATGTCCCCCCGATGTAGATCCATCATCAATCATGATGTCTGCTGCACTGCTGGACCCCAAAGAAGAAAAGAAAAAAAAGCTCTGCTGGCTGCAACGAAGGCTAACGGCTGGCTGCCTGCTCCGCTATCTGATAGTTCTTAAATAGGTAAGGGGCGAGTATGAACAAAGTATGAACAGACGATCTGTTATCTTCCCTGCACAGTCCAGTCCCCATCCTCCTTCAGTTAGAACACAAACTAGGACACGCTTAACCCCTTCACTGCCCCCTAGTGTTAACCCCTTCACTGCCAGTGACATTTTTACAGTATTCAATGCATTTTTAATTGCACTGATCGCTGTATTAATGCCAATGATCCCAAAAATGTGTCAAAATTGCCTGACGTGTCCACCATAATGTGGCAGTCATGATAAAAATCACAGATTACCGCCATTACTAGTAAAAAAAAATACTAAAAATGCTATAAACGTATCCCCTATTTTGTAGACGCTATAACTTTGCGCAAACCAATTACTATACACTTATTGAGATTTTTTTTACCAAAAATATGTAGAAGAATACATATTGGCCTAAACTGAGGGAAAAAATCGTTTTTTAATATATTTTTGGGGGATATTTATTATAGCAAAAAGTAAAAAATAATGCGTTTTTTTCAAAATTGTCGCTCTTTTTTTGTTTATAGCGCAAAAAATAAAAACCGCAGAGGTGATCAAATACCACCAAAAGAAAGCTGTATTTGTGGTAAGAAAAGGACATCAATATTCCGGGCCTGAAGCGCTTAAAGGGGGAATTCCAGATTCCGATAATCCCCCTGCCCGCCAATCCCCAGGGTCCAGCCCCCTGGCCACAAATGCTTAGGGCTGTGGGGAAGAGGCTTTTTTACCCATCAACAAGCACTCCCCCATGTTGAGGGCATGTGGCCTAGTATGGTTCAGGAGGGGGGGGCACTCGCTCGTCGTCCCCCCCTCTTTCCTGACCTGCCAGGCTGCATGCTCAGATAAGGGTCTGGTATGGATTTTGGAGGGAACCCCACACGATTTTTTTTAATGTTTAAATGTTGGCATGGGGTTTCCCTTAAAATCCATACCAAACCCAAATGGCCTGGTATGGTTTGGGAGGGGTCCCCCACGCTTTTTTTAGAAAAATTTTTTATTGCTGGCTTGCAGATCGGAAAATTAATTTAAATGTCATTTTTTTTTCTTTACATATCTCAGTTTTGCTGCAGCAGGTTCTATACATGGTACAGATGCGCCACTTTACAGGCAGACTAAGGGGACTCCCCCAGGCACTATATTTAACCAATTGCCAACCAGCTGCTGCAGTTATACTGTAGCAGGGCGGCTCTATTGTGCGAATTGCCATATCGGTACGGCGCTTTGTGTAATAGATTCACTAGGCGCACGCATGGCTCTGGAGCTGATACGCATGGGCAGAGGTCGCGATGTCCAGCAGCCACCAGCGATCACTTGTACAGAGAGGCAGAATGGGGAGTTTCCAGTGTGAACAAGACAGATCCCCGTTCTATCAGGGGAGTAGAGAGAGATCAGCCGTTCCTAGTGATCAGGAACAGTGATCTCTCTCTACTTCCTGTTAGTCCAGTCCCCTCACAGTTATAAACACCTCCCAGGGAACACATTTAACCCTTTGATCACCCCTAGTGTTAGCCCCTTCTCTGCCAGTGTCATTTATACAGTAATCACTGCAATTTTATAGCACTGATCGCTGTATAAATGTCACTGGTCCCAAAAAAGTATCCAAAGTGTCCAATTTGTCCTCTGCATTGTCGCAGTCCTACTAGAAATCGCTGATCACCGTCAAAATATTGTGTTCGTTTTTTAAATTGTCGGTCCTTTTTTCTTTATAGCGCAAACAATTAAAACTGCAGAGGTGATCAAATACCACCAAAAGAAAGCTCTATTTATGGGAAAAAAGGACATCACACGACCACGCAATTGTCAGTTAAATTGACGCAATGCCGTATCGCCAAAAATGGCCTGGTCATTAAGGGGGTAAATCCTTACAGTCCTTAAGTATGTAAAGGAATTTTTCATTTTTATTGTTTCACTTTAAGCATCATTAAAAGCACTGCTCCTTTAAAAACGATCTTTAAAAAAAAAAAAAATTGCATGTCCCCCAGAGCAGTACCATGGCCCCTATACCCTTTTTATGGCCAATAGCTTTCATATAAGCCTTCAAAATGGGCACTTTTGATTTGGGATCAGGTTCGGGTCCTATAGACTTTAATAGGGTTTGCGGTTCTGGTCCAAACTTTTTCTCTGTTCGGGAGTTCTGGTGCAAGCCAAATGGGGGGTGTTCAGCCCAACTCTAACTGTTGGGAACTCAGCCCAACTCTAACTGTTGGGAAGTTCACCATAGAGAATACCAGTGACCAGATGGTCCCCAGCAGTCTCTATGACTCTTGGAGGCCTGGGCATGATGTTATGACATCACGTTCGGCATAGCAGTTTTAAATACTGCCGTGTACTCGGCTGGAAAGCCGAGAGCGTTTTGTTTTTTTGTTTTTTTTATCTCAGGATTTCCAGCCTGGAGGAGAGATGTGGGGTTATTGATCCCACATCTCTCCATAAAGTGGACCTGTCATGCCCTATTCCTTTTACAAGAGATTTTTACATTTTTAAGTACCGAAGTTTGGCGCTATTCTACAAGTGTGCGCAATTTTAGTGTTTTTTTTGTTTTGTTTTTAGTTCATGAAAAAGTGTTTAAAAAATTGCTGCACAAATACCATGTGACATAAAAAGTTGCAACAACCACCATTTTTTTCTCTAGGGTCTCTGCTGAAAAAACATATATAATGTTTGGAGGTTCTGAATAATTTTCGAGCAAAAAAATGATGATTTCTACATGTAGGAGCCGAGTGCCAGAATTAGCAAGTGGTTAAACAGTTGCAGACCCAGAGTATATTGTACAGAGAACCCACTTGCCCACAATCCCGCCAGAACATACGGGAACCAGTGGAGGAATATTTGGATATAGGTAGTTGTGTATAGTACCAAGAAGATACAATTTTGTGATGCAACTCCCAATGATTGACATTACGTGATGCTGAATACACAGATCGAAATGCCACAATCCATTGTGCCTCAAAAAAATGTTGGTTGGTTGGCTTTTAATGGCGTCCGAACTGTAGAAAATTGACATCCAGCATAGAATTTACATCCAGCATAGAATTTATATCCAGCATAGAAAAGCGATATACCTTTACAGGGGGGGGATAAAGGGCTGTGAAAAATGTCCTTGCCTTAGGGTGCAGGGTCAGTGTTGGGATGGGTTGTTTATTGAGGAATAAAAGTGGTGGGAGGGAAGAGCTTGGCGTGTGGGACTTTGTGTTATGGTTTGATTAGCTTGAGCTTTAATAGCTAAGCTACAAAATGTGTTGTTGTTGTTGATATGTTAATATCAGTATTTGATAATAAACGGTTAATATACAGTGGGGACAGAAAGTATGCACTCTTTGTTATATTGCAGCCATTTGCTAAAATCATTTAAGTTCATTTTTTTCCTCATTAATGTACACACAGCACCCCGTATTGACAGAAAAACACAGAAATGTTGACATTTTTGCAGATTTATTAAAAAAGAAAAACTGAAATATCACATGGTCCTAAATATTCAGACCCTTTGCTGTGACACTCATATATTTAACTCAGGTGCTGTCCATTTCTTCTGATCATCCTTGAGATGGTTCTACACCTTAATTTGAGTCCAGCTGTGTTTGATTATACTGATTGGACTTGATTAGGAAAGCCACACACCTGTCTATATAAGACCTTACAGCTCACAGTGCATGTCAGAGCAAATGAGAATCATGAGGTCAAAGGAACTGCCTGAAGAGCTCAGAGACAGAATTGTGGCAAGGCACAGATCTGGAAAAGGTTACAAAAAAATTTCTGCTGCACTTAAGGTTCATAAGAGCACAGTGGCCTCCATAATCCTTAAATGGAAGACATTTGGGACGACCAGAACCCTTCCTAGAGCTGGCCATCCGGCCAAACTGAGCTATCAGGGGAGAAGGGCCTTGGTGAGAGAGGTAAAGAAGTACCCAAAGATCACTGTGGCTGAACTCCAGAGATGCAGTCAGGAGATGGGAGAAAGTTGTAGAAAGTCAACCATCACTGCAGCCCTCCACCAGTCGGGGCTTTATGGCAGAGTGGCCCGAACGGAAGCCTCTCCTCAGTGCAAGACACATGAAAGCTCGCTAGGAGTTTGCTAAAAAAAACACCTGAAGGACTCCAAGATGGTAAGAATTAAGATTTTTTTGGTCTGATGAGACCAAGATAGAACTTTTTGCTCTTAATTCTAAGTGGTATGTGTGGAGAAAACCAGGCACTGCTCATCACCTGTCCAATACAGTCCCAAAAGTGAAGCATGGTGGTGGCAGCATCATGCTGTGGGGGTGTTCTTCAGTTGCAGGGACAGGACGACTGGTTGCAATTGAGGGAAAGATGAATGCGGCCAAGTACAGGGATATCCTGGACGAAAACCTTCTCCAGAGTGCTCAGAACCACAGACTGGGCCGAAGGTTTACCTTCCAACAAGACAATGACCCTAAGCACACAGCTAAAATAATGAAGGAGTGGCTTCACAACAACTCCATGACTGTTTTTGAATGGCCCAGCCAGAGCCCTGACTTAAACCCAATTGAGCATCTCTGAAGAGACCTAAAAATGGCTGTCCACCAACGTTTACCATCCAACCTGACAGAACTGGAGAGGATCTGCAAGGAGGAATGGCAGAGGATCCCCAAATCCAGGTGTGAAAAACTTGTTGCATCTTTCCTAAAAAGACTCATGGCTGTATTAGATCAAAAGAGTGCTTATACTAAATACTGAGCAAAGGGTCTGAATACTTAGGACCATGTGATATTTCAGTTTTTCTTTTTTAATAAATCTGCAAAAATGTCAACAATTCTGTGTTTTTTCTGTCAATATGGGGTGCTGTGTGTACATCAATGAGGAAAAAAAATGAACCTAAATGATTTTAGCAAATGGCTGCAATATAACAAAGAATGAAACATTTAAGGGGGTCTGAATACTTTCCGCCCCCATTGTATATATTTATATATGGTATATACCTATAATAAAAGGCAGCGGCCATTTAAATCCACACATATATGAGTCCGGTGTTATAATTTTATTTATATGTCAAAGTTTAATTACATAGTTCTACCTAGCATACCATAAAAGTGGTGGGAGGGGCAAGAAATGTCCCCACCCACCACATATGGTTTGCTGGTAGATAGTAAAATATTACAGTATAAACCAGTTTGTGTCAGTTATGTGTACTTACCTTTGATTGGCTTAAGATGTCTGTAACGGTCCTGGCACGAGTAAAGACCTAAAAGAAAGAAAAATGCGTCATAACAGTGCAGTCAGCAGGATCAAGAGAAAGAAGCACATCTGCGGTCCTACCATGGAATCATTGCTGCGCCAGATGATGGAGCGGGCCGGATCCGGCGACGGAGAACAGTGGCTTCGGTCATGTTTGTCAATGCCTCCCCCTTCATCCTCGGCTTACAGGGCTCCACATTCAGCTCCTTCAGCTTCTCCACGTCCTAATTTCTACCACGATCCTATGGTGGATGTCGCCCCCTATGGTTCCTCAGGATCTTCCTCCTGTTGCGACTGCCTCTTCCTCCCATTGGGGACCGCCCATTGACCCTGTGACACAAGATCCCTCATTCGAAGCTGTTCAGGATGGTCTCGGCTACTCTCCGGTCTCAGAGGACGGCACATGCACAATACGGCCTGTGACTTTGAAGAAAAGAATCTGTAAGCGACCAAGTAAATAAGACATGTCTCAAGAAAAAAAGTAAAAACGTCATTTGAATGTCAAATTGCCTGATAACATTGCTCACTGCTCAGAGGGTAATACCTTAAGAATTAATTCTTCAGTTGCTGGAGAATTTTTTGTTTGATGTGCCTGCTGTTGATGCTGTCGCTATGACAACTAGCAATACCCAAGTTACTGTGGCTGCTAATGTCATGGCTGCTAATGCGGTTCAGCAAGGCCTTGTTCAAGCTGCACAGTCTAATTTGCAAATGTCCAGAGGTGAGTCTTTAGATGCCTCACTTTTACAAGACTTTGCTTTGTCTATGTCTAAATTGTTAACAAAATTGTTACCTGCTTCTGTGTTACCTCATTCTACTGCTCAAGCTGGATTAACCTGGAGAGATAATATGCATACTACTGTAGATTCTCCTGTAATACAAAATATTGCTTTGTCGGCTCCTGCTATGTCTGCCGATCCTTCTTCTACGATGGTATCTCTTATACCTGAATCGTGTATGAAAGAAGTTCTTTCTTGCGAATTGTCACTGTTAGGTTTTCATTTAAATATTGCCATAAAAGAAAAGATATGGAAAGGAGACTATGTTGATTTACTTTCCTTATTGCCTTCTGTAAAAGACAATAGGCTTGAAGAAAAAAAAGACGGTGAAAAATTTGAGGATGAATGGCAAAGGTCTAGTCCTTGTAATTTCAACAATTGAGCATATATGCTATTATTATGGGTGAAAAACATCCTGAATTGTGCAGTGGTCTATTCCAACATGTAGAGATCATTTTGGAGGCATACAAGAATTTTCCAGGTTTGTCCTGGTTCTTTTGCAATGAGTCTTTTCGGCAAAAGCCTTCTGTACATAAATCGCTAAAATGGGGTATAAAAGATGTTGGCCTTTGGCTAAATCTATTGTTGCCACAGAAACAAACTGTTAAACCATTTACGCCTATTGCTGGACCTTTTCATAAAGGATTGTGTTTTAATTTTAACGAGGGTCATTGTAAATGGTTTAATAATTGTAGATACAAGCACGAATGTGCTCATTGTACAGGGCTGCACCCAGCTGATCGTTGCTTTAAAAACTAGAATCAGTATACTATTTCTGCTTTAAGGGACATATTTCTTAAAAGCGGTAACTCCAGTGATATTGGTAAACATGTTACCATGGCTTCTGCTGTACCCAGATCGCAGGAATGCGGACATGTTAATTGACGGTTTCCATTTCGGTTTTATTTTACCTTCTTTTTCAGGTGTTGATTGCGTTGTTTTTCAGAATTTGACTTCAGTTGCTTTACATGAAGATATTGTTAGGGATAAAATTAATAAGAAAATTGAAGAAGGGAGGATTGCTGGCCCCTTTGATCGTCCACCATTTTCTAATTTTAGGGTCTCTCCTTTGGGGGTTATTCCGAAAAAAGAACATGGTTCTTTCTGGATTATACATCATTTATCTTTCCCTGATGGTTTTTCTTTGAATGATGAAATTGATTCCAATTCAAATTTGTGTTCTGTGTCTTATTCTTCATTTGAGGGTGCTTTGATTAAAATCAGAGCTGTTGGTAAATCTGCATTGTTGGCAAAAGCTGATATAAAATCAGCTTTCCGTCTTTTGCCTATACGTCCGTCTGCTTTCAATTCTTTAGGTTTTGTTTTTGATAACAAATTATTCTCTGATAAGTGTTTGCCCATGAGTTGTTCTATCTCCTGTTATTATTTTGAACTTTTTTCTACTTTTCTAGAATGGGTAGTTTGTTATCGATTGGGTTCTTCTAATTGTAGTCATTATTAGGATGATTCTTTTATTCATAGGTAAAGCGGATACTTTAGATTTTATTTATTTTCACTAAATTTAAGATGATTTGTCATTTATTCAGGGTACCTCCTGAGAAATCTGTTTTCCCAACCACATGTTTAAACTTTCTGGGTGTGCAAATTGACACTGTGCCAATGGAATTAAGGGGGGACACATTTGCAACTTGGCTCTTTCTCAAAGTGGCGATTTCTACAAGTGAAATGCACTTCTGACTCTGCACTCATCATCTGACTGTCTGATCTGAAAATATCATCTTTGTCCTCCCACAGGTATGCTCCTACTGCTACAACTCCAGCCAGAACCGCATTAGTGAAATCTGTCTCCTATGTCTCTTAACTCTGGAATGCTCCTACTGCTACAACACCAGCCAGAATCGCATTAGTGAAATATGTCTCCTATGTCTCTTAACTCTGGTATGCTCCTACTGCTACAACTCCAGCCAAAAACTGAAAAACTGCTATCTTTTTTCTTATGTGTCTCTAATAATGCTGGTATGTTTTTTTTACTTAACTGTCTGTAGACCTGTCCACATTACAATGCTTTATTATCTCCCTTGTCTTACCCAAAATTATGGCTCTCTTAACTTTAGTGCCCTCTTGCTAGTCTGTTTGTGACTTAAGAATTTTGCCCTATTAACCAGCCAAGCTTTATAACCTCTTGATTGCTAATTGAAATCTGCCCACACCTATCAGTATATATTTAAGCTTCTCTTGGGGGAAGCATTTGCAGGGGGGACACATTTGCAACTTGACTCTTTCTCAAAGTGGCGATTTCTACAAGTGAAATGCACTTCTGACTCTGCACTTCAGCGAAGGCACAAAGCGAAAGGACACAAGATAAACACTTTGAAAAACAGCACACGGACATCAGGTGAACTAATTTACTCCTTTAGCTCTTTTCCTTGGAACATGCTTTCTCTACCACTGCTTTTGACAACTCTGTCCTCCATCCTAAAACTATCTCTCCTTCACCCCTCTTCTCCCCCCACAGCATATATATATATCACCCTCACTCTTGTCCTGTCCTTATTACTGCACCCACCAACTCCTGCTAATTCTAAATCCAACTACACTAAAAATCTTCAAGACCCTGGGGCATGTCACTTCATATAAATCCCACTCCCATATTACCTCCCTCACCCTCTTGCTTCTCCTAAACTCTGGAGATATATCCCCAAACCCTGGGCCTCCATCATTTAACTGTACCCCATGCACCCATCACCCTGCACCCTCTGGCAGCAGCCGCCACAATCAACACAATTTAATTCCCATTTCTATTCTTCCCAAATTCAGACTCCCTTTCTCTTGTGCCCTTTGGAACTCGCGCTCTGTCTGCAACAAGCTCACCTCTCTCCATGACCTCTTTATTGCCAACTCATTTAACCTACTCGCCATTACCGAAACCTGGCTCCACGAATCCGACACTGCATCTTCTGCTGCCCTATCCCATGGTGGTCTTCTCTGGACTCACTCCCCCAGATCCAGTGGACGTAAGGGAGGAGGTGTCGGAATCCTTCTAGCCCCACATAGCACCTTTCAGGTACTTCAGCCACCTCCCTCTCTGTCACTCTCCTCTTTCGAAGCACACTGTATTCGCCTTTTCACTCCAATTTCCCTAAGGATAGCTGTGATATACAGGCCCCCTGGACCAGTATCAACCTTTCTTGAAGACTTCTCTGCCTGGCTACCCTACTTTCTTTCTTCTGAAATCCCCACTATCATTCTCGGGGACTTCAACATCCCTATTAATACTAACACTCCTTCCACTTCAAAACTTCTCAGCCTAACATCCTCCTTTGACCTGAAGCAGTGGATACATGCTCCAACTCACTCAGAAGGCAATATCCTTGACCTCATGTTCTCTCACCTTTGCACTCCATGCAACCTCTCTAACTATCCATCCCCTCTCTCTGATCACCACCTTATTAATTTCACTCTCTCCCACTCCTTCACCTCCTCTCCCTCCAACCACCTTACCCGCAGAAACCTACGTCATCTCAACCCTTCTCTTCTCTACTCTGCTATCAACAACCTCTACAACAAAATCTCACCCCTATCCTGCACCAACCTAGCCACTTCTGTGTACAACGCTTCACTTCTAGCCTCACTGAACTCACTTCCCCCCCTCACTACACACAGAATCAAGCCCAGATCCCTTCAACCTTGGCAAATAGATGATACTAGAAGTCTGAAAAAACATAGTCGTGCTCTGGAGCGCCTGTGGCATAATACTAAGTCCCAGAGAGATTTCTACCAATATAAATCTGCCCTCCAAAAATACAACTCCAGCCTCCTCTCTGCCAAGCAGACCTATTTTACCACTCTCATTAGCAACTTATCATCCTGTCCCTATCAACTCTTCTCCACCTTCAACTCTCTACTTCGTCCTCCACCACCTCCACCCGCCGACTCATTCACTGCACAGGAGATCGTCAATCACTTCAAACAGAAGATTGATACTATTCGCGCTGAGATCTCTACTGTGCCGACACCCTCCATGCTTTACACTTCATGCCCACAGGCACAATCATTATTTCCCTCTTTCAAGTCCACCACTACAGACGAAGTTGCTGAACTACTTGCTAATGTCCACCTTACCACCGGCCCTCTGGATCCTGTTCCCTCACAAATGCTACGTTCACCCTCTGGCCCTATACTACACTCTCTAACCCACATCTTCAATCTCTCCCTCTCTTCTGGCATCTTCCCTAACTCTCTAAAACATGCACTTGTCAGACCCATACTTAAAAAGCCTTCACTGGACCCATCCAATCTTAACAACCTACGCCCCATCTCCTTGCTCCCCTTCTTATCCAAACTCCTCGAACGTCTGGTCTACAACCGACTGAGCGTCCACCTCGCTGATAATGGCCTTCTCGATCCCCTTCAGTCTGGATTTCGTCCTCAACACTCCACAGAAACTGCTCTCCTAAAACTAATAAACGATCTACTAACAGCCAAAACCAATCGACACTATTCTGTACTCCTACTCCTGGACCTCTCTGCTGCCTTTGATACGGTTGACCACCCCCTCCTCCTCAAAAAACTACGAGCCTTTGGTCTCCGTGACTGTACACTTCGCTGGTTCTCTTCCTACTTATCCAACCGCTCCTTTAGCGTTTCTTATAACTCTACTTCCTCCTCTCCTCTTCCTTTCTCTGTTGGGGTCCCTCAGGGTTCTGTTCTTGGACCTCTACTATTTTCAATCTACACTGCCTCCCTGGGTCAACTGATAGCCTCCCATGGCTTCCAATACCACCTCTACGCTGATGACACCCAAATCTATTTCTCTACCCCTCAGCTCACTCCCTCTGTCTCCTCACGTATCAGTAATTTACTCTCAGACATATCAGTCTGGATGTCTCACCACTTCCTTAAACTCAATCTAGCCAAAACCGAACTTCTAATTTTTCCTCCCCCCTATTCCTCTTCCCCTGATCTCTCTGTCAAAATCGATGGCACAACTATAAGCCCATCCCCACATGCCAAGGTTCTAGGTGTAGTCCTAGACTCTGAACTCTCCTTCAAGCAACACATCCAATCACTGTCCAAATCCTGCCGCCTCAACCTCCGCAACATCTCCAAAATACGCCCCTTTCTAACTAATGACACAACAAAGCTCTTAATTCACTCGCTGGTCATCTCTCGCCTTGACTACTGCAACTCCCTTCTCATTGGCTTACCTCTACATAGTCTATCACCTCTTCAATCCATTATGAATGCCGCTGCCAGACTCATCCACCTTACCAATCGCTCTGTGTCTGCCACTCCTCTCTGTCAATCCCTCCACTGGCTTCCGCTCGGCCAAAGAATTAAATTAAAAATTCTAACAACTACATACAAAGCCATCCACAATTTCGCCCCCAGCTACATCACTAGCTTGGTCTCTAAATACCAACCTACTCGCTCTCTTCGTTCCTCTCAAGACCTCCTGCTCTCTAGCTCCCCTTTCACCTCCTCCCATGCTCGCCTCCAGGCCTTTTCCAAAGCCTCTCCAATCCTATGGAACTCCTTACCCCAATCTGTCCGCTTATCTCCTGCTTTATTAGCTTTCAGAAGATCCCTGAAAACCCTTCTCTTCAGAGAAGCCTATCCTACCCACACCTAACTGTACTTTCATTTTTTTTTTCCATCAGCTCATCCCCCACAGTTATTACCATTTGTCTCCACTTGACCCATCTTCTAGATTGTAAGCTCTAACGAGCAGGGCCCTCTGATCCCTCCTGTATTGATTTGTATTGTAAGTGTACTGTGTGCCCCATGTTGTAAAGCGCTGCGCAAACTGTTGGCGCTATATAAATCCTGTATAATAATAATAATAATCTCCCTATGGAAAAAATTGTAAAGACCAGGATGTTGTTGGATTTTATTTTAACTAAACAGAAAGTTCAATTGATAACAATTCAGTCTTTGTTAGGTTTATTGGCTTTTGCTGCTAGAGTAATGCCTATTAGACATGTGCACACTGAAATATTTTGTTTCGGAATTTCGTTTTCGTCTGAAAGATACATTTATTTAATTACTCCCGAAATACATTTTTATTTATTTAGTTTTTTGTTAAAAATTGCATTAGTCCGAAAATCCAAATTAATTAAGGACAAATATGTCATTGAAGGCTTATGGTGTCTGTCGAATGTTCAAAGAAGATTCGACAGAGCAGCTAAACTGTACGACGCCGTAATCGTACATTTCCGGTCGAATTTTCCTCCAACAAGCTAGCTGTAGTAGAATTCTAATGTTGTATGACTAGTAATAATTATATTTATTTATTATTTTACTAGTCAACCAACATTAGAATTTTTCTATAGCCTATGGGTCGATGCATTTGACCGGAAATGTACGACGTCGTACAGTTTAGCTGCTCCGTCTAATCTTCTTAGAACTTTCGACAGACACCATTATCCAAATATTCAACGTTTGTATGTTTTTCATTGCTTTGTCGAATCTTCGTCATTCATGTTGAATAGTCTACTCTACCCCAACAGTCAGCCAACTTTCACATTCGTTTCTCAATCTCCAAGTGCAATGGCGGGCGCGGCATCCGACGTTGTGTCAGATATTGATATGACATTATAATATAGAATCTATAATAATAAATCCCCCCCCACAACACGGGCAGTCTCTGAGGCTATCACAACACTAGCAACACTAGTATCACTATCAAGTTCACAACACTAACACACTAACACAATAGCAGCAGATTATTATGAAAAAGTTAAGTTGAACTGAAAAGGGAGAGGTGACTGTGATATTACCATCACCAAGCTGCCAGACAATGATAAACACCACCAGCAACTACCTTGTGCCCCATTAGGCACCCTTTCCAGTCACCATATAATTTGCCCAGTGTTCTGTGAAAGTGATATACCATTTCTGCCCATGTCTGCCGAACCACTTGCCTGTGATTATAAGGACCGGGACAGATTGCAAATATCGACCACAGCTTGCACATTCAATCTAGACACTATCCTTTCCTACCAAAGGTAGCTTGCTACAGACTGCTAAATACAATGGGCAGCCCCACTAGCCAATAGTGTCAGGGAAATATGTGCCAAAGGTATTAGGGTGCTCAAGTTACAGGGAATGCAGAGATGCTCAGTTGATGATCATGATGATGATGCATGAATACCAAGCAAAAACATACAGATTCCTACTCTGTGGACCTGGGACCACTGTAGAAGGTAAGATAAAGCCACAGGTTAAATTTTATATCTGCTTAATTTACAATAGGGATAGTCTATCCTGCTCATGTGTAGCAATACTGATCAGGCTCAGGTGTGATCATTTTGGTACTCAAAATGTTAACATTCAGTAATAAACAAAAAATGCCCACCAATAATACCCTCTGTGGCACTCCACCAAGCCAGTAAAGCAATAAAATCTTCTGGATCAGTCAGCAATGCCTGTAAGCAAAGCACTGCTGTTATTCCTCTATTAATAATATTACTTCGATACTTTGCTTTTGAAACTGATAACAGTCTATAATTAACAAAAAAAAAACAAAACCTACCAGTAGAAACAGAGGTGCAATTGATACATAAGGTTAGTCACTTGACCATATCACCTATGTATTGTCCACAACATTACTGTATTTCCTCTGGCATAGTGAGTCAGGGTTTCTGTCTGCTTTATGTGGGTGACAAGAAAGTGGACCAGAAGCATGAACCATTACGGGAAATTGAGAAAAGTCCAGTTTTTCTGATCTAAAGAAAGCAGGGTGTGGAATTAATCTAATCAGCATTAGTAAATACAGTAGTGTTTGTTTTAGCTCATATACAGTGAGCAGATGTTTGTTTTATTCTGGATCAGGTAATGTGAAACATAGGTCACTTGGTCAGATTGGAAAAGTTAGTAACGTTTTTTTTCAAACTCCCATCTCTTATATTTTAAAATGACGTCAAATGAATGTAAGAGAAATTTGTATATCTACTGTATAATATTTTACAAATAATACATTCAAATGTAATTTGATTGTATACATTCAAATGTATACATTTTATTGCTTGTATTCAATGTATACATTCAATGCATACAATGTATACATTGTACTGTTTGCCCCTGGCTAGGAAGATAGCATAAAAACTAAAAAAAAATTCAAGTTCCCTATTGTTGTCTACACTGTGCAAAGACAATAGAACTCTGCAGTTTCTTGATTTTGCTATGACTGATTCACTTACTGTACACCTGGTATACACAATGAGATTATTGGACGAATGATCGTTAATGTTTTTTTGCATGCTAATCTCATATTGAAAATGAAGAGGTTACTAAAGTGATGAAAATTCTTGTACGACAGAACAAAGATTCGGAGGTGATAAAATGTCTTGTAATGTATTTGTATTGTATTTTCGAACGACAACTGTACTGATTAAACGAAAATCGCATGATCTGGTATTGTGCGAGAAACATTTTCTTGCTTGTCTAAACGGATGATATCGGATGAACTGTCGTGATCGGCTCTCAAAAGCTGTGTACTAACAATAGGATTATTGTATGATCGCTTCAAAAGCAATATTTTTCGTATGATTTCCTGATTGTGTGTGTAGGCCTTTAGGCTGGCTATAGACGCTAGCAATAATTACTGTCTTTTTGGGTGGGAGCGGCTTCCCCCGCCTGCCCCCCTTGCAGGGAGAAGACAATTGCTTACCAGGAGGGATTCCCCTGTCAGCACTGTCTGTGTTGATGGGGGAGTCGTGTACATTTCTTTCTTGCAACCCATGGTTGCAAGAAAGAAATTTTCACTGTCTTTGGCTGGCCTTAGGCAGCTTTGGTGAGCTTCAGGCCTTGCTAATGCACTTGGAAAACTCTAGGCATAATACAAGGATACGTGGCTGACAATACATTACTTTAATGCTAAGCAGGTACAACACAAAGCAAATACAATGTACAGTAACCCTCAACAGGATCTTCAACACTCACAGCCTGCTGGTGAACTTTTAAACCAATGGCCACTTAAGTGCACCTTCTATGTATAGTAGATTTGTGTATGTATTAGCTATTCGGCAATCCAGGGAAATATAGAGATAAATTTAGTGTACATTAACTCAAAAATAAAATTGCAATATATTGCAGTTTACCAGAACTTAGATGTGGCGGTTGTGTTCATTTTTTTAAGGCTTTTTTCCCTTTCTTTTCACCCGATGATCCTGTCAGCAACACACTTCTTGTTTGATTATACTCTCTTACTGTATTGTATTTAGGGAAGAGCATTGTTGTCAACCTAGGCTGCTCTCCGGATTTGGACTATAAACACCTCCTCCTCTCCTAATTTTCATTAAGCTCTCCATACACATTGCAATCTGACCATACACAATCCGCCTTAGATTTAGCACAACTATTTAACATGAGTACCTCCCTAAAATATCCCAAGAATTAAATCAGGCAGGCCTTTGCACTACATACAGTAATTGTTGGTAGATTTTAGTTCAGTCCACTTTCAGTTACAAGGACAATTGATTGCATGTTTTGTTGTACTCATAGAAAATGTACTTATCCTAAAAAAAGACTGGTAAACAGGAGTATGCTTCTGAATGAGCATGAATGTGCCAAATGCCTAAAAGCATTTGACAAACTATGGCTTAGGTGTTTTTTTAGCGCTGATTTATTTCTGTCATTAGAAATAGCGTTTAAAATAAACTAGTGTGCATGAGGCGTAACGCTTCAGTGACATTGTAGGATAGACTCTTAAGCTGGCCATACATTATACAATTTTGTAACTATGTGGTGCATAGCAACTATGTAGTGCAAGGGCCTGCCTGAATGCTTACAAATTGAAACCGCTTAGGTTTGACCTCATATTACAGGTATATAGTTTTGGTAAATCTAAAGGAAAATTGTTCAAGAAAATTGTATAATGTATTTCCAGACTTACTGCAAATCTTTAAAGCAGAAAGCACCAGCAACACCTAAAACATTACCATGCACAATGGGAAAAACAGCAGACAGTCATTGGCCAGGGCCATTCCTGATAGTACTGATTTTGTCTCATCTTCAGATAGTGTTCTAATGGGATGGCATGAATCAAGGGTCTCATTTTGCTTCATAGCCTACAGCTACCTCCTACTATCATGGTCTGCAGCTACCTTTTACATATCTTATCAAGCCAGCAAAAAATGGAAGTATGGGGCATATCACAAAGGTAGAGATGATGACCCATGTGGAGGGAGTGACATTTACCACCCTACCATCCATGATTCTTGTTCCAGAGCCAGTGGATGTAAAATTCCTTATTTACGAGTGAATACGTTTATAAAAAATATAGTTGTTAGTGTTCCAATTGCTTTTTTTACTTCTTGCTTTTTTTCCCCTCACTACATCTTTATTGCCCACTATTCAATGAGCAAGACTCTTTATTTTAATAACTTACTTTCAACAACAGGCAAACAAAGATTCCTAATGATTTAGACTTCAGAAAAGTCATTGTCGCTTTCCTAAGCTGGCCATTAGTCATGGTTATGTAAGGGGGTGGAGAGAGACGGCTTTTTCCTTGGTAAACACAGAAGGTCTGATACGACAAAAGCTACCTGGTACTGAAAGTCACACTTATCTGCCAGCATCAGATTAGGCCTGGGGCGGTAACTCAATCCATGCTGTTGGCCTGTCCAATATATGACGTATATAACACAGCATGTTTGAAAACAAAAAATCTCTAGTGGTCTAACACTAATTCCTTAACAATCCATTCTTGTAGGTGCTCAGGCAGATAGAGAGGTATCATGGCACTTGCTCTATGCCAGTGTTTGGGGTTTCTGCTTGCGGTTGGTGGAGTTGCTGGTATTATAGCAGCTACTGTCATGAACCAGTGGAGCACCCAAGATCTTGAAAATAACCCAGTGACACAGACATTCAACTTCCAGGGCTTATGGCAAACCTGCGTAACAGACAGCTCTGGATACACTGAATGCCGCTCATATTTCACAATCTTGGGATTACCTGGTGAGACATTTTTATTTAATTATTTCCTTTGCCTTATTTTAGTTACTGATTAATACAACATTTAAAAGGCTTGAAAGAGTTAACGGATCTTTTACTGTATCCATATGCATTTATATTCTATATGATTTCTCATTTTAGTTTATAGAAAAATAAAGGTAATTTTATTTTGTAAAGCGCTTCTTAAACTGTTGGTACTATACCGTATAAAAATAATACAAACATTACGAAACACTGTACATGTTAACAGTACAGTGGCTCTTGTGGCAAAAAACATTCATATTTTTCTGCAATATTTTGGATCCATTGTGCTCAAGAACTATTTATCCAAAATAATTATCCTAAACGCTTTATGTTCTTTGATTTTAAATCTACCTGTAACTGGAATAATTTTTTTTGAACACCAAAAATTGTAATTTAAAATAGTTATTTAAAAAACAAAAAGTAAAAAAAAAGGTACTTAAAACGGGGTTTACATTGAGAAATATGCCTCTGCAGTATTGTTTACATTATTTTCTTTCTAAATCTACAAAGTTCAAATATACTTTATGCTAAACGTTGAGTAATACCTAAAAAAAACAGAGCACTAAAGCATTTAGTTTAGAAAGAAAAAACATGCAAATAATATGTTTATGTAAAAAATATTTAGATTCAAGCAAATAAATTAAATATTTACAACATGTAACAAAAATGTTGTGTTACTGATATTCTATCATGTTTGGATATTTTCTGAAAGTAGTGGTTTATTCCCTATTATTTACACAACAGTATTATTATATATTCATTTTAGTATAATTCAGTATTATGTAGCAATTCTAAATGCTAATATTTTTAAATGCAATATTTATAAACACTTATTGATATATGTTTTTTTTTATTTATCAATATAGCGCACTGTTGGCTGAACCAAAGTTTAACTGATCTTTCTATTTATAATAGTGTATAGCATCACATGCATACTGTACTACTGCATATATACATTGTCTTCCATTTGCACAGTGAAACAGCTTGCTTTGATTTAGTGCTCCTGATGTGCATGTAATATTTCCCTGATGGATCTGTTTAGTGGTTATGAGTAAATTAAGCTATCCATGCTGTTGGTCTCATTTAGCTACATAATACAATGAACCCTCACTGATGTCTTACAACATCGGTAGGTATTTATTCCAACTGAAGGAAGATCATACATGGGCATCAGTATAATGCTGAACAGTATTCCTAAATACTGCGCGGAAGGATTTAAGAATCGCCATTAACCGTACACAATCGAGGTGATTCTCATAAGAGTATAAACCCTACAGAGTGGTGCAGGCCAAACCCATTTACCTAATACCTAAATTATTTATGCATTATTTATGTCATTGGAAAAATCTTACAGTCATACAAATGACTGTGCTGTATGAATATCATATTATGGTAATAGCGTTACTATTGCTAACATCACCACTGTCGCCTATACCAGTGATAGTAAAAATAATAATTAAATAATACAAGCATTGTGGATGTCAAATAAATTATCTGTAAATCAGTAATAGCCACAATAAAATATAACTAAGAACATAAAAACAAATATACCTATATGTTTAAATTACATTAACAACAGATATAAAAATTGGCCAGGCATTTGTTAATTCTTCAGTTAAAACTGATAAGTGCATTTTCATATACTATATGCTAAAAAATGAAATACCTACAGTACAGTCTTATGGGGGTCTCATGTGACAATGATCAATGTTTAAAATCTCAAGCTCTGTAGTGGCCTAGCAGTTGAATACCAGCCTTGTTTCAGAGCTAGGGATGAGCAGAACACCCCCCTGTTCGTTTCGCACCAGAACATGCGAACAGGAAAAAAGTTAGTTCGAACACACGAACACCGTTAAAGTCTATGGGACACGAACATGAATAATCAAAAGTGCTAATTTTAAAGGCTTATATGCAAGTTATTGTCATAAAAGTGTTTGGGGACCCGGGTCCTGCCCCAGGGGACATGGATCAATGGAAAAAAAAGTATTAAAAACGGCCGTTTTTTCGACAGTCTGACAGCAAAATGACATTTCAAAGGAAAAAAAGTAATTTAAAACTACTCGCGGCTATTGCATTGCGGGTCCGACGATACACATAGAAGTTCATTGATAAAAACAGCATGGGAATTCCCCACAGGGGAACCCCGAACCAAAAAAAAAAAAGATGTGGGGGGTCCCCCTAAATTCCATACCAGGCCCTTCAGGTCTGGTATGGATATTAAGGGGAACCCCGGCCAAAATTTAAAAAAAAATGATGTGGGGGTCCCCCTAAATTCCATACCAGACCCTTTGGGTCTGGTATGGATTTTAAGGGGAACCCCGTGCCAAAAAAAAAAAAAGGCGTGGGGTCCCCCCAAAAATCCATACCAGACCCTTATCCGAGCACGCAACTTGGCAGGCCGCAAGAAAAGAGGGGGGGACGAGAGAGCGCCCCCCCTCCTGAACCGTACCAGGCCACATGCCCTCAACATTGGGAGGGTGCTTTGGTGTAGCCCCCCAAAACACCTTGTCCCTATGTTGATGAGGACAAGGGCCTCATCTCCACAACCCTGGCCGGTGTTTGTGGGGGTCTGCGGGTGGGGGGCTTATCGCAATCTGGAAGCCCCCTTTAACAAGGGGAACCCCATATCCCGGGGGATCTGGGGGTCAGAAATAGTTTTTGACAATTCCTTTATTTAAATGCTTCTTCTTTCTTCTTTATTCTATCTTCCTTCATCTTCTTCTTCTGGTTCTTCTGGTTCTTCCTCCGGTGTTCTCGTCCAGCATCTCCTCCGCGGCGTCTTCTTCCCTTCTTCTCCTCGGGCCGCTCCGCATCCATGATGGCATGGAGGGAGGCTCCCGCTCTTCTCTTCATCTTCTTCTCTTCTTAATCTTCTTTTCTTCTTCTCTTCTTCTTCATGGTGGGAGGCTCCTGCTGTGTGACGCGTCTCCTCTTCTGACGGTTCTTAAATAACGGGGGGCAGGGCCACCCGGTGACCCCGCCCCCCTCTGACGCACAGTGACTTGACGGGACTACCCTGTGACATCACGGGGAATGCCACAGGGATTTAAGAACCGTCAGAAGAGGAGACGCGTCACACAGCGGGAGCCTCCCACCATGCCAGCATGGATGCAGAGCGGCCCGGAGAAGAAGATGAAGAAGAGAAGAAGATGAAGAAGAGAAGAAGATGAAGAGAAGAGCGGGAGCCTCCCCCCATGCCATGGGTGTGGAGTGGCCCGAGGAGAAGAAGATATAAGATGCCGCGGAGGAGATGCTGGACGAGAACACTGGAGGAAGAACCAGAAGAGCCAGAAGAAAAAGTAGA
Organism: Lithobates clamitans; assembly: GCA_037952925.1. Taxonomy (NCBI): domain Eukaryota; kingdom Metazoa; phylum Chordata; class Amphibia; order Anura; family Ranidae; genus Lithobates; species Lithobates clamitans. Next base: position 1,264,036 of record JBBGZY010000876.1, read on the forward strand.
AGATGAAGGAAGATAGAAGAAAGAAGAAGCATTTAAATAAAGGAATTTTCAAAAACTATCTCTTGTCATTTTTAACAATTTTCACAGTTTTTTAGTGAAATGGTACCATTTCACACGGAGGGCCGGGATCTGGGGGTCCCCTTGATAAGCCCCCCACCCGCAGACCCCCACAACCACCGGCCAGGGTTGTGGGGATGAGGCCCTTGTCCTCATCAACATGGGGACAAGGTGTTTTGGGGGGCTACCCCAAAGCACCCTCCCAATGTTGAGAGCATGTGGCCTGGTACACTTCAGGAGGGGTGGCCGCTCTCTCATCCCCCCTCTTTTCCTGCAGCCTGCTAGGTTGCGTGCTCAGATAAGGGTCTGGTATGGATTTTTGGGGGGACCCCACACCATTTTTTTTTTAATTTTGGCGCAGGGTTACCCTTAAAATCCATACCAGACCTGAAGGGTCTGGTATGGAATTTAGGGGGACCCCACGTCATTTTTTTTTTTAAATTTTGGCCGGGGTTCCCCTTAATATCCTTACCAGACCTGAAGGGCCTGGTGTGGAATTTAGGGGGACCCCCACGTCGTTTTTTTTTTTTAATTTTTGTTCGGGGTTCCCCTGTGGGGAATTCCCATGCCGTTTTTATCAATGAACTTCTATGTGTATTGTCGGACCGGCAATGCAATAGCCGCGAGTAGTTTTAAATGACTTTTTTTCCTTTGAAATGTCATTTTGCTGTCAGATTGTTCTAAACACGGGAAACATGCGCCCCTTTACAGGCATACTATAGACACCCCCCAGCTACGAAATTTAAAGGGATATTACACTTTTATTGTATGACTTATTGCATTATTAAAATCACTGCTCCTGAAAAAACGGCCGTTTTTAAAACTTTTTTTGCATTGATCCATGTCCCCCGGTGCAGGACCCAGGTCCCCAAACACTTTTTATGACAATAACTTGCATATAAGCCTTTAAAATTAGCACTTTTGATTTCTCCCATAGACTTTTAAAGGGTGTTCCGCGGTATTCGAATTTGCCGCAAACACCCCAAATTGTTCGCTGTTCGACAAACTTGCGAACAGCCGATGTTCGAGTCGAACATGAGTTCGACTCGAACTCGAAGTTCATCCCTATTCAGAGCCTAAGCAACCTCTCAGTTCCAACTCCAGGCAGCTCAAGAAACCATCTCTTAAGGGCCTCCAGTTTTCTTGCTTTTGTCTCAAAAGCCCATAATTCTTTCTGTTTTATTTTCAATAGATATTGTTTTTTAAATGTGTTTCTTAGTAATGTCCTTCTCATCCTTCTGCCAAGTGCCCCCAGTGGATGCAGCTTACGGAAGTCAAGAAGGCCTCATGCGTTTGTTTTATTACATCTAAAAATTGGGGGCACTGGTTTTGACCCATTTGAATCCTTTCATCATTTTAGTGCATTGATTATCATTCTGGGCCATGCTGAGTACTAGTGGCCCTCTTCCAGGGATATCCTAAGCACTTGAAATACCGTATTAGGGGCATAGTGTGAAAAAGTAAATTTTATCAGATACAAGCTGATGTAATTGAAAACTCTCTTTCACTGTAATGCCCCACCCTGAATCTGTGGTAGATCACTTTTCTAGAGGCAATTTGGAGCCATGTTGCTGGCCCTTAGGAGGTGATATTGCTGCCTCCTTAATGCCTATATATTTTTTTTTTTACCCAATGAGGATTTTAAATTGAATTACCAGGCCACAATGGCAGGTCAAACGTTTGGCACACAGTTGCAGCGCGGTCTCATTGAGTTCAATAGGCCAGTTTGACAAGCTGTTACAGTTAAGAAACTTGACATACTGAGTTTGTCTTACCCTTAGACCCATGCAAAACAAATGGAAATCATTGCCAGTGACATGCTCATAAAGTGATGCAGTCTCTTAGCAGCATTAACACAAAGTTTTTTTGCTTTTCAGAAGTCCCATTATAGAAGATTTTTTTTAATACTTTCAAGGTTAGTTGAAGTTTAACAATGTTACAGAGTGCGTACTATTATGTATAGAAATCACATAAAGAGTAAAATGGCATAACAACTAGATATTGTGTTTGGCGGTAATGGTATTGCGCATAAGTGTCTCAGGTGTGAAAGTGAGATCGTACCACAGCAATAGCAACACAATGGTATGTAAGCTCGTATTACACCTATTATCAGGGTGAGCCTGTAGTTAAGTCAATCACAATCTATATAGTTTATCCGTTTGCAGAAGCACTCTTTTCATTACTCTTGAAATGTTCCATAGCAAATGCTAAAAGGAAAGGACTAAACAGTGGTGAGAGAATATAGAGATAAAGGTTAGAATAATGACAGGGGGAGTTTGGATCGGTTTCAAAAGGCGGATGTGGAGTTAAACACGTAAGTTTCCGTTGTGCCCCACCCAGTGATGCTTGGTACTCTTGCCATAGCGGAGGGCCCTAGGGCTGGCTGGGTGCGAGTAGGTGTACTTTAGCTTATCTGCTCAACAATTGTGAGGTATTTATTATAATTTACCTGCCTGCTTTCAGTTCTTTGTAACCATCAGAGTAGCGTAATTCAAACCAAGGTGACCAAGTTTTGTGGTATCTGTCCACCCTATCGGTGGCTTGTGCTAGCGTCTCTTCCATTTCACATATCTCAGCTACCCGAGCCAGCCACTCCGACACAGAAAGCACTCGTGTAGTTCTCCAGAGGGTTGGTATCAATGCCTTAACTGCATTCAGCAGGTGTTTAGTCAAAGAATTTTTGTAGTATTTAAGTGGGAAGTTTGAGATGTGTAGAAGACAACAGGCAACATTGAGCACCATCTTGGTCTCTGTGATGTGTTTGATTTGTTCCCTGACCTGACTCCAAAATGAAGCCAAGGGAGGGCAGTGTCACCAAATGTGCACAAGGCTACCCATGTCATTTGAACATCTCCAGCATGTGCTTGGAGTCTGAGCATTCCATATGTGAAGTTTTGCCGGTGTGGCATAGTAGTCAGCCAGTAATTTGTATGACGTTTCCTGTGTCTTGGTGCTAATTGAGCACTAATGTGTGAGTATGCAAGCCTTTTTCCATTAATTGTCCATTATGGTCACTCCAAGTGCTTTAGACCAGTGATTTCTGAATCTTTCCTCGGCATTAAGGTTTGTGTACTGTAGCCATGTGTATGCCATAGAAGTCACCTTCCGTAGATGTTTGCCCTCGGCACAGATCTGTTCTAGTTCTGTCAACTGTCTGTTGTAATTGCCTTGTTTAACTGTTCTGTTCATATAGCTACGCAGTTGGACGTACGTCCATAGTGGTAGATTTGGGAGTCCACTGTACCTTTTCAGTGCCACATAATCCTTGAGCTGTTCTTTGTGGAAACACTCACCCGCTAGTACGTGCTAGTTAGTTGTCTGGTGGAGTAGTAGGTTGTTCTTGATCCCAGGGGGGAAGTCTGGGTTGTCATATGTCGGTGTTAGGGGGCTAAGTAAGGAGGTTATCTCGGGATGTTTTGCAACTTCTCTGCAGGCCATCAACGTGGTCCTCGTCAGTGGGTGTAGTTGTAATAATTGTTTGTGTGGGAGTCTTGGGTTCCATGGTGAAAAAAGTAATGGGAAGGGGCTCAGATCAGTCTCTAAGGGCACTCAGTCTTTAGTGTCCCCGTGGCAGTGCCAGTCTGCTATTCTTGTTATGTGTGAAGCCAGGTAATACTACTTAAAATCGGGGAGTCCCATCCCCCCATTTCCTTCGGTCTGGTCAGTAGGGCAAACCTGATCCTGGGCCTTTTGTGTGACCACAAGAATAGCAGGAGGATTGAGTGTTATTATTTGAAAAACCTTTGGGGAATTTTAACCGGTAGTGCGTGTAGTAGGTATAACAACCTGGGTAGGATGACCATTTGCAGTATGGCAACCCTCCTGAACCAGGAAAAATAGCCAGCGTACCATAGTTTTAAGTCTTTTTTTATCGTCTGGAGTAGCGGTGGGAATTTTGAGTCGTAAATCAGGGGCAGCTCAGGGGTCAGCCATACTCCTAGATACTTAAGTGCTGTGCTCTCCCATTTGAAGGGGCAGTTTTCTTGCGTCTTAGCTAGGTTTGCTGCAGATAAATTGATGTTCATAGCCTCAGATTTAGATTTATCTTGACATTGGAGCAAGGAAAGTGGGACTTTAATTGAAGCACCTGGTAGCAAAGGATAATTTGGTTGAACAAGAGGAATTTTATTGATATAATAATGTAAACATACATGAATTGTTGGTGTCAGGTGCATAATAACACAATAGTAGCAATAACCATAATGATAACAAAAATGTCTCAAAATGTAGCACCTGGAGTGGGAGGTAGAAGAATAGACATAATAGAGAGCAGTAAACAGTTTAAATGGCAGTAATATCTCGATGGAGACCATAATAAAATTCCATAGTTCAACCCAGACCAAATTGAATAAAATCATCATTGCGAGATAATGCTTGCAGGACCTATGGCCTCACTAGACCTGTTGAGGTAGATATTGTATAGTAGCTTAAAATGAGTATAGATAGGTAAGGACACAGCATCAAATAGCTCTACGCCTTTCGTGGCTGATACGTCACTTATCAGGAGCATGCACGTGGTAATCTAAAATAAAAGAATATATGTGAGATGAACAGTAGTAGTTGTAGACCTAGGCAGGGGTAGGATGACACCCCCAATAGCACCAAGGTGCATACTTATGACTGCATATGACTGCATAGCTCTGAAGAAGAGGGGACTCTCCCCTCGAAGCGCGTTAGCGGATTGCAGCGTCTGTGCGTTCCTCCACGACCCCTGGAAGGTTTTCGCTCATCCCAAATCGAAGACTGTCTACTGGTGCGATTTTATGCTGTGCCTCCTCCACTAATCGCTTGTGAGTCACTTCTTTTATTATTTTTAATTTAATAAATGTTTTAAAGTTAATGCACAAGGCTGGTGCGCCCTTGTCTTCTTTTTGTTTCGGTTTCTACTAGGATCCCCATCCTTGAGGGCAGCAAGGCCTATGTTTATGTACTATACTTGGTGATCCACCTGTGCGCAGGAGGTACTTTTTTCTCTCTTTTGCTATTGTAGGTCTACAACTACTACTGATCATCTCACATGTATTCTTTTATTTTAGATTACCACTTGCATGCTCCTGATGAGTGGCATATCAGCCACGAAACACGTAGAGCTATTTGATGCCGTGTCCTTACCTATCTATACCCATTTTAAGTCACTATACAATATCTACCTCGACAGAGCTAGTGAGGCCATAGGTCCTGCAGACATTACCTCGCAATGATGATTTTATCCAATTTGGTCTGGGTTGAACTATGGAATTTTATTATGGTTTCCATCGAGATATTACTGCCATTTAAACTGTTTACTGCTCTTTATTATGTCTATTCTGGTACCTCCCACTCCAGTGGCTACATTTTGAGACATTTTTGTTATCATTATGGTTATTGCTACTATTGTGTTATTATGTACCTTATACCAACAATTTATGTATGTTTACATTATTATATCAATAAAATTCCTCTTGTTCAACCAAATTATCCTTTGCTACCAGGTGCTTCAATTAAAGTCCCACTTTCCTTGCTCTCTTCCTTTTGAGTTGTGGAAATGAGTCGCGATGGCCTCTGTCGTTATGTCAAGTGTTCCATCTGGTCTTTTGATGCCCATGATATTCTTGGAGATATTGGGTTCTCGTAATGCCCTAGCGAGTAATCTGCCCGATTTATCTCCTGCCTCATAGTATATCTTCTTTTTGAAGAAGATTAGGCGTTTCGTTTTTGTTTCTAGTGTCTGTTGCAGTGCTTTCCTTGCCTCTATTAGTTCTGTGGCTGTTTTTTTAGTCAGGGATTGTTTATGTTTCGTCTCTAGTTGGGAGACTGTATCCGTTAATCATTTAATTTCTGTTTCCTGTTGTCTTTTTCGTAGGGCACCCATTTTCATCAGTTCCCCCCTTACAGAGCACTTGTGCGCTTCCCATACCATTAAGGGCTCTGCTTCTGGGACTTCATTAAGTGTGAAGAAGTCTTTAAGTGATGTTGTAATTTTGGGTAGTACGTTTGGATCCGTCAGAAGAGAAACATTTAACCTCCAAGTGTGTGTGTTAGCCCTGGGTGTGATAGGAACTACTGTCAGCGATATAGGGGCATGGTCTGATATGGACTGGATACCTATCTGTGCTTCCATCACTTTGAATAGATCTCTCTGGGATATGAACAGGTAATCTATGCGGGAGTAGCGGTTATGTGGTATGGAGTGAAAGGTGAAGTCCCTCTCGTCCAGGTAGAGGAATCGCCAGGTTTCAGATAATTGTACTGAGTGTAGGAGGGATTTAATTCAGTTCAGAATCTTATATGTAATGTTGGTCTTCACAGAAGATGTGTCAGCGAAATGATTTAGAGGGACATTGAAATCCCCCCCCAAAATGAGGCAGCCCGACGTGAACCCTTGGAGTGCCCATATCATTCTTTGACAGAAAGTTACATGGGCCGAATTGAGGAAGTAACATTTGCTAGGTTAAGGGGTGTGCCCCCATAATTGCCCTTGAGAAAGATGTATCTGCCCTCCAGGTCCATCAGGCAGTCTGTCAGAGTGAAGGGGGCTTCTCTGCTAATCAAGATCGAAACTCCTTTCGATTTGGCGGAGTCATTTGTGGCATGAAATGCCTCAGTAAAGAATGAATTTGTCAGTCTTGGGATCTGGTTGGTCTTGAAATGAGTCTCTTGCAGGAGAGCAAAGTGCGGCCTACCTTTCTTGAGTTCTCTTAAAAGTGTAACCCTTTTTTCCGGTACATTCAGCCCTCTTACATTGTGTGATATGACTGTGGGGCCTCGCCCCAGTGAGGAGTAAGCCATCTGGAGAACTCACATAAGCGAAGATCTGATCTGTGCCTGAAAGATAAAGCTTGAGGCCAATCATGTTTGTGTTTTGTGTTTCATGTTTTTTGATGCCCATTTATCACGGGAGGAGAGAGGAAATCTGTTCAGGCTTCCTTCAGCGCGGGGAGAGCAAATTCTTGGTACCATTCCGGGAGAGCTATGGGGTCCAGATTCAGGGATTCGTAGAAGCCTGGTAAATCTGCCGGAGTTCATAGGACATGTTGCTTGCCTGCTTGGGTGACAATGAGGGCGAAGGGGAAGCACCACGTGTACTTCAGGTCATTTTCACTGAGCTTGTCCAGCAGGGGGCGAGTGCCATTCAGTTACTAAAAGTTATCTGTGAGAGGTCTTGGAACAGCATAATGGGTCCCCATTGAAAATAATTGCTATCGTTTCTCCGTGCTTTAGTCTTTATGGCTTCTTTTAGTTGGAAGCTTTGCAGGCAACAGATGATGTCCCTGGGAGGGGCAATATCAGGTCCTTTGGCTCTGAGGACTCTGTGAGCCCACACAAATTCAATTTCAATGCCCTCCTGTCTCTCTAAGAGGCTGTTAAACACTCTCTGCAGGGCAGGGATGATTTGGGCTGTGTCCACAGATTTGGGGATCCCTCTCACTCTAATGTTGTTCCTCCTGCCCCTGTTGTCCATGTTTTCTAAATGCCTGTTTACTTCTATTAAGATTGAGGAGTGGGATATCACTATGTTCTCCAGTCTGTGCAGTCTCCTATCCCTGTGTTTCTCAGTTGTCTCCACTGCAGCTAACTTTTCCATAAGGACCAGCAAGTTATATTTAATGTCCATTATGGCTGCAGAGAAGGTGGATTTGATGTCGGCTGCAAAGCCTGACATGTCAGCGTAAGTCAGGGGATGGTTTGTCTGTTTGTATCCCCTACCTGTGTCCTCCGCTTCAGATTGCGAGTCCTCGCTGAAGTCCTCCTCCTCCCTCTGTGTCTGCTCCATTTTGTTCCCAGCCATGCTGCCACAGGAGGCCGACTGTGGTTTGAACAGTTTCAGTATGTTCCTGGCTGAGGAGGTAGCTGTGTTGTGCCTGGAGCGGATCTGCGGGTCTGGTCAAGCTTTTTGCCCATTTGATATGCACCAGGTAACAGGCTGCAGGCCAAGTTCCTTCACAGAGCTCTGCTAGTGAACATCCAACTCCATTGCGCGCCAAGCCAAGCCCCCTATAGAAGTTTTATTTACCTGTTTATGTCACTGTTTCGGATGGGGAGCATCCATTATAACCTTAGATTCCCTGCTGACTGAACCAAGTTTTCCTCTAGAATTGCCCAGGATTTGGCACAACCCACTTGCCCACAATACTGACTAGTTTCCAGTTCCTAATGATGAAATCATACCCACAACATGATGCCACAACCATCATACTTAAATATAGGGCTGGTAATAAGCAGCTGTGGTTTTCTGCCCAAGATAGAGTTGTGCTAGGATCAAAAATTCCAAATTTGTAGTTTTCCATGTTTGCTGTGTTTTACACGGGCCTATTGACAAACTCCAGATGGATTTGAAATAATTTTTACTTATAAATAGCTTTCTGCACATCACTCTTCCATAAAGTCCAGCTACGTGACTCATCTAGCTTAGTTGGAGAACTGGGCTGTTCTGCCTTCTCAGCTGTTGATGTCCTTTAAAGTTACCTTTGGCCTTGCGGTTGATTCTTTGGCTAATTTCTTACTTACCTGATGCCATTTATTGAATTGCTTACTCTAGGCAGAGTTATGGTAATGCTATGATCTCAATATTTTTTAAGAACTGAGTTAATAGAAATCTGATCTGAGAGGAATTCCAGGGCTTTCATTCCTTGCCTTCAATTAATAATATTAGTTGTTTGGATGCCTCCTTTTTTAATATGTTGGTCACTAACCCTGAAAAAAAACATGCAAATTACAAAGCCAGAAACCCTGATCTGCATACCTGGTTCAGGTCTGAGCTTAAGATAGTATTAAAGTAATTGGATAAAGTTGGCAGCCAGGCATCTAGCATTTTTATTAGGAAAGGTCAGCAATGGCAGACCTAATATTCTGTCAGCCTAGCAGAACTGAAGTCCTCGAATATTCACTACAGTGATGCAATGTCCACGACGTCCCTCCATGTACTGACATCTTTGCTCAGTCTTCTTCTGGGTTCAGGATCTTGATTGACCAGCCAGGGATGACTTATCTCTGGTGTACACACAGGGGAGTTAATTTATCCCTGTATCAGGATGATGCATATCCAATTGAGACTTTTCAGTTTTTTTACTTGTAAGTACCGTAATTAAAAAAACAAAACAGTGTAACTACTAAAAGAAATTCATACCAACTAATTAATTTTAGCCTTAATTAATTAAGAACTTTCAGAATATTGAAAGATAATTAATCATTGGTTGCTGTTTATTTTTGCATTTTAATATTGCTTTTTGGTCTATAAATCAGAACCAAAAACAGATTAGACACAGGAGGCATCAACTCAAATACATGAAACTAAATGAGTGCAAAAAAAACAGGAAGCAGATCATATGCAATCTATTGTGAGATGTATAGGTGTGTTCCAATGTGCAATGTTTCATAAAACAGAGAACACTCCTACAATTTTGTGTTTTTTCTTGTTCATAAGATAACATTATCTCTTTGTTTCTCCGTCTTACTTAGGAACAGTGTTTTTGATACAGTATACTGTAACCCTGTAAGTTTCTTTATGAATGCCAGCTATTCCCTGAAAATGTTTTCTTTAGCTTTCAACTTCTATTGTTAACATGTAGAAGAGTTTATTGTTTTTTAACTGCTTCCCGACCAGCCGCCGCAGTTATACTGCAGCAGGTTGGCTCCCCTGCTTGAGTTGTTGTAGCTATACGTCAGCTCGCGGGGTCGGGATAGCAGGCGGAGCGCGCGTGCCCGCTGCACAGCGGGGGTGCCAATGCTCATGGCTGATGGTCGTGATGACCGCCGGCCACAAGTGATCATGAGCAGGAGACACAGAACAGGGAGGAGTGTGTGTAAACACACACTTCCCTGTTCTGTTCTGAGATCAGTGACAGATCGTTTGTTCCTATTAGCTAGAAACCACGATCCGTCACTTCCTCTAGTCAGTCCCCTCCCCCTTCTGTTAGAATCACCTCCCAGGGAATGCAGTTACCCAGGAAGGGTTTACATCTACTGCCCAGCTCTTATCTAAGTCATAGTAATGAATTAAAACACTTTTATTTAACCAACTATTGATACACCATTGTATTTTTGATTTCAGTTTATGTGCATTTTTTAGATGACTTGAATGAATAGCCTGCCACCTCATTTCAATGAGATTGCAGAAAGGACTTTGTTATTTTAAAATGTGGAATTTCTTTAACTTGAGATGATGTTGTGTGGAAATATTTCCATGTTTTGGATCATTGTCATGTCTGTGACCTAACTTCATTTGAGTTTTTAAAACACACACACGTCCTGATATTCTGCTGCAGAAATTCCTGATGAAAATTGGATTTCTTTGGTTCCATATATATTTCTAACCTGTGATGCTCTAAGGCAGCTAAGTAGCCCTACGTCATTATATTGTTGCCATTTGGTTTTAAAACTTGTGCTATGTTTAAATATTAGTATCAAGGGTTTTTTCTTCAAAACATATTGCCCTGCACACTTATCATGAATTCACAATTTTTGTCATCTGACCATAGACCATTCCAGTAGGGCAGTGAAACACCCATGAGAATTGTACAAACTGATAAATATATATATATATATATGCAAAAATGCAAGGCTACTGTCTAATCTTGATTGGTTATACCCAGTAAACTATTAGACATATTAGGCATGTCAAATTTTTACATGTACTCTAAATTCAGAAAGACATCACAAAAGGTTCAATTCACGCAGCTTTAACACCGTGAAAATAATCTTTATTTTAGTGACATGGCAGTAATTTTCAAATCTTGTTGGGCTCAGCTGAAAATAACTGACACTTTTGAAATTAGGCATCTTTATTCTGACATGTTAGCTTTGTGCTTTGCAACTAAAGTGTTAATGCGATCTTAAAAGGCTCCCTAAACATTGCATCTACCAGTTTTGGTGCGGTGAAAGGTTAGGACCCCTGTTAGGCTTCCATTACTGAGTCCATTCTAGGCAAATTATCTCTCTCCATTTGTCCTAATCACTATTATCATTACAACTGAAAGTGAGAGAAAAATTCTGAGTTGTTACCAGAACAGGACATTTGTTGTGGTGACAATTGTCTAATTGGGGGATTTACTCATGGTGGATTTCCCCTTACCACCAGGTGTGTCTAAGAAGGAAGGGCAGTCTCTTGAATGGGAGCAAGATGAGAAAATTAGTGGACAGGGGTTTTAACTATTCCCTATTCCATCAATTGGAAAAAAAAATTAGATATATTTGTCATGGAATAAACCAGTCATGGGAAATACAAAAGTTGTTATTGCAGACCACCATCTGAAAATGGTAGCTGGCAGCCTGTCATACTTTTAGTGGCATGGGATAAATACACATGTGACATCAGAACTTCTGATTTGTCTAATTATTTCATGTCAAAGTACTAAAGCCAAAGGATCAGCAATGCAACCAGGCAAATTTCAGAAAGGGGTTTAGCATTAAAATTAGATATTTTTTTCTAAAGCTAAAATTTTTAATCCAATATTTATGGGCACCTTTAGTAAGTTTAGAATACATTGGTAAGGTACAAGTACAATAAGGTACATTGTAAATATAAATGTAAATGTAGAAATGTTGGGCAGAGAAAAAACCAGCTTTACCTCATCTGGCCAGGTAAAATTGGGCAACACTCATGTGTCTATAAGCACTCCCCAACATTTCTAGGACATGCCAACGCTAAGACTTCTCAAAATAGGTCATTTATATACTATATACTGTATATGTTAGACAAAAGAGTTGATCACACACAGAAACTGGTGGTGAGAGAAACTAATGATGCCATAGGCTAGTGGCAGTGATATCACTTCCCTTCGCTTTTATGTGTCATGTGAAACTTGTCCACACTACCCACATTAAGGGCGAAACTGTGATATCTTATGAAAACATACTGAGTAAACAAAGCAGGGACAAAAAAAAAAGGTGGTTATAATTGTCCTTCAGAATGGGACTCTAGTAGAGCAGAAGCAACAGAAGCAGCAGTCAACACAGCCAGCTGGGACCTGCAACAACTTTCAATCATGTCGGTCACAATGTGCCAAACGATGGGCTTCATTGTCTCAGCCCTGGGTTTTGCTGGAATCATTGCAGCCACAGGACTGGATATGTGGAGCACACAAGACCTCTATGATAATCCAGTGACTGCTATATTCCAGTACCAAGGCTTGTGGAGAAGTTGTGTCAGACAGAGCTCAGGATTAACAGAATGTCGACCCTACTTCACCATTCTTGGACTACCAGGTTAATTTACTCTCTAAATTGCATATTCTGCTACTGTATTTACATAATTGTGTGTATATGTGTGTATTTCCTTCCTCATCTAAGAATGATTTATTTTAGGAAAGATTTATATTATATAATTACGATTATTTTTTGTTTATAGTGACAAAAATAGTAATATTCATAATAAATATTATTTTTACTATAATTAAAATAGTTTAATTTTACTTATTGATGCAGTTTTAACATATTTAGCTCTTTGGGGTATATTATAAAGTAGTGAAGTTAACACTTGCATAACATTCATGTAGGTGAATCACTCACTGTAATTTAAAACACATGCACTAGGAAAATAAACCCATGGTGAATATTTAGTAAATGTCACATTCACTGATTTATAATGATACCCCTACTTATTCTTACATGGATCAGTGATTAAGAATTATTGTAATTTAATTAATCTAGATTATGAATAATTGTCATTAAACATTCATAGGTTTTTGTAGCGATAAATTGCTCTCCATTTTAGAAATTCGCTTGCACACACTGGGGTTGATTTACTAAAACTGCAGAGTGCAAAATCTGGTGCAGCTCCTAACTTCAGTTTGTTTAATTAAGCTTTGACGAAAAACCTGGAAGCTTTCTATGCAGAGCTGCACCAGATTTTTCACTCTTCAGTTTTAGTAAATCAACTCCACCGTCTCTGCCTTATATTAATTGTTCAGGATTTAACTTTCAAATCACAAGTTTCTACTTAAGTGTGGTTGAAGGTTATTGGCATACTTGAGCCCTGGCTGTGGAATGGGGAAAGACTACTTCATATCTCTTCAAACTGTTATCAGGATAAAATTCTCTGTGTAGAAAAGCAAAGACATTATACACAACATATTTTTTCTCCATAGCTTTTGCTCTATGTTTTGTAAATGGGTCAATGGCTTTCAGTATGTGAGGGCTGATAAAACCTCCCCCCCAACTGTGAACCTGGCCTTTTGTTTTCCAAAGGCAGAACATATCTTATCAGCCTTGATTCAGGTGTACTGGCTTTTATCAGCAATTTCCTTTTAGTTATGCATGATTTCTTTGCCACCCACACCCTGTTGATGAATAATGGGTTTTGAATAAAGAAATAATGAGCTTCAGTTTGCATGCATATCTTTATTTAGAAATATTTAAATATTTTATGGTTTTACTAGGATGCTGCATGGTATTGGAGAATAAACATATTTTTCTTGTTGAAGAACTTCTGTTGGGTTAAATACTGACATTGAATTATAATGTCACTCTTTGTACTTGGTTCTAATTGACTATGCTTATTAGTCAGGATCTGGTCTTGTTATTTACAAAACATAAGTGGTCTCTTAATATAAATTTTTTACTATGGAATTTTACTTAGAAGTAAATTAATTAAATTGGTTTTCTCCATATTTCCATAAATAAAACAAGCCATATCCTTGGCCATAGCTTAAGAGATGTAAATTAAATTTTTTAAACTTTCTACTAGTTTATTCATTTACAGCTTTAGCAAATCAGTGCAAATATTGCAAATGATGTCATTAATATGCATTTAAAACTGTATTGATTAGTTAATTTAGTAATGTATCATTCAAAAGATAACATAATAACATAAACTGCTACATTAAAAATTTAAACAAGATCCTAAATTTATTAGAAAATATAAATTGAGCCCATCATGATTTTAGAATTATCTAGAAGTGCATACAAGAAAGTCATATTATGAGGGAAAAATAAACACTAATAATAATATGAATTCTTCATCTCTCTCCCGCAGCAATGTTCCAGGGAGTCAGAGCATTGATGATTGTAGGGATTGTTCTAGGAGCAATCGGTTTGCTTATAGCAATTTTTGCCCTAAAATGTATCAGAATCGGAAACATGGAAGACGCTGCCAAAGCCAACATCACTCTTACATCTGGAATATTGTTCATCGCAGCAGGTGAGCTACTCCTTCTTTGGTTCTACATTTCTACTTTTAGTCTGGGAGATCTACAAAAAGTCTGTTGCACAGTAAGTTATATTTGCTACTCGCTGTTGGATTCCAAGAACTACTCCATAGAAACCATGGCTCTATGAAGTTGGGCTATATTTGCACTATACACCAGAAGTTCTGGATGTGCAGTTTGGTTGTTTGGGGTGTAAAGGAATAAACTGCATGGCTCCAATCCTGAAATGAGAAATAATCTTATTTTTGGGATATGCGATAGCTAAGACATGCAATACCTTCTATTTCTGTTTACTAGCATATGCATTGATTCAGTTGGAGGGCTTTTCTATTCCTTTAGTCCCCTCTCACTATACCCTGTACAATATACAGTATCAGTGTACAGTCATATACTGTAGACTGTAGTAAACTTGCTTTGACATCATTATATTGCACTGGATAGTTAGATTTATTTCAAACTGACTGGGTGTTCATTTGAAATATCCATCTGGTGCTAAGAATTTTAAAAACAGAAATGATCAATTTAGCATCAAATCCTGAATATATATATACATAAGTATATTTAAAGTAAATAAGTATGTTATTAAAGCAGCCAGAAATCTCAGCAACATCAACTAAAACAAACTCTATTTTAAAGTTTAAATAATATATTTGATCAACCAAGTAAATATTGACTCACACTACAAATGTACGTTAAAATCAAGGACTGGAAATATCTGACACAGCTTTCAGAGCACACGAGAAAACATGTTAATTGAAAGGGAAAAAAAAAACAGAGGTAAGGGAAAAATACAGGGTACTTGTTGAAAAATGTTAGTGTAATAAATTAGGATTAGCAACACCAGTTTCCACTTCTTTGGCTGGTCTGGTTAAAATGTATAATAGTTTTTTCATGGTATTTTATCCCCACTTAAAAATGCATCATATGTATTTATAAGAAAATACTGTAGGGAATTAAAAGAAGAATGCCATTCATTCACCAATAAGTTAGAGGTAAGAATGTCTGAGAGACATTCTTGCTTCAGGCAATACATAAGTATCTCTATTAGGCTTCTTTTATCGAAACCTAATGGAGTAACGGTCTTATACAGCCTGTATTGCCTCACACCACCCAGTTAGATTTAACTACCGTATATATGTTCCAACTGTAATTTGCCAGTGCACGTTTGGATTCAATTGATGACACCATTGAGGCACCACTTCATAGGTTCTCAGAACACTTGATAAATATAGGTGACAGGTTCTTTGCAAAGGGGGAACTATATTGGTGTCAGGTCAATTTTATTTTATTTAATTGTATGTCTATATGTTTATTAAATTGATTTTCTTTCTTTTTTTTATTTATATATATATATTTATGTTTTAAAAGTAAATGTTTAATGCAAGGTGCACCCATGAAACTATGGCCACAGAGCTCTGTGGGAATTCTAAACAAACATGGCACAGCAAAAGCTGGTTACTTTTAAACTCTCTCTCTCTAATTATAACCTTGTTAGCCCTCCTCTAAGGAAGTGAGCTATTCCCCTGACTTATTCAGTTGTGTATGTAAATATAAGCTTGACCTAGTATCTTTCATAAAAGCAGCTTAGGATAGCCTGGAAAACACAGGAAGAAAAGTGTAAATGTCCATCTGCTTGCTGAAAATGGAAATACAAAATATCAACATGAAATAATTTTTATACAAAAAAGTATATTCATGTCAGTCCTGATTAATAAATAAAGAAAATAAACAAACTACAAAACATTTTATTTAGTACAGATAATACATGTACATAGCATAAAGGATGCTATGGTAGATATTATTCTCTTATATGACTGTCCGTATAATAATATGTGATAATAATAATATATGAGCCTTAATATTGTTCATATGATAATATGTGATAATAATCTATGAGCTTTTATATTGTTCATATGATAATATGTAATAATAATCATATATGAGCCTTACTATTTTCCGTATGATAATATGTGACAAAATATTATCATAAATATAGTCCAGCTGATAACAATAAATACAATACCTAATGCTATACGCTATATAATGCTATACGTTTCTATGTAATTGAAACATTGAGATCAGATTGTGTTGATGATTAGTTAATAAATTACTTGGCAGTATGCCTTAACCACTTCAGCCCCGGAAGGATCTACCCCCTTCCTGACCAGAGCACTTTTTGCGATTCGGCACTGCGTCGATTTAACTGACAATTGCGTGGTCGTGTGACGTTGCACCCAATCAAAATTGACGTCCTTTTTTTCCCACAAATAGAGCTTTCTTTTGGTGGTATTTGATCACCTCTGCGGTTTTTATTTTTTGCGCTATAAACAAAAAAATAGCAACAATTTTGAAAAAAATGCACTATTTTTTACTTTTTGCTATAATAAATATCCCCAAAAAATAAATAAAAAACCATTTTTTTCCTCAGTTTAGGCCGATACGTATTCTTTTTTCTTATTTTTGGTAGAAAAAATCGCAATAAGCGTTTATTGATTGGTTTGCGCAAAAGTTATAGCGTCTTCAAAATTATTTTTTTTTTACTAGTAATGGCAGCGATCAGTGATTTTTATCATGACTGCGACACTATAGTGGACACATTGGACACTTTTGGCGCAATTTTGGGACTATTCACATTTATACAGCGATTGGTGCAATAAAAATGCATTGATTACTGTGTAAATGTGACTGGCAGTGAAGGGGTTAACCACTAGGTGGCGCTGTAGGGGTTAAGTGTTCCCTAGGGAGTGATTCTAACTGTGGGGGGGAGGGGCTGTATGTGACACATCACTGATCACCGCTCCCGATTACAGGGAGCAGTGATCAGTGACAGTGTCATTAGGCAGAACGGGGAGATGCTTGTTCACATTAGCATCTCCCCGTTCTTCTTCACCATCCAAAGTCCAAGGGTATCCCCACGGACATTGGGTCTGCGGGACCCACGATCACGGTCACGGAGCTCCCGCCTCTTAAAGGGCAACGTACAGGTATGTTAATCTGCCTGTATGTGCTCTTCTGCCGCAGTATATCTGCATGAGGCGGTCGGGAAGCGGATAAAGGGATTCTCATTTTTTTAATTAAAATAACAAACATGTCATTCTTACCTGCTCTGCTCTGTGCTCTCCTCTTCTTGTGTCCCCCTTCAGTGCTCGTGGCTTTTCCCCCACAGAGTGGAAAGTGGCTTGCTATGGGGGAACGGGTGCAGGCTTGCTCCTGAGCCGGCTCTGTGTGTCCATAAGACACACAGAGGGAGGCTTGGCCCCACCCCTTGCTCCTTCCTCACTGGATGTGATTGACAATGGCTTCTGCTGTGTCTGAACCAATGAGGTGCCAGAGAGCGTGTATGCTGATATAACTAACATTTTTCACTTTATTTGATGAGCAAATAATGTTTACATGTTAGCAGCTGTTAAAACCCAAACAATAAAATGCCCACAACATATACTAATCATTTTATATTCCATATGATACCAAGGACATTTAACTACCAGTTAGATTTTTTCAAAATATTTATGCTAACTGGATGATTAACATTCCAGTGTCATTAATAGCATATAGAAACATTTTATTTTTTTAATCATCTCCACTGAGGGTGAAATGGCAGGACCTCCATACATCCTTTGTCAACTAAATGAGCTGGGACATGCTGATAGTATCAGGGGTACACTGAAGAATGTTTACCAAACCATTTTTTAAAACTAACGTAGGCTAACTCATTGATCAATAATTGTGTTTTCGTGCAGCTAAATGTCAAATGTAAATATGGTTCTATTAAGTCACATTGCCTGTTAAAGCAAAATAAAAACTATAATGATCCTTTTTTTTCTTTTTTTTTGCAGATTGCATATTTTTTTACTGACTTTTTAATCTTTTTTTTTTATATTTGTATAAAATCTTTGTTTAGCAGATAAACATAGTACATGGGATTCATGGAGTATTTGGGGCTTTCTGAAGTGAAAGCAAAGAAGCAGAGGCTTTTCTTTCAGGCTTTATTTTAATGAAACTTTGGACAGAACCATGTTAACATTCAGGGAATAAAAGAGTATGATGCAGGGGGTGCTCTGACTCATTTAGTTGTGTGTGATTTTCAGCTTGAGGTAATTTTTTAACAGCTGTTTCTTTTTCGCCAAAGTAAATAAAAATAGCCAGAAAAAAACATAGAGCTTAGAACACCACCAGTTGGACGAAAATATGAAAACAAAATATTAATTTGCAATAATTAATATCGCCTAACAAAACCAAATTAGAATTTCTTAATATTGAAGAAATGGATTCTGGACAGCCGCACTCCGATAAAAGCCTTTATTGTAATGAATAGTCAGCGTTCATGTGACAACAGAAGCAGGACAAACACTGACGCATTTCACAACATCATTGTTGCTTAGTCATAGCTACATCGGTTCACCCTTTTGTTCTCTTGTCCTAGAATCTCTTAATAGCTAGCATGTGTTATATCTGCAGAGAGATTTATAATTCCTTACCTTGATTGACATTTTCCATGGGGTTAAACATACCACAAGCTTGGGTACCAAACGTAGAACTGCACTTGTTATTGTACATTAAACAGTTTTCTAATCTGAAACTTAGAAGGTTTACCATACTAGATAAGGCATGCAATTTCTAAAATAAATCTGTGAATAACTGTATATTTATGGTGAGCAGTATAGATAAAATGAACACTTAAAGCAGAACTAAATTCTTTCAAACAACATTAACTATTTGTAATCCTTAGGCTCCATGCACACTGGAGCTCATAAGCAGCCGTTTTTTGGAGTTTGGGCGTTTTTTTTTTTAAAAGCCCATAAACTCCCCTTTATGTTATCCTATGTGTGCATGCACACATGGACGTTTTTTTAACTTTTATCAGCAGTTGAGTTTATGGGCTGTTTTCTGAACACCATAAAATCTCATTCAGGAGTCATTTTTCTGACCACAAAAAATGCCAAATGTTCATAAACGCTGATAAACATTGATAAACGCTCAAAAACGTGGCTCACCAGCAATTTTTACGTTTTTGATCCATTGAAAAAAAAAAATGCTAATAAACGCTATTGCAAAAATGTTAAAAAATGTTGAAAATACTCACTGCAAAGCTACTGGCATTTTTATAACGTTATTTTAAAGTCCAGTGTGCATGGGGCCTTTTGATACTAGCTACATTCCTTGCCTTGCTTCTTGGTTTCTGGCCTAGATAAAAATTAAGTTATATATCCCAGGAGTCTTCAAATGCTACATGAACCAACTGCAATTATTTAAGATTATTATTAATATTATTATATGAGATTTATGTAGCGCCAACAGTTTACGTGGCGCTTTACAATGTATAAGGAGGACAACAGAATTACAGTACAGTTCAATACAAAAGGTACAGGAGGGCCCTGCTCGTAGAGCTTACATTCTAAAGGGAGGGGGTGGTGGTACAAAAGGTAATAGCTGCAAAGAATGATTTGATGGGGGTGGCTCAGGGACAGTTATGTGGGTGTGGGATAAGCTTCCCTGAATAAATGAGTTTTCAGGGATCTCCTAAAGGTGGACAGGGTAGGGGCTGATCGGATATACTGGGGTAGGGAATTCCAGAGAATGGGAGAGGCTCTGGAGAAGTCCTGAAGGCGAGCATGGGAGGAGGTAACAAGGGAGCTAGAGAGCAGGAGGTCCTGGGAGGAGCAGAGGGGGCGATTTGGGCTATATCTGCAGATGAGGTTGGTGATGTAGATGGGGGCGATGTTGTGAATGGCCTTGTATGTTATGGTTAGCATTTTGAATTTTACAGGGTGGGGTAGGGGAAGCCAGTGAAGGGATTGGCAGAGAGGAGCAGCAGTCACGGATCGATTAGTGAGGTGTATTAGTCTAGCAGCAGCATTCATAATATGGCCACAGCTACAAATGCTGGGGGGGTTAAAGTAATTTGCATGGGTGAGTTTGCTTTCAATATGAAAAATTAATTAAATAGCGTTTTCAGTTTGCGGTGCTCAGATACAGTTTATTTCCATTCTATAATTATATAAAAAGTGATATGACTTTACCTTTTACTCATTGTCTTCTCCTTATTTTTTTTCTAAGGTCTCTGTTCAATAATTGGTGTGTCTGTCTTTGCCAATATGTTGGTGACTAACTTCTGGATGACCACATCTAGCATGTACACAGGTGGTGCCATCAGTGGTATGGGAGGGATGGGAGGCATGCAGACTCTCCAGACAAGGTATGCCTATTTAAAATCTCTGTATTGTAAGATTGTAACAAAGGATTGCTGCCTGTAATAATGACCACACCAATTCTTTATAAACATAAGTATATGCTACATTTTCTAACACATATATTTTTGTACCCTTTCAACAGATACACTTTTGGTTCTGCTTTATTCGTTGGATGGGTTGCTGGTGGTATTACATTGATTGGTGGTGTCATGATGTGCATTGCATGCAGAGGTCTAATGCCTGAAGAGACTACGTAAGTCACCCTAAACACTACACAAAATAAATGCTATGCAGAAAACTCTTTACTAAAATCTATACTAACTGCAGGTGAATTATATTTAATGAGATTAATTGTGTTATAGCTAATTGGTTCATTTTAAATTCAGTCAGTAATTGAAATTTATTTATATTGGAAAACATGACATATAAGAATAAGGTGCTAAAGAAACCTTCACATGAATAGGGGAAGCTTGGTAGATATTAGCTCTCTTTCCTTTAGATCTGAATACTGGACTCTAGAATATATGTTTTTATTCATGTCTGTAATAATTTGTCTTTTTCATGCAGTTACAAAGCAGTTTCCTATCATGTGTCAGCCAAAAGCCCAGGATACAAGACATCAGCATACGAGGATAAGAGCAAGAAGTCTATATACAATGAGTCTCGAAAAAGCGAGGATGGCAAAAGCTACCCATCAAAATATGACTATGTGTAACCTTTCATTTGTCCCCATTAGTCTACCGTGACTTGAGTGTTTTTGTAATGCAAACTAAAGAGCCTTCTTTTTCAGAAATGTGCTCAGTTAGGGCACAAAACAGAAAGCATTTGCCAGCTTACAACATGAAGGTCTTTATGCGTACAATTAAAATTACATTATATTACATTGTATTTAATTACGCTAGTTATTTTATCATTTAGTAGCACAACTAATATTCTATTCTAGACCATAACAACTAAGTAATATTAAATAAACATATAGGAATAGGGATGTTATTAACATAGGCAGTATATACACTGAGCAAAATTATAAACGCAACACTTTTGTGTTTGCCCCTATTTATCATGAGCTGAACTTAAAGATCTATGACTTTTTCTATGTACACAAAAGGCCTATTTCTCTCAAATATTGTTCACAAATCTGTCTAAATCTGTGTTAGTGAGCACTTCTCCTTTGCCGAGATAATCCATGCACCTCACAGGTGTGGCATATCAAGATGCTGATTAGACAGCATGATTATTGCACAGGTGTGCCTTAGGCTGGCCACAAAAAAAGGCCACTCTAACAGAAATTTAGACAGATTTGTGAACAATATTTGAGAAAAATAGGTCTTTTGTGTACATACAGTAAAAGTCATAGATCTTTAAGTTCAGCTCATGATAAACAGGGGCAAACACAAAAGTGTTGCATTTATAATTTTGCTCAGTGTATATACTGCTTATGTTAATAACATCCCTATTCCTATATGTTTATTTAATATAATTTTGCTCAGTGTAGATGCAGCAAATTATAAAACAGGAACAGAAAGCTATGCACCTATCTGTAGGTGTGCCACTAATGCCACCCAAAAAATGTCTCATTATTGGTTTTGGTTGGAGTAGGGAAGGATTATGATTTGAAGTAATACGGAAATACGTGTTTGTTTAGCAGCAGATTTTAGTAAAACTTCTGTAAGCAGTGTATTGCTTTTCAGGACATCCATTCTCCATTTCTTTTTCTGGTCTTACAATTAAAAAAAAGTGAGTGGAATTCTGTCTAGTGGAGTAACAGTTGTAGTGAAAGCCTTGCAGAAATTCTGACTTTTTACTACTCTATCCAAAACCAAAAAATATAAACATTGACTGATAAGATTGCAGTTAGTGCAGGTAACTATAGGCTTTTTTAAAAAAACATTAGTCAGTGCTCCTTTTTAGCACCAAGCTGAGTTAAAATAGTGTTTAAAGGGTCCTGTTGTTAAAAAGCATTTGAATGCTGTTTTTTAATTATACAACAGGACAGGAGAAAAACACCGCTATGATATTTTTTAACTTGAAGAATAGAGATGTACTGTAAAGTCCATTTTCAGACTCAGCCAAATGGACTTGTGTGTGTTTCAAACATCTAATCAATTTTGGCAAGTTTATATATTTTAAATTCCTTTACAAAAGGGTAAATAATTACCACAAGTTACATGTACATACATTATATCTATGGAAGTTTTTATTTGTGTCAATTTTACTCCCTCAGCATATTAAATACTTGGTAATTGCCCCAATTTTTATGGTTAGTTGCTAGGACATTTGTTTTTGATAAAAGTATGTATTAATAAATACTGTATATATACTGTTATATAGTTTGTACTTAATGTTTTGCTAGTTCACAAGCTCTAATGATGTACTTTTATTAATTCCTGTAGATGCAGTAAGAAATATGCAGTATATTCTAAAAGTCAAAATCCAGTTTAAAATGTTTTCTACTATGAATTTATTTTAGCAGAATAATGAGAAATTGCACCTTGGGGTTTTAAAATATGTTTACAGAAACATTACGAAACTTGTTGTGTGTAGTGCTAAACTCCTAAATTGATTATTTCCCATGTGAATATTTTGCAGATATTGTACGGCTATCTTGCCTTTTTAGCTTTTATTCATAAGAAGGTGCACCAAAATATAACAGCCCCATTACCTTAACTTTATTGAGTTGATTTAAAGACAGTTTACTTATTAAAGAAAATAAAGAGAAGCTGTGTACACTTCAATTGTCCGGCCATTTGTAATCAAAAATTCCTGCCCATTATTGGGTATTTAAGGTGAACACAGCTTCACTTCAAATATTTAGGCCGGCTATACACAGAGCAAATTTCTTTCTTGCAACCACGGGTTGCAGGAAAGAAAATTGCTTTTTTCCCCCATCAACACAGATAGTGTTGATGTGGGAATCCCTCCTGCATTGTCTTCTCCTGGTGCAGGGGAAGCTGTCCTAGCTGGCGGAAGACAGTGACGATTGCTATTGCAGCCGCTAGTGATAATTGCAAGAGAATCCAGCAGGCTGGTTGTATCCAAGTTGTTCGATCGATCAACTTGGTACATTCAGCCTGCCCATTAACTGTTAGAATCTTGGAACTGTGTATGGCCGACCTTAAAGTGTTACTAAACCCACAACATTAAAATCAGTGTGTATATGCAGTAAAGCATATGTCTCTCATATGTCGCTCATGTCTCTCTGATCCTCCTCTTTTTCCACTGTCTAAAAAAAAAAAAAATCTGATATTTACAGAGCCAGTGGGCGGGCTGCACATGCTCAGTTTGGTGTATATTGTTAGAGAGTTTTTTTTTTCCTGGGAGAGTGCATGTGATCAGCGCAGGGCCAATCAACACTGTCCAGACATGTCCAGACAGAGGATCAGAGGAGAATGAAAACTCCTCCTACAAGCTTTACTAGGAACAGATAGAAGTCACAAGGCTGCTATATACAGTACTGCTGATGAGAAAAGGTATTTAACAGTTTATACTTACTAAAAATATTGCATTTCCATGTTCTGTGTATTGTAGGAGACCAGATATTGTGCAAGCAGGTTCTGGGTTTAGTAACACTTTAATGAACATTAACTTTGTAAACGAACATTTAATTTAGGAAATTAATTCCTCTATGTTTGTAGAAATTATTTTAAATTGTATAAATTGTATAAGATATTTTATGTAAAGTAGAAACACCTCATCCAGATATTTTTAACTAGTTGCTCCCTACTATTATAAACCTACAAACTTTTAACACTTTTATTCTTTCAATATATACTTTCTTATAACTTATAACAAAACTCTTAAAAATTCCATACAAAAATAGGTAAAAAGTATGCAATCCAAAATAAGTTTCCCTCACAGGTGGTCAAGGTTATAAACATGGAAATTCTGTGATAGAACATCCAGGACAGGAGAGAGAATTTAAAGGAGTTTCAACAGCCTTTGAATGAAGCAATTGTTATTCATATTTTGGTATCTGCTATATCTCAGTTCATTCCTTTGCTGGCATAGCTCCTGCAAACTTGATGCAACAACATTTCCTCCTGTAAATTTAAAAATGACATAAATTCAGATTTTACATACTGTCAAAGTTCTATGACGTTTTATAGCAAAGCAAAAAAGAGGCATTGAGGAAACATCTCTATTGCATTTTGAAAGCCAAATACAGACTTTTCTAGGATTTTATTGTCATATACAATCAGTGAGTTGCACCATTTTAAGCTTCTATGGAATATCACTACCGTTTAATTTGCAATTCTACTCCTGTTCTTTGAATAAAGATGGATTTCATTTCAAAAAGCCCTGTACTTTTCCATGTTAACATAAATATTGGATAAGATAGAACTGTGTTTTTTTTCTCTGCTGCACTGAATTGTGATAGTTCTAGAAAGCTTGATATCTTATTTGTAACATCACTCAAAAAGAAATTAATTTTAAATATTTTTTAAAAATTGTCATCTGATTACCTAGATTAAAGCATTATATTAGTTAGGTTTTAAAATGAAAGTGTATAAATAATAAATAATATTATGACAAAAGTGAAATAATGGTACCATAACATTAACAGTAATCCCTAAGGGGTAGAAGATAATTTCTCTTAACCATTTCTGTAACATTAGCAGCGGCATAGTCTTTTTAAATCAACATAAAATGTACATTAAATAATGCTTTATGATCTTTTAATTAGCATCTGCATTTTTTGTTTTTATTTGCTAACTATATTTCAGGTATATCCAAAGAAATTCATAGCCATACACTTCATTATTTTTAGAAAGCAGCCACATTTTGCAGTTCCCTGTTGAGTCACACTTATAGCTCTGCTATCAGCAAAGCTCCTAGCCCTACTGAATAGAGTGCTCTATCTCTGACTCAGCAGGAGGTGCATCAGGACTCTGCAGAGAGACCACTGCTTCCAAAAAGAGAATGAGGTTAAAATCAATGTTTGCTGGAAACACCCATTCAGGGTAATAAATAGTGGAAACACTCATTCAAGGTATACCTGTATACCCTTTATGGACCAAAGCAATTTTTACATTTCTGCCACCTGTTTTTTGGTGATACTTTTGTCATTACTTCAGATAACCCACATAGTTTTTTGGGAAAAAACTAGGCCTTCATTTGGCAATGTTGCTTTACAAACATTTTTTTCATTTTCTATAGAATCTACAGCCAAAAATAAAAATGAAAATGATTTTTTTTCTGTTTTGACCAGTGTTAGCGCAAAAAAAGTTTTTACTGGAAATAAAATGTATACATTTTGTTCTATAATCTGTTTAGTTTAAAACTATATTAACATGATGTTACTGGTACAAAGCATGCCAGTTATTTTCAAATATTTTTTTTTTTATTGTGTGCATTTTTATGTCTAAAAAATAGAAAGAAACTTTAACAAGGAAGAAAGATTCAATTACAGCCAATTAGGGTTAACCTAGGATTAATATGGGGTTGTTAAATAGGTATATATATATATATATATATATATATATATATATATATATATATATATATATATTTTAAACACTTTTACAGCTATCATATGTCATATGCCGCTGGTAACACCTTTGATCTACATATGAAAAAAATGAAAATACAATGAAACAATATAATAATTCATTGTATTCACTCAATGACATTTGCAAACTATCTGCAAATGTCGTTTTACACAGGAGCACCTACATTTTGACAGCCATTTCCTGCTATGTAATACAAAGCAATTCCTGGCTGTCATTTTGACACCCAGTAATTGCTGGTGATAGTAGCAGATAAGCAGTGGCAGATGAAGAGGAGCTGGGCATATAAGATGCTTCCCAAAAACTTGGTTGAAGGATTTTATATGTATCTCTTATGATCCAAATACTGAAGTGGTTAAAGGAAACCTTACCTTGTTGGATTATAAGTGTAATCACTTTTCTAGCAAATCTTAGTTAGTAAAACATTTAGCATATGGCCACTGTTTCCACCCCTCTATCATACTATTATTAATATTATCATTTTTTTTTTTTAGATAAAGTGTAAAAATGATTATGTTGTGCTGTTCACTATATCATGTTCTACTTTTTTTTAGAGGTTTTTTTATCATATTGTAGTGCTAATAAAATGGTATGTAAATGTATAATTTGACAACAAGTTTTTGTTACTGCGTTCAAGTTACACACAGAGAGTTTGATTTGCTAAAGGAGTAGAGGCTGTTCATATAGTAAATTCCCTGTTCTCTTTGCAAAAATCAATGTTTGCGAATAACGTGAAGCTGTCTTCATTATGAACAGTTGTGTGCCAGCACAAAATGCTGCTTTTAAAATGTTTCCAGCACATAATTGGGTATTAACAGTTTCACCTTATCCACTAACATTCACTTTGCCCAGTGAACAAACACTTTGCTGTGTTAACAGCCTCTGCCCCTATACCAAATTAACCCCACTTCTTTGATAGTATCATTTATAGAAAATGTTCTACCATTATAGTTTATATTGTAGCTATTCAACAATAAATCTGAAAAATGGTAATTGTTGTTCAGTGTTTGCTTTCTGCTTTGCCTGATGTAAAGGACATTCAAACATTTCAATTTTAAAGTGAAAAAGATAATTGCCTGGACACAGCCAATGTCAACATTTGGTAAAAATAGATCAGTGAAAGTACACACACCGCAGATGGCCATACAGGTATACAATTGATTAAATCATATTTTATTTATACTTACTGGCAGAATGTATCTAACATGTTTTCTCTAAGCTATTAAGAGTGAGAATCCTCGAAGCTCTTGCAAAGCTCTTATAAAGCATTATGGATTCGTCTGAATATAAATTCAGAAAGGGCAGAAACAACAAGGCATTTAATATAAGCACAAGCTCAATTCAAATACACAACATGGTCTCAGGTATATTTCTATTTTTCTGAATTCCATATAAGCCTGATTGGTTGAAAGAAGCCAGAACAAGAATGTGGGTTTGTTCAGTGTTTGTGCTGATTTGTTTGCTCCAGGAGTCACGTAACATGTAACATTTCAAAATTCAGAACATAGGTGGTTCTTAGCCTAGGAAGCTGTGAAGTTGAGATTATTGAATTCCTTGTGGTTTTGTTCTAAACACATTAAAATGCCCATACTTCATGTTCTTATGGGAAAGACTAGCTTTTTTTTAAATAATACAGATTATGTTATAACCCCCTTATATAGATAAAACCTAGTAGATAAAAGTGCCCTAGGAGCTAATGTTCAGTGGAACTTTATTGCAAATTTTTGAATTTAACATTTAGTTTCAGCTCCCAGTGGGGTACATTCGATTTGCAATCTTTACTTCATATTTTTACATTAAAAATGCCCTAAATGGCTTGTACCTATACTAAACCTAAATAACCCTTTGACCAAACACCTACGCAAACATATACAAGCAACTATTTTACCCTTACATTAAAAAAATGGACAGCAGAACAACAGCCAACAGAAACCTGTTAGCTTGCACACTGTTCCTGCCTTTATCTAAGTAGCACCCTAATGTTGACTTAGGTAAGTCGACCAGTAGATAATTGGAGTGTTATCTGGGCTTTCACATCAGCCACCCAACCCTGTTATTCCATATTGGAATGACTTATCATTTTTAGATGTAATTCCTGAGTCATGTTGCTTTCAGAGATAAGCTGTGAATGCCATAATACATCCTTATTTTAACTTAAAGAAAAGAAAGGAGACATACTTTTGTAGTTGCTTTATCAATGAGAAATATTTGCTCACTTGTAAGAACAAGTCTAATTCTTATATGAAATGAATGTGTATTTTTTTTTCATGTTGATGGAAACATAATAGAAGAAATCCTATTTCTGATCCAATTAACACTCCATCAAAAAATGTCTTTTAGTTGTAGATAGCAATGGGAGGGGTTGGATTTTCTGTCAGGTTTTATTGTTCCATCTCAATATAATGATACAAAATATAAGGGTTCCAAAATTAATTTAAACAATGGGAGAAGAGCCCAGTCACATGTTCCATCAAATTCATGTGATCAACTCTTCTCAATCATAGAGTATTCTGCATTGTGTTAAAGGGAAAACTGTAGGACACCACAGTCATTTTATGAATGGGCTGCGAAATGAAGGCTTTTATATGAAGGCTTTTATATGAAGCCTGCAGTGCATTCTGAAGCAATATCTGTTCTCTGTTATAGCTGTGCTCCCAAATGTGCTCTCTAAAGCATTATATAGATATTGTACCTTGGGAAGGAAAATCAGGAAAGTTCATCCCAATGCAATGTTGTGGAGCATCAGAAGCCTTCTAATAAATCCCAGAACTAACTAGCAGTACACAAGGAGCTCCATGTTCAGTTAATCCCTAGACTCTAGTTGCATATGCACCACTTACAGACCCCTACAGTGAATCCAAATCTTGTTTAGTAAATGTTCAAATGTCCAGAGGGTAGATAGTACACAAACTGCATCTGTTAAAGTAGTTGTGAACGTCAGTAGTTTAAAACACATTAATTACCTTATTGGATAAATGTAAAGGTATCATAAATCCACGTGTCTTAAAAAAAACAAAAAACAAACTTGTCTCCACTTTTCTGGCCTCTAAAGAACAGTTCACGTGATAACTGTATGTTCCTGAGCAATTCACGGACTTGCTGGTGGGTGTGTACACAGTGGGACATCTATGTCAATGGAGGAAATTTTGCCGCCGGGCATACACATTTACAAGGCAATGAAACGCAACCATACCAGGCAGCATTGCGTCACTTTCCCCTTTCACAAGCCTCTTTACATAGAGGAGGAGCGGTTGGATGGGGAAGCCACTATCTTCTGTCAAGGCAGGAATAATGAGTGGTTGGCATGGTCTTACACTGGCCAGGGAAGATACAGGCATGCTATGCTCTTGCACAGCATTTACAAAGACAAATCACTCGTGCTTTCAAAATACAACCCTCAAAAACAATACTAAGCTGCTGTGTAAAACACACTTAGTGTTTTAAAAATGTATATGTTTATAGTGCACAGCACTTTACTATATTCCACCCCATTTTCTAAGTGCAAATAACAAAATAATTTATTCCAGTACAAGTGCTAACAATAATTTAGAAAATGACCAATTTTAATTTAAGGTGCTCAAAAAAGTCCATAATTAATCTAAAGTGCTGAAAAGTCCTTAAAAATACTGCTTTGTGCATTCATAACATGTCTTCAGTATATTATATGTGCCACCTTCACCTCCACTCAAGAGAACATATCAAAACAACGTGACCCAAGTGCCTGGATACACTGTGCTTATTATATCCTTTCTTAATATTATTCATATGCTCACTAAATCTTCTACCGACTACCAAGGCAGCCTGGCTCATAATAGGTACGGTGTAGTGGGCCCACAATAAGATAAAGCATTGTGCAGGCGGAATGCACAATATACTGTAAGTGCATAAGCCTTTGTTTTTATTGTGTGTTTTAAAAATAAAAATAAGGTTTTACACTATTGGAGCTTTTCTCTTTTTGGGCTTCCTATGAGGGGACTGGAGAATTTGGGGAGAGATTATTTGGTCCAGTTCCTGAATTATTGATCTCCATTATTGATCTCCAGAAGGGATAAGGCGTGTTGACCTACTCTATTTGGGGGTCATCGTGGTCTGGTGAGTGATGGTGAAGGTGGCACATTGGTGCAATAATACACAGAAGACATGTTCTGAATTCACAAAGCACTTTTTACAAAGGACTTACAATACAACAATGGAGCTAACCAAATAGATTTTAAAAACAAGATATTGGAGAACTGGATGGAAAAAGCCGCAAATATGGCAAAGGCACAGGCCGTGGTGATAACGGGTACACTAGGGGATGGTGACCCGGGAATGGCATTAGGTCTTTTAGATACATTAAGATTCCAACCTGAAAGGAAATAATATTGTTGCTAGCAGCAGGCACACCTGCCAACCACGCTTGCACTCTTGCAATAAACAAGCTAGGACTTTTAGGGAAATATGTTACCAAAGTGCTAGCCTGGTGTCCTAGGTGAGACCCTAGTAAGATAGGGTCTATTAGCTGAGTGAGTTGAAGTTTTGAAGAGGTGCAGATAAGCCCTTGAATGGTGCTAACAAAACTGCAGGTGGCAGAATGCCTACTGTAGAAGGGACTACCAGTGACCCTGGTAGTGATGGGGCAGAGCAAGTTGGTTCCCAGGTTAAAATGGTACCCAAGATGAGAGGCAGTGAAGTGAGGCTCATGGATGAGCATTTCATGAAACTGTTTTGTGCTGATATTGTGGAGCATGACATTCCTTCAAGGTACAGCCCGCCAATGAAGAAGCACTGTCTCAGCATACCACCACATTTGTTTCAGAAGTGAAAGATATGTGAAATAAGATGCTGGCTGGGATGCTACTCCAATCATACTCTGAAGGAAAATGGATGAGAGTGTGTGGACCACCATAAAATTAAAGCAGTCAATGGTGAGCAATGTGTACCTAATGCTTAAGAATGCAAACACTATGAAACTGCAAATTAAAATTCTATGCATCCATGTACATTTGCAATTTTCCATATTTTTGTCATCCATATGTCACCTTGCAGAGTTTCTTCCAATACCTCTCCTTAGCATTAGTGGGAGGTGATGAAGACAATATTATCATTCCCTCACAGGAATTTCTTTTGTAGAAACTAATTTTATGGCATTGCACTGCTGTAAGCACTGTGCAGATCATCTACAATAAAGTAATCATGGACAACCCTGCACCATTCTCAGCAAAATAGCACCTGCAAACACATTTGTTCCTTCCTGTCCAGAAGTAATTAAAACCTTGGTGACTAGATTTAATTTTGTACTTTTTGTATTTGTTGATTTAGTGAACAATAGCTCTTTAACTGTACCAAAATTAATTTCACCCTTTTTGCACAATATGTAGATTGGAAGATAAAACAGAAACTTACCCATTGAGTAGAAATGTGGATCACAGATTCCATGCAAAAACATGTTTTAAATAAGTTTAAACATCAGTAGGCTCTATGTTTATGTAATAGGGCAGTACTGTTTGTGGAGGACACAGGACACATACACAAATTAGAAGTGCTAGACAAACAAGTCCTTGATTAAAAGTAAAATTGAAAACACTGGTCGATCTGTAGTACCATAGGCTTTGAGACACTGAAGACTGCAAATCAGATTAGCAGGCAGCTGAATACAAATTAAATTGGTATAGTCAGAACAGACTGGGAGATATTTATTAACAGAGGCGTAGCTTGAAGCTTGTGGGCCCTAAAGCAAAAGTGGACCTGGGGCGACCCACTACCACCTGCTGCATACACCTACACCAAGATACTCCCAGTGGTCTTGTATATAAAAGAGGAAACTCAGAGGGCCCAGCATGGACCCCACCCAGGGTGGATGAACCCTCTGACTTCTAGATTCACTTACAAGCCCATTGCTTTCACCTGGGAACGCAGAGCATGGCCTGCTTGTCCACACCTTGTGTGCACATGCATGGTTCAGCAGAGGTGAGCAGGGTTGTACATGGTGGGGGGGCTGTACTGGGCTTAGTGGGGGGGGGGCTGATGGAACGGACTTACCCAGTCACCATGTGTAGGTGAAATCTGAAACTCACAGCAACTTCACTGAGCAATCTTATTAATATTGGCAACTCAACCCTTGATTTTGTAAACTTAGTGGGAGGAAGGCAGAAGGAGGGCTCACTGTCATGAGCGTGAATAGAAAGCACAGTGTACAAAGTGTGCTGCAGTAAAAATTGACTATGGCTACAAAGTGCCGAATATTGGGTGTGGTTTAAAGGGGCATGGTTAAAAGTCTGAGCCTATACACAATACACACTGCACACAATTGATACTGTCTTTGTACCCACAAAATACTCTATAATTGCATTACTGCACTAACTAGCTTTATGAAACATAGAAATGGCCTGAAAACACTGCTTATTGAACAAAAGATGGTAGGTGGGGACTTCGCCCCTTAAAATGTAGAACAAAAGAGAGTACACCATATCTTAAACGGTATCAAACTCTTAATTGATAAATAAGTAGTATAATGCACTCATATTACAGTAGGTGATAGGCAGCATTGACAGACAGTATAAGCCCTTTTAGCAGCACTATGGAAGTAGTTGGCTGCAGTGACTGAGAGCAGCTGGATTATTCCATTTGCACTTACATGGCAGTCTAGAAAGTGGTCAAAGGTTTTGACACAGCACAGTCACTGCACACACAAGCTTCTTTCATTAAGACTCTTTAGAAAGCCTTAACCTTCAGGTGGACCTTTACCAAATCATTATTTTCCATCGCTTGAACATGTCTGCTTGGTGACTGTGACAGACCCAACCGAAACTCAGATAACATACTAGTGTATATGCAACTAGGGTGGTATGAATTATGCCCATGTAGATACTATGGTTCTCTGAAGCACTGCATCAAAATGCCAGATTTTACCAGTATTGCTGAAGATAAAACGGGTAATTGCAGCTACTAGTAAAACCTAGCTGTGGAAGGAGTTGACTCCACAAAATAAAAACAGATATGTGGGAGGATTATGCCAAAGAAAATGCTACCTCAGCCATACTGATGGGTCATCAACCCGAAAAAGTTTAATGAAAGAAAAGTAAAAAATAAGGGTTTTTCATGAATGACCGACCAGTATTAGAATTGTACATAACTCCAAATTCATAAGAGGTATATATTTTTTACAAAAGATTATATAAAATAAACCATGCCATAAGGGTAACAACCAAAGAGTAGTGTCATCATATATAAAACTGTAATGCCAGTTGTCATAGTTACTTAAAGTCAACTTGTTTTGCTGTCACTGCCGCTTCTTCAGGACTTTATATTTTGGAATGACAGATGCCTTGTTACCTATAGTTTACATGTATAAATCAAAAACACAGGTGTAAATCTCTTGTATAGATGGATATGCAGAATATGCTTTAGCTTCAAGTGTTAGATCATATATCCTATGAAACAGAATGACCACATCAATAACCACATCTGATAGTTAGTACTGATAGTACTGGGGAAACTAAATTAGATGTTGGTCACATAGGCATTGAATGCTTCATACTAACCATAGTAAAGGATGATAGAAAGGGTGCATACAATCAAACTGCCACCCAACAAGTATATAGTCCTGGATGAACATCTGTTTCCTAGGATATATGATCTAACACTTGATGCTAAGGCATACACATTGCATCTATATGCTGTGACTCACTTTCCATGTACCCGTATTTATCAGTGTATAACATGCACTGTTTCCCCTTAAAATCAGGGGAAAATCGTGGATGCGTGTTATACGGCGATCCCCGCCGATCTTTTTTCTGTTTTTTTTTTTATCTTTAGTACAGGCCATTATTGCGGTACAGCACACGCCACTATTTTTGTGGAATCGTTTGGAAAGTGCTCTCTGTTTGTATGTTTATCATCTGCCTCCCCACAGCCCAAATGTTCGCAATCACCTCTCCAGCCATGTGTGTTTTTTGTTTTTAGGTATGTAGGTTTGTCACCTTTTTTTTTCTTACTTATCTTCTCCTTTCCTGCCCATGTGTTTCCCCTCTCTCAGCTGAATAGCCTGTATACTACACATGATTGTATGAATAATTTGATTACTACTGTTAATGTACAGTACATACAGTATGCATATTCTATATATGCATCTATGCATTTACACCTGTATTTTTGATTTATAGATGTAAGCTATAGGTAACAAGGCATCTGTCATTCGAAAATATGAAGTCCTGAAGAGGCGACAGTGACCCCGAAACTCATTGACATTTGGATATATGAAATTTGCCATTACAACTTTATATATGATGACACTATTCTTGGGTTATTACCCTTATGGCTATTTATATTTTATATAATCTTTTGTAATAAAATATATACCTTTTATGAAATTGGTGTTTTGTACAATTCTAATACTGTACTCGTTGGTCATCCCCAAAAAACCCTTATTTTTTACTTTTCTTTCCAAGGAAGTGACTCCCCCCCATGATACTTTAAAAGATTTCAAGGGCAATTTGCTTATTGGCATTCGAATTGAGAGTCTGTGAAACATTTACTTAAACACGTGTTCTTTTATTTTTAATGCATTTTGAATTTACTAAATATATCTGTACTAGGCTGTATTAGGGCAGAATACTATGCTCTTGTTACATCGATCTTACTTCTAATTAACTGGATCAAGATCACATTGTCCTTCACAGAACAAATATTTGAACCTCCACTTCTCCTTATGCAGAATAAAAAAACAGGCAATGATTATTGTAATATTAAATGGTGACACTTTTCCAGTGCTTTCACTTTTTAGCACACTGCTGAGTGTTAAGCGAATTGTAAACCCAGTGAATTGATATTACATCTTTCCATAAAACTTACCTTCAGTATGATAACTTGTGATGAATTAATCTGTGCAGGTGCCATTCACTAAGGGTTTGAGGAGTTAATTTTGATATTGAGTAAACCTGAACACAGAGGTAAATCCTGTTGAAGTTTATGGTGTGTGTGTGTGTGGTGAATTACAGTGCCTTGCAAAAGTATTCACCCCCCTTGGCTTTTTACCTATTTTGTTACATCACAGCCTTTGGTTCAATGTTTTTTTTTAATCTGAATTATATGTAATGGATCAGAACATAATAGTCTAAGTTGGTGAAGGAAAAGTAAAAAAATATATACATAAAACTATTTTTCAGAAATAAAAAACTGATAATTGGCATGTGCGTATGTATTTACCCCCTTTGTTATGAAGCCCATAAAAAGCTCTGGTGCAACCAATTACTTTCAGAAGTCACATAATTAGTGAAATGATGTCCACCTGTGTGCAATCTAAGTGTCACATGATCTGTCCTTACATATACACTTTTTGAAAGGCCCCAGAGGCTGCAATACCTAAGCAAGAGACACCACTAACCAAACACTGCCATGAAGACCAAGGAACTCTCCAAACAAGTAAGAGACAATGTTGTTGAGAAGTACAAGTCAGGGATAGGTTATAAAAAAAATATCCAAATCTTTGATGATCCCTAGGAGCACCATTAAATCTATCATAATGGAAAGAACCTGGCAAAACAGCAAACCTGCCAAGAGACGGCCGCACACCAAAACTCACAGACCGGGCAGGGAGGGCATTAATCAGAGAGGCAGCACAGAGACCTAAGGTAACCCTGGAGGAGCTGCAGAGTTCCGCAGCAGAAGCTGGAGAATCTGTACATAGGGCGACAATAAGCCGTACGCTCCAGATTTGGGCTTTATGGCAGAGTGGCCAGAAGAAAGCCATTACTTTCAGCAAAAAACAAAATGGTGCGTTTTGAGTTTGCGAAAAGGCATGTGGGAGACTCCCAAAATGTATGGAGGAAGGTGCTCTGGTCTGATGAGACTAAAATTGAACTTTTTGTCCAACACTATGTCTGGCGCAAACCCAACACATCACATCACCCAAAGATCACCATCCCAACAGTGAAACATGGTGGTGGCAGCATCATGCTGTGGGGATGTATTTCAGCAGTCGGAACTGGGAAACTGGTCAGAGTTTAGGGAAAGATGGATGGTGCTAAATACAGGGATATTCTTGAGCAAACCCTGTACCACTCTGTGTGTGATTTGAGGCTAGGATGGAGGTTCACCTTCCAGCAGGAGAATGACCCCAAACACACGGCTAAAGCAACACTTGAGTTGTTTAAGGAGAAACATGTAAATGTGTTGGAATGGCTTAGTCAAAGCCCAGACCCCAATCCAATAGAAAATCTGTGGTCAGACTTAAAGATTGCTGTTCACAAGCGCAAACCATCCAACTTGAAGGAGCTGGAGCAGTTTTGCAAGGAGGAATGGGCAAAAATCCCAGTGGTAAGATGTGGCAAGCTCATGGAGACCTATCCAAAGTGACTTGGAGTTGTGATTGGGGGTTGAATAGTTATGCACATTGACTTTTTCTGTTATTTTGTCCTATTTGTTGTTTGCTTCACAATAAAAAAAAAAATCTTCAAAGTTGTGGGCATGTTCTGTAAATTAAATGATGCAAATCCTCAAATAATCCATGTTAATTCCAGGTTGTGAGGCAACAAAACACGAAAAATGCCAAGGGGGTGAATACTTTTGCAAGGCACTGTATGTTGGTAAATCTGGACACTTTTAGGGCTAATAATCAAAGTATTGTCAAGAAGCCATGGAAATCTATGCACTGCCATGGGGGACAGGTACTTACACAATTAAAAAAAAAATACAATTACCGCAAGATGGAGAGAGGATCTTTTCATGCAGCATGCGGGGGCAACACTGAAAATACAGAAAGTCTTTCACCTTTTTACTGCCATTAACATAGGGGTTAAAGCAGAGCAGGACCATATGCAACAGGACAGCCTAGAAACCCCTAATTTGGCAGAATTTATTTTTGCATTAGCAACCATGAACTTACACCCAGGTGGTGTTTGAAACTTAACCTTTTTGTGAAAAAGATGTGATCTGTGGCTAAGAAGCCCTGAGTACATCGACAAGGCATGAAAAGATAACGTCTTCTCTCTTGCTTCAAGACTCTGTAGATGATCTGACAGACAAACGGTGAGTGAGTGAGCTTGCAGCCTACCAGATCTGCCAATCTCTGTGGATCTGATCCAGCAGCCAACAGTTGATGATGACATCCAGAAGTCATTTGGCCAGTGCACCTTTGCAGTGTAACCCCTAAAGTGATCAACCAGTCATAATAAATGTTGGCACCTGCCCTCCCACCCAAGTCCGGTGCAAGAATTCTTCTCTGCTCAGGCTTAGGTGCATTTTGCTCTCAGAACATTATTGCTCTCACTCTGCATATGTGCTGATATATAACATGTGTAGGAAAATCGCCGTTTTCATGCGTATGTGCCCGGTGCACTTTTGTAGGTGTGGGTGTGTGTGTGTGGGGGCCTCTAAAATGTTTAAAAATGTTTTATATGTCTCCTTGTATGCTTAAAACATTTTTGGTTTAATTTTATTTATTTATTTTTACATAACTTTTGCTATCACATAGGGAACCAATAGCCCCAATAGCCCCCTATGTGATAGTATAGATAGTTGACAGGTTCTCTTTATGGAGACACCCAAGGTCTAATAGACCCTGGATGTCTCCTCTCTACTCCAGTCCGCCGAGCTCCCGCCACCCTTCCCAGAAACAACCTCCATGACAGCACCAGGCCCGCTGGTGGGACATCAGACTCTGGTTAACATGGCAGGGGGGTTGAGTGGGGGTGAAAGGCGGCACATTGTGGCGGTGGTTATGGAAGTGAAGTATTCACCCCCTTGGCATTTTTCGTGTTTTGTTGCCCCACAACCTGGAATTAATATGGATAGTTTGAGGAATTGTATCATTTAATTTACAGAACATTCCCACAACTTGGAAGATGTTTTCTTTTTATTATTGTGAAGCAAACAACAAATAGGACAAAATAGCAGAAAAAGTCAATGTGCATAACTATTCACCCCCCTAAAGTCAATACTTTGTAGAGCCACCTTTTGCGGCTATCACAGCTCCCAGTTGCTTTGGATAAGTCTCTATGAGCTTGCCACATCTTACCACTGGGATTTTTGCCCATTCCTCCTTGCAAAACTGCTCCAGCTCCTTCAAGTTGGATGGTTTGCGCTTGTGAACAGCAATCTTTAAGTATGACCACACATTTTCTATTGGATTGAGGTCTGGGCTGTGACTAGGCCATTCCAACACATTTACATGTTTCTCCTTAAACCACTCAAGCGTTGCTTTAGCAGTGTGTTTGGGGTCATTGTCCTGCTGGAAGGTGAACCTCCGTCCTAGCCTCAAATCACACACACAGAGTGATACAGGTTTTGCTCAAGAATATCCCTGTATTTAGCACCATTCATCTTTCCCTCAACTTTCACAAGTTTCCCAATCCCCACAGCATGATGCTGCCACCACCATGTCTCACTGTTGGGATGGTGATCTTTGGGTGATGTGATGTGATGTGTTGGGTTTGCGCCAGAAATAGCGTTTTCTTTGATGGCCAAAAAGTTCAATTTTAGTCTCATCAGACCAGAGCACCTTCCTCCATACATTTTGGGAGTCTCCCACATGCCTTTTCGCAAACTCAGAATGTGCCATTTTGTTTTTTGCTGAAAGTAATGGCTTTCTTCTGGCCACTCTGCCATAAAGCCCAAATCTATGGAGCGTACAGCTTATTGTCGTCCTATGTACAGATACTCCAGTCTCTGCTGTAAAACTCTGCAGCTCCTCCAGGGTTACCTTCATAGGCGTGCGCACAGGGTGTGCCCAGGCACACCCTAATCACCCCAATGCGCATACGTGTTATCGCTCTGTGTAGCAGCAAGAACATGGGAAAGATCTCCCTCTTACTGGCTCTGCCATAAGAGAAGTATCTATGATCTTCTCTTTCACTGTGCCGGCAGGGAGATCAATGTGCCAGGGGCATATATATGTAGGCACATACACATGCGTGTATGAGTGTTTGAGCTTAAGGGTGCACACCCTAATGCAATAGGCTGCGCACACCTATGGTTACCTTAGGTCTCTGTGCTGCCTCTCTGATTAATGTCCTCCTTGCCCGGTCCATGAGTTTTGGTCTCTTGGCAGGTTTGCTGTTGTGCCATGTTCTTTCCATTTGGTTATGATAGATTTAATGGTCCCCCTAGGGATCATCAAAGATTTGAATATTTTTTTATAACCTAACCCTAACTTGTACTTCTCAACAACATTGTTCCTTACTTGTTTGGAGAGTTCCTTGGTCTTCATGGCAGTGTTTGGTTAGTGGTGCCTTTTGCTTAGGTGTTGCAGCCTCTGGGGCCTTTCAAAAAGGTGTGTATATGTAATGACAGATCATGTGACACTTAGATTGCACACAGGTGGACATCATTTCACTAATTATGTGACTTCTGAAGGTAATTGGTTGCACCAGAGCTTTTTATGGGCTTCATAACAAAGGGGTGAATACATACGCACCTGCCAATTATCAGTCTTTTATTTCTAAAAAATAGTTTTATGTATATATTTTTCTAATTTCACTTCACCAACTTAGACTATTGTTTTCTGATCCATCACATATAATTCAGATTAAAAAAACATTAAACTAAAGGCTGTAATATAACAAAATAGGTAAAAAGCCAGGGGGTGAATACTTTTGCAAGGAACTGTAAATGCTCATCTTTGGGTACCCAAAACCAACA
This sequence comes from Lithobates clamitans, assembly GCA_037952925.1. NCBI lineage: Eukaryota > Metazoa > Chordata > Amphibia > Anura > Ranidae > Lithobates > Lithobates clamitans. The sequence goes on from JBBGZY010000876.1 coordinate 1,303,531, forward strand.
AAAAATCTCAATCAACACACAAAATAAATAAAAACCCCCAAATTTCAACCCCTAAGACAAAAGCCCACTTTTTTAACCACCTCAATACTGGGCACTTTCATCCCTTTCTGCCTAGGCCAATTTTCAGTTTTCAATGCCTTCGCTCTCTGAATGACAATTTACTGATGGGTGGCACTGATGGGCACTGATGGAAGGCACTGATGGGCACAAATTGGCATCACTGATGGACCAGACTGGTGTCACTGATGAACACAGACTGGCATCACTGATGGGCACTGATGGGGCTGCATTGTAATAAGGGCAGTAAACAATAAAGCATCTCCCTGTTTACATGTGATCAGCTGTGATTGGACATTTGGTGGAGGGGCGATTATGATGTGGGGTGGTTTGTCAGGGTTTGGGCTTGGCCCTTTAGTTCCAGTGAGGGAACTCTTAAGGCGTCAGCATACCAAGACATTTTGAACAATTTCATGCTTCCAACTTTGTGGGGACAGTTTGGGGATGGCCCATACCTGTTCCGACATGACTGCACAGCAGAGCACAAACAAGGTCCATAAAGGCATGGGTGAGCAAGTTTGGGGTGGAGGAATTGACTGGCCTGCACAGAGTCCTGTCCTCAACCCAATAAAACACCTTTGGGATGGATTAGAGCAGAGACTGCGAGCCAGGCCTTCTCGTCCAACATCAGTGCCTGACCTCATAAATTCGCTTCTGGAAGAGTAATACTTTAAATATTCCCATAGACACACTCCTAAACCTTGTGGACAGCCATCCCAGAAGAGTTGAATCTGTTATAGCTGCAAAGGGTGGGCCAATATATATAGTGTGTGTGTGTATATATATATGTGGATATATGTGGATGCGTAGATACATATTGTATATATATTTATTCAGTACATATGTATAGAAATGTGTATGTATTTGTACTATTAAGAGAACTTTTGTCTTTGGGTTACATCTTGGAGCTGCATGTTTGAAAAGCAGTGTGATAATATATCTACACTCCATCATTGTAGTAGAGAGAGGGAGAGGGCCACAATCATGATTTGTCTATGAGAAGTAAAGACACTACAAAGGCTTGATTGGATTGTGCAGAGGTTTATTAAATAGTTACTACTCTGGCAGTTTGGGCAGTGCTGCTTTTATTTTTATTTTTGTCCATTGCATTGCAGCCTTTCTCAGCCTTTTGACATGGAGGAACCCTTGAAATAACATTTTGTCTTTAGACCCCTTTCATACTGGGGCAGTTTGCAGGCACTATTGTGCTAAAAATAACGCCTGCAAATAGAAACCCGAAACAGCCGCTGCTGTGTCGGGGCTTTCACACTGGAGCGGTGCGCTAGCAGGATGGGAAAAAAAGTCCTGCTAGCAACATCTTCGGAGCGGTGAAGGAGCGGTGTATACACCGCTCCTTCACCACTCCTGCCCATTGAAATCAATGAGGCAGCGTGGCAATACCAATACCAGTACCAATACCGCAGAGGTGCTTTGCGGTGGTTTTTAATCCTTTCTTGGCTGCTTTACCGCTGACGCACCTCCCGCCCCAGTGTGAAAGGGGCCTAAGGGAATCTCTGCTAATACCTATAATATTTACAGTTCACAGAACATTACTGTGATGGTCAGTGGGAAGAATACTTCTACATTTGTGGCCATTGGGAAAAATCCCCCCTTACAGATAGACAAAAAGATCATTGGTGTCAGTGGTTACTCATCTGAGAAGCAGAAATCTCTTATTGCTCAAGGAACCTCTAACAACCTCTGGAGGAATCCTAGGGTTCCACAGGACTCTGGTTGAGAAACCCTGGAATAATAATTTCAAAGAAATCCTCCCAGGCCAATATGCACATAAATTGAACCAGGACCATTACTTTCAAACCCACAGGATGTGCATCAAACCCATGGTAGGGGTGAACCCGAACCTCATCTCTTATAATAACATTTGTAGCTTCAACCTTAGTTTACATGGGACCCATTCTCTACCTTGGTTAAAGGTCATTTTTGAAATATCAAAACATAGATTCCTTAAACCATTATTTGACCATCTACCATACTATTCAAAACGTGGTTTGATGTTTCTTACTAGAATATTTTGTTTTCTGTACTGTTTCTTGTAAACATAGCATGCTTTTTATTATTTTTTTTTTATCCAAGAAAAAAACTTTTATTGGTTACATACAGCCCGGAAGAACATAGCCAGCCACATATACTGTTCATTACATAAAAACAAAGCAAAATTACATCTGGTCAGTGCCTGCCAGATGTAAACATTGAAAATCAATCAACACAAATATACAGCGGACATAACAGAAATACACGGCCTTATCAGCGCCATTCACAGGTTGAGTTCAAATTATATATTTAGCCCACATTAAGACCCAGGAGCTTATCCATGGTCAGATCCGCCAGGGCAAGATCAGGCACATCTAACCACAGGTCCCAAAGTTTCTCATATAATCTCTGGGTTCTATTCAAGGAGCAAGCGGTCACAGCCTGCAGAGCCTCCTTCCGTTGATCCCCATCTAGTGGACCAACGTCATCCTCCCATTTAGCCCTTACTCTTATGCCCCGTACACACGAGCAGAATTTCCGTCAGAGAAATCTTGGATGGTTTTTCCGACGGAATTCCGCTCAAGCTTGGCTTGCATACAGACGTCACACAAAAGTTCTCTGAACTTTCGACTGTTAAGAATGCAGTGACGTACAACACTACAACGAGCCGAGAAAATTAAGTTCAATGCTTCCGAGGATGCATTGAATTGTTTACGAGCATGCGTGATTTTTTGCGTGTCGGAATTGCATACAGACGATCGCATTTTTGGATAGGGTATTTTTCCAACCGTTAAATAGAGATTCTGCTCTCAATCTTTTGCTTGTTGGAATTCTGCCAGCAAATGTCCGATGGAGCATAAACAAGGTCGTATTTTCCGACCAAAAGCTCTCATCGGAGTTTTGTTGGTGGCATTTCCGATCGTGTGTACGGGGCATAAGGGGATGTTTGTGCAGAAACAACTGAAGCAACATAGCATAGCCTTGAGATATAAAACCCTTGGAGGTTTCTGCTTTCTTAATCTAGGTAATTAGGGGTACCGAGGACATGGACCAATCAGAAGTTATACTCTGGGCCACTATTGCATGCCATAGTTGCATGTAGTAGAAGTGCATAGAGAGTGGAAGATCAAATGCCTCCCGTGAAGCGTCAAAAGTAAGCAGCTTGCCTTTATGAAAGATTTACCTCAAATACACAATGCAGTACTTCTTCCACAGGCCCCCATGCTGTAATTTGGCTAACTCGAGATAGGTATTATTTGACCAAATGGGGCTAAACTCTGTAATACCCGTCGCTCCCTGAAGGTATTCCACACTTTCTGAATTAATTTATACATTGGAAACATTTTATGTGGTTTCTCAAAAGCCTGTGCTTTAGGGGCCATCAGAATAGAGCTACCTTCCACCGTATGGAGCATAACATTCACAGAAGAGCTACTGCACATTTCTCCCTGCTCAGCGTCCATAGGCACAGTGCCTATCAAGTGTTGCAGTTGCGAGGCCAAGTGGTATAGCCAAGGATTGCAAGACCCCTGTCATTTTTGGGGTGTTGCGGGTGTTCTAGTTTTATTCTAGGGGGTCTGTTTTTCCAGATTAATGTGCGAAATATGGTATTAACTATTCTAAAAGTCTTTAAAGGGACTACCATCTGGGTATTATGAAGGAAGCATAGCATTTGGGGCATAGGAATAATTTTAATGAGATTCACCTTACGGGCCACCGACATGTACAGAGAGTTCCAGATTTTTATGTGTTCTCGAAATCTCAGTAAAAGCGGGGATATATTATTTTGCCTATAATCCATGACACAGGGGGGTTGATTTACTAAAGGCAAATAGACTGTGCACTTTGCAGAGTGCAGTTGCCCTCTGCAGGTGCAATTGCTCCAGAGCTTAGTAAATGAGGTAAGGCTTGACTTTGCAAAGAGTACCCAATCCTGTGCAAGGAAAATAAAAAAAACAGCATTTATGCTTGCACATGATTGGATGATGGAAGTCAGCAGAGCTTCTGCTCATTTACTAAGCTCTGGAGCAACTGCTCTTGCAGAGGGTAACTGCACTTTGCAAAGTGCACAGTCTTTTTCCTTTTAGTAAATCAACCCCTGGGTGTCACCAAAATTCTTAGGAATTTAAAGGAGGTAGTAAGTGGTATATCACATATTATTTCGCCAGTCCTCATGTCTCCTCCAACAATAAGCATTATTATTGATTTATTATCTTAATTTATTATTAAGATTATTATTCTATCTTAAGCCCGGAATACTTTCCGAATTCTGTAATGGTGGCCATAGTCTCCTTCAGTAAAGCGTCTGTGTCACCAAGCAAAATTATTGTGTCATCCACGTATAGCATTACTTTTTCCCACATATCTCCATTGCAAAAACCACTAATACCAGGATTAACCCTGATTTGAATAGTCAATGATTCTACGGCCAGGGCAAACAGCAGGGGCGACAAAGAGCACCCCTGCCGAGTGCCCCTCCCCAAAGTAAAAGTGTGAGACAATCTACCCAACTCCCAAATAGCAGCCTGAGGATGACAATACAGTAAGCGTACCCATGAAATGTATACCTCCCCATAGCCGAATTTCTTAAGGACCTCCTAAAGGTATGTCCATTCAATTGACTGCAGTGGATTTATTAGGCATAAACCCGGCCTGGTCAGAGTGTACAATGGACGTAATGACCCTGTTCAATCTAAGGGTCAGTACTTTAGCTAATACCTTAATGTCAGTCTGCAACAGTGATATGGGCCTGTACGAACCCGGGTCCACCAGGTCTTTACCAAGTTTAAAAGATAGAAGGATGTTAGCCTTCGACATTGTGGAGGGTAAAGTGTTTTCTTTTCCTCGCAGCATTAAAAACTTTTAAAAATTGTGGCAATAGTGTCTCTGAGTATTGTTTATAAATTTCCATGGGGAGACCATCCTCCCCAGGAGCCTTGAAATTGGGGAATTCTGCCACCACTAGCTGCAGTTCCTCCAGCGTAAGCGGGCAAGCAAGATCCCTCCATTGTACATCAGCTAGGCGTGGAAATGTAATTTTAGACAGATACCCTTATATTTCCCCTGGAGCATATAATGAGGTAGGAAGGTACAACTCCTCATAAAATCCCGCCAGCACCTGTAATATTTGATCCGAGGAATGCACAGGACGTGCTTTTTATTATTAAATTATATGTAAACCCTCACCTTGTAAAACAACCTATTCAGTTTAAAATAGAAAAAAAAATAGAAATGAAAGGCAAAACATTTGTGTATAGCTATAAAAAACATTATAAACACCTTTTCTATAAATGAACACACAATCTCTGTTCTCAGCTGCATGAGCTGAGGGAGAAGAAACAGCAGCACACTGATCTTGCCAGTGGCTGTGCAGGGGGGGGGCATGTCAGGATAAGTCTGATCACTGGAAAAGAGCAGGCTGAGTTCTCAACACTCTCAAGCTAGAGAACTGACCATGGTGTGCTCTCATGCTTAGTGTGGGCAGTTCCTAATAAGAGAGCAGAAGGAATGACAGGAACACCAGATATTTCACACAAAGAAAGCAATACAAAAAGAACAGGATACTTTTTCATACAAGTGCAAGGTACAACAGACACATTTTAGAAATATGAAGTGTAGGAGTTTACATATTCTAAGTCTTGCCAAGTTAAAGCAAACAGGCTGCCTGATAGCAACCATGGTAAGAAGCGTGTACTAACTTTCCACACATTGCCTTTTTGCATTCTTCAGCCACTGAAACTGTGAAAAATAAGTAGTACTTCCTGCTCTGGGGTAGCAGGTGCTTTCTACCCTGCCTTCTATATTACAACACTTGTTGGCTGGGAAAATCATTGTAAAACCCAAACAATATTACATGAGCGTGGGGAGAGGATCCTTTGTTCTGTTTAAACTCCAATCAAACATTGTTTGCAGCTCTGCTTATCAAATTATTAAAGCCCAACTCTGGGCAAATAAAAAATGATCCCTTGCAGCGGGGCTGCACTCGCACTGCAAGTATTAATAGGTTGTTTTGTCTAGGGGAGACCTCCTATACTGTGCTCCCTTGGCAGGCCAGGCAGCACCCCCATGATCTGGCAATGGACTGTCCTTCAGCGTCCTTAGATCCATTGCAGGGATATGGACCCCTTAGACCAGTGGAGTGTGGGGGTGCAGATGCTGCAAGGACCGGGTATAGCTGCAAAGGGGGAATGGAGGATCAGGTAAGTAAATCTTTTATTGTTCCTCTAGACATAATCAAGCAATTAACACTTGCAGTGAGGACACAGGACCAATGCAAGGGATCATTTTTTATTTGACCAGAGTTGGGCTTTAAACCTGAACTGTATAAATAATTTTTCTTCCTAAGTTATATTTGTCCAGCTTGGACTAATGTAGGTTTGTATAGCTCATACTTGAGTGATCCCTGTGAAAGCAGCACATCTTGTACATGTAGTAGTTGCCTTCAGTGCCAAGACAAGATCATCAAGTGCCCAGGGCAGAAATACCAGATTGTGTCCCCCCCTTCATTATGTGCGAGCTCATGAGGAGGAAGGGGAGAATGGGCACAGCCCGCACCTCCTCCCAGCATATTCCTCCTCTCCCTTCTGCTTCCCGCTCTGGGCTAACAGAAATAGTAATGCCGTTGTCACTACTCCTGTCAACCTTATAGTAGAAAGAACTTGCGGTGCCCCCATCCCTACAATACACACTGCACCCAGGGCAGCCACCTCCTTCTACCCACCCCTTGTCCTGGCCCTTGTTTCCTCTACAACAGTGATAGCAGCACTCTTCTGGGCCCTGTGCTGTGTGGCTTCCCCTCTGCATAGTAACCAGAGGGGGTCGCTCGCTGAGCGCTATTACCGTTTCCAGTGTTGTGATTGGAGAAGGTGGAGGGGAGGTGACATTACGATCTCCACTCATTGTTTGCAATTCAAATCAGAAGAGCAGCCTAGGGTGATAACACTGCTCCTTCATATACACTATATTACCAAAAGTATTGGGACACCTGCCTTTACACACACATGAACTTTAATGGCATCCCCGTCTTAGTCCGTAGGGTTCAATGTTGAGTTGGCCCACCCTTTACAGCTATAACAGCTTCAACTCTTCTGGGAAGGCTGTCCAAAAGGTGTAGGAGTGTGTTTATGGGAATGTTTGACCATTCTTACAGAAGCGCATTTGTGAGGTCAGGAACTGATGTGCACGAGAAAGCCTGGCTTGCAGTCTCCGCTCTAATTCACCCCAAAGGTGTTCTATCTGGTTGAGGTCAGGACTCTGTGCAGGCCAGTCAAGTTCCTTCACCCCCAACTCACTCATCCATGTCTTTACGGACCTTGTTTGTGCACTGGTGTGCAGTCATGTTGGAACAGGAAGGGGCCATCCTCAAACTGTTCTCACAAAGTTGGGAGAATGAAATTGTCCAAAATGTCTTGGTATGCTGATGCCTTAAAAGTTTCCTTCGCTGGAACTAAGGGGCCAAGCCCCTCCCCTGAGAAACAACCCCACATCATTATGCCCCCTCCACCAAATGATTAGGACCAGTGCACAAAGCAAGGTCCATAAAGACATGGATGAGCGAGTTTGGGGTAGAGGAACTTGACTGGCCTGCACAGATTCCTGACCACAACCTGATAGAACACCTTTGGGATGATATATAGAGCGGAGACTGGGAGCCAGGTCTTCTCGTCCACATCAGTGCTTGACCTCACGAATGCGCCTCTGGAAGAATGGTCAAACATTCCCATAGACACACTCCTAAACCTTGTGGGCAGCCTTCCCAGAAGAGTTAAAGCTATTATAGCTGCAAAGGGTGGGCCAACTCAATATTGAACCCTATAGACTAAGACTGGGAAGTCATTAAAGTTCATGTGTGTGTAAAGGCAGGTGTTCCAATACTTTTTGTAATATAATGTACATATAAAGTATAGTTAAGTGTGCTATTGGCAGGATCACCAGGTGAGATAAAGGAAAAACAAGTCTTCAGAAATAAAATGAATGTAGCCCCCATAAACTGCAAAATATTACGTTTTTGTTTTTGGGTTTAGCTATACAGTAATCTTATGCTGGCAAACATGGCATTCCGAATTAAATCTCAACATTCACATTAAAAATATCACATGTGCCCAAGCTATAGACATAAAACATTTTACATAGTCTGAACAAGCAGTAAAAAAGCTTTCAAGCAAGCCATCCTTGACCTAGCTTCTTCTGAAAGATCACACAAAGACTCTAGAGTCGGCCGTTGATTTTTAACAGCTCAGAAAAAAATCTGCTGTGTGTTTACATTAGATGACTGACAGGCTGCTAAGATATACTCTCATGTTAAAACACAATGCCTGTGTTGTGAACTTTAACCACCTCAATACTGGGCACGTACACACCTTTCCTGCCCAGACCAATTTTTTTGTTTCTGTTATAAAAGTTTGTAAATAAGTACGTTTTCTCCTTCACTGTAGGCACTGATAAGGCGGCACTAATGGGCATTGATGGGTGGCACTGATATGCAGCACTGATCGGCATTGGTAGGTGGCACTGATGGGCACTCATGGGTGGCACTGGTGGGCACTGATGGGCACTGATAGGTGACACAGATGGGCACTGAAAGGCTGCACTGATGGGTACTTATGGGAGGCACTGATAGGTTGTACTGCTGGGCACTGGTGGGCACTGATAGGTGGCACTGCTGGGCACTGATACATGGCACTGATAGGCACTGATAGATGGCATTGATAGGCATCACTGATGGCACTGGCAGGCATTTGGGATGGGCACTGATTGGCAGCTGCCTGCGCACTGATTGGCATTTCCCTGGTGGTCTAGGGTGGCATACCTGGTGGTCCAGTGTGTTGGCATCCCTGGTGGTCCTGGCGGCATCCTGATGGTCCTGGGTGGGCATCCATGGGGGGCTGCGCTAATAAAGAGTCAGCACAGACCCCCCCATCAGGAGAGCAGCTGATCGACTCTCCTCTACTCGCGTCTGTCAGATGCGAGCGAGGAAAAGCCGATCAACGGCTTTTCCTGTTTAAATCGTGGTCAGCTGTGACTGGACACGACTGATCACGTGGTAAAAAACCTCCGTCAGGCTCTTTACCAAGATCTGTGTAGCGGTGTGTTAGACTGACGCCCACGGGCACGCGGTCGTTCCTGGGGGCCATCAAATGACGTCCACCCAGAACTAGAGCCGCGTCGTCCAGGCGGGCGGGAAGCGGTTAATCACCACTGTGTTTTTTATTTTTTGCGACAAGTTAAAAAAGAGCGAAAATTTTAGTTTCTATGATACAATTTTGCAAATAAGTCATTTTTGTTCATAAATTTGGGCCAAAATTTATGCTGCTACATCTCTTTGGCAACAATAACCCAAATTAGTATATATTATTTAGTCTCTGTGAAAGTTAGGCTCGGTTCAAACTAGAAGCGGCACGACTTGCAGGTCGCCTCACCGAGGCGACCTGCACACGACTGCCATGGCGACTTGCAAAACGACTTCTGTATAGAAGTCTATGCAAGTCGCCCCCAAAGTAGTAGAGGAACCTTTCTTCTAAGTCGGAGCGACTTGCGTTGCTCTGATTAGAACGGTTCCATTATACAGAATGGGAGGCGACTTGTCAGGCGGCTAGGACGCCTGACAAGTCGCCCCTGTGTGAACCGGCTCTTATAGAGTCTACAATCTGTGGTGCAAATCATTGAAAATTGATCACACCTGATCACACCTGATGCACTAATGGTCTATCTAATTTCTTGGGGCCCTGAAATGTCAGGAAAGTACAAATACCTCCCAAATGACCCCTTTTTGAAAAGTAGACAGTCAAAGGTATTTAGTAAGAGGCATGGTGAGTTTTTTGAAGGCGTCATTTTTTCCCCACAATTCTTGGGAAAATTAAGAATTTTTTTTTTTCACAAAAGTGTCATAATAACAAGTTATTTCTCACACACAGCATATGCATACTTCCAATTACACCCCAAAATACACTCTGCTACTCCTCCCGAGTATGGCCATACCACATGTGTGGGACTTTTACACAGCCTGGCATTCATCTTTCCCTCGATCCTGACTAGTCTCCCAGTTTCCTGCCACTGAAAAACAGAAAAACATCCCCACAGCATGATGCTGCCACCACCATGCTTCACTGTAGGTTTCCTCCAGACACAATGCTTGCCATTCAGGCCAAAGAGTTTAATCTATGTTTCATCAGACCAGCGAATTTTGTTTCTCATGGTCTGAGAGTCCTTCAAGTGCTACATCGTGATTTTCCTCAGGGGCCCCTGCAACTGAACTTTGTTGCATCTTTTATCGGGTGGTATCTCTATTAACTACATATACCCAGGTATACAGTGCATCCAGAAAGTATTCACAGCACTTCACTTTTTCCACATTTTGTTATGTTACAGCCTTATTCCAAAAGGGATTAAATTCATTATTTTCCTCAAAATTCTACAAACAATACCCCATAATGACAGTGTAAAAGAGGTTTGTTTGAAATCTTTGCAAATGTATTAAAAACTAGAAAAGCTAAAATTTCTGGGGAAATTGTGTGAAGTGTTCTTGCCTCCACCAGTAGTCTACAACTGGAGTGGGCAGAGTAACTGGGAGGAGTGGCTTGAGTAACTGTTGTGTGGTTGGAGTGGCTGGAGAAACTGTGGAAAGGTTGGACTGGGCAGAGTAACTTTATGGAGTGGGCAGAGTAACTGTGTGGGCGGTTTGGAGTGAGTAAAGACAGTAAACATTACACTAACCAATTGATTGATCAAATTTAAAAAGTGCACATTACAAGCTTGATAGAGTGAGAAATGCATTTCAACTTTTATTGATTTACCGTATATACTCGAGTATAAGTCGAATTTTTCAGCACATTTTTTTGTGCTGAAAGTGCCCCCCTCGACTTATACTCGAGTCAAGCACTTTTCTGCAGCAAAAAATTTCATTTTCCGAACCGAATTTGGGGCCCCGTATCTCAGGGCCACTTGATGCTAGGAACCCCAAATTTGATTTGCAACCCCAGTGGAACTGGTACTACAACATATCCAAAGCTGAAGTTCCTAGCACTAAGTGACCCCGAGATACGGGGCCCCAAAATCGGTTCAGAAAATGTCATTTTCTGCTGCAGAAAAGTGCTTGACATTTTCTGAACCGACTTTGGGGCCCCATATCTCAGGGCCACTTGGTGCTAGGAACCCCAAATTTGGTATGCAAACCCAGTGGAACTGGTACCACAACATATCCAAAGCTGGGAGCACCAAGTGGCCCTGAGATACGGGGCCCCATAAATGGTTTGGAAAATGTAATTTTCTGCTGCAGAAAAGTGCTTGACATTTTCTGAACTGAATTTTGGGGCCCTGTATCTCGGGGCCACTTGGTGCTAGAAACACCAGCTTTGGAAATTTTATGGTGCTATTTCCACTGTGTTTGCACACCAAATTTGGGGTTCTTAGCACTAAGTGGCCCCAAGATACAGGGCCCCAAATTCAGGCAACTGTGTCCATTTGCAGCAATGTCATTTCGGACCCTTTGGGTTCAGAGACCCCAAATTTTGGCTGCAGCTAGGGGGCATCTAGAAACCCTTAACTACCGAGTTTGAAGTTCAGGGGACCTATGGCTGCAAAGGGGCACAGTGATGCTGCAAATGGGCATTGTTGACCCTCTTTTCCACTTACAGTAGCTGTGCATTTCTCACCCTCGTCTTATACTCGGGTCAATAAGTTTTTCCCATTTTTTTTGTGGTAAATTAGGGCCTCGACTTATACTCGGAACGACTTCTACTCGAGTATATACGGTATATAGCACATTAACAGTGCTTCACAGTTACATTAAAACATACATTTATAAAAACAATAGCAGCATTATCAAGCCTAGCAGATGAAGGTATGACCACATGCATTTGGGGGGTCTTAGCATCTTGACGTAGAATGGAGGTGAAGGTATGCTATCTGTTTGATGATAATCAGTGTTTACAACCACTGTTTCCTGGCAATGCTCATGCCCTGTTTATGCTTCACAACCACTGCTCAAAACACAATACACAGGATCATGATAGCTGTAATAACTGTGCAGTACTTCAAACGATCGTATTTTAAAAACTATAAATCCTACAGCGAAGAGCTTTATATTGTGAGAATTACAAGACCCAGACCTAGATTTTGATAGTATTACTCTGAAATATTAAAAATGAAGGCACAGTCACAATTTAGATATTGCTCTTCAAATTTGAAGTGGCTAGAGTGGAGTTTCAATGAATGTCAATGGACGGCGTGAGTTGCAAACAAATGGTTATATTGTGAAAACTATCAGGACTATGGCTTAGCCGTGGACATGTTTAGTGGCAGCAGGGATAGCTGGACGTTTTGATATAAGATTTGTGTAGGTGGCCTTGAAAATGAGGGAGTGGTGGCAGTTTAGAAATCATGTCCTGATTTTTCATCTTTTGTCACCTCCCACTCTAGTTTTGAACATTTCGCCATTCATTCCTATGGAACCAATTTTGCCGCAAAAACGAAGATATTTTGTGGACCATTCGGCAAAACGTTCCACAAAATAATAGCACACCAATCAGGAACAATCCGCACGTTTCGTTATAATACTATGTAGTGTAAAAGCTGTGAGAGGAGTTAGGGTGGTAAATTTGGCTATAATAAGAATAATAATATATATGTGAGATAACAGTAGGTGGTCTTGCTATGCAAGAACACTTAATAATAAAAAAAAAAAAAATCACATGTACATAAGTATTTACAGCCTTTGCTCAATACTTTGTTGAAGCACTTTTGGCACCAATTACAACCTCAAGTCTTTTTGACTATGATGCTACAAGCTTGGCACACCTATTTTTGGTCAATTTCTCCCATTCGTCTTTGCGGGACCTCTCCAGAGATGTTCAATCAGGTTCAAGTCTGGGCTCTGGCTGGGCCACTCAAGGACATTCACAGAGTTGTCCAGTAGCCACTCTTTTGTTATCTTGGCTGTGTGCTTAGCGTAGTTGTCCTGTTGGAATATGAACCTTCACCCCAGTCTAAAGTCCAGAGCACTCTGGAGCAGGTTTTCATCAAGGATGTCTCTGTACATTTCTGCATTCATCTTTCCCTCGATCCTGACTAGTCTCCTAATTCCTGACACTGAAAAACAGAAAAACATCCCCACAGCATGATGCTGCCACCACTATGCTTCACTGCAGGTTTCCTCCAGACACGATGCTTGCCATTCAGGCCAAAGAGTTTAATCTAGGTTTCATCAGACCAGAGAATTTTGTTTCTCATGGTCTGAGAGTCCTTCAGTTGCCTTTTGGCATACTCCAGGTGGGCTGTCATGTGCCCTTTACTGAGGAGTGGTTTAGGTCTGGCCAATCTACCATACAGGCCTGATTGGTGGAGTACTGCAAAGATGGTTGTTCTTCTGGAAGGTTCTCCTCTTTCCACAGAGAAATGCTGGAGCTCTGTCAGAGTGAGTCCTTGGTCACCTCCCTGACTAAGGCCCTTCTCCCCTGATCGCTCAGTTTGGCTGGGCAGCACACTGTAGGAAGAGTCCTGGTGGTCCCAAATTTTTTCCATGTACGGATGATGGCGGTTGCTGTGCTCACTGGGACCTTCAATGCTGCAGAACTTTTTCTGTACTCTTCCCCAGATCTGTGCCTCAATACAATCCTACCTTGAAGGTCTACAGACAATTCATTGGAGTTCATGGCTTGGTTTGTGCTCTGACATGCACTTTTAACTGTGGGACCTTATATAGACAGGTCTGTCTTTCCAAATTATGTCCAATCAACTGAATTTAACACAAGTGGACTCCAATCAAGTTGTAGAAACACCTTAATGATGATTAGTGGAAACAGGATGCACCTGAGCTCAATTTTGAGTGTCATGGCAAAGGCTGTGAATACTTGAACATGTGATTTTTATTTTTTTATTTTTAATAAATTTGCAAAGATTTCAAGCAAACATCTTTCACATTGCCATTATGGGGTATTGTTTGTAGAATTTTGAGGAAAATAATGAATTTAATCTATTTTGAAATAAGGCTGTAACATAACAAAATGTGGAAAAAGTGAAGCGCTGTGAATACTTTCCAGATGCACTGTATGTGCACAATTCCAGCAGGACCCTTATTGGGTCCATTGCTGATAATACCGGTTTGTACATTGAATGAATGTACTATTATTAATCTTTTCATATAAAAAGCTTGTATTATTTCCATACTGGTGCATCTGTATACTTATGGTTAATGTTATATGCTAGTTGCCGTTGTTCCTCTGCTTCCAATTACTTTGATTAGATTACTGGTTAACTTCCCAGGAACAGAATCCCCTCTGTTCAGAGTGGAGAGGGTGGAGGTACTGCCAACTTTATTATCAAAACCCACTCTTCCACCTGGGAGAAGGTCCTGGATCACTTATTTACCTATAGGTTTTAGTGCAATATCCTGCTTGGGGAGAGTCATTTGTCATAACCCCCCCTGGTTTCATGGAATAGCCAAACATATATTTTTATTCCAACTGTGGATCGCCAGAAAGAAGACCTACAGTTTTGAGTGTTGTAACATTTGGTCACCAGTAGGTAAAAATTGTAGGCTTGACCATTGCAGTTATTGGTTAGGAACATAGTTTATCTAGTGGGTAGTATTTATTGCTGAAATATTAATAGATTCTTAACTGCTTAGCTTAAAGTATAACTAAAGGCAAAACTTTTTTTCTTAGTTTTGGATAGAGCGGAGATGGATTATGTAGCACCCTGGGGTTTAGTCAGGGATGCTCCTCACAGATTTACCTGCCAGGAGTAGTTACCTGACGGTCTATCCAGAAGTAAGAGGGCAGCGCAGGGTTGGGATTGCGGCTTGCAGCCCAACCAGAAGTGACGGTTCTGCCTGTACATTATATTTAAAGTGCTATGTATTTGTAGCACCCTGGTGTTTAGCCAGGGTCGCTAACAAATTTAGTCTGCCAGGTAGTAAGTGTCCTGGCTTATTGTTAGAGGATCCACTGTTTTTTCTCCCTAAATCTGAATTTGCCACACTTCTCTCTTCTGTAACTGGGTGGCACTGTTGACATTGGATTGACAAGAGCCTAGCAAAGTCAGACTCTGAGTTGATGGGTTGTCTCGGCCAATTGGCAGGGGTCTCTTTAGTCTCTTCGCCTGCTGGGAGAGCCTATTTATTTGGGCGGTGTCAGGTGATCGCTCTTCTGTGCCACCTGGATGCCTGTCTGTGTGGACGTGTGATGAAATGTTGCTAGACCAGAAGCAAGGCCTATCTGGGGAGTATCTGGTTGCTAGGCCATCTGAGGCCTATCCAGAAGTAGGAAAAGCAGCGCAGGGTTGGGACTTCAGGCTTGGTTCCGACCAAGTTACAGAGGTTCAGCTGGACGGGGAACCAAGTTGTTGCTATCGGGAACGATCATTCCGGTTGCCAGCGGCAATCACGGATCAAAGCCAGAGGTAAAGGGAAAGCAGTTGCCACTAAGGGACCATGCTTCATGTTATCAGAGACCAGTTTATGGAAGTCTGAAAGAAGTGCCAGAGCAGCCTTTTTTACTAGTCGGGGACGGTGAAGAAGTGGGAAAGCTTCAGCAAGTGCCAAGCCAGGGAGGGGGGCAAACTGTGCACAGCCAGTCACCCCCCGGCCGCAACACATATCCCGGGCTTCCCTCCGGGTGATCGGCTTCCCCTGCATCTCCTCTCCTCGTGTCTCCTCCCTCCTCCCGGCCAATCAGGAAGGTCTTAGGACCTGCTTCCTGATTGGGTGGGAGGAGAATTAGTGTGACACTAGTGAATATTCATTCGCTAATGTCACACAACTGGGTGGGCTTCAGGCGCAGTGATCTGCGCCCTGAGCACACTCTATTTTGAAGCCTATTAGAGCCACTGGCTCTAATCATGTGCTTAAAAAAACCCCTTCCCCCTTTGGAATCCATACATCTGGCACCCTGCGTGTAGATTAGGGGCCAGATGCATGTATAGAGGGGACGGCACCCATGCGCCCCTTATGGACGGAGCTCCAGGATCCTTCAGAAAAAAAATAAAAGTCAGAAGCTACAGCACAAATACTGTAGCTGCTGACTTTTAATATTAGAACACTTGCCTCCTAAGGAATCCAGCAGTGTCCTCACCCGAGCTGATTTTTTCAATCAACTATGAGATGCTAGCAGATGGCAGATCTCCACTAAGGGAAACCGGCAGCAAAGCCTCGTGGCTTCACAGCCACGAGGCTGTGCATGCGCAAAGCGTGCTGTGCTCAGTGAATGGGCCAGCTGCGGGGGAAGGAGGAGGGAGGTTGAACTTCTGGCTGAGTTCACCGCAGCAAACTCAGCCAGAAGTGGGAGCTGGTACCTGTCAAAACCCACTCCCCCCCCCAAAAGGTGCCAAATGTGGCAGTGGAGGGGAGGAGGAGGCAGGCAAGCAGAGCTTCCCTTTTTGGCCTTTCTTAGATCGTTGTGGAAAGGACAAGCAAGGCATTATAAAGGAAAGAGAAAGGTGCCTCTAAGTGCAGTGGTTACCAGATTTTTTACAGGCACAATGGGATTAAGAACACTTACAAGATAGTAAGAGGTCGTAGGCATATAATGATGTGTCCTCATGCGGATTGCTGTAATCCTTGTCTGTCTGGGGGAGAGAGAGAAAGCCATCCTGCGGCTTTAGAGTCTGAGCTCTGACGAAGGAGCTGTGTATGCTCCAAAACGCATTACCGCCCACCTCCTTGACCAGATCTTATATCGGCCACGTGCATTCCAGCTTGGTTCCAGAACCTGGGCCGCCTCATTGCATCTTCACCTCCTCGCCAATCCACATCACCAGGGACTCTGACAGCCACAGGGTGGGTCTCTTTTCCCCAGACAAACGAGAATTACAGCGATCCACATGAGGACAAATCATTATATGCCTATGACCTCTTACTATCCATTAATTGTTTTTAATACCATTGTGCCTGTAATAAATCTGTTAACCACTGCACTTAGAGGCGCCTTTCTCTTTCCATTTTTACTCTCCAGAGCTGCTTCTTCCCTAAACAGCGCTGCCTTCAGTGCCATCTCTCCACTGCTACTATGGATCGGATACCTAGCCTCACCAGAGCACCCTCATCTCTCCCTCCTTAGGGCATCATAAGGGAACTTGGCAATGGTCACAGAAACCTAAAAAAACCTAAACCTAAAAATGGCCAAGACTCCTATGTTACAAACTGCCATATAGCTTGCCACAATCCAGATCTGAATACTGATTCACATAAATCATCTTGCTAATCTTTCACATATTGAACTTGCAGGAAATGCATACATATATCCACAGCTCAGCTCTTGAGCCACGAGTGCCAGAAATGATGTCTTGGTGACAAATGGAAAATCTTCCTGACCATATAGCAATAATAGAATAGATTGGACATTTTGTCAGACAGTCTTCTATTATCCAGGGAAAAATCACAAAAGCCTCTAGCAACCTTTACTAAATGCAGCCAGGGTTTTAATTTCTCTTATTATAATGTGATATATTTTACAGCTGTTGGAATACGCTTGATGTTTTTCATCGGCATTTAAAGATGATAGAGAGAGCTGGATAGGGACAACCGTTGGTCTACTGAAATAATCAAAGTTGATGACCACTGGCTCATCAAAGCATTCTATAGACTTTAGTTTTCACTAGTAAGATGATCCAGGTTTTATATCTACCAATAAAATGAGTGGCCTAGTCGACCCTCTTTTTAGTTGCTAAGAAGATCAAGTGCTCCTGGTTTCAGGTAACATCAAAGAAGAAAAGATTTATCAGAAAATGCTTGAGGAATGCAGCTAAGAAGCTTTCAGTATAAATTTAATGAGTGCGTTCTGCCATCTTGTGGTGAATTGTGGCCTGTAGGTTTCTACCGAGCTTTCCTGTATATCAAATTAGTAATGGCACACTTGAAGTGTGAACCCAAACAATAAACTTCTTTTATTTGCTCCCTTTTCATCTGTTAAATATTCAATAGGAAGCATTTAGTAGTACCTGTTTATTAAAAGAAAAAAAAAAAATGTTGATCTAGTCAGAAATTCAGAGCTGTCCTGTATCCTCTGCCTGTTTTATCCCAAAGAAACTATTTAGATGTCCTATTTCTTATTTTAGCACTACAAGTCAGTTTGTGCCTATGCTTTGGATTTCAAAACCGTGGGAGTGGGTCAGTAATTTAGGAAAAGAAAACTGGACAGGGCTGGCACCACTCAGTCCACAAAAATACTGTGTATTGTATGCTCACAAGAAGAAATCAAGTGCATTTCTGGAAGATCAGCAAGTATTTTTTCTGTACTTGCAGGATCTTTAAAGACATAAACCAAAGGCAAAATGTGGATCTATTACCGAGTTGTACTGAAAAGTTTTCTTCAAATATTATTAATTGTCTTGACATATGCTTAAAATTTCACCTAGTGCTAATGGAAATATAGAAGAAGTGGAAAAATGCCTGAATGTGCCTGCATACAATTTTCATACATCTTCTAGAGATCATGAGTAGCCCCAAAACTTAGAGAGGTCTATTATGAAAAAAAAAACTTAATCTAGAGAATTGTTGTCTGGGTCTGCCCCCTCCTTCCTCCAAAGTCTTTCTATTGGTCTGTAAAAGGGAACCAATTACATTTCTAGACTAACTGTGGGTTCATAGGTAGGTGGCTGCTGGGCAGGATAAAGCACCAACATCCTACTTGAAATCCCAAACTGCTTTATGCTCAGCATACACATCACAATCTGACTGTACAATCATGTGTTTTAGATTAAAAAAAAAACAATATAATATGAGGACCAACTATCCAATCCATTTGTATGCAATCAGGAGGATAATTGCACTATAAAGTTGTTCGCTTGGCTTTGGACCTCCACTTCATTTGTACTACCCACTTAGGGTCGTTTTACCTGCACTTCATCTATATTACCCACTTATAGACCGTTTACCTTCACTTCGTCCATACTACCCACTTAGGGACTGTTTACTTTCACTTCACCTATACTACCCACTTATGGACCTTTTACTGTCACTTCATTTATACTACCCATTTAGGGACTGTCTCACTTCATCTGCGCTACCCACTTATGGACTTTTTACCCTCACTTCATTTGTACTACCCACTTTTTTACATCCACTTCATCTATACTACCCACGCAGGAACCTTTTACCTACACTTCATCCATACTACCCACTTAGGTACTGTTTAGCAGGGGCAGACTGACCATTGAGCCACTCGGGCACTGCCCGAGGGCCCTGGGCCACTAGGGGGCCCCATCAGGGTTGCCAGCCTCAGTAAAACCAGGGACAGTATGTATAAATCTGTGTTTTTTTTTACATCTGTCTGTGTATACTGTGTGTACATGTATGTGTATACTGTATGATTGTATACTGTGTGTGTGTATACTGTGTGGCCCCATAATCTCTGATTGCCTGGGGGCCCCATAATCTCTGATTGCCCGGGGGCCCCATGAGTTATCAGTCCGCCCCTGCTGTTTAGATTCACTTTCTCTATACTACCCACTTAGGGACTGTTTACTTTCGCTTCATCTATACTACCCACTTTAGGGACTGTTTACTTTCACTTCATCTATACTACCCACTTAGGGACTGTTTACCTTCACGTCATTTATACTACCCATTTAGGGACTGTTTACCTTCACTTTATCTATACTACCTACCCACTTACGGACTTTTATTTCATTTACAGTGCCTTGAAAAAGTATTCATACTCCATTGAAACCAAAAACTTAAATTTATTTAATTGGGATTTTATGTGATAGACCAACACAAAGTGGCACATAATTGTGTAAGGAAAATGATAAATGGTATTCCACATGTTTTACAAATAAATATGTGAAAAGTGTGGAGTGCATTTGTATTCAACAAAAAGAAATGGGAGACCTGAACAGGCAACTGCCAGCAGTGCTGTACATCCATTCATTTTTTACATTTATTGAATTTTATTGTGAACCAGTGCAATCTGTATGCCCAGAAATACATTGCCAATAATCCAAATTCATCTTATGCCCATCCATTTCAGTGGAAACCTGGCATGGTTGAACAATTAAATATTTTCCTTGGACTTAAAGTGAGTATGGGACTCCCTAAAAAAATGAACCTACTAGTTCACCCACCCCATTCACAATATGCCTCTCTATTCCTTTATTATGCCTAAGACACTCTATGCAATGATCATGAGGTTTCAGTACTTCACTGATAATTCCCCGTGCCTTCCTCGAAATCATCCTGCATATAACAAGCTGTAGAAAATTAGGCAACTCATCAATTTGTTTATGCAAAAAAATGTCTGAAATGTATTCTCCTGACAAAAATATCTGTGCTGATAAGTCCCTTATCCATTTCATTGGCAGGCTGGGCATCAAACAGTATATCCCCAGTAAATGGGCTAGATACAGGATGATGCTATACAAATTTTGTGAGGGAGCTACAAGGTACATGTAAAACTTCTGGGTTTATGGGGGAAAAGACAGCCAGCTGGAACCGCCTGAATGCCCAGCCTATATGGGGAGCAGTGGAAAAATTGTGTAGGACCTTATATCAGTGGAAATCCAATGAAGGCACAGTCCAGTCCAAAAACCTAATTGCATACATGACTACAATCAGTACACGGGAGGTATAGAATATAGTGACCAAATTTTACAGCCCTACCAAGTCACCAGATAAGCAGTCCATTGATACAAAAAAATGTCCAGTTATCTGTTCTAATTAGCCTTGCACAATTCCTCTGTCATCCATCCACAGAAAGACCTGACTCCTAGCTAAAGTATCAAGAGGAAATTGTAACAGGAAGGCCCTGCACCTGAAAACCTTCATTCTGATGCAGTGAGCAGGCTGTATGAAAGACACTTCCTTGATAAAAAAAACCCCAAAAATTCCATTAGTGCACCAGTAATAGAATGAGATATGACTCCCTATACTATTGTCCCTAATATCCCTACCAGCATGGCCTCTGTATATGCTTCTGTATCTACTATACCTCACTATGATATTAGTGAAAGTATGGTGAAGATTTTTTCATGTGTCTGACAACCTGCCATTTCCCTGTATATGATGTCATATGACCGAACCATTTGCCTGTTTTCTCAGTTGCGTTTCTGCCTGCTGCCTGGACCGCCCATTCTGACCATGCCTGTCTGCCACCTGAACTGACACTATCCTATTACTCAACCATGCCTCTGCCTGACGCGTGAACTGACCATGGCCTGTTTATTGACCATGTTTTTGCCTTCCACCTGAACTGAACTTGGTCTGTTATTTAATCATGTTTCCAACCTGCTGCCTGGACTGATCTTTTGCCTCTTTTGACAGCACAAGGCCCTGCCACTGTAGTTGTGGGATTGAAAACAACACAGGGGCCCCAAGTATGCAGAGTGAGAGGCTCCAGAGTAGTGTTTCTGAGTGGTGAAAACAAAGCCTTTAGTTTTCTCTAGGTTTTGTAATTCCTGGATCAGGGTCTGGAGTCTGGAGTTTTCAAAGAGCTTTGGGTTGGAAGAAGCCTCTACCCCATGTCCAGGTCTTACCTGACCAAGGCCCTAAGCACTATGTTTCTCTCTGCTGCCTGGACCAATGCTTAGACTATTTGCTTACCATGTCTCTGCCTGCTGCCTGTACTGATCCATCTGCACGTCCCACTGGCTATGTTTCTGTGAGACACCAGTCCCACCCATTCTCTGTGAACAACTGTACAACTAGAACCACAGGTACTCTTTTGTTTACCCTTTGCTCAGCCTCCTGTACTTCCTGGCCAGTAAACATAGCATTGTGCTATGGGGGCACTACATACTAGTAGCACAGGCCTGCTTGGCCTTTAGGAACTGGGACTGTCATAGGTAAAGCTACACTGTGCTATACTTACTGACACCTCTAACAGATACAACCACTAGTCTCGGTTCACACTGAGGTGGCTTTAAAGTTGCCCCGCACAGCGCGACTTCAGCACAGCTTGCAAACGACTTCTGTAATAGAAGTCAATGCAAGCCGCTCCTAAGTCGCCCTCCAAGTAGTACAGGAACCTTTTTGTAAGTCGGAGCGAGCTGAGTTGCTGCGATTAGAACAGTTCCATTGCACTGAATAGAGTGTGACTTGTCAGGTGGCTAAGTGGCCTGACAGGTTACCCTAGTGTGAACCAGCACTTACAGTACATTGTTTTCTATACAGTGGTGGTTGATAGGACTTACACATGTGGTATCCCCACACTCAGAAAGAGTAGCAGAATGTGTTTTGAGGTGCAATTCTAGGTATGCCTATGCTGTGTGTTTGAAATATCTTATACCTAGACAACTCAATTTCTTTCCACATTCTCTAAAAATGTGTGGCAAAAAATTACATTTTCAAAACAAGCATTCTGCCGCTTAGAAAATACCTCAGGATGTTTGCTTTCCCAAATGTGGTCATTTTGCGTGTTTTCACTGTCCT
The DNA here is from genome assembly GCA_037952925.1 of Lithobates clamitans. NCBI lineage: Eukaryota > Metazoa > Chordata > Amphibia > Anura > Ranidae > Lithobates > Lithobates clamitans. Next base: position 1,325,936 of record JBBGZY010000876.1, read on the forward strand.
GTTGCTCCAGGGTCTCCAAAAATGTGATAGTAAAAACATGAGGTAGTCAGGGAATTCTTTTTAGGTGTGTAATTTATGCCCCTAGAATGCCTGAAGGTGGGCCTCACTATGTGGCTAGGCTGTTTGAGAAATAACTTGTTAAAATGACAACTTTGTGAAAAAACATATAATTTCTCCATTTTCCAAAAGATTTGGACAAAAAAATATAACTCACCATGCCTCTTACCCAGGGCTTTTTTTCTCAAACAATAGGTGCTGGAACTCAACCACGACCACCCAAAACCCCTCCCCCCAGACACACCCTCCAAATCATATCAAATAGTGGGTGTGGTCATACTTCACAAACAGTAGAAGGGTCTTAAAGGGGCATTAAATATCAGGATAGCATTACATACAGAGTGCAGAGTTCATGGGGGTTACACACAGAGTGCTGTCACTTGTAAACACAGAAACCAGACTTCTGTGTTTACAAGTGATTGTGGTGAGCAGGCACCAAAGGGTTTGAGCCAGAGGTGGTGGAACTGAGTTCCACCAAGTTCCCCCTGAAGAAAAGCCCTGCTCTTACCAAATACCTCTTACTCTACTTTCTACAGTAAAAACAAATTTTATTTACTTTTATCATATTCCAAAGAATTGTGAGAAAAAATACAACTTCAAAAAACTTAGCATGCATCTTACTAAATACCTTGAAATGTTTACTTTACAAAAAGGTGTCATTTGGGGGGGTATTTGCACTGTCTTGGCATTTTAGGGCTTCAAAAAATTAGGCCATCAGTACATGAGGACTGATCAATTTTCTAATATACGTATATACCAAAGCTTATAGACTCTTATAGCTCTATGACTTTCACACAGACAAAATAATATATTTAGGCTCTTAGGAAGAAGGTACTCCTTCGAAATGTGTCAGCTGGCAGTGGCACTATGGTCTTCTGGTTCTAGGACTGACTGCCACACACAAGCGTTTTTTTACAGGCTTTCATTCATGTGTTTGTGAGTAGTTTTTTAACTGTTTCTTATTATTAAATGATCTTGGAAAAATGCACAGGGCTGATGCACCCTCTTCTTTGTATCTTTTCTGTGACCACTAGGATATCCCCTATCCAGGAGGGCAGCAAGGCCAAAGACACTACCCCTTGAGTCATTGATCACCCGGTCATCACATTAATGCGCAGGAGTGTTTTGTTTGCTAAAAATAATATACTAATTTGGGTTGTTTTACAGAAAAAATGTAGCAGAATACAATTTGGTCTAAAGTTATGAAGAAAGATAATTTATTTGCAATATTTGTTAACAAAATCTAAGATTTTTTTTTTCTTTATATAGCAAAAAAAAGATAGAAAACGAAGTGGTGATAAAATACCACCAAAAAAAGTTCTATCTGTCATTCAAAAGGTGACAGCACTGAAAACTGAAAAGGGCCTGGGCAGGAAGGGGTGAAACAGTCCAGCCTTTAGGTGGTTAATTATTACTAAAACAATCACATGATAAATTACAAAACAATTTTGAACTTGTACAAAAGTAGACAAAAAAAAGAACATTTAAATCACCCCTTACCCCTGTCATCCCTAGATCCTAACACATACACTAAATGCTCTGAATGACATTTGTGCTCACTGTGCCCGTAAAACATCTCCAGAATTGTATGTGCTGTCATTCAGGATTTTTGTAATCACAAACCTGTAAAACCTGTGCCATTGTGCTATTTCCTGTCTGCATAAACCCAACTTGATCTTAGTGTTACACTCACAATGTATGCATTGCAAACAGTTTATTTTTCTTGCTTGCACTATAATGTAACAATGAAAGGGTGGAAAAAAGGACAAAACAGAGGCATTATAAGGTCCTGCCAGTCATTTATAGCATGAAGACTTCACAGCATGTATCTTTAATCACTTGCCTAAAGGGCACTTTCACCCTTTTTCTGCCCAGGCCATTTTTCAGCTTTCAGTGCTATCATACTTTGAATGACAATTGCGAGATCATGCAAAACTGTACCCAAACAAATTTTTCTTCACACAAATAGAGCTTTCTTTTGGTGGTATTTAATTACTAAAAAAGATTGAAATTTTTGAAAAACAATATAAGTGTTTCTTAGTTTCTGTCAGTAAATTTTGTAAATAAGTCATTTTTCTCCTTCACTGATGGGCACTGATGAGGCTGCACTGATGGGCACTGATGAGGCTGCACTGATGGGCACTGATGAGGTGGCACTTATGGGCACTGATGAGGCAGCACTGATGAGGAGGCACTAATATGCCGCACTGATGGGCAGAAAAGGGGTAAAAGTTCCCAGTAGGCAAGTGGTTAAAGATTTAAGTGGTTTAAGCAGGTGGCACTGATATGCGGCACTGATGGGCAGCCCTGGTGGGCACTGGTAGGCGGCACTGATGGGTGGCACTGATGGGTGGTACTGATGGGCACTGATGGGCAGCAGTGACTGGCATCGCTAATGGTCACTGATTGGTGGCACTGATGGGCACTGATAGGTGGCACTGGGGGGGGGCTTTACTGTAATCAGGGCACTGATGATCAGTGCCCTGATTACATGTCCAGGAGTTCCCTGCAAGGAGATGCCACTGATCGGCTCTCCTCGCCACACACTCTGTCAGTGTGAGGCGAGGAGAGCCGATTTACGGCACTTCTGCATTTACATGTGACCCAGGGATTGGACACGGCCGTACACATGCTTAAAGAGCCGCGTGATCGGTGCTTTACAGAGGTCGGGGCCATGCCGTGTCCTAGCAATGCGGCGTGGCTGCGATCACCAGGCTGCGCGCCCCCGCGGGGGCACAGGAGCTGTCAGTCTGGGCACCGTCATATGACGTCCACCCAGAACTAGAGCCGCACTGTCCCTCTGTCATTTGTCGGTGGGCAGGTGGTGGGTGGTTAAAGAGGAACTACAGTCTGCTCACATAATTAATAATAAGAACATCTTTATTCTGAAGCTTCACTCCAACCACTTTGCATATTATTTTATATATACCGTGATTCTGTACTTGCCAAATATGCTGCAGAAATCTCCCTCCACTGAGTCTGGCTGCAACCATTTTAACTGTGGGCAGCTGAAGCTGCTGCCTGTTCACTTCCTGGATTTACACAGACACACAGAGGCACACAGACACATACACATATATATATATATAGACAGACACACACATACCTCCCAACTTTTGAACTTGAGAATGAGGGACATTTCGGGGAGATAGTGACCTGCGGTGCAAGTAGGGCACCGCTGCAAAGAGTGGGTGTGGCCAAACATGATAGCGGGAGGGGCTTAAGGGCAGTGGTTAAACCAAACCTGGGCTTCCTTGTACCTATAACGTATGTTTTGATTGCTGTGTCACAAGCTGGAGTCTCAGGGATACATATAAATCTCAACACAATCATTAAAGGGGTTGTAAACCCTTGTTTTTTTCCACCTTAATGCATCCTATGCGCTTCTCCTAGGGGGTTATACGATGCAGGGAGGAGCTGATAACGCTGCCAGGGGACCCCAGAAAAGGATGATCGGGGCCACTCTGTGCTTCTGGTTTTCTATAAACTGAAATTAGAGTGTTTATAGAGGACTAGGAAGGACCTGAGGAACCCAGTATAGAGCCAGACAATAAGTACTGTAGTACGTGTAGCACATAGTAGCAAATGATTGTCATGGTCAAGTTGCCCCTAACAGTAGGAGTGACTTAAAGAGGATTGATTAAACAGAAGCTGAGCCTAGTTGCTGTATACAGTGCATGTACATCAGAAAGAAATTGTATCTCAAATGTCAGAAATATGCAACATAACACTTAGGGTTCATTCACACTAGTGGTTGTAGGGGTGGTAAAACCGTAGCTTAACCACAAGGTTTTACCACCTCGCCAAGTGCTACCCCTTTAGCTGCAGAGGCAGCAGCAGGGGGTGATGCATTGGTGGGCATTACTGCCTTCTGACCACAACCCATTCAAGTGAATTGGGATCAGGGCCGGGTTTGCCACAAGGCCACCGAGGCCAGGCCTTGGGGCGGCAGTGGTGCAGGGGCGGCGCCGCTCCTGCGGCGACTTCGCGGCCGCCCCCCCCTTTAGGGCTGCTCGTTAAAGTTGATTAAGGGCACCGGTGTCCTTAGAAAAGATGGCCGCGAGCCGCCCACTACTGCGCATGCGCAGTTCTGAAGCGGCCGGGCTCGGGAAAGCTCGTATGCGTTCGGCCGGGCGGCGCATGCGCAGTAGCGTGATTTCACCGCCCGGCGCCATTTTTGAAAAGATGAAGAAGTAATGTCAGCGGTGCGTCGGCGGGGGGAGAGAGATGACATCTCTCAATTGCCAGCACCGCTGTTCCGCCCTCCTTCATCTGGTGGCAGACAGGCAGAGTGGCAAGTGACATCAACATCTGGTGGCAGGCAGCGTGGCAAGTGACATCAACATCTGGTGGCAGTGTGGCAAGTGACATCAACATCTGGTGGCAGTGTGGCAAGTGACATCAACATCTGGTGGCAGTGTGGCAAGTGACATCAACATCTGGTGGCAGTGTGGCAAGTGACGTCTCCATCTGGTGGCAGCATGGCAAGTGACATCCTCATCTGGTGGCAGCGTGGCAAGTGACATCAACATCTGGTAGCAGCATGGCAAGTGACATCCCCATCTGGTGGCAGCGTGGCAAGTGACATCAACATCTGGTGGCAGTGTGGCAAGTGACATCAACATCTGGTGGCAGCATGGCAAGTCACATCCCCATCTGGTGGCAGCGTGGCAAGTGACATCAACATCTGGTGGCAGCGTGGCAAGTGACATCAACATCTGGTGGCAGCATGGCAAGTGACATCTCCATCTGGTGGCAGTGTGGCAAGTGACGTCTCCATCTGGTGGCAGCATGGCAAGTGACATCCTCATCTGGTGGCAGCGTGGCAAGTGACATCTCCATCTGGTGGCAGCGTGGCAAGTGACATCTCCATCTTATGGCAGCCAGGCAGTGTGGCAAGTGACATCTCCATCTGGTGGCAGCATGGCAAGTGACATCCCCATCTGGTGGCAGCATGGCAAGTGACATCTCCATCTGGTGGCAGTGTGGCAAGTGACACCCCCTTCTGGTGGCAGTGTGGCAAGTGACATCCCCATCTGGTGGCAGCCAGGCAGCGTGTCAAGTGACATCTCCATCTGGTGGCAGCATGGCAAGTGACATCTCCATCTGGTGGCAGTGTGGCAAGTGACATCTCCATCTGGTGGCAGTGTGGCAAGTGACATCCCCATCTGGTGGCAGCCAGGCAGCGTGTCAAGTGACATCTCCATCTGGTGGCAGTGTGGCAAGTGATATCCCCATCTGGTGGCAGCGTGGCAAGTGACATCTCCATCTGGTGGCAGCCAGGCAGCGTGTCAAGTGACATCTCCATCTGGTGGCAGCCAGGCAGTGTGGCAAGTGACATCTCCATCTGGTGGCAGCATAGCAAGCGACATCCCCATCTGGTGGCAGGCAGTGTGGCAAGTGACATCTCCATCTGGTGGCAGGCATAGTGTCAAGTGACAAGCGATGGTGGCAAGTGACACGCTCAGGGCTCCCAATGATTCTGCATTATGGTGAGTTGAACTATTTCATTTTACATTACAATGTAATGATAGAAATAATGTGTTTCAATCATCCTGACACCATACCAACCATGGTGCCGGGGATGATTGAGGCACTAACACCAGCAATTACCCTGAAAAATTGCCCGCGAAAAATTGTTACCCCGCGCGCTTACCCTGAAGTACAATTAAAGCCAGTTGTTTTCAGTGTTCTCGTGTGTGGAGATATGTTTTTAATTGATCTATTGTAGCAGTCATCGATAAAGGACGAGAATGGTGGTGTGTGTGTGTGGGGGGGGGGGGGGCAGCATTGAAGGACCCGGCCTTGGGGCGGCAAAGGGAGCAAATCCGGGCCTGATTGGGATGTTCTGAAAAGCATTACTTTTTCAAATCTTACCACACCAAACCACATAATACTGCAGTACCAAATGATATGGTGGCCGCAAACACACTACAATTAACAATTGATGGCAACCATGTGCGTCTCACAAGGGCAGCATGGTTGCATTCAGTGTGGGAAATGCACATGGAACGTCCCCTTCCTGCACTGTGTTCCAGTGTGAATGAACCCTTAGTGGAAAGAGAGAGGGAAGGACCACTATGGTATATGGAAGAAAGGAAGGAGGGATCATTATGGTACATTGAAGAAAGAAAGGAAGTATGACTTTAATACATGAAAAGGAGGAAGGATCACTATAGTACATGGAAGGCAGGATCACTGTGGTACATGGAAGGCAGGAACACAGTCCCCATCAGAGTCCCCCCTTCACATGAGGTGTCCCCATCAGAATCCCTCCTTACATCAGGGTTCATATCAGAAGACCCCCTTATATTACAGTCCCCATCAGAATCCCCCCTGAACATCAGGTGTCACCATCAGAATCCCTCCTTACATCAGGGTCCCCATCAAGGAACCCCTTATATCAGAGTCCCCACCAGAGTCCCCCCTCTCTCATATCAGGGTCTCCATCTGAGGACCCATTTATATCACAGTCCTCATCAGAGTCCCCCCCTCTCTCACGTCAGGGTCCCCATCTGAGGACCCCCTTATATCACAGTCCCCCCCTACAGCAGGTGTCCCCATCAGAGTCCCCCCCCTACAGCAGGTGTCCCCATCAGAGGACCCCCTGATATTACAGTCCCCATTAGTGTCCCCCCCACAGCAGGTGTCCCCATCAAAGTCCTCCCCACAGCAGGTGTCCCCATCAAAGTCCCCCCCACAGCAGGTGTCCCCATCAAAGTCCCCCCCACAGCAGGTGTCCCCATCAAAGTCCCCCCACAGTAGGTGTCCCCATCAGAGTCCCCCCCACAGCAGGTGTCCCCATCAAAGTCCCCCCACAGTAGGTGTCCCCATCAGAGTCCCCCCCACAGCAGGTGTCCCTATCAGAGTGTCCACCCACAAAAGTAGGGATGGGCGAACGGTTCGGCCCGAGCATAAGTTCGGGACGAACTTTGGTTGTTCGGATGTTCTGCGAACACCGAACAATATGCGGTGTTCGGGGCAAATTCGAAAGCCGCCGGAACACCGTTAAAGTCTATGGGACATTAACATGAAAAATCAAAAGTGTTCATTTTAAAAGCTTATATGCAAGTTATTGTTATAAAAAGTGTTTGGGGACTCAGGTCCTGCCCCAGGAGACATGTAATGCAAAGACAATGCAAAAAAAGTTTTAAAAACGGCTGTTTTTGCGGGAGCAGTGATTTTAATAATGCTTAAAGTAAACAATAAAAGTGAAATATTCCTTTAAATTTTCGTACCTGGGGGGTGTCTATAGTATGCCTGTAAAGTGGCACATTTTTCCCATGTTTAGAACAGTCCCTGCACAAAATGACATTTCTAAAGGAAAAAAAGTATTGTCGGGTCCCGGCAATACAGATAAAAGTCATTGAAAAAAAGGCATGGGATCCCCCCCAGTCCATTACAAGGTCCTTTGGGTCTGGTATGAATATTAAGGGGAACCCCAAACCAAAATGTAAAAAAAAAATTGCTTGGGGGTCCTCCCAAATTCCATACTAGGCCCATCAGGCCTGGTATGGATATTAAGGGGAACCCTGCGCCCAATTTTTTTTAAAAAATGGCATAGGGGTCCCCCTCAAAATCCATACTAGAACCTTTAGGTCTGGTATGGATTTTAAGGGGAACCTAGCAGCAAAATTTTTTAAAAAATGGCGTGGGGTCCCCCCAAAAATCCATACCAGACCCTTATCCGAGCATGCAACCTTGCACGCCGCAGGAAAAGAGGAAGGGACGAGAGAGCGCCCCCCCTCCTGAACTGTACCATTTCATGCCCGTACCATTTCACAAAAAAAGTGTCAAAATGTTAAAAAACCACAAGACACATCTTGTAACAAGTGCTTTATTAAGTAATAAAAAAAAAATGTCCCACAAAGTCCATTCATCTTCTTCTCTCGCTCCGCCGACGGACCGAAAAAAAAAAATCCGTCTCCATGGGAGGCACCTGCCATATGACGCTTCAGCGCTAATGACAGTTCTTTTATAACTGAGGGCGGGACCACACGGTGACGTACCCGGGTGACCCCGCTCCCCTCTGGCGCACGGGGACTTCCCAATGGCTTCCCCGTGGCGTCAGAAGGAGGCGGGGCCACCCAGGTAGGCGGATCGGTGGTGGGTTTTTTTGGGCTTTTTTTTTGGTACGTCGGCTGAGCCATAGAAGAAGATGAATGGACTTTGTGGGACATTTTTATTTTTTTATTTTTTAATAAAGGGCTTGTCCCAATTTGTGTCTGATAAGCCTCCTGCCCGCAGACCCCCACAACCACCGGGCAAGGATTGTGGGGATGAGGCCCTTGTCCTCATCAACATGGGGACAAGGTGCTTTGGGGGGCTACCCCAAAGCACCCTTTCCTATGTTGAGGGCATGTGGCCTGGTACGGTTCAGGAGGGGGGGCACTCTCTCGTCCCCCCTCTTTTCCTGCGGCCTGCAAGGTTGCATGCTCAGATAAGGGTCTGGTATGGATTTTTGGGGGGACCCCACACCATTTTTTTTAAATTTTGGCTCCCCCCTTTAATTTTTGGTTCCCCTTAAAAAACCTGAAGGGTCTGGTATAGATTTTGAGGGGGACCCCTACGCCATTAAAAAAAAAATTGGCAAAGGGTTACCCTTAATATCCATACCAGACCTGAAGGGCCTGGTATGGAATTTGGGGGGACCCCCAAGCTATTTTTTTTTTTTTTTGTTTGGGGTTCCCCTTTATATTCATACCAGACCCAAAGGGCCTGATAATGGGCTGGGGGGATCCCATGCCGTTTTTTTCAATGACTTTTATCTGTATTACTGGGACCCAATAATTCATTATAGCCACTAGTAGTTTTAAATGACTTTTTTTCCTTTAGAAATGTCATTTTGTGCAGGGACTGTTCTAAACACGGGAAAAATGCGCCACTTTACAGGCATACTATAGACACCCCCCCCCAGGTATGAAATTTAAAGGAATATTTCACTTTTATTGCTTCACTTTAAGCTTTATTAAAATCACTGCTCCCGAAAAACTACTGTTTTTAAAACTTTTTTTTGCATTGATACATGTCCCCTGGGGCAGGACCCAGGTCCCCAAACACTTTTTATGACAATAACTTGCATATTAACCCTTAAAATTAGCACTTTTGGTTTTTCGAGTTCATGACCCATAGACTTTAATGGTGTTCGTGTGTTCGAACAAATTTTTTGCCTGTTCACATGTTCTGCTGTGAACCGAACCAAGGGGGGGGGGGTTCGGCTAATCCCTACTCAGCAGGTGCCCCCATTAGAGTCCCCCTCCACAGCAGGTGTCCTCATCAGAGTCCCCCCCCCACAGCAGGTGTCTTCATCAGAGTCCTCCCACAGCAGGTGTCCCCATCAGAGTCCCTCCACACATCAGGGTCTCCATTTGAGGACCCCTTTATATCACAGTCCCCATCAGAGTCCCACATAGATCAGTAGAGCCTAGTGTACCTGTCCAATAGGTTCCTGTAGCTCAGGAGCTGGTAGCAGAAGCACATTGCAGGGGGCGGGACATACGTGACATCTTTGGTTGCTGGGAGCTAGCAACCAATGATTGCAGCTCAGAATTTAGTGAAGGTGACACCAGAGGAAAATGTACAGCAATAGGAGGGCGGGACTCCTAGGGCATTTCTGGGAGTATATGTGATGATTGGTAGCAGCTCCGGCTCATCAGTTGCTTATGTGATACTCCAATCCGCTGAGAGGAGCCGACACACGCACCCTTTAGGAGTCAGCACACTGTGGATTGCAGTGTGGGCGGGAAATTGTTGCAGCAGGGTGCGGCCGCTCCACATGCATCGGACAGGGAGATTAGTGGAGTCCAGTACCGGAACTTGTACTGGACAGTATTTGTATCTGCCTGGATTTGAAGGACAGCAGGATTTGCGTGAAATTCTGGGACTGTCCTGGTGAATCCGTGATGGTTTGGAGGTATGCAAACAGACAGACAGACAGACACACTCACAGACACACTCACACCACTGCTTGCCTGCACATTTCTCCTCTTTTGATGACTACACATCTCTGCCGTCTTCTCCCTCATCCAGCCCCCCCAGCTCTGCAGCTCTCCTTGGCTCTCTTATGACTCATCCCTCCTCCACTCTCCTGCCCCTCCCCTCCCTTGTTGGCAAACTCTCAGGAGAGTTAGAGAGAGAGAGCTGTGCATGATGTCATAAGCCTAGGCTAATTACCAGACAAGCAAGAGGAAGTGAAATAAAAATAAAATCATTCACTAGAGCTACACCACAGTAATTTTTCAAATCTGAAAAGGAATAATCAGCAAAAATGCCTCAATTCAGTAAAAATACTTTGTCACCTCAGTGAGCAATAAAGAGCAATGAGGTGTGTCTCTCTAGATCAAGGGCAACATATACATAGAAAGTGGACAGTGTCCAAAGTGAATCTTCAAAGAGAGACAGCCGGTGATAAAAAAAAAAACATTTTATTGAAAAAAACACATAAAAATTCAATAAATAGAAATGCATCTCCAACACATTCATTTAAAATTTTGACAACGTTGTCAAGGTACAGGGAGCTACCACAGTCATTCAAACTTCACACTCATATCCTAAACACCTGAGTTGTAGTGGACTTATAGGGTAATAGGTAATAGGGTAAATATCTGCGGTGTTGCAAAAGCAACAAAAGAATATTTTTCCTGATCACTCCCACACCACTGCAATGTTGCTTCTGCCTGCTCCCTGTATTGAGCCTTACCGGTTTGTTGATCACATTTCTGTCTGCTGCATGGACTGATCCTTTGCCTATTTGCTAACTCCATCTCTGCTTGCTGCCTGAACTGACACATCTGCATAGCTCACTGACTATGTTTCTGTGAGACAGCAGTCTCAGCCATCCCCCATAGACAACTGCACTCCTGAAACCACAGGAAGTCTTTTATTGGCTCCATGTTCAGCTTCCTGTACCTCCTGGGCAGTAAACATGCATTCCTGGGGGGCAGCCACGTGCCAGTGGGCTAGGCTGGCTTGGCTTATAAGGATGGGGACTGCTATAGGTGACACTACACTAAGCTATATTAACTGACCACTTGTACAGAGGCGAGCATTACAGTATACTGTTTTTAATACAATGTGGGTTAATTTTTAAGATACAATGTCCAGTATATAATCAATTCAAACATTAAAAAAAATCTTACACATGTGGTATGCCTTGAGAGTAACTTGGTTTTAGAGCGTTTTGCAAGACAAGCGATGTCTTGATATACAAGTAGCATCATGTCACAACTGAGTATAAAAGAGAAGAGAGGCACCTCTAAGTGTAGCAATATGGTTACATTTATTGAAGGTTCAACATTTAGCAAATCACACGATTGATGATTAACAGAGGCACATCTAAGTATGCAGGCATCCGGGGTAGAGCTGTTCACATCATAGACAGTCCTTCGCACCACCATCGATATCATCCCTTCCATGCTGCGCTCCATGAGCACTTCAAGCCTCGCTTTCAGATCGCTCTACTGCTGGGTAGAGTAGTGAGAGCTGGCGGTGCGGGCGACGGTCTATGTGGACAGCTTTACCCCGGATGCCTGCATACTTTGATGTGCCTCTTTTAATCATCAACCATGTGAGTTGCTAAATGTTGTACCTTCATTTAATGTAACCATATTGCTACACTTAGGCCTCTCCTTCGCCTGCCTCTCTTCTCTTTTATACCCTGTAGCTCCTGCTGGAATTGGCTTCCAATCGTCTTGTGGATGCTTCCATTTGTGGATGGACATTTTATGATTACACAACCTGGTCACATTGCTATAATCTTTTTATATGGACAATAAATTGAAGGAGTTATGAAGAAATGATTGTGGAACGAATCATCTGAGTTTCCATTATTTCTTAAGGGGGAAATTCGCTTTGATATAAGAGTGCTTTGGATTACAAGCATGTAACGAATTATGCTCGCAATCCAAGGTTTTACTGTACTATGCTACACCACACATACATACAGAAGGAGAGAATTTGTAATGTAGTACGTTCTTTTTATTTAAAAAAAGGTTACAATCACACTTACAGTGTTCCAGAGAACATGCACCATTTACAAATTGCATCTAACAGGGCAGTCGGCTTGCTCCAGGCACTCACTTGGTTGCCACGACCTTGCGTGTGTTCCACCACTTGCCAGACGTGATGTCACTAAGGAACCGGAATGAATCTAAGTCAACGTGTTTCGCCCCTCCCATAGGGTGTTATCATAGACCTGGCAAGGGGGCAAAACACATCGACGTAGACTCCGGTTCCTTAATGACATCACTCCTGGCAAGCGATGGAACGCACGCAAGGTCGTGGCAACCAAGTGAGATCCTGGAGCAAGCTGACTGCCCTGTTAGATGCAATTCTAAATGTGCATATTCTCTGGCACATTGTAAATGTGATTTTAACCCTTTTTTTTAAATAAAAAGAACATATTACACTATACAAATTCTCTCCTATGTATGAGTGGTGAAAATATAGACCATAGACATCCATCAACCACATAGGAAAATTTTGGGGACCTGCGGTTACATATCCCTGCTCACCAGTCTTAAGTGCAATAGACCCACATGCAGTATTGCTAAGGGGTCCATACCATATGGTAGATGCACAAAGGGGGTTGTGCAGAGCACTTTTCACCGTGTGATCATTTGGAGCACTGCAGCACTTTAGAGTTTCAAATTATAATGTTTTTGCACACCAGCACTTTGGAAGAAACTACTATTTTTATTCCTCTTTGGGATTATCAAATATGAACTTTTGTGGACTTTATAATTGCAAATTTTTTGGAATATATGATTATGGTTTATGCACAGCTGTAGCACTGAAGTTAACTGTCTATTAATTGTATATTGCACATTTAATTTGCAACTACTGTTTGCACTGTGGTTTGATGTATACAGTAAAGCCAGGTACACACTGACAGCTCTGGTCGGAGCCACTGTACTAACAATGTGAGGTTAGCCCAGCAATCTCCCCTGCTGAGCTGTTGTGTTCTGACAGAGGGGCGGCCCCCAGCCAGAACACTCCAATCAGTTCTCTCTGCCATCGGCTGAAAGCAATGATTGGGAGTCGGTCGGCTGCTGGTTTTCAAGCATGCACGTCCGACAGAAGCCAGCTGAACAGCGCGCTTCTGTTAGATAGACCGACATACACACGGGCAGAATGTTGGCAGGTATTTTTTGTACCGGCAAATGTCTCCCAACATTCTGCCCGTGTGTACCAGCTTAAGCGCACTATGTTTGTCTATTGTTGTGACTTAGATGAGGATCAAATCACATTTAATGGCAAATTACTGCAGAAAAACTAGTAAATTCCAAGGGGTTTGTATCAGTGGTGGCTGGTGCTCAAAATTTTTAGGGGGCGCAAACAAACTGAAAACTTCTGAAAAAAACCCCATCAATCGCAGCCACTGTGTCATCAAACCCAGCCACTGTGCCCATCAAACCCAGCCACTGTGCCCATCAAACGCAGCCACTGTGCCCTTCAATTGCCGCCACTGTGCATCAAACGCAGCCACTGTGCCATATCAAATGCAGCCTCACTGTGCCCCATAAAATACAGCCTCACTGTGTCCCATCAAATGCAGCCTCACTGTGCCCCATCAAATGCAGCCTCACTGTCCCATAAAATGCAGCCTCACTGTGTCCCATAAAATGCAGCCTCACTGTGTCCCATCAAATGCAGCCTCACTGTCCCATCAAATGCAGCCTCACTGTGTCCCATCAAACGCAGCCACTGTGCCCATCAAACGCAGCCACTGTGCCCATCAATTGCCGCCACTGTGCCATCAAACCCAGCCACTGTGCCCATAAAACACAGCTACTGTGCCCATCTTATGCAGCCACTGTGCCCATTTTATGCAGCCACTGTGCCCATCAAATGCAGCTTCATTGTGCCCCATCAATGGCAACCTCACTGTGTCCCATCAAATGCAGCCTTACTGTGCCCCATCAAATGCAGTCTCACTGTCCCATAAAAGGCAGCCTCACTGTGTCCCATCAAATGCAGCCTCACTGTCCCATCAAATGCAGCCTCACTGTGTCCCATCAAATGCAGCCTCACTGTGTCCCATCAAATGCAGCCTCACCGTCTCCCATCGAATGTAGCCTCACTGTCCCATCAAATGCAGCCTCAGTGTCCCATCAAATGCAGCCTCACAGTGTCCCATCAAATGCAGCCTCACTGTGTCCCATCAAATGCAGCCTCACTGTGTCCCATCAAATGCAGCCTCACTGTCCCATCAAATTCAGTCTCACTATCCCATCAAATGCAGCCTCACTGTCCCATCAAATGCAGCCTCACTATCCCATCAAATGCATCCTCACTGTCCCATCAAATACAGCCTCACTGTCTCCCATCAAATGCAATCTCCCTGTCCCATCAAATTCAGCCTCACTGTCCCATCAAATGCAGCCTGTGTCGCATCAAATGCAGCCTCACTGTCCTATCAAATGCAGCCTCACTGTGTCCCATCAAATGCAGTCTCACTGTGTCCCATCAAATGCAGCCTCACTGTCCCATCAAATGCAGCCTCACTGTCCCATCAAATGCAGCCCCCTTGTGTCCCATCAAATGCAGCCTCACTGTCCCATCAAATGCAGCCTCACTGTGTCCCATCAAATGCAGCCTCACTGTCCCATAAAATGCAGCCTCACTGTGTCCCATCAAATGCAGCCTCACTGTCCCATCAAATGCAGCCTCACTGTGTCCCATCAAATGCAGCCTCACTGTGTCCCATCAAATGCAGCCTCACTGTGTCCCATCAAATGCAGCCTCACTGTCCCGTCAAATGCAGCCTCACCCTGTCCCATCAAATGCAGCCTCACCGTCTCCCATCGAATGCAGCCTCACTGTCCCATCAAATGCAGCCTCACTGTGTCCCATCAAATGCAGCCTCACTGTCCCCTAAAATGCAGCCTCACTGTGTCCCATCAAATGCAGCCTCACTGTCCCATCAAATGCAGCCTCACTGTGTCCCATCAAATGCAGCCTCACTGTGTCCCATCAAATGCAGCCTCACTGTCCCATCAAACTCAGCATCACTATCCCATCAAATTCAGCCTCACTGTCCCATCAAATGCAGCCTCACTGTCTCCCATCAAATGCAGTCTCCCTGTCCCATCAAATGCAGCCTCACTGTCCTATCAAATGCAGCCTGTGTCCCATCAAATGCAGCCTCACTGTCCTATCAAATGCAGCCTCACTGTGTCCCATCAAATGCAGCCTCACTGTCCTATCAAATGCAGCCTCACTGTCCCATCAAATGCAGCCTGTGTATCATCAAATGCAGCCTCACTGTCCTATCAAATGCAGCCTCACTGTGTCCCATCAAATGCAGCCTCACTGTCCTATCAAATGCAGCCCCACTGTGTCCCATCAAATGCAGCCTCACTGTGTCCCATCAAATGCAGCCTCACTGTGTCCCATCAAATGCAGCCTCACTGTCCCGTCAAATGCAGCCTCACCCTGTCCCATCAAATGCAGCCTCACCGTCTCCCATCGAATGCAGCCTCACTGTCCCATCAAATGCAGCCTCACTGTGTCCCATCAAATGCAGCCTCACTGTCCCCTAAAATGCAGCCTCACTGTCCCATCAAATGCAGCCTGTGTCGCATCAAATGCAGCCTCACTGTCCTATCAAACAGTGGCGTCTCCAGCTTTCATATTTAGGGGGGGCACATGGGGGGACAGGGACAAAAGCAGGGGGGCCAACTATAAAACGCAATATATATATATATATATATATATATATATATATATATATATATATATATATATATATATATATATATTTATATATATTTATATTATTATTTTTTTTCCCAGGAATAGAATGCACTCCAGAGGTCTTGTTAGAAAGAGAGACGTTAGCCCAAGATTGCAGCTGCAGGTGGCCACTTTTAAAGATTTAAAGTGTGTAATTGTTCTTTTAATGTTGGGCTAGCATACATGCTCATCAATGCTGCCTACCAGTGCAGCTTATCAGTGCCCATTGATGCTGCCTATTAGTGATCAGTGCTCATCAGTGCCACCTATCAGTGCTCATCAAAGCAGCCTATCAGTGCCTATTAGTGCAGCATATCAGTGCTTATCAATGCCACCTATCAGTGCCTCCTCATCAGTGCCGCCTATCAGTGCTCATCAATCCCACCTATCAGTTTCCCTCTATTGCCTCCTATCAGTGCCCATTAGTGCCTCCTATCAGTGCCCATTAGGGCATGCAGAGAACACCCAACAGTGGGAGTTACCTAAGAGAAATAGGTAAATAGAATCTGATAAATGTGCATAGAAACTAAAGTGCTTAGTGGTAATTCACTAAAATATTTTTAAAAATGATAACATGGAGAAAACAGCACACTGCAGTGTGAATAAACAAACACTTAGAGAAATAACTAAATATTAAATAGATGTGCTAATCCATGCCGATTTCATGCTGTGCAAAATGAATTAAAGTGCTGAGTGCAAACAAAGTGATACATACATAACTAGAATAAGTGAATAAAGTTGAAGCCAGATTAAATTCATTTATGCATTACGAACAAAAGCGGATCTCCTGATGGCTATTAGCCACCATTTCATTGTTCCTCCACCAAAAATAAAGTGATGTGCAATAAAACAAAAGTTCATCTGAATATTTAAGATCTTTACACCCACTTTGGTGTCTACCGCCACCGCCACTACTGTGAGCATACAGGGTGCTACCAGAGGCTGCAGCCACAATACATAGGCCCAAACACACTTCATTGTAATACGGCAGCACAATCCCACTCTGACCGGCTCCAAATGAATAACCTGCATTGCAATTTTCAAAGGCTCGCCAACTGACATCACATGGTAGCTGCAGTCATAATATATGCATAAAAAATAAAATCTACCATAGCGCATAAACCCTTTCAAAGATTATTTATTTGAAAGTGCAAGGAGCATATGGAAGGGCAACGCATGCAAAACAAAACCAAAGACATTACAAGATCAACTTACTGACCAGCCTGCAACCAACCAAATGATCCTGTCTAACAGTGTGTGTTTTGTTGATTGCTAAATGTTGATTGCTCTTCAGAGGGCAAAACTAGTGTGCATGAGCCAAAAGGGTTAAAGATGGAGCTAGCAGAGACAGGAAAGGGACAGAACACACAGACCTGATGGATTCCTTTCTTCCTGTCACAGAAGTCTCTGTAATAAACGTTATTTTTGCTGATATAAATCAATGTATGAGGTCTGTGTGTTCTGTCTTCTGATGCTAAGGATCTAACAGCCTGCTAATCACAACATATATAAGAGTATGTTTTCCCCTTGTCCTGTCCCTCTATGGAGAACACTGCCTGTACTAAACCTCACACCTATCACTCTGCAAGCTGCTGCACATCCTTCTTCTCACCTCCATGAAGAATACATAAAAGAGACTCACATGGGAGTTACAGAGCTGAGGGGTGTGGCTTCCTCTGGAGCTGCCTGAAATCAAAACACGGCGGCAGGGGAAGTGGGAGGGGTTGTAGCACAGGCACAGCCTGATTGGATAATACTGATCAGGTGCTTAAAATGATCCCTGCCTCCTTATGCTGCACAGGGCACAGGAATGAGAAACTTTAGCCCTGCAACTAACATGCTGTTTGCGATCTCCATACACTGAGGGGCGGAGAGTGTCACTGGTAGCAGCATACCCAGGCTACAGTAAATCTCTTCCCGAGGCAGCTGCTGATGGGGGTGCTATAGGTGAAATTATGGGGGAGTTAAAGCACCCACCTGGCACCACCCCTGTATTAGTGTTCCCAACAGCTCAGAGCCCCCGGAGCCGGCATTGACAGTTCTCTCTCCCCTCCTTCACACAGCCGATCTGCTCCTTCTCCCCTCTCCTGTGTGTGTACCGTGGGAATTGTGAGCTCATTGGCTTCACACTTGACTACCCTGGAAGCACACACAAGAGGGGAGAAGGAGCAGATCGTCTGTGTCTCCTCTCTCATTATTCTGTGTGAGAGAGGAAGGAGGGGAGAAAGAACTGTCAATGCCGACTCTGACGTCACTGGTTGCTAGATGCGAGGCGGCTCTAGTAACCAGTGGCTGGGTGTAGACTCAGAAGGTGGAGGAGGAGCCGGAACCAGCAATACGGCAGCTCAGGCTATACCTGTCCCCTGCATTCCCAGTGTCCATTTTTTTTAATTAGGGGGGCACATAGGGGGGCACAGTATAATGTTGGGGGGGCCATGGCCCCCTCTAGCCCCCCCCTAGTGACGCCCCTGCTATCAAATGCAGCCTCACTGTGTCCCATCAAATGCAGTCTCACTGTGTCCCATCAAATGCAGCCTCACTGTCCCATCAAATGCAGCCTCACTGTCCCATCAAATGCAGCCCCCTTGTGTCCCATCAAATGCAGCCTCACTGTCCCATCAAATGCAGCCTCACTGTGTCCCATCAAATGCAGCCTCACTGTCCCATAAAATGCAGCCTCACTGTGTCCCATCAAATGCAGCCTCACTGTCCCATCAAATGCAGCCTCACTGTGTCCCATCAAATGCAGCCTCACTGTGTCCCATCAAATGCAGCCTCACTGTGTCCCATCAAATGCAGCCTCACTGTCCCGTCAAATGCAGCCTCACCCTGTCCCATCAAATGCAGCCTCACCGTCTCCCATCGAATGCAGCCTCACTGTCCCATCAAATGCAGCCTCACTGTGTCCCATCAAATGCAGCCTCACTGTCCCCTAAAATGCAGCCTCACTGTGTCCCATCAAATGCAGCCTCACTGTCCCATCAAATGCAGCCTCACTGTGTCCCATCAAATGCAGCCTCACTGTGTCCCATCAAATGCAGCCTCACTGTCCCATCAAATTCAGCATCACTATCCCATCAAATTCAGCCTCACTGTCCCATCAAATGCAGCCTCACTGTCTCCCATCAAATGCAGTCTCCCTGTCCCATCAAATGCAGCCTCACTGTCCTATCAAATGCAGCCTGTGTCCCATCAAATGCAGCCTCACTGTCCTATCAAATGCAGCCTCACTGTGTCCCATCAAATGCAGCCTCACTGTCCTATCAAATGCAGCCTCACTGTCCCATCAAATGCAGCCTGTGTATCATCAAATGCAGCCTCACTGTCCTATCAAATGCAGCCTCACTGTGTCCCATCAAATGCAGCCTCACTGTCCTATCAAATGCAGCCCCACTGTGTCCCATCAAATGCAGCCTCACTGTGTCCCATCAAATGCAGCCTCACTGTGTCCCATCAAATGCAGCCTCACTGTCCCGTCAAATGCAGCCTCACCCTGTCCCATCAAATGCAGCCTCACCGTCTCCCATCGAATGCAGCCTCACTGTCCCATCAAATGCAGCCTCACTGTGTCCCATCAAATGCAGCCTCACTGTCCCCTAAAATGCAGCCTCACTGTGTCCCATCAAATGCAGCCTCACTGTCCCATCAAATGCAGCCTCACTGTGTCCCATCAAATGCAGCCTCACTGTGTCCCATCAAATGCAGCCTCACTGTGTCCCATCAAATGCAGCCTCACTGTCCCATCAAATGCAGCCTCACTGTGTCCCATCAAATGCAGCCTCACTGTGTCCCATCAAATGCAGCCTCACAGTGTTCCATCAAATGGAGCCTCACCATCCACCATCGAATGCAGCCTCACTGTCACATCAAATGCAGCCTCAGTGCCCCATCAAATGCAGCCTCACAGTATCCCATCAAATGCAGCCTCACTGTGTCCCATCAAATGCAGCCTCACTTTCCCATCAAATTCAGTCTAACTGTCCCATCAAATGCGGCCTCACTATCCCATCAAATGCATCCTCACTGTCCCATCAAATACAGCCTCACTGTCTCCCATCAAATGCAGTCTCCCTGTCCCATCAAATTCAGCCTCACAGTCCCACCAAATGCAGCCTGTGTCCCACCAAATGCAGCCTCACTGTCCTATCAAATGCAGCCTTACTGTGTCCCATCAAATGCAGTCTCACTGTGTCCCATCAAATGCAGCCTCACTGTCCCATCAAATGCAGCCTCACTGTCCCATCAAATGCAGCCTCACTGTGTCCCATCAAATGCAGCCTCACTGTGTCCCATCAAATGCAGCCTCACTGTGTCCCATCAAATGCAGCCTCACAGTGTTCTATCAAATGGAGCCTCACTGTCCCCTAAAATGCAGCCTCACTGTGTCCCATCAAATGCAGCCTCACTGTCCCATCAAATGCAGCCTCACTGTGTCCCATCAAATGCAGCCTCACTGTGTCCCATCAAATGCAGCCTCACTGTGTCCCATCAAATGCAGCCTCACTGTCCCATCAAATGCAGCCTCACTGTGTCCCATCAAATGCAGCCTCACTGTGTCCCATCAAATGCAGCCTCACAGTGTTCCATCAAATGGAGCCTCACCATCCACCATCGAATGCAGCCTCACTGTCCCATCAAATGCAGCCTCAGTGTCCCATCAAATGCAGCCTCACAGTATCCCATCAAATGCAGCCTCACGGTGTCCCATCAAATGCAGCCTCACTTTCCCATCAAATTCAGTCTAACTGTCCCATCAAATGCAGTCTCACTATCCCATCAAATGCAGCCTCACTGTCTCATCAAATGCGGCCTCACTATCCCATCAAATGCATCCTCACTGTCCCATCAAATACAGCCTCACTGTCTCCCATCGAATGCAGTCTCCCTGTCCCATCAAATTCAGCCTCACAGTCCCACCAAATGCAGCCTGTGTCCCATCAAATGCAGCTTCACTGTCCTATCAAATGCAGCCTTACTGTGTCCCATCAAATGCAGTCTCACTGTGTCCCATCAAATGCAGCCTCACTGTCCCATCAAATGCAGCCTCACTGTCCCATCAAATGCAGCCCCCTTGTGTCCCATCAAATGCAGCCTCACTGTCCCATCAAATACAGCCTCACTGTGTCCCATCAAATGCAGCCTCACTGTGTCCCTTTAAATGCAGCCTCACTGTGCCCCATCAAATGCAGCCTCACTGTGTCCCATCAAATGCAGCCTCACTGTCTCAAAAAAAGCAGCCTCACTGTGTCCCATCAAATGCAGCCTCACTGTGTGCCATCAAATGCAGCCTCACTGTGTCCCATCAAATGCAGCCTCACTGTCCCGTCAAAAAAGCCGCCTCACAGTGTCCCATCAAATGCAGCCTCACTGTCCCATCAAATTCAGCCTCACTGTCCCATCAAATGCAGCCTCACTGTGTCCCATCAAATGCAGCCTCACTGTGCCGCATCAAATGCAGCCTCACTGTGTCCCATCAAATGCAGCCTGTGTCCCATCAAATGGAGCCTCACCATCTCCCATCGAATGCAGCCTCACTGTCCCAACAAATGCAGCCTCAGTGTCCCATCAAATGCAGCCTCTCAGTGTCCCATCAAATGCAGCCTCACTGTGTCCCATCAAATGCAGCCTCACTGTCCCATCAAATTCAGTCTCACTGTCCCATCAAATGCAGTCTCACTATCCCATCAAATTCAGCCTCACTGTCCCATCAAATGCAGCCTGTGTCCCATCAAATGCAGCCTCACTGTCCTATCAAATGCAGCCTCACTGTGTCCCATCAAATGCAGTCTCACTGTGTCCCATCAAATGCAGCCTCACTGTCCCATCAAATGCAGCCTCACTGTGTCCCATCAAATGCAGCCTCACTGTCCCATCAAATGCAGCCCCCTTGTGTCCCATCAAATGCAGCCTCACTGTCCCATCAAATGCAGCCTCACTGTGTCCCATCAAATACAGCCTCACTGTGCCCCATCAAATGCAGCCTCACTGTGTCCCATCAAATGCAGCCTCACTGTGTCCCATCAAATGCAGCCTCACTGTCTCATAAAATGCAGCCTCATTGTGTTCCATCAAATGCAGCCTCGCTGTCCCATCAAATGCAGTCTCACTGTGTCCCATCAAATGCAGCCTCACTGTGTCCCATCAAATGCAGCCTCACTGTCCCGTCAAATGCAGCCTCACCGTGTCCCATCAAATGCAGCCTCACCGTCTCTCATGGAATGCAGCCTCACCGTCCCATCAAATGCAGCCTCACAGTGTCCCATCAAATGCAGCCTCACTGTGTCCCATCAAATGCAGCCTCACTGTCCCATCAAATTCAGCCTCACTATCCCATCAAATTCAGCCTCACTGTCCCATCAAATGCAGCCTCACTGTCTCCCATCAAATGCAGTCTCACTGTCCCATCAAATGCAGCCTCACTGTCCCATCAAATGCAGCCTGTGTCCCATCAAATGCAGCCTCACTGTCCTGTCAAATGCAGCCTCACTGTGTCCCATCAAATGCAGCCTCACTGTCCTATCAAATGCAGCCTCACTGTGTCCCATCAAATGCAGCCTCACTGTGTCCCATCAAATGCAGCCTCACTGTGTCCCATCAAATGCAGCCCCCTTGTGTCCCATCAAATGCAGCCTCACTGTCACATCAAATGCAGCCTCACTGTGTCACATCAAATGCAGCCTCACTGTGTCCCATCAAATGCAGCCTCACTGTGCCCCCTCAAATGCAGCCTCACTGTGTCCCATCAAATGCAGCCTGTGTCCCATCAAATGCAGCCTCACTGTCCCATCAAATGCAGCCTTTAATTTTTTTTCTTTTGTGACTGCCTGGAGGGGAGGCGGCGCCCGTTCGCCCCCTACGGACAGGCCGCCACTGGCTTGTATATTTTTTCATGCCACTGTAGGTTGAAGGGTCTACTTCGCAAAAAAGGCAAATTACATTTCATTGTCACCGCAAGTGATTTGATCCCATCAAATTCAGCCTCACTGTCCCATCAAATGCAGCCTCACTGTCTCCCATCAAATGCAGTCTCCCTGTCCCATCAAATGCAGCCTCACTGTCCCATCAAATGCAGCCTGTGTCCCATCAAATGCAGCCTCACTGTGTCCCATCAAATGCAGCCTCACTGTCCCATCAAATTCAGTCTCACTGTCCCATCAAATACAGTCTCACTATCCCATCAAATGCAGCCTCACTGTCCCATCAAATGCAGCCTCACTACCCCATCAAATGCATCCTCACTGTCCCATCAAATACAGCCTCACTGTCTCCCATCAAATGCAGTCTCCCTGTTCCATCAAATTCAGCCTCACTGTCCCATCAAATGCAGCCTGTGTCCCATCAAATGCAGCCTCACTGTCCTATCAAATGCAGCCTCACTGTGTCCCATCAAATGCAGTCTCACTGTGTCCCATCAAATGCAGCCTCACTGTCCCATCAAATGCAGCCTCACTGTGCCCCATTAAATGCAGCCTCACTGTCCCATCAAATGCAGCCCCCTTGTGTCCCATCAAATGCAGCCTCACTGTCCCATCAAATGCAGCCTCACTGTGTCCCATCAAATACAGCCTCACTGTGCCCCATCAAATGCAGCCTCACTGTGTCCTATCAAATGCAGCCTCACTGTCTCATAAAATGCAGCCTCACTGTGTTCCATCAAATGCAGCCTCGCTGTCCCATCAAATGCAGCCTCACTGTGTCCCATCAAATGCAGCCTCACTGTGTCCCATCAAATGCAGCCTCACTGTCCCGTCAAATGCAGCCTCACCGTGTCCCATCAAATGCAGCCTCACCGTCTCTCATGGAATGCAGCCTCACTGTCCCATCAAATGCAGCCTCAGTGTCCCATCAAATGCAGCCTCACTGTGTCCCATCAAATGCAGCCTCACTGTGCCGCATCAAATGCAGCCTCACTGTGTCCCATCAAATGCAGCCTGTGTCCCATCAAATGGAGCCTCACCATCTCCCATCGAATGCAGCCTCACTGTCCCAACAAATGCAGCCTCAGTGTCCCATCAAATGCAGCCTCTCAGTGTCCCATCAAATGCAGCCTCACTGTGTCCCATCAAATGCAGCCTCACTGTCCCATCAAATTCAGTCTCACTGTCCCATCAAATGCAGTCTCACTATCCCATCAAATTCAGCCTCACTGTCCCATCAAATGCAGCCTGTGTCCCATCAAATGCAGCCTCACTGTCCTATCAAATGCAGCCTCACTGTGTCCCATCAAATGCAGTCTCACTGTGTCCCATCAAATGCAGCCTCACTGTCCCATCAAATGCAGCCTCACTGTGTCCCATCAAATGCAGCCTCACTGTCCCATCAAATGCAGCCCCCTTGTGTCCCATCAAATGCAGCCTCACTGTCCCATCAAATGCAGCCTCACTGTGTCCCATCAAATACAGCCTCACTGTGCCCCATCAAATGCAGCCTCACTGTGTCCCATCAAATGCAGCCTCACTGTGTCCCATCAAATGCAGCCTCACTGTCTCATAAAATGCAGCCTCATTGTGTTCCATCAAATGCAGCCTCGCTGTCCCATCAAATGCAGTCTCACTGTGTCCCATCAAATGCAGCCTCACTGTGTCCCATCAAATGCAGCCTCACTGTCCCGTCAAATGCAGCCTCACCGTGTCCCATCAAATGCAGCCTCACCGTCTCTCATGGAATGCAGCCTCACCGTCCCATCAAATGCAGCCTCACAGTGTCCCATCAAATGCAGCCTCACTGTGTCCCATCAAATGCAGCCTCACTGTCCCATCAAATTCAGCCTCACTATCCCATCAAATTCAGCCTCACTGTCCCATCAAATGCAGCCTCACTGTCTCCCATCAAATGCAGTCTCACTGTCCCATCAAATGCAGCCTCACTGTCCCATCAAATGCAGCCTGTGTCCCATCAAATGCAGCCTCACTGTCCTGTCAAATGCAGCCTCACTGTGTCCCATCAAATGCAGCCTCACTGTCCTATCAAATGCAGCCTCACTGTGTCCCATCAAATGCAGCCTCACTGTGTCCCATCAAATGCAGCCTCACTGTGTCCCATCAAATGCAGCCCCCTTGTGTCCCATCAAATGCAGCCTCACTGTCACATCAAATGCAGCCTCACTGTGTCACATCAAATGCAGCCTCACTGTGTCCCATCAAATGCAGCCTCACTGTGCCCCCTCAAATGCAGCCTCACTGTGTCCCATCAAATGCAGCCTGTGTCCCATCAAATGCAGCCTCACTGTCCCATCAAATGCAGCCTTTAATTTTTTTTCTTTTGTGACTGCCTGGAGGGGAGGCGGCGCCCGTTCGCCCCCTACGGACAGGCCGCCACTGGCTTGTATATTTTTTCATGCCACTGTAGGTTGAAGGGTCTACTTCGCAAAAAAGGCAAATTACATTTCATTGTCACCGCAAGTGATTTGATCCCATCAAATTCAGCCTCACTGTCCCATCAAATGCAGCCTCACTGTCTCCCATCAAATGCAGTCTCCCTGTCCCATCAAATGCAGCCTCACTGTCCCATCAAATGCAGCCTGTGTCCCATCAAATGCAGCCTCACTGTGTCCCATCAAATGCAGCCTCACTGTCCCATCAAATTCAGTCTCACTGTCCCATCAAATACAGTCTCACTATCCCATCAAATGCAGCCTCACTGTCCCATCAAATGCAGCCTCACTACCCCATCAAATGCATCCTCACTGTCCCATCAAATACAGCCTCACTGTCTCCCATCAAATGCAGTCTCCCTGTTCCATCAAATTCAGCCTCACTGTCCCATCAAATGCAGCCTGTGTCCCATCAAATGCAGCCTCACTGTCCTATCAAATGCAGCCTCACTGTGTCCCATCAAATGCAGTCTCACTGTGTCCCATCAAATGCAGCCTCACTGTCCCATCAAATGCAGCCTCACTGTGCCCCATTAAATGCAGCCTCACTGTCCCATCAAATGCAGCCCCCTTGTGTCCCATCAAATGCAGCCTCACTGTCCCATCAAATGCAGCCTCACTGTGTCCCATCAAATACAGCCTCACTGTGCCCCATCAAATGCAGCCTCACTGTGTCCTATCAAATGCAGCCTCACTGTCTCATAAAATGCAGCCTCACTGTGTTCCATCAAATGCAGCCTCGCTGTCCCATCAAATGCAGCCTCACTGTGTCCCATCAAATGCAGCCTCACTGTGTCCCATCAAATGCAGCCTCACTGTCCCGTCAAATGCAGCCTCACCGTGTCCCATCAAATGCAGCCTCACCGTCTCTCATGGAATGCAGCCTCACTGTCCCATCAAATGCAGCCTCAGTGTCCCATCAAATGCAGCCTCACAGTGTCCCATCAAATGCAGCCTCACTGTGTCCCATCAAATGCAGCCTCACTGTCCCATCAAATGCAGCCTCACTGTCCCATCAAATGCAGCCTGTGTCCCATCAAATGCAGCCTCACTGTCCTGTCAAATGCAGCCTCACTGTGTCCCATCAAATGCAGCCTCACTGTCCTATCAAATGCAGCCTCACTGTGTCCCATCAAATGCAGCCTCACTGTGTCCCATCAAATGCGGCCTCACTGTCCCATCAAATGCAGCCCCCTTGTGTCCCATCAAATGCAGCCTCACTGTCCCATCAAATGCAGCCTCACTGTCCCATCAAATGCAGCCTCACTGTCCCATCAAATGCAGCCTCAATGTGTCCCATCAAATGCAGCCTCACTGTGTCCCATCAAATGCAGCCTCACTGTGTTCCATCAAATGCAGCCTCACTGTGCCCCCTCAAATGCAGCCTCACTGTGTCCCATCAAATGCAGCCTGTGTCCCATCAAATGCAGCCTCACTGTCCCATCAAATGCAGCCTTTAATTTTTTTTCTTTTGTGACTGCCTGAAGGGGAGGCGGCGCCCGTTCGCCCCCTATGGACAGGCCGCCACTGGCTTGTATATTTTTTCATGCCACTGTAGGTTGAAGGGTCTACTTCGCAAAAAAGGCAAATTACATTTCATTGTCACCGCAAGTGATGTATGGAGTCTGGCAGCGGGGTGTTATGGTGGATGTTTGTTACTAGTGGCAACTACACCACTACAATGACTAATCATGCCAAAAAACTGTGTTTTATTCAAGGATAGTGATCACATGAAGCCATGTATTATCACATTGTTTTTTGGCTCCTTTTAAAATGATAATGATAACAGAAATCACCCAAATGGCCCTGATGAAAAGTTTACATACCCTGGAATGTTTGGCCTTGGCACAGACACAAAAAGTGGCACACACAGGTTCAAATGGCTATTAAAGCTTCATTTCCCACTTTTAATGTTTTTTAAATCGCAATTAGTGTCTGTGTATGAATAGTCAATAAGTTTGTTAGCTCTCACATGGATGCACTAAGCAGGCTAGATACTAAGCCATGGGGAGCAGAAAAGAACAATCAAAAGACTTGCGTAACAAGGTAATGAAACTTTACAAAGATGGAAAAGGATATAAAAAGGATATAAAAAGATATCCAATGCCTTGAATATGCCAGTCAGTACTGTTCAATCATTTAATAAGAAGTGGAAAATTTGGGAATCTCTTGATACCAAGCCAAGGTCAGGCAGGTCAAAAAATATTTCAGCCACAACTGCCACAGGAATTGTTCAGGATACAAAGAAAAACCCACAGGTAACCTGAGGAGAAATACAGGCTGCTCTGGAAAAAGATGGTGTGCTTTTTTTTTAAGAAGCACAATACGATGATACTTGAATAAAAAAGCTGCATGGTCAAGTTGCCAGAAAGAAGCCTTTACTGCGCAGGTTCCACAAAAAAGCCTGGTTACAATATGCCCAACAACACCTTGACATGCCTCATTTGTGGCATTGGCGCAGTAAAGGCTTCTTTCTGGCAGCTCAACCATGCAGCTCTTTTTTGTTCAAGTATCGTTGAATTGTTCTCCTTAAAAACAACCACACCAACTTTTTGGAGAGCATCCTGTATTGATCCTGAGGTTACCTGTGGGTTTTTCTTTGTATCCTGGGCAATTTGTCCGCCAGTTGTGGCTGCAATCTTTCTTGGTCTACTTAACCTTGCCTTGGTATCAAAAGAGCCTTGAATTTTCCACTTCTTAATAAGGGATAAAATAGCACTGACTGAAATATTCAGGGCTTTGGGTATCTTTTAGGGATGAGCCCGATGTTCAAGTCAAACATCAGGTGTTCACCTGTTCGCGAACAGAGAAAATTATGCGGTGTTCGCGGCAAATTCGAAAGCCATGGAACACCGTTAAAGTCTTTGGGACACGAACATGAAAAATCAAAAGTGCTAATTTTAAAGGCTTATATGCAAGTTATTGTCATAAAAAGTGTATGGGGACCTGGGTCCTGCCCATGGGGACATGTATCAATGCAAAAAAAAGGTTTAAAAACTACCCTTTTTTCGAAAGCAGTGATTTTAATAATGCTTAAAGTGAAACAATAAAAATGAAATATCATTTAAATATCATGCCTGGGGGTGTCCTTAAGCCTCGTATACGTGATTGGATTTTTGGCAGGGAATTATGTGATGACAGACTGTTTGCCTAAAATCCGACCGTTAGTACGCTCCATCGGACAACTGTTGTACAACTTTCCGCCAACAAATGTGGGAATGGCAGGCTAGTAAATTTTCGGTGGACAGCTGTCTGTTGTCAGATTTTCCTATCGTCTGTACACAAGTCCATCACACAAAAGTTGAAAGTACAAACACGCATGCTCAGAATAAATGCTTACTAAACACGACTTTATCAGAAGTTGCCCAAAGGGTGGCGCTCAAGAGCTGAAATTCCTCGTAGTCCGTCACTACGTTCGTTTTTGTTGGCCGACAATTGTGTACCGTTTGTATGCAAGACAAGTTTAAAACGGCCGTTTTTTCAGGAGCGGTGATTTTAATAATGCTTAAAGTGAAACAATAAAAATTAAATATTCCTTATTCCTTATTATTACCAATGAAATATTGTGCCTGGGGGGTGTCCTTAGTATGCCTGTAAAGTAGCGCATTTTTCCCGTGTTTAGAACAATAACACAGCAAAATGACATTCCTAAAGGAAAAAAAAGTCATTTAACCACTTGCCAACCGCCGCATGCACATATACATCGGCAGAATGGCAGAGACATGCAAATGGGTGTACCTGTACGTCCCTTTGAATTTGCCACCTATCGGACGCACGCGTGCCTGCGGGTTCTGCAAAATCGATGTTCGCCGGTGGCCCGCGATTGCACCTAGGAGAGGCAGAACGGGGAGATGTAAACAAGGCATTTCCCTGTTCTGCCTTGCAACATGACAGGGATCTACTGCTCCGTCATTGAGAGCAGTGATCTATTGTAGTAAGCCCATCCCCCCAGTTAGAATCAATCTCTAGGACACTCTTTAGCCCTTGATCGCCCCCTAGTGTTTAACCCCTTCCCTGCCAGTGTCATTTATACAGTATTCAGTTTCTTTTTGTAGCTCTGATCGCTGTATAAATGCCAATGGTCCCAAAATAGCTTCAAAAGTGTCCGATGTGTCTGCCATAATGTTGCATTATGATTTAAAAAGGATCTAAAAAACTATGTGATAATAAATGGCTTCATGTGATCACTATCCTTAAATAAAAGACAGTTCTTTGGCATGATCAGTCATATTTTCAATATTAAAGGGGTTGTAATCTGTCGTGTTTTTTCACCTTAATGCATTGGAAAAAACTTCTGGCAGTGACCAGCCCCCCATTTTACTTACCTGAGTCCTGTATTTCCCTCGGCAGAGACACGCTCTCCCTCTGTGCACGGGGTCCCAGCTCTTGATTGGATAGATTGATAGCAGAGCAGCTTTTGGCTCCTGCTGCTGTCAATCAAATCCAATGACGTTGGTGCCGGGGGGGTGGGGCTGAGTCCGGCATTCGTGTCTATGGACACAAATGCTGGACTCGGGAGCACGCCCGCAAGGTAACCCCTCCAGAAAAGCGCTTCTCCTAGGGGGTTATCTGATGGGAGGAGGAGCTGCGAGAGCCGCCGAGGGTCCCCAGAAGAGGATGATCGGGACCACTCTGTGCAAAACGAGCTGCCCAGTGGAGGTAAGTAAGACATGTTTGTTATTTTAATAAAAAAAAACACAAAGGTTTACAATCACTTTAATGCCAAAATATCACAATTTCTGCCGGGGTTAGCAAACTTTTGAGATCAACTGTATACCATAGTTTGTAGACTCTAACCACATGTTTGTAGCAGAATCAATTTTGGCCTAAATTTATGAAGTAAGAATAATTATTTGCAAAGAAACTAAGAAAAACTATTTTGTTTTGCAAACATTTTGGCCAGGTTATTGAATGAACTCTGTCTGTCCAATGACGAAATTACACATCAACAGTCCTGGGTCTCTCAGTCTTGTGCTTTGCAGGTGAGAGCTACATAGTAAATATATTTGACACAGACATAAACAGGCAGAGCAAGTAACAGAGAGTTCAACATATCATGCTTTATAGCGTTAGCACGCCCACATTTGTGACGCAACACAGAGGTAATGGCAAAACATGGTTTAAACACTGTGTAACGACCCAGAACAAGAAGTTGTCTATCTCTCTGGTGAATATGGACAAGTTAGATCAGTGGTCTCCAAACTGTGGCCCGGGGGCCGGATGCGGCCCTTTGCTTGCTTTTATTTGGCCCTTGGGGCATTATTCCCCCCACTCTCCACAACAGTGGGGCAGTTCCTGCCACTGACACCAATAATGAGTCAATATTCCTCATACTGACACCAATGATGGCACAAAATTCATCCCATCGACCCCAATGATGGCACACTATTCCTCCTATTGGTACCAACAATGGTGAACTGTTACTCCCCTAATACCAATCATGGGGCATTGTTTACGTCTCTAACAGTGTGGCCCCCAGAAGTTTGAAGGACACTAAACTGGCCCTTTGTTTAGAAAGTTTGGAGACCTCTGAGTTCCACCTACTACAGGCTGTCTGTAGAAAACCACAGAGAGGGAGGAGACAAGACCAGTCACCCTGTACAATGAGATGCAGTAGTGCAGTAGTGACTGATCTTTATTACAAGAAGCTCCTGCACAGAGGCAAAATTTCACAATGGATTACTGCACAGATCTGGAAGAAATACACAAAGCCAGACAAGATACAAGTAAGAATTCATGTCTCTTATATTTATATTTAGGCAACATTTGCTAATCTCAGTGTTTCGCTTTAAAGCAACTGCTGTATAATTAACTACCTCCCACCTGCCGTATAGACCAGTGTTTGTCAACCTTTTTTCTGTCAGGGCCACTCTTTAAAATTATACACAATCTCGAGGCATCCCCAATCTAAAATGTAAAAACAAAAATTAATATTTTTACACAACGCAGCAACATCCATGCATTTAGGACACCCAACATTAGAGGTAATTTTTTCTTCCAAAGCAAATACTGCTTTGCACACAATTCCTGACTAGCATGCCAATGTTTCTATCCCTCACTCAGCTAATGTGCTCCCAAGTGTTGATGGAGAGGGGCAAGCAAGGATGTTGTGCAGGAGTCCAACATTCTCCTTATCAGCTGATGATGTCATTGGTTATTAGGAGGCCAGCAGTTGGAAGGTTGTAATGGTGCACAATGAAAACCTGTGGCTTTGTGTAAGTAAAAGGCAGGCTTGCTCCACCCGCTGGCTTGTATGACATCATTGGACAATTTTTATGCATTTTGCTAAGGCACCCCTGAAGAAACCTGAAGGCACCCTGGTTTAACCACTTCAATACAAGGCACTTAGACACCTTCCCGCCCAGACCAATTTTCAGCTTTCAGTGCTGTCGCAATTTGAATGACAATTGCGCGGTCATGCTACACTGTACCCAAACAAATTTTTTATCATTTTGTTCCCACAAATAGAGCTTTCTTTTGGTAGTATTTGATCACCTTTGCGGTTTTTATTTTTTGCGCAACAAATAAAGAAAGACCGAAAATTTTGAAAAAAAACAAGTTTTTCTTTGTTTCTGTTAAAACTTTTTGTAAATAAGTACGTTTACTTCTTCAATGACGGGCACTGAAATGGCTGCACTGACGGGCACTGATACGGTGGCACTGATGGGCACTGATGAGGTGGCACCGATGAGGAGGCACTGATGAGGTGGCACTGACGGGCACTGATGATGGGCACTGATAGGCGGCACTGATAGATGGTACTGATGGGCACTGATAGGTGGCACTGGTATGTGGCACTGATGGGCACTCATAGGTGGCACGGATGGGCACTTATAGGCAGCACTGATGGGCACTCATAGGTGGCATTGATGGGCACTCGTAGGTGGCATTTATGGTTACTTATGGGTGGCACTGATAGTTGGCACAGATGGGCACAGATGGGCACTGATAGATGGGCACTGATGGGCACGGGTGGGCACTGACAGGTGGCATGAATGGACACTGATGGGTGGCACTCATGGCATTACTTGTTTGCAGTGATGCCCCTAAGGGTGGCATTGCTGGGCATCACTGAAACATAATTGTGCCAATCAGTGCCCATTTGTGGGCACTGATTGGCACAGATTTGGCACACTGGGCACATGTGGATGGCCATGGGGTACATACCTGGCCATCCACATGTTGCCCCTTCCCTGGTGGTCCTAGTGGCGATCCCTGGTGGTCCAGTGTGGTAATCTGCGGGGGGGCTGCGCTGATAAACAATCAGCGCAGACCCCCCCTGCCAGGAGAGCCGCCGATCGGCTCTCCTCTACTTGCATCTGTCAGACGCGAGTGAGGAAGAGCTGATCAACGGCTCTTCCTATTGACAGCGTGATCAGCCGTGATTGGACACGGCTGATCACGTGGTAAAGAGCCTCCGCCGGAGGCTTTTTACCAAGATCAGTGTAGCGGTGTGTCAGACTGACACACCGTTCCACCGATCGCTGCGATGCGCGCCCCCGGGGCACGCTGCGGCATGTTATCCTGCTGGACGTCATATGACGCCCAGTCGGGATAACAGAACCACTTCCCGGACGTCAATCCGCTATAGGGCGGGCGGGAAGTGGTTAAAAAGGCTGGTATAGACAAATGAGGGCAGGCGGGATGCTCTCTCGTTCTGGGACGACGTCATATGACGTCACCCCAGTCTCACCACACTACGTGCCCCCGCGCTGATCACAGTTGATGATCACATGCAAACAAGGAAGTGCCAGTAATTGCCTCTCCTCAAGGAGATGAGAGACGATCAGTGGCATTTCCTCACAGGGGAGACCTGTACAGATAATCAAGGCACTGTTCATTAGTGCAGCCCCAACATTAACCAGCAGTGATGCCAGTCAGAGCCCAGAAGTGATGCCAATCTGTGCCCCAAAGTTATACCAATTTGTGCTCATCAGTGCTGCCTTTCAGTGCCCATCAGTGCCTGCTCATCACTGTCGCCCATCAATTTTGCCTATCTCGCTTATTTCGCTTATCAGTGCTCATCAGTGCGTGCCACCAACCAGCGCCCAATAGTGCCATCTATCAGTGCTCATCAGTGCTGCATATCAGTGCCCATCAGTGCTGCATATTAGTGACTCCTCATTACTGTCGTCTCATCAGTGCCCATCAGTGCTGCATATTAGTGACTCCTCATTAGTGCCGTCTCATCAGTGCCCATCAGTGCCCATCAGTGCTGCATATTAGTGACTCCTCATTAGTGCCGTCTCATCAGTGCCCATGAGTGCAGCCTCATCAGCACACATCAGCGAAGTAGGAAAATTACTTATTTACAAATTTTTCTGACAGAAACAAAAACATTTTAGCAAAAAATAAAAAACCCAGCAGTGATTAAATACCACCAAAGCTCTATTTTTGTGCAAAAAAAATTATACAAATTTCATTTGGGTACAGTGTTGAATGACTGCACAATTGTCATTCAAAGAGTGAAAGCAATGAAAGCTGAAAATTGGCCTGGACAGGAGGGGGGGGGGGGGAGTGCCCAGTATTGAGGTGGTTAAATTGTTGTGCTTAGCACAGGTTACACTTCTGCAGCATCACAGCCATTAACAATAGTAATGTCAAAGCCTTAATGAACTCCCTACACTGTCTGTGAGTTGTTTTTTTTCATGTAATTACTACAGAGCTGCACTTAAATTCATCTCCTCTTTCTTTGCTTAATGAAATTGTCCTGTTTACCTTTGTGGGCAGATGATTTGTCTAACAAAGACAGGGGCGTGTAGAGAGTATCCTCAAAATGAATAGTTAATGAATAACAATGTTGATGCTGTTAGTAGCAGCTCTCAGATGGCTTGTTCCTGTCTCACAAACAGAGAGATGATCCATCTGTCAGATGTAAACTGCTGTTCTATGACACTTCCCCTCTGCAAACACACACTTGATGAGCACCAGGGCTTTGTCACTTGCAATGTTTATGCTCAGTGGGGACAGAATAGACGCAGAATTCCTCACCCCTGGAACTGTCAACATGACACAATGAATTTTGTCACAATGGAAAGGCGGGCTCAATGACCAAAGTAATATGTGAGTCGTGTAGCTGTTCTAGTGATCAGAGAGCTGACACAATTATAATAAAGACTTAAGCCTGATGGGTTGCATAAAAAAAACTGTCAGCTCGCTGTACTAACCACCTGACACATTAGTACAGCGATCTCCCCTGCTGAGCTGTTGTGTTCTGGCAAGAACCCCCCCCCCCCCCCCGCTAGAACACTCCAATCAGCGCTCTCTGCCATTGGCTGAGAGCGCTGATGAGGACCTGGTCGGTCGGCTGCTGGTTTTCCAGCATGTTCATCTGACAGAAGGCGGACAAACAGCCAGCTTCTGTCGGACAGACCGACATAACACACGGGCCGAATGTCAGACTTATTTTTTTTAACCGGCAAACGTCTCCGAACATTCGGCCGTGTGTGCCCAGCTTAAATGAAAAATGTGATGGGCTTACATGCATGTGGCAGGAACTTCCAACCTTAGTCCCCTTTGGAAAGTGGACCTCTCTTTACAAGCTTGCATGAACTATTTCCGGACATTGTGCAATGTTCAGCAGCAGTGTTCTTAAAAGCTGTACCTTTTATCATTAAAGGGATAGTTTACCTTTACTACAAAACTGTGTATGCAGATAAGGGGCATTGGTAGATAAAAAACAAACTGTTCAGCTCCGACCAAAGTTGAATAAGGCCTTGCCAGGGGTGTAGGCCATTTACATACCATATGAAGCCTGACTGGAACATTCCCAGGACATTGCTAAGTACTCCCAGGATGTTGCTAAGTGAGGCCTAGTCATCACTGCTCACCTCCACCATCACAGGAGTGAACTCTCAAACACTGGGCTCAGAGCCACTGCATCAGGAGAGAAAGTGCATGTGAGGGGGTTTGAATCAGAGACAGAGCTCACTCCTGTGATGGTGGAGGTGAGCAGTAATGACTAGGCCTCACAGCAACATCCTGGGAGTCTTCCAGTCCGGCTTTTTAAGGTATGTAAATGGCCTATATCAGTGGTTCTCAACCACACTAGTGCTGTGACCCCTTGATAAAATTTCTCAAGTAGTAAAAATGATTTTCGTAGCTTGGGTTGTCAGCAATTTGCACCCCAACTCATGGACATTTAGTGCTTCCTGAGTCCCTTCCACTTGTACAGTATTAAAACCTTTTCTGGTACATTTTTGGATGTACCACTCTCTCTCTCTTTGTTCTCCCTTTTATCTCTCTCTATCCTAATTTCTTGTTTTTTTTCCTCCCCATCTCTCTCTCTATCCATCTTTCTTGTTCTTTCTCTAATTATTTCTCTCCCTTTTTTTTGTTCCTTCCCCTCTTTTTCTCTCTTCCATTTATTCTTTTTTTTTCCTTCTCTTGCGCCTTGTTGGGGTGGGATCAGTGGCAGTGCTGGGGGGGAGTTCTGATCAGCAAACTTAGGTGTTCTTGATCAAGGTCATCTGCTAATCCAGTGACGGCTGGTGCTCAAAATTTTTTGGGGGGTGCAAACAAACTGAAAAATACTAACCCCCCCATCAATTGCAGCCTCACTGTGCCCATGCAGCCATTGTGCCCATCAAATGCAGCCACTGTGCCCATCATATGCAGCCACTTGTGCCCATCATATGCAGCCACGTGTGCCCATCATATGCAGCCACTGTGCCCATGAAATGCAGCCACTGTTCCCATCAATTGCAGCCATTGTGCCCATCAAATGCAGCCACTGTGCCCATCATATGCAGCCACTGTGCCCATCATATGCAGCCATTGTGCCCATCATATGCAGCCACGTGTGCCCATCATATGCAGTTACTGTGTCCATCATATGCAGCCACTGTGCCAATCATATGCAGCCACTGTGCCCATCATATGCAGCCACTTGTGACCGTCATATGCAGCCACTTGTGCCCGTCAAATGCAGCCACTTGTGCCCGTCAAATGCAGCCACTTATGCCCAGTATATGCAGCCACTTGTTCCCATCATATGCAGCCACTGTGCCCACTGACCCCCCCCCACTCGCGAGGCTCGCTGGCAGCACCCCCAACCCCCCTCTCGCCTGGCTCTGACAGAGGGGACTTACCGCAGCAGCTCCTCTCCAATTGCACCAGAGCGGCGGCAACCTCCGCTCCAGCCGCGTGTGTCTCCTCCGCTCCTCTTCCTAAGGCATCCAATAGGGTGGCCTGGTGCTTTGACCAATCAGGAAACAGGTCTGATGCCCTGCCTCCTGATTGGCGGGGAGGAAGGTTAGTGTGAAAATAGCAAAAATTTCTTTGCTATTGTCACAGGCTCTAATCAGGTGCTTCAAAAAGTACCACCCCCTCCCACCCCCGCCATAGGAATCCATGCGTCTGGTGTGTGCTGACTCCGCCCTACACGTTTCGTCACTCTGACATCCATCCAGCCAGACCCCCCCCCTCTGTGGCCTCCACCGCAGCCGCGGTCTCAATCACCACGTTCTAGCCGCTAGAGTCGGTGCGACAGACCACGGCTGCAGCCTAGCCCAGCCAGCTTGCCACCACAACCCCCTCACTGTTGTCCAACAGAGCCCCGTGCCCTCTGCACCGGGAATCGCCCCTCCTGCTACTGGACCTCACTGCGGGGGCACTAGAGATTCACCGGGGGCCAGTCTACCTCAAATCGCCTGAGACGCAGCCACCGCACCACCCACCGCACCAGCTCCCCCTCCTTCACCTTCGGGACCTTCAGCACAGGTAAGCCACCGGGGGCACTCGAGAAGTTGATCCAGGGGCCCTTGTCCGATCGCCCCTCGGGGGGGTCAGGAAGGAATTTTTTCCTCGACTGCACCATTGGCCTACGCAGCCAGGGGTTTTTTTTGCTTTCCTCTGGATCAACGAGAGGGAGATAGGCAGCCCACCTCCCTCCAGTACCTCCGCTCCAACACTCAGCCGTCACTCTCACCACTCCAGAGCAGTGGTCAGCCATCCGATCCCTCCATCCCCCTGCTAGGCTATCATCGCCACACCAGTGCCTTCATCATACAAATTTCTTTTCTAGCAACGCCGCCTTCCACATCATGTGCAACTTCAAGTACACAGCAGATACCCTCCACAGGCTAAGATACACGGCCGCAACTTTACCGACCACCACGCAAAAAAGGCTAAAAAAAGAACAATTACTAAGGACCAACCCACAATCAACCATCAAAGGCAGGGAGACACCGATCCAACCACAACAACTAGCATGCGCCCTGATCAACACCAGATCTGCAGTCAAGCACAGGCTGGAAATCCGCGAGTTCATCACCGAAAACAACATAGACTGCCTCTTCATTACAGAAAGCTGGCTAACTTCCGACTGCAACACCATCCTAACTGAATTGGTGCCCAAGAACTACAGTATCCTATCTGAGCATAGAATAGGAAAAAAAGGAGGAGGTCTAGCAGTGATTTTCAAATCGCACCTGGGGCTCACCAAACCAAACTTACAGAACTCAGTGCCTTTCATGGAAACACTCTCACTGCACCTTCAAACAACACCTCAAGACACCATTCACATACTACTATGCTACAGACCACCTGGACCAAAGACCAATCTCCTCACACCGCTCACTGAATTCTTCTCAATGCACACCTTGAAAACCAAAAACCTTCTGGTACTTGGGGATTTCAATCTATGGGCAAACTCCGCCCAAGACCCTATGGCAACCGCCTGCGTTAACCAAATGGAAGAACTTGGCCTGCAACAACTGATAAATGCTCCTACGCATGGTTCAGGACACACTTTAGATCTCATCTTCAAACAGAATATGGACATCGACGTATTGAACAACACCCCACTACCATGGACGGACCACCATGCTATCAAATTTAAAATTACCACTAACACCACTCTCCAAAAACAGAAACGGGCAATAGCAACACACTGGAATAGATCTCAGAAGAAACTACACTCTGAACTCTTCAAAACTACATTGTCGAGCAAAATTCTTCTGCTAAACCCAAACCTCTCAACGGAACAAACACTCAACTCCCTAAACAATGCTTTACTACAAACAGCAGACTCCGTGGCGCCAAAACGCAGAACACCCGTCCGCACAAAAAACTCGAGTTGGTTTAATGGCACTCTCACCCTACTCAAGCAAGAACGCAGAAGAGCTGAGAGAACTTGGAGAAGAAATCCCACCGAGGAAAACCATGCTAACTACAAAGCACTCACGGTGAAATACCACAAGGCAATCTTCAAAGCCAAAAAAGAACATTTTGCAGACACCATCTCATCCGCCTTAAACCGCCCACGGGAACTCTTCAAAATAGTTGCTCAATCAATGAACCCGGCCTGCCTAGAGCCCCCTGCAAACGATACTCAAGAATTCTGCAATGAGTTATCAGATTTCTTCATCGACAAAATCGACAACATTCGGAAAGCAATTCATCAGAAAATAACAACCAACCTCACCCAACCAATGCAAAAAGAGGATATCGACACTAACATCACTCAACCACCAAAGTTCTCGTTGTCCCCAATCACCACGGACACGACTAAAAACATCATCAGAAGCCTTCGCGACAGCACATCACCGAACGACATCATCCCCACCAAATTGTTCAAAGCATGTTCCGACATCCTGGCCCCCACCCTAACACATCTCATAAATCAATCATTCAAAGAAGGGACTGTGCCAACCTCCCTCAAGCAAGGCATCGTCAAACCCCTGCTAAAGAAACCTAATCTCGACCCTAAAGACCCTAACTGCCGCAGACCAATAACAAGCCTCAACACCATCTCCAAGATTATAGAAAAAGCAGTAGTACAGCAGCTACAACACCACCTGGAGACACACCACCTCCTGGACCCTCTGCAATCAGGCTTCCGCCCAGGCCATGGCACAGAAACAGCACTTCTCAAAATATGGGACGACGCCCTTGAAGCAGCAGATGACGGGGAAACGAGTCTCCTGGTACTGTTAGACCTCAGCGCAGCATTCGATACAGTGGACCACAATACTTTACTTGTCCGCCTCTCAGAAGTTGCAGGAGCCACAGATTCTGCCCTAAAATGGTTTTCATCCTTCTTAGAGAATCGCTCTCAGACAGTGAAACTGGGAACATTCACCTCGGAATCTCGGGCAGTCTCCTGTGGAGTCCCTCAGGGCTCACCCTTGTCACCAGTGCTATTTAACATCTACATCCGCCCGCTTCTCAATATCATCAGGAAAACGGACCTCTGCTTCCACTCATACGCAGACGA
This sequence comes from Lithobates clamitans, assembly GCA_037952925.1. Classification (NCBI taxonomy): domain Eukaryota; kingdom Metazoa; phylum Chordata; class Amphibia; order Anura; family Ranidae; genus Lithobates; species Lithobates clamitans. Next base: position 1,365,319 of record JBBGZY010000876.1, read on the forward strand.
CACCCAACTCTACTTTCGCATTAATGGACAAAAAGATCATCATCAGCAACTACAGAAATGCCTCACTTTAATCAATGACTGGATGACCGCTAGCTCCCTCAAACTTAACGAATCAAAAACAGAACTTCTTCTCCTGCAAGCCAACAAAAATTCCAAAATTGGGACTCCGTGGACACCACCCTCCATCCTCGGACAGACCATCTCCCCCACCACCAAAGTCAAGAGTCTCGGAGTCATCTTTGACTCAGGAATGACAATGGATGCACAAATAGGATCGGTGGTGAGCGGATCTCACCACCTCCTCCGCCTGCTTCGCAGACTCATCCCCTTCATCCCAGAAGAGGACAAAGCGGCAGTTGTGGGAACGATCATCAATTCCCGACTCGACTACGCAAATTCCCTCTACGTAGGTCTACCCCAATACCAGCTTGCGCGCTTGCAACTCATGCAGAACACGGCGGCAAGGCTGTTAACAGGGAAAAAGCCCTGGGAATCCATCTCCCCATCCCTAAAAAGCCTACATTGGCTAACTGTGAAGAATCGGATCACATTCAAGACCCTCTGCCTCACCCATAAATGCATACAAGGAAACGCTCCGCAATATCTCCGGGAAAAAATAAAACACTACACACCGAATCGCAGTCTTCGATCAGCTAACCAAAACCTCCTCCTCATTCCCAAACACCGCTACAAAGCAAAGGGAGAACGTAGATTTGCAGTCCAAGGACCTCGACTATGGAATGCTCTCCCAACCAACCTCCGCATGGAAGAAAACCACCAAGCCTTCAGGAAAAAACTAAAGACCTTCCTTTTCTAGAAGCTGGCTACAGAGAATACATCTAGCGCCTTGAGGCGATTCAGTTCGCAATTTGCAGCGCTTTACAAATTATTCATTCATTCATTCATTCATGACATAATTTGGTGTGCTCCAAATGACGTCAGAGTGACAAAATGCGTAGGGCGGAGTCAGCACACGTTCTTGCATCACTTCCGCTCATCAGCAATAGTGTCAGCAATACATGTCTTATTGTGTTTGCTAAAATGTGAGTACATTTCCACATCATTTTAACTGGAATAAAAGTTTAAAACAGTATTACACTATTGGGATCCCTCTCTTTTATGGTATATAAGCGGAATAGCAAGAAAACATCCCCGACTGGCCAAGAATCAGGGTGCTACACAGTGGCAAATACTGTGAATGCCTCAAACCCCAAGCGGGGAAGAAAATTCTGGTGAGTGCAGCCACAATAGGAGCACGGATAAGTCACACATGCTGTAATCACCTTATGAAGAGGAAATTAAACCAGTGCTACTATATATATTTTTCACCAGCACTAAGCAGTTTATTGAGCACTAATTATTGAACTATAAGGGACATCCATCCCTCTTTTTGTTTTTACTTCATTTTATTTATATTTCTATATGTTTTCTAATTTGCACATAAAATATTTAGGTGTTTTTTATACATATTGGCAGTATACCTTTGATCATAACCGTATGAGACTATACCCCAGTCAGTTAATATTGCATGAATCACAAGAACAGCACCACATCTACTTCATTTTTTTCAGCCTCATCAGTGCCCATCAGTGCAGCCTCATCAGCGCAGCTTATCAGGGGCCACCAGTGCAGTCCCATCAGTGCTGCCTTATTAGTTCCCATCAGTGCAGCTTATCAGTGCCCATCAGTGCAGCCTCATCAGGGGCCACCATTGCAGCCTATCAATGTGGCCTCATCAGTGCTGTCTTATCAGTGCCCACCAGTGCAGCTTATCAATGCGGCCTCATCAGGGGTCACCAGTGCAGCCCCATCAGTGCAGCTTATTAGTGCCCATCAGTGCGGCCTCATCAGGGGGTCACTAAATCGGCCTATTAGTGCAGCCCCATCAGTGGTGTCTTATCAGTGCCCATCAGTGCAGCTTATCAGTGCCCTTTAGTGCTGCCTTATTAGTGCCTATCAGTGCAGCTTATTAGTGCCCATCAGTGCAGCCTCATCATGGGCCACCAGTGCAGCTTATCAGTGCCCATCAGTGTGGCCTCATCAGGAACCACTAAATTGGCCTATTATTGCAGCCCCATCAGTGCAGCTTATCAGTGCCCTTTAGTGCGGCCCCATCAGGGGCCACCAGTGCGGTCTATCAATGCCCACCAGTGCTGCTTTATCAGTGCAGCTTAAGAGTGCCGCCTCATCAGTGGCATTTATTGCAGCCTCATCAGTCTCATAATATCACAACTTATTGGTGTATGTGAATTATGTATGGATTATAGCACGGTGCACTTTGCAGTACATTCATTTTCACTGAATGTGGACTGTTTAAAGGGTTTTCATTAATTTCAGCATGCGTGGAGCACTTTGTAGTAATAAACTTTCATTTCAGTATGCATGGAGCACTTTGTAGTAATAAACTTTAATTGCAGCATGCATGGAGCACTTTGTAGTAATAAACTTTCATTTCAGCATGCATGGAGCACTTTGCACATAATGAGATCAATGCAAATAGTCCACATTCAGTGAAAGTTCATTACTGCAAAGTGCTCCATGCATGCTGAAATGAAAGTTTATTACTGCAAAGTGCTCCATGCATGCTGAAATCAATACAAACTCATTAAACCATCCACATTCAATGTTTGCAGTACATGAACTTTCACTGAATGTGGATGGTTTAATGAGTTTGCAGCACAGATCACTTACTTACAATATGATCTGTATATTAATTCAATCCACATTTAGCACTTTATTTTGGCTGCTTGGTAAAGGACTTACACAAATAATAGTAACTAATTAATTGTACCTGCAGCAGTGCTGATCTTGCCGCCTGGGGGTTCCCCTCATCCTCCTCTCTCTCTCTCCTCCTCCTCCTATCGTCACAGACAGACCCCACCCCGAGCTGGGAGAAGATGCAGTGTAAAGATGCCGCACGGAGGGTAGGCGGAGCATTAGGCTCCTCCTCCGCAAACTGAAATACGTGGGGCAGGTCTGGCCAGGTACCGGCCACTTTATGATGATACCAGTCGCTCTCCTCCCCCTCGGCCTGTACCGCCCATAATAATAAGTGCCAAACGGAGAACACACCTGAGGACTGTATTTTTTGTGCGGGAGGCAGCCACGGGAGTCGGGACTCGGGCGGACGGGTTGGGAGGGCTTTTTTCGTGCAGGCGCCCCCCCCCCCCCCGCAAAATGCCACCCTAGGCCTGGGTCTTGTCGACCTAGGCCAAAACACAGCACTGGCAATGGGTACCAACCCAAACCACTGTATCTCAATGCCACAGTGGTGAAAAAACTCTTTTAAAATGTAGCTCCTACATTTCAAGAAATCACTGTTAAAAACATAGCATCATTAAAAATAAACATCAGTACACACAAGCAGCCTTGTGTTTAGCGAGACTCATTGATGTAAACAGGCTGCTGTTGTCAGAAGAGGGCCACTTGCACTGTGTTTATAAGCACTGTTCAGGTTACAGATGGAAAGAAAAAAATTGTCCTTTTTGTATTTACTCTGCTTCGTTCTTCTCCAGATCAAAGGAATGAGCTTCCATGTGTACTGCATATGTCGATATATGGTAAAGCAACCTGAAAAGAAAATAAAAAGTATTTTTTTAACCAAAATGTGTTCCTATTTAACTGTAAAAGGACCAGCCACTCTAGCTGGGTGATTCCTTTTCATGTACATTTGTCTTGCACACTGCAGGCCTCATCCTTGGGAGAAGCACTTTAGCTCTCCTCTCACTTGGTCGGTAAGTAGTGACTTGACAGCTTTAGCAGCGCCTACATTGCCGCATCTTTTAAAAAGTAGACGATGCAAAAAGGAATCATGGGACCACCAGCCTGGAGTTTGCATGTTCCCCCTGTGCCTGCGTGGGTTTCCTCCGGGTAGTCCAATTTCCTCCCACACTCCAAAAATATGCTGGTGGGTTAATTGGCTCCTGTCTAAATTGGCCCCAGTATGTGTATGTATGAATGTGTGTTAGGGTTCTTAGAGCGTAAGCTCCTTGAGGGCAGGGACTGATGTAAATGTACAATATATATGTAAAACGCTGCATAAATTGACGGCGCTATATAAATACCTGTAATAAATAAATAAAACTATTTCAAGCAATAAAAGCAGGGATTTAGAATGACTTTGTTTAAATATTCACTTTACTGCATATGTGGCATTAACTTCTTACAAAACAATTAGCCTAAAGCCCAACTTTTTTTGTCCCCCTTTTATGCTTCAGTCCCCTCCTTGAACTCTTTTACATACCCCTTTTCCTGCAGTCTTCAGCTTTTCTTCCTTTGGGGCAGCAGTTCTGCCTCTTGTACTAAGTGGCGCTAACATAACAGCATGTGAACAGTTTGTTCAGGAGTACTGTGAGCCTTGGCTGCATGAAATTGTACCAAAATGTGTGTTCCTTACAGCCTAGGCTAAATGATGCAAGATGTCATTCAACCCAGAAGACTGCTGGAAGCAGCTCCCACAAACAACAAGCAGCATGGGCAAGGAGCATGGTACACATACAGAAATGAAGTCAACAGTAGAATTACAACATATAGACCAGCAGATATAAGGTCAATCCAAACAGTCTATCCAAAAAAGCTCCCTTTGCCCAGGGAACCCTGACAAACGTATATCCCGTATAACATTTAGGTACAAACGGAAAAGGACAAAAAAAGAGAGAAAAAAAAGGAAGGAGGATGGAAAGAGCTAGAGAAGAGAAAGGAATAAAAAAAAAAGGGGGGGGGGGTAGAGGGGGTTAGGGAAAAGAAAGTGAATGTGCTGCCCGGGTTGAGCTGGCTCAAGCAAGTCTGTCAGGGTCAAAAGCATCACCTCAAAAGGAATGGGTCAAGGGTGTCTGAAGATTATTTTCTCTTCAATTCAGCCCAAGGGTTTCGCTGAGTTTGGCAAGTATTATTATTATTATTATTATAATACGAGAATTATATAGCGCCAACAGTTTACTCAGCGCTTTACAATGTATAAGGGGGACAACACAATTACAGTACAGTTCAATACAAAAGGTACAGGAGGGCCCTGCTCGTAGAGCTTACATTCTAATGGGAGGGGGTGGTGTTACAAAAGGTAATAGCTGCAAAGAATGATTTGATGGGGGTGGCTCAGGGACAGTTATGTGGGTGTGGGATAGGCTTCCCTGAATAAATGAGTTTTCAGGGATCTCCTAAAGGTGGACAGGGTAGGGGCTGATCGGAGATACTGGGGCAGGGAATTCCAGAGGATGGGAGAGGCACTGGAGAATTCCTGAAGGCGAGCATGGGAGGAGGTAACAAGGGAGCTAGAGAGGAGGAGGTCCTGGGAGGAGCGGAGGGGGCGATTTGGGCGATATCTGCAGATGAGGTTGGTGATGTAGATGGGGGCGATGTTGTGAATGGCTTATTATTATTATTAATATTAATATTATTAATTATTATCATTATTATTATTATTATTAATAATAATAATATTATAATTATTATTATTATAATTATTAATTAATTAATATATAATATTATTATTATTATTAAGTATATGCTGAGACACAAAGAGTGTCACACTCCCGAATGTATTTTTTATTTTACTTTATGAATAATGCAACAAGATGTATTGCGTTTGATATAAAATATACAATTTTTCTATAAGACTGTGATAGAATAGCAATCAGACTAGTTTGATTGCAGAGATCAGGTTTGTCTGAGGATGCATCCTTGCAGATCAAGCGGCAACGCTTCAACTGCTCCAAAAACTTGTCGTTGCTTATGGTTGTCCCAAACAAGTTCAAAGTGATAACAGCTCACACTTCACCGGATCAGCAGTGTGCCAAAGATTTTGGAGTGTACTGGTTGTGCCACATCCCATGCCATTCACAGGCAGCTGGTTTGATTGAAAGATATTGAAGGACCAGATACACAAACTTACACCCACACTCGCACTAAGGGGGTGGGATCGGGTCCTCACACATCTGGGGCACAGATTCCACAACTGGAGTGCAGAGTTCAATATTTATGTAAGGTTCCTGAAAGAACAGGGCTTAACAGATACCAATATGAAAAAATTGATAGCGGTGGAACAAATAGAGATGTCACAAAGTAGCAATACGGAGGGTCAACCACAGTATATGATATAGAAAAATCACTTTATTAAAGTTACAAATATAAAAAAAATGGGTCCACTTAGAATGTCAAGATGACATAAATAGTGGAAGCATCCCCCAGTGTACCCAACAATATAAAATACATAGAAGAAAATGACAACGTTATCACAATATGGCGCCAATCAAGGGGCCCCACACGTACATACACATGCATAAACCAGCTAAGGGAAAGAGGGGAGAAAATGCTGCTATTTAGAATTGAGCCAGTATAAGAACTTAATCTTGTAATAATCAAAAGTATCAGAACTACATATGCTGCATCTCTGTATACTGGGCTAATGCGGTTACTATGTAGAGAGGTTGCAACAACAGGTGAGTCAAACACGTGGAGCTATTAACGGGAATCCGTAGCCTAAGTTGCAATGTGGATCTGCTGACTTTTGATGGTTTTCAGAGGCTGCCTTTCCACCTGTGGAAATATAGCATAAAGTGAAGGGTCGCTGGATGAGTAATATGTAATTCAAACTGGTTATATAGGGATAGACTGGTTGTTGAGTATATTATATATGCGTGCCTCGACTACAGTGTCCCTTAACCAAGTGTGGTATATCAAGCAGTGCACAGTCATGATAAGTCCACTCGGTATCAACAGGAGAAAGAGGCGAAGGATGGGGGGAGAAAAGATGTTGTTTGCCTGAAGGCTCTTACCACTCCAGGGTAATGGCTAGGATGATACGTAAAGTTCATGCCCCCCTTGAGTCAGCCTGTAGATAGATGCTGTGTCAGCATATGGATGGTCGCTTATAGGGTCCGTCAGCATGTTTCAGTGGCAGCCTGGTATAGAGCGTCTATGCTCTAGGCATCCAGTCAGGTGTCAAGTTTGCTGGCTACGGTTTCCCGTAGGTAAATTGTGAAGCAGGCTTATCTGATCAGTCCCTATGGAGATGACGGTGCAGAATTAACTCGCATTGTTACTGGAACGCCCACAAATCGCATTACCGCCTTGAGGCGATTCAGTTCGCATTTGCAGCGCTTTACAAATCATTCATTCATTTATTCATTCAACGCATGGTGGAGCGTGGGGCAGAGTTGGCGCTGCCTACATCAACGTGTTTCGCACACCAGACCATGCGCATCGTCAGGATGTATGGCGTAAATTATCTTCATCTTTTTAAAGAGATATATGTCCAATCAATTTAGATTATGTCAGGGTTTCATTTAGGGGCCATCTTGTGGTGACAGATCATATTGTAGTGATTAAAAGACAGGAAAAAGGATAGAAGGAAAGTATGAGAAAAAGTTGTAAAAAAAGTTCCAAGAAAGGTTCCCAAAAGGAAATCTTCTACACTGACCGTTTCAATTACGTTATACAATCATAACAAATCTGCACGGGACAAGGGCATGAGTATAGAATACTCTTAGCCAAGTGAGGGCAGATTAGTTAGATGGACACATCTAGGCTCAGATTAGTTAGATGGACACAATTTAGTTTAGGTGGCAATTATTAATGATGGGCTAAAACGATAATGAGCTAGGGCTCAAGAAAGATTTTGAGACTCAACTCATTGTTTCATCCCTTAGGCTGTAAAGTATTGAGCCTAAAGATCCAGAATTTTTCTTTCCTCAATAGAACGGTGTCATAGTCACCCCTACGGTCTGTTAGGGTCAGAGCATAGAACCCCTTAACCCTCAGACCCATGGGTTTGCCACCATGACATTGTATGTAATGTTGAGCCACAGGAGGGTTCTCTTTTTGCTTTATGCTCTTAAGGTGTTTTCCGAACCTGATATAGAGTTGACGTTTTTGCCAACCTAAATTTTTTTTGCACGGGCATTCCAAAGTGTAAAGAACTCACATTGTGGCATAGTTATTATACTGTTTAATTTTGTATTCTTGCTTTTTTTCAGAGTCGTTGAAGACCCTTGAGCATTCTACATAACTGCACATCCCACAGTGGCCACAGGGGTACATTCCTTTTAGTCTGGGCAGATCAGTCAGCCAGTTTCCATTTTGTGGGCGGATAAACTCAGACTGGACCAATGTGTCATCTAGGCTTCTTGCTTGTCTTGCCACCATATGTGGCCTAGAGCCGACTATATCCTCCATGCCCTTGGAGTGTGTCAGGATATGCCAGTGATGCTGCAGTATCATACCGATCTGATCCCGCTGTGCACCATATTGTGTTATTATGGTGTGTTATTATGGTGTGTTATTATGGTGCACAGGTTCATCAGTTGCCCTATCTCAAGTCAAGTGAAGGTCGTCTCTGTTTTTTTTGTCCAGCAATTTTCCTTGCTCTTTTAAAGGTTCGATGGGAATATCCTCTTTCCCTTAAGCGTCGATAATGTGAATTAGATTCACACTGATAATCTTCCTCAGTGACCTGTTTCCCAGAGTATAGTAACTTGTAGTATACCCTTCTCAGGAATTAACAGAGGTCCTTATAAACCTTTAAAAAGGTCCATTCTCCATGTAGGTGAGAAGGACAGTCCCTTTCTTAAGAGGTTGAGATGTCGGTCTTGAAGTTGGAAGTCTGAGAGGTTAATAACCTTCATGTCATCTAGGGTAGTAGTGTCTGGTCTAGAATTATTTAGTGGGAATGCTTCTGGCATCTGATGGTGGTGAGGTCTGTTCTCCCTGACTCCTCTACTTCCTTGTATCTGCCTCTCCCTTTTCCTTTTCCTCCTTCTGTTGTACCTGCTTTGTCTCCATTTAGGATACCTCTGGATAGAGGGGGATCCTCCAATTCCAGTAGTTCCTTCTCTAAAAAAGTGACAGAACAATATGATCCATCTTCACTTCCAGAGGATTGCGTAGTGTAGTAGTGCCGGCTCGTGAGGGGAACTGCTTCCCATGACATAGAAACCAAGAGTGACATATCTGAAGCTGAAGCCTATATAGGAATGAGAGGGAATCTGGCAGGAAGGTTTGAAATTATATTTGCATTGGCAGATGAACTTCAAGACAGTGGCTGGGACTCTGACTGGTTAGTGGATACTTCTCAGCAAGAGTGGAAAGTGAGGCTACATAACATCAAATCTTCCAAAACAAACAGCAGTGATCTTCTCGGAAATATCAGTATATTTCCTCTCCTTCCTATTGATGTTCTTTGGGAGGGTCAGGAGTGGATACAGGCAGGTGACAAAGCATTGGTCAGATATCCAGGCAAGAAGCCATTTAGAGGATAGAATGTAGCTGAAGGGCCAGGACCTACTGTTTATGTATTATTAGAAGGAACAGATAATCCACTTTGTTTTCCACTCAACAGGCTGTCTCCGATTTGATCCATAGGAAGACCAGAGAAAAGTGGTTACATAATGGACAAGATAATGGAAGACCGCAAGAGCTGTAGAGAGCAAGGCTTTTGATGTATTCCAAGCCTGGACTTGTTTCTAAAGAACTTTAGAATGGACTTTCTAATGAACTTTTAGCCAAAGACTGAAACACCTTCTTAGTGACAGAAATATGGGAAGGGTTGCATTCAAGGAAAATTTTAGAATGAGTTGTTAGCAATGAAGAGATTTTCTGTGTGTAGTCTGAGAGAAAAATCAAGGGCAGAATGTGTTGCGTTTAAAATAAAATATATGATTTTTCTATAAGACTGTGATAGAATAGCATATTGTAACTGTATTCCTAATATTGTAATAGTTTTGCATGTACAGCATCTTTGTATAGTAAAAGCACATTTACACACTGCAGAGGTCTGAGCTTCCTTGCTTATACCACAAAGTAACCTTGCTAGATAGAAGCAAGCAAAACACAAGAGAAGTGGTAACAACTGAGAACACCTCTGTCCATGAGAATAGAGCTTCTAGGGAGGTGGAAAGCAAGCTATAAATTATGGTGAGGCAAAGTACTCCTAGATATAAGAAGCCACTTTGCTTATAACTAAAATAGTAGACTGACCCCTTTAACTGCTTGAAAACCAAACTGTTACATCCTCTCCCAGCTCGGCCCATTTATCAGTTTTCATCACTGTCACAAATTGAATGACAATTACTCATGCAACATTGTACCCAAATGAATTTTATATAGTTTTTTGAGCCAGATAGAGCTCATTTACATTTGCTTTTTTGAAGCTTTAACCACTTGACCTCCTGAAGATTCACCCCCCCTTCATGACCAGGCCATTTTTTTCCCCACAAATAGAGCTTTCTTTTGGTGGTATTTGATCCCCTCTGCGTTTTTTATTTTTTGCACTATAAACAAAAAAAAAACAAATTTGAAAAGAAAAAAAAAAAATTTTTACTTTCTCCTATAAAACATATCCAATAGAAAAATTGAAAAAAAAAAATTGAATGTCTTCATAAATGTATTCTACTACATATTTTTGGTAACTAAAAAAAAAAACACGTACACACGGTCGGAAATTCGGCCAGCAAAAGACCAATGAGAGCTCTTGGTCGGAAAATGCAACTGTGTGCATGCTTCATCGGACTTTTGCTGACCGAATTCCAGCCAGCAAAAGATTGAGAGCATGTTCTCAATTTTTTGGTCGGACAAAGTTCCTATCCGAAAATGTGATCGTCTGTAGCAACTCCGATGCGCAGAATTCCTACGCATGCTCGGAAACAATTCGACGCATGCTCGGAAGCATTGAACTTCATTTTCTCAGCTCGTCGTAGTGTTGTATATTACCGCGTTCTTGACGGTCGAAAGTTCAGCAACCGTGTGTATGCAAAGCAAGCTTGAGCGGAATCTCGTCGGAAAAGCCATCATATCTTTTTCCGACTAAAATCCCGATCGTGTGAATGTGGCATTAGCATATATTGATTGGTTTATGTAAAAGCTATAGAGTCTACAAACTATGGGATATTTATATATATTTTTAATTTTTTTTACTAGTAATGGCGGCAATCAGCGACTTATACTATATATACTATACTATGTATACTATACTTTTTGAGGACCAGTGACACGAATACAGTGATCAGTGCTAAAAATATGCACTGTCACTGTTCTAATGACACTGGCTGGAAAGGGGTTAACATCAGGGGCAATCAAAGGGTTAACTGTGTGTCTAACCATTGTTGTACTACACTGTGGGAGGTGCTTTTATTAGGGGAAGAGGCAAAATGTATTCCTTGCTTTGCAGGGACACAAATTTCATCTCTTTCCTCCTGTCAGAACAGCAATCTGTCTCTTTGCTGGTTGATCGGCGGGTGCCAGCGGACATTGAGTCCATGGTACGCACCGATCGGCTTTTGCTGTGTGTAATTACAGCGGGAGCAGGCCGATTTACAGGCGCTTTGAGGCACCAGGAAAGCAACATGGGGTATAACTTTTGAAGAGAAGCAAAGCAAACACATTATGTGAACAGGACTGTAAGGTAACCATTTTATTTAGTGACAGGTATTCAGAGTGCTTTATAAAAGTGTGTACTATGCCAGATTTTGGTGCAAGTGTAAAAAAGCCAATAGAGCTTTATTTTGGTGGTGTTTAATCACCACTAGTTTTTTTTTTTACTTTTTATTATATAAAGGAAAAAAGATTAACATTTAAAAAAAAAAATAGTTTCTGTTACAAAAACCGCAAATAAAGAATCTTTCTTTATTCATTCATTTGGGCCAACAGAATTCTGCTACATTTTATTTGAGAAAAGAAAAACAAATCAGTGTACAGTGGTACCTTGGATTACGAGCACAATTTGCTCCAGAAGAATGCTTGTCAAAGCACTATCAAAGTAGATTTCCCATAGGAGTCAATGGAAACTCAGATAATTCGTTCCAGTGGGCACTGCTATTGTATGCAGTACTGCATGTGGCCAGAGGTGGGGGGGGTGCCGGAGACATTCGGAAACACTCGGAGACCGATCGGAGCACCTCGGATTCACTTGGAGAGACTTGGAGACACTCAGGAATGGAGTGTTTCCAAATGTCTCAGAGAGGCTCCGAGCGTCACCGGCACCCTCACACCTCTGGCCAAATGCAGAACTGCACACCCCAGAGGCTTGAATCCTGGTCGTCTTGCAAGACAACGCTCACAAACTGAGTCAGGATTTACAGAAAACAATAGCTTGTATTGCGAAATGCACGTAAACCGCGTTACTCGCAATCTGAGGTATTACTGTATATTATTTAGCCTTTCTTAAAGTTAGAGTCTACAAACTATCGTATATCTACCGTATCTACCAAAATCTAAGGCGCACCTTTTGACTTAAAAGACTATCATTTTTTGACTACCCATCATATTTTTTGTGTCCCTGTCACATTTTGGAAAGCAAACACCTCTCTGAAAGGCATAGTGAGCATTTTGAAAATGCAACCTTTGCACAAGTTTTTAGAAAATGTAGGAAAATTAAAATGTATATTTTTTTACAAAAATTTGTCAATTAATAAGATATTTCTAACACACAGCATAGGCATTCTTAAAATGACACCTCCAAACACATTCTGCTACTCCTTCTGTGGATGGTGGTACCACGTGTGAGACTCTGTCATAACATAACCTAACCTTGTACCTCAATCTGTGATAACTGGGCACACTGCTGCATGTTGTATAAGCTGTGCAGAAGTGGCAGATGTGGGATGCTGTGTACTGTATATACACTCTCCTGCATTGACAAAGCTCCTATCCAGCTGTTTATGTACAATGGCCAGATGGGAAGTGGTTAAAGAGAGAGCTTTCGTTTTGAAAAAAAGTGTTTTTTTGGACAGTTGTAAAAACAGAAAACTAAACAACTTAAGAAAAAAACGTAACAACATTCGGAAGAGAGTGTTTTGTGGGGAACAGCTCCAGAATGGAGGGGAGTCCTGCAGCCAGAGCTGCTTATTATTTTCTTTTATACCCTTGGGCCTCATTGTTTATTGTTTTTTTGAAAGCTAGAGTTGGGCATTGACCTTTTCATTTTTTCTTGTACAGACTCATTCAATTGTTTTTTTTTTTTTTTTTTTTTATTAAATTGTATACAATTTAATTACAGCCAAGTATATTGCAATTTAAAAATAACATTTCTCTTTTTATGGCATCATGTACCATCTAGTTTATAAAAATAATTAACAAAAAGAGTAACATTTAAATAAAACCACATACATATAAAAATAATTTTATATTAAATGTAAACATAAAACCTGTGTACTGTATTATATTTGTTTAGCAAATGAGTAAATATTTGGTTGTGCAACATTTAAGGTTACAATATAATTATTGTGTATACTGTACTGCTATAGCAGACATTTTGATAGCTAAATATTAGACATAGCTATGACTGTTCCTTATACAGTACATACAGGCAAGTCCACTCAAAACTGTGATCACTGGCTACAGCTCTCTGCTACAGCTGTCATATACTTTGTTTGGTCATGTATGTCAGATGTCCTTTGCTGAATATATATTACAGATACAGCATGCATGTTAAATCAATGGTAGTTGCTAAAGACGTGTGGAGAAGGCAAGGCTCCCACAGGTGATCTTCTTGCAGTAGAGTTTTAACAAGCCTGTTGATCGACATACATACCAGCATTCAGTTTTAGATAGACTTGCCTTTGAAGAATAAGTGCAGGATTATCACTCCTTGGGGATTTTTTCGTACAATATATCTTTTATCATCCAAACAGAAGACAATTGTGTAGCATAACTAGAGTGAACCAGTGGACCAACACTATAAAATAGCTAAAACTATGTTATATTAAACCACACATATGTGTATCATACCCCATCCAAAACTGGTAAAAAAAAAACCAATATATTAAATATGCATATTTTGATAATCACAATAGTGAATATATACATCTTCCAGTGATAAACACATGATCAACTTCCCCATACACCAATGAGCAGAGTTTGATAAATGATAGTATATGGCAGTTCATAAAAATCCTTCAATACGTGTGTCCACCACATGCCACATTATGTTTCTTCCTGCAATCCTTCACCTCCGTGTACCACCATATACAAAGGCAAGAGCGTGCACCAAATATATATGACCATTTATCTCTAAGATGGTTATAAAACATCTGATGTTTCAAGGGTCAAACCACCTCCAGCACTCATCTGCTGTATGTACAACACATTTTGTCAAAAGGACTTCCTCAGAAAGACAGCGTATGCCAGGCAATAGTGGGATCTCAATTTAAAAGATCATTTTGCCATTATTGAATACCTGTCCCTAACATAAGTATTACCCCACACTAAACTATATACATTCATTTTAGTTGAATGTGTAGAAAAGCATGACAAATGTCATGCTACAACCCAATTGCAGAACATCAAATAGACTCAAAAGTCGTTTTAAAAAACAATTTAGATCAAATTCACCCTTGAATCTTCTGAGCAGCATAAAATCCAGCTCCTAGATCCATCTCATCTCATTATGAGAAATTTTCCTCATCTTATTTGAACCCCTCCAATGTCCTCTAATCATATCAATGACACAAAAGTTTAGCATTTTTAGGTCACTATTGGGGTATAGACAAAAATGTTCAGACAGATATGGTTTTTAAATCCTTTATATTATTCTGCGTATGTTCCCCCAATCTGACATTTCATTTATGTGCAGTGAAGTCCACATGCTGGAGGTCACAAGGGCACTCTAGTAAATAGGTAACATGAGTGGTATCACATGTAATACATTTTCTTATATCATATTACTTACCAGTAACATTAGATTTAACTTATACAACGTTCTTCAAGATATTATCTAAGTAGATCGACAAACTTTACATCTTTTACAAGGGTAGAAACCTAATAAGTTAACCAAGTTACCTCTCTCTTTAGGAGGAGATAAAACATTATGCATCAGGTTGTTTCTTAATGTTTCTGTGTTTAATATTTTTACTGAACTTGTGGGGTCAGGAGCGCTTTGGGCAATACGCGGGAACCTTGATGGGCTTCAATCTCATGTCCGAAGAGCCTGGTGAGCAAAAAAAATGTGCAGAGAAAGATAGTTCCTGCATGCGTTGTGGCTCCTTCCCTTTCCTGTTTTTTGGAAAAAGTATTTTTCCCTCCCATAAAGATCCTAAAGATGTCATCCAGGGTGGCACCAAAGAGCCGCTCACCCTGGAAGGGCAAATCGGCAAAGGTCTTAGAAATCTGGACCTCAGACCAACAGTTAAGCCAGAGGACTCGCTGAAGTACCATGGCCGAGACAGAGAGTTTCAAAAGCAGTGGAGCCGCATCACAAACATATTTGAGACCCTAGACTAGTTAGTCCCCCATCTCCACGTAGATTGGGGAGACCTGCTCTTTACCCAGACCTTAGCTTAAAAGCTTAACCCACTCGGTAAGTGTCTGTGACACAAGGGCTGTGGCTAGAACGAAGCAAAGAGCCGAACCAGGGACCGTAAACAAAGAGCGGGCGACTGATTCCACCTTCCTGTCTGTGGGATCCTTGAAGTAAGGAGACTCCTCCACCTGAATCATGGTGACCTTGTTAAACATAGAGATAAGAGGGTCCTTGACAGGGGGGAATTGAACTTCTTAAGAAAGGCCTCCTCAATGGGGTAACGTACCAAAGAGCATTTTGGACCTACAAAAGGATGCTTCGGGTGTTCCCAATCTTTGTAAATAAATTTATCAAAATAGCCATGGTAAGGGAAAGTCTTCACAAAATGTGCCGGGTTGTGGGTACCAAAGGGGACAGCCACCTCCTTAGCAGCCAAGCAGTATCCTCAAACTTTGTGTTTCCCACACAGAGGTAGTGAGTGAGAACACAAGCACCTTTTTCCTGCACAGCAACAGTTTTCAGGAAACAGCAAAGGAATCAACCTCTTTGTCAGAGGGATCAGGGACTGCAACCTCTGGATCTACAGGAAAAACTGGACCTGCTGCGGCCGAACTGGACTCTGGCTTGGAATCATCTAAGGAGAAAGGCGTAGGCAGAGAAAGATTTTTACTCACCTTGCTCCTGAACGCGACTTCCATCTGTGACACAAATAACTCAAAGACTGATGAAAGCACGTTCAAAGAAATAGAAGGGCCTGAGGACCCCGCCACCTCCATGAAGGGGTCTGAAGGAGATGCGTGCTCCTGAGACTTAATTTGCTAGCACAACCCCCAATCCAGGCATTGCCAGTAACTAATGCCCAAGGAGCGGATTAACACCCCCTAACAGGCTGCCACAGCAGGACTCACCACCAAAGCAAAAAAAAGTGCACCTGGAATGCTGTACTGTATGCCATACCACACGGGAAGGGAATGCCATGTGGAGAAGCACGCCAAGCTGGTCTGAGCCAATTGAGGAGAGGGGACTGACTACCAGTTAGGACTGCCCATAGGTGGTGCTATGTTGTTTTTTTTGCCTAGTGGCCTACTGCTGAAGGTGGTGTTATAACCCTACAATCAAGAATAATGACAAGCTGTGTCCTTTAATGAACATAAGATACATTTTTGTTCAATCAGTGCTGCAAGTGATGATCAGTGTATTCTAACAGCAGAAGAGTCCCCACTATCAGAATACAATAGCACAGCAGGGAGGATTTCTCTATCTGCCTCAAATGTGTGGAGTGTGAAGTGATGCATCTATGGCCAGACTTACCTTCTATATGTTTATTGATTTCTTGACTATCTTCCAGGAAAGCAAAGATTTTAGTTACAATGGGTTGGAGGAAATGATCAATATATTCTCTAAGTCTAGAATGCATAAAATCTATGCCATTGATAATAGGTCTTCCAGGGGGTTTAATAAACGTTTGTTAATTTTTGGGAGGTAGTAGATAGTTGGAATCCTACATACTGATGATAATAAATATGTATGGTTTATTATAACATAGTTTTAGCTTTTGTATAGTGCTGATTCACTGGTTAACTTTAGTATTATCTATCCTGGGGGATAAGTTTTTATCCAGCAGCTTATATAAATTTGGTGGATTGGGCATTACAGCGCAGGTATTGCTTGATATTTAACTTAACTAGATTGCCAAGATTCCAACTTTCATTTTTTAATGTGCAAAGCCACACATTGCACCTCTTTTGTTGCAACTCAAAACATAAGCAAGTATTAAAGCTCAGACCAAACCAAATAGTTTATTGTGGGTATGACTGATAACCCTTAGATTCTTCTACCAGCCCCTTCCACTGGCGGAGCTCCAGACACTGGTCCCATGAGAGCCTGTGGAGTCCGCACTGTGACGTACAGCAGGCTGAGGTTTCCTCTGGTTGAGGTCAAGATTATCTGTGATGTCTTCCAAGGAGGAGAGTTCAGAGTCACCATCCCAAGACTAGAAAATAAGTCAGACTTTGTTTTACTGAACATTGGTAACAGTCTGAAGAACACACATTCTATATTGTAAAATAAACCAGTGCTTATAACACAATAGGGTAAATTCATTACAGGATTTTGCATGTGATATGAAGGTCACACGACTAATTTTTCAAAATTATTGCATGAGATAATAATATCATTATCTTGTTTTCTAAAAATCTTGTTTGCTAAAAATATATTTTGGGAAAACAAACCTGTAATTTTTCCCATCAGACTGCAGAATTAAAATTGGAGACAGAAACACATAGGAACGCTATAGCTATCCACTCTCCATTATACTCAGTTTTATTATGTACACTAATTCATTACATTTGGCTTGTGGCGTATAGCCAGTGAATGACCATGGGATTTACGCTAATTAATAGAGCAGATAGAGCCTAATGATCAGATGAGAGCTGAAAAGGTAACTTTTACAGATCACATGACCTGGCTCTCCTATTAGTTTTTACTTTTAATCACAACTTTTTTAATAGGCCGCATAGATTTGCACAGGGCTCGTAGCACAGACATATTAATGTAAATTTTTGACATTCAATGTACCTGAGATTTTCCTGCTGCTGTAGTGTTTGGGGACTTCATTGGGTTAGTAGGGATAGTAGCCACGCCTCCAAATGGTTTCTCCCTCTGCATTGACAACTGCTTCTCTAAGTTACGTGCTACAGAATGCACAAAGGAACCTGCATATAGAAGACACCGTCACATCATAAGAAAGTAAATATATATATAAACTTGAGCATATGCTAAAGCTGTTTAACGCAGAGGTAACTAGCAGTAAAAAACACATGTCCCAACATTCTGTTTGTGTAGATCCAGCTCCCTTATGGCAGCTGAAGTGATATGCAAATATAGATTTTTCTTGTAAATGTCATGCTTGACCACTCGTTTTGCTCCTTTTGAGCATTGCTTTTGGTAAATTAGGCTGCCCACCAAATTAAATGACCAATGACCATTGCTTTTGGTAAATTAGGCTACCCATCAAATTAAATTACCAAAAAGGAGGTTCAGAAATCAAGATACTATGCGGGTAAGCTTCCCCTTAAAAGGAAAAGTCAATATTTGCAAATAAATTTGGCTGCCAATATCTATGAACCTACTCATGGTTTAACATGTTATGTTTTATGAAGCTCACTTTTTTTATTATTACATTTTTTTCAACATATGCTTTTTGACAGATTTGATTAATAATTTTGTTTTTTGCAAAAAAAGAGGTTCAAGTGTAGAACAAAACCCAGATATTTGATTAAAACCAGTTCATGAGCTGAACCAATATTTTATAGAGTGCAATCTTGAGTAATTGTCATAATTTAGCAATAAATTATATCCTAACAAATGTTGTTACAGTCAACAAAATGGCTGTCCCTGCTGTGTATTGACAAACAGTACACATTCATTCTGAAAAGGTCTACTTGTATATGTTGTATTTTATACTCAGCCGTGTATATTACCACACATGCTCTGCAGAACATCTATAAAACTGGTCTGTATTACATAGTGGGGTTGATGTACTATACCTGGAGAGTTTGAAAGTCGGTGCAGCTCTGCATAGAAAACAATCAGCTTCCAGGTTTTTTTTGTCAAAGCTTAATTGAACAAGCCGAAGCTGATTGGCTACCAAACACAGGTGAAACCTGATTTTGCACTCTCCAGTTTTAGTAAATTAACCCCATTGCATTGTTATCTAGATGTCAAAGTAAGGAGTGGAAGGGGAAAGCGCACTTTGCAATAATTTTCCATAGCTTTAGGATTACCTGTGATATACTGTATGATTGTTACAATTTTGGTGGATGACCATGGATGAGCTCAGCTGACAGCTCCTTGTGGCATAATGGGGGGTTCTAGTCTGCTAAGGCCACACCTCTAGCAAACACCACAGTGAAGTGATGCAGTTCTGATGCTCAGGCTAGACTAGCACTTTATTCTGATATGGAATAGACCAATTAGCATGTAAATGAGACAAGAGCCAGAATATAGCAAGGAAGATTCCAATCCAAAGTGTATAACACATGCCATATCAAAGAAATCAAGATTCAGCCAATATAGCAGCCTTGAATATTGGAATGGGTGCAACAGCTTTCATAATTATAATTACATGAATTGAGTTACATGAATTCTTAAAATGCTCTAGGGTTTTTTTTTTTTTTTACTGAGACTAGTAGTTCAACAAAACATCACACAAGGTTTTTAGGACTATCAAGGCCTTGTCCCAAAACAAGATGTAGCATTTTTGTTGTGAATAAAATGTGCTGTAAGTCCCCTCAAGAAATATTTTTCCTGAATATTCAGAATATCAATAAATTCACTGAAAGGGATTTTATTTTCTGACAGCATTTATTTAAATTTATAAAAAATTGGGTGGGTTTCCTCTCTCTATTCCACCCTGTGAGCCTGCGTAAAATATTCACGGTTTAAATCCAATCTTTTTGATGTTGGAAGAAGTGTAGCAGGGATGCCCCCACACCCTTCTTTTGTTTGCTCTGGCAACTAAGTTCTTAGTAGAGCTTCTCATAGAAAATCCAAATATTAAAGGGGTCAATATAGCTGGTCATAAAGCATATAGCATAAACTCAGTCTAATTGCAGATAATTAATGTGTTTCTTTATAACCTCTCAATAACCTTTATAACCTCTCAACACAAAGTGATTGAATAGTCACTGTTTTTTTTTATAACATTTGAGGATTACTTTTATGCTATTATTTTCCTTATTTTTAAAGTTCATCTGTGCTCAGACTGTGGATATTAAAGTATTTACACATTCATAACAAGCAGTAAAAAACTTTAAATTAGGCCATCACAGAACTCTTTAAGTCAGGGGTCTCAAACTGGCGGCCCTCCAGCTGTTGCGAAACTACAAGTCCCATCATGCCTCTGCCTGTGGGAGTCATGCTTGTAACTGTCAGCCTTGCAATGCCTCATGGGACTTGTAGTTTCACAACAGCTGGAGGGCCGCTAGTTTGAGACCCCTGCTTTAAGTGAACTATGCACTATGAAGTAATTCATGAGTTCACAACAGTTTCAATGGGTTTCTAACAGTTTACAGCACATGCTTTTAGTTTACATTACAAGGCTGTCAGGCTGTCAAGTCCCTGCTGCCAGATTAAATAGGGTGAATTTGTGAATGTTTTAATGTCTTCAGCCTGGGCACAGGTATACTTTAAAGAATACATTTAGCAAGCTAGTGTTAATATGCACTTTGTTCATTTCATTTGTTGGTCATTTTCCTAAATATGTTAACATACAGACAGATTGGATGTATTATGCACCATCACTGCTTAAGTTCCCTCAGGTTTTATAAATAAGATCCTCTGTATGAACAGGGTAATGGAACAACAGGTTGAACAGATTTACAGTACAACATTCTGTGACAATATATCATTTGAAAACACTGTCCATTGTGACTGGTTCTGACCTTGGTTGCTGTCTTTGGAAAAGCTAACAACCCTCGGGCTAGGCTTCCCTAGAGAGATCTCTGACCCGGACCAGTCATCATCACTGTCCTCTTGAACCTGCTTTTGCATAGACAAGACAGCCTGGGAGCCAGTGTTGCCTTTCTGCGCTGGAGAGCTGTAGGGAAAATGGTCAACCATAGATGTCTCCTCTTCAGAGGTGAATGGTGGTGTTCTGGAGAGAATCACAAGGTTATAAACAAAGATGCCCTTTGCACACAAAATGTTTGCACACAAAATATATTAAGATTGTCAATCCACACTGATTTATTAGTGGGTACAAGGTCATTATTTTCAGTACAAAGCTGAATGTACTGAAATTGAATGCTAGGCAGAGTTATCTTACCTTGGCAGTGGCTGTGGAGTAACATTTATAGTTTCAGTTGTATTCTGACTAGCTAAGCCCTTAGTGCGAGGTATAGGGACCGGGGCTTTCGTTGGTGAATATGACTCTACAATCTGCACACTCTTGAGCCGAGGTATTGATTCTGAAGGTGGGATGCTGCGTGGGCTTCTTGGACTTTGTACTATGATGAAAAGGAAACAAATGAAATCATTCTAATTCATTACAAACAAGTGCTAAAAAAGAGTCCTACTAATTATTTATGAAAAGGATTAGAAGAACAATTGTTCCTGATGGAAACAGTAATAAATCTAATTGTTGAGCGATCTTCCACACAGAGCAGAGTCTGCTACAATCGGCAGGGAGAAGGATATTACATATGTGCACATTTAATTTATGCAGAGTGGACATGGCAGATCCCACTGAGCTCTATGGGCATCCGTGTGTAACACTGATATTCTGCAAATGCTGTTGTAGGCACATTAGCAAATGTAAACAGGATATTTGTCATATTTTGCAGCAAATCGCACCTTTTCATAGGCGTTTTGCATTTTTGATGTGTTTTCCATTCATTTCAATGAGGAGGTGCATTTTTGGTGCTGTTTTTTTACCTGACCGAACACGCACCAAAAATGCAGCAAGCAGGATTTTTTTGCAACTGAAGCGAAACTGACTGGTGTGAAGAGCTACATAGGATTTAAAGGGATGCTTTAGGGCACTTTCACACTGATCTGTAGCAAAAACACAGTAAAAATGCATATGAATTTTTGCCACATTTTTACTGTACTTGCGGTGCATTTTACACAGGACATGTGACTCAAAAACTGCATCAAACACACAACCGCGTTAACCACTTGCCTACTAGGCACTTTCATCCCCTTCCTGCCCACATCAATTTTCAGATTTCAGTGCTGTCACACTTGCACGGTCACGCACCACTGTACACAAACAAGATTTTTATCATTTTTTTTAAGACCGATTGAGCTTTCTTTTGGTGGTATTTAATCACCACTGTGTTTACTTTTTGCCAAATGTTTTTAAAAAAAAGTTTCTTAGTTTCTGTTAATTTATTTTTGTAAATAAGTAATTTTTCTCCGTTACTGATGTGCACTGATGAGGCTGCACTGACAGGCTGCACTGATGGGCACTGATGAGGATGCACTGATGTGTGGCACTGAGGGGCACTGATAATCAACACTGACGGGCACTGACAGGCATCACTGATGGCCACTGACAGGCATCACTGGTGGGCACTGATTAGCAGCACTTGTGGGCACTGTTGGGGCTGCACTGATCATCAGTACACTGATGATCAGTGCCCTAATTGTCAGTGTAGATGTCCCCTTTGTGGATTTGATGGTTATCGGCTCTCCTCTCCTCACGCACTGTCAGCGTGAGGAGAGGATGCCCGATAACCGGCAAATACTGTTTACACGGTGATTAGTTGTGATTGGAAACAGCTGGTCACATGGTAAAGAACCGCTGTGATTGGCTCTTTACGCCGATCTGTGATCAGCTGTATCTGCAGGATGCCCTCCCGGCAATGAGAGCCCGAGCTGTAGCATGGACGGGGGGTGGTTACAGTGGTAGTAAACCCTTACATTAACCCAGTGAAGTGACTGGCCTCTGGTGATTTACAGAGATAACATGCTCCTAAATAAGATGTACCTGTCTATTTGCAGCCTGTGGAGCCTTCTAAAACACACAGATAAAGGTATCTTTTCCCAGCTCCAGCAGGCAGAGGGGGGGAATCTAACGTCTCACACACACTATAGAGCACAGAGCTCCAGTGAAACCTGAGTGGGGGGAATGGACAGATCCTCCTTTAAATACTGACTGACTTTGGTTGTCATTCATGTCATGCTGAAGGGGAGGTAGGTTGTCTCCCGGGAGACTGTTGTATCCGCTTAGAATGTTATCAGTGACTCATGAAGATAACAGAGAGCAGAGAAAAATGATACTCAGTGCTTTAAATTGAGGCTAGTACACACTATATAAGGAAGTGCTCTGTTCATTTTTAATGTCTGAGGTTTACAAGTACTTTAATGGACATTTATCTATTACTCATTATATCTATATATAATTTTATTTGTTGACATACTGATAAGCCTATAATGATGACTTTACAGTATAACTAAATTTTCCTTTTCCATTGCCAAAGTTTGGTTTCCTACTCCTTTGGTGCCCAGTTTCACTTCGTATCCGAGAGATTCACATGTCTGTAACGTCCAAGTGGTATTTAAAGTGCTACAGTATATCATGCATTTGGAACCATCTCCTTTATACCACTGCTGTACAGGGTAACTTATGGATTGAATTGGGGGGGAACGTTATACCAAACCACTTGAGACATAATAGTACAGGCACCGTCTAGTCTCTACACACAGGCAAAGCACTCCACTATCTTTAATCCCAAAATGCTGCATTAGAGACAAAATAACCTTCATGTTTTACATGTAGTCTTTCCCTTCCTGTTCTTGATGCCACATGAACTGCACACAATCCATGAGAGATCTGGTTAGCCTTGGGTTTTGTGGTGTGTTCTGAAATCAGCATTTAGGCACCTAAAGGTGTCTGCACTATTATGCCACCAGCATGGAATAGATCCGGAGGAAAAACATTTAGACCAAAGTGACACATGAATATGTAGAGCAATATCCTCTCACAGTGAATACTGATCACATCATTATATTTATAGAGTGACTAAAGAGAGCATATCACTCACAAGATAGCTGTGAATAGGTGGACTGTAATGTCTCCTCACTCCTTCTCTGCTGCTTCACTCGTTTGGTAAGCACCTTGCCCAACCTGTTTTTCAGATCCTCAAAGTCTGCAAACTTCTTCATTTTCTGCTGCTGCTGCTTCATGAGAAGACCCTTCAGATCTTTGTAGGTAGATGCTGGAATTCCTTTTGCACCCTTTGATTAACATCATATAATTACATATTAATTAGCTAAACTGGCAAACAATGGAAGGGCAGCACTGTAAAAGTGGACAATAAAAAATACACAGTCATCTCAATTTATAAAAACTGGAAGAGAAGATGTATCCTCTGCTTTAAATATATCAACCAGTCATACCGAAGCTGTCAATGCTGTAGTACAGGCTTTACATAGCAGGTTGACTATGTAGGAAATAATCTTCTTAACAGCAGGCACATATAAACATGATAACATCTGCTTTTATATTCATACATATACAGCAAACTGTAGGATTAAAGGATGATTGAACATATATTTGACATTTATTTTATTCAAAAGAGTTTTTTTTATTCTTCCTGGAAAAAAATATATAATTGTTTGATAAGCTCTGCAGGAACCCAAAGATATGGTGATCATCACACAATCTAACTAAAATCAAAGACTCTACTGAATCAAACAAAAAGAAAAGCATTTATGTAGCCTTGACACCAAACAGTCAAAATACTTTTTATTCATTTAATACAGTGGCAAAGGGTTCAGCTGGCCATACATGGCTAGAATTTTGGGTCAATTACTGCTGAATTTTGAGCTGTGGGTAGCCCTGTTGGGATTACCAGGCTTGATACATTTCAGTTTAAAAATGAAAGGAACCAGGTGGAACATTGTCAGCCAAACTGTGATTGTATCCAATCAGTCACTATTCCAGAATTCAGACAGACACGGGGACCAGTTGTCTAATACAATAAGCAGCAGGGAAGATTCCTCTATCTATGCGGTTTAGTATAGATGGAAGAATCTATTAGATATCTCACACTGAACAAGACAAAAGTTTGTATGTATGCCTAGCCTTGGAAACCCTTATCAGGTTTTTACTGTGATCTCTTTGTGTATTTATTAAGAGTCACCGTTTTTGCACCCAACCAATTAGTATACTCACAACCAATGAATAATTCAGCTCAAGCTTGGCATAATCATACATTTCTAAGGAAATAATAGTTCTCCTGACAATTAACAGATTATTCATGAAATGTGAATTTCTCTACATGAAGGACGAGCTTTATGAATTTCTCAGGTTGCCTTCTGTGTTGATTATTGTATCTAAGCTGATATAGCACTGATAATATAAAATCATGTCTTTTTGTTATGAGTCAGGAACAAGCAGGGCAAAAAGCTAACCAACCGAGGGCCGTTGATAAGGCAGTACAGCCAGCCTTCCTGTACCATGCCCTATTCAATAGGGGGGCCCATGCACCTGCCAAACAGGAGGGCCGGCTGTACTGCCCTATTACTGACACTTGTGACTCTTGTGGATCCCCCTGCAGCGCTGCTGGCTTCTACTCTCCTTTCTCCTACCAGCTGCACTGTGGTGAGATTGGTTCTCTGAACTATGCCCCCTTCCACATGCTGCGGGCCTCACTGTGTGCCCCCCCCCCCCGCAGCAGTGCCGGCTTGCCCCCTCTCCCACTGGCAGCTCCTGTGGGCAGACAGGGGGATCGGTTTCAGGATAGAGAGAGTGGATGGGACTGGTAAATAAGCCATATTTACTGGCCCCCTTCCTTTCCTCAATGAACACAGTAAGCGATCAGTACCGATTGCTCCTGTGTCCACTCATCATTAAAGCATAGTAAACTTTACTATGCTTCAGTTTGTGAATGAACAGGAAGCTGCTCAGCACAGAGCACTTCCCATTCATTCACTGCCCTGTGCAGCTGAGGCTACAGAGAAAGGAACTGATTAATCTCTGCCCTCAGTCCCTTTCTCTGTCTCAAATGTTTGACGTCAGGGGTCTGTTTAGAACCCTGATATTTCACCAAATGCCCCCTAAAAGGGCAGTTAAAAAAAAATTTAAATTTAAATGAAGGACAACAAAACTAATAAAGGGTCTGGAGGATCTTATTTATGAGGAAAGGTTGTGAGCACTGAACTTATTCTCTCTGGAGAAGAGACGCTTGAGAGAGGGTATGATTTCAATTTACAAATACTGTACTGGTGACTAGGGATGAGCCGAACACCCCCCGGTTCGGTTCGCACCAGAACCTGCGAACGGACCGAAAGTTCGCACGAACGTTAGAACCCCATTGACGTCTATGGGACTCGAACGTTCGAAATCAAAAGTGCTCATTTTAAAGGCTAATTTGCATGGTATTGTCCTAAAAAGGGTTTGGGGACCCGGGTCCTACCCCAGGGGACATGTATCAATGCAAAAAAAACTTTTAAAAACGGCCGTTTTTTCGGGAGCAGATATTTTAATGATGCTTAAAGTAAAAAAAAAAAAAAAGTGAAATATTCCTTTAAATATCGTACCTGGGGGGTGTCTATAGTATGCCTGTAAAGTGACGCGTGTTTCCCGTGTTTAGAACAGTGCCTGCACCAAATGTCATTTTTAAAGGAAAAAATCTCATTTAAAACTGCTTGCGGGTTTAATGTCATGTCGGGTCATGGCAATATGGATGAAAATCAGTGAGACAAACGGCATGGGTACCCCCCAGTCCATTACCAGGCCCTTTGGGTCTTGTATGGATATTAAGGGGAACCCCGCACCCAAATTAAAATAAGGAAAGGCCCTATATACTCTGAACAGCAGTATACAGGCGGTGCAAACAAGACAGGGACTGTAGGTTTGTTGTTAAGTAGAATCTCTTTTTAATTTTGAACGGGTACATTTTTAACGCGTTTAGCTCCAGCCAAAAAATCTTTTTTAAGCTTTTTGGAAAACATAGGGAAGGGTTATCACCCCTGTGACATTTGTTTTGCTGTCTTTCCTCCTCTTCAGAAGATTTCACCTCACTTTTTGTCCCAATGAAAAATGTTTTTTGAAAATTTGGGTTTTTTGTGGAACAAGGATTGGAAAGCATCAGTGGAAAGGAGAAATTGTTTTCCCATATTAACTGTTACAGGAGAGAATTTCCCTTCCTAGGGGTAGATTTCATCTCACTTCCTGTTGTCTCCTTCCGTTTGCAAGTAGGAGTCGTTTGTAAGTTAGATGTTTGAAAGTAGGGTCCTGCCCTATATACTCAGCAGAAATTTGGGCCTTAGGTGTTGCTGTGGCCACAACACTGTAAGCCCTCACAGGGCCCTGCTGTGAAATATTAGATCAAGAATTGTAATTACATGCCCCTGTTGAACAGGAGCTGAAAAATTAGGCCTTAGGCACTGGTGCTGGTGCCACAACACTGCAACCCCTCACAGACACTCTAGTTGGAATGCAGGAACGAGCCCTGCTGCAAAGTATTACATCAAAAATTGTAATTACACGCCCCTGTTAAACAGGGGCTGAAAAATTGTGCCTTAGGCACTGGTGGTGGCGCCCAGAACCAAAAATGTTCTTACAATCTATCAGCGTGATGATTGAGGAGGAAGAGGATAATTACTCAGGGATAGTCACTCAGCATCAGCATAGGCAGTCTTTGAAGGGATCTGAGATTTCAAAAAAAATTATTCGGTTACATCAGCATCAGGTGCTTGGTAGCTGGTGGTGATCCAAGACTGATTCATTTTTATGAAGGTCAGCCGATCGACCGAGTCGGTGGACAGACGCACCCTGTGATCGGTTACCACGCCTCCAGCAGCACTGAATGTGCGTTCCGAAAGAACGCTGGATGCAGGACAGGCCAGTAGCTCAATTGCATACTGTGCAAGCTCTGGCCAGTGATCCATCCTCAAGACCCAGTAACCCAGAGGATTTTCGGTGGGAAAGGTGTCCAAGTCTGATCTTGCCCCTAGGTATTCCTGCACCATGTAAAACAGACGCTGGCGATGGTTGCTGGAACCGATCATACCTTGGGGCTGCGGACCAAAAAATTGTCTGAACGCATCGGTCAGACGGCCACCTTCTCCACCGCTCCTTCTTTGACTGACCAAAGCCTCAGCAACACGTTGTCCAGAAACAGGAGTTTGTAACCTCCCAGTCTCTGGGAACGCATTGCACAGACCTTTCTGCAAGGCCTCCCGAAGATGTTTCATCCTCTGCTCCCTCTGCGATGGCAAGATAAGGTCTGCAACCTTACCCTTGTAACGTGGATCAAGGAGGGTTGCAGCCAGTATTGGTCCTTCTCCTTGATACCACGAATACGAGGATCCTTACGCAGGCTTTGCAGGATCAGGGAGGCCATGCAGCGTAGGTTTGCTGAGGCATTCGGTCCGGAGTCCTCTGGGTCACTAAGGACGACAACATCCGCAGCCACCTCCTCCCAGCCACGTACAAGTCCATGTGTTTCTTGGGACTGATCCCTTAAAGACTGCTGCTGATGCTGAGTGCCAGGCTCCACCTCCATACTGACACAATCTTCCTCCTCCTCCTCCTCCTCCTCCTCGTCCTCTTCCTGTGTGATCGGCAGGCATGCAGGAACACTGCCTGGATAAAGGGGGCCTTGAGAGCTAAGGAAGTCCTCCTCTTCCTGCCTCTGTTCTGCCTCAAGTGCCCTGTCCATTATTCCACGCAGCGTGTGCTCCAACAGGTGGACAAGGGGGACAGTGTCACTGATGCATGCACTGTCACTGCTCGTGGCCTCCTCGAATGGTGACAGGACAGTGCATGCATCCCTGATCATGGCCCACTGGCGTGGGGAAAAAAAACCAAGCTCCCCTGACCCTGTCCTGGTGCCATAGTCGCACAGGTACTCATTGATGGCCCTCTGCTGCGTGTGCAGCCGCTGCAGCATGGCCAACGTTGAGTTCCACCTGGTGGGCATGTCACAGATTAGGCGGTTCTTGGGCAGGTTAAACTCCTTTTGGAGGTCCGTCAGCCGAGCACTGGCATTATATGACCGGCGGAAATGCACACAGCCTTTCCTGGCCTGCCTCAGGACATCCTGTAAGCCCGGGTACCTGCCCAAGAACCGCTGCACCACCAAGTTAAGGACGTGAGCCAAACAGGGCACATGGGTCATTTGTCCCTGTCGGAGGGCAGAGAGGTGGTTGGTGCCATTGTCGCAAACCACCATTCCTGCCTTAAGTTGGCGTGGCATCAACCACCTCTGAACCTGCCCCTGCAGAGCTGACAGAACCTCTGCCCCAGTGTGGCTCCTGTCCCCCAAGCACACCAGCTCAAGCACCGCATGGCATCTTTTGGCCTGTGTACTTGCGTAGCCCCTTGAACGACTACGGAGCACCGCTGGTTCCGAGGAAGAGGCCATGGAGGAAGAAGAAGAGGAGGGGGTGGAGGAGAGAGGTGTGTCACAATCAGCATTTTGGAGGCATGGTGGCGGAACAACCTCCAACACTACTGCACCTTGTCCTGCATCCTTCCCAGCTGCCAGCAGAATCACCCAATGTGCCGTGAAACTTAGGTA
Organism: Lithobates clamitans; assembly: GCA_037952925.1. Taxonomy (NCBI): domain Eukaryota; kingdom Metazoa; phylum Chordata; class Amphibia; order Anura; family Ranidae; genus Lithobates; species Lithobates clamitans. Next base: position 1,394,584 of record JBBGZY010000876.1, read on the forward strand.
ACGTCCCTGTCCATGCCTGCTGGACCATGAGTCAGTGGTAATATGCACCTTACCGCTGACCGCCCTGTCCAGCGAGGCATGGACATTGCCTTCCACATGCCGGTAGAGAGCCGGAATCGCCTTCCGTGAGAAAAAGTGGCGTTTGGGTACCTGCCACTGAGGAACCACACATTCCACAAACTCACGGAAGGGGGCAGAGTCTACCAACTGAAAAGGCAGCAGTTGAAGTGCTAGCAATTTTGCCAAGCTAGCATTCAACCGCTGGGCATGTGGATGGCTGGGAACAAACTTCTTTCGGCGGTGCAGCAGCTGGGGCAGGGAAATTTGCCTGGTACAATCTGACGTTGGTGTACCAAAAGCAGATTGCCCACAAGTACTTGGCTGTGACACACCTAATTCTACACCTTCATTCCTCTCACTGCAGGTCTCAGAGAGGACTGGAGGTCTAGTGGGGTTGGAAATCTCAACTGATGAGGAGCAAGGAGAGATCCTCTTTGTTCTTTGGTGTGGGTCTTTTAGATACGCTTGCCAACGAACTGCATGGCAGGTCAACATATGTCTGGTCAAGCATGTGGTACCCAAGCGGGAGATGTTTTGGCCACGTGAGATACGCTTGAGACATATGTTGCAAATAGCAGCGGTGCGATCTGATGCACTCGTCTCAAAAAAGGCCCACACCAAAGAACTTTTTGAATAACGCGCAGAGACTGCAGCGCCCTGCACATGTGGAGCTTTGGGGTGTGATGCAGTCAATGTGCTGCCCTTAGGCTGGCCCCTGGAGAGCATCCTGCCTCGTTGGTGATGTGCCGCCTCCTCCTCCTCCTCCTCTCTCCTATCAGGCACCCACGTTGAGTCAGTGACCTCATCATCCCCTCCCTCCTCATCACTGGAGCAAACCTGGCAGTATGCTGCAGCAGGGGGAGCATGACTGCCAGATTGCTGTCCTTCTTGGGCACCCCCTCTGTCCGTGCTCATGTTACTGCCTTCATCGAGCTCAGTATCATCATCAGAGCCTTCCAAACGCTGGGCATCCTCCTGGAGCATGTACCCAACACTGTGGTCAAACAGTTCGAGGGAATCCTCATGAGGACATGGTGGAGCTAGGGAAGGAGTCACTGATGACATTGAGCTGAGGGAAGAGGCCGCTGCTTTGCCAGACAAAGCACCCTGGGCATGGGTGAGAGAGGATGAGGAGGATGAGGACGGCTTGGTCATCCACTCGACCAAGTCTTCCGCATGTTGCGGCTCAACACGGCCAGCTGCCGAAAAAAAGGCCAAGCGTGTCCCATGGCCACGTGCTGATGAGGATGCACCGTCTCCACGACCAGCACTAGACACAGAGCCTGCTTGCCCTCTCTTATTGGCTTGTGACTGTCTGCCTCTCCTTCTTGGCCTTCCAGACATACTAATGGCCTGTAGCTGCACTAAGCTGGGATAGAACACCAGTAATTTTCTTCAGGTAGCTTTATATACTGTAACCAGACAAGCCTGCCTGTCAGTAGGAAGATAACAGGAACGAATCTAGCTGAACACTGTGAGCAGGACGCACTGTACTAAATGTAAATAGTCTAGCTGCCTGACCGTGGTACTAATAGGATCAAATAGAACACCAGTAATTTTCTTCAGGTAGCTTTATATACTGTAACCAGACAAGCCTGCCTGTCAGTAGGAAGATAACAGGAACGGATCTAACTGAACACTGTGAGCAGGACGCACTGTACTAAATGTAAATAGTCTAGCTGCCTGACCGTGGTACTAATAGGATCAAATAGAACACCAGTAATTTTCTTCAGGTAGCTTTATATACTGTAACCAGACAAGCCTGCCTGTCAGTAGGAAGATAACAGGAACGGATCTAGCTGAACACTGTGAGCAGGACGCACTGTACTAAATGTAAATAGTCTAGCTGCCTGACCGTGGTACTAATAGGATCAAATAGAACACCAGTAATTTTCTTCAGGTAGCTTTATATACTGTAACCAGACAAGCCTGCCTGTCAGTAGGAAGATAACAGGAACGGATCTAGCTGAACACTGTGAGCAGGACGCACTGTACTAAATGTAAATTGTCTAGCTGCCTGACCGTGGTACTAATAGGATCAAATAGAACACCAGTAATTTTCTTCAGGTAGCTTTATATACTGTAACCAGACAAGCCTGCCTGTCAGTAGGAAGATAACAGGAACGGATCTAGCTGAACACTGTGAGCAGGACGCACTGTACTAAATGTAAATAGTCTAGCTGCCTGACCGTGGTACTAATAGGATCAAATAGAACACCAGTAATTTTCTTCAGGTAGCTTTATATACTGTAACCAGACAAGCCTGCCTGTCAGTAGGAAGATAACAGGAACGGATCTAGCTGAACACTGTGAGCAGGACGCACTGTACTAAATGTAAATAGTCTAGCTGCCTGACCGTGGTACTAATAGGATCAAACAGAACACCAGTAATTTTCTTCAGGTAGCTTTATATACTGTAACCAGACAAGCCTGCCTGTCAGTAGGAAGATAACAGGAATGGATCTAGCTGAACACTGTGAGCAGGACGCACTGTACTAAATGTAAATAGTCTAGCTGCCTGACCGTGGTACTAATAGGATCAAATAGAACACCAGTAATTTTCTTCAGGTAGCTTTATATACTGTAACCAGACAAGCCTGCCTGTCAGTAGGAAGATAACAGGAACGGATCTAGCTGAACACTGTGAGCAGGACGCACTGTGCTAAATGTAAATAGTCTAGCTGCCTGACCGTGGTACTAATAGGATCAAATAGAACACCAGTAATTTTCTTCAGGTAGCTTTATATACTGTAACCAGACAAGCCTGCCTGTCAGTAGGAAGATAACAGGAACGGATCTAGCTGAACACTGTGAGCAGGACACACTGTACTAAATGTAAATAGTCTAGCTGCCTGACCGTGGTACTAATAGGATCAAATAGAACACCAGTAATTTTCTTCAGGTAGCTTTATATACTGTAACCAGACAAGCCTGCCTGTCAGTAGGAAGATAACAGGAACGGATCTAGCTGAACACTGTGAGCAGGACGCACTGTACTAAATGTAAATAGTCTAGCTGCCTGACCGTGGTACTAATAGGATCAAACAGAACACCAGTAATTTTCTTCAGGTAGCTTTATATACTGTAACCAGACAAGCCTGCCTGTCAGTAGGAAGATAACAGGAACGGATCTAGCTGAACACTGTGAGCAGGACGCACTGTACTAAATGTAAATAGTCTAGCTGCCTGACCGTGGTACTAATAGGATCAAATAGAACACCAGTAATTTTCTTCAGGTAGCTTTATATACTGTAACCAGACAAGCCTGCCTGTCAGTAGGAAGATAACAGGAACGGATCTAGCTGAACACTATGAGCAGGACGCACTGCACTAAATGTAAATAGTCTAGAAGATAACAGGAACGGATCTAGCTGAACACTGTGAGCAGGACGCACTGCACTAAATGTAAATAGTCTAGAAGATAACAGGAACGGATCTAGCTGAACACTGTGAGCAGGACGCACTGTACTAAATGTAAATAGTCTAGCTGCCTGACCGTGGTACTAATAGGATCAAATAGAACACCAGTAATTTTCTTCAGGTAGCTTTATATACTGTAACCAGACAAGCCTGCCTGTCAGTAGGAAGATAACAGGAACGGATCTAGCTAATCAGTGTGAGCAGGACGCACTGCACTAAATGTAAATAGTCTAGAAGATAACAGGAACGGATCTAGCTAAACTGAATACAGTGTATATATATATATGCAACACCTGGGATGCATATATATACACAATACACTGTAAGTGCAGCTAACTGACTGACTGTTCTGCCTAATCTATCTAACTCAAATCAAATGACACTGTCTGTCTCTCTCTCTCTCTCAATGAACGCCGGAACACACACTACACAGGGCCGCCGTGCAGGCGGCCTTATATAGTGTGGGGCGTGTACTAAATCCCCTGAGCCATAATTGGCCAAAGCCTCCTTGGCTTTGGCCAATTATGGCTCTCTGTTCAGGCGGCGCTGTGATTGGCCAAGCATGCGGGTCATAGTGAATGCTTGGCCAATCATCAGGAAGCAATGCACTGCGATGCCGCAGTGAATTATGGGCCGTGACGCGCCACACGAATTTGGCGCGAACGGCCCATATCGTTCGCAATTCGGCGAACGGGCGAACAGCCGATGTTCGAGTCGAACATGGGTTCGACTCGAACACGAAGCTCATCCCTACTGGTGACCACACAATAGGGATGAAACTTTTCCTCAAAAGGGAATTTAATAAGACACGTGGGCAGTCACTAAAATTAAAAGAAAAGCGGTTTAACCTTAAACTGCATAGAGCGGTAAGAATGTAGAATTCTCTTCCACAGGCAGTGGTTTCAGCGGGGAGCATAGATAATTAAAAAAAACTATTAGATAAGCACCTGAACGACCACAACATACAGGGATATACAATGTAATACTGGCATATTATCACACACATAGGTTGGACTTGATGGACTTTTTTCAACCTTGCCTACTATATAACTATGTAAATGAATAAATAAAAATGTAAGAAAATGTATAATTCTAAAACAAATATTTTCAAAAATGTAGGACTTGTTGAAATGTGCTTTGCTGTCTGAACAACAGTCAGCATTTGGATCACTTTTCGGAGAGCATTTGATAGGCGGTGAGGAGGCATATTGCCTTCTTACCACCCTGCATTAACCCTGCACTAGTGCAACACATATGCATGGGGCACTTGCAGAGCAGCACTATTCAGTTAAATGGGTCTTGTTCAATAAGGGTATCATTTCTGCCATGAGTGTGAAGCTTAGCATCACAGCCATTGCATTTTAGCAAGAATATCATTTGATATTTTCATGGTGGGGGTGGGGGTGGAGGCCTGTCAGGCAAGCTGTACGGGGGCCCCATGATTTCTAACAGCAGTCCTGAACCAACCCAATGATTATTGCAGTAGTAGGAGGACCTCAACCGCTATATTTGTTGCAGAAGTGTACATACTCTATTGATCAGAGAAATGTATCCAACAGAGAAGCTTTTTACCTTTTTCACACCCATGTTTTCCAGCTTCTCAATTAACGTTTCCTCCAGGATGGGACGGAACTGTCTGATAAAGTCAGGGTTTCTTCTTAGTGCCTCAATCTTTTTCATAGTTTGATCTAGAGTTACATCCAGCTCTGCACACAACAGACAGAAAAGAAGAAAATTGTAACAAAATGCAGTAACATGTGTCAGGGATAACACTACTGTATGCAGCTAAAAGAAATTACTTCTCAGGCAAACCCATTTTAATGAAATGCGTTGGTAAAATGCTGTATGTCTGATTTTTGTCTGTTATGGTGTGCTAGCAGTCCATAATGATGTAACAAGCTTTTTAAAGTCATAGGTTGGACTTGATGGACTTGTGTCTTTTTTCAACCTCACCTACTATGTAACTATGTAACACAATGCACTCAAACAGACAGATCTGAATGGGCCCTTAAAGTTCATATAAAGATAGAGGAGGGAAGAATTAAGTTCCATGTCAAGTTATAGCTGAGAAAGCGTACATGATTCTTTCTCTTCAGTCTTCAGAGTGGCCTTCGAAGTCTGTGGGAACTGACTACCTAGGGTTCTACACATCCCGACACTCATAGGTGAAATACTAAGTACTTTGGGAATTTAGTACCATTCTATCCATTTCTGTAGGCAAGTATTTATTGCTCTCTGTGTCCCCACTAGAGAGATTCATCCCCTATAAGTCCTAGTGACCATTGCCACTGAAACAGAAAGTGATGGGGAATCCAACGTTTTAGAGTTGTCACCAGGACACAAAGTGATGCTAAATGTTTTAATGTGGACACTTGTTCTGGTGGGATTTTTTCATAATTCTCTTCTGACTCTTCTCTTTCTTCTCTACCTTCTTACTTCTCTTACTTTGTGTTGTGTTTCCAGAACGGGAAGTGAAAGAAAATCTTTCCACTAGCAGACAGCAAAAAACAGCTCACATCGGTTTTAACCACTCCCTACTATATCCAAATCAAAATAATGTTTTAGGTATACATAAATGTTTAACTAGCCATAATCTCTATACTGTACACACTCTTTTAGTTTTACAAATACGTATGTGAAGACCTTTGTAAACAATCAATATAATTTGTATCTAACCAGGCATGCCCTCGTTTCATACAGTTGTTAGTAAACTAAAGAAGACTTTAAAGTGATTGTAAAGCTTCAAATATATGTTTTTTTTAAAATAACAAACACGTCATACTTACCTCCACTGTGCAGTTCGTTTTGCACAGAGTGGCCCTGAACACCGACTTCTGGGGTCCCTCGGCGGCTCTCGCGACTCCTCCCCGCATCAGATAACCCCCTAGGAGAAGCGCTCTCCCAAGGGTGTTACCTTGCGGGCATGCTCCTGAGTCCAGCATTCGGTGTCCTTAGCCGTTCAATGTATGACTCGGCCCCCCCCCCCGGCGCCCGCATCATTGGATTTGATTGACAGCAGCGGGAGCCAATGGCTGCGCTGATATCAATCTATCCAATCAAGTGCCGAGAACACCGGGCAGAGGGACACCGCATCCTCACCGTTGGAAATTCCAGGGCTCAGGTAAGTAAAACGGGGGGGGGGGGGAGCTGGGAGGCCGGTCACTGCCAGGTGTTTTTTCACCTTAATGCATGAGGGTTTACAACCCCTTTAAGTGTTACTAAAGGATTTTTTTTTTAATTGAAATAATAAACTTGGTATACTTACACAATGGTATTGCACAGAGCAGCCATGGTCTTTCTCTTCTGGGGTCCTCCGCCGGCAATCTTACCTCCTCTTCTCCGTGTGCCCCCATAGCAGCAACTTGCTATGGGGACACATGTGTGTTCTCACTCCCAAGCCGTGTATGTGTCTATAGAGCTGCTCTCCATAGATACACAGTGTGGCTTGGCCCCGCCCCCCTGCTTCCTCCTCACAGATTTTGACTGACAGCAGCAGGAGCCAATGGCTCCTGCTGCTGCCTGAATCCCTGTGTGAAATGGAACAGAAAAGATCCACAGCGCTGGATTAATTGAGGACTCGGGTAAGTATTTAGGGACGTAGTCCATTATGTGGAACTTGCCTGCAAACGAAGCCCGCAATGTCCCCGATGTCCCCGCTGGTGGAAGTACCCATCTTTGTCCCTCTTCCTTCCAGGGCCACGGACTCCAGCTCTGTGACTGTCCGGAGCCACGTGATGTTACTCCAGCACCGATTACATCACTTTAGCGCACTACAGGGTAAATATCTCCTAAATGGCGCACGTTTAGGAGATATTTTCAATACATATAGGTATGTCTTATTATAGGCTTACCTATATGTAAAAATAGGTCAAGGGGGTTTGCAACCACTTTATAGCCACTTTTACAATTAAGTTGCAACATGTATGGTCAACTTTATGTCAAATGCTATTAATGCTTATGTAAATTATTACATGCTTGTGCACACACCATAGTGTGCAAACAGAACCAAGCTTTATTGAATGCATAAAAATGACATTTCACCTACCATCTTCACTAGAATCATCCTTTGCACTTCCAACAGGCAAAACCATATGGGATACTTGTGGCACTGTATTAAAAGACAGCAATAAAATAACTGTAAAAATGGGTCAATTTATTTGGCAAACAGATATTTGGTAAAAGTGGTTTGTTTCCAAGAGTGGTCTAATGGTCTCATCATAATTCTACTATATGTGCTCAATCCAGAATCATTATCCCACATATACAACTTAGTTATGTCATTCTACCCTCAAAGGTTTATTGAACATACTGTCAGATTTTTATATTACTGCATATAATAGTTTGATTTTTTTTTTTTTTTATTATATATTCATTATGTAGAAATGTATCATCTAAACTTGTATAAAATTCATCATATAACCTTGCATAGCAAAGGGAAAAAGAACTGCGCTGTATGCTAATAATATCTAAATAGCTGCAAACTCTGCTAAAAGATATGCACAGAGACTGTACATTATATATATATATATATATATATAAAAAAATGAATACAGTTGCGCTCTAAAACTAAAAATAGGAAACAGATTCCTTATAACATATAGAACCCGTGATAAAATATTCAGAAAATATTCAGAAAACAGTATTCCTCGATGGATGACATAACATCATATCCACCATAAAATTAAAAATGCAAAAAAGTCAATGAGTGTAAATCCTCCTTGTGATGTATCAGATCACACTAACAAACAAAGTGAGTGCCCACCACCAGAGATTATGCACTTACCAGCTTACACAAGCTGAATCGCTTGTGGGCAATACCCAGCCAGGGCCTTTTCCTTACGAGATGTCAGAGAGATACCACTCAGACCGGGTAGACTTTTACTGTGATCTGGTCCTGGTTGGCCTGGTAAGTCCACATCTACTACTGTTTCTTATGTACAGCTTTCAGTGTCCCTAGTCTCGTGTTTTAAGGGGGGGGCAGGATCCCAGGGTGGGTTTGGGTGTCCCTACCTCTCCGGGGGACTGCCCCCCCCCCCGCCCCATGGCCGGCTCTTGAGATGTTTACCTTGGACCAGATTAAACCGGAATTGTCCAAGAAGGAGGGTGAGGAAAAGCGTTATTACCGTCTGATTCCGCTGACGTTTAGCAACTCTCTCCAGGCCTTCGCCATCTTCGCGAGCGTAATTGGGGGAAAATTCCCTGAGAATTGTTACCCTCTTTTTTGTTATCTGGATGCGTTAGCAAGGCCCAGAGGGTGTACGGGGGAGTGGCTTGGCTTAGGTATGACAAACAGTTTCGTCAACGAAAGCCTGTGCGGCCATCGTTACGCTGGGATCATAAGGACATCAGTTTATGGATGAAACTTATGTCCTCACCACGGGCATCCAATTAGTTTTTTCCAGCGGGGGGACGGGAGTCCGACCACCCCTGGACAACCGGCTGCAAAACCGCAGGGCCAGTGTTGGCAGTACAATGTGGGTTTGTGTAAATTTGGCACCGGCTGCCGATACAAACACGAATGCTCTCACTGCGGAGGGGCTCACCCCCTGTCTCACTGTTTCAGGCCGGCAGGTCACGTCCCGGTGACACTACGGAGTAAAAGGCAGGACACCAGTGAGGGTGGACAGGATGGCCCCCTTTCTAAGTAGATATCCGGATTGGCCTGCAGCTTGGTTGTTGCAGGCGGGTTTTGTGGAGGGCTTCTTTATCCCTTATTCCCTTTCTCAAATCCCTCCCGCTGCTAACAATTTGCACCCTGCGTTGTTACACTCTAAAGTGGTTTCCAAAAAACTCGCTAAGGAGGTGTTACTGGGCCCTTTTACTCATCCCCCCTTGGATAATTTGGTGGTTTCACCTTTGGGAGTAATTCCAAAGAAAGAGCCCAATAAATTTTGCCTGATCCACCATCTTTCCTTTCCAAAAAGCGGGTCAATTAATGATGCCATTAAATCTGAGGTGTGTGAGGTGTCTTACATCTCATTTGACACCGCCATCTTTTGGGTTCGGCACTATGGTCAGGGTGCCCTTATGGCTAAGACCGACATCGAGACTGCCAGTTGCTGCCAGTACACCCGAGCAGTTTTCATCTATTGGGCTGCAGATGGTTGGGCGCCTTTTACATGGATCACTGCCTGCCTATGGGCTGCTCCATCTCTTGTGCCTTGTTTGAGACATTTAGCTCGTTTCTTGTATGGGCGATTTGGGAGGTGGCAGGGGTCAATTGGGTAATCCATTATTTAGACAACTTTCTGTGTGTTGGCCCTCTCACTTCAAATTTATGTGTTATTTTGCTGGATACCATTCAGCACCTCGCTGAGCGCTTTGGCATCCCTCTCGTGGCGGACAAAACCGAGGTCCCCATGTTGACAATCAAGTTCCTGGGGATAGTGATTGATTCCCAAGCGATGGAGTGTCGTCTGCCTGACGACAAGTTGCTTGCCCTTAAGGAGGAGGTTCATTTGGCCTTTGGCAAACACAAGATTCAGCTCAGAGAGCTACAGTCTCTCCAAGGCAAGCTTAATTTTGCATGCCATATTATGCCGATGGGCTGGGTTTTTTTTTTTGGTCGACGGCTCTCGGTCGCCACTGCTGGGGTCAGTCCAGGCATTTTGTTTGACTGAATAGGGAGCACAGGGCCGACCTGCTGGTGTGGAACGAATTTTTGGGCACTATCAATGGTCGGTCGGTCTGGATGGAAGGACCGGTCAGCAACTATGATCTTGAGTTTTTCACGGATGCAGCCAGCTCTATGGGCTATAGTGCGTTCTTCGGGGGACGGTGGAGTGCGGAACGCTGGCCCGCCGAATGGCGGGAGGCGGGCTTCCTAAAGAATCTAGTGCTTCTGGAACTTTTTCCGGTCGTGGTTGCCATAACACTCTGGGTGGAGTTGTTTTCGGAACAAAAAGGTTTGTCTCCACTATGACAACCTGGGGTCGGTTCAGGTTATCAACTCTCTGTCAGAGTCCCCCCCCCCCCCTGTAATCCTTCTTTTGCAATATCCGGTTTTGTGCTGTTTCCAGCATAATGTGTTTCTGTACGCTGTGCATATTCCAGGTGTGGAGAATTCGGTGGCTGACACTCTCTCTCGCTTTCAGTTGTTCAGGTTCCGGGAGTTGGCACCGGGCGTGGAGCAACGGGGAACCCCTTGTCCTCTTCGGCGGTGGCGGATTGCATTGAAATCACCTCTGGTTTGATTCAGCTCCTTGAGTGAGTGGATGCGATCTTCCTACACCAAGGTATGCCGGGAATGGGGGGAGCTGCTATAGGGGGCGAGGGTTGCAATGGCCAGTTCGTAGGTCAGACATCTGGTGATTTATTTCATTTGTCTGTGTTTCTCTGCCGGCGTGTCCATTTCCGCTATGAACTGGAAGTTGTCCAGTTTGGCGTTCCTTTTTAAATTGCTGGGCGCCCTGGACTTTACCAAGGATTTTTTGGTAAAACAGGCCCTGGGAGGTTGTCGCAAGGGCGTTCGGACGGCCTATTACTTTTGACATTCTACGGTCCTTGTTCATGCAGACGCCCATGGTGTGTTCATCTGGTTTTGAAGTTTTGTTATTCTGGGCAGCCTTTGCTTTGGCTTTATATGGAGCTCTCAGGGTGGGTGAATGGTCAATCTGTCCAGGGCCGCACAGGGCGGCTTATCAGGGGCAAACGTTCGCTGCGATGGCTTTTCTGTAGTACTGTTCATCCATCGATCCAAGATGGATCAAGCGGGAATGGGAGCTCACGTCAGGTTGCTACGTATTCCTGGTTCGCCCATCTGCCCGGTTGCAGTGGTGGAGGAGTATTTATGGCTTCGACCCGGGGTTCCTGGTTCCTTTCTTACTCATTCGGATGGCTTGGCCTTGTCTAAATTTCAGTTCCGGACGTTTTTTCAGCGCTGTCTCACAGGTGACGGCTTAAAACCACACAGCTACTCTTATCATTCTTCTCGCATAGGGGCTGCCACTGAGGCTGCTTGGTGGGGAATGGATAATGCGATGGTGAAACCTATTGGCTGGTGGGAGTCGGACCAGTTTAAACTTTCTGTGCATTCTCATGTGATTTAATATCCCCTGGTTCGCTGGGGCGTCTTTTATATTATTCCTATTACGTGCGCTGTTGTGTGTTTGGTATGTTTTGTGTTATGTGTTATGTTTTTCTGTATTTCTTTTCAGATCATGCTTGCCTCGTGTGGATTCTGCGACATTCCTTTGTTCATTGGGGGGCCAAGAGGGCTGATGTCAGGCCTAATGGCCGTCAGTTGGGATTCCCCAGGTCCGAGGCCAGCATCAGGTGGATAGGGATTCCGGCATTGTTATGGAGCAGAGTGGTCCCGGAGGTGAATAGGGTTTCTAGGTGGGACAGGACCCCTGACGTCCTGGTATTGCATGCTGGAGGCAATGATCTATGGGTTCGGTCCAGTAGACACCTCATTTGAGACGTCAAGTTTGACGTACTCCGCCTGCAGATGGTCTTTCCTCACACTGTGGTGGTTTGGTCTGACATTATAGGTCACACTACTTGGCATTTTACAAGGTCTGTGGATAAGTTGAACAGGGCAAGAGTAAAGGTTAACAATGAGGTTGGGAAGTTCATAGCGCGAAACTGCGGTTTCGTAGTACGGCACCGGGAGCTGGAGGTAGATACGTGGCGGTATCTCCGCATTGATGGGGTTCATCTGAACACGGTGGGCATGGATCTGTGGTCCCTGGGTTTGCAAGACGGGGTACAGAGGGCATTGCTTTTTTGGCGGGGCACAAAGGTGTGAGGTTTTTACACTTTGCGCTGTGGCTTTTGGAGGCATTTTAAAACAACCTGCTGTTATTAGATTATTAGGGACCCATCTAAGGTATGGAGTCCCCGGTGGAATGCCAGTTATGGTGGATTAACTGGTAGTTACAATGGTGGTACGGCAGGGACCATGAAAGTAATTATGCAGCTACAAGGAAAATGTTTATACTTGGTGCCTCCAAGGATCGCCAACTTTAAAAAGTGTTATGTTTTTTACTTGGTAAATATTGGTTAAATAATTTGTTTTTTGTTTTAAATAAAGGGGCTGAAACAGCCAATTTACTCCAAAGGTTGTGTCAGGGTATTTTTGGGGTAAGGTCTAGTTGGGGTAACGCGTTGCCGGTACAGCATGTACAGTGCCTTGCAAAAGTATTCACCCCCTTGGCTTTTTACCTATTTTGTTACATTACAGCCTTTAGTTAATTTTTTTTTTCTAAATTATATGTGATGGATCAGAACACAATAGTCAAAGTTGGTGAAGTATAATTAGAAAAATACATACATAAAACTATTTTTCAGAAATAAAAAACTGATAATTGGCATGTGCGTATGTATTCGCCCCCTTTGTTATGAAGCCCATAAAAAGCTCTGGTGCAACCAATTACCTTCAGAAGTCACATAATTAGTGAAATGATGTCCACCTGTGTGCAATCCAAGTGTCACATGATCTGTCATTACATATGCACACCTTTCTGAAAGGCCCCAGAGGCTGCAACACCTAAGCAAGAGGCACCACTAACCACTAACACTTTCATGAAGACCAAGGAACTCTCCAAACAAGTAAGGGACAATGTTGTTGAGAAGTACAAGTCAGGGTTAGGTTATAAAAAAATATCCAAATCTTTGATGATCCCTAGGAGCACCATCAAATCTATCATAACCAAATGGAAAGAACATGGCACAACAGCAAACCTGCCAAGAGATGACCAAAACTCACAGACTGGGCAAGGAGGGCATTAATCCAAGAGGCAGCACAGAGACCTAAGATAACCCTGGAGGAGCTGCAGAGTTCCACAGCAGAGACTGGAGTATCTGTACATAGGACGGCAATAAGCCATACGCTCTATAGAGTTGGGTTTTATGGCAGAGTGGCAAGAAGAAAGCCATTACTTTCAGTAAAAAAAAAATGGCACGTTTTGAGTTTGCGAAAAGGCATGTGGGAGACTCCCAAAATGTATGGAGGAAGGTGCTCTTGTCTGAAATTGCACTTTTTGGCAACCAAAGAAAATGCTATGTCTGGCACAAACCCAATACATCACATCACCCAAAGAACACCATCCCCACAGTGAAACATGGTGGTGGCAGCATCATGCTGTGGGGATGTTTTTCAGCAGTCGGGACTGGGAAACTGGTCGGAGTTGAGGGAAAGATGGATGGTGCTAAATACAGGGATCTTTTTGAGCAAACCCTGTATCACTGTGTGTGTGTGATTTGAGGCTAGGACGGAGGTTCACCTTCCAGCAGGACAATGACCCCAAACACACTGCTAAAGCAACACTTGAGTGGTTTATGGGGAAACATGCAGGGCATTTTTTCAGCGGGAACGCAGTTCTGGCACCTCCAGCACTGAATGTATGTAATGGCAAGGGGTGCTGGGCTGGGCTGGAGGGTCTATTGTTGCTGGAGCGGATCTATTTTTGAGTGGTGGTCTATTGTTGCTGGGGGGTCAATTATTGCTGGAAGAGATCTACTATTGATGGAGGGGGTCTATTGTTGCTGGCTGCTGGATAGTCTATTGATGCTGGCTGCTGGGCGATCTGTTGTTGCTGCTGCGTGGTATTTTGTTGTGGGGATCCATTGTTGCTAGGGGGGTCTATTGTTTCCGAGTGAATCTATTGTTGCTGGGGGGGGGGGGGGGTCTATTGCTGCTGGCTATGGGGAATTTATTTTAATACTTTTCTTGCTATCATTAACAAATTTCATACAAATTACTTAGCACCACAAAGTTATACTTGGCTCTGTACGCTCTAAAAGGGGCAGCACTGAGAGATGGGTAGGGGATGAAACCAAGCAACGGTTCTCAGAGGTGGGTAGGGAGCGGAGATAAGAAGTGACTCAGAAGGGTGCAGTTCCTGCACTTTTTCTCTGAGAAAAAAAGCCGTGGAAACATGTAAATGTGTTGGAATGGCCTAATCAAAGCCCAGACCTCAATCCAATAGAAAACCTGTGGTCAAATTTAAAGATTGCTGTTCACAAGCGCAAACCATCCAACTTGAAGGAACTGGAGCAGTTTTGTAAGGAGGAATGGGCAAAAATCCCAGTGGTAAGATGTGGCAAGCTCATAGAGACTTATTCAAAGGGACTTGGAGCTGCGATAGCCACAAAAGGTGGCTCTACAAAGTATTGACTTTAGGGGGGTGAATAGTTATGCACATTGACATTTATCCTGTTATTTTGCCCTATTTGTTGTTTGCTTCACAATTAAAAAAAAAAAAAAAAATCTTCAAAGTTGTGGGCATGTTCTATAAATTAAATGATGCAGATCCTCAAACAATCCATGTTAATTCCAGGTTGTGAGGCAACAAAACACGAAAAATGCCAAGGGGGTGAATACTTTTGCAAGGCACTGTATTTATACAAAAGGGTCGGATACATCTGGGGTACCTTGGTCATGTCTCCGGCGCTGTCATCCATGGTTTCACTATCTAATTAGTCACTGACCCAGAATAACTATGCAGCCAGTGACATCCAAAAAGCTTGAGCTCCCTTTCTTCAAGTTTTTTTTCCAAATCAATGACTCACTAATCAGTGAAGCCAAGAGCAGGATGACACCCCATAGTAGGCAACTTAAAGAAGTTGCCCCTTTTATTATAGGTACAGTTCTGTATAAATGTAGCTCTTACCTTCTTTGATCTCAATCTCTTTGATTTCTTTTCTTGCAGCCAGTTCCTTAATCTAGAGAAATTGGGTAAAGGAAAGGTCATTAGATTGCTTAAACACTATTTAATTAGGAGTTAGCCCAGTCATGCTGCACAACTTTAGGTGAAAAGCAAATTCCTGTTACTTATTCCATCTGCACATGATTAAGCAATTTCAGTGAACAGAAAGTTGCTTTTCATGTGATTGGATAACTAAAGTGAATATTCACACAATTTATTGAGTGAAAATTCTCAACTCCTTAAATCTCCTTCAATATATAATGATATCTGTGTTTCCTGTGGGACCCAGCAGATCCTCCCACTTCAGGCATTTACAGGGGATACAAGATCAGTCACACTGCACAAGCCTGACCTCTATTACAAGAAACTCCTGCCTAGAGCCAATGTACAGAAGTTGTCTTATCTTTGATTACTTTAACGATCTGGAAAAAATTACACCAGGAAAACCAAGATTCCAATAAAAGGCATTGCTCTTGCATAGTATTTGTTTGTCTTGAATTTCAGCAAAATGTACTGCTCCATATGGTTATGGATTATTTAGAAATTTTAATTGCGTTTAAGCAATTAACACTGGAGAACACAGCAGCTCACAGCAGGAGTCCGGTGCGTCTCCATTCACCGTTTCAGGCCCGGTTTCAGCCTGAATTTTTGGCTGCATTCGGACCTGAAACAGACCAAAAGACGCATAGGACCCCTGTGCAATTCGCACCAGGGCCACTGCGGGGATGTGGGAACCAGCTCCATAGAGAGCCAGTCACAATCTCCTGCTATGCGAATTAGATGCGGAGAAACCATCCAACTCGCAATAGTGTGAACCCAGCTTTAATGTGTAACTTCACCTTAGGTGAGAAAAACAATCTCCTTTGGATGATCTAGGTACATTACAAAGATTTGACACACTTTGTAAGTCTTGTCGGAAATTCCAAACGACAAGAACGCGGTGACGTACAACTTGTACGACGAGCCGAGAAAAATGAAGTTCAATAGCCAGTGCGGCTCCTCTGCTTGATTCCGAGTATGCGTGGAACTTTGTGCGTCAGAATTGTGTACACACGATCGGAATTTACAACAACGGATTTTGTTGTCGAAAATTTGAGATCCAGATCTCAAATTTTGTTTGTCAGAAATTCCGATGGAAAATGTTCGATAGAGCCAACACACGGTCGGAATTTCCGACAAAAAGCTCCCATCGAACATTTCCTGTCAGAAAATCCGACCGTGCATATGGGACAAAAGAAGTCTGCACTTACCTTCTTCTCCTGTGACTTGATGACCTTCTTCTGGCTTTGTATTGTAGAGCTTAGTGTCTGCATAGTTGACTCGACCTGTTCATCTCTGGCCCGCTGATCATTAGACAAGGATGCTCTCAGTCTGCTGTTTTCATTTAGAAGCTGCAGAGCACAAGACATAATATATCATCACTATATGTACAGAAATATCTTGACTATAAATAATGATTAACCAGTTGTCTACCAGGCACTTACACCCCTTCCTGCCCAAGCCATTTTTCAGCTTTCAGCGCTGTCGCACTTTGAATGACAATTGCGCGGTCCTGCTACACTGTACCCAAATTTTTTATCATTTTCTTCACACAAATAGAGCTTTCTTTTGGTGGTATTAAATCACTGCTGGGTTTTATTTTTTTTACAAAAAAAAAGACCAAAAATTTTGAAAAAAAAAAGTTTTTTACTTTTTTTCTGTCAGTAAATTTTGTAACTAAGTAATTTTTCACCTTCACTGATGTGTGCTAATGAGGCGGCACTGATGGGCAGAACTAGTGGGCATTGATGAGGTGGCACTTATGGGCACTGATGAGGCGGCACTTATGAGTACTGATTAGGTGGCACTGATGAGGAGGCACTAATATGCCGCACTTATGGGCACTGATAGGTGGCACTGATGAGCACTGATAGGCGGCACTGATGGGCACTGTTAGGTGGCACTGATGGGCACTAATAGGTGGCAGTGGTGGGCACAAATAGGTGGCACTGGTGGGCACTGATAGGTGGCATGGATAGGTGGTACTGATGAGCACTGATGGACATTGATGGGTGGCACTGATGGGCGACACTGATGGGCATTACTGATGGGCATTGATTGACAGCAGTGATAGGTGGCACTGACTGGCATCGCTAATGGGCACTGATTGGTGGCACTTGTGGGCTGTGGTGGGCACTGATTGCTGCCACTGATAGCTGGCATTGGTGGGCAATGCTGGGCACTGATTGGTGACACTGTGTTGCACTATTGTAATCAGGGCACTGATGATCTGTGCCCTGATTACATTTGTACATGTCCCCCTGTGAGGAGATGCCGCTGATTGGCTCTCCTCTCCTCACACTCTGTCAGTGTGAGGCGAGGAGAGCCGATCACCGGCACTTCCTTGTTTACATGTGACAGGTTGTGTTTGAACACAGCTGATCACATGGTTAAAGAGCCGCGGACGCAGCTCTTTACAGAGATCGGGGTCGCGCCATGACCTAGCAACACGGCGCGGGCATGGTCATCGCGCTGCACGCCCCGGCGGGCGCACGTGGGCCCCCGTTTTGGGACACCCTCATATGACGGCGTCCCAGGAGCCGCACTACCCCACCGTCATTTGACGGTGGGCGGGCGGCAAGCAGTTCATGTATAGTACTGTGCAAAAGTTTTGGGCAGGTGTCAACCATTGTGCTGCCATTTTTCTGCACCTCAAATCCTATGTTTTCATGCATAGGAGGTTGAAACATGACTAAATGACTATGGATGAAAACATAGGTACTGGGGTGTACAAAAATGGTAGCAGGTGCTCTGGACTGATGAGGCAAAGTTTGAAATATTTGTCTGTAGCAGGAGGCAGTCTGTTCACAAGGGGCTAGAAAGCGGTGCAATAATGAGTGTCTGCAGGCAACAGTGAAGCATGGTGGAGGTTCCTTGCAAGCTGGGTCTGCATTTTTGTAAATAGAGTTGGAGATTTGATCAGAATCAATGGTGTCTTCAATGCTGAGAAATACAGGCAGATATTTCTCCATCATGTCTTACCTTCAGGGAGGCGTGTGATTGGCCCCAAACTTGTTCTGCAGCAGGACAACAACCCCAAACATACAGCCAATGTTATTTAAAACTATCTTGAGTGTAAAGAAGAGTCCTGGCAGTGATGGTTTGGCCCCCATAGAGCCCTGGTCTCAATATAATCGAGTTTGTCTAGGATTACATGAAGAAACAGAAGGATTTGAGGCAGCCTACATCCGCAGAAAAGCTGTGGTTAGTTCTCCAAGATGTTTGGAACAACCTACCTGCTGAGTTTCTTCAAAAACTGTGTGCAAGTGTATCTTGAAGAATTTATACTGTTTTGAAGGCAAAAGGCGGTTACACCAAATATTAATTTGATTTGGGTTTCCCTTTTGTTCATTAACTTTTCATTTTGTTCATTGATAAAAATAAACTGTTAACACTTCTATATCTGAAGCATTCCTTATTTACAGCATTTTTTTTTACACCTGCCTAAAACTTTTGCACAGTACTGTATGCATTACCAAGGTGTAACCTTTCATTTAAATTAGACTTTTATGATTTTATTTTAGGTTTTCCACATAACAATACTGAGTCAATTGAGTTGAACGTGGGCTCTGTGCTCATTTGAGACATATTTCAAACAAAAATATGAAATATAAGAAAAGAAATGGGTCTTAGTAAAGCTGGGTATACATTAGATTTGAAAGTAGTTCAAGATTTTGTTTGCTTTTAACATTCAATTTTGGAATAAATGGACTTTACCACATAAAAAACACATACACTGTTAGAAAATTTAGACTTTTGAGAAAGATTTTCTATGTTGCTCCTTCAAATTTTCTTGTCACTGCGGTTGAAAACGAATGTCAATTTGATCCCACAAATGATTAGAAAAAGGAATGAAAATTACAATGTTCTTTCAACGAAAAATGTTGAATGAAATTCTACTAGTGTATACCCAGCTTAAGTTGTTTAAGGAATGTAAGGCTGGAATCACAATACATGATTGATAATGTGTTTAATTTGAGAGAGCTTCTTGTGGTCAATATTTATGTAAAGGCTGTTAATCCGATCCTCCTTGCCATATCATGCTGGCCAGAAGAAAGTATTTTAGTGGTGACTTTGTTTGGCATACAAGTAGGTGTAAACTTTGGTCCAGTTTGTTGTTTTCTAGCATAATGTACTGTGTTTATTAACCTTTGTTATATGTATAGCCCACAGAGGCTTTAAATAAATCTTAATGATTTTGCACTATGAGGAGTCTGTTCTCCGTTTTTTCTATCTCCTGCTGCCGCTGACATCTCGTATTGGAATTTTTTCACCTACTGTGAGGAGGATCTTTGAGGAGTTGGCCAGAGGACATCTGAAGGTCTTTTCAGACCTTTCTTATTGTAGGGCAAGGGGGTCAAAAACATCTGTTGAGTCCAGATCTACACTTTATTTGTCACACGTGATGTTCACTCTCCTTTGGGGTCCATTATTAGAGCTATTTTCGATCCATGCAGGAGGAATCCTACATACTGGATGTCACTGAGGACTGTTTGGGACTTTTTTGCACTTTAAATCATGACTTTAGCCACTGCACTTATTCATGTGGTTTATTAGATGTCGATTAATGATATCATTGTTTCATTACATTTTTGGCACATAGTTATGTATGTTTGCATTTGTACTAGCAAGCGCTGTTTTTGCATAGAGGTACCATCTTTGCATAATATATATAATGTACTGTATGTCTCAAGGCCTGGCATTAAAATGATGCCTATTTTTTAAAGCTGAAGTTTAAAGTAGGCATGATTTTTATAGCATAGGTACATTAGTCCAGCTTGGAGTAATATAGTTATGCATATTTCATACCTGTACAATTCAGTAGAGTGTAGTTGTAGAATGTATCCTAAACCATAAGATATACCCATAGCTCATCTTTGCTAGATCCACCATCTACTAGATGCATCAAAGATATAACAAGGGCACACTGTGGAAGCAAGCTCTGTAATCAATATGAATAGTCACAAATCCAAAAGAAAAGGGTACGCCTGCATATCAGCTACAAAATAATATTAAAAAAATCTTTTTTTTTCATTCTCTCTAAAATCAATATTAAATGAGAACTCAAATGAAACCCTATGTGTTTGCAGTAGGGCAGAATACGCATCTGTTTTCCACCTACATGCTGACTTGTTGTTCCCATTAACAAATATGAAATATAATTAATTGGCTTAAGGGTATCAGTGTATTGCCATACTGCAATATACATAGACTCTCAATGTGTAATAATACTGAGACCCCAAATGATGAGCTGACATGGTCACAGGGCTGACCTGGCCATCTATGAACCCATGATCTTTTTTTATCACCCCATCTAAGCTAACAACTCACAGGTCAGGTACCATTAGTAAAAACCATGAGCAGTTTTTTATTACTGTATATACTAAAAGAAAACAGTCATGTAATAATTGTTACTATTATTACAATTATTATTTACCTCTGATTTTTCTGCTTTGTGTTCTTTCTTTATTTCCCTTAGCTTATTTTTCCATTCCATGCTCTAAAAACAACATAAAATTATAATATTTGAGAAGTAGTTCCCATCATTTATCAATGCATCAAGCAAGGCACTATAGCCAACTGTGAAATGGAGAAGTTATAGGTGCCTATATGTGTGTCTCTTCTTTTTATCATAAGCTGTTTACCTGTGATTTAATTTAATTTGTAATTCTATAGCACTTTTCTCCCTTGGCAGCCATCTTGGGGGTATTCAGTTTGTGTGCAAGGTGCAGTGTGGTGTGGCAGGCAGTGAACACACAGCGTCCGCGTTAGGCAATATAGTTATATTGTAGAAAGGTTTAACCCAACTTATTCAGGCCCAGCGGGTAGGTACACCTGTCAGGAGCCACTTACAAACTTTGACAGCAGCCTGAAGACTTGAGAATGTTGACAGCAGCGACTGCAACAAGGAGCAGAATGCGGCCTGGTCAGTCCACACTCAAAGGGGCGGCTTCCTAAAGTGAAGTGGATGTAGTCCCTGCACTGTCCTTACTCCTCTGGAACCTTTCCCTACCCCTAAGCACTGCCCCTGCCAGACGAGGAACCTATCTCTACACTAGCCACTCGCATAAATCACGCCAAACAAGGGAAACAGATTCTTAAAAGGGCTCTGCCTGACCCAAGATGGCTGCTGAAGTCACATGGGGTGTCAGATATTTACCAGTCTTTCTCTCTCCTCCTTTATGTTCAATATTTCCTTCTGCAGTTTCAGACGCTCCTGTCGGTCTTCTTCATCCATAAGCTCACCAAGATTTGTGGTTGCAATTTTTTTAGACTCCATCTCTTGAATTGTCTAATCAATAATGAAATGTACAACAATGTTACATTAAACTAGTTTTAAAACAACATGCCTTATGACAACTATCCATCATATTCCTGCTTGGTCCATGATTGAATTGCATGACTGTTTTCTACCAGAGCTCAGATCTGCTATAAGGACTCAAACATTGTGTCTGTTAGGATGAGCGCAATGCGTGGAAAACATTAAATACAAAATATAAAAGACTAGGAGTTTAAGCAAATAGCTTTTCTTTGGCTCATTCTGAAAAAAAACCCACTCTCGAAAAAAATGCTGCTAAATAATTCCAAATGATAATGGAAACCACTTTTGTCCAAGTATTTTTTCCACACACATTCCTATCTACTCCTCTTGGAAACCGTGCTTTTGGGTGTCACCATTGTTTTCCAAAACACCACTCATAAAATTCCATTGAACAAATTGCATTTTGGTGTTCTGGAATATTGGGGACAGAGTGCTGTTTGGGTCTGCGCATGGACGGCCCCTTGCATTTATTTTCCAAAACACATCATCAAAGGAAGCAGACTTCAGTAAAGGAATTAGCCGGTAACACAGGAAAAACTACAAAAAAGTACTTCTTTACATAATTACGTAGTTGGTAAGGTTGAATAAAGACAACAGTCCATCCAGCTCAACCTGTGTTGGTGTGTGTGCATGCAGAAAATCATTTCCCATATCCCTGTATATTGTGTTCGCTAAGATGTGCTAACTCACATTATAGAATCCAGTGCAGAGAATGCCCTTATGTGCTTCAACAGTTAAGCCTTACTCAAAGCAGTTGCTATGAGTAAGGTGTAACTGCTGAAACTCGTAACAACAACTGACACTAGAAGATAGTTAAAGGTGTGTAGATAATTGGACCTCTGACAGTGGCATTTTAACAAAGGTTTCAACAATTTAAAAGACTCTGCTATCGGCGGCCTGTGAGGCTTGTCTTCTTCCCCACACAGACCTAGTTGCAACATAGCACCGGCTTTCCATGACATTCTGGATCATCTGTGATGCATGATCACTGACCCCAAATCATGTGTCGAAGAGGTGTTTTGGGGTCGGGGGTAAGGGACCACCAAATGCAGAGAATCCTTTTGTACACTAGTTTAAATCAATATTGCTTGTTATTGAACAGTGAAGATCTGTAGAAAAGTGGTCAGAGAACCCTGTAGGGGAAAAATATAAACATTGACAAAAAACAGTAATCCCCTTTAAATTGGCCACATCCATTGGTGATCATCCAAAGTCTACAGCTAGCTTTACTCTCCATGATGTAGTGACAGCTATGTAGAAATGTGTCAAGGAAATCCAATTCATCCCCATGCTCAAATAAATGTGCATGCACTCAGAACAGTCCACAGAACTGTGCAGGACCATACGCGCATTCACATGTGCCTGTGCGCATGCACATATGAGTGAGCCTTAGCGTGCTCTTGAGCATGCAGATTTGAATAGCCTTTGGCGCCCAGTGGTCTATTTAAAGCACTGCAAAACTCAGGATCATTGCTGAGTGGTTGTCAGCTCCTTCTGCCTGTGACCTGATCCTGTGTTTATGTCTGTGTTCTGACCCATCCTGTCGACTCTGCCTGTTCCTGAAACTCTGTTGATGACTCTGGCTTGTGACCTGACGTTTCCTCCTGCCAGCTGTTTCTTCTCTGCTTGCCCGATACTGACCTTGGCCCAGCTCTGATTTCTGGTTTCTGATTCCCTACCTCTGCTGCCCGATCGTTGCCAAATTCTACATGCCTGAAAATGCACCAGAGATCTTGAACCTGACATCTTTCCTGCTGCACTGCCTTCAGCTCCGCAACTACAAGGCCTCCCTCCTGGATCTCCTATGGGCACCTGTGCCACTCTGTGCCCTGTTATACCCTGTTATTAACCCCAGAGAAAATGGGACAAGAGGTGTAAGGGAAGCTCACTCGTCAACTCAGCCTCGACCAGGTATGTGACAAAATGCTTCCCATTTGAACTGAGAAGCAGTATATTATAATGTTTAAGCCTTTAATATTTATATACTGCTTTTGCTGTCCCTCTAAAATAGTTTCAGGAATCTAACAAAGCATCATAGGTTTTAACTGAATTTGCTCACACATTGCTCTTCAGATCTTGAAGTACTACATACAAAAGGCTTTTGGCAGAAACTATTCTCTGTGGTAGCAAACCCACTTTCTACTTACAGCTGTATTTTTAAGGGTAATATCTTCGATCTGAGAGAAGAGCTGTTGTCGGAGTTTATCCATATCATTCTGCAGCTTGCTTCGCTCTTCGTCCTTCCATCTCTCAAACTCTTTCTTGATGTTTTCCTCTCTCTGGCGAATTTCCTCCAGCTCCTGAAAGTAGACAATTAAGGGCCTTATTTGTTTTTTGAGTTAAGATACACTTTAGCCAATACTAAATAGAAAGCTAAAATGCAGCACAAAGATATTGTACAAACAGCCCATAACTGTTTGCCATAGTCCTAACCCAGCTCTGACACCAGCTATGAAGCAACAGTATTTTTTATATCAGTGGCCTCCAAATTGTGGCCCATGGGCCAGATGCAGCCCTTTGCTAGCCTTTATCTGGCCCTTGGGTCACTATTCCTCCCACTGATGTGAGGCACTATTTTTCCCACTGACACCATTGATGAGGGGTTATGCCTTCCACTGACATAAAAAACGGGCCCATTTTTCCCACTGACACCATTAATGGGGCACTATTCCTTTCACTGAAACCAATGATGGAGCACTATTCCTCCCAGTGACACCAATGATGGGGCACTATTCCTCTAACTTGACACCAGTGATGGGGCACTATGCCTCCCACTGACACCAACAACAGGGAGCTTTTGCTCCCACTGACACCAACGATAGGGCACCATTCTTCCCATTGACCCTGATAATGGTGCACCATTTCTCCTACTAATAACATTTATGGGGAACAATTCCTTCTCCTACTGATCACAGGCTTTATGTAACGGTTTTTCTCCCACTAACCGCCAATCCAGTGCATTATTAAATGGCCACAGTCCAGCCCCCTGAAGTCTGAAGGAAAATAATCTGGCCCTTTGTTTAGCAAGTTCAGAGGCCCCTGTTTTATACGAACTGCTGTACATACAAATAGAACATGGTAGGTGTCTATGACAAGACCTCTTCTAACACCTAGACCAGCCTTTCTCAACCAGAGTTTCTCCAGAAGTTGTGAGGGGTTCCTCGAGACCAGAAAGTTATTTTTAAGGGTTACTCCAGGTTAAAAAGTTTGATAAAGGCTGAGCTACTTATGCAAAGGCAATTTTAGATCCAGACTTAGATGTCACACATGCTTACATTCTCATCTGCTGGTAGGCATTATCCTAAATTATCCCTAATGCAAATCTTCTTTAAATTGTGCATCACCTGCATCCTTCGCTGATGTTCCATCTCCCTTTCTGCCTCCAGCTGAGACTGAGTCTTCTGTAATTTGTATTTAAGCTCTTCAATGCCATCTTCCATCTGTTCCACCTGTTTCTTTTTCTGCCTCTCTGTAAAAAACATAAGCAGTTCAAAACGGTCTCATAAGATGTGCACAATCCTCCATACAGCATATTAGTAAAAGTAAAAAGATAACACTACTTTCACAGATAGCAAACATAACAGTAGAAAATATATAGGCCAGCTAATGTTGTACTGGTTACATCAAGATTCCAGTACAGTATAACAGATGGAATAGAAGAAATCCAGAATTGAAATCCAACACAGGAAATTGTCATTGGCAATTGTTCCCTTCTGTTTTATTTTAATCAAAATAGTTACCTAAAGCTGTATTAAACTCAAAACTCAAAAATATAATATATTGCAGTTTACCAAATCATTATATGTGGTGGCTAGTGGCTACATTACCTTCCTTTTTTTTCCATCCTGGTGATCTAGACAGTAACATATTTCATGCCTTAAGTCTCATGTACACGGAGTTTATGAGCTTTTGGCATTTTTTCGACAAAGCCTCTGAACTCAACTCAATAAAAGCCTGTGTGTCCATGTACATTTGAGGGTTTATTTACTAAAGGGAAATCCACTGTGCGCTACATGTGCACTGCAAGTGCACTTGGAAGGGCAGTCGCAGTAGATCTGAGGGGGACATGCAAGGAAAATAAAAAACAGCATTTTTTCTTGTACGTGATTAGATGATAGAAATCAGCAGAGCTTCCCCTCATTTCAGATCTTCCCCTCAGATCTACAGCGACTGCACTTCCAAGTGCACTTGCAGTGCACAGTGGATTTGCCTTTAGTAAATCAACCCCATAGTCTTTTATCAAAGTTTAGGATCAGCAGAGTTTATGGGCAGTTAAACATCCCTTTCCTGAACATAGACAAAGAGGACAGTGTCCAGAAAGAGATTCTTCAATAAGGAACAAAAAGGTATGTTTAAAAAATATTATTTAACTTTATTAGAAAAATGAATCCAAACATAAAACAACATATTCACATAGTAATCTATAAATGAAACATCATAAAAAGGTCCATAAATAGTAAACATGTTATTCATACAAAGGCATAACAAAGTATATAATGATATATAATGAAACAAGTTGTGTAGCATCCATGGAACTCAACGCGTTTTGTGGATCCTATTAATGTCCACTCATCAGGAGTTTGATGTGATAAAAATGTAATATTAAAAATATTAATGCATGATAGAAATATTAATCTCATGTAGGTCTGTATAGAGGAAAAAAAGAAAAAAAAGGAAAATAAATAATATAATCAGTATTCTCCACAAATAAATGGGAGAGTATGATACTGGATGGCTTTGCTACTCACATGCCACCTCAAAGAAAGGGCTCAGTATCAGGGAGGAGAAGTGGAGGCGCACGGATGAACAGCTGTCACGGGGTTCAGGCGGGGAAGAACCGCCCCAGAATAACAGGTCGCGGGGAATCAGCCAGGACCTCTGGTGTGGTTCGTATGATGTGTATTCATGTGAGCCAGTCAATTCTAGAATAAATATATGTATGGCAAATAGTATTAGAATAAATAAAAAAATTAAAAAATTGTATTGCTGAAATAATGTGTTGAGTGAGTCAAGAAATAAAGACAAAAAATGTGCCTAAGTGGGAAATCCAAGGAGCCGCCAGAAGGGCGGTGTGCAATGTGAAATGGTAACTAGTCCCAGTTAACTAACCCCCAGCCTGTGGGCGGGACCCCACCAATGTCATATGAACGCTGCTCCAAAGGAGGACCAGGCCAGATAATGTGCAGTGTGAGATGGACATCAAGACTGCGGCAACACGGTGGAAGCAGCCGCATGACAGGCATGGAGACATGGCGTTGAGGCGCAACGTGGCTCCACCCGCCCACACCCTGGATACAATGAGAGATGGGGAAGGAGGTGACGAACCGCGCCTCACAACCCCAGAACAAGCAGATCCAGACAGATCCTCCCACTGAGCCCAATCAAGTAGAGATGGATAAAAAACAAAAACGATAATGAGAAAGTCAAAATAAAAATATGTATGTATATAAAAAAAAAAAAAAAAGAAGAAGAAGAAGAGAAAAAAGATTGTTATCTATTCAATTGATGTGTTATAGTATGATAACTATTGGTAAGTATATATATGTATGAGTGTAAATAAGATGGTGCTGCATCACCTACAGTATTGCAACTGGCCACAAGGTGGCATCTGTGCCATGCACAAACACTGGATATTAACACAGCCATGCCAAGTTATTTATTCTATAAAGCTAATGGTGAGCAATAACTAAAAAACAGCAGCAGCAAAGTGACGGTTGCTAAAGTTACCAGTATCAGTGACTTCTGGGTGTCTACGCTGGAGATGTCCCTGCAGGTAGGAGTAGTTCATAAAGGCTTTATCACATAATTGACACTGTGAACAGAAAAGAACATTACTTTTTATAAAATATGCATATTGTGATGTTTATAAAAGGGCAGACAATGGGGTTTATTTACTAAAAGCAAATCCACTGTGCACTGCAAGTGTTCTAGGAAGTGCAGTAAATGAGGGGGGCAAGCAGGGACAATAAAAAACAGCATTTTTGCTTGCACATGATTGGATGATAGAAATCAGCAGAGCTTCCCCTTATTTCAGATCTTCCCCTCAGATCTACAGTGACTGCACTTCCAAATGCACTTGCAGTGTACAGTGGATTTAGCTTTAGTAAATCAACTCCATAATCTTTTATCAAAGTTTAGGATCAGCAGAGTTCTTTAGTAAATCAACCCCAATGTGTTTGCTAGTTTACGTGTTTTCATCTATTAGAGGTCTCTGCAGTCTTGCCTATAACAAGTAGAATATGGCAAGAATGTTACTCAGACAAACACATGACAAGAGGCTGCAGTCCCACTCAGAAGACATGTGAGAAATATGATTTAGGCCCAGAGACTATAACCATGAGAGAGGTTTGGTAAATGTGGCTGTACTGAAAGTAGGATTCCTGGCTTTATCTGACTAGTCTTAAAAATACTCCCTCTGTCAGCCAGCGGTGCTGCAAGGGGGAGGAGAGAGTGCTGACAACAGTAGGCTATAGAAGCCTATGGGTGACATCACCGCTCCCAGGCACAACTAGCCCTTATCTGCACTTTTTCCTCTACAGCTGCCACTGACACAGGAGAGAACGCATGACCAGATTGGAGTGGCCTGAAAATAGGTAAGCATACAGATCTTTTTTAATCAGGTTTGTCAGAATAGGTGTCAGGAGGTGTAGGCAGGTGGAGTGGTAGAGTGCCCCTTTAGGTGGGATCTCTTTGCTTTGGTGGGAGGAGTGGGAGGGAATCCCATTAGGTGGGTGGTTCTAAACCTAGGAGTTCAGTTGAGACTGGAAGCAGAAAGGTAAAAGAGGCCAGCATACCAGGAGACAGAAGGAAACTAAAGACTAATAGATCCCCTCACCTTCTGCAGTGGGTGGCTGCCCATACACTTGTATGTCTAACAGCATACAAGCTTGTACTCAACAGAGTTCCCTAGCATGAATAAAATGCAGTAAATACGAAAGTACAGTCTGGGGAGTTACCCAACAATTTGCATGAAACAGGAGAGGTACTATATGGATAACTATGTTCTTTCATTTCTTTCCTTTACGGCATTCTGCTAATTGTCTGGCTAACTTTCAAGACCGCAATTTCATGATGACTGGACCTTATCCATGCTGGGAACATGCAACTGTAACCCATGACCAGGAGCCAGCTCACTCTGTTGAGTACAAGCTTGTTTGCTGTTTGGCACACAAGTATATAAGCAGCCACTGCAGAAGGTGAGGAGATCCATACATTTGTAAATGAAGTCCATAACACCCAAAGACTTAGAATCTTACAAGGGTTATAAATGGGGAATCTAAGCTCCAGGATGAGGTATGGGTGTACATGTGGACCCCTTCCCTTTACCAGCTCACACAATGGATCAGTTCTCCTGGCTGAGTAGTCATAAAATATCCCTAGAAGAGCTTTCTCACCTTGTGTTTTTAGATATCTCCCTGCCCTGAAGTAGCACCCTGATGTTTAGGCAGGGCTGCGCCTAAATTTACCTGCCAACTATAGTTGCCTTGGCCAATTGCTATGGATCAATTGATTTCACCCTAAGTATGGAATTGCTGCACTTCTCTCTTCTGTCGCTGGGTGGCTGGGTACCTAGTGACATTAGATAAGATAAGGGCAATGCAAGAACAGATTAGGAGTATATGGGGTGTCTCAGCCAATGGGCAGGGGTTTTCTTGGCTCCTTAGCCTGCTGGGAGAACCTATATATTTGGATCGACTCTGGTAATCAGGGTTCTGTGCCACCTGGATGGGTGTCTGCGTGGATGTGTGTTGTGCTGCCTGGGCTGCTAGGCCGGAGTTTGGGCCTATCCCGGGCACATCTGGCTGCTAGGCTGTCTGAGGGCCTATCCAGAAGCAGGAGAGCAGCATAGGGTTGGGATTGCGGTGTGCAATCCAACCAGAAGTTCTGCCAGCTGAAGAACCTGTTGTGGTCGGTGGTAGAGGGGAAGCTGTCGCCACTAAGGGACCAGCCACCTTGTTACCAGGGACCACAGTGAGTAGCTGAAGCAAGTACCGGAGCAGTATTCTTACCAACCGGGGACTGTGAACATACCTCCCAACATTTTGAGATGGGAATGAGGGACACCTACTAACAAATGTATGTAGGCATAGGACACATCCCCTGCCACACCCCCTTAAAGGAGAATTAACTAAAAAAAAAGGTTAATTAAATCCACAAGGACTTTTTTTTTACCACTACTATTCCTTTATATTGGCTTTTAAAATGTATAAATGCAGCAATTTAGAAATTGGATGAAAGGTTTAGCACTGGGAAACACTTTTTGAAAGATAAAAAGTGCATTTTATATATAACTATATAGATCAGACCAAACTGAGGGACAAATGAGGAGGAAAGAGGGACAGAGGGACATTGCTTCAAATCAGGGACAGTCCCTCCAAATCAGGGACAGTTGGGAGCTATGCTGTGAAAAATCAGGAAACTTCAGCAGGAGCCAAGCCAGGGACCCAGCCAGTGGGGTGACGCTTTAGGAGTATCTGGAGTGGCAAGCTAGGGACCCATGGTGACACTTGAGGAAGATACTAAAGTTGATGATTAGAAGAGCTCATGGGATTCAGTGGCAGTGAATCAGCAAGTCTAGTGAGAGAGACTGGGAGCTCAGTGGGCTGAGCATCTACAAGAAGTGATTGTATAAAAGTAAAGGAGTTTGTTACAACTTGTGTTTGGAACTGTTTTAAGACTGTTGCCATAGGAGACAGCGCTCCTACACATGCAGGTGCCTAGCTTGGTGCTTTTCCCTGCATGGCTGTCTACCTGTAGAAGTCTTGGAGTCTGCCAATTGACATTGCAACTACCTTAGTGTGTCCTGCCCCTAAACCCTCTCTCCCACAGTTCTGTTTTGGAGAAAATAAATCTCTTTGCATTCAAGAAGTGTCTGGCGCCCATAAATCTACCTCACATTACACCCACTATGCCTTGCAACCCACTCTATACAGAAGGATGTCAGCTGTTCCTGGCTCTGGAGGTTCTCATTAGACTAAAGGAGGCCTGCACTTGCATCAGACCAGGTAAGCTGCTACAGAGAGTTCTCACAGTTACTATATGAAGATACCCAAAAACAGTGGACACTTGCTCCCTTGTTGTGAGGTTCTATTATGACTTTACACTACCCATAACCATTGGACCTCTAGTCTGTGTAAATCCTGCTTTTTGGGTTACAGTAGATTGCGAGAAAGGGATTCCCTGCACCATGTGAAGTGATAAATCGTAAAGAGAAGTACAAATAGTCTATAATAAAGCAAAATCCGATAGCGAAGTAAAGTACTTCCCGATTAGGTAAATTATTTGGCAGGTTGCAGGGATCCCAACCCACAATCCCCCAAAAGAAGAGTGAAATACTCACTGGATACTGCACACTTACATACCAGAGGTCTTTTTACTAGTTCACTGTATGTCTGGGGATTGTGAATATTCAAGTGACAGAATGAATCTCAGCATTTAATAAATTATGGGCAGATTGGATTAGCTGAGATTTACTCAACACTTTTCTTATATAGAAAACCCCAGTCATCCAAGGTCAAGAACCTCTGACAGTTTGGAGTAAATAGGTAATAATCTCAGACTTTTAACTGTCATACGACTGGTAGGATGACCATACCTTATGATAGTTGTTAGCTCCAGCCTGGAGTAACATCTGCTGAGTGCCAATTAACTTCTTCCTCCTTTTATTCTCTTCCTTCACATTCTTCAACTCATTATTCAGCTTGGCCAGCTCATCCTTTGTCATCTGATGTTCGTTTGTTGCCTCCTGTACCCGCTCCTCCAGATGTGCTACGGTGCTGCTCAGGCATTCTTGGCACTGCAGCAGATATTCAATGGTCAACTGTGCCAATTTCAGGACTTTCAGCAACACCGGGTCTACTGGATTCTGACAATATGGGCATCTTTCATTATCCAGATTGCAGAAGGTGATGGAGCTGATGTTCTCCTGTAATGTTGATATATCCAACTCTCGGGCTACCTTCTCCACATCGATGGCACTGATACGCCTCCAGTCGATGCCATCTCTACGTGACTGGAACCTGAATGTCTGAATAAGGCTGCCTTTAGATGACAGGGGCACAAAAGGAAAAGATGGGTACTGAGCTGGAGACGTGATATATCCTGGCATGTTCAGAGAACGTGGGCTGGAGGGAAGAGCTGTCAAAGGATAGTATATATTGTTGAGGAAAGGCTGCAAGATAAAAGAACATAACTGTAAATCACACAATATTGGCAAATCAAATCTTTAATACAACTGTCAGAAGCAATGATTCTTTTTTCAGAAATCTGCAAAAGCATGGATCTAAGTCCTAAATACCTGCCATTTATGTTGACAAATCACTTTGCATCATAAACCGCCATCTTTTTAAAAACATTTTGGAACTGCAGGTCTCTTTTAGCCACTTCCTGTCTACATGCCCTCACTCCAATGTCAGCTGCATGCCACTGCTCTTGACCAGCTTCCTGATAGTGACAACAGTGGATCATTGCCACCCAGTATGTGTCGGCATAGCCTCTTGTAGTCCCCATATGAGGATAAGAGCGCAGGATACAGGATCCAAAATGGAAAATTCTTATCACCCTCTAAAAGGAAGTGCCTGAACAAGGACCTTCATAGCAAGATCACCGGGTACTCTTTTACATTTACATTAGTGCATTAATCATTGTTCACTGCAATAAAGTAGTGCACATTTATTTAATGCATTGGAGTCCATGTGTTGCCATACCTTGTTATACTACATGTTAACACACATGTGTTTTCGTAACATATACTGAATGTGTGAAACTAGCCTTAATGGAAGCTGCAGATAATAAAGATTGAAAACCACTTTTTAAAATGACATTGAGGGTCCATTTACATATATGCATGTGCACAGAGGTGCGATTGTTTTGTAGCGTTAGGTTAATGCATATGCACATTATGTCACACATCAACATAACTAGCATTTAGGCAGCCTCCACTGAAATAAGTCCTTTCACTGATTATATTGCTTATAACACAATTTATGGATGGGAGAGAGTCACAGGATGCTCTTCCCCATTTACAGATCATGCAGCTGAGCCCAGAAACCCAAAGCTGTTAACCCCCACAGCGCCGGGAGTTCAGCAGCAGGAAGAGGACAGGGCTGCCCTGTAGTGAAGAATATTTACAGAATCCAGCAGCCTGCATGTTGTGGGGCATACTTCATGACAGGTAAGTAATGTAACTAAAGCTGTAGAGATTTTTTTTTTTTTTTTTTAGCTAAACTTCAGCTTTGAAGAACCTGTTTGCATTTAAACACAAATTTAAAAATAAATCACAGTCCAAACGTGGATGTACCCAACACGTTTCATATGATGAGGGATATGGCTTTGAATGCTTTTACCAAGTGTATCTAGGTGTTTAAATTTGTCCCGCATATTGTGAGTTAGACAGTTCAAGTAGTATTTATTCACACAAGACCATACTTATAGTACAAAGGCATGAAATGGACAGACAAATGTGTAATGCATCTTATATTTCTTATACAATCTTTACATTACTGTCCAGGTCATGGTATAGCTAGTAGTAATACGTGACATTCAGCTGGACTTGTTCTGTAATGTTGAAGGTGCACATTAAAACTGAAGATGCTATTTTGATAAGCAATGAAACATCTTTAACATTATAGAACAAATCCAGCTGAATGTAACTAACGTCTACTAGCAATATTAGATGAGATTGCAGAACACAAGTTTGTCCACTAGGCGTCAGTATTAACCCAACAATAACAATACATTATAACATTCTTGTATGTACACTAGCCCAGTGTTTCTCAACTTCAGTCGTCAAGGTGCCCCAACAGGTCATGTTTTCGGGATTTCCCTCAGATGAAACAGTTGAGGTAATTACTAAGGCGGTGAAACTGATCAAATCACCTGTGCCAAATAATGGAGAGCCTGAAAACATGACCTGTTGGGGCGCCTTGAGAACTGGAGTTGAGAAACACTGCACTAGCCTACACTGGCAACTCCTAAACTTGAGTTTAGGAGCTTTTAGCATTTTTTTGCCAGAGCTCCTAAACTCAACTCCATAAAAGCCTATGGGATTGATTTACTAAAACTGGAGCACTCAGAATCTGGTGCAGCTGTCCATGGCAGCCAATCAGCTTCTAAGTTCAGCTTGTTCAGTTAAGCTTTGTCAATAAAACCTCTAAAGCTGATTGGTTACTATGCAGAGTTGCACCAGATTTTGCACTCTCTAGTTTTAGTAAATAATCCCTTATTTGTCCATGTACACAGCAAAGTTTAGGGGCTATTTAGTTGACCTCCCTCTCCTGAACGTGGAAGAATCATCATGTTCAGGATAGAAACGTTGTGACCGCAGGCCATGGGAAAATGCAGCAAAACAGTGGCAAAAATAGTGGCACTTTTTTTTTTGCGGCGTTTTGCATTTTCACGTGACTGTGTTAAATGAAGGTTAGTGTACATGAAGCCTTATGCCTGGTACACACAATGAGCTTATCAGACGAATGAGCATTCGTTTTTTTTTTTTTTGCATGTTAATCTCATATCGAAAATGAAGAGCTTACTAATTTACGTAAATTCTCGTACAACAGAACAATGTATGTTCATTACATTGCAGCAGTGATGTAATGTATTGTCTTGTACTTGTATTTTCAGATGGAAACTATACTGATTGAATGAAAATCTTTTTCGTACTCACGATCAGAAAATCAGATGAAAAATACCACTTTCTAAGTGATCGTATGATAATTTGATCATTAGTACACAGCTTTCGAGAGCTGATCACAACAGTTCATCTGATATTATCTCCGATGGGACAAGCTCAAATATTTTTCTCGTACAATACCAGATACGATACGATTTTCATTTAATCAGTACAGTTTCTGTCCGAAAATACAATAAAAATACAGTACAATACATTACATAACTTCCAAATTTGTGTTCTGTCATGAGAGAATGTTCGTAACTTTGCTAAACTCTTCAATTTCTATATGAGATTAGCATGCAAAAAAAAAAAAACAGATGATCATTCGTCCAATAATCTCATTGTGTGCACCAGGCATTAGTGTGTATTAGAAATCCAGTTATGCACAGCTACATATGCTACACGCAAAAATGTTTACAAGATGCTTCTATTATTAAGATAAGGCTTGCCTACAGTGTCCCATAACTAAACATCACTTTTAAAATTTCTACTAGAAAACAACAACTGGGGGGCGTGGGTAGTCTGGGACCTAAGATGGCTGCTTAAGCCGAGTGCTCGTGCAAGCCGAGGATTATCTTTCACTTCTTGGGGAACCACCGCACCTTTCCACCATGGGTAAGCCGAATAGGAGCGCCTCGGCATCCCGCACACCAAAGGAGACCAGAACGCAGCTTAACCGTAACATCCCTGAGCTGTTCCGGACCCTCCGCTCCGACAACCACGAGGCATCACAGGCCTCAGGGCCGTGCTCCCTGAGCAGCGGATCTGACTCACACCCGGAGGGGAGAAATGACCCGGGCAGACACACAAGCCCACCGCTGAGCCTACCTGATTTGCAGAGAGTGGCATCCGACCCTGTCGGCTGCAATCTCAGATCTCAAGACGGACATTCAGGCAGTAGCTACCCGCCTCACAGATGTGGAGCAGACCATGCAGCTTCACTCAGCAGCCATAAGGCAAGTTCAACACACTTATGATACACAATTGTCCTATCTCTTTGACTTGCACCGCCAAGTGGAGGACCTTGACAACCGGGGCCACAGACATAACGTTAGAGTCTGGGGAGTGCCTGAGGGGATAGATGCAGGGACCCTGCTACAAATGATCTGCACCATTTTTAATGACCTGCTTGATCACCCTGTGGACTCCCCCATTGGGATGGAAAGGCTACACCGTGCTCTTAGGCCCCAACCCCCGGGACAATGAACCCCCAAGGGATGTGATGTGCTGTGTAGTTAACTTTTCTCTTAAGGAAGAGATACTGAGAAAGGCTTGGGAAAGAGGCCGCATATTGCACAATGGTACTGAGATTAAGCTATTCCAGGACCTTTCCCAAATTACTTTGCAGAACAGACAGACTTTGCACCCTCTGCTGGAACTATTAAGATCCCGTAACATCCAATACCACTGGAAGTTCCCGTTTTGCCTGTCTGACTCCGCTAGAGGCCGCACTGCTTTCTTGTGATCACCGGAAGACCTAAAAGGCTTCTGCAAACAGCTCGATCTACCCCTGACGGACCTTTCGGAATGGTGTGCCTTTCATTCCAACAGAGCCTTGGCGCCCGGTGTCACACAATCCTTCTCCGAAAGTGCAAAGGCAATACTCCAGACGATGGAGACTGGATCCTTCCTCACCCGGTGCTCACGTATCTCGCTGAGACCTGAACCAGGACAGCCCTGGACCCTCGGTAACCCCCCGCAGGGATCGCCTGGAGGCCTAAGGTCCTTTCAGTATCCATGTAACTACGTGCTTGTAAGTGCCTACACACTCAGTTTTTGTTGTTTCAACCCAGTTCACTTCACTTTTGTTTGACCAAACTTTGGGCAGATTCTTAAAACTTGCAGACAGAGTTATACTGAACTTGGCTCAAGCTCTACTCACCCTTCCCTATAAAGGACGCCCTGGGCGACCTGCCATGATTACCGCAGAGGCTACCAGGGGTTAGTAAACCGTCACTAGTACCTATGCTTGCAATGCAACTTGAAAACCCCTGAAGACTCTCATTACCCTACGACGAGAGCTGTTAAACGCCCCAGTAGCCTGGGATGCTTCCTGAACCTCACTCACTGCCATGACATCACTCACACTGGAACTTCGGATGGACACCAGACGCTCCCAGCCAGAGAATTCACCATGTCAATACCAGGAGCTACTTTTTTCTCTCCTTTTTTTTTTTCTTTTGCAAATACCTGTATGATGAATGCCCCACAGATAGCCGATGCTAATATATATATTTCTTTAGCCTTCCCAATGTTGCAAAAAGCTCTCCTCTGGAGCCTGTTGA
Organism: Lithobates clamitans; assembly: GCA_037952925.1. Taxonomy (NCBI): domain Eukaryota; kingdom Metazoa; phylum Chordata; class Amphibia; order Anura; family Ranidae; genus Lithobates; species Lithobates clamitans. Next base: position 1,431,031 of record JBBGZY010000876.1, read on the forward strand.
TGATCCTTGTCTGGCAATAGCTACACCTGGACATGGCGGTGCCCATTAACTGTTACATTATGATTCCATAACTGTCTAGAAAAATTGTAAAACATTTTTAACCTTGGTTACTATGATTGGCATCTATGATCCGTGGGGACTCCATATGTTACATTTTTACATGTTAGACGTTCCTTAAGATATGAGCAACATGAGAATAGGAGGTCTTATGAGGCTGATCTATTGTTTACGGTTTATCTTTTGGGGTACTGGCCTCCCGCAATACATTCAGAAAGCCTTAAGAACCAACGTTGCACCTCTCCCGTGTGCCCTGATTGCAATGCGGGTTGTGCCACTAATGTGGAGGAGTCTTAACTTTCTCTCTCTAACTGTGGACATTCTGTGCTGTTTCCAACAGTATCTTGACATCCCACTGTTTTATTGTATTTTACTTTGTTTGGTGTAACCAACGGGTTACTAATAGGTCATTAAGACCAAGTTAACGTTAAACAATGTTCTTTAATATAAGGTATATCTGCTATTTAGAATTGTATGGCACTTGCAAAATGGTAGCAGCGTTACTTCCTTTTTATTATTGTTATAACGTTTTACAGAAGTCCAGCTTACCCTTCCTTTCTCCTATTGTAACTCATTAAGCTACTGTTTCCTAGATCCTCCATATTGCAGCAGTATGTGATTCCTGATCTTACCACCATCCTCCTACAGCAGTTCTACAAGTGAGTCTGCTGACCATCCAGCTTACTGTCTCTTATGTGGACTAGTATATCTATTCCCACCTCTGGTATTTCCCTCTTTCCACAACTTGTAAAACTTACAAGTTTACTTTTCCTCCCTCCTGCTGTTCGGGCCTCTTCCCTTTCTACTTCCCCCTCTTCTATCCACTAGACTAGTGACACTAGTATCTCTTTGGGTTTTTTACCCCCACTTTTTTTTTGTCTTTTTGTTCGTCCCTTTCCCTTTTCCCCATCTACTTTGTTTCTAGTCCCCGCCTCCCTACCACTTATCTACAGCTCTCCAGTTAAGCCGCCTCTGTGTCTGCAGGCACCCCCTAAAAAAAGGGGGATAGTGAACGTGCTTTTCACAGCTTTGACTCTAGCTCCAATTGTACCAATCCAGAAAGACTCAGAATCCCAAAGCCCTCTATCATTGAAGTGTTTCTCGCTTAACGTGAAAGGTCTAAATGTGCCGAAAAAATGATTGCAGGTCATGTCAGCTCCTACCAAACACAAAGCTCAGTTTCTTTTTCTTCAGGAAACCCATTTCCTGCTTAGATTTCATCCCTAAACTTCCTAACAACCTCTATTACACAGCCATCCACTCCACAATTCCTACCGCAAAGACTAAAGGGGCGTCCATACCAATATCCAAGCATGCTCCATTCCAATTGTCAGACTCCTTGGTGGATCCGGAGGGTAGATTTGTCTTCTTTATCAAGGGCCTATTCGCCTCTAAACCACTGACACTGGTGAATATTTATTCTCCAAATGAACACCAGTTTTCCTTCTTTAGGAAAATCAGTGATCTTTTGCTCACCTTTCGGTAAGGCATGGTCCTTCTGGGGGGAAACTTTTTGTTCCACTGAATCCAGAGATCGACACTTCCTCAGGCACCTCCACATTGACATACCGAGCCCTTCGCCAGAATAAATTACAGCTTCAAGGACTAGCCTTACACGATACGTGGCGCACATTATTCCCCTCGGTCAAGGACTACTCTTTCTGTTCAATCCCATTTCAAAAATATTCTCTCCCAGCCTGACCTGACTTACCTTATGCATGTGACAATAGACCCGATGTTCCTGTCGGATCACCATCCTATTTCGGTTACCCTGACTTTCCTGGAATCAGTTCCCAGAATAAAGACCTGGCAATTAAACTCGTCCATGTTCAAAGACGTGGAATTTGCCACCCACCTAGAGTCCCGACTTCGACTGAATTTTGCGAAGAATGCCTCCCCAGACATCTCTCCAGTCACCCTGTGGGAGGCCCACAAGTGCGTGATTCGGGGGAGAACTTATTGCTCAGGCAGCGAAAATCAAAAGGCAACACTTGTATTGAGGACTAATCTTAAGTACTCCAGATGTTCTAAAGAGCCAAAGCCAACTTCAGAAGGCAGGCAAGCAAACCTTTTCAGGACCTGTACTGTCTGTTGGACATTTGATGTCAGCTTCTGAGCTGTTTGCTCTCTGGGGAGAAGGTCATCCAGGTACCCCAAAATGGGGATGCCCTGGGTCCTTAACCGCCCTGGCGGTATTCCCGAGTCTGGCTCGGGTTGGATTTTTTATACCAAAAGCGGTATCCCCGAGCCAGACTCGGGCTTGCATCGCAGGATCCAGGAAGAGCATACTTACCTTGTCCCCTGGATCCTGCGATGTCTCCCCGCTGTGATCGGCGAGCCGCTGTGTCTCGCTCGATTCACAGTGCCGAGCTCCGTTCCCTGCGAGCGGTGCGACGCACGGGGACGGAGTTCGGCGGTAAATTCAAATAGTGAAACACATAGTATAGATACAGCATACTGTAATCTTACAGATTACAGTACTGTATCAAATAACTACACATCCCCTTTGTCCCTAGTGGTTTGCCCAGTGCCCTGCATGCAGTTTTATATATATAAAACTGTTCTTTCTGCCAGGAAACTGGAGATTGTCCATAGCAACCAAAACTGTCCCTTTGCATCAAAAGTGGTTTTAGACCAGCTAGAAAAAAGCGATAATAAATTAGAATCACTCGCAGAATTGAGCGATAGTGATTCGTGGGGAAATCCGTCATCAAACACTAAAAGTAATAAAAGCCAAAATTCTGCAACTGAGCAAATTTCAGTGTTTTTGATTTGATTACATTATTATATAATTTTTATTATTATTATATTATTATTTGTTATAATTATTTATAGTTATTTATTATATTATAATCTTTTATTTAGTTTTTCAAACTTTATCATACCCGGGATGTCTACTAGACTCTTGTTTGGACAGATTTAAGTGAACTATTCCTAAGAATTACAGGCCTACAATATAAAACGCCAAATTTCTGTGCAAAATAATTGTACCGCTTTCAGCACCTAAAATCAGAAATAATCATACCGCCAGGGAGGTTAATAACCCCAGAACCAGAGCCAAGACTTTGGTAAACACCCTTGAGGCTATGGACCAGGCCTAAAGCCAACAGCACAAAATTGACAGTGGAGATTCTCCACTGTAAATTGCAGAAACCGCTGGTGAGGCTGGAAAATCTGGATGTGTAGGTAGACATCCTTAATATGCGCTGATGCTAGGAAGTCCCTCTGATGAAGTACAGCAATCACCAATTGGGTGGATTCCATCCTGAATTTCTGGACTTTCAGAAATGTATTAAAACCCTTGAGGTCCAAATGGACATCTCTGTTTGGCTTAGGAACCATGAACAGGTTGGAGTAGAAAACATGAGACCTCTTCTTTTCCAGTATAAGAGTGATGATCCCTTGGGACAGCAGCATACACTTCGCCATAGGCGTGCGCAAGGGGTGTGCCAGGTGTGCCTGGGCACACCCTAATCCTGTGGTTGGCAACCCGCCAATGACTGGCAGGTGACAGGTAAACCACAATCAATCCTTGCTGACCCTCAGAACCTGGACAAGAGAGGCGGCGGGGGTGGAGTTTAGTGGAATGGATCTATGTTTTCCTCCTGCAGCAGCTGAGAGTAGGCTTCTCCTCCTCCCCCTCTCAACATTCAGCTGCCACAGGAGGAAAATACAGGTGATCTGTACCAATATATGCCACCCCACCATCCCTCCTGTCCCTGTTCCTCTTCCTTCTGTTGCCCCCCTGTGTGCTCCCTGGCTCCCCCTTTCTCCCATTGTTTCAGGATGGAGAGCGGGGAAGAGGCCAGTAAATATGTCAAACGCATATGTGTTGGAGCTTTGGGGTGCACACCCTACTGAAATAGGCTGTGCACACCTATGCACTTCAGCCAGACTTCAGAGGGCTCGTTCACACTGAAAGGACAGGTGCTGGAGAGTAAACTGTAGCAGTTTACCAGTCCAGCAGCTGTTGGTTTCGATTGCGATAGGGGTGATGTGCTCGACTCAGCTCCCCTTTTCTTTTACACTGAACTTTAAAAAAGTGACACTTCATTCATGTCACTGTGCAGCAATGTGATGCGCTGCTGTTCAGTGGCATGCGATTATGTACAGCGTACTGCTACAAAATGCAGCATGTCTGTGAATTGGCCTTTAGGGCTTAGCAAACTTCCACTACAGGATAAGAAGGGCCACTAACCTTTTACCTATGGTGTCTTTAAAGATTGGGATCTCATCCACTGGGAACATTGGGATCTTATTCAAGTAGGAAATGACTAGGCCAGCAGACGAGAATCTGATTTGTTGCAGAATTCCAGCTCCATGGGGTACCGTTGAGCAGAGCACATTGGTGGTGAAAATGCCTTCTTCAGTGGAGCCCAATCGGCATTTATTACTTCCTGCAAGTGAGGATGCACTGGAAAGGACTTGGTGTATTTTAAACCAAAGCCAGTAACTGCCAGTCAGGGTGCACCATATCCATCAGGCAGGAAGCACACCATGGTCTTTTGTGTCTAAGACATCCCCGGACCCTGTGCTTGCTCCTGGCAGGATTCTTCTACAATAGATTCCTGATCCTCAGCAGCTACCTCCTCTTCCTCATTTTGAGGCGCTACCTCCTAAGCCTCATTATTCCACAAAAGGGCAAAATGGGAAGGAAAGCACTCACGCTTGGTCCCAGATATTCCAAACCAGTGAGAACCCCCTGGGAGCTGATCATGCAACCCAGAAATTACTACAATAAATTCCTCACTTGATAAGATGGGAGTGGAGGATTGTGCCCCTGAAACAGTGGAAATACCAGATAAGGGCAGGTATTCAGAACTAATCTGACCCTTCAGGAAGCTACTGCAGAATGAACTGTGCCAGGGTCCTCTCTACCTGACTGACAGATTTGGGAGCCCACCCCATTGTCCTTCCCTCCAAATAGTCTGCTTGGACAAGACCATGACTTGCTGAGAGTTAATACACCTGCTAAGGGAGCAGCCACCCAGCTAAGAGGAGTGTTGGCCAAAGTCAGAACACCTGTATATAGACAACAATACTTGCTGTGCTTGCCTATTGAAAAGATCTCTTCAGCTGTGCAAGGCTACAGCAGTCGTCCGCTGAACCACTGGAGTCATTCTGCATTGTGGTGTACCATGACCCTGTAATTGCATGTGTTTCTGCTCCCTGGAAACTAGTATAATGATGCCCAGGCATATGTAGATGCATGCAATGATGCTGTCCCACACATGCACTGCTCAACACCTATTGAGCTCGGCCACCACTGTATAGCATTCAGCATAGAAAACTGCCTATATCGCCCCCTTTCCCCAACACTTGGGGAAAGACCGCCACGTGTGCCACCATATCAGAGGCTTCATCACTCCTGCTGCAGGGTCAGAAGGTTGAATTTTCACCCTTCATAGAGGGGGACCCACAGGGCATTCCAGGACTTGACTCCCCTCCAGGGGGTTCATTATGCTGGACCTCTAATGCACCCTGCCAGCAAGGTCACTGAATGCATTGTACCCCAGAGATCGATGACCACAGGATGAAGCACCGACTGGCAACATTGCAGGCTGTCCCTGTTCTTGCATGCGGGGTCCAGTTACAGTCCTTCTTGGCCTTGCCCATTTACCTGAAGGTGACTGAATTACCCGAGTAGTCATGAATTTGAAGTCCTCTATGTCCTGTAATGAATGGTTAAGAAATTATTATAATTTTTTTTTGCAAACTACCTTTTTTTGCTGGTCCCAACACCACATTTCTGGCTTTTTTGCATAGATATACACACCCACCCCCACCTCTGCTGCCTCTTGGGGTACTAATGTCACACATCCCAGGAGGCTTTGGGTCAATCATCACTACACTGTGCACATGCCGGGTAGCCCCTGCCACATTGTGCATGTGCCTCTGTGAATAATTAAGGGGCTGGCTCAAATAACCTGGAAGAGACACCCAGCTTCTTGATGACGTGGGATGGGAAGATGGCAGAGGTGCTGGGTCCATGTGCTTACACCAGAATACCCTGATTTCGCTGGGCATGTGAGTATGTTTTTGGAGGACAACCTAGTGGATGAAGTAAGAAAAGGAGGAGAGTGAAGTTTCAATTATGGCAATGTGCACAAATTGTAAGGGGTCATAATAATCTGGTGAATGCATTGATTGCCACCCTATAAAGAAATTAAAGACTACTTTTTATACATATTCAATTAAAATTCATAAAATCAAATCACACAACATTAATTTATTCGCAGATGACATCATTCTTCTTTTGACATCACCACATAGGTCCCTAAGATGTGCCCATGATATTCTTACGAACTTTAGTCAAGTGTCATACTATAAAGTGAATTTCTCAAAATCCCTAATCTTGGGCTTAAATATCCCTCCATCCCACTCAAGAACACCCACCTCCAAATACTTAACTCTCTCAGAAATTACATATGGGGCTCCAAAAGATCCAGATGCTCTAGAGCTATTCTAGTTAAACATAGATCAATAGGAGGAATGGGCCTGATAGCTATCAAAGACTACCATAGAGCATCTTTGCTTACCCAACTCAGATATTGGTTATCACCATCCCCAGATATCCTCTGGTACAACATAGAACAAGCCCTTAGCCCAACCCAAGATCTCCGAATGCTCTTACTACTTGATACATGGAAACCTTACCCCCTAAGATCATTACCACTAACTGTTCAGGCCTCTCTATTAGCATGGAGAGAACTTCACAAGTCACTCCCACCCCCAGCCAAAAGTATAAATATCCCTATCCCAATCACAATCTTAAACCACGCCATACCATACTCCAATTTCTCAAATTGGTCCTCGAGAGGTATATCTCTGATTGCTGACCTATATATCAACAACACGCTCAAATCATTCAAAGCACTGGTGGAGGAATACTCACTACCCCTAGCGGATCACTTTAAATACAGGCAACTTGTCCATTTTCTAAAATCTCTAAAATCAACCAACATACTTATACACGACTCAATATGGCAATTCTACACAAAAACTCCCGCCACACCCAAGGGTATTTCTTTATTTTACAATTTTCTTCAAAACAAATCTTCCTTTACGAAACTCCCACCTTTTCTAAAGTGGGAACTAAAACTGGGGGAATCCTACACCCATAGTCAATGGGAAATTGCATTCAAAACCACGTACAAGGCAACTCGATGTGTAAATCATTGGGAACTCTCCCTAAAAATAGCTCAAAGATGGTACCTCACGCCCTATAGATTATCTAAATTCTCCTTCTCCAACTCACCGTTATGTTGGAGAACATGTGGGGAAGTGGGTAATATCTTACATGTATTTTGGTCGTGTAAACATCTCACTAGCTTTTGGAAAAATATATTTAAGTGTATATCTCGCATCACAGGAATAATAAGACCACCAAACCCTGGTCTAGCACTGTTAAACTTAGGTATTGAAAGTTTCCCTCCTTGTTTCCGAACAGTGACCACACATATAACTTCTGGCTGCTAGATCACTGATTACCAAAAATTGGAAAACAAATATCGTACCCAATGTATCAGAAACCCTTGCAATAACACAAACTAATTATATCTTTGAATCATTAATAGTAGCTAGAACTGAACAGAAACCTTCCTTTGATAAACATTGGAAGACATGGTCGGATTGGTTTAGAGACAATTAAAAAAGACTAGTGCGCCAGGGGTATATCACTGTCCTCCAGGTGGGTGGCTACAAGTTTTTGAAGTTTTTTGAAATAATGCTTCACAAAGTATTTATCCCTCACTATACCTCAGCTAAACTTGAATAGTTAATGAAAAATAAACATACCTACATCACTCCATCACCTCTTCCTTTCCACTAGCCCCTCCAATTCCTTGCCCTACTCTTCCTCCTTTCCCCCTTCCCTCTTTTTCTACATTTTCACTCTATTGTTTCATGGAAATACACTATGTTAAATAAATTAATATCTCATTATACATGACTAACAAGGTAATAAGATTGTAAAAATCATTCACCCTATAATGTACACTTTGAACTTGTCTCTGATTAACGTGTGTTCTCATGTTTTGTACTTTAAGAAAAAAACTTGTACTATGTTTTGTACTTGAAAATCTTTAATAAAAAATAATAAAAAAAAAAAAAATTCATAAAATCAAACACCTATGACTATATTTGTGTTTTTTTTTTTTCTTCGGGAATAGGTGTCGATATTTAGAGTGCATAAAGCAAGTACTGATCTGACTCTTAAATTAGCTTCAGGGAGTAGAACAAGGGTTAAGTTAGGGGTTTTGGTGGGTCAAATCTAAAGATCCATTTTGAGAATCCATTTACACTTCTGGGGCATTACATGCATTACGTTAGGCAGGCCATTCAAGTTAAGGGCTGCCAATGCACTAAAATGGACAAAAAAGGACGTGACATTTTTACTGATGTAGCTCACCACAAGACACGGTAGTATGTAACTGTGCACTGTGTTGTACTGCAAGAAATATACTATATTGCTAAAAGTATTTGGACACCTTCCTTTAGATGCACATGAACTTTAATGGAATCCCAGTCTTAGTGCATAGGGTTCAATATTGAGTTGGCCCATCCTTTGCAGCTATAACAGCTTTATCTCTTCTGTCCACAATGTTTAGGAGTCAGGCACTGATATGGGACGGGAAGGCCTGGCTCTCAGTCTCTGCTCTAATTCATCCCAAAGGTGTTCTATTAGGTTGGGGTCAGGACTCTGTGCAGGTCAGTCAAGTTTCTCCACCCCAAACTCGCTCATCCATGTCTTTATGGACCATGCTTTGTGCACTGGTGCGCAGTCATGTTGGAACAGGAAGGGGCCATCCCCAAACTGTTCCCACAAAGTTGGGAGCATGAAATTGTCCAAAATGACTTGATATGCTGATGCCTTAAAAGTTCCCTTCACTGGAACTAAGGGGCAAGCTCAACTCTTGAAAAACAACCCCACACTATAATCCCCCTCCACCAAATGATTTGGACCAGTGCACAAAGCATGGTCCATAAAGACATAGATGAGCGAGTTTGGGGTGGAGGAACTTGACTGGCCTGCACAGAGTCCTGACAGAGTCCTGACCTAAACCCAATAGAACACCTTTGGGATGAATTAGAGCGGAGACTGTGAGCCAGGCCTTCTTGTTCACATCAGTGCCTGACTTCACCAATGCGCTTCTGGAAGAATGGTCAAACATTCCCATAGACACACTCCTAAACTTTCCTAGAAAAGTTGAAGCTGTTACAGCTGCAAAGGGTGGGCCAACGCAATATTGAAACTTATGGACTAAGACTGGGATGCCATTAAAGTTCATGTGAGTGTAAAGGCAGGTGTCCCAATACTTTTGACAATATAGTGTATATATTGGAGGTCCATTGGGGTACTGTGTGGGAGTGCCATTCAAAATCAATGGCACCACAATGTGCTGATGCATGTAAGATGTAATAACATGTATTTTGTTACTACTATGTATGCATGTAACTGTGCCCTTAGGATTCATTTACACCTTGGCATCTTGGTGCGTTGCCTTAAAGCAGCCATTCAAATGATGTCCAAAATATAGCATATGCACCATTTTTGCAGTACATGTGTGTTCCCTTAGCATGTTAGGGTGGCAATAAAACTGAATGGCACCTCAACACACTAACACATGTAACATAAGTTAACATGCATTGCATTAACGTTTGCATTACTGCACTGCAACAGTGTGAATGGGCCATCAAGGTTAAACAGAACCTGTGCTTTGTCTATTCAGTATTAGGAATCAGTCACTTGTTAGAACGTAATTTTTACGCCTCATGCACACTGGAGTTAATATTAACGTTATAAAAACGCCAGTAGCTTTACAGAGAGTTTTTCAACAGCGTTTTTTTTTTTTTTTTTCAATGGATCAAAAACATTAAAAAACGCTGTTGAGACGCATTTTTGAGCATTTATCTGCATTTTTAGGCATTTTTTGGCGTTAGAGCATAACAGCCTATGTGTGCATGGACACATAGGATAACATGCTGGAGAGTTTGTTGACTGTAGAAAAAAAAAGTCTGAAGCCAAAAACAGCTACTGTAAAAACATCCAAAAACATTCAGTGTGCATGAGGCCTAAGTGTATAGTAAAGGATTAGTAAATCAATTCAAGCAGAACCCCGTGTTACAAAAAATAAATAGCCAAGATTGATTAATTTTTATAAAATAATGTTTTTTTAGTCCTGTAACCTTTTAGGCTGTATTTAGACCTTTCCATTTTAGTGCAAAGCATTAAAAAACATCCCGCTTGCTGCCTTTTTTGGTGCAGTTTCCAACACAGCCAACCATCCACAGAGATGAATGGTAACTCACGTATTACCCGGCACACAGCAATGTACTACATGAGGGATGCTGGGGTATGAATGAAGCCTCAATGTTGTGCATCAGGTACAAATACATACCTCCCAACATTTTGAGATGGGAATGAGGGACACCTACTAGCAAACGTATGTAGGACATAGGACACGCCCTCTGCCACACCTCCTTAAAGGAGAATTAACCAACCAAAAAAAAGGTTAATTAAATCCACAAGTGCTTTTTTTACCACTCCTATTCCTTTTTATTGGCTCCTAAAATTTACAAATGCAGCAATTTAGAATTTAGATGAAAGGTTTAGCACTGGGAAACACTTTTTGAAAGATAAAAAGTGCATTTTATGTACAACTATATAGATCAGACCAAAATGAGGGACAAATGAGGAGGAATGAGGGACAGAGGGACATTGCTCCAAATCAGGGACAGTCCCTCGAAATCAGGGAAAGTTGGGAGCCATGCAAATAGTTAAACTGTATATACACAATCAGCAGGGTAAATACAGCTAGAGAATACACTGTCATACCCAGTGGAGTAAAATAACACAGTATAGTTTACGTTTGAACACAGAGTAGGACAAAACAAAAAATACATGCCAATAATTGTTTGATGGAAAAATGGATAGAAAACAATTTCAGCTTTACAGAAATACTTTTTTTTACAATAGTCATCTATTGAATCAAATAATACTGCTAAATGAAAAAACGTAAAATTGCTGAGCTGAATAAACAATATGATAAAAGAACATGTTAGAACAATCACAACCTTTCTATATGGTATAATGTCATAGTGAAATACGCCTGTGTCTAGCAAAGTATTCAGCCTTTATCTGTGTTTAGATAGAGGAGCCGTGCACACATTTAGGGGTCTTTAGAAGCACTTAGTGTTCTTTCCCTATACATACCATGTCTTCATGCAGTAAGCTTCTTCAGTTTCTGTTTGATAGATAGCTTGGTAACCAGGTGTGTACAACAGAAACCTGACTCTAGCGTTCAGCCTACTCTATATAATACTCTATGTCAGGATGTCATATCCACAAATATTGTTACTGTATCTACATGTCTATATAAACTGGAGTATTATTTTTTTCTTTGGGCATTAATAGAGTATGGAAATGTTGGGACCTCTGACAGGTTTTTGTTGCTGAGTGTCCCCAGAGGAGATTTTCCGACTTCCTGTCATAGTGACCACTGTCATTAGTATAGAAAGATCATAAGAAAACACTGTACAACAGAACCAAAACAAATACTTCACCAAAAAAGTTTGATCTGCCTATAATTTGCTTTCCCTGGTTAAACCTTTCCCTTCTCGTCAACATACTAATAAAACTTTTTTCAAGTAAACCTTTTCATGCATACGTTATTTTAGTCCCAGTATGTAGCTTAGGGTTGCCACTTTTTCTTCAAGCCAAACCCGAACACTTTAGCGGCGCACAGCAGTTTTTTTTTTAATATACACTATAGGATTGTAACAGACCTGGGACACCTTTAAGCTCACCAAAGAGAATAGTAATGTGGCACACATAGTGCCCCCTCACCTTCCTGTCAAGCCCTGTTCTGAGCCACATTCCTGTCCGAATAATGTGTCGGGGTTTCAGGTTGACTGAGCATGTGCAGGTCAGCTACTCTGCCTGTGTTAGCTGGCCTTCCTTGGATAGACAGTGCATGAGGGAAGGCCACTTCACCATGCTTTTATGATGTGTTATAGATGGTTCGGGGGTGCTTTTTTGATGCTTGGCAGATGCCCTGTGTGTGTGTGTTGATATCTCATACATGCAATTTCTCCAAAACAAAGCGAAGCTGAATTAAAGTAGTTGTAAAGGCACAAGGTTTTTTACCTTCATGCATTCTAGGCATGAAGGTAAAACCTTCAGTGTGCAACAACCCCCCAATACTTACCTGAGCCCCCTCTCAATACAGTGATGTCCACTAGAGCCTTACCTCTCCGGGACTCGCACTCCTGATTGGCTTTTGGCAGCAGCGGGAGCCATTGATTTTAGAGAGATTAGAACGCTTGTCAGTTTTCATTGCTGTCTATGCCCCCATTATGAAGACTCACCCTCTCTATTTGTCTTGTTTGCCATTATCATTGAAAGGGAAAGTAAGAAAATCCCAGAGTTTATGTTGTCCCCAGAAAAGTAATAGATGGGAAATCTTTCAATTGGGACACTAGTTTTGGTGACCCGGGGGTCCATTAATTTGCAGGGATTTCCTCTCACTTTCTGTTTGGCTATGGGATAGGGAGTGAAGGGAAATCTCCACAATGGGACACAGATGGCAAAACAAAATCTGACAGAGGTTTACTCTCATTTGCTCAATCCAAAATTGAAAAAAAGTTTTGCCTGTAATTCTACCTGAAAGGGGTTGTAAACATTTGTGTTTTTTCACCTTAATGTATCTCATGCATTAGGGGGAAAAAACACCTGGCAGTGACCGGCCCCCCAGCCCCCCCTGTCTTACTTACCTGAGCCCTGGAACTTGACCAGGCAGGGACGCGCTGTCTCTCTGCCCGGGGTTCTCAGCTCTTGATTGCATAGATTGATAGCAGTGCAGCCATTGGCTCCTGCTGCTGTCAATCAAATCCAATGACCCAGGGGGCGGGGCCAAGTCATACATTTGGCGGCTATGGACGCCGAATGCTGGACTCGGGAGCGCACCCGCAAGGTAACCCCCTCGGGGAAGTGCTTCTCCTAGGGGGTTATCTGATGTGGGGAGGAGCCACCAGAGCCGCCGGTGGGACCCCAGAAGAGGAGGTTCGGGGCCACTCTGTGCAAAACTAGCTACACAGTGGAGGTAAGTATGATATGTTTGTTATTTAAAAAGAAAAAAAAATAACCCTTATAATCACTTTAATTTAAGGAAGGGGTGTTTCTGGAAAGGATGTACCCATAGTTAGTCAGGTTGAAAAAAAGGCACAAGTCCATCTAGTTATCTAGTCCACCCAGATTAAGTCACTCATTAGCCTCTTATATTTTGATATTTGCAGGTCTCCACACCTGAGTTCCCAGTTCCACCCACTTTCTGGGGCAGTTAGGAGAGGTCCCACCCTACCAGATGGGTTTCTACTTTAAAGAGAAACTGTCATCTTGCCTATTCAGGGCAAAACAGCGTGATCCATTTTAGGCCTTGTTCACACCATGGTGCAGAGAGGTCAGTTTTTCTGCACATGTTTTGCAAGGGCACAAACAAAAAAAAACATTGTTCTCCATGTGTCCTGTTCACTTCACAATACTAGTATCAGGTGCATATTTTTTCTGCGCAGGAATCTGCAACGTGTATGCAGTTTTCCACACAGGAAATAAAACTGACGTCTACATTGGGGTGAACAGGGCACATAACTGACGCTCATGAAAACTGATGTCAACATGCATAAAAACTCACTGAACCGAGCATGAAAACTAATGTAAACTCATGTCTCTACAAGTGAAATGTGCGCGGTTTGCCCATAAATCCCCATCGGTTTTCATGCACGTATGGCGTGGACGAGCCCTTGGGTCTACATTCTGGTGCCCCTAATTCCATGGTTGCCACCTTGAAATACCCAATTCTTCCAGGTATGGGGGAGCCTGTGATCTCTCATTATATAGTGCTCAGGTCTAGCAACTGGCGTTTATATCTAAGCTTAGACACCTGCCAACAACAGGTATTTTATAGTGTCAGCCACAGAAAAAAGGTGCATATAGTGCCTTGAAAAAGTATTCACACCCCTTGAAATTTTCCACATTTTGTCATGTTACAACCAAAAACGTAAATGTATTTTATTGGGATTTTATATGATAGAGCAGGGGTAGGCAACCTTTTAAGCACAGTCTGCCGAAAAATGTTTTCAAAGAAATTGAGCGTGCAGATTTTATAACAAAAAATGTCAACTTCACACTCTCAATCACAAAAATGATTTTTTTTAAAGTAAATGCTGTAAACTACTTTAGTATTGAGAAATTAACATCCTGCACTCTCACGCCTCAGATCAGCCCCAATTCATGCACCTTCACAACTCAGATCACTGTCCCCCCTGCAAATCTGTTTCACCATTGTACCTCCCCTGCTCATCTGTCCCACCACTGTAACCCCCTGCACATCTGCCCCACCACTGCACTACCCTTCTCATCTGTCCCACCACTGTACTACCCTGATCATCGGCCCCACCACTTTAACCCCCTGCTCATCTGTCCCACCACTGTACCACTCTGCTCTTCTGTCCCACCACTGAACCACCCTGCTCATCTGCCCCACCACTGTACCCCTTTTCTCATCTGCCCCACCACTGTAACCCCCTGCATATCTGCCCCACCTCTGTACTCCCCTGCTCATCTGTCCCACCCTGCACATCTGCTCCACCGCCGTACCCCCATGCTCTTCTATCTCACTGCTGAACCATCTTCTCATCTGTCCTAACACCAAATTTATCTGCTCATCTGCCCCACCACTGTACCTCCCTTTCTCCTCTGCCCCACCACTGTACCTCCTGCATATCTGTCCCACCACTGTACCCTCTGCTCTTCTGCCCCACCACTGTAACCCCCTGCTCATGTGTTCCACCGATGTACCACCTTTCTCCTCTGCACATCTGCTCCACCGCCGTACCCCCATGCTCTTCTATCTCACTGCTGAACCATCTTCTCATCTGTCCTAACACCAAATTTATCTGCTCATCTGCCCCACCACTGTACCTCCCTTTCTCCTCTGCCCCACCACTGTACCTCATGAATATCTGTCCCACCACTGTACCCTCTGCTCTTCTGCCCCACCACTGTAACCCCCTTCTCATGTGTTCCACCGATGTACCACCTTTCTCCTCTGCACCCCTCTGCACATCTGCCCCACCGCTCGACCGCCCTGTTTCTCTGCCCCACCGCTGTAACCCCCGCTCATCTGTCCCACCAATGTACCTCCTTTCTTCTCTGCCCCAACACTGAACCCCCCCTGCTCATCTTTCCCACCACTGTAACCCCCTTCTCATCTGGCCCAACACTGAACCCCCCCTGCTCATCTGTCCTAACACTGTAACCCCCTGCTCTTCTGTCCCACCACTGTAACCCCCCTGCTTATCTGCCCCATCACTGTAACTCGCTTTCTCATCAGCCCTACCAATGTACCCCCTTTTCTCATATGTCCCACCACTGTACCTCTCTGAACATCTGCTCCACCGCCATATACCCATGCTCTTCTGTCTCACTACTGAATCACCTTTTCATCTGTCCTAACACTGAACCCATCTGCTCATCTGCCTCACCACAACTCGCTTTCTCATCAGCCCAACCAATGTACCTCCTGCACATCTGTCTCACCTCTGCCCCACTGCTCTACTCCCCTGCTTTTCTGTCCCACCACTGAACCCCCTTCTCATCTGGCCCAACACTGAACCCCTCTGCTCATCTGGCCCACTGCTGAACCCCCTGCTCATCTCTTCCACCACTGTACCTCTCTGCACATCTGCCCCACCGCTGTACCCTCCTGCTCATCTGTCCCACCTCTGAACCTCTCCTGCTCATCTTCTCCACCGCTGTACCCTCTTTTCATCTATGATATGCTCGATATGCAGAGTGGTGAAAGGAAGCAGAGATGAGACACATCTACCTGTCCTGGGACACTCATCCTGCTGATCCACCTCTCACATCCAGCCCACGTGCTTGTATGTGATGTAGGTGATGTCACATACAAGCATCTGGAATGGATGTGCAATGATGAGCTCAGGTCAGGGGTATTTTCTGAATGCAGTGGGCCTGTGTGCAGGATCATAAGTTGGGCCCTCGCAGCTGAGAAAATGTGCGGTGCTCTGCGCCACAGGAAAAGTTGGGTGTGATTTTCATTGTGCTGAATACCGACAGTGGCTTAAAGGGACACAGAGTGCCGGGGTTCAGTAGTAAAAGTAAAAGTGATGGAAAGGTTCAGGAATAATTTCAACAAAGTTCCCAGAAGCTCAACAGTAATTCCACAAACTGTCACCTGATTGTGGTTTTCTTAATCACAGTGAAATCTCTTCTTTCTGAGATTGGTAGTGGCAACCAAGCAAGTCATCTTCCTCCAGATGGTGGGCGGGGCTAGCAGGACTCCAGATGGCTTTAGCAGTGGCCAATGACAGTCCTCCTCCTCCTCCTGGAAACAGGGACCCCAGCAGAACTGCACCCAATCTCTTCCCCCTCACAAAAGTTGACGATCGCAGCTACAGCAAATTTAGAGAACCAAACAATGTTTCCCATCTTTTACAATGTCTGTGGGTACAGAGCCTCCCCCTCAGTACAGGTGCAGCGTGAGGAATTCTGAAATTGGAATGCATTAGTGTCTCACTGACACTTCCCTGTGCTGCTCTGCTGATGGGGAGGGAGTTGAGTGCCAGCAAAAGGGGCTGCGTGTGCCGCTTGCAGCACCAGTGCAAGGGGTGATAGACCAACACAAAGTGGCACATAATTGTGAAGTGGAAGGAAAATGATAAATGGTTTTCAACATTTTTTACAAATAAATATGTGAAAAGTGTGGCGTGCGCTTGTATTCCACCCCCTTTACCCTGATACCCCTAACTAAAATCTAGTGGAACCAATTGCCTTCAGAAGTCACCTAATTAGTAAATAGAGTCCACCTGTGTGCAATTTAATCTCAGTATAAATACAGCTGTTCTATGAAGCCCTCAGAGGTTTGTTAGAGAACCTTAGTGAACAAACAGCATCATGAAGGCCAAGGAACACACCAGACAGGTGAGGGATAAAGCTGTGGAGAAGTTTAAAGCAGGGTTAGGTTATAAAAAAATATCCCAAGCTTTGAAAATCTCACTGAGCACTGTTCAATCCATCATCCAAAAATGGAAAAAGTATGGCACAACTGCAAACCTACCAGGACATGGCCATCCACTTAAACTGATAGGCCGGGCAAGGAGAGCATTAATCAGAGAAGCAGCCAAGAGGCCCATGGTAACTGGAGGAGCTGCAGAGATTCACAGCTCAGGTGGAAGAATCTGTCCACAGGACTACTATAAGTCATGCACGCCACAAATCTGCCCTTTATGGAAGAGGGGCAAGAAGAAAGCCATTGTTGAAAGAAAGTCATAAGAAGTCCCGTTTTCAGTTTGGGAGAAGCCATGTGGGGACACAGCAAACGTGGAAGAAGGTGCCCTGGTCAGATGAGACCAAAATATAACTTTTTGGCCTAAAAGCAAAATACTATGTGCAGAGGAAAACTAACACTGCACATCACCCTGAACACACCATCCCCACTGTGAAACATGGTGGTGGCAGCATCATGTTATGGGGATGGTTTTCTTCAGCAGGGTCAGGGAAGCTGTTTAGAGTTGATAGGAAGATGGATGGAGCCAAATACAGGACAATCTTAGAAGAACACCTGTTAGGGTCGTTGTACTGCTGGAAGGTGAACTTCTGCCTTAGTCTGTAAAAGACTTGAGACTGAGGCAGAACTTCACCGTCCAGCAGGACAACGACCCTAAACATACAGCCAGAACTACAATGGAATGGTTTAGATCAGGGATATGCAATTAGCGTACCTCCAGCTGTTGCAAAACTACAAGTCCCATCATGCCTCTGCCTCTGGGTGTCATGCTTGTGGCTGTCAGATTCTTGCTATGTCTCATGGGACTTGTAGTTCTGCAGCAGCTGGAGGTCCGCTAATTGCATATCTCTGGTTTAGATGAAAGCATATTGATGTGTTATGGCCCAGTCAAAGTCCAGACCTAAATCCAATTGAGAATCTGTGGCAAGACTTGAACATTGCTGTTCACAGACGTTCTCCATTCAATCTGACAGAGCTTGAGTTATTTTTCGAAGAAGAATGGGAAAAAATGTCACTCTTTAGATGTGCAAACCTGGTAGAGACATCCCCAAAAAGACTTGCAGCTGTAATTGCAGAGAAAGGTGGTTCTAAAAAGTATTGAATACTTTTTCAAGGCACTGTATATGGTGAATGGGTATTGTGCCCAGGTGACAGGTCTCTTTAACCACTTCAGCCCTGGAAGGATTTGCTCCCTTCCTGACAAGGCCATTTTTTGCGATATGGCACTGCGTCGCTTTAACTGACAATTGCGCGGTCGTGCAACGCTGTACCCAAACAAAATTGACAGTTTTTTTCCCCACAAATAGAGCTTTCTTTTGGTGGTATTTGATAACTCTTGCGTTTTTTATTTTTTTCGCTATAAACAAAAAAGGGAGACAATTTAAAAAAAAAAAAAACATTTTTAATTTTTTGCTATAATAAATATCCAAAAAAAAAAAAAAATTCACCAGTTTAGGCCAAGTTGTATTCTTCTACATATTTTTTGGTAAAAAAAAACAAAAAAATCGCAATGATTTGATTGGTTTGAGCAAAAGTTATAGCATCTACAAAATAGGGGATATATTTATGGCATGTTTATTTATTTATTTATTTTACTACTAATGGTGGTGATCTGCAATTTTTAGCGAGACTGTGACATTGCGGTGGACAGACCGGTCACTTTTGACAATTTTTTGGAACCACTGACATTTATACAGCGATCAAAGCTAAAAAATAGCCACTGATTACTGTATAAATGTCACTGACAGAGAAGGGCTTAACACTAGGGGACGATTAAGAGGTTAACTGTGTCCTAGGGAGGTGTTTCTAACTGTGGGGGGATGGGACTGACTGGGAGTAGAGAGAGATTACTGTTCCTGATTACTAGGAACAGCAGATCCACTTCCCTGACAGAACGAGGATCTGTCAATGTAAACAGACAGATCCCCGTTCTGTCTCTGTGAGGACCATCGCAGGTGGCCAGCGGACATCACGACTGCAGCCACGTGCATCAGCTATGGCGTCTCGCACCTCCGGCGGTGCACGCGCGCCCCCTAGAGCTCTTAAAGCGGCTGACGTACACCTACGGCGATTCGCCCAGGAGAGCCAACCTACCACAGTGTAATGACGGCGGCTGGTCGGCAAGCAGTTCATTTACATTTCAGTGGAGGGAGCGAGTCTGTTGTTGAAGGGGTGGGGTAGGGCAAGGAATTCATGCAGTGAGATCTCTCCATCAGAGGCTGTAAGAGATACATTTGAAACCAACCCATCCAAGGTCATGATATTGTAAGGCAGATCAATAAACGTCATCCTGCATTGAATCCAGTGGACTCTCTCAATACACAAATCTGTTCACCTGCAAGATCAAAATCTGCCTGTGGTTTGCTAGTTTTAGGCCTCAATCACACAGTCATACCTATCTGTATACCTGTATGAAGGGCCGAGTTTGCCTGTGCAGGATGCTCAGGTGTTCTGTGCATCCATGTGCAGGTAGTCCCATCCATGTCTATTGGGACACAGCAGCTGCACTGACACAGTGGTCCCTGTTCAAATTAGGACTAGCAGCTGTGCCCGCTGTGTCTCAATAAACATAAATAAGACTGCCTGCATGACCCTGTGGGGGCAAAGATGGCACTTCATAAGGGCGTACAGATTGGTACACCCATGCGAAGGGCTGTCTTCAGCCACCTGGGATGCACAGGTGTTGCATGTATTAGTGTGCAGGAAGGCTGTTGAAATCAATGACAAGCAGCCAGCTGCACAAACCCCCCATCCATGCTGGTCCAATGCACAGATCAGAAAGCCTTGGGGTTGATTTACTAAAACTGGAGAGGGCAAAGTCTGGTGCTTCTACCTTCAGCTTGTTATTCTAGCTTTGACAATAAAATATTGGTTTCTATTCAGAGCTGTACCAGATTTTACACTCTCCAGTTTTACCCACTTTCCTTTTCGCCCATAGACATATGACATCCGCAGATGGGATCTCCCATCCTGGGCGGGCGTCATATGACGTCCTTGGCTTCCCGGCTGTATTGGAGGCGCGTCACCGAGGAGCCGATGCATGTGCCCGGCGGCCGCGATGACCGCCGGGCACTCGCGATCACTTGTTACAGAGCAGGACCATGGATCTGTTTGTGTAAACTCAGATCCACGGTCCTGTAAGGGGAGAGGAGACTGGTCGTGTGTTCCTTGTATATAGGGACAACGATCGCTCTCCTTCCCAAGTCAGTCCCCTCCCCCCACAGTTAGAATCACTCCCTAGGTAACACATTTAACCCCTTGATCACCCCCTAGTGTTGACTCGTTCCCTGCCAGTGACATTTATACAGTAATCATTTTTATAGCACTGATCGCTGTGTAAATGTGAATGGTCCCAAAATAGTATCAAAAGTGTCCGATATGTCCGCCGCAATGTAAAAGTCACAATAAAAAAAAAAAATCGCAGATCACCGCCATTACTAGCGAAAAAATAAAATAATAAAAATGCCATAAAACTATCCCCTATTTTGTAGATGCTATAACTTTTGCACAAACCAATCAATATACGCTTTTTGCTATTTTTTTTAGGGGGGTGAAAATGCCCTGTATTGAAGTGGTTAATAAATCAACCCCATTCTGTCTGACAAATGGCAGAACTGGTGACAGATTCATGTAGGTAAGGGTTACATGAATCTGTCACTACAGCAAATAAACTATTAGGAAAGGTTAAAGGTGTAATGGAAATGTATCAAATACTTGTTCCAGACAAAATTTGTTGCAGAATTGTCTCAAGGAAGTGATACACTAATTACATGTGTTACACAATTCACAGTTTACTGCAACATGGGCCCTATTTACCACCACATTGCTTATCACCAATATGGCGTTTTTTTCTTTGTCTTAACAATAGTGCCATTTAGCAAAAGTGTCACAAATATGAACATCCTGAATTTATCGCATTGATCTGTACTAACAATGAAAATGTTGCAGTTTTTTTGAATTTGGCGCAAGGCTACACCCCACCAGAATAATGTGTTGCAAATGCCTTATTGCATCTCTCCCAATTTGTTCTTGTTTTAATGACATCAGCACATCCTATGTGATTTGCATTCCATATATTGGTAGATAAATGCTTACCTGATGTATAATGTGCTGTTTAATGATCAAAGCTGCCCATATACTCTGATGACAACTGCTGGTGACATGTGACTCCTTCCATGGCTGTGTGCACCAGGCTGTGTAATTTATACTGGGCTGGCATTCCTTGGTTAATATATTAATGTTGCTCAGTAACCAGACCTGGCCCCTTCCTGCTCTCCTCACACAGGCTCACTATTGATAATAACTACTTGCAGCATCTTGCTGGACACATAAATTGTATGCAGACAGGGTAGATGAAAAAAGAACAATGCATTAACCGGTATGGTGTTTGTTTTATTTTAATTTGAAAAGGCTGGAAACTGAGAAGGAGAAGGAAATCCAATTTGGTACATTTTGCTTTTAGGGCTTGTTTAGAGCTGCGGTTGGGGGGGACGAGTAAAAACATGCGGTTGAGCTGCATTTTTACCACCCACCTTAGGAAGCCAAGACAGTGAAAAGAAGGGAGAAGGTTCACATGCCGCAGCTAGGAATGCAAGGAATGCAAAGCATAGCTAAATCTCCCCCTGTTTATTGGGAAGTACCCCTACTGAACATGACCCGTCCAAGTGAAACAGTCTCACAACTGTATGCAATGCAAATGTTTGCGCTGCAGTGGTATGGCTTTTACAGGGTTAAAACAGGTGGCGAGCAGGCAACATATCATCTCCTCACTGCCTGTCAAACATGTCTGATAAGTGATCTGATCACAGAATGCTTTTCAGAAATGAGACAGTCTTGCCACATATATAAACGTAGCCTTAGCAAAATCTGCTTTGTTTTAAAGATGGCGCATACCCAGGATTTGGAAATTGAAAAATCTGTAAAAAAAATCTTTATTAAAGCAGAACAGGGTCAAATAGACCCCTAATGACTCATTAAACAGAACCTGCCTCTATAAAGAGAACTTGTCTAAGCAAAATGTTATCACATAGGGCACTTTAAGCTGAACTAAAGAAATCTATAAAGCTGGCCATAGGCAGATCAAAATTTGGCTGGCAGGGACCAGATGAATTTCGAACAGTGTATGGCCTTTTGGCAGAAGTCGATCATTTGGAAGAATGTTAGAAAACTTTTCCAGCTGCTACAGCTGCTGATCAGTGTATTCTGAAAGCAGTGGGTAGAGCTGTCAGAATACAATGTCCTGGCAGGGGAATTCAACCATCACTGCCTAAAAGTATAACCAGCTTTACACAAATGAACTACTTGCCACCCGTAGGACACCCTCGGGTTTTAGTAGTTATACCAGGATGAGGCCTGCACCTACAGGCATCATCCCAGTATGGATGTTTTCAGCCGGCGATTACCTGTAAGGCACAAGAGACATGATCTGAATGGCTAATTAGCCAGAGGTGGCTCTTTAATTAGGCAAGTTTGTCTCCATTCCACAGGCAGACACCATTTTAAAGCATGACATGTTAGGTATCTAATCATCTTTCACATTATACAAAAAAATCAGGCTAACTTTAGTGTTTTTTTTTTTTTTTTTAATTAATGAAAGTGCTTTTTCTCCAAAAAAAATGGTGTTTAAAAAAACGCTGTGCAAATACCATGTGACATAAAAAAAAAAACATCCACTATTTTATTCGATAGGACCTCTGCTGAAAAATAAAAATATGTTTGGGGGTTCTAAGTAATTTTCTAGCAAAAAAAGTTGATTTTTACATGTAGGAGTGAAGTGTCAGATTAGGCCTGGATACGAAGTGGTCAAACTTAAAATTACATTTATTTTCTGTTTATTTAACACATATCTGCAGTAATTAATGTTTTTACGCTACCTGGAGCCCAGCTTTAAATCTGCACTTTTCCACTACCTGTCTGCTAATTTCTTTATGGAACTTCGGGAGATTCAGAGGATAGTTGCGGAATTTTCTTTATCTTAAGCCAACAAAGTTTAACATGCAGGAATTTGACAGAAACACAGAGCTCTTTGTATTAAATGAAGAGGACAAATGTCATTGTCCCACAACCACAAATGACCACATGTTGAAAAGTAGCGGTACTGCATTTTGACTGCTAGCCAAATGCCATAACAACAGTTATAAGTACACAAACTTCAACCGTGATAGAAAATCCTGCTCTGCTAGCAAATGGAAATTCCAGCAACTAAAAACTTTATAATATTTGATTATTAAAATATTTGGTTATCAGTGTGAATGTGTTTATCTTCTTTAATGTGAGATTAAAGATGTTTATTTAAATGAGATGCTTAAAGTGGGACTTATACACTTATGCTATTCTTTTGAAATATCATCAGGTGTACCCAGACAACATGGACACAAGACTTATACCGCGTACACACAAGCGGACTTTCCGGCAGACTTGGTCCGGCGGACCGGACTCCGTCGGACGATTCGATCGTGTGTGGGCTCCAGCGGACTTTTTTTTCCCAAAAGTCCAATGGACCTAGAAATAAAACATGTTTCAAATCTTTCCGACGGACTCAAGCCCGGTCGAAACATTCGCTCGTCTGTATGCTAGTCCGATGGATGAAAACCGACGCTATTGCGGCTATTGGCTACTGGCTTTCAAATTCCGTATTTCAATCCGGTCGTACGTCATCACGTACGAATCCGTCGGACTTTGGTGTGATCATGTGTAGGCAAGTCTGTTCGTTAGGAAAGTCCGTCGGAAGTCCGCCAAATGTCCGTTGGATAGACCGTCGGACCAGTCCGATCGAAAAGTCTGCTTGTGTGTATGCATAACAATACTGAAGGACTAAATGTCCAAATAACACCAGACTGAAATAAAACTCAAGTCATTTGACTTCCTTCATCCAAGCAGTACAATTGCATGATGTTACAAATGAAGGTCATACATCTTATTGAATTCAACTAAATAAAACTTTAAAATTATTGCAAAACAATCATCTACTGTATTATTTGTGATATAAATATTTCATGGTCAGTGTTGCTTTGACTGGTGCTCAATAAGATCAATTTGGAGAAAGGATTAAATTGACTGGTGATGCATTGAAATGTCTCAAAATACACATAAAATATGAAAAATCATGTGCTGCTAACAGGTAAAAAGAATGGGCAGCACATCAGCCTTCATTCCCCTCTGCTACCAGTGGCGGCCGGCCCATAAGGGGCGCAGGGGTGCCGCCCCTCCTAGTTTGCATGCGAGGCACCAGACTAATGCCTTTCTATAAAGGTCTGTCTTTTTTTTTTTTTTTTAAATAAAAAGCCCCACCATAATCCTCAGCACTAAGGATGGGCTCGGGCATTTTTCGCCCAGCTCACGTACAGAGCCCGCCAGGAGGTTGGCACGGCGCTGTGCTAATCACAGGCAGTGAGACATTTTCCCGATGTGCGGCTGCAGAGATCGGGAAATGACTCACTGCCTGTGATTAGCGCAGCACAGTGCCGACTTCCTGGCGGGCTCTGCACGTGAAGTGTGCGAACACGCCCGAGCCCTTCCTTACTCAGCACCAGGCCCATGATGTTCTTAATCCGGCCCTGGGGAGAGGACACCCCAGGATGATTAGTGCAAGCACATGATTAGAGCCTGAGACTTTAATTGGCTTGAAAAAGGTTATGCTCGGTGTGCACTTCACTATTGGTTTCCAGCTTCTCCTCATGGCCAATCAGGACAGGAGGTGAATCTAAAGAAGACCGGGTTAGGTAGGAGGTGAAGTCGAGGAAGCTGCGGTGCCTTGACTGATGGAGGGGTGAGTGCGGACCTGGGGGGTTTGTTTGCCGCCCCCCAAAAAATATTTAGCACCAGCTGCCACTGGCTATAGTTGAACACTATCTATTGAACAAGCAAATCTTTGCCACGTTATTGTGCTGTTCTACCCTGTCCCCTGCACTGCCTAGAAATATCACAGCTTTGTCAGAATGGCTGCCATTCAGATGTAGCAGAAGTGAATGAGAGCTGCTGCAGTGTTGAGGTCCCTGAATATAATTCCATGTGCTGCCCTCACCCCTGTCTTTACATTGGTCCTCTCTCTGCTGCTCCTGTACTAATCACCAACATAGACCTCTATGGGATACTCTTACTCCTGTCTTTACATTGGTCCTCTCTCAGTTGAATGCAATACTCAAGATAGTATACAAAACAATTCTGTGCTGCCTCAGACAAAGGAAAGCAGCTAACACAGCAAATAGTGTATGCAAAGAGATGTAAAACAAAAAAGTGTAGCGCTAAACAAGTGAGTCACATGTATAAACATGTGAAATAGGTGGGGATATACCCAATAGGTAAACACCAACAAATGAAGAAAAAACAAAGTGGATAAATATGAATAAAATAAAAAGTCCCAAACATGGATAGAGTATAAAGTCCCAAAAAGACTTGTAAGATGTGGAAATCTTGATATATTCAAACATGAAGTGAAAAAACACCACCACCGGTGAAATGGAGGCTTACCAGAGCGTTTGAACCCAAAAGAACCTATGTTCAATGGATCAAACAGGCTTGTGTGATTATAACAACCACTGGCAATACGAGATCTTCTAGAGCAGTGGTTCTCAACCTGGGGGTCGGGACCCCCTCGAGGGTCGAATGACAATTTGCCAGGGGTCACCGAATTCTGGGCTGTTCCTGAAGCCTGTACCGCTCTCCCAGCCTTTTCCCGGCCGCCCAGCTGGGCTGTTCCTGGAGTCTGCGGGGCAAAGAAAGAGATAAAAGGGAAAGAAAGGAGTGGTACATCCTAAAATGTACCATAAGGGGTTTTAATACTGTACGAGTGGAAGGGACTTGGAGCGCTAAATATCTGTGGGTTGGGGGCGAAAAATTACTTGTCTTGCCTTGGGTGCTGACAACCCGCGCTACGAAAATAATTTTACTTTTGGGGGTCCCCACAACTTGGGAAATTTTATTAAGGGGTATTGGCAACAGGAAGGTTGAGAACCAGTGTTCTAGAGGCTGTACCCAAAAAACTCGACCAACAACAGAGTGGTAGATCTCATGAGCACGTCCTGTGTTGCATGGATATCAAACCAACATGGAGGCAGCAAGCCATGTGCTCACAGCAAGCCTGTTTGACCCATTGAACGTAAGTTCTTTTGGGTTCAAATGCTCTGGTAATCCTCCATTTCACCGGTGGTGGTGTTTTTTCACTTCATGTTTGCATCTATCAAGATTTCCACATCTTACAAGTCTTTTTGGGACTTTATACTCTATCCATGTTTGGGACTTTTTATTTTATTCATATTTATCCACTTTGTTTTTTATTCATTTGTTGGTGTTTACCTATTGGGTATATCCCCACCTATTTCATATGTTTATACATGCGACTCACTTGTTTAGCGCCACACTTTTTTGTTTTACATCTCTTTGCTGAATGCAATACTCCCCTGTGCTGGTCAGCTAGTTAGGGGTACATGCAAAAAGCTGGGAGAAGAGTCTGGTCACATGACTTATCAAAGTCACCTGACTTGCTCTACTCTATTCACAGAAGACTCCACTGTGTTAAGCAGAGAAAACTCTGTAAAGGCCCACAAGCTCAATACCGCACCCTTTATTTTATGAATTAGCTGCAGGCCGCAATATTGAGAAATAATGCGGAATATAAGGATGTGCTGATAGAGAAATCTGCTCTCTTTTATAAATCAGCCCTTAGGCTTATAGACTGCCCTTACCTGTGTTTACATTGGTTTACTCTCAGCCTGCTGGGTGATGTCCATTAAAAGCTAATATAAGGGCAGCCTTTCGTAGTCTATGTAGCTCACTACTGCACTGAGCCTACAGAGAACAGAAGCAAACACATATCTGCCGGCTGGTGGTACAGAAGCCCTGTTCTAAGCTTAAATCGGAACTTCATTCTCTCACTCACCATTGACTGACCATGCTGCCAGTGGCGACTGGTGCTGGAGGATTTTGGGAGGGGGGGGGTGTGTGCAGGCAGGTCCCTGCAGGTCCGCACTCACCTTACCGCGGAGCTCCCCTGGAGATACGGGGCCCCAAAATCGGTTCAGAAAATGTCATTCTCTGCTGCAGAAAAGTGCTTGACATTTTCTGAACCGACTTTGTGGCCAGGTATCTCAGAGCCACTAGGTGTTAGAAACCCCAAATTGGGTGTGCAAACCCAGAGGAACTGGTACCATAACATATCCAAAGCTGGGGTTCCTAGGACCAAGTGGCCCTGAGATACGGGGCCCCAAACCCAGTTCGGAAAATGTCATTCTCTGCTGCAGAAAAGTGCTTGACATTATCTGAACCGATATTTGGGGCCCTGTATCTCGGGGAAACTTGGTGCTAGAAACCCCAGCTTTGGATATATTTTATGGTGCTATTTCCACTGAGTTTGCACACCAAATTTGGGGTTCCTAGTACTAAGTGGTCCCGAGATACGGGGCCTCAAATTCGGTCAACTGTGTCCATCTGCAGCAATGTAATTTCGGGACCATTTGGGTTCAGAGACCCCAAATTTTGGCTGCAGCTAGGGGGCATCTAGGAACCCTTAACTACCGAGTTTGAAGTTCGGGGGACCTATGGCTGCAAATGGGCACAGTGAGGCTGCAAATGGGCATTGTTGACCCTCTTTTCCACTTACAGTAGCTGTGCATTTCTCACCCTCGTCTTATACTCTGGTCACTAAGTTTTTCCCATTTTTTTGTGGTAAATTAGGGCCTCGACTTATACTCGGAACAATTTATACTCGAGTATATACGGTAAATCATCTGCTCTTACTCAGGATGTCTGCGGCTAGATATGCTAGGGGGTGCTTTTTAAAAAAAATTCTCAGCAAAATATAGCATTAAGACATGGATGGATGGGTGAGTTTGCTTTGACTATCGCTGGCGGTGTCCCCATTAGGGAGATACACCCTTTCTATTTGTCCTGTTTACTATTATCATCAAAAATGAAAGTGGAAGATAATCCCAAATGTTGGGAGAGATCTTTCCCTCTGCACAGAGCCCTGTGCTGATTGTCAACACAGGGCTCTGGGCAGTGATTGGACACAGCCGATCAGTAGGTCCCAGCCATGAATCATTGGTCGGGACTTGCTGACAAACTCGCGCTGTGTACAATCGCGGTGGGTGTCAGCTGGGGGGGGGGGGTGCCTGTACGGGCCGCCCATCCGCAGTACATTGCGGGCGGGTGGTCCGCAAGTGGTTAACTGAGCACAAACCTGTACATCCATTCTATGGCTGGCTGTATGCATCACCTATTGCTCCTCAGGTGGGAAAAAACATCAGGATATTGTGCTAGAGCATATTTTTAAGCCTCCAAACATCTTCATGTATTCAGTAACATTCTCCAGATAGTTTTCCTGGTTTGGCTTGTGAATAGACATTCATATGAGTGAGCCTTCTGTGTGACCTACTTACCTAGCTCTCCCCTGGGAATGCTAGACATATGGTACCTGGTGAACCTTGATCACGGTATAACATTACAGGCTCCATCACTCAGCAGCTCCAGGAGTCATTTCACTATATTCACCATTTTAATATATAATCTTTTTCTTATAAAAAGTTAAATTGCCAAACTATAATGAAAAAGATCCGAGGTCCATATAGCTACTACACCCTAACCCCAGTCCACCATTGTATCTCATACAGGGGCGGATCCAGAGTCTAGTCTCGGGAGGGCCACTGCCAGAAAATATATTTTTTTGGGGTACATTTATCGGGGAAATGGCTGGTGTTGGCGCTTCAATCATCACGGCACCATGGTTGTTATGGTGTCAGGATGATTGAAGCGCATTATTACTATAATTACATTGTTATAAAAAATTAAATAGTTTAACGCACCATAATGCAGAATCAGTGGGAGCCCCGAGTGTGTCACTTGCCACGTCACCTGTCACTAGATGCAGATTGTCACTTGCCACGTCGCCTGTCACCAGATGCAGATTGTCACTTGCCACGTTGCCTGCCACGTTGCAGATTGTCATTTGCCATGTTACTTGCCACGTCGCCTGCCACTGTGCGGATTGTCACTTGCCATGTCACTTGCCACGTCGCCTGCCACGTTGCGGATTGTCACTTGCCACGTCGCCTGTCACCAGATGCAGATTGTCACTTGCCACGTCGCCTGCCACGTTGCGGATTGTCATTTGCCATGTCACTTACCACGTTGCTGATTGTCACTTGCCATGTCACTTGCCACGTCGCCTGCCACATTGCGGATTGTCACTTGCCACGTCGCCTGTCACCAGATGCAGATTGTCACTTGCCACGTCGCCTGCCACATTGCGGATTGTCACTTGCCACGTCGCCTGTCACCAGATGCAGATTGTCACTTGCCACGTCGCCTGTCCCCAGATGCAGATTGTCACTTGCCACGTTGCGGATTGTCACTTGCCATGTCACTTGCCACGTCGCCTGCCACATGTTGCGGATTGTCACTTGCCACGTCGCCTGTCACTTGCCACATGCTAAGGTGGTCTCTTGTGTCCCAGAGACAGGCAGCAGAGAGATGATGTAATCTCTCTGCTGCCGCAGCTGCCTGCATGGTGAGGGGGGAAGTTGAACTGCAGGGATGCAGGGCGGGCGCCGGGCGGTGAGAGATGATGCTCAGTGCTCCCCCGCCCGCTGGCTCCCCGATTGGCCAGCATGCAGCAGCCCGCCCACAAACACATTGAGCGGCAGCTCCCTCTCGCCTATGGAGCCGTCCGGCGGCTCCCTCACTTACTCCCTCAGTCACCGAGCCGCCCAGCGGCTCCCTCAGTCACCGAGCCGCCAAGCGGCTCCCTCAGTCACCGAGCCGCCCAGCGGCTCCCTCAGTCACCGAGCCGCCCAGCGGCTCCCTCAGTCACCGAGCCGCCCAGCGGCTCCCTCAGTCACCGAGCCGCCCAGCGGCTCCCTCAGTCACCGAGCCGCCCAGCGGCTCTCTCAGTCACCGAGCCGCCCAGCGGCTCTCTCAGTCACCGAGCCGCCCAGCGGCTCCCTCAGTCACGGAGCCGCCCGGCGGCTCTCTCACACACCCTGCTCTCACAGTCACCTGCATTTCTCGGAGGGGGCAATTGCCCCGTTGCCCCCCCCCCTGGATCCGCCCCTGATCTCATATCTGTATAAATATCTATATATACTGTCATTATATTTTCACTTTAAAGTGTAAGTTTACCTTTTTCACAAAAAATTAAGTGAACTGAAGCAGACTTTAGTCTTAAAGTGATATTAACGTTTCATTTTTTTTATTAGTTACAAATAACAAACATGTTATACTTACCTGATCTATGCAGTGGTTTTGCTCAGAGCAGCCCAGATCCTCCTCTTCTCGGGTCCCTCTTCAGTGCTTCTGGCCTCTCCCTCCTGTTGAGTACCCCCACAGCAAGTAGCCCCAAGCACACAGTGCCCCTTTACACCACACAGTGCCTCTTTACACCCCCTTTGCACCACGCAGTGCCCTATTACACCATGCAGCGCCCCTTTACACCCCATAGTGCCCTTTTACACACCCAGTTAAACCACGCAGTGCCCCTTTACACAACACAGTGCCCCTTTTAATGCAAGCTTCTCCTGCATAGTCCTATGGTACCTTTGGCACCTTTGGCAGGGCAGAGGCACTAATCATCCTGGTGTGTCCTCTCCCCAGGGCCGGATTAAGAACATCATGGGCCTGGTGCTGAGGATTATGGTGGGGCTTTTTATTAAAAAAAAAAAAATTAAAAATGTAAACAATTTTTTGTTATAACAAATTAAATTAAATAGAGAGAGGGGGGATGAGAGAGAGAGGGGATGAGAGAGGGGTGAGGGGTAAGGGAGGGACGATGAGATATAGAGGGGGTTTAGAGAGAGAGGATGTGAATGAGCATGCGTGGAAGTGACAGCAACACAGCCCGGCCAAGGCAAGTGACCGAAGGCACAGAACTCGGAAGGAAGACAGGGTGAAGATGGAACAAAAGTGTGCCCATTCTAGAGCTGGTAACATTGAGGATATTCAATATCATTTTAAATAACTGTTTTTGTGCGTAAGAGGCATAGGGGAGGAGTATGGATGGTATAAAAGTGGGAAGTATCTGCAGGTGAGGGAGAGGAATTTGGAGGGTATAACAGTGGGCACTATGTACAGGAGAGGAGTGTGGAGGGTATGCCAGTGGGTACTATGTACAGAAGAGGGGTGTGGAGGGTATGATGGGGCAGTATGTACAGGAGAGGAGTGTGGAGAGTATGATAGGGGCAGTATGTACAGGAGAGGAGTGTGGAAGGTATTATGAGGGTGGTATGTGCAGGAGAGGAGTTTGGAGAGAAAGATAGTTGGCAGTATGTACAGGAGAGGAGTGTGGAGGGTATGAACGTGGGCAGTATGTACAGGAGAGGAGTGTGGAGAGTATGACAGTGGGCACTATGTATAGGAGAGAAGTGTGGAGGGTATGAAAGTGGGCACTATGTATAGGAGAGGAGTGTGGAGGGTATGACAGTGGGCACTATGTACCGGTGAGGAGGATGTAGGA
The DNA here is from genome assembly GCA_037952925.1 of Lithobates clamitans. Taxonomy (NCBI): domain Eukaryota; kingdom Metazoa; phylum Chordata; class Amphibia; order Anura; family Ranidae; genus Lithobates; species Lithobates clamitans. The sequence goes on from JBBGZY010000876.1 coordinate 1,462,618, forward strand.
ATCTGGAAAGGAAAAATGTAAAAGGTTTGTGGAAGGATGTTTAGGGACTGCATAGTGGTTAAGCAGGCCATACGTGAATTGAAATTAAGCCAATTAAGCAGAGACCAGCTATAGTCGATCTATGTATGGGCTAGCTGGTTGTACACAAGTCAATCTATTAATCGACTTGAGTACAACCAGCCTGTCAGGTTTTTCCCAAAACAGTCAGTGCTGCCAACTATAGTTAGCAACACTGATCATTGTATTGTGTGGGTAGGGAAGGTTCCCCACTAGCAGAACACAATAACACTGCGGGAGTGATTCCCCCACCCATAGGTCAGCAGGTGAGAAGGTGTGTGGGGACAGGCTGGGGAGAGAGGTCTGTCAGCAGGGGGGTGTGAGGTGGTCATGGAGGGATATCAATCAGCGGGTGGGGGGAGTAACTGGAAGTGATATCTTTTGGAGTAGGGTCTGTCACCTTCAGGTTGGGAAATGGTCACCTGTGATATGAGTTGAAGGGAGGTGTCTAACATGGGAAGTGGCTGGGGAGTGACCTGGTTGGTGGTGAGTGTGAAATGGATGATGCATTTCAAGTTTCTTTCACATTTGCAGTAATGCTTACTGCCCTCTGAAAAGTGATCTGTGGTGTATTGCTTTTCAACGAGTGGTATAGCAGCAGATGATAGGCGCTCATGAGGTGCTACTGCCGCCTCCTTGTTTTTTTTACATTGCTGAATGGCAGTTTTACATTGTTGGACTATGCTGCTACTGCGAGCGAGTTTGACAGGCGGTGCTGCCTGTCAAACTCTGCAGGCTTCAAGCTATCCATTGAGCTCAGTGCCTCTGGCAAGAAGTGAGAAGAGGCACTGTGAGCTCATCATCTCAGTCTGCTGCAAAGAGAGTGTGCCAGCTTGTATTTAAACTGGCCGCTCTGTATGTAGCTTCCGACAGGCTGCGCAAGGAGCCCTGTATCTCCAGGACCATAGGTGATAGGAGCCCCAGTAGTGGGGTAGAGCTTCCGCTACCTACCCCCTAAATTTGGGCTCTATGTGACCCCTGGTCGCCGAGCCACGACCCTCTAAGTCAATCGTTTTGTTTTTTGTGATTTTTTTTTTAAATGAGCCTATCTTAAGGTAAGGGGCCTGGAGCTGCAGCTCCAATAGCCCCTATGTTAATCCGTCCCTGCCTTTCCCAGGCCTCCAGCCCGGCCACCGATGTCATCCTTACAGCAGGAGGGAGAAGCTGCAGATCAGGACTGAGGGGCAGTAGCTGCCAAAGTTTTTATGTAAACAAGCAGGTGATTACCTGGCTTGTTAATATGAACAGACTCCTGCTCTGTCCCAATCTGCAGCATACTGCCACACTGCTGATCAGGACAGAGAGTGAGAGTCTTTTCATATTAACAACATATTAATCACCATTCCAATCTTCAGCTCCTCCCACCCGCTGTGAGGGTGACATTGGTGGCAGGAAGGGAAGCCCCGGGAGAGGACACCCAACCATTGCGGTGGCATGGCCGTGGTCTGGACAGGACTGTCACTTGGTCCAGTTCCGGACCACAGTCTGCCATTTAGTGACCGCTGGTATAGAATTTAGAATGGGGGTGGGAGCAGGTTTAAACTTAGTTAGATTTTCACTGAACTTTCACTTTAAAGCCCATGGTTTAATGTTAGTATGTTACATTTTCTACATATGACAAAAAAAGAACAACATGTGTGTAATAAATTTGTGAGAGAACCCAAAAATACATTCCTGAGCAAATAACCCACGAAAACAGCGTATGTGTGTGTTGTGATCAGACCCCTAGGCAGTGTATAGTACAGATCCAATATATTTGGTACAGCAAGTCCCCTACTTACGAACGAGTTCCGTTCCGGGAGTTCGTTCGTAAGCCCAAACAAAGATCAGTGCATACAGACAAAGGCTGCCAGCACTGATCAGTGTGTTCTGGCGGGAGGAGCCCCCCTGTCAGAATGCAATAGCACAGCTAGGGAGATCACTGCACCAACATTGCTTGTGTTACTACGTCGATCTGTCAGTTTTTTTTTTCATTCAGCCCACTGGGTTGAACGAAAAAAAAAACTGTGCAAACACATGTTCGCTTCTTTGAAAGTTTGCAACTCTAATGGCGCGTACACACGATCGGACTTTCCGCCAACAAAACCGTGGATTTTTGTTCGAAGGTTGTTGGCTCAAACTTGTCCTTCAAACACACAGTCACACAAATGTTGGCCAACAATTACGAATGTGGGAACACAGTGACGTACAAGATGTAAAATAAAAAATGTAGAAAAAGGAAGTTCAATAGCGGCTTCTTCTGCTTGATTCCGAGCATGCGTGAACTTTTGTGCAACGGACTTGTGTACACGCGATCAGACTTTCCGACAACAAAGTTTTGTTGGCAGAAAATTTGAGAACCTGCTTGCAAATATTTGTTGGCGGAAAGTCCAACAGCAAATGTTGGATGGAGCATACACACGGTCGGACTTGCCGACACCAAGCTCACATCCAACATTTCCCGTCTGAAAATAAGTTTGTATATAGGGGACTTACTGTATACCATATGCCTGCAAAGAGACATACGTGTGTGCTTACATCAATGCATAGCACACACTACATCCCCCATACATGTACAGATAGGTCTGCAGAATCTTCTGTTCACTTCTCCAACAATATGAAGAGCTGAGATGTGTGTGTGGTGTCATCCCCTCCCCACTGTTATATAATACTACTACTACTAATAATAACAATAATACTGTATTAGCAATAATATTATCAATAATAATAAAGGTCTCTCTTACCTCCTGATCATGAACACTGGAGTAGCTGTCTCCTTGTCACTCTAAGGCTTCCCTCCTCCTCATCAATGTGTAACTGATCCTCTTCGTGGAAGCCAAGCTGTAACCAGAGTAACAAGACACGCCCTCCTGTGCAACAACCTCTGCCTTCACCCAGCGTACAGTGAAGCTCTCCTCCAACGTGTGTACACGGCTGCCAACCGCTGCTCTCTTCATACACACCCCATGCTGGGGACACCCTAGGATTACCACATCATCCCTTTTAACCCCGGACACATATGAATTACACAGGTTCTGAGGCTGATTTAATGCAGATAAAGCACCAAGTGAGTGCAATTACCACCTTAATCAGCCACAGAACCTGTGTAATTAACATGTGTCCTGGATTAAAGGGATGATGCAGCAACCCTAGGACACCCATGGGACTTGTCACCCCCCTCCTTTTCTTCCTGTATGGTTTTCCACACTTCAGTGTCAAGGTTTTCTTTACTATCATGATTGATCAGATGGTTATGGTTTGGTGGAATCAGAGTCGTTGTTTGTAAGGTTGTATAGTTGGTGGAATCAGGGTGGTTGTTTGTGGGGTTGTACAGGGGGTGGAATCAGGGTGGTTGTTTGTGGGGTTGTACAGGGGGTAGAATCAGGTGGGGTGGAATCAGGTGGTTGTTTGTGGGGTTGTACATGGGGTAGAATCAGGTGGTTGTTTGTGGGGTTGTACATGGGGTAGAATCAGGTGGAGTGGAATCAGGGTGGTTGTTTGTGGGGTTGTACAAGAGGTAGAATCAGGTGGAGTGGAATCAGGGTGGTTGTTTGTGGGGTTGTACAGGAGGTGGAATCAGGTGGGGTGGAATCAGGGTGGTTGTTTGTGGGGTTGTACAAGGGGTGGAATCAGGGTGGTTGTTTGTGGGGTTGTACAGGAGGTAGAATCAGGGTGGTTGTTTGTGGGGTTGTACAGGAGGTAGAATCAGGTGGGGTGGAATCAGGGTGGTTGTTTGTGGGGTTGTACAGGAGGTAGAATCAGGTGGGGTGGAATCAGGGTGGTTGTTTGTGGGGTTGTACATGAGGTAGAATCAGGTGGGGTGGAATCAGGTGGTTGTTTGTGGGGTTGTACAGGGGTGGAATCAGGTGGAGTGGAATCAGGGTGGTTGTTTGTGGGGTTGTACATGAGGTAGAATCAGGTGGGTTGGATTCAGGGTGGTTGTTTGCGGGGTTGTACAGGAGATAAAATCAGTTGGGGTGGAATCAGGGTGGTTGATTGTAGGGTTGTACAGGGGGTGGAATCAGGGTGGTTATTTGTGGGGTTTTACAGGGGGAGGGAATCAGGGTGGTTGTTTGTGGGGTTGTACAGGAGGTAGAATCAGGTGGGGTGGAATCAGGGTGGTTGTTTGTGGGGTTGTACAGGGGGCGGAATCAGGTGGGGTGGAATCAGGGTGGTTGTTTGCAGGGTTGTACAGGGGGTGGAATCAGGGTGGTTGTTTGTGGGGTTGTACAGGAGGTAGAATCAGGTGGGGTGGAATCAGGGTGCCTGTTTGTGGGGTTGTACATGAGGTAGAATCAGGTGGGTGGAATCAGGGTGGTTGTTTGAGGGGCTGTACAGGGGGTGGTATCAGGGTGGTTGTCTGTGGGGTTGTACAGGGGGTGGAATCAGGGTGGTTGTTTGTGGGGTTGTACAGGAGGTAGAATCAGGTGGGGTGAAATCAGGGTGGTTGTTTGTGGGGTTGTACAGGGAGTGAAATCAGGGTCTTTGTTTGTGGGGTTGTACAGGGGGTGGAATCATGTTGGCTGTTTGTAGGATTGTACAGGAGGTGGAATCAGGTGTGATGGAATCAGGGTGGTTGTTTCTGGGGTTGTACAGGGGTGGAATCAGGATGGTTGTTTGTTGGGTTGTACATGAGGTAGAATCAGGTGGGTTGGATTCAGGGTGGTTGTTTGTGGGGTTGTACAGGAGGTAGAATCAGGGTGGTTGTTTGCGGGGTTGTACAGGAGATAGAATCAGTTGGGGTGGAATCAGGGTGGTTGATTGTAGGGTTGTACAGGGGGTGGAATCAGGGTGGTTATTTGTGGGGTTTTACAGGGGGAGGGAATCAGAGTGGTTGTTTGTGGGGTTGTACATGGGGTAGAATCAGGAGGAGTGGAATCAGGGTGGTTGTTTGTGGGGTTGTACAGGGGGTAGAATCAGGTTGGGTGGAATCAGGGTCATTGTTTGTAGGGTTGTACAGGAGGTGGAATCAGGTGGGGTGGAATCAGGGTGGTTGTTTGTGGGGTTGTACAAGGGGTGGAATCAGGGTGGTTGTTTGTGGGGTTGTACAGGAGGTAGAATCAGGGTGGTTGTTTGTGGGGTTGTACATGAGGTATAATCAGGTGGGGTGGAATCAGGTGGTTGTTTGTAGGGTTGTACAGGAGATAGAATCAGTTGGGGTGCAATCAGGGTGGTTGTTTGTGGGGTTGTACATGAGATAGAATCAGTTGGGGTGGAATCAGGGTGGTTGATTGTAGGGTTGTACAGGGGGTGGAATCAGGGTGGTTATTTGTGGGGTTTTACAGTGGGAGGGAATCAGGGTGGTTGTTTGTAGGGTTGTACAGGAGGTAGAATCAGGTGGGGTGGAATCAGGGTGGTTGTTTGTGGGGTTTTACAGGGGGCGGAATCAGGTGGGGTGGAATCAGGGTGGTTGTTTGCAGGGTTGTACAGGGGGTGGAATCAGGGTGGTTGTTTGTGGGGTTGTACAGGAGGTAGAATCAGGTGGGGTGGAATCAGGGTGGCTGTTTGTGAGGTTGTACATGAGGTAGAATCAGGTGGGTGGAATCAGGGTGGTTGTTTGAGGGGCTGTACAGGGGTTGGTATCAGGGTGGTTGTCTGTGGGGTTGTACAGGGGGTGTAATCAGGGTGGTTGTTTGTGAGGTTGTACAGGAGGTAGAATCAGGTGGGGTGAAATCAAGGTGGTTGTTTGTGGGGTTGTACAGGGGGTGGAATCAGGGTGGTTGTTTGTTGGGTTGTACAGAAGGTAGAACAAGGTGGGGTGCAATCAGGGTGGTTGTTTGTAGGGTTGTACAGGGGGTGGAATGAGGTGGGGTGGAATCAGGGTTGTTGTTTGTGGGGTTGTACAAGAGGTGGAATCAGGGTGGTTGTTTGTGGGGTTGTGCAGGGGGTGGAATCAGGTTGGCTGTTCGTAGGATTGTACAGGAGGTGGAATCAGGTGTGATGGAATCAGGGTGGTTATTTCTGGGGTTGTACAGAGGGTGGAATCAGGTAGGGTGGAATCAGGGTGGTTGTTTGTGGGGTTGTACAGGGGGTGGAATCAGGGTGGTTGTTTGTGGGGTTGTACAGAAGGTAGAATAAGGTGGGGTGCAATCAGGGTGGTTGTTTGTAGAGTTGTACAGGGGGTGGAATCAGGTGGGGTGAAATCAGGGTGGTTGTTGTGGGGTTGTACAGGGGGTGGAATCAGGTGGGGTGGAATCAGGGTGGTTGTTGTGGGGTTGTACAGGGGGTGGAATCAGGTGGGGTGGAATCAGGGTGGTTGTACAATCCCATGCCGCCCCCTCCTAGGTTCAGGCTCCCTCCCTGATTTCTGGGTGTCATTCACTGTTTTCTTCCCAGAGGATCCTAGGTAGCTGCATGTGATTACACTGCCAGCAGCCCATACCTGCGTCTATAGACCTTGCAGAATGGCTGTTTTTACTTTAAGGATACCGACCTTCACAGACACATTTAAAACTCTAATGCCGCGTACACACGATCGCACATTCCGACAACAAAATCCATGTTTTTTTTCCAACGGATGTTGGCTCAAACTTGTCTTGCATACACACGGTCACACAAATCTTGTTGGAAATTCCGAACGTCAAGAATGCAGTGATGTACGACGAGCCGAGAAAAATTAAGTTCAATAGCCAGTGCGGCTCCTCTGCTTGATTCCGAGCATGCGTGGACCTTTGTGCGTCAGAATTGTGTACACGCGATCGGAAATTACGACAACGGATTTTGTTGTCGGAAAATTTGAGATCCAGATCTCAAATTTTGTTTGTCGGAAATTCCGACAGAAAATGTCCGATGGAGCCTACACACGGTCGGAATTTCCTACAACAAGCTCCCATCGAACATTTCCCGTGTGTATGCGGCATTAGGGTCCTTTCACACTTTCATGTCTGTTTTCACGGACTCCGCTTTGCTCAGCAGGGATCGATCTGCTGAGCCGACGGATGAGACAGTGCAGAGACAGACCTGTCAGAGCCCTGCTCTCCTCTATGGGAGATCAGATGAAAATGGATCCGCCTGTCCGTTTTCATCCGATCAGCCAGACAGATAGAAAATAGGGTTTCCATCTGTCTGGATTTAGTGGATCGGATCGGATGTCAGCGGACATGTCACCGCTGACATCCATCGCTCCATGTAGGTGAATGATCCAATCAGGTCCGCCTGAAAAACTGTGAAACAGCCCTAAGGCCTCGTGTACACTGCTGCTGATAAAAGGACGTTTAGGAGCAGTTGGGCGTTTTTTTAGCTGCCCCTGAACTCTCCTCTATGTTATCTTATCAGTACATATACACAGGGTCGTTTATACTGTATTTATTGGCGTATAACACTCACTTTTTCACCATGAAAATCGGGTGCAAATAGTGCATGCGTGTTATACGCCAATACTTCAGTTTTAGCTGCCTCGGAGGGGACAGGGAGGGGGGGCAGGACGAGCACCGTCAGATTACATAAAGTGAGAATCTCCTGTTTACTTGGCGGCCTCTGTAATAGGAAGTCCCATCTCCTGGGCCTCCATTGGACCACTGTTCTGTCTATCATAGGAGATTCTCACTGTATGTAATCTGTCGGCGCTCGTCCTGCCCCCCTCCCTGTCCCCTCTGGGCTGCAGATGGGCATTGATCAGGCTGCACTGATGGCAATGGTGAGGCTGCTGCATTGATGGCAATGGTGAGGCTGCATTGATGTGGACTGATGAGGCTGCATTGATGGCACTTGTGAGGCTGCAGATGGGCATTAATCAGGCTGCATTGATGGACATTGGTGAGGCTGCAGATGGGCACTGACCCTTATTTTGCTTCAAAGTTCCTTATTTAAAATTTAAGTTTTTTTCCTGAAACTTCCCTCTTAAAATGAATGTGCGTGTTATACACCTGTGCGTGTTATATGTCGATAAATACGGTAGTCCTTTCTAGGCAGTTGAGTTTAGAAGGATTTTTTGGAACGCAACAAAATGCGTTCAGGACGCATTTTCAGAGGCATTTGAAATGCCAAATGCCTGTAACAGCTTGTAAAAGCAGTAACTCACGTTTAGCCACGTTTCGTTTACAGGAGGTTTAAATTTTTGACTATTTGCAGAAAAAAAAAAATCTTCTAAACGCAAAACTGACGTTTTTAAATGTCGGTTACTATCTGTCTGTTAAATCATTTAGGAGAGGTTTTAATATGTCCCGTATACAATGTGAAGGCTTCATTCACACATAGGGATCGCGGACGGGGATCGTAACGATTCTGGCTGCAAATCCAGAATCACAGCAAAACGCAGGACGTGTTTGCAATGTCATTATTTTTCAATGACACTCTAAAATCGCACCACATTTAGGTTGCCATTTAGCTATAATGACATCGCAAACACATCCTGTGTTTTGACACGATTCTGGAATCACGGGCAGAATCACAGCGATTCAAATCGCCTATGTGTGAATGGAACCTCAAGCTCACCACATAGGTTACAATCTGATTGTACCATTCCCTTTAGATCAACAACTATGTAGTGCAAGGGCCTGCCTGATTGGATATAGAATGATTGGATGGATGAGGTTGGTCCTCATATTATATGTTTTTTGTAGATCTAAAGTTGGTTGTACACTCAGCTGGTAAGGTGTAGAGTGACCCTTTTGCTGGCCATACACGCATTTTCATTCATTAAATTTTCTAATCATTAGTGGGGATCAAATAAACGTTCATTTTTGACTGTGGTGATGAAAACATTTGAAAGAGCAACATGGAATTTTTTTTCGAATATACAGATTTTCGGGCTGTGTATGTGGTTATTGTTTGGGAGTTGCATTAATTCTAATTGAATGTTGAAAGAAAGTGACATTGTCAAACAACATTTACATCCAGTTATCGAATGTACAAGTAATTTTTGTACAAATGTTCTTACAAATATTCTCGTGCAAAAATCAGCTGTGTATGTCCAGCATTAGGATAACTATACAATCTGATTGGACAATTTCTATTATCTACAATAAAAGATGTACTGTAAGGGCCTGCCTGATTGGATACTTCCTAAATGGATTATTTAGTGTTGTCCTCATATTATATAATAGGGTGAAATGTGCAGCGCTTATGTGATCATATAAACCATAACAAATAATATTACTACAGAAAACTTGAATAATAAATGATGTGCTCAAAAATACTCCAAGCAGTCCTCTATTATGACATGTGATGTCTATAAAGAGTGTAACTTGGACGTATGATGTCCAAAAAAGAAAAAAGTCATTGACAAGCTTCAGTCTCGTGTGATGATAATCCTCAACCACATGTGGATATAATATAGTGACAGTCTTTAACTTCAAATATGTATGATGTTATAACAGTTAATAGTAGGTCCGCCACCAAAGACACCAGAAGCTGCTTACCAGAGGGATTGAACTCAAATAGGTGTACACCTAGTGAGTCAATCAAGCTTTGTGGTATAATATACCAAGGGGATCAGATGCTCTATCCAGATATGACCTCCAGATGGACCTCCGAACAAGTGTAAGGTATGGATGGACTCAGTAGATATAGGCAGTTAGCCCCATAATTAAAAGAAAGAGGAAGGCATATAGTGTAACTCCGCATGGAAATTTTAATACATAAAAAGCAAAGGAAATACACTCACGTGTTTAGCAGTAAAATCAAGCGCTTGTATAAAAGAAGACAGTGGTCTCAGCATATCCTTCCGACGCGTTTCGACTTCGAAGTCATCATCTGGGGTGTTTATAACTCATATTATATAGTTTTGGTAGATCTAAAGTTGGTTATACAGAGATTGCACAGTCAGATTGTAAGGTGTAGGGTGACCCTAAAGCTGGCTACATATTATACTATTTTCTTTAGATTTACCTTCAACTAGGTAGTGCAAGGGCCTGCCTGATTGCATACAGTTTGAAAGTGTTTAGGTTTGACCTCATATTATATGATTTTGGTAAATCCAAAGGAAAATTGGACAAGAAAATTGTATAATGTGTAGCCAGGTATAGGCTTACCATACACTATACCAGTGGTCTCCAAACTGAAGCCCCTGGGGCTGGATGCTTTGCTTGCTTTTATCTGGCCCTTGGGGCACTATTTCATTCTCTGACACTAACGAAGGGAAACAATTCCTACCAATGACACCAACAATGAGGCTCAGATCCTCTGAATGACACCAACAATGGGACCCAATGATACCAATGATGGGGCACAATTCTTCCCAATGATACCAATGACAGGCACAATTCCTCCCTGTGATACCAATGATGGGGCACAATTCCTAGCAATGACACCCACAATGGAGCACAGTTCCTCCCACTGACACTAACCATGGGGTCTAATGACCAGTAATAATAAAATATTTTATAAATAAAAGTAATTAATAAAACTATATATATATATATATATATATATATATATATATATATATATATATATATATATATATATATATATATATATATATATATATATATGGTCCTTAAGTGCACTGTGTTCGGACGCCGGACACAGTGCACTTATGGGAAGCACCACGTCTATGCAATCACAAGATTGCAGACGCAGTGCTTCATTTGCGGGCTTTTGTCCCGCCTAGCGGCACTTTCCGAAGAGCCGAGTAGCTTCTACCCAGCGCTCGTAGTATCTATTACAAAGCACAGTAAGTACCGCTGCGCTGGTCCGGACCTCCCGCGGAGAAGGGGGGGTGGGGGGGTTTGATGTGACACAGGCTATATTTGATGGGACATAGGCTGCATTTTATGGGACAGTGAGGCTGCAATTGATGTGACACAGCCTGAATTTGATGTGACACAGGCTGCAATTGATGGGACAATGAGGCTGCATTTGATGGGACAATGAGGCTGCATTTGATGGGACAATGAGGCTGCATTTGATGGGACACAGGCTGCATTTGATGGGACAGTGAGGCTGCATTTGATGGGGCACAGGCTGTATTTGATGGGACACAGCCTGCATTTGATGGGACAATGAGGCTGCATTTGATGGGACACAGGCTGCATTTGATGGGACAGTGAGGCTGCATTTGATGGGACAGTGAGGCTGCATTTGATGGGACAGTGAGGCTGCATTTGATGGGACAGTGAGGCTGCATTTGATGGGGCACAGGCTGCATTTGATGGGGCACAGGCTGCATTTGATGGGGCACAGGCTGCATTTGATGGGACAGTAAGGCTGCATTTGATGTGACACAGGCTGCATTTGATGGGACACAGTCTGCATGTAAGGAGGGACTCCGCTGGGGGCACCTGATGTAAGGACAGACTCCGCTGGGGGCACCTGATGTAAGGAGGGACTCCGCTGGGGGCACCTGATGTAAGGAGGGACTCCGCTGGGGGCACCTGATGTAAGGAGGGACTCCGCTGGGGGCACCTGATGTAGGGAAGGACTCCACTGGGGGCACCTTATGTAAGGAGGGACTCCGCTGGGGGCACCTGATGATGTAAGGAGGGACTCCGCTGGGGGGCACCTGATGTAAGGAGGGACTCTGCTGGGGACACCTGATGTAAGGAGGGACTCTGCTGGGGGCACCTGATGTAAGGAGGGACTCTGCTGGGGGCACCTGATGTAAGGAGGGACTCTGCTGGGGCACCTGATGTAAGGACGGACTCTGCTGGGGGCACCTGATGTACAGTAAGGACGGACTCCGCTGGGGACACCTGATGGCATCTGGTGGCAGGTGACACGCTCAGGGCTTCCACTGATTTTGCATTATGGTGAGTTGAATGATTTCATTTTATATTACAATGTAATAATAGAAATAATGTGCTTCAATCATCCTGACACCATAACAACCATGGTGTCGGGATGATTGAAGTGCTAACATCAGGTATTTGGAGTATCTTTATCTGATTGTTAAACTTTCTGGAATACACATATTTCTATTGTTGTGTAGGATCTGGGCCTGCTGTCCCTCCATCTCTCTCTCCCTCCCCCTCCATCCCTCGTTCATCTAAGACGCTAACCACACCACCTTAGAGACACGCCCACTATTTCACTGAAACCACGCCCATTTCACCAAGTGGGAGGGGCCAAAAAGGAAGGGCGGGGTCTGGCACCCCCATCCTAAAACTTCACCAGCCGCCACTGCTAATGACACAAATGATGGGGCATAATTTCTACCAATCACACCAACAATGGGGCTTACTGATATCAACGATGGGGCACAATTCCCACCAATGACGCCAATGATGGGGCACAGTTCCTCTCAATGACACCAAAGATGGGACATTGTTTACTTCAACTGATGCTGGGACATTTTCTGCTCCCGATGACCACAGTCCAGCCCCCCTAAAGTCTGAAGTAAACTGGCCCTTTGTTTAGACAGTTTGCAGACCCCTGCAATATACCATAAACGATGCAGTGCTAGGGCCTGCCTAGTTTGATAGAGGGGTAGAGAAGGAAGCGCCACCTGATTGTAGTATTAACAAATGATGTTTAATGACACCAGGTAAAAACACACTTACAGGATAAAAACATAAAAGGCTCATTTGTATTGGTATGTGGTCCTCTGTGTTCCCTCTGATCCTGTGGTGGTGACGCTGCAGGGATGCTGGGCTGCAGAAGGTGGATTACCAGCCGGGAGCTCCTTCTGTGGCCATTAGGAAGAGACCAGGGGCCGTCGTGGAGCGCACGTGGAGTGTGCGTGACATCACAGGTCGTCCGTCCGCTTCCGGGTTCGGTATCCAGGGGAGGGATTGTCCAGGGAGGAGGGTTTGCAGGGAGGCCCTCTACTCTTCTCTCATCCATCACAGAGCCAGCTCTCTGAGGACAGCAGCTGCCCAGCCTACTTTAACCATTACATTACCGGTTACCACTTAACCCTTGAACTTCCAGACTGTCCCCTATGGACTGAGTTGCTCAGCCCTTTATATCTCCTGTTATATATGGACTTGTGTGTTTGCGCTTACAGTTACCAATACTCTGCCTGCCTAGTTTGATGCTTACTGAATGGGTGGTTTAGGTTTGTCCTCATATTACATAGTTTTTGGTAAAGCTAAAAGAGATTGTACAATCAGATTGTATAGTGTATGGCCAGTCTAAGAGCACCTCTCACGTTGACTTTCCAGGGTCCAGCACTCCATACTTATCTACACAGGTAAAAGCTAAATCTTTATTGGAACTGATATCAAAACACAGCCAAAACACAATGCACTTCAGACATGTGACATGCTGTCCAAAACACATTTTATGCCATTTTTCAATAACAATTAACCACTTGTCTACCTGGGCAATTTTTAATTTTTCGCACACATGTTAAAATCAGCATTTTTTATTTGGTAGAAATTACTTTAAACCCCAAAACAGTGGTGTATTTTCTGAAAGCAGAAGTCCTGGCAAATAAAATGGTAGCTGTTGCACTTTTTTTTTTCCACATTAATCAAATACATATCTTCAGGACAAAATACAATACAATTGATTTTCGTGCCCACAATAATATCTATTTTTCTTGTAAAAATGCACACATTGTGCAAGTCTGATATTGTAACCATTAGGATCCCCCCCCCCCCTCCGAGAAATGTCATGAAGCCACCTCTGGGGTATATGCATGTAGATGGGAAGTGGTTGCAAAGAGGCGGCAGGAGATCAGTAGCACTGAGATGCAACAAAAGATGAAAAGGTTAGTAAAATGAAAAAAGGCAATTTGATGATGATGATGGTGACGCAAACTAAATGCCCTTTATTTAGAATTCAAATCTAGTTTTACATGTATGCTGCACAATGTAAAAAGTAAATGTGGTTCTAGCATGCAAGGCACTGTCCAAGTAACCTTCAAGTGGAGGGAGGGCAGGTTAAAGTAGTATAGGGGTGGGTTGCAGTAGTATAGGGCAGGTTGAGGTGGTATAGGGCAGGTTGGGGTGGTATAGGGCAGGTTGGGGTGGTACAGGGCAGGTTAGAGTAGTATAGTGGCAGGTTGAGGTAGTATAGGGCAGGTTAGAGTGGTATAGGGCAGGCTGGGGTGATATAGTGGCAGATTGAGGTGGTATAGGGCAGGGTGGGGTGGTACAGGGCAGGTTAGAATAGTATAGTGGCAGGTTGAGGTAGTTTAGGGCAGGTTAGAGTGGTATAGGGCAGGTTGGGGTGGTATAGGGCAGTTTGGGGTGGTATAGTGGCAGGTTGAGGTAGTATAGGGCAGGTTGAGGTAGTATAGGGCAGGTTGAAGTGGTATAGGGCAGGTTGGGGTGGTACAGGGCAGGTTAGAGTAGTATAGTGGCAGGTTGAGGTAGTATAGGGCAGGTTAGAGTGGTATAGGGCAGGCTGGGGTGATATAGTGGCAGATTGAGGTGGTATAGGGCAGGTTGGGGTGGTACAGGGCAGGTTAGAATAGTGTAGTGGCAGGTTGAGGTAGTATAGGGCAGGTTGAAGTGGTATAGGGCAGGTTGGGGTGGTACGGGGCAGGTTAGAGTAGTATAGTGGCAGGTTGAGGTAGTATAGGGCAGGTTAGGGTGGTATAGGGCAGTTTGGGGTGGTATAGTGGCAGGTTGAGGTGGTATAGGCCAGGGTGGGGTGGTACAGGGCAGGTTAGAATAGTATAGTGGCAGGTTAGAGTGGTATAGGGCAGGTTGGGTGGTATAGGGCAGTTTGGGGTGGTATAGGGCAGTTTGGGGTGGTATAGTGGCAGGTTGAGGTAGTATAGGGCAGGTTGAAGTTGTATAGGGCAGGTTGGGGTGGTACAGGGCAGGTTAGAGTAGTATAGTGGCAGATTGAGGTAGTATAGGGCAGGTTAGAGTGGTATAGGGCAGGTTGGGGTGGTATAGGGCAGTTTGGGGTGGTATAGTGGCAGGTTGAGGTAGTATAGGGCAGGTTGAAGTGGTATAGGGCAGGTTGGGGTGGTACAGGGCAGGTTAGAGTGGTATAGGGCAGACTGGGGTGATAAAGTGGCAGATTGAGGTGGTATAGGGCAGGGTGGGGTGGTACAGGGCAGGTTAGAATAGTATAGTGGCAGGTTGAGGTAGTTTAGGGCAGGTTGGAGTGGTATAGGGCAGTTTGGGGTGGTATAGTGGCAGGTTGAGGTAACATAGGGCAGGTTGAAGTGGTATAGGGCAGGTTGAAGTGGTATAGGGCAGGTTGGGGTGGTACAGGGCAGGTTAGAGTAGTATAGTGGCAGATTGAGGTAGTATAGGGCAGGTTAGAGTGGTATAAGGCAGGTTAGAGTGGTATAAGGCAGGTTGGGGTGGTATAGGGCAGTTTGGGGTGGTATAGGGCAGTTTGGGGTGGTATAATGGCAGGTTGAGGTAGTATAGGGCAGGTTGAAGTGGTATAGGGCAGGTTGGGGTGGTACAGGGCAGGTTAGAGTAGTATAGTGGCAGGTTGAGGTAGTATAGGGCAGGTTAGAGTGGTATAGGGCAGGCTGGGGTGATATAGTGGCAGATTGAGGTGGTATAGGGCAGGTTGGGGTGGTACAGGGCAGGTTAGAATAGTGTAGTGGCAGGTTGAGGTAGTATAGGGCAGGTTGAAGTGGTATAGGGCAGGTTGGGGTGGTACGGGGCAGGTTAGAGTAGTATAGTGGCAGGTTGAGGTAGTATAGGGCAGGTTAGGGTGGTATAGGGCAGTTTGGGGTGGTATAGTGGCAGGTTGAGGTGGTATAGGCCAGGGTGGGGTGGTACAGGGCAGGTTAGAATAGTATAGTGGCAGGTTAGAGTGGTATAGGGCAGGTTGGGTGGTATAGGGCAGTTTGGGGTGGTATAGGGCAGTTTGGGGTGGTATAGTGGCAGGTTGAGGTAGTATAGGGCAGGTTGAAGTTGTATAGGGCAGGTTGGGGTGGTACAGGGCAGGTTAGAGTAGTATAGTGGCAGATTGAGGTAGTATAGGGCAGGTTAGAGTGGTATAGGGCAGGTTGGGGTGGTATAGGGCAGTTTGGGGTGGTATAGTGGCAGGTTGAGGTAGTATAGGGCAGGTTGAAGTGGTATAGGGCAGGTTGGGGTGGTACAGGGCAGGTTAGAGTGGTATAGGGCAGACTGGGGTGATAAAGTGGCAGATTGAGGTGGTATAGGGCAGGGTGGGGTGGTACAGGGCAGGTTAGAATAGTATAGTGGCAGGTTGAGGTAGTTTAGGGCAGGTTGGAGTGGTATAGGGCAGTTTGGGGTGGTATAGTGGCAGGTTGAGGTAACATAGGGCAGGTTGAAGTGGTATAGGGCAGGTTGAAGTGGTATAGGGCAGGTTGGGGTGGTACAGGGCAGGTTAGAGTAGTATAGTGGCAGATTGAGGTAGTATAGGGCAGGTTAGAGTGGTATAAGGCAGGTTAGAGTGGTATAAGGCAGGTTGGGGTGGTATAGGGCAGTTTGGGGTGGTATAGGGCAGTTTGGGGTGGTATAATGGCAGGTTGAGGTAGTATAGGGCAGGTTGAAGTGGTATAGGGCAGGTTGGGGTGGTACAGGGCAGGTTAGAGTAGTATAGTGGCAGGTTGAGGTAGTATAGGGCAGGTTAGAGTGGTATAGGGCAGACTGGGGTGATATAGTGGCAGATTGAGGTGGTATAGGGCAGGTTGGGATGGTACAAGGTAGGTTAGAATAGTATAGTGGCAGGTTGAGGTAGTTTAGGGCAGGTTAGAGTGGTATAGGGCAGGTTGGGGTGGATTAGGCAGGTTGTAGTGACAGTGTGCTCAGTCATTGAAGATGAAGACACCTGGGGCTGCTGCGTCCTCGCCTCTTTCTCCTTCTTCAGCTGCGGGTCAGCCAGAGTTAAAGAAAAGTCTGTGGGAGGAGAAGAGGAGGCAGGCACACCCCCAGCTCCGCCCACCAACCCTAGCTGCCTCGGGGGATATTGGAGATCCTGAGGGACAGCTAATAACCTGACTAGGGAGTGTCACAGGCAGCCTCCCCCACATGGCTGGGTGCCCTGCTCACACTGCTCCGCTGCAGCTCTGTAAGTGCAAGCAATATAGTACAGTGTGTAGCGTCGGCCCCAGTGTGGGATGCACCCCCATAGTGATGCCACTGAGGGGAACCATCCTCCATAGAGCACACCAAATTTCTGGGTCTGCTAGAAGTGCTTCTTTTCCTGACAAACCCATAGCCCCCACCTGTCCCTGTTTTGGAGGGACTGTCCCTGATTTGGAACAAAGTCCCTCTGTCCCTCTTTCCTCCTCATTTTGATCTGATCTATATAGTTGTATATAAAATGCACTTTTTATGTTTCAAACAGTGTTTCCCAGTGCTAAACCTTTCATTTAATTTCCAAATTGCTGCATTTGTAAATGTCAAAAGCCAATATAAAGGAATAGTAGTGGTAAAAAAAAAAAAACGTTCAAATCTATGCTTTTTTTCAGCCGCTGTGTTTTTGGAAAGAGTCAGGGACTTTTCTTTAAACGAAAACGGTGCGTATTTGGTTCAATAGACTTAAATGGAGAAGCTGCAGAAAAGCATGTAGTGCGTTTTTTGCCACGATTTGCCTTTTTTAATCTGCCCAACAACAAATTGTCCCCCCCAAAAAAAGGCTAAAAAATGCAAAACGCATAAAAAAAAAAAAACACATCAAAAGCATGCCTGCAAAAATGCACCGCAAAATACGAATCAAAAGCAAACTGCATAGATGTGAACCAGGCCTTAGGGGTTAATGCACTTTTAAGGCGCATTAACACTTGCAAATGCACCCACTATGCGATTAGCTGTGAGAACCCTAGTGGGGGTTCCCAAGAGTAGGCAGCCCCATCTCTCAGCTAATTGTGCCCAATTAATAGTAATTGCTCATACCTTGTACCTAATAAATCAGACCTGTCATATCAACTAAGCAGCCAGAGACAGAGATTGGACTTGCACAATGCACTGTACATGGCCAGTTCTGGGGTTACCTAGGATGTGGCTTGTCATGTAACACCAGGCGGGAGAGGAGGGATGTGTGGAGGGAAAAGGATCAGGCACTGTATGCACAGACGTACACACCCTACACTGCTAACAGCTCAAAGGACTACAGAGGGAGGACTCACTGTGATTGCTGTGACAGTGATAGCAGAGCATACTTTACCTGGAAATGTCCCTAATTTTTAGCACTTCTAACTGTTTCATATATGTTCAATAAACATGCCAGAAGCTCTCCTTCCCGGGAGTGAAGCATCATGCATTTTTTTGAAGAGACAAAATGCACGGCAAAATGTGCGTCTAACCGTGTTTGGGGTGCCATTACAACTACAATTAATGGCACAGCGAGTGCGATGCATGTTTGCAGCACTTCTTTGCGTATTTCTGAAACCCATAGCAAACATGGGTTCCCTGTGCGTTGAGGAAATGTGAATGCGCCCTAAAAAGGAGAAAGCTACTTCTTTCGTTAGAAAACTCATAATGTTCTACAAATACCTGAACTAAAGATGCATCAATACTGATACCGGTATTGGTGCCGATACTGAGCATTTTCATGAGCATTCGTGAAAATGCCCCCGATGCCCAAAACGTAACTCTGCGGTGCTATTTGCGTCCATATAAAATGAATGGCACTGCAAAGAATGGCATGCGATTTGAACAGGAATTCTGTTTGATTCCTGTTCGAATCGCATGCGCTTTTCTGCACTGCTCCTGTGTGAACCCAGGCTGAAGTCACTATAACACATGCACATGCCTCTAATGCCGGCCATACACCGTTCGAATTTCAAAAGAATTTTCTTTCAAAAATCATTTCTAAGAATTTTCGTACAAATTTTGCACCATTAGTGGGCTGCAGCAATGGCCGATTTTCCTGCGGCAATCAAATTTGAGGAATCAGACATGTTGGAAATTTTTAGAAAAATTAACGATTTTCTAATCAATGATGGTAGAATCGTGCGAGAAATGTAATAAGAAAAGAAAATTTACGGAGAGAAAAGAAGATTCCCAGCCACGAAAATTCTTTTCTGTAGCAACATGCGGTGAAATTAAAGGCTTGGTCGGCCGAATTTCGAAAATCAATGGTGGCATCATCGGATCACAAAAAAAAAGAACTTTCTGATTTTGAAAAGAAAATTAGTTCGAAATTCGACCATGTATGGCCTGCTTTAGGCTTAAGACTAATCTCACTCCTCACACACCCACCACTGGCCTTAGGAAGAAGCGAGATCACTTGGCCCTCCCCAAACATTTATACTCCCCACAGCATGCATCAGTGGCAACAAACCTCCTACTGGTTGGCTAGGGAAAACATAAATATTCATAACTCATTTTTGCTATAGCTTCTCACGCTATAGCCAGAGGTACCAGAGGCACCTACAGTATCTCACAAAAGTGAGTACACCCCTCACATTTTTTGTAAATATTTTATTATATCTTTTTATGTGACAACACTGAAGAAATGACACCAAGAGACCAAGATAAACTTATTTGGTTCAGATGGTGTCAAGCGTGTGTTGCGGCAACCAGGTGAGGAGGACAAAGACAAGCGTGTCTTGCCTACAGTCAAACATAGGGGTGGGAGTGACATGGTCTGGGGCTGCATGAGTGCTGCTGGCACTGGGGAGCTACAGTTCATTGAGGGGACCATGAATACCAACATGTACTGTGACATACTGAAGCAAAGAATGATCCCCTCCCTTCAGAGACTGGGCCGCAGGGCAGTATTCCAACATGATATTGATCCCAAACACACCTCCTAGACGACCACTGCCTTGCTAATGAAGCTGAGGGTAAAGGTGATGGACTGGCTAAGCATGTCTCCAGACCTAAACCCTATTGAGCATCTATGGGGCATCCTGAAACAGAAGGTGGAGGGGCGCAAGGTCTCTAAAATCAACCAGCAACGTGATGTCATCATGGAGGAGTGGAAGAGGACTCCAGCCTGTGAAGCTCCGGGAAACTTGATGCCCAAGAGGGTTATTGCAGTGCTTGAAAATAATGGTGGCCACTCAAAATATTGACACTTTGGGCCCAATTTGGACATTTTCACTTAGGGGTGTAATCACTTTTGTTGCCAGTGGTTTAGACATTAATGGCTGTGTGTTGGGTTATTTTGAGGGGACAGCAAATTTACACTGTTATGCCCTGTACACACGATAGGACAACAAATGTTCGATGGGAGCTTGTTGTCAGAAATTCCGACCGTGTGTAGGCTCTATCGGACATTTTCCGTCGGAATTTACAACAAACAACATTTGAGATCTGGATCTCAAATTTTCCAACAATGAAATCCGTTGTCGGAAATTCCGATCGTGTGTACACAATTCCGATGCACAAAATTCCATGCATGCTCGGAATCAATTAGAAGAGCCGCACTGGCTATTGAACTTCATTTTTCTCGGCTCATCGTACGTGTTGTATGTCACTGCGTTCTTGACGTTCGGAATTTCCGACAACATTTGTGTGACCGTGTGTATGCAAGACAAGTTTGAGCCAAAATCCTTCGAAAATAAATCCAGGATTTTGTTGTCGGAAAATCCTATCGTGTGTACAGGGCATTATACAAGCTGTACACTCACTACTTTACATTGTAGCAAAGTGTCATTTCTTCAGTGTTGTCACATGAAAAGATATAATAAAATATTAAATATATAATAAAATATTTACAAAAATGTGAGGGGTGTACTCATTTTTGTGAGATACTGTAGCAAAGAGAAATCACAGGTCTACTGAGTTTATTATTATTATACAGGATTTAACTCATGATTCCATGGTAGACGAGTGGCAGCACCATTAAAGGATAAGTTCACCTTTAGTAACATGTTACACCCATATTTAGGGTGCAACACATAACATTTTACTAGCTGAGCAGCCCCAGCACCCCTTCCCCTACCCTAAGTCCCCATTGTGACAGCAGGTTGGGAATCTGTTCTCTGCACCCACTATTACAATTAGACAGTTGAAGAGTTCTGTGAACGGGAAAACTGCAACTAACTTCATCCATTGCGGCTGACAGCTTGTAGCTCTCAATGAGCTCCCAGGTAGCTGATGAGTGTTCTAGGTAGTTCATTGATCCTTCCGGTCATTCAGTAACTGTCTGCCCATACGAGGTAGGGGCAGACAGCCACACTGACAATATGCGGGAGCCTGAGATTGCACCCATCTGCTGATCATGGGTGCAATGCTTTACAGGCTCCTAATAAAAATGTAAAAAATGGGGGGCGTGGTCTGGACATGGCCGAGTAAGGACGTGTTTCTGAGGAGCTCCCGGTCCGTCCTGGCCTTTCCAGCCCTAATATCAGCCATAACTCTCAGAAAAACGGCATGTACTCTGCTGGGAAGCGCAGAGGGAAACACAACAAGAAACTGCTTCCCAGACCTCAAGCAAACGGAGAAATTCATAGATATTTCTCCGGCTTCCAGGAGTCGTCTCCGGCCCCTAGGATGGCAGACAGCACGGGGCTCGGCGGACATGTGAGTTCAGTGCCTCGAGACACCCAGACACCACCCATCCTGGAAAGAGACCTAGACACACCAGCGGTGTTCCGCTTCGACTCCCAGGACTCAGCCCACCTGCACCTCACCCCCCTCACCTTATGGGCAGACATGGAGCTGAGGGCACTTCTGCAGGCCCTACCTACGAGAGCCGACATAGAATCCCTGGCCAGCAGACTTGAAACCTCCCACCGCAAGGGCATGGGGGGGCAGTGCGCCCAGACATCACCTCCCTGACAGAGCGCATGGGAGCAGGGGAAGCCACAGTAACAGCACTAGAGAGGAGATTGAAGCAAGTGGAAGACACCCAGGCCACACAAGTAGCGTCGGTACTCACCCAACAGCTGCACCTGGAAGAAATTTAAGATCACAGCAGAAGGAACAACCTGCGACTCTGGGGCTTGCCTGAAGCCACTGGAACGGAAGACCTGGCAGCGAGTATGCTGGCCATACTCAGGAACCTAGCAGGAGACAACTTTCCAGCCACTATGTCCTTTGACCGGCTCCACAGAGCCGCAATCCACAGACTCGAATCGCCCGCGGGATGTGATCAGTATATACACAAGGAAATCATCCTGCGGAAGGCGTAGGAGGTGAGGCACGTTGAATTTGATGGGACTGTCATTCAGATTCTGCCGGATCTTTCAAGAGCCACCCTGCAAAGGAGAGCACTGCTGAAGCCTGTCCTTGAAATTGCCCAGCACTCCAGCATCACATATAGATGGGGCTTCCCTATAGCGGTGACATTCAAGAAGCAATCGCAGTTCTTCACCCTATGATCACCATCAGAACTCCCTGCACTGTTCCACTTCCTGGAAACAGATCCGGTGGACATTCCAGACTGACTCCAAGTGATCCCAAGATTCAGCCCCCGCCCGGGAGAGTTGAGCCAGAGAAGAACCCGCTCACTGAGACCACAGAGGAACCGGCCTAGATCCCGCATCACCTCACTAGAGGAAGTCAGGGAAACCTAGCAGCGGCTGCCGCAGCGGTGAGATTGTACAATACTTGAATACAGCCACTAGTGCCTCATTCCCAGTGCTCCCCTAGTTATACCTCCATGTTGGAACCTCCTGAAACTTTGTCTCAATTTGAAGCCAGTTATGCCAGGTGGAAACTGCCTCCGGTCACCCACTCACCATAATCCCTGTTTCTTAGTTAACCCTCAAACCAAAGATTTGACACTTGGGGTGGGTAGTGGACTGTGGGAGGTGGTTGGACACTGGGATTAGAGATAGAGATATGAACGGGTAACCGGTCCAGAAACTACCTCCATAACTGTACTCTTACCTGGCGCAATGGACTCCTGAAACTGGCCCCAGTACTTGTCATACAGAGGGAAACCCCCCACATAATTCCAAATGACCTACAATGGCACTCCTGATATGAGACCCACTTTGTGTCAAACTGATCAATTACAATCAGGAACCGAAGGTGAACAGGAGAGCCATAATCAGTGAGGAACTGAGAATTAACAAATGGGACTGTAGAGGGAGGCACTCCCATACTGAGGAAAAGACAACCTGATCTCAGGATCCACGAGTCCATGTATATTTAGGAAAATGTGTGACTCTAATGGGTAGCGACGGATTTGCAGAAACACTTACACTTAACAATTGTTCTGTTCCTTACAGGTTGTTTTAATGTCTTGAGGGGGTCTGATCAACGTGGGGGGTTAAGGCAAAATGGACCATCCACTACATTCCACGAAGGTTATAAAGCCTTAATGTTTTTCTGTGAGCGGCAGCTGCCCCCCCCCCCCCCCCCCATGCCCGCTAGGGGGTGTGGAAGGGGGACAGCTGCAGTTACTCACATACATCTTAGAGATACTCTCTATGGGCCCACAAACCTCCCCCCCATGCAGTGTGCTGACCCGACGATAATATAATGTGATCTTTGGTATCAGATAATAACGACTACACTATGCAAGGTGGGAGTGGACTTCTGGGCTATACTGGTGGAATTTAGAAATCATTGGTGTCAGCCAGAGGCCATCTCAAACAGGGCTCTTAGAACAAGAAGGGGGAAAATCCCTCCATTGGGACTGAACTGGACCCATAGGTCCATAATTCTGCAGTAGCATTTTTCTACGCTCCCCCCGGTTTACCCCCGGGGGGGTGTGGATGTGTCCTCTCGAGGGTGAGCGTGGTTCCCCCTTTCCAGTGGAACACGACCGCACTGACTAGTTACAGAAATCAGGTCTGCCTACCCCACAACAAAATGCTGGAGGACCGTAAAGGGACCATAAAGAATAACGACCAGGTCGGATAGTTTAAATGGAGGAAGAGGACAATGCCCATCTTTGACAAGTTTTGCCACCAATTGTTTGAAGGTATTTTGAAAATGAATATATGAATAATGATTTAGCATTGGAGTCATATATGATTACAAAGGTGAATGTATATATATATGTTCTCACTTGTTTGCTTGCCTATTTAGTTGTTTTTTTTATATTTTCCCATAATACATGCCAACGTTATACCCTGGGACTAGGGGACTAGACGGGTCCGGGTAAACTCCCCCGGTCGTAGTCTAACCTCCTCCCCAATAGCCTGAAACACCTTCCCAGTGATAACCGGAGTGTGTTTCATTGCAGAATTTTGCATACAATTGTTTCTTAACAATTTGTACTAGACAGGACAATTTATAGTACTTATTATATGTTTTATTCTTTCTTGAGCTATCCTTGCTCTCCCCTTTCTATTCTATTACCCTCTCCTATCTTATTTACAACTTTCCTCCCTAACACGGGCGTGATGGACCACGTTAACATTTTTTCACTGAACACCAAGGGGTTAAATGTACCTGAGAAATGCCGTATGCTCTTGAATGATCCTAAAAAGAGCTAGAGCTCATACAGGAAACTCACTTCAAAACAGGCGCACCGTCATGCCTGAAAAACCGGTACTTTACAATAACTTACCGTGCCACGAATCCAATGGCAAAATCTAAAGGAGTGTCTATACTCCTTCCAGGTAAAATACCCTGGACCTGCCGTGACACAAAAATAGACACAGAGGGGAGATATGTGTTCATTAAAGGGCTAATAGGGAAGTCCTGGTGACAATAGCTACCATCTATGCACCAAATGATAGACAAGATACCTTTATACACAATACACTGACCCTCCTGATGGATTTTGCCGAAGGGCATCTGATTCTGGGTGGTGATTTTAATGTACCCCTGAGCCCGACAGTGGACACATCCTCCGGCACCTCATCCCTGCAAACCAGTGTACACAAATGCATCACTCGAGATCTCCATGAAGCCCAACTGATAGACGTATGGAGGCTTCACTACACAGGGGAAAGGGACTACACGTTCTTTTCGTCCCCCCATAAAATATACTCATGCATCGATTATTTCTTGATACCACATGGCCAACTGGAGGTAGCCTATGACCGGGTGATAGGTAATATCACTTGGTCAGATCACGCACCCATTACCATGCGATACACCCTCTTTCAAACCTCGACGACTAAAGCAAAGTTTTGGAGACTGAACAAAAGCCTACTACAGACCCCTACAGTGCTGACAGACATTACGAAATCACTGAAACAATATTTCCTAACCAACGACACTGACAAGTGCGACCCTGGGATACTATGGGAAGCCCACAAGTTCGTAATCAGGGGGGTCCTGATCAAGCATAGGGCACATATCAAACGAGAACGAGAAAAGCAACTATTGTTACTTCTAAAGATACATGAATTAGAAACTAAACACAAGAGGAACCCCATTCCCTCACTAGAAACAGAAACAGAAACTACACTAGAAACAGAACTACAGTACTGACTCTCCGCAGACAAACAGTATATTACAATATAAGGCTAAAGCGGCATTACAATTCTGTAGGAAACTCTCCGACGAATCAGGGAACAAGTGCGGGAAACTTCTGGCCAAAGCAGTTAGACAACAGAGATTGCGCACATATATTCCCCAAATAGTCTCATCTTCGGGACATAGGAAAGTTATGCACACCCAAATTGCCGGTGAATTCCAGGCCTACTATTCCTCCTTTTATAACCTCCCAAAGCAGCGTAATAGTGACACGACAATAAGGGACTATCTTAACTTGTCAGACATTCTCAAACTCTCAGAAGACACTGGAGCAGCATTGGAAGTACCTATCACGCTGATGGAACTACAATGCGCCATTAAAAGTATGAAACCAGGTAAAGCGCCAGGCCCAGACGTATTTACCCTTCAATATTATCAAACCCTCCTACCTGTACTAGGCCCCTACATGATCAAACTATTCAACAATCTCACAGAGGAAGGTCATCTACCCTAAGAGCCCACATCTCCCTCATACCTAAAGAAGGAAAAGATCCAACTGCCTGTGGCAGCTACAGCCCTGTATCCCTTCTAAATATAGATCTTAAACTCTTTACTAAAATACTGGCCAACAGACTATCCCAGCATATGACAGACCTTATACACCTGGACCAAGTAGGTTTCGTTCCCTCAAGAGAGGCTAGAGACAACACCACCAAGGTACGTAATCTAATACATAGGGCTTCAGTGACCAAAACACCATGCGCCTTTCTAAGCACAGATGCTGAGAAAGCCTTCGACCGAGTGAGCTGGGAATTTATGTCCTCCGTTCTTAAACATATCGGACTCGGTAAAAACATGCTAAATTGGATCTTCAATATTTACTCTACACCGACGGCCCAGGTCAAAGCCAACTGAGTCCTCTCTGACCCCTTCACCATCTCCAATGGTACCAGGCAGGGCTGCCCCTTGTCACCCCTTCTCTTTGCCCTGATACTAGAACCCTTCTTATGTATGATTCGCCGGAACCCCGATATCCGGAATCACCATAGATCAGGCCCAATACAAGATCTCTGCTTATGCGGATGATCTTTTATTTCCTCTCACTAACCCGGTTGTATCCCTTCCAAACCTAATTAAAGAATTCAACAGATATGGGAACATATCTAATCTGAAAATTAGCTTTGACAAATCCACAGCTATGGGCATTAATATGACATCTGACAACCTGACTCCCCTGAAATCTAAATGTAATTTCAAATGGTCAGACAGCCATCTTAACTACTTAGGAACAAATATCCCTAGCGACCTGACACGCACATTTGAACTTACAGTAATTTCCCCCCAATGATATCCAAAGCAAGAGGGCTGCTCGAGGAGTGGAGCAAGGGACTCCACTCCTGGTTCGGCAGATGTAACCTTATCAAAATGTGCATTCTCCTGAAATTTCTTTACCTGTTCCAAGCATTGCCAATCAAGATCCCACCTTTATACATTAAACAAGTGCACTTAATGGGATGGAGGCGAGCATCCCTTTGGTGCCAGCCTCATTTAAAGTCCCAAAACTTTTTCCTTTTTTTTAAGTGCACTTGATGTTCTCAATTTATATGGTCTCATACAAAACCACGACTACGACACTACCGAAACACTATGGAGGACTCGCCCTCCCGGACATAAAACACTATTACCAAGTGGTACACCTAGGGAGAATTATCGATTGGATCAGACATGAAAAAAACGAATTATGGATTCACATAGAATGCACCCAGGTATGTGTCCCGCTAAGGGGTGCGATTTGGTGCTATGATTGACTACCTTCGGACATGACGACACATCCTATCATAGGCACCACGCTACATGTGGGCTTCACAATGATACATACAACCTCCGATCAGAGTATGAGACACTTTTGACAGTGGGTAAAGACTGTGCTTTACATTACATAAACGGGGATCAATGGGCATCGATCCAATCACTGACGAGCGATACTGGGTGCTTCCAGCTATCATTTTGGAAGGCGATCCGACTACATCAATTCATTCACTCAATACCAGAACCGGTACAATTCAAACACGACCTGAAAACATTTGGGAACTACTGTAAAGAGGAAGGAATATTACCCCAAGTGCTCTCTAAAACATATACTCTGCTTAACACCCCAGCGGAACAGCTAGACTTGATATTCCTGCAAAAATGGGAAAGTGACCTACAATACACTTTCACTGCCATACAAAAACAAAACATTATCAGATTCTCTCTAAAATCGTCCATCTGCAGAAGCATACAGGAAACGAACTATAAGATCCTAACAAGGTGGTACTATACACCTTAGTTGCTACACAGCTTCTTCCCTGCTACGACAGATAAATGCTGGAGATGCCAAACAGACAAAGGGACACTCCTCCATATCTTCTGGTCCTGCCCATTACTGCGACACTTTTGGACAACAATAGAGACAGTCACACAATTCAGAAAGACCCAACGTTCTTTCTGCTACACGCCACCACAATCCCGACACAGTCGTACAAGAAATCTATTGCGCGACACCTACTCAATGCCCAAAAATCTTGTATTCCAGCTATATGGTAACAAAACATACCCCCATCCATTGGATTGTGGCTGCGTAAAGTGGAGGACATTAAAAAACTGGAAGACCTAGTGCTTACAGCACAACACAAACAAGAAAAGCATTCTAAGCATTCTAAAGCCTGGATGCTATGGAATATGTTCATATTCTCTGATGAAGGGCAGTCCTTAATAAACTCTTAAAGGTCACACTGAAACTGACCGACTGAAATGTAACACCATCATGCTCGTGTTGAACAATACCCCCCCCCCCCTTTTTTTTTCTCCTCTCTTTCTTTTTCTACCTTCTATTCCCCCAACTGAAGATTTTATCGCCAGTCTATTTGATGCCTTCCTTTCTCTCTGGTTTCGCTAATATGGTTGGGACACAGCTAATCCAACTGTGTTTGCAACCCAGAAACTAAGGCAATATTATATATTTATATATATATATATATATATATATATATATATATATATATATATATATATATATATATGAGATAAGGAATGGCTATGGTCAAATTGAGTGATATATAAGATGGTTTAACATATCTTTTTTATTAAATCTTATGCTATTCACGTGGTAGATAGAATCTGAATCTTCTCTTGAAGACCAATATGTACGTTTGAGTGCCTATTATGGCCACAGTTGTATTGCACCTTTTTTTTCTGTACCCCCCTTTCTTTGAAAAATTAAAAAAAAAAACTATATTTGAAAATAAATAAATAAATAAACACATGCACATTGTTTTAGCTGCAAAAAGATGTGCATTTATATATATATTTTTAAAAGGAGAACTTATCGTTTACCCACAATTGGGAATGTAGTAGGGATATTCATGTTGAGTACTTTTGTGTTTTAAACTATTTTTATGAGCATCCATCTTTACCAGGTGCCCAGTAGAGATCAGCAGCCCTCAGAAACTTATTCCTTGTGCTCCTATCATTATACCTTATATACAATACATGATCCCACCAAGATAGGATCTATTTATTATGAGGAGCTGTGTATTTGCTAGCAACATTGCTTTAATTACACAACAGTAATTACAGGAACATGAACCCTCAGAGAACAACACAGCTTTAATGATCTCTTGGAGGCTCTCCATGGAGCACAAAGCTCTCCCAAGTCATCTGGCTGTTCTGTGGTCCCTGCACTTCAGTATCTTGTTAATCACATATTATTTATGTATGGAAGAAAAAAACATAATTTCTCTAGCTAAAAACTGCATGTTTCCTCCTTTCTGTAGAATCTTACCAGCATCAGGGTTTTTAGTATGATCTTGGCTAGATACCATTCAAAAGAATTTCTCCATGTTCTAAAAATTGGTAGCATAAGCCTTATTAAGTGAACCTATGAGACTAAGAACCCTTTCACACTGAGGTGCTTGAAAACTGTCTATAAAATGGCGAGTGCTTTTGTGGCGCTTTTCAGGCGCTTTTGAGGAGTTAGCGGTGCTCTTTTTTGAAGGTCACATGATTAAAAAAACTGCTGCAAGAACCACTTTGAGGCAAGACTAGTAGAGGAATACTCCCGCGCTATCACTGGAAGTGGAAAAAACAATGTATAGCACAACTCCCGCAAACATCGATAGGTGGATCCATGACCAGTAAGTCCATACCTCCCAACTTTTTGAGATGGGAATGAGGGACACCTGTCAGCAAACGTATAAAGGGCATAGGACACACCCCCTGCCACGCCCTCTTAGAGTAGAATTGTACAAAAAACAAGATTGGTTAAATCCACAAGTGCTATTTTTACCACTACTATTCCTTTATATTGGCTTTTGGAATTTATAAATGCAGCAATTTAGAAATCAGATGAAAGATTTAGTGCTGGAAAACACTTTTTGATATAAAACGTTCATCTTATGAACATCTATCTATGTATCAGACCAAAATGAGGGACAAATGAGGAGGAATAAGGGACAGAGGGACATTGCTCCAAATAAGGGACAGTCCCTCGAAATCAGGGACAGTTGGGAGCTGTGAATAAGTATATGTGTATAATAAGTGATGTTGCGCTGTTGTTGAACTGAAGTGTAACCAATGTGTCACAAAATATGTGTATGTCGATCAGCTTGATGAGCATCGATTGACTAACCACCCACGTTTGTTATATATGTCATTTTGTTTGTTGTACAAATCATTTGTTATTTGCTTGATTGTGAGGAATCTGTTATTTGAAGAGTTTATTTGCACGTTTGGTTTACACTGCCACCTTGTGCACACTTTTATCATTGCCTTTTCATTTCATGTATGTTTATTATTTTGTGACACATTGGTTACACTTCAGTTCAACAACAGTGCAACATCTCTTTTTATACACAACCATTTTGAGGCGCTTTAGAAGAGCTTTTCAGGCGCTGCCTATACAATTCAATGGAAAGGGACGCTTTTGTGGCTCTTTTTTTTAGCTCTCCAAACATGCTTCAAAGATGCTGCTTGCAGGAGTTTTTTTACCTCCCGCCCAGCGCATCGCCCCAGTGTGAAAGCATTCATTGACTTTAATGGGAAGCAGTTTTCGTGAGCTTTTCAGGTGCTTTTTTAGCACATAAATGCTTGAAAAACTCCTCAGTATGAAAGGTGTCTAATAGTTATTGCACGTAGACACACATATACACTCACTGACCACTTTATTAGGTACACCTGTTTAATTGCTTGGTAACACAAATTGCTAATCAGTCAATTGCATAGCAACAACTCAATGCATTTAAGCATCTAGACGTGGTGAAGACAACTTGCCGAAGTTCAAACTGAGCATCAGAATGATGAAGAAAGGGGATTTAAGTTACTTTTAACGTGGCGTTGTTGTTGGTGCCAGACGTGCCAGGTCTGAGTATTACAAAAACTGTTGATCTACTGGGATTATCACGCACAACCATCTCTAGGGTTTACAGTGAGCAACAGTTGTGTAGACAAAAATGCCTTGTTAATGTGAGAGGAGAATGGGCAGACTGGTTCGAGATGATAAAAAGGCAACAGTAACTCAAAAAACCACTCGTTACAACAAAGGTAGGGATAATACCATTTGTGAACGCACACACATCGAACCTTGAAGCAGATGGACTACAGCAGCAGAAGACCACACCGGGTGCCACTCCTGTCAGCTAAGAACAGGAAACTGAGGCTACAATTCGCACAGGCTCATCAAAATTGGACAATAGAAGATTGGAAAAACGCTGCCTGGTCTAATAAGTATCGATTTCAGCTTCGACATTCAGATGGATGGGTCAGAATTTGGCGTAAACAACATGAAAGCATGGATCCATCCTGCCTTGTATCACGGGTTCAGGCTGGTGGTGGTGTAATGGTGTGGGGGATATTTTCTTGGCACACTTTGGGCCCCTTAGTACCAATTAAGCATCGTTTAAACAACATAGACTACCTTAGTATTGTTGCTGACCTTGTCCACCCTTTATGACTACAGTGTACCCATCTTCTGATGGCTACTTCCAGCACGATAATGCACCATGTCACAAAGCTCAAATCATCTCAAACTTTCTTGAACATGACAATGAGTTCACTGTACTCCAATGGCCTCCACAGTCACCAGATCTCAATCCAATAGAGCACCTTTGTGATGTGGTAGAACGGGAGATTTGCATCATGGATGTGCAGCCGACAAATCTGCAGCAACTGTGTGATGCTATCATGTCAATATGGACCAAAATCTCTGAGGAATGTTTCTAACACCTTGTTTAATCTACAGTTTTAGCGCTGTTTAAGCGGCGCCTTTCGGCCGCTAGGGAGGCGCTTTTAAACCCCTCTAGCGGCCGAAGAAGGGGTTAAAAGTATGTTGAAGCTCTCCGGAAGAGCTTTTCAGGTGCTTTGGAAGTGCTGTCTATTCATTCCAATGGACAGGAGCTCCCACGCCGCCCCAAGGATGGTGCTTGTAGGACTTTTTTTACCCGTTCTGCAAGTGCACCACCCCAGTGTGAAAGCACTCAAGCTTTCACACTGGGGAGGCATGAGAAGCAGTTTTCAGGCGCTTTACAGGCGCTTTTTTTTAGCGCTTCAAAGCCTGAAAACTGCCTCAGTGTGAAAGTAGCCATAAAGTGGCCGGTGAGGGTATGTTTTGCCTGGACAGATGCAGGTGGACTAGAAGGTCCTTTCCAACCATTGCAACCATTGCCTTCTTTTGTTAACAGACCAGACAGCATAGATGATACTAATACTATCTTAAAGCGGAGTTCCACCCAAAAGTGGAACTTCCCCTCATTTGTCTCCTCTCTCCCTCTGGTGCCATGATTGGCACCTTTCGGGGGGGAGGGGGGGACAGGAGACCTGTCTTTGACAGGTCTCCTGTTCCCACTTCCGGGAATCCACGCCACAGCCCATGACGTCACTGCGGGGCTCCCTCCTTCTCCCTCCTGCTCCCCCTGTCACCGGGCCAGTAAGAGAGAGGATCGGAGCCTCGTGCATGCGCAGTAGGGTTCGCGGCGTGAAGCCGTAAGGCTACACTGCTGGGTTCCCTTACCCACAATGGCGGCGGCATGCACCTGACAGCTGATGGAAACATCAGCTGCGGTGCTGTCATCGCCGGACTCCAGGACAGGTAAGTGTCCAATTATCAAAAGCCAGCAGCTGAAGTATGTGTAGCTGCTGGCTTTTAATTTTTTTTTTGGGGGGGGACCTCCGCTTTAATGTATCTGGGAATACAGCTTCGTGTGTTTCATATTAGCTAGGAACCCCGATCCGTCACTTCCTCTAGTCAGCCCCCTCCCACTTCAGTTAGAATTACCTCCCAGTGAACACAGGTAACCCATAGATCGCCCCCTAGTGTTAACCCCTTCACTGCCAGTGACATTTTTACAGTAATCAGTGGATTTTTATAGCACTGTATAAACTGTATAAATGTATCTGTATCGCTGTATAAATGCCAATGGTCCCAAATATATGTCAAAATTGTCCAATGTGTCCGCCATAATGTCGAAGTCACGATAAAAGTCACAGATCACTGCCATTACTAGTAAAAAAAAATAATAATAATAAAAATGCTATAAATCTATCCCCTATTTTGTAGACGATATAACTTTTGCGCAAACCAAATCAATATACACTTATTGCATTTTTTTTTTTACCAAAAATATGAAGAATACATATCGGCCTAAATTGAGAAAAAAAAATTAGCTTTTTTAAAAAAAAAAATGGGGATATTTATTATTGCAAAAAGTACAAAATAGTGTTTTTTTCAAAATTGTCGCTGTTTTTTTGTTTATAGCGCAAAAAATAAAAACCACAGAGGCTATCAAATACCACCAAAAGAAAGCTCTATTTGTGGGTACAAAATGGATGTCAATTTTGTTTGGGTGCAGCGTTGCACGTCCGCGCAATTGTCAGTTAAAGCGACGCAGTGCCGAATTGCAAAAAATGGCCTCGTAATTGAGCAGCCAAATCTTCCGGGGCTGAAGTGGTTAACACACAGGTGAGAATACTGATTTTAATTTTTTTTTTGCTGGCACACACCTTTGCCAATAGCAGACTTAGAGCCGGGCACACTCTCCTGTCATGCGAATTCGATGCGAGGAAAAGCCACATCCAATTCGCACTAGTATGAACCCAGCCTTACTGTTGTAGTTCTTATAATATTTTACTGCAAAAGTACAATCTCTTACTTTGTCTTGTCAATGTCTACAGCATAGGCATTATATAGAAATGTCTGCTACAACATCGGGTTCAGTTTCCTGCATAGCATAGTAATGAATGTAAATAACACACAAGATACTACAAACATATTACACCAATTTGCACTATTGCACTACATTTGTTTGGCCTAATCACCTACTACTCTTATTGTCACTTGTTCACCTTAGGTGTGCCGGGGTCCGCCCGGGTTGCCGCCCGTGATGTGTGTCGCCGTTGGACCAGCCCCCCCAGCTCCCGACACTGATGCCTTTGGGTGGTCCGTGGCCCTTGACATTTATGCCTCCAGCTGCATATATATACTTGTAAGCGATCTATTTGGGGGAGGGGGGGTCTCCATCTTCATTCTCCTCCCCTCTATTGATACAAGATTATTTATCTAGTTGTTCATCTCCCATTTGTAGATACACCACGTGCTTGCTCCTGATGAGCGGCAACAAGCCGCAAAACGCGTTCAGCTAACAACTGCCATATACCAGTATATTACAGATTTAACAGTTTCTATTATTTATATATTCGTACCATCACATTATGTGACAGGGACCAGTAAGGTCATAGGCCATGCAGATGTTACCTTGCAACATTTTTGTACCCCACTGTGATATATGGTGGACTCTGTAACTCTATCATCCTACCTATTTTTAACCATGTTATTACCAGTTACCACAGTTTTAGGATTTGATGCCACGATTAATGTGTATTCCTATTTGTATGTATATGGAAATTATGTGGGTAATTTTGTTATTTACGGAATATTAAATATCTCAATCTCCATTATTGTATTCATTTCAACCACTTGCTTTGTTCAAAGTCCCACCCTCTTGCTCCTAATTTTAACAATACTACAAACCTAGAAACAAAAAGAAATGATTAGTAAATGAATACAGGCTCTCCTCACTTAACAACCGGGTTCCGTTCCAACGAATTGGTCGTTAAGCGAGTAATCAATATTTTAAGCATTCTTAACTACTGTATTGTATTGTGAAAAAAAAGGTCCACACAAAAAACTTGTAGCAAATGGGGTGCGACTTGTCATGCGACTTTTAACTGTCAAGTCGAATGACAAGTGTAAACCAGGGCTTAATCTCCTTTAGACATTGCTCTGACAAGCACCCCTCTTCTATCCTGTTAAAATTAATTTCTCACTTAATTTAATAAAATTGTTATTTTATAAAAATATATTATTGGAGTTTTTTTTGTATACCATTAACATATTTAAACACATACATACGGTGCCAATGATCATGAAGAGTTTATTTCCTTCTACCTTCTTCATGCTAAATCAAGTGACATATCATGTACCGTATATACTCGAGTATAAGTCGAGTTTTTCAGCACATTTTTTTTGTGCTGAAAGTGCCCCCCTCGACTTATACTCAAGTCAAGCACTTTTCTGCAGCAAAAAATTTCATTTTCCGAACCGATTTGGGGCACCGTTTGGTGTGCAAACCCAGTGGAACTGGTACCACAACATATCCAAAGCTGGAGTTCCTAGCACCAAGTGGCCCCCCCGAGATATGGGGCCCCAAAATCGGTTCGGAAAATGTCATTTTCTGCTGCAGAAAAGTGCTTGACATTTTCTGAACCGACTTTGGGGCCCCGTATCTCAGGGCCACTTGGTGCTAGAAATCCCAGCTTTGGATATTTTATGATGCTAGTTCCACTGGGTTTCCACACCAAATTTGGGGTTCCTACCATTAAGTGACCCCGAGATACGAGGCCCCAAAGTCGGTCAACTGTGTCCATCTGCAGCAATGTCATTTCGGGACACTTTGGGTTCAGAGACCCCAAATTTTGGCTGCAGCTAGGGGGCATCTAGAAACCCTTAACTACCGAGTTTAAAGTTCGGGGGACCTATGGCTGCAAATGGGCACAGTGAGGCATGCAAATGGGCACAGTGAGGCTGCAAATGGGCATTGTTGACCCTCTTTTCCACTTACAGTAGCTGTGCATTTCTCACCCTCGTCTTATACTCGGGTCAATACGTTTTTCCCATTTTTTTGTGGTAAATTAGGGCCTCGACTTATACTCGGAACGACTTATACTCGAGTATATACGGTAATCATATTGTGTAATAGTCATTCTACAATTTAGATCCTCTAACACTGATGGTCAGCGTAAATGCCTGTTTCATTGGTGGTCAGAGAAATGCCCCCACTGCATTGGTAGTTTGTGAAAGTCCCCGGTAACATTGGTGGTCAATGAAATGTCCTTGGGGCATTGATAGTCAGTAAAAAGCCCTGATTAAAATGGTTGTAGGTGGGGTGCCTCGTGGTGTGATAGCAATAATTGACAAAGTCAGGTGCAGTGTAAAACTTGTATTGAAGTAATGCAGGAACAGTCACAATAGACCCGGTTTCCAATAATGTAAAGAAGCAGGTTCCAGCCAATCCGACAACGTCTGCTGAGAGAGAACAGAACGCAGCATGGCTGTCTTGTGCCCAATTAGGGAAGGTTTCCAGAGAGATGCTACCCTATGCTTTCCCTCCTCATCAGGAACCTTTCCCTATCGATAACACTCATAGGTGTGCACAGCCTATTGCATTAGGGTGTGCACCCTTAAGCTCAAACACACATGCGTGTGCGGGTGTCTACATATATATGACCCTAGCACATGGATCTCCCTGCCGGCACAGTGAAAGAGAAGAGCATAAACACTGCTCTTATGGCAGAGCCGGTAAGAGGGAGATCTTTTCCCTGTTTCTGCTGCTACACAGAGTGATAACACTAATGTGCATGGGGTAATTAGGGTGTGCCTGGGCACATCTGGCACACCCTGTGCGCATGCCTATGCTAACACTGTCCCTAACAGACGAGGTACCTTTCCCTACATTACCCACTTGCATAAAGCATGCCAAACCCAGGGACCAGGGTTTAAAATAGAAAGCATAGAAGAACCATGTTCCCCATGTTTTCCTCTCCCTCTGCATTGCTGCTGCGATTTATTGCCACCTGCAGTAGAGACAGCAGACTGCTCCTGCCTACATGGTGGCCAGTGTAGAATCCCTCATTACCTTGGTAGTCATTTTAGAATCCCCGGCTACATTGGTGATCAGTATAAATGCCCCTTTACATAGTGGAGAAGTGCCTCCTTACTTTGGTGGTCTGTAGGATGAAGAATGATCATTTATAATGGTGGTCCGCATACCACCCAACTTTTTGAGATGGGAACGAGGGTATGTAGTCATAAGCCGCACCCCCTATCATGCCCACTTACTGGGAGAATTATACAAAAAAAAAATTAGTTAAACCCACAAGTGTTTTTTTCCCACTATTCCTTTATACTGGCTCTTGACATTGACAAACTCAACAATTCAGAAATTGGATGAAAGGTTTAACACTGGGAAGCCCTTTTTGAAAGATAAAAAGTGCATTTTATATACAACTATATAGATCAGACCAAAATGAGGGACAAATGAGGAGGAAAGAGGGACAGAGGGACTTTCTTCCAAATCAGGGACAGTCCCTCGAAATCAGGGACAGTTGGGAACTATGGGTCAGTGGCAGGAACAGTACCCCCATTCATTGTTTGTCAGTGGCAGGAAAATTCCCCTTGAATTGGGGGTCAGCGGCAGGAAGAATGCTTTCATACATTGGTGGTCAATGACAGAACGGTTTGGCCCGAGCATAAGTTCGAGCCGAACTTTGGTTGTTCGGACGTTCGGCGAACAACGAACAATATGCGGTGTTCGCAGCAAATTCAAAATTCGTGGAACCCTGTTAGAGTCTATGGGACACTAACATGAAAAACCGAAAGTGCTCATTTTAAAGGCTTATATGCTTATATTGATACATGTCCCCTGGGGCAGGACCTGGGTCCCTAAACACTTTTTATGGCAATAACTTGCATATAAGCCTTTAAAATGAGCACTTTTGATTTTTCATGTTCTTGTCCCATAGACTTTAACGGTGTTCGTGTGTTCATCCAAATTTTTTGCCTGTTCGCAAGTTCTGGTGCAAACCGGGGGGTGTTTGGCTCATCCTTAGTCAGTAGCAGGTAGAATTTTAAGTACATTGGTGGTCTGTGCCAAGAAGAATGCTCTCTTATAATGTTGGTCTGTGACAGGAAGAAAGCTTTTATATGTTAATGGTCAGTGGCAGGGAAATGTCATTTTACATATACTTAAGGTGATCATTAGTGTAAAGCTGGATACACTATACAATTTTCTGTAGATATTTTCCTTCAGATTTACCAAAACCATATAATATGAGGTCAAACCTTAATGCCCTGTACACACGGTCAGACATTGATTGGACATTTCGACAACAAAATCCATGGATTTTTTCCAATGGATGTTGGCTCAAACTTGTCTTGCATACACACGGTTGGACAAAGTTGTCAGAAAATTTGATCGTTCTGAACACGGTGACGTAAAACACGTACGTCGGGACTATAAACGGGGCAGTAGCCAAATGCTTTCCTCTCTTAATTTATTCTAAACATGTATGGCACTTTGTGCATCAGATTTGTGTACACACGATCTGAATTTCTGACGGATTTTGTTGTCGGAAAATTTTATAGCAAGCTCTCAAACTTTGTGTGTCGGAAATTCCTATGGAAAATGTGTGATGGAGCCTACACACGGTCGGAATTTGCGACAACAAGGTCCTATCACACATTTTCCATCAGAAAAACCTATCGTGTGTACAGGGCATTAGAGTTTCAATTTGTATGCAGACAGGCCCTTGCACTACATGGTTTTGGTAAATCTAAAGGAAATCCGACAACAAAAGTTGTATAGTGAGTATGAGATCTTAGTCATAGGTGTGTGCAGCCTATTGCATTAGGGTGTGCACCCCATAGCTCAAACACACATGCCTTTCTTTGCAGCCTCAACTGCACAGGGCAGTGAATGAATGGGAAGTACTCTGTGCTGAATGGCTTATTGTTCATTCACAAACTGAAGCATAGAAAACACAGTTTATCGTGCTTCAGTTATGAATGGACACAGTAAGATAGTGTTCCCTGTGTTAATTGAGAAAAGGAAGGGGTCGGTAAATGACATGTTTACTAGCCCCTTCCCCTGCTCTCCATCCTAAAACATACCCTGCAGCAGCTGGGAGGAGAAGAGAGGAGGGAAGCCAGCAGCACTGCAGGGTGGTGGGCCAACAAGGGGGAGGGATAGACAGTAGGGGGAATTGGCACCACACATAGTGATTACAGTATGCCCAGACACACCTGGTGCACGCCTGTGGCATTGGTGCTTACTCACCTGAGAGACAATTCAAGATGCTACTGGCTTTTTTGAGTGGTGTTGTCACTGGAACTATGCAGATATTGCCAGGAGGAAGATTAATCCACCAACGCTTTGAATCAGTCTACCTGTAAACTGCATGAAGTCAGCACAGTTACAGCATGTAGACATTACTTAGAGACAGAATAATCTGCCAAATATTTCGGCCAGTCTACCTGTATACTGCATGCTGCTGACCCATGCTGAATGACGTGACAAGGTTTTGGAGTAAATGGCCTTCTGGCCTTTTTATTAACAATTAACGTAAATTAAATAAATAACATTTTTCAATAACCATTAACCAACTTTTCTATATACTTTGGGGTCTTCGAGAGCAACGACACACAACTTGGTCACTGCGACCAACTTCTTTTAAACTTTAGGCCTCTTCTCTTTCTCCAAAGACCCACCACTCCTGGGCTGTCCTGACAGCCCCCTTTTATATCAACCAAACCTCGGGAGGGTGGGAATCTCTTTCTCCGCCGCTCTTGAATGACGTGACTTCCCCCTTCTCCTGCTCTTCCTACACACCAGCGCCTCCCTGCTCCGGCCACCCCCCTTTTCTTAAAGGGGACAACTTTTTCTATATAAATGCATGACTGTGCAATGTCCACCTTGTCATGCCGTCCATCCCTTTCTCTCCTTTACTCTAGGACTCCCTTTATGTAGAGTCAAGATGAGAAAAAAGGGGGGCCCACATTATGATGTTGCACACAGGCCCACTGCATTCAGAAAACAAGCCACCTGCTGCATGTCTATATTCTACCATGCAGCTCTAGCTGTAGTAGATACTCCTCTAAAGTAGCTAGAGAACTCACAAAAGGTGGTGTTGCCAAAAACTTAGCAGAAATGCCAAAGCTAACAGTAGATTTTCACCAGCATCAAAACCTGCCACCTGTGTAAAGCTACACCTTCCTTTGAGCAGCCTAAGCATCACTGCATTAGCATGGGAAGAAACTAAAGCTGAAAGTGAAGTTGCATGTCAACATTGCCCCCTGCTGGCAGGTTGTATCACTGACAGAAGAATGTTACCCTTAGTATGGTTTTGCCTTCAATAGTCCACATTGCTGGACTGACATACACAAAAATCAATTAGTGTCTAAAAGTAACATTATTAAAGGGTAACTGTTGCCAACAAAAGAGGGCTTATATATACTGTGGGACTGATGAATGATATATTTATTTCTGGCCTGACAGTTTATGGAGAAATATGTCAATATAAATCTGCAGTGGCAGCAGAGATTTGGAAAGGCACAGACAACATTTCCCTCATCATAAATTAAAATGTAAATATGATTTCACTGCTGGTTTGATTTGCCCTACAACATGTGATCCAACAAACTAAGGCCGCAGTGACATCACCGACGCATGCGCAGTGATGCTCTGCATTCACAGCAGTATGCTGTGCAACGCAGAGCACTATGCTGTGGCTGCTGTTGATCAACAAGTATTTTCCAACTTCCTCATTCAACAGAAGTTAATTTAATGATTGACTTCTGTCAAAAAGGAATGGCCAAACATGGATCAAAGTCCCTGCTGAACCAGCTAAATTACTTCTAAAGGGATGCAGACACTGCAACTTTTTTCATCAGAACACTTAGAGTACACCAGGTAATTAAAATGATCCAGTCTCTCGATTCAGAATCAGTCTGCAAAGAACATGAAAATAAAGAAAAAGAAATAACTAAACTGAATTCAGAAGTACCACACAGGGATATCAGATATTATTAACCACTTCAATACCGGCCTATTGTCAAATGACGTCCACAGATGGGATCTCCCATCCTGGGTGGACGTCATATGACAGCCTCGGGTTCCCAGCCGCCTAGGGGGCGCGCGCCTGCCGCGTTGCTCGGGACCCAGTGCGTGTGTCCGGTGGCCGCGATGTCTGCCGGGCACCCGCGATTGCCCGTTAACCGGGCCGGACCGTGGATCTGTGTGTCCTGTCAGCTCAGAGGAGACCGATCTGTGTTCCCAGAACAGAGGAACACTGATCGGTCTCCTCCCCTTGTGCGTCCCCTCCCCCTACAGTTAGAAGCATTCCCTAGGAAACACATTTAACCCCTCCCCGCCCCCTAGTGGTTAACCCCTTCACTGCCTGTCACATTTACACAGTAATCAATGCAATTTTATAGCATTGATCGCTGAATAAATGTGAATGGTCCCAAAAATGTGTCAAAAGTGTCCGAAGTGTCCGCCATAATGTCGCAGTCGCAAAAAAAAAATCGCGATCGCTGCTATTACTAGTAAAAAAAATAAATAAATTATTTTTTTTTAAAAATGACATAAATCTATCCCGTATTTTATAGACGCTATAACTTTT
Organism: Lithobates clamitans; assembly: GCA_037952925.1. Lineage (NCBI taxonomy): Eukaryota > Metazoa > Chordata > Amphibia > Anura > Ranidae > Lithobates > Lithobates clamitans. The sequence goes on from JBBGZY010000876.1 coordinate 1,503,468, forward strand.
GCGCAAACCAATCAATATACGCTTATTGCATTTTTTTTTTTACCAAAAATATGTAGAAGAATACGTATCGGTCGAAACTGAGGAAAAAATTTGTTGTTTTTTTTAAAAATTGGGATATTTATTATAGCAAAAAGTAAAAAATATTGTGTTTTTTTCAAAATTGTTGCTCTTCTTTTGTTTATAGCGCAAAAAATAAAAACCGCAGAGGTGATCAAGTACCACCAAAAGAAAGCTCTATTTGTGGGGAAAAAAGGACGTCAATTTTGTTTGGGTACAATGTCGCACGTCCGCGCAATTGTCATTTAAAGTGCGACAGCGCTGAAAACTAAAAATTGGTCTGGGAAGGAAGGGGGTGAAAATGCCCGGTATTGAACCGGTTAAAAATGATCTCATTATTTTATATATCAGTAAATAAAATTTAGAATATGACCTTAAAAGATTACAGGTTGATACAGAGCATTTGTTAACATTAAAATTCCAGTTCCAAATGGTAGGCTTAGCACCATTGCCCAAGTAAGTATTTTCTAAATAATTTTTTCAAAGGCTGTCAGGGCTGGGCTCAGCCCTTCCTTCTCTCAGCTGGCCGCTCAGCTGTCGGCTAATTGCCAGCTGCTATCTCTCCACAGTGACTCACCTGTTGATAACCTGCTCGTCAGTCCTGCCTACTTAAGCAGTCCAGCCCAGATGGTCTCTGCCTTCGCCTTGGTCACATCTCTAGAGACGCTCTCTTGTGTTCCTTTTCGTTTCAATAGTTTTTTATTGAAAATGTTCACAACATTGTAGTGTGTACACTGTATATCAACGACAATAATTGAAATCAGAAATGTATGCATTGATTACTCAGCAGTTATTCATCAATATCACAAACAGAACAGAACAGAGATTTGGATCTGTCATATGCGAGTTAGATATTATCTGATGTTTTATAGTTGCTTAGAGCGTCGCCCTCGGGGACCCCATTGGGAACTGTTTGTCGCCCGAGGGGGAGCTGCTCCTGTGGACAGGATCCAATAAAAGCAAATTTAATAGCATAAATCAGCAGTAAGTATGAATGTTGATGACTAACATAACTCTAGGTGATTGTTGTATGTCAAGATAGAATATCAGGTTTCCGTTACTTTAGAGGAATACCTCGGCCCCAGTCCAGGACTCCCACGGCCTCCACTTTGTCCATTCTTTATTCAAGCGGCCTACACTGGAGGCCATCACTATTTCGAAATTGTAGTGAAGGTTCACCGTGTCAAGAGCATGTTCTATTGTTGGGGGTTTGTCAGACTTCCACGACCTCGCTATGCACAGTCTCGCTGCGAGTAAGATATGTGTCAGGACGTGTCTGTATTGTGGAAGAACAGAATCAATATTGAGGTTTAGTAGTGCCAGGTCAGGGGAGGGGAGTAGGGTTTGGTTTGTAATGTCTGTCAGTATGAGAAATATTTTTTGCCAGTATTTCTTTAGCTGAGGACAGGACCAAAAAATGTGGAACAAATCTCCCTTGGCTGAGTTGCATCGCCAACATTGGTCGCTCGTAGGAGAGCTGAACTTAGCTAGCTTTGAGGGTGTGAGATACCATCTGAGGGACAGTTTTTGGGTTATCTCCCAAAGTGAGGAGCATTTTGTGACCGCGTAGGTGGACCTAAGTGCTCTTTGCCATTGGTGATCAGTGTATGTATGTCCTAGGTCACTTTCCCAGTGTACGTGGGGGGCTTTTTTAGTAAATTGTAGTTTGTGGTTTAGGATATTGTAAAAGAGAGAAATGCCTTTTAGTTTTGTGGAGGGTTTCGTGAGATAATCCCAGGCACTGGAGTGTAATGTGTAGAGAGGAAATTGGATGGCTTTAAGGCAGTGGGTGACGCGCATGTAGGTGAATAGCTCTGAAGGAGGCAGGTTGAATTCGCTTTGAAGACGGGAGAAGTGTTTCGGGCTGTTATTTTGAAGGATATCCTGTATGGTATTGATGCCTTTTTTGGACCACTGACCTAGGTGTAGATCGGGTGATATATGTTGGAGAGTTTCTATCGGGATAGGTATGGAAAGGGTGTCAGAGACAGCGCGACCGTTGTGTAGTATTTTTTTCCAAGCTGTGATTGTTGTTAACATTGTAGGCGGTAAAGCCAACGATAATTTTGGGCACCAGGGTGTGCTCATCGCCCAAAATTTTAAATTTGGATGGAACTCCAGAGCTTGCTAGGGCTGGACTGGAACCACTCGTCCATTTGGGCCAAGAGTGCCGCTGTGTGATAGTCCTCAAATTCGATTGTGCCCGAGCCCCCGGCCGATCTATGGTGTCTGAGTATAGCGTGTGCATATCTGGGCTTAGTTCCGTTCCAAATAACTTTGTTAAACATAGTTTGTAGGGATTTGAAATATTGTTCAGGAATGGGGATGGGGATAGTTCTGAATAGATATAGTATTTGTGGTAAGTGGATCATCTTGAATGCTGCCAGTCTCCCGGACCAGGAGAGGTTGTGTTTAGTTAGGTTTAGTGTGTCACTTTTTAATTTGGCTAGGAGAGGTTTGAAATTTGCTGTGAAGAGTTGTTTGGTTGATTTAGTTAAATTAATTCCCAAGTAGGATATACTGTTGTCTGCCCAGGCAAAGGGGAATTGCGCCTGTAAAAGGTGTCTGGAGGTGGCGTCTATTTTAAGATCTAGAATGTGTGATTTAGTTACGTTTAGTTTGTAGTATGAGACTCGTCCAAACCACTCTAGCAGTTTTTGGGCTGCAGGGAGGGCGGAGTTAGGGTTGGTGAGTATCAGTATGACGTCGTCCGCGAAAAGACTAATCTTGTGTTGGATTTTGCCTATCGTTAGACCCGTAATGAGGGGGTTTGAGCGGACGTGTTCTGCTAAGGGTTCTATTAACATATTGAAAATCAGTGGGGATAATGGGCAGCCTTGACGAGTGCCATTCGTTATGTGAAAAGGTCGTGATAGCATGTCTGCAGAGTAGACCTGTGCTGATGGGGTAGTATAAAGTGCCATTATAGCGTCATATATGAAATCTCTAAACCCAAACTTGGTCAATACTTCTCGTAGGTAGGACCAGTGGACCCTATCGAACGCCTTCTCTGCGTCCAAAGATAGGAGCAGGGAAGGCGTTCCACTAGACTCAATATGGTGTATCAGATTTATCATCCGTCTTGTGGCGTCAGGAGCCTGTCTATCTCTGATGAACCCTGATTGGTCTTTGTGGATGAGATCCGGCATTACCGTCATCAGGCGTCTGGCAATTGTTTTGGCATATATTTTAACGTCAAGATTCAACAGAGATATTGGAAGAAAATTTGGAGGGGAGGTTGGATCTTTTCCCGGTTTCGGGATGGTAATAATAATAGCATTGAGAGACTCATTTGCGAGCTTGGAAGAGGAGGCAGCAATATTGAAGTATTCTGTCATATGAGGAATTAGGTGGCTGGAAAAGTGCTTGTAATATTCTCCCGTGAACCCATCAGGTCCGGGAGCTTTGTTCAAAGGCAGAGAAGAAATTGTGTTTAGGATTTCCTGGTCTGTGAACGGTTTGCTTAGAGAAGCCAATTGGTAGTCTGTCAGGGTTGGGAGCTTAATTTGGTGGAGAAAGTCAATAATGTCAGCAGAGGACGGTTGGTAGGTGTCGGGGTCATGTTTGATGTTGTATAAGTTACTATAATATTCGCTAAATGCATTCGCTATGTCTTGGGGGTTAGTCAGTTTAACCTTAGAGCGGGGGTGAAATAAGTGGGTTATTCTGGACTTGATTTTAAGTCCCTTGAGGCGCTGGGCCAATCTCTTGCCCGCTTTGTTGGACGTGGAGTAATTGTTGGCTTTGAGTTTGCGTTGGAGTTGTTCGTAGGAATATAGAAGTAGGGAGCGTAGGTCGCGTCTGAGGGTCAGTAGCTGGGCTAGAAGTTTCGGGTTTGGTTTGGTCTTGTGTTGGGATTCAAGAGTTGCAATTTGGGATGTAAGGGTGTCTATTTGCTGCGTCCTCTTTCTCTTGCATATTGCACTTAATTTCATAATCGTACCTCTTAGAACCGCTTTATGTGTGTTCCACACCGTGACGGGGTCCCCCACTGATCCCTTGTTTAAATCAAAATATTCCTGCAGTTGTTTTTTGATATCTTGGGAGTAGGTTGGGTGTTGCAGAATGTAATTGTTCGCACGCCATAGGAACGTATTCCGCTGGGGTGCAGTGTCGTTGATGGAGATGGTGATTGGAGCATGGTCTGACCACGTCACGGTGTGGATTACAGATGCACCTATGTTTTGTAGTAGCCACTTGTCCGTGAGGAACATATCAATCCTGGAATACGATTTGTGATGTGGAGAAAAATAAGTATAGTCCTTTTCAGACCCATGGTGGCACCTCCACACGTCAAAGACATCCTGTGACGTGAGGAATTGCCCCAGGGGCGACTCCCTTCTTTTTGCAGCTGAAGTAGAGTCCATGTGTATGTCTGCGACTAAGTTAAAGTCTCCACAAATGATCAAGTGCCCTTGTCGTGCTTCTCGTGCTTTGAGGAAAGCTTTTCTAAGGAAACACATCTGGCGGGTGTTGGGGGCATATATATTCATCAAGGTGTAGGTGATCTTGTTGAGGGTGAATATTAAAATTAGATAACGGCCATTGGGGTCAGCGATTTCCTGTAGCAGATGGAAGTCTAGACCGTTTTTTATGGCAATGAGGACTCCCCGTTTCTTGGAGTTGTATGTGGCGTGAAAGATTTGGGGATATTTACTATTGGAGCATAGATCCGTAGCTGTGGGAAGCAAATGTGTTTCTTGGACACATATGATGTCGCTGTTCAGTTTGACTGCTGTGTGCCATAGCGAGTGGCGCTTTGCCGGATGGTTGAGGCCCTTGGCATTGAGGGACAAGATGTTGCATGGCATGGTATTTTGTGGAGAGTGGTGGAGATGCAGAGAAATGAATAGCACTTACAGTTAGTTGATTCAAGGATGTAAGCGTAGGTGTTTCCGCTACGGGGGAGGGAGAGATCCTGTTGTGCGTCGTCGTGGAGTAGATGTCCTGGAATTGAGGCCGTGGAGGATGGCTGGGGGGAAACAACAAGTCAGCAGGTCAAACGATAAAAATGTGAGGTTGCTACCTCAAGACAACAATCAAAAAAGAAACTGAGAGAAAAAAAGAAAAAAAAACTGTAGTAGAACTTCTGTTATGCTATAAATGAGTGGTACAAAAATTGTGGCGACGTGGGTAACAAGAAGCTACGTATAGCTATGCCGCAAGTGGGGGAAACCAGTTTGTAGGTAATGGAACCGAAGAGAAAGATTCATACAAGGTAGCAAGGGAGAAGTGAGGTGGTGGTTGTGACCCGACAGGTTCAGGCGTTAATTTGGGGTTGGTGCGCTCTTGAAGCCTGGTTGGTGCGCCTGTGAGGGGGCGTGCGTTGTGGCAGAGGTGATATTCCTTCTACTGGGGGTTCAAGAATGATACCCCAATCATGGAGTAGACGCAGTCCTTTCATGAGGTCGCTGACGACGTAAATGGTACCATTTTTTGCGATAAGCAAAGTCGCGGGATATCGCCATTTGTACTGAATTTTGTGGTTAAACAGGCCTTTGGTGATGGGGTTCAACTTTCTTCTCTGTTGTAGCGTGTATTTGGACAGGTCAGGGAAGATCTGGATTCCGTCATACGGTCTGGGTAATGGACCTTTGGATCTGGCTTCTGACATCATCTTTTCCTTGATATGAAAAAAATGGATTTTCATGAGAACATCTCTTGGAACTGATGCTGCTAGGTGTGAAGGCTTTGCAATCCTATGGATTCTGTCAATGATGATATCTCTGGGAGCTGCATCTGGTATGATAGTATGTATGAGATCTTTGGCGTATTTCGGATGATCTCCCGGGGGAACTGTTTCAGGGACCCCCCTCAACTTGACGTTATTACGTCTCGAATGGTCTTCCAAATCGGCCAGTTTGGCTCAGACCCAGTCTTGTTCCCCTTTAATTTCATCCACTGTGTCAATTATGTCATTAACTGTGGTGGAGCAGTCTGTCATGCCCTGCTCTATGGTAGATATTCTATTGCCCATAGAATGCATGTCTGTGGAGATTTTTGTGAACATGGATGTCAGATCTGTCATCAGAGAGGTTTGTAGGGACATGAGCATCTCTTTGAGAGTGGTGTCAATAACTGGGAGGCCAGATGTGGGGAAGGATGCCATTGAATTATGCAGGGCCTGATTGGATATGAATGGAGTGAAGGCCTGGGCCTGTGTTGTCATCACAGCAGGAGGAGGCTGCTGGTGCGGTGCATCCATCCGCATCCGAGCTTTGGCTGGGCTGGAGGTAAGGGGGTCAGAGCCTGGGTCTTGTGTGGGGGATAAGGGCAGAGGAGCAGTGCCCATTTCTGTGAGGATGGCGTCTGGGAGGTCAGTGTATGCCTCCCTTTGCTCCGTCAGGCCGCCGGCGCCATCTTGGATCACACTGATCTTGTCCTGAGGGAGCATGAAGGTGGTGAGCTTTCTGATGCCGTGATCGCCCATCCGCTTGCGGGACATCGTCAGTCGGCACCCGGAGGAGCTGTGTGGCGTGCTTGGGGTGATTTCTTGGCGTCTGTCGGGTCCTATGCGCTCCGGTGTTCTCCCTTGCTGAGGAGCTGTGTATTCAGGCGGCCATCTTCAGCGCCGGCTAGCCACGCCCCTCTTGTGTTCCTTTTAAAGACTTGCTTGGCTGACATTCTTTCTGGCTCCAGATCCTGCTTGCTGTTCTACTACACTCATCTCTGGCTCCCTGACCTTTTGGCTTGTCTGACTATCCATTCCGGTTCCTGAACTCTGGCTATGTTTTGACTACGTTTACTCGGTTTACATTTTTTTATTAGTTTTAAACAAGTGAGATTTAACTGTACTTCTGTCTCAATCTGATTCATGGTTTCTGACAGTAGGCGAAGGCCATGAATTCAGAAGATGCAGTTAATCCACTTGTTGGTAATATTTTTTTCAGATTGGATGAGCAGGATCACCACATGGATCAGTATTCCATGGCATTACAAACGCTCCTGAGTCACACGGCTCACCTGAATACTCCCACTGTGGCTGCTCCAGTACAACCTGTGTTGCAAGCCGTCCCTGCTGCTGCTCCAGTCTCTGCGCAGGCACCCGCCTCGAGTATTACCTCTATAAGAGGTATGTCTGGTTCTGCTATGCTTCCCCAGTGATTTGGGGGCAATCCAGTCCAATGCAGAGGGTTTCTCAACCAGGTTGAGATATACTTTGAGATGCTGCCCCAGGCGTTTCCCACGGACAGAAGCAAAGTAGGTTTTGTGATAGCTTTGCTTTCTGAGAGAGCCTTGGCCTGGGCAAACCCTCTATGGGAGACGCAAAATTGTTGTCTTAAGTTACCCTGAGTTTGTGGCTTCCTTTAAAAGGGTATTTGACGTTCCCACATGCTCCGCTTCTGCTGCCAAGTGCCTCATGTCCATCAAACAGAGTACGAGAACTGTTGCCGATTACGCCATTGAATTCCGTCATTGAATACTCTCGCAGCAGAGGTTGCGTGGAAAAATTATGCCTTCGTGGCTGCTTTTTCTCATGGTCTCTCGGATACCATCAAGGATGAGATAGCAGCCCGAGATATACCCACTGAGCTGGAGAAGTTGATCACATTTGCCATCTTCATTGCATCCAGACTCAGAGAAAGACTCTCTTTTAAGGAGCGCTTGCAGTCCCACCCTTGCCTCCTTCACCTCCCATGCCTCCTGGTACCGAGTCATCAGTGAAGATGAACCCATGCACTTGGCCTTCATGCGTCTCTCTGCGGATGAGAGAACCCTTAGGAGGAGGGAGAGATTGTGTCTTTATTGTGGCCAGGCAGGTCACTTTTTGAAGTCTTGTCCTACCCGTCCAGGGAACGCCCGAACCTTGAGGTCCTGTCACGGACAGACCTTAGGTGGCATTGTTTCATCCCCAGTTATCCAGAAGGATAAGCCCCTGGTCTTGGTTACCCTTTTTTGGGCTGAGTCGTCCATCGAGATACAGGCTCTAATCGACTCTGGGGCTGCAGGCCTGTTAATTGATGCTGCCTTTGTATCGAAGCACTCGATTCCGCTGCAGCTGCATGACACTCCACTTGCCATTGAGGCTCTTGACGGGAGACCTCTACAGCCTGCCCATGTGACTCATGAGACTGTTCCGTTGTCCATGGCCATAGGGGCTCTTCACCATGAGATAATCCAATTCCAAGTTATTTTCTCACCTAAGTTTCCACTGGTTATTGGTTATTCTTGGTTACAGAGGCACAACCCCCCTTTTGATTGGCTCCGTGCTGAGGTTCTGAGGCCTTTGTAACGCCCCGGCAGTTTTTCAGGAATTTATTAACCATGTCCTCTGAGATTTGTTGCAGTTATGTGTGGTGGTTTATCTCGATGATATCCTCATATTTTTCAAGTCCCTGGAGAGCCAACACATAAATATCTGTCGTGTGCTTCAGAAACTAAGAGAGAACAATCTGTATTGTAAATTGGAGAAGTGCGAATTCCATCGTGAACAGGTTAAATTCCTGGGTTATGTCATTTCCACTGCTAGTTTTTTGATGGACCCAGAGAAACTTTCAGCAGTCCTACAGTGACCCCGACATGTGGGTTTACGTCCTCTGCAGCGTTTTCTTGGCTTTGTCAACTAATATTGGAAGTTTATTCGTAACTTCTCTTCTCTGGTCAAGCCCTTGACTGATATGACCAGAATGGACAGTAACCCACAGTGTTAATAATAAAGGGATAAGAATGTGGCACTTACCAAACAAAAATAAATAAGACAATAAACAACAGTGGGTCTTTGGAGGTAACACCACAGATACATCCAAAGCAACAAATAGCGTCCTTAAATTAATGTCTCATCAACATTGTATAGCCAAAGATTAATAAACCAATGCTAAAACAATTATTGAGAATCCTTCCTCCAAATAATAAGCAAAAAGCAGGACTACAAGTTGCTACAGCATGGTCGGCTTATTCTGGGTGGGCGTCCATGGACGTCCTCCCAGAATCCTGCTCTCGCGTGCCCTCTGGGGCGTGCACCCAAGAACATCCATGACCGCCGGGTCCTCACAGATCACGCGGCCGTTTACCATGTGATCGCTCCGTCAAAAGACGGAGCGATCACATGTAAACAAACCGGCCTCATGTCTTGATGCCGGTTCCTCCCTCCCCTCTGTGTACCGATCTGTACGGAGGGGAAGGAGAGGGGGAGGGATCGGATGGCAGCAGCGCTGTGGGCTGGATGTGTAGTGCCCACAGCGCTGCTCAGTGACAAATACAGTCACATCCATGGATCCATCCATCCATGCTCAGCCATCCCTCCATACTCTAATGCCCTGCAATACCCAGCACTACCCTGCAATACTCTGCACTACTCTGCAATACTCCGGAATACTCTGCAATACCCCGCAATACTCTGCACTACCCCGCAATACTCTGCAATACCCTGCAATACTCTGCAATACCCTGCAATACCCTGCAATACCCCGCAGTACTCTGCAATACCCTGCAGTACTCTGCAATACCCCACAAAACTCTGCAATACACCGCAACACTCTACACTACCCTGCAATACTCTGCACTACCCTGCAATACTCCGCAATACCCTGCAATACTCTGCAATACTCTGCAATACCCCACAATACTCCGCAATACCCTGCAATACTCCGCAATACCCTGCACTACCCTGCACTACCCAGCCATACCCAGCCATACCCAGTGATACTCTGCAATACCTAGCCATACTCTGCAATACCCAGCCATACCAGTCATACTCGGCGATACCCTGCCATACTCAGCCATACCCAGCCATACCCAGCCATACCCAGCCATACCCAGCCATATCCAGCCATACCCGGCCATATCCAGCCATACCCAGCCATGCTTAGCCATATTCGGCTATACTCAGCTATACTCTGCCATACTCTGCCGTACTCGGTTGTTCTCGGCCTCTGTATGTGGCCAGGCTGTGGAAGTCACACACATGTGGTATAGCCGTACTCAGGAGGAGTAGGAGAATCTATTTTGGGGTGTCATTTTTGGTATGTACATGCTATGTGTTAGAAATATTGTATAAATGGACAACTTTGTGTTAAAAAAAAAGTGTTTTAACCACTTCCCGCCCGCCGTCATATGACGTCCTTGACTTTGTGCGGGGATATTTAAATGATGCCTGCAGCTACAGGCATCATTCAGATATCAGCTTTTTCAGCCGGCAATTCCCTACACCATAAGAATGATCATAGCAGAGGCGAGAGGGGACGTCTCCCGCCGCCCTCAGGTGCGTTTCAGGTTTATTTCAGGCTTCCCAGCCTAGAGGTGAGATGTGGAGTCTTATTGACCCCATATCTCACTGTAAAGAGGACCTGTCATGCCATAATCCTATTACAAGGGATACATTCCTTGTAATAGGAATAAAAGTGATCAAATTTTTTTTTTTTGGAAAAAAGTGTCAAACTAAAATAAATAAAGTAAAATGAACAATAAAAAGAAAAACATTTTTTTTAAAGTGCCCCTGTCCGTGTGCTCGCATGCAGAAGCGAATGCACAAGTAAGTCCCGCCCACATATAAAAACGGTGTTCAAACCACACATGTGAGGTATCGGTGCGAATGTTAGAGCGAGAGCAATAATTTTGGCCCTAGACCTCCTCTGTAACACAAAACATGTAACCAGTAAAAATTTTAAAGCGTTGCCTATGCCTATTTTTAAGTAGCAAAGTTTGGCACCATTCCACGAGCGTGTGCAATTTTGAAGGGTGACATGTTAGGTATCTATTTACTCGGCGTAACTTCATCTTTCCCATTATGCAAAAACATTGGGCCAACTTTACTGTTTTGTTTTATTTCCCAAAAAAAGCGTTCAAAAAATTGCTGCGCAAATACCGTGCGAGATAAAAAGTTGCATTACCCGCCATTGTATTCTCTAGGGTCTTTGCTAAAAAAAAATATATATAATGTTTTGGGGTTCTATGTAATTTTCTAGCAAATAAATAATGATTTTTTACATGTAGGAGAGAAATGTTAGAATTGGCCTGGGTGCTCCAGAGCAGAATGTGTTTTGGGGTGTAATTTGTGGTATGCATATGCGGTGTGTGAGAAATAACCTGCTAATATGACAATTTTGTGAAAAAAAAAGAAAAGAAAAAAAATCTTGATTTTGCAAAGAATTGTGGGAAAAAATGACAACTTCAAAAAACTCACCATGCATCTTTCTAAATACCTTGGAATGTCTTCTTTCCAAAAAGGGGTCATTTGGGGGGTATTTGTACTTTTCTGGCATGTTAGGGTCTCAAGAATATAGATAGGCCGTCAGCAATTCAGGTGTGATCAATTTTCAGATATTGGCACCATAGCTTTTGAACTCTATAACTTTCACAAAGACCAAATAATATACACCAATTTGTACTTATTTTTACCAAAGATATGTAGTAGTATAAATTGTGGCCAACATTTACGAAGAAAAATTACTAATTTGCTAAATTTTATAACAGAAACAAAGAAAAATTCAATTTTTTTACCGAATTTTCAGTCTTTTTTCTTTTATAGCGCAAAAAATAAAAAACCCAATGATGATTAAATACCACCAAAAGAAAGCTCCATTTGTGTGAAAAAAAGGACAAAAATTTCATATGGGTACAGTGTTGCATGACTGAGTAATTGTCATTCAAAATGTGAGAGCACCGAAAGCTGAAAATTGGTCTGGTTAGGAAGGGGGTTTAAGTTCCCAGTTGTCAAGTGATTAAAATAATGTCTCATCAACATTGTATAGCCAAAGATTAATAAACCAATGCTAAAACGATTAATGAGAATCCTTCCTCCAAATAATAAGCAAAAAGCAGGAGTACAAGTTGCTAAAAGCAATTAAGGGAGATCCTTCCTCCAGATAACCAGACAAGAATAGCAGGCTATACGATACAATAAGGCATCCTGGCCATAAATGAACAATGAAAATGATAAAAGTAGCATCAAAGGCGGAATAATTAATGCTAAAAATGATATATAAACAATAATTATTTTCAAAAATCCTAAGTGCAATCTAAGTGCAACTATATGTGCAAAATAAGCAAATAAATGTGCAAAAAAAACGCAAAAAAGTGCAATGATAATATTCCAAATAATTGAGGTAAAAGCTACAGTAACTGCAACTTTGCAGAAATAGAGCGATCTGTGCAATAATGACAAGGTTTTGCCAAAATTATCAAATAAATAGTAGCTAAATGTGCAACCCAGCAAACAATGTGCAAAAATGCTAATAAAAACACACACACATTATTCAAAATCAATACCACTCTTTATATATGATGGTAATTGACATGATTACAAATAAAATTAACTAAATAAGATGTATTAATGCCATAAGGGTGTCTGCTGACCATGGTGCCCAAGTCCTTATTTGCATCCTACGAGTAATAGTAGGTGGGGCATCTGGATGGGCTGCTTGTCCAAATACTGGATTATTTACCTGTACAATGCTTGTATCAGTGCGTACTGGGGCTACAGTTTCTGAATGAGGTTTTTGTGCCCCACAATGCACACATTCTACTGCCCATTCTGGGTTCTGTGCTCCACAAACCTGACAAACCCATCCTCTCCCCTCAAGTACAGGATATATCTTGTGTGGTTTGCGTTCTACGTCAGTATATGGGGGTGGGATGGCTGAACTGGTGTCAATCAGAGCCTCAACATTTTTTGTTCTTCTATCTTTCATATCCCAACCATCACAATCTGGATTATATTTCCACTCCTCTTCTTTCGCTCTACTTGAGACTTTAATTAAGCATTGAACCTCACGCATCCATTGCTTCTCTAACACCTCTCCTTGGCTGTCCCTTTTTATTTCACTCCATACATCCGGGTCTAAGCCTGCTGCTCCTTTCACTTTAAATTTACGAAGGACATCTTTTAAGTCCCTAGCCTCGTCTTTCCCATAAATGTTTTTAATTATTTGTGGCACCGTATAGTGCGCCACAATTCCCTGACGGGGTTTTGTGTTCTGCTGGCCCATTCTGACAGTCCGTGCCTAGGTAGCGTGAGTGTACAATATAAAACACTTAGCCAAGTTACACTAGTTCCTCGTTGCCTTCCTCCTAGGGTGCCAGAATACTAAAAACCTCTCCTGGATCAGATTTCTGAAACCGAATTACCTTATATGCTAACCAACTGACAAATATTATGACCAGACTGACTGCTACAACATATACAAGCATTCCTTTAAGTGGCCAGGTATCCGACTAGATCTCCGGACTTTATGGAGACCTTATTCCCCCCCGTATCTGGGATCCCTCTCATGCACTCTTATCCCTGCTTTATGGAGCAGACAGGGCTTATACTCTCAACCCGTCTATGGTTTATGAATTAAATTGAGTATCAAACTTAAGCGTCAGACCCCCCGGAAGGGCGCATTCCGTTGCTCATTGGGATGATATTCTTTCAATTCATACCAACCTTGGCAAGGCTCATTCATTTCTCAACAAGACAGACAGACAACAAACAACAAATAATTCCAGCAATATAAACCGAAATATGCAGTAATTCTAGACTCACCACTACAGAGGCTGGTGTTTTAAAACCAGGAGAACCGTAACTGACAGAACGGATAGGCACAAATCAGGGGAGCACAGAATATAAGAAAAAATAAAGCTTTTTCTTACCTGGCCAGGTTATCGAACTGTGGTTCCCGGAATGCCTGTTCCTTTTGTTCCGTCAGTCTCATTCATCCACCTCTTGTAGTATCATCGGTGAGTCCCTGCGTTCGGGCGCCAGACTGTTAAGTGCAATTTTCAACTTAATTGCTTTCTAGTTTATATTGCTTTGCCAAATCTTAGCTCTCAAAGAAGTAAGACACAGAATCAAGAGTATCTGTATATCAGTTCCGAGCATAAAGGACCCATACTGTCTGCTGCCCTTCTTTATTGAAGCTTTTTATAGGGCTGGTTACACAAACATAAGTATCAGCAAAGTTCCCATATAAGGTGACAAACAGTAAGTTTCAACATATAATGTAACAAGCAGTTTATTTCAAAATACATCACGCGCTCTGGACACTCATCTTAGGCGAAAACCTCAAGCTACGTCTTGCAACATATGCTGACACGTACACATAATGCACAGAAAAGAAAAGACAACTTAAGTAGAACTCTAATCAATTATTTCCAATCTTATCACAATGTTCGACTCGACCATCGCATGTTCAACCGTTCGTCGAATTGCGAAAGTTATGGGCCGTTCGCACCAAATTCGAGTAGAGCGTCACGGCCCATAATTCACTGCGGCACCGCAGTGCATTGCTGGCTGATGATTGGCCAAGCATGCACTATGACCCGCATGCTTGGCCAATCACAGCGCCGTCTGTACAGAGAGCTGTAATTGGCCAAAGCCATGGTGGCTTTGGTCAATTATGGCTCAGGGGGTTTAGTACACGCCCCACACTATATTAGGCCGCCTGCATGGTGGACTTGTGTAGTGGGTTGCGGCGGCGGAGAGATAGACAGAGAGACAGTGTGATTTGATTTAAGTTAGATATAGTAAACAGGCGAGTCAGTTAGCTGCACTTACAGTGTATTGTGTCTATATATGCATCCTAGGTGTTGTGTGTGTATATATATATATATATATATATATATATATATATATACACACTGTATTCAGTTTACCTAGATATGTTCCTGTTATTCTCTTCCTACTGACAGGCAGGCAGGAGGAGGAGCCATAGTGATTCAATCAAAGAAAGATTATCAAGATAAATTGGATTGACAATTAAGTGATAAAGATGTCTTTCAGAAATGATCTAGTAACCCAATAGTAGCATACAAAGTTGACCTTGCAAATTTAAAAAAAGGTATGGCTAAAGGTTTTCTAAATAAAAAAGAAGGGAAATATCTCCAGCCATTGGGATGTCGTATTCCTGTAATATATTTTCCCCCAAAGATTCACAAAAATAAGGAAAAGCCACCGGGAAGACATATAGTCAATGGGATAAACACGGTTGGAGCTAGAATAGGAAAGTATATAGACTGTTTCTTACAGCCATTAGTAAGGAAAACAAAGTCTTATCTAAGAGACACAAAACATTTGATACAATTACTGGATACTATTAAACTTGATGACAGACCGGTATACCTGGCAACAGCAGACGTGGCGTCGCTGTATGCCAATTAGGGATGAGCTTCGAGTTTGAGTCGAACCCATGTTCGACTCTAACATCGCATGTTCGACCGTTCATCGAATTGCGAACGTTATGGGCCGTTCGCGCCAAATTCGAGTGGTGCGTCACGGCCCATAATTCAGTGCGGCATCACAGTGCATTGCTGGCTGATGATTGGCCAAGCATGCACTATGACCCGCATGCTTGGCCAATCACAGCACTGTCTGTACAGAGAGCTGTAATTGGCCAAAGCCAGGGTGGCTTTGGCCAATTATGGCTCAGGGGATTTAGTACACGCTCCACACTAAATAAGGCCGCCTTCATGGCGGCCTTGTGTATTGGGTTGCGGCGGCGGAGAGATAGACAGAGAGACAGTGTCATTTGATTTAAGTTAGATATAGTAAACAGGCGAGTCAGTTAGCTGCACTTACAGTGTATTGTGTATATATTTGCATCCTAGGTGTTGTGTGTATATATATATATATATATATACACATTGTATTCAGTTTAGCTAGATCCGTTCCTGTTATTCTCTTCCTACTGACAGGCAGACAGGTGTTTTTACAGTATTTACAGCTACCTGAAGAAAATTGCTGGTGTTCTTCTGATCCTATTAGTACCACAGGTAGGCAGCTACAGTACAGTTAGTGTAGTGCGTCCTCTGCACAGTGTAGACCTAAAGCTACCTGAAGACAATTGCAGTTGTTCTGATCCTATTAATACCACAGGCAGGCAGCTGCAGTATTTAAAGTTAGTGTAGTGCGTCCTCTGCACAGTGTGCACCTAAAGCTACCTGAATAAAATTGGTGGTGTTTTTCTGATCCTATTAGTACCACAGGCAGGCAGCTGCAGTATTTACAGTCAGTGTAGTGCGTCCTCTGCACAGTGTGCACCTAAAGCTACCTGAAGAAAATTGCAGTTGTTCTGATCCGATTAATACCACTGGCAGGCAGCTGCAGAATTTACAGTTAGTGTAGTGCGTCCTCTGCACAGTGTGCATCTAAAGCTACCTGAAGAAAATTGGTGGTGTTCTTCTGATCCTATTAGTACCACAGGCAGGCAGCTGCAGTATTTACAGTTAGTGTAGAGCGTTCTCTGCACAGTGTACACCTAAAGCTACCTGAAGACAATTGCAGTTGTTCTGATCCTATTAATACCACAGGCAGGCAGCTGCAGTATTTACAGTTAGTGTAGTGCGTCCTCTGCACAGTGTGCACCTAAAGCTACCTGAAGAAAATTGGTGGTGTTCTTCTGATCCTATTAGTACCACAGGCAGGCAGCTGCAGTATTTACAGTTAGTGTAGTGCGTCCTCTGCACAGTGTGCACCTAAAGCTACCTAAAGACAATTGCTGTTGTTCTGATCCTATTAATACCACAAGCAGGCAACTGCAGTATTTCAGTATTTACAGTTAGTGTAGTGCGTCCTCTGCACAGTGTGCACCTAAAGCTACCTGAAGACAATTGCTGTTGTTCTGATCCTATTAATACCACAGGCAGGCAGCTGCAGTATTTACAGTTAGTGTAGTGTGTCCTCTGCACAGTGTGCATCGAAAGCTACCTGAAGAAAATTGGTGGTGTTCTTCTGATCCTAATAGTACCACAGGCAGGCAGCTGCAGTATTTACAGTTAGTGTAGTGCGTCCTCTGCACAGTGTGCACCTAAACCTACCTGAAGACAATTACTGTTGTTTTTATCCTATTAATACCACAAGCAGGCAGCTGCAATATTTACAGTTAGCGTAGTGCGTCCTCTGCACAGTGTGCACCTAAAGCTACCTGAAGACAATTGCTGTTGTTCTGATCCTATTAATACCATAGGCAGGCAGCTGCAGTATTTACAGTTAGTGCTAGTGCATCCTCTGCACAGTGTGCACCTAAAGCTACCTGAAGACAATTGCAGTTGTTCTGATCCGATTAATACCACAGGCAGGCAGCTGCAGTATTTACAGTTAGTGCTAGTGCGTCCTCTGCACAGTGTGCACCTAAATCTACCTGAAGAAAATTGGTGGTGTTCTTCTGGTCCTATTAGTACCACAGGCAGGCAGCTGCAGCATTTACAGTTAGTGTAGTGCGTCCTCTGCACAGTGTGCACCTAAAGCTACCTGAAGAAAATTGGTGGTATTCTTCTGATCCTATTAGTACTACAGGCAGGCAGCTGCAGTATTTACAGTTAGTGTAGTGCGTCCTCTGCACAGTGTGCATGTAAAGCTACCTGAAGACAATTGCTGTAGTTTTGATCCTATTAATACCACAAGCAGGCAGCTGCAGTATTTACAGTTAATGTAGTGTGTCCTCTGCACAGTGTGCACCTAAAGCTACCTGAAGAAAATTGGTGGTGTTCTTCTGATCCTATTAGTACCACAGGCAGGCAGCTGCAGTATTTACAGTTAGTGTAGTGCGTCCTCTGCACAGTGTGCACCTAAACCTACCTGAAGACAATTGCTGTTGTTTTGATCCTATTAATACCACAAGCAGGCAGCTGCAGTATTTACAGTTAGTGTAGTGTGCCCTCTGCACAGTGTGCACCTAAAGCTACCTGAAGACAATTGCTGTTGTTCTGATCCTATTAATACCACAGGCAGGCAGCTGCAGTATTTACAGTTAGTGTTAGTGCGTCCTCGGCACAGTGTGCACCTAAAGCTACCTGAAGACAATTGCTGTTGTTCTGATCCTATTAATACCACAAGCAGGCAACTGCAGTATTTACAGTTAGTGTAGTGCGTCCTCTGCACAGTGTGCACCTAAAGCTACCTAAAGACAATTGCTGTTGTTCTAAACCTATTAATACCACAGGCAGGCAGCTGCAGTATTTACAGTTAGTGTAGTGTGTCCTCTGCACAGTGTGCATCGAAAGCTACCTGAAGAAAATTGGTGGTGTTCTTCTGATCCTTTTAGTACCACAGGCAGGCAGCTGCAGTATTTGCAGTTAGTGTAGTGCGTCCTCTGCACAGTGTGCACCTAAACCTACCTGAAGACAATTGCTGTTGTTTTTATCCTATTAATACCACAAGCAGGCAGCTGCAATATTTACAGTTAGCATAGTGCGTCCTCTGCACAGTGTGCACCTAAAGCTACCTGAAGACAATTGCTGTTGTTCTGATCCTATTAATACCACAGGCAGGCAGCTGCAGTATTTACAGTTAGTGCTAGTGCGTCCTCTGCACAGTGTGCACCTAAAGCTACCTGAAGACAATTGCAGTTGTTCTGATCCGATTAATACCACAGGCAGGCAGCTGCAGTATTTACAGTTAGTGTTAGTGCGTCCTCTGCACAGTGTGCACCTAAATCTACCTGAAGAAAATTGGTGGTGTTCTTCTGGTCCTATTAGTACCACAGGCAGGCAGCTGCAGTATTTACAGTTAGTGTAGTGTGTCCTCTGCACAGTGTGCACCTAAAGCTACCTGAAGAAAATTGGTGGTATTCTTCTGATCCTATTAGTACTACAGGCAGGCAGCTGCAGTATTTACAGTTAGTGTAGTGCGTCCTCTGCACAGTGTGCATGTAAAGCTACCTGAAGACAATTGCTGTTGTTTTGATCCTATTAATACCACAAGCAGGCAGCTGCAGTATTTACAGTTAATGTAGTGTGTCCTCTGCACAGTGTGCACCTAAAGCTACCTGAAGAAAATTGGTGGTGTTCTTCTGATCCTATTAGTACCACAGGCAGGCAGCTGCACTATTTACAGTTAGTGTAGTGCGTCCTCTGCACAGTGTGCACCTAAACCTACCTGAAGACAATTGCTGTTGTTTTGATCCTATTAATACCACAAGCAGGCAGCTGCAGTATTTACAGTTAGTGTAGTGTGTCCTCTGCATAGTGTGCACCTAAAGCTACCTGAAGACAATTGCTGTTGTTCTGATCCTATTAATACCACAGGCAGGCAGCTGCAGTATTTACAGTTAGTGTTAGTGCGTCGTCGGCACAGTGTGCACCTAAAGTTACCTGAAGACAATTGCTGTTGTTCTGATCCTATTAGTACCACGGGCAGGCAGCTGCAGTATTTACAGTAAGTGTAGTGCGTCCTCTGCACAGTGTGCACCTAAAGCTACCTGGAGACAATTGCTGTTGTTTTGATCCTATTAATACCACAAGCAGGCAGCTGCAGTATTTACAGTTAATGTAGTGCATCCTCTGCACAGTGTGCACCTAAAGCTACCTAAAGAAAATTGGTGGTGTTCTTCTGATCCTATTAGTACCACAGGCAGGCAGCTGCAGTATTTACAGTTAGTTTAGTGCGTCCTCTGCACAGTGTGCACCTAAACCTACCTGAAGACAATTGCTGTTGTTTTGATCCTATTAATACCACAAGCAGGCAGCTGCAGTATTTACAGTTAGTGTAGTGCGTCCTCTGCACAGTGTGCACCTAAAGCTACCTGAAAACAATTGCTGTTGTTCTGATTCTATTAATACCACAGGGAGGCAGCTGCAGTATTTACAGTTAGTGTAGTGCATCCTCTGCACAGTGTGCACCTAAGGCTACCTGAAGACAATTGCAGTTGTTCTGATCCGATTAATACCACAGGCAGGCAGCTGCAGTATTTACAGTTAGTGTAGTGTGTCCTCTGCACAGTGTGTACCTAAAGCTACCTGAAGAAAATTGGTGGTGTTCTTCTGATCCTATTAGTACTACAGGCAGGCAGCTGCAGTATTTCCAGTTAGTGTAGTGCGTCCTCTGCACAGTGTGCACCTAAAGCTACCTTAAGACAATTGCAGTTGTTCTGATCCTATTAATACCACAGGCAGGCAGCTGCAGTATTTACAGTTAGTGTAGTGCGTCCTCTGCACAATGTGCACCTAAAGCTACCTGAAGACAATTGCTGTTGTTCTGATCCTATTAATACCACAGGCAGGCAGCTGCAGTATTTACAGTTAGTGTAGTGCGTCCTCTGCACAGTGTGCACCTAAAGCTACCTGAAGACAATTGCAGTTGTTCTGATCCGATTAATACCACAGGCAGGCAGCTGCAGTATTTACAGTTAGTGTAGTGCGTCCTCTGCACAGTGTGCACCTAAAGCTACCTGAAGAAAATTGGTGGTGTTCTTCTGATCCTATTAGTACTACAGGCACGCAGCTGCAGTATTTCCAGTTAGTGTAGTGCGTCCTCTGCACAGTTTGCACCTAAAGCTACCTGAAGACAATTGCAGTTGTTCTGATCCGATTAATACCACAGGCAGGCAGCTGCAGTATTTACAATTAGTGTAGTGCGTCCTCTGCACAGTGTGCACCTAAAGCTACCTGAAGAAAATTGGTGGTGTTCTTCTGATTCTATTAGTAATACAGGCACGCAGCTGCAGTATTTCCAGTTAGTGTAGTGCGTCCTCTGCACAGTGTGCACCTAAAGCTACCTAAAGAAAATTGGTGGTGTTCTTCTGATCCTATTAGTACCACAGGCAGGCAGCTGCAGTATTTACAGTTAATGTAGTGCGTCCTCTGCACAGTGTGCACCTAAAGCTACCTGAAGACAATTGCAGTTGTTCTGATCCTATTAATACCACAGGCAGGCAGCTGCAGTATTTACAGTTAGTGTAGTGCGTCCTCTGCACAGTGTGCACCTAAACCTACCTGAAGACAATTGCTGTTGTTTTGATCCTATTAATACTACAAGCAGGCAGCTGCAGTATTTACAGTTAGTGTAGTGCGTCCTCTGCACAGTGTGCACCTAAAGCTACCTGAAGACAATTGCAGTTGTTCTGATCCGATTAATACCACAGGCAGGCAGCTGCAGTATTTACAGTTTGTGTAGTGCATCCTCTGCACAGTGTGAACCTAAAGCTACCTGAAGAAAATTGGTGGTGTTCTTCTGATCCTATTAGTACTACAGGCAGGCAGCTGCAGTATTTCCAGTTAGTGTAGTGCGTCCTCTGCACAGTGTGCACCTAAAGCTACCTGAAGACAATTGCAGTTGTTCTGATCCTATTAATACCACAGGCAGGCAGCTGCAGTATTTACAGTTAGTGTAGTGCGTCCTCTGCACAGTGTGCACCTAAAGCTACCTGAAGACAATTGCAGTTGTTCTGATCCGATTAATACCACAGGCAGGCAGCTGCAGTATTTACAGTTAGTGTAGTGCATCCTCTGCACAGTGTGAACCTAAAGCTACCTGAAGAAAATTGGTGGTGTTCTTCTGATCCTATTAGTACTACAGGCAGGCAGCTGCAGTATTTCCAGTTAGTGTAGTGCGTCCTCTGCACAGTGTGCACCTAAAGCTACCTGAAGACAATTGCAGTTGTTCTGATCCTATTAATACCACAGGCAGGCAGCTGCAGTATTTACAGTTAGTGTAGTGCGTCCACTGCACAATGTGCACCTAAAGCTACCTGAAAACAATTGCTGTTGTTCTGATTCTATTAATACCACAGGGAGGCAGCTGCAGTATTTACAGTTAGTGTAGTGCGTTCTCTGCACAGTGTGCACCTAAGACTACCTGAAGACAATTGCAGTTGTTCTGATCCGATTCATACCACAGGCAGGCAGCTGCAGTATTTACAGTTAGTGTAGTGTGTCCTCTGCACAGTGTGTACCTAAAGCTACCTGAAGAAAATTGGTGGTGTTCTTCTGATCCTATTAGTACTACAGGCAGACAGCTGCAGTATTTCCAGTTAGTGTAGTGCGTCCTCTGCACAGTGTGCACCTAAAGCTACCTGAAGACAATTGCAGTTGTTCTGATCCTATTAATACCACAGGCAGGCAGCTGCAGTATTTACAGTTAGTGTAGTGCGTCCTCTGCACAATGTGCACCTAAAGCTACCTGAAGACAATTGCTGTTGTTCTGATCCTATTAATACCACAGGCAGGCAGCTGCAGTATTTACAGTTAGTGTAGTGCGTCCTCTGCACAGTGTGCACCTAAACCTACCTGAAGACAATTGCTGTTGTTTTGATCCTATTAATACCACAAGCAGGCAGCTGCAGTATTTACAGTTAGTGTAGTGCGTCCTCTGCACAGTGTGCACCTAAAGCTACCTGAAGACAATTGCTGTTGTTCTGATCCTATTAATACCACGGGCAGGCAGCTGCAGTATTTACAGTTAGTGTAGTGCGTCCTCTGCACAGTGTGCACCTAAAGCTACCTGAAGACAATTGCAGTTGTTCTGATCCGATTAATACCACAGGCAGGCAGCTGCAGTATTTACAGTTAGTGTAGTGCGTCCTCTGCACAGTGTGCACCTAAAGCTACCTGAAGAAAACTGGTGGTGTTCTTCTGATCCTATTAGTACTACAGGCACGCAGCTGCAGTATTTCCAGTTAGTGTAGGGCGTCCTCTGCACAGTGTGCACCTAAAGCTACCTGAAGACAATTGCAGTTGTTCTGATCCTATTAATACCACAGGCAGGCAGCTGCAGTATTTACAGTTAGTGTAGTGTGTCCTCTGCACAGTGTGCACCTAAAGCTACCTGAAGACAATTGCAGTTGTTCTGATCCGATTAATACCACAGGCAGGCAGCTGCAGTATTTACAGTTAGTGTAGTGCATCCTCTGCACAGTGTGAACCTAAAGCTACCTGAAGAAAATTGGTGGTGTTCTTCTGATCCTATTAATACCACAGGCAGGCAGCTGCGGTATTTACAGTTAGTGTAGTGTGTCCTCTGCACAGTGTGCATGTAAAGCTACTTGAAGAAAATTGGTGGTGTTCTTCTGATCCTATTAGTACCACAGGCAGGCAGCTGCAGTATTTACAGTTAGTGTAGTGCGTCCTCTGCACAGTGTGCACGTAAAGCTACCTGAAGACAATTGCTGTTGTTTTGATCCTATTAATACCACAAGCAGGCAGCTGCAGTATTTACAGTTAGTGTAGTGCGTCCTCTGCACAGTGTGCACCTAAAGCTACCTGAAGACAATTGCTGTTGTTCTGATCCTATTAATACCACAGGCAGGCAGCTGCAGTATTTACAGTTAGTGTAGTGCGTCCTCTGCACAGTGTGCACCTAAAGCTACCTGAAGACAATTGCAGTTGTTCTGATCCGATTAATACCACAGGCAGGCAGCTGCAGTATTTACAGTTAGTGTAGTGCGTCCTCTGCACAGTGTGCACCTAAAGCTACCTGAAGAAAATTGGTGGTGTTCTTCTGATCCTATTAGTACTACAGGCACGCAGCTGCAGTATTTCCAGTTAGTGTAGTGCGTCCTCTGCACAGTGTGCACCTAAAGCTACCTGAAGACAATTGCAGTTGTTCTGATCCTATTAATACCACAGGCAGGCAGCTGCAGTATTTACAGTTAGTGTAGTGCATCCTCTGCACAGTGTGCACCTAAAGCTACCTGAAGACAATTGCAGTTGTTCTGATCCAATTAATACCACAGGCAGGCAGCTGCAGTATTTACAGTTAGTGTAGTGCATCCTCTGCACAGTGTGAACCTAAAGCTACCTGAAGAAAATTGGTGGTGTTCTTCTGATCCTATTAATACCACAGGCAGGCAGCTGCAGTATTTACAGTTAGTGTAGTGCGTCCTCTGCACAGTGTGCACCTAAAGCTACCTGAAGACAATTGCAGTTGTTCTGATCCGATTAATACCACAGGCAGGCAGCTGCAGTATTTACAGTTAGTGTAGTGCGTCCTCTGCACAGTGTGCACCTAAAGCTACCTGAATAAAATTGGTGGTGTTCTTCTGATCCTATTAGTACTACAGGCACGCAGCTGCAGTATTTCCAGTTAGTGTAGTGCGTCCTCTGCACAGTGTGCACCTAAAGCTACCTGAAGACAATTGCAGTTGTTCTGATCCTATTAATACCACAGGCAGGCAGCTGCAGTATTTACAGTTAGTGTAGTGCGTCCTCTGCACAGTGTGCACCTAAAGCTACCTGAAGACAATTGCAGTTGTTCTGATCCAATTAATACCACAGGCAGGCAGCTGCAGTATTTACAGTTAGTGTAGTGCATCCTCTGCACAGTGTGAACCTAAAGCTACCTGAAGAAAATTGGTGGTGTTCTTCTGATCCTATTAATACCACAGGCAGGCAGCTGCGGTATTTACAGTTAGTGTAGTGTGTCATCTGCACAGTGTGCATGTAAAGCTACTTGAAGAAAATTGGTGGTGTTCTTCTGATCCTATTAGTACCACAGGCAGGCAGCTGCAGTATTTACAGTTAGTGTAGTGCGTCCTCTGCACAGTGTGCACGTAAAGCTACCTGAAGACAATTGCTGTTGTTTTGATCCCATTAATACCACAAGCAGGCAGCTGCAGTATTTACAGTTAATGTAGTGTGTCCTCTGCACAGTGTGCACCTAAAGCTACCTGAAGAAAATTGGTGGTGTTCTTCTGATCCTATTAGTACCACAGGCAGGCAGCTGCAGTATTTACAGTTAGTGTAGTGCGTCCTCTGCACAGTGTGCACCTAAACCTACCTGAAGACAATTGCTGTTGTTTTGATCCTATTAATACCACAAGCAGGCAGCTGCAGTATTTACAGTTAGTGTAGTGTGCCCTCTGCACAGTGTGCACCTAAAGCTACCTGAAGACAATTGCTGTTGTTCTGATCCTATTAATACCACAGGCAGGCAGCTGCAGTATTTACAGTTAGTGTTAGTGCGTCCTCGGCACAGTGTGCACCTAAAGCTACCTGAAGACAATTGCTGTTGTTCTGATCCTATTAATACCACAAGCAGGCAACTGCAGTATTTACAGTTAGTGTAGTGCGTCCTCTGCACAGTGTGCACCTAAAGCTACCTAAAGACAATTGCTGTTGTTCTAAACCTATTAATACCACAGGCAGGCAGCTGCAGTATTTACAGTTAGTGTAGTGTGTCCTCTGCACAGTGTGCATCGAAAGCTACCTGAAGAAAATTGGTGGTGTTCTTCTGATCCTTTTAGTACCACAGGCAGGCAGCTGCAGTATTTGCAGTTAGTGTAGTGCGTCCTCTGCACAGTGTGCACCTAAACCTACCTGAAGACAATTGCTGTTGTTTTTATCCTATTAATACCACAAGCAGGCAGCTGCAATATTTACAGTTAGCATAGTGCGTCCTCTGCACAGTGTGCACCTAAAGCTACCTGAAGACAATTGCTGTTGTTCTGATCCTATTAATACCACAGGCAGGCAGCTGCAGTATTTACAGTTAGTGCTAGTGCGTCCTCTGCACAGTGTGCACCTAAAGCTACCTGAAGACAATTGCAGTTGTTCTGATCCGATTAATACCACAGGCAGGCAGCTGCAGTATTTACAGTTAGTGTTAGTGCGTCCTCTGCACAGTGTGCACCTAAATCTACCTGAAGAAAATTGGTGGTGTTCTTCTGGTCCTATTAGTACCACAGGCAGGCAGCTGCAGTATTTACAGTTAGTGTAGTGTGTCCTCTGCACAGTGTGCACCTAAAGCTACCTGAAGAAAATTGGTGGTATTCTTCTGATCCTATTAGTACTACAGGCAGGCAGCTGCAGTATTTACAGTTAGTGTAGTGCGTCCTCTGCACAGTGTGCATGTAAAGCTACCTGAAGACAATTGCTGTTGTTTTGATCCTATTAATACCACAAGCAGGCAGCTGCAGTATTTACAGTTAATGTAGTGTGTCCTCTGCACAGTGTGCACCTAAAGCTACCTGAAGAAAATTGGTGGTGTTCTTCTGATCCTATTAGTACCACAGGCAGGCAGCTGCACTATTTACAGTTAGTGTAGTGCGTCCTCTGCACAGTGTGCACCTAAACCTACCTGAAGACAATTGCTGTTGTTTTGATCCTATTAATACCACAAGCAGGCAGCTGCAGTATTTACAGTTAGTGTAGTGTGTCCTCTGCATAGTGTGCACCTAAAGCTACCTGAAGACAATTGCTGTTGTTCTGATCCTATTAATACCACAGGCAGGCAGCTGCAGTATTTACAGTTAGTGTTAGTGCGTCGTCGGCACAGTGTGCACCTAAAGTTACCTGAAGACAATTGCTGTTGTTCTGATCCTATTAGTACCACGGGCAGGCAGCTGCAGTATTTACAGTAAGTGTAGTGCGTCCTCTGCACAGTGTGCACCTAAAGCTACCTGGAGACAATTGCTGTTGTTTTGATCCTATTAATACCACAAGCAGGCAGCTGCAGTATTTACAGTTAATGTAGTGCATCCTCTGCACAGTGTGCACCTAAAGCTACCTAAAGAAAATTGGTGGTGTTCTTCTGATCCTATTAGTACCACAGGCAGGCAGCTGCAGTATTTACAGTTAGTTTAGTGCGTCCTCTGCACAGTGTGCACCTAAACCTACCTGAAGACAATTGCTGTTGTTTTGATCCTATTAATACCACAAGCAGGCAGCTGCAGTATTTACAGTTAGTGTAGTGCGTCCTCTGCACAGTGTGCACCTAAAGCTACCTGAAAACAATTGCTGTTGTTCTGATTCTATTAATACCACAGGGAGGCAGCTGCAGTATTTACAGTTAGTGTAGTGCATCCTCTGCACAGTGTGCACCTAAGGCTACCTGAAGACAATTGCAGTTGTTCTGATCCGATTAATACCACAGGCAGGCAGCTGCAGTATTTACAGTTAGTGTAGTGTGTCCTCTGCACAGTGTGTACCTAAAGCTACCTGAAGAAAATTGGTGGTGTTCTTCTGATCCTATTAGTACTACAGGCAGGCAGCTGCAGTATTTCCAGTTAGTGTAGTGCGTCCTCTGCACAGTGTGCACCTAAAGCTACCTTAAGACAATTGCAGTTGTTCTGATCCTATTAATACCACAGGCAGGCAGCTGCAGTATTTACAGTTAGTGTAGTGCGTCCTCTGCACAATGTGCACCTAAAGCTACCTGAAGACAATTGCTGTTGTTCTGATCCTATTAATACCACAGGCAGGCAGCTGCAGTATTTACAGTTAGTGTAGTGCGTCCTCTGCACAGTGTGCACCTAAAGCTACCTGAAGACAATTGCAGTTGTTCTGATCCGATTAATACCACAGGCAGGCAGCTGCAGTATTTACAGTTAGTGTAGTGCGTCCTCTGCACAGTGTGCACCTAAAGCTACCTGAAGAAAATTGGTGGTGTTCTTCTGATCCTATTAGTACTACAGGCACGCAGCTGCAGTATTTCCAGTTAGTGTAGTGCGTCCTCTGCACAGTTTGCACCTAAAGCTACCTGAAGACAATTGCAGTTGTTCTGATCCGATTAATACCACAGGCAGGCAGCTGCAGTATTTACAATTAGTGTAGTGCGTCCTCTGCACAGTGTGCACCTAAAGCTACCTGAAGAAAATTGGTGGTGTTCTTCTGATTCTATTAGTAATACAGGCACGCAGCTGCAGTATTTCCAGTTAGTGTAGTGCGTCCTCTGCACAGTGTGCACCTAAAGCTACCTAAAGAAAATTGGTGGTGTTCTTCTGATCCTATTAGTACCACAGGCAGGCAGCTGCAGTATTTACAGTTAATGTAGTGCGTCCTCTGCACAGTGTGCACCTAAAGCTACCTGAAGACAATTGCAGTTGTTCTGATCCTATTAATACCACAGGCAGGCAGCTGCAGTATTTACAGTTAGTGTAGTGCGTCCTCTGCACAGTGTGCACCTAAACCTACCTGAAGACAATTGCTGTTGTTTTGATCCTATTAATACTACAAGCAGGCAGCTGCAGTATTTACAGTTAGTGTAGTGCGTCCTCTGCACAGTGTGCACCTAAAGCTACCTGAAGACAATTGCAGTTGTTCTGATCCGATTAATACCACAGGCAGGCAGCTGCAGTATTTACAGTTTGTGTAGTGCATCCTCTGCACAGTGTGAACCTAAAGCTACCTGAAGAAAATTGGTGGTGTTCTTCTGATCCTATTAGTACTACAGGCAGGCAGCTGCAGTATTTCCAGTTAGTGTAGTGCGTCCTCTGCACAGTGTGCACCTAAAGCTACCTGAAGACAATTGCAGTTGTTCTGATCCTATTAATACCACAGGCAGGCAGCTGCAGTATTTACAGTTAGTGTAGTGCGTCCTCTGCACAGTGTGCACCTAAAGCTACCTGAAGACAATTGCAGTTGTTCTGATCCGATTAATACCACAGGCAGGCAGCTGCAGTATTTACAGTTAGTGTAGTGCATCCTCTGCACAGTGTGAACCTAAAGCTACCTGAAGAAAATTGGTGGTGTTCTTCTGATCCTATTAGTACTACAGGCAGGCAGCTGCAGTATTTCCAGTTAGTGTAGTGCGTCCTCTGCACAGTGTGCACCTAAAGCTACCTGAAGACAATTGCAGTTGTTCTGATCCTATTAATACCACAGGCAGGCAGCTGCAGTATTTACAGTTAGTGTAGTGCGTCCACTGCACAATGTGCACCTAAAGCTACCTGAAAACAATTGCTGTTGTTCTGATTCTATTAATACCACAGGGAGGCAGCTGCAGTATTTACAGTTAGTGTAGTGCGTTCTCTGCACAGTGTGCACCTAAGACTACCTGAAGACAATTGCAGTTGTTCTGATCCGATTCATACCACAGGCAGGCAGCTGCAGTATTTACAGTTAGTGTAGTGTGTCCTCTGCACAGTGTGTACCTAAAGCTACCTGAAGAAAATTGGTGGTGTTCTTCTGATCCTATTAGTACTACAGGCAGACAGCTGCAGTATTTCCAGTTAGTGTAGTGCGTCCTCTGCACAGTGTGCACCTAAAGCTACCTGAAGACAATTGCAGTTGTTCTGATCCTATTAATACCACAGGCAGGCAGCTGCAGTATTTACAGTTAGTGTAGTGCGTCCTCTGCACAATGTGCACCTAAAGCTACCTGAAGACAATTGCTGTTGTTCTGATCCTATTAATACCACAGGCAGGCAGCTGCAGTATTTACAGTTAGTGTAGTGCGTCCTCTGCACAGTGTGCACCTAAACCTACCTGAAGACAATTGCTGTTGTTTTGATCCTATTAATACCACAAGCAGGCAGCTGCAGTATTTACAGTTAGTGTAGTGCGTCCTCTGCACAGTGTGCACCTAAAGCTACCTGAAGACAATTGCTGTTGTTCTGATCCTATTAATACCACGGGCAGGCAGCTGCAGTATTTACAGTTAGTGTAGTGCGTCCTCTGCACAGTGTGCACCTAAAGCTACCTGAAGACAATTGCAGTTGTTCTGATCCGATTAATACCACAGGCAGGCAGCTGCAGTATTTACAGTTAGTGTAGTGCGTCCTCTGCACAGTGTGCACCTAAAGCTACCTGAAGAAAACTGGTGGTGTTCTTCTGATCCTATTAGTACTACAGGCACGCAGCTGCAGTATTTCCAGTTAGTGTAGGGCGTCCTCTGCACAGTGTGCACCTAAAGCTACCTGAAGACAATTGCAGTTGTTCTGATCCTATTAATACCACAGGCAGGCAGCTGCAGTATTTACAGTTAGTGTAGTGTGTCCTCTGCACAGTGTGCACCTAAAGCTACCTGAAGACAATTGCAGTTGTTCTGATCCGATTAATACCACAGGCAGGCAGCTGCAGTATTTACAGTTAGTGTAGTGCATCCTCTGCACAGTGTGAACCTAAAGCTACCTGAAGAAAATTGGTGGTGTTCTTCTGATCCTATTAATACCACAGGCAGGCAGCTGCGGTATTTACAGTTAGTGTAGTGTGTCCTCTGCACAGTGTGCATGTAAAGCTACTTGAAGAAAATTGGTGGTGTTCTTCTGATCCTATTAGTACCACAGGCAGGCAGCTGCAGTATTTACAGTTAGTGTAGTGCGTCCTCTGCACAGTGTGCACGTAAAGCTACCTGAAGACAATTGCTGTTGTTTTGATCCTATTAATACCACAAGCAGGCAGCTGCAGTATTTACAGTTAGTGTAGTGCGTCCTCTGCACAGTGTGCACCTAAAGCTACCTGAAGACAATTGCTGTTGTTCTGATCCTATTAATACCACAGGCAGGCAGCTGCAGTATTTACAGTTAGTGTAGTGCGTCCTCTGCACAGTGTGCACCTAAAGCTACCTGAAGACAATTGCAGTTGTTCTGATCCGATTAATACCACAGGCAGGCAGCTGCAGTATTTACAGTTAGTGTAGTGCGTCCTCTGCACAGTGTGCACCTAAAGCTACCTGAAGAAAATTGGTGGTGTTCTTCTGATCCTATTAGTACTACAGGCACGCAGCTGCAGTATTTCCAGTTAGTGTAGTGCGTCCTCTGCACAGTGTGCACCTAAAGCTACCTGAAGACAATTGCAGTTGTTCTGATCCTATTAATACCACAGGCAGGCAGCTGCAGTATTTACAGTTAGTGTAGTGCATCCTCTGCACAGTGTGCACCTAAAGCTACCTGAAGACAATTGCAGTTGTTCTGATCCAATTAATACCACAGGCAGGCAGCTGCAGTATTTACAGTTAGTGTAGTGCATCCTCTGCACAGTGTGAACCTAAAGCTACCTGAAGAAAATTGGTGGTGTTCTTCTGATCCTATTAATACCACAGGCAGGCAGCTGCAGTATTTACAGTTAGTGTAGTGCGTCCTCTGCACAGTGTGCACCTAAAGCTACCTGAAGACAATTGCAGTTGTTCTGATCCGATTAATACCACAGGCAGGCAGCTGCAGTATTTACAGTTAGTGTAGTGCGTCCTCTGCACAGTGTGCACCTAAAGCTACCTGAATAAAATTGGTGGTGTTCTTCTGATCCTATTAGTACTACAGGCACGCAGCTGCAGTATTTCCAGTTAGTGTAGTGCGTCCTCTGCACAGTGTGCACCTAAAGCTACCTGAAGACAATTGCAGTTGTTCTGATCCTATTAATACCACAGGCAGGCAGCTGCAGTATTTACAGTTAGTGTAGTGCGTCCTCTGCACAGTGTGCACCTAAAGCTACCTGAAGACAATTGCAGTTGTTCTGATCCAATTAATACCACAGGCAGGCAGCTGCAGTATTTACAGTTAGTGTAGTGCATCCTCTGCACAGTGTGAACCTAAAGCTACCTGAAGAAAATTGGTGGTGTTCTTCTGATCCTATTAATACCACAGGCAGGCAGCTGCGGTATTTACAGTTAGTGTAGTGTGTCATCTGCACAGTGTGCATGTAAAGCTACTTGAAGAAAATTGGTGGTGTTCTTCTGATCCTATTAGTACCACAGGCAGGCAGCTGCAGTATTTACAGTTAGTGTAGTGCGTCCTCTGCACAGTGTGCACGTAAAGCTACCTGAAGACAATTGCTGTTGTTTTGATCCCATTAATACCACAAGCAGGCAGCTGCAGTATCTAAAAGACCCACACCAAAGAACAAAGAGGACCTCTCCTTGCTCCTCATCAGCTGAGATCTCCAACCCCACTATACCTTCAGTCCTCTCTGAGACCTGCACTGAGAGGAATGAAGGTGTAGAATTAGGTGTGTCACAGCCAAGTACTTGTGGGCAATCTGCTTTCGGTACACCGACGTCAGATTGTACCAGGCAAATTTCCCTGCCCCAGCTGCTGCACCGCAAAAAGAAGTTCGCTCCCAGCCATCCACATGCCCAGCGGTTGAATGCTAGCTTGGCTAAATTGCTAGCACTTCAACTGCTGCCTTTTCAGTTGGTAGACTCTGCCCCCTTCCGTGAGTTTGTGGAATGTGCGATTCCTCAGTGGCAGGTACCCAAATGCCACTTTTTCTCATGAAAGGCGATTCCGGCTCTCTACCGGCATGTGGAAGGCAATGTCCATGCCTCGCTGGACAGGGCGGTCAGCGGTAAGGTGCATATTACCGCTGACTCATGGTCCAGCAGGCATGGACAGGGACGTTACCTACTAATGATTGTGACACATCTCTCTCCTGCACCCCCTCCTCTTCTTCTTCCTCCATGGCCTCTTCCTGTGCTTTGTCCTCGGAACCAGTGGTGCTCCGTACGCGTTCAAGGTGCTACGCATGTACGCAGGCCAAAAGATGCCATGCGGTGCTTGAGCTGGTGTGCTTGGGGGACAGGAGCCACACTGGGGCAAAGGTTCTGTCAGCTCTGCAGGGGCAGGTTTAGAGGTGGTTGACGCCACGCCAACTTAAGGCAGGAATGGCACCAACCTCCTCTCTGCCCTCCGACAGGGACAAATGACCCATGTGCCCTGTTTGGCTCACGTCCTTAACTTGGTGGTGCAGCGGTTCTTGGGCAGGTACCCGGGCTTACAGGATGTCCTGAGGCAGGCCAGGAAAGTCTGTGTGCATTTCCGCCGGTCATATAATGCCAGTGTTCGGCTGACGGACCTCCAAAAGGAGTTTAACCTGCCCAAGAACCGCCTAATCTGTGACATGCCCACCAGGTGGAACTCAACGTTGGCCATGCTGCAGCGGCTGCACGCGCAGCAGAGGGCCATCAATGAGTACCTGTGCGACTATGGCACCAGGACAGGGTCAGAGGAGCTTGTTTTTTTTTCCCCACGCCAGTGGGCCATGATCAGGGATGCATGCACTGTCCTGTCACCATTTGAGGAGGCCATGAGGATGGTGAGCAGTGACAGTGCATGCATCAGTGACACTGTCCCCCTTGTCCACCTGTTGGAGCACACGCTGCATGGAATAATGGACAGGGCACTTGAGGCAGAACAGAGGCAGGAAGAGGAGGACTTCCTTACCTCCCAAGGCCCCCTTTATCCAGACAGTGTTCCTGCATGCCCGCCGATCACACAGGAAGAGGAGGAGGAGGAGGATTGTGTCAGTATGGAGGTGGAGCCTGGCACTCAGCATCAGCAGCAGTCTTTAAGGTAACACATGGACTTGTACGTGGCTGGGAGGAGGTGGCTGCGGACCATGTTGTCCTTAGTGACCCAGAGGACTCCGGACCGAATGCCTCAGCAAACCTATGCTGCATGGCCTCCCTGATCCTGCAAAGCCTGCGTAAGGATCCTCATATTCTTGGTATCAAGGAGAAGGACCAATACTGGCTGGCGAACCCTCCTTGATCCACGTTAAAAGGGTAAGAATGCGGACCTTATCTTGCTGTCGCAGAGGGAGCGGAGGATGAAACATCTTCGGGAGGCCTTGCAGAAAGGTTTGTGCAATGCGTTCCCAGAGACTGGGAGGTTACAAACTCCTGTTTCTGGACAACGTGTTGCTGAGGCTTCGGTCAGTCAAAGAAGGAGCGGTGGAGAAGGTGGCCGTCTGACAGATGCGTTCAGACAATTTTTTAGTCCGCAGCCCCAAGGTATGATCGGTTCCAGCAACCATCGCCAGCGTCTGTTTTACATGGTGCAGGAATACCTAGGGGCAAGATCTGACTTGGACACCTTTCCCACAAAAATCCTCTGGGTTACTGGGTCTTGAGGATGGATCACTGGCCAGAGCTTGCACAGTATGCAATTGAGCTACTGGCCTGTCCTGCATCTAGCGTTCTTTTGGAACGCACATTCAGTGCTGCTGGAGGCTTTGTAACCGATCACAGGGTGCGTCTGTCCACCGACTCGGTCGATAGACTGACCTTCATAAAAATGAATCAGTCTTGGATCACCACTAGCTACCAAGCACCTGATGCTGATGTAACAGAATATTTTTTTTTGAAATCTCAGATCCCTTCAAAGACTGCCTATGCTGATGCTAAGTGACTATCCTGAGTAATTATCCTCTTCCTCCTCAATGATCACGCTGATAGCTTGTAAGAACATTTTTGGTTCTGGGCGCTGTCACCAGTGCCTAAGGCCCAATTTTTCAGCCCCTGTCGTGTAATTACAATTTTTGATGCAATAATTTGCAGCAAGGCTCGTTCCTGCGTTCCAACTAGAGTATCTGTGAGGGGTTGCAGTGTTGTGGCACCAGCACCAGTGCCTAAGGCCTCATTTTTCAGCCCCTGTTTAACAGGGGCGTGTAATTACAATTTTTGATGCAATACTTTGCAGCAGGGCTTGTTCCTGCGTTCCAACTAGAGTATCTGTGAGGGGTTGCAGTGTTGTGGCACCAGCACCAGTGCCTAAGGCCCAATTTTTCAGCCCCTGTTCAACAGGGGCATGTAATTACAATTCTTGATCTAATATTTCACAGCAGGGCCCGTTTCTGTGCCCACCAAGAGCAAGTGAGGACTTACAGTGTTGTGGCACCAGCACCACCACCACCACCAAAGGCCCAATTTTTCAGCCCCTGTTCAACAGGGGCATGCAATTACAATTCTTGATCTAATATTTCACAGCAGGGCCCATTTCTGCACCCACCAAGAGCAAGTGAGGACTTACAGTGTTGTGGCACCAGCACCACCACCACCACCAAAGGCCTAATTTTTCAGCCCCTGTTCAACAGGGGCATGCAATTACAATTCTTGATCTAATATTTCACAGGAGGGCCCGTTTCTGCGCCCACCAAGAGTGAGTGAGGACTTACAGTGTTGTGGCACCAGCACCACCACCACCATCAAAGGCCAAATTTTTACAATTCTTGATCTAATATTTCACAGCAGGGCCCTGTGAGGGCTTACAGTGTTGTGGCCACAACAACACCTAAGGCCCAAATTTCTGCTGAGTATATAGGGCAGGCCCCTACTTTCAAACATCCAACTTACAAACGACTCCTACTTGCAAACGGAAGGAGACAACAGAAAGTGAGATGAAATCTACCCCTAGGAAGGGAAATTATCTCCTGTAAGAGTTAATATGGGAAAAACATTTCTCCTTTCCACTGATGCTTTATCACCAATCCTTGTTTCACAAAAAAACCCAAATTTTCAAAAAACATTTGTCATTGGGACAAAAAGTGAGGTGAAATCTTCTGAAGAGGAACACAGACAGCAAAACAAATGTCACAGGGGTGATAACCCTTCCCTATGTTTTCCAAAAAGCTTAAAAAAGATATTTTGGCTGGAGCTAAACACGTTAAAAAATATACCAGTTCAAAATTACAAACAGATTCTACTTAACAACAAACCTACAGTCCCTGTCTTGTTTGCACCGCCTGTATACTGCTGTTCAGAGTATATAGGGCCTGGTGGCCCCACACCTTTCCTTTTTTTAATTTAGGTGTGGGGTCCCCCTTAATATCCATACAAGACCCAAAGGGCCTGGTAATGGACTGGGGGGGTACCCATGCCGTTTGACTCACTGATTTTCATCCATATTGCCAGGACCCGACATTACATTAAACCCGCAAGCAGTTTTAAATGACTTTTTTCCTTTAAAAATGACATTTTGTGCAGGGACTGTTCTAAGCATGGGAAACATGTGCCACTTTACAGGCATACTATAGACATGCCCCAGGTATGATATTTAAAGGAATATTTCACTTTTTTTTTTTTTACTTTAACCGTCATTAAAATCACTGTTCCCGAAAAAACGTCAGTTTTTAAAAGTTTTTTTTGCATTGATACATGTCCCCTGGGGCAGGACCCGGGTCCCCAAACCCTTTTTAGGACAATACCATGAAAATTAGCCTATAAAATGAGCACTTTTGATTTTGAACGTTCGCGTCCCATAGACGTCAATGGGGTTCTAACGTTCGTGCAGATTTTCGGTCCGCTCGCAGGTTCTGGTGCGAACCGAACCGGGGGGGGGGTTCGGCTCATCCCTAGTAGTATATGGGGGTCCCTGTCACTATAAAACGCTGAGGGCGAACCTATATACTTACCTCCCTAACTAGCGATCACCTGTGCAACTAATACAGCGATCAGAAAAATGATCGCTTAGTGACACTGGTGACGGGGGATAATCAAGGGGTTAAAACTTTATTAGGGGGGTTAGGGGGGTACCCTAGACCTAAAGGGGGTACCCTAGACCTAAAGGGGGCTAACCCTAACTGCCCCACCACTTATAACTGTCACAAACTGACACCAATGCAAAAAAAAAACTGCTATTGGTGTCACTGTGACAGGGGGTACAGGGGGGTGATCGGGGGGTGATGGGGGGTGAAAAGTTTGCCTAGTGTGTTCTACTGAAAGTGTAGTAGTAGTGCAACTCACATTGATGTCTTCTCTCCTCGGCGCCGGAACCAAAAGACCGGCTCAAGGAGAGATGACATCACTTCCCCTGCCGCTGTTTACATTACAGCAGCAGAGGAAGATTTTCATTCGTGGGGAGTGATCGCGAGGGGGTGGCCACAAATGAGTGGCCTCCCCCTCAGCCTGTATCGCTTCCCCAATGAAGCGATGCGCCCCCAGTCCGCGGGAGGCAGATCACGTACCAGGTAAGTGATTTTGCCTGCCCGTGCCATTCTGCCACAGTATATCTGCGTTAGGCAGTCGGCAACTGGTTAATGTACACACAGCACCCCATATTGACAGAAAAACACAGAATTGTTGACATTTTTGCAGATTTATTAAAAAAGAAAAACTATAATATCACATGGTCCTAAGTATTTAGACCCTTTGCTGTGACACTCATTTATTTAACTCAGGTGCTGTCCATTTCTTCTGATCATCCTTGAGATGGTTCTACACCTTCATTTGAGTCCTGCTGTTTTGATTATACTGATTGGACTTGATTAGGAAAGCCACACACCTGTCTATATAAGACCTTACAGCTCACAGTGCATGTCAGAGCAAATGAGAATCATGAGGTCAAAGGAACTGCCTGAAGAGCTCAGAGACAGAATTATGGCAAGGCACAGATCTGGCCAAGGTTACAAAAAAATTTCTGCTGCACTTAAGGTTCTTAAGAGTACAGTGGCCTCTATAATCCTTAAATGGATGATGTTTGGGACGACCAGAACCCTTCTTAGAGCTGGCCGTCCGGCCAAACTGAGCTATTGGGGGAGAAGAGCCTTGGTGAGAGAGGTAAAGAAGAACCCAAAGATCACTGTGGCTGAGCTCCAGAGATGCAGTCGGGAGATGGGAGAAAGTTGTAGAAAGTCAACCATTACTACAGCCCTCCACCAGCTTTACGGTAGAGTGGCCCGACGGAAGCCTCTCCTCAGTGCAAGACACATGAAAGCCTGCATGGAGTTTGCTAAAAAAACACCTGAAGGACTCCAAGATGGTGAGAAATAAGATTCTCTGGTCTGATGAGACCAAGATAGAAATTTTTGGCTTTAATTCTAAGCGGTATGTGTGGAGAAAACCAGGCACTGCCCATCACCTGTCTAATACAGTCCCAACATTGAAGTATGGTGATGGCAGCATCTTGCTGTGGTGGTGATTTTCAGCTGCAGGGACAGGACGACTGGTTGCAATTGAGGGAAAGATGAATGCGGCCAAGTACAGGGATATCCTGGACAAAAACCTTCTCCAGAGAGCTCAGGACCTCAGACTGGGCCGAAGGTTTACCTTCCAACAAGATAATGACCCTAAGCACACAGCTAAAATAACGAAGGAGTGGCTTCACAACAACTCCGTGACTGTTCTTGAATGGCCCAGCCAGAGCCCTGACTTAAACCCAATTGAGCATCTCTGGAGAGACCTAAAAATGGCTGTCCACCAACATTTACCATCCAACCTGACAGAACTGAAGAGGATCTGCAAGGAGGAATGGCAGAGGATCCCCAAATGCAGGTGTGAAAAACTTGTTGCATTTTTCCCAAAAAGACTCCTGGCTGCATTAGATCAAAAGGGTGTGTCTACTAAATACTGAGCAAAGGGTCTGAATACTTAGGACCATGTGATATTTCAGTTTTTCTTTTTTAATAAATCTGCACAAATGTCAACAATTCTGTGTTTTTCTGTCAATATGGGGTGATGTGTGTACATTAATGAGAAAAAAATGAACTTAAATGATGTTAGCAAATGGCTGCAATATAACAAAGAGTGAAAAATTTAAGGGGGCCTGAATACTTTCCGTCCCCACTGTACCTTCCAAAGGAATACACGTTACTGAACCCTCTGACCATATCTGCCAATCTTTAAAGGGTTTAATGGCCTTTTCCCCAAAACTAGACTTCATGTACTGTGCAACCGTCTGACTGTGGGAAGCCTTGCATTCCTTCCCTTGCACAGACTGCCATTGCCCATGGCGATTCGAAACGGCTTATCGTCTTACCCCTGCATCCAGGGAAACCATTGCACCCATTTAGGAGAGCACCACCCGGTGCCTTCTTTTACGGTGGATCGACGGACTACAACCACTATATCTGGTCCAGTCCCCCAACTTGAAACCCTAACCAAGGCGTCAACTCTATGGCTTGTTGTCCCAACACTTTTGGCACAGAACTACAGAGTACCACTCTTTTACCAACCAACTATTAACTATGCCAAATTATTCATCAACAACCATAGATCAACCCCCGAATTATGTCTCTACCCCTCACAGTGTATGCATATACAAGCGCATTGCGCTATACGACCGTAGACTGCGTCGCCAGACTAAACTGCACAGAGCACTTACACCTGCTTTCTCTACAGAACAATGTGGTTTCTCTCTGTACCTAGATATTACAACAATAACGTGGATGCCTCCTGTTTGCTCTCTACCCAAAACTGTACAACAGTATACAACTTAGAAAAAACAACTGGAATTAATTCCGTCCTTCCAAACACAAGTCAAAAGACCCCAAGCTTCTCCCACCAACTTCCTGTTGAACATACACTCTTGTCCCAAATACCACACAATATATGGCTCTGAAAGTTAGAAGGTCAACAGAACCCCCCCCAATGTTATTACCTAGAAACCTGAGACCACCCACAGGGTGTAAACAGCTCCTCATTATATGCATAAATATAGGTCTGGGCATTGGACTTTGTGGGCACAATAATCACTATTGTATATTAAAAAAAAATGAATTCATTCAAAATTTGGTTTTTAAAAAGAAGCAAGAGTACAAAAAGGACAGATACAGAAATCAGTTCATAGAAACACAATTACAATTATGCACTCCATACATAGCTCTATATTGTAAAAATGGGTTAATGAAAAAGGAATACCAATCCTTCCACTGTGAAGTTATTTTGTAGTTATAAAAGAGCTATGCAGTTGATAGTAATCAATGTCTAGAGCTTGCTCAACATATTGCACGCCAGAGCGCTTCTTCAGGAGCATAGAACAGATTACTGAAATGTACAAAACATCCAATAAATATACTTAAAATACAATAACTAGAATAACAATAACCGAGCGGTAACAAAATATTGCAAATTTGATATCACTGAAATGGGAACCCACAAGGAGGTGCCGGTCCAGCAAGGCCTAGGAAGTATTCATACACTATGGGGACGTATGTAACATAATAGATATTAAAATAAGTGGTAATAATTATACTTAGATAAATGCATAGATGTGGCTGCAAACACGGTGGTATTTAACTGAGTGAATGAGAGATAGATGAGAGAGAAAAAGAAAAAGACAGAAAAAGGGGGGGTGGAAGAGGTGGGGGGGAAGAGGGGGGAGGGGGAGGGGAGGGGGAGGGGGGGTGGGGAAGGGGAAGGGAGAGGGGAAAAGGGAAAAAAAGAAGAAAGGGAAGGGGGAGGGGAATGGAATCAGGAGTGAGGAAATATAGGAGTATGCGACCTTCTGTTAAGAGCTAGACTAGGTAGAGCAAATTAATAATGTTTGGCATTACTAAGAAGTATTTAATAGAAAATTGATAAGCTGATATGAAAAACATCCTATTCTTATATGTATAACTATATCTATATACAGATATGCGCCCCGTCAATTATCAGGTGGCATATGCACTGTCAATCAACAATAATTACGTTACTTTAATTTATAGTTTAGGAGAAGTTATTTTTGTTTTTGTATGTATAATAAATCAATTATAGAGGTCCTGTAACGATATAATGAAATGCAGCGCATATGTCATTCAGATAAAAATACATGCCGGTAACATTATTAGTGAGATATCTATAGTAGCTGATGTTGCTGAGTTGTTGTAACAGCTGGTATAGTTATTACATAATCATTGTGAACTAGATATAGGTTTTAAATATGAATGTAGATATTCAGTCTGGAATCCTAACTAGATATCAGGCCAATTAATTGCCGGTAAGAAATAATTAATGTAAAAAAGTGTTATGCCGCGTACACACGGTCGGACTTTTCAGCTACAAAAGTCCAACGGACGCTGACGGACTAAAGCTGGCTGGTAATCCGATCGTGTGTGGGCTTCTCCGGACTTTCAACGTACTTTTTTAGCCTCAAATCCGACGTACTTTAGATTTGAAACATGCTTCAAATCTTTACGTCGTAACTACGACGGACCCCGAAGTCCGCTCGTCTGTATGCTAGTCCTACGGACAAAAACCCACGCTAGGGCAACTATTGGCTACTGGCTATCAACTTCCTTATTTTAGTCCGGTGTACGTCATCACGTACGAATCCGTCAGACTTTTGTGTGGTCGTGTGTAGGCAAGTCTGTTCGTTAGAAAGTCTGCCGCAAGTCCGTCGCAAGTCCGCCAAAAGTCCGCCGAAAGTCTGTCGGACAGGCTGTCGGACTTTTGTAGATGAAAAGTCCGACCGTGTGTACGCGGCATAACACTTACCATTATCATCTGAATGAAGTAACAAACTACATAAACAAAAGGTATTGATGATAAGGTGTTCACGATGTGTCTTTAAATTCAACAGTCAATTGCTGGGGTCATCCAGCAAGACATGTTACCAAAAAGGACAACTACACCGGCAAAAAGCGGGAGAAAAAAGGTGGTACACCAATCATCCATATGGATTATTCTTTGTGTATCAAGCATCGGGCCATCATCGCTTGTGTGTGATGTCAGAGGATGATTCAGTATCCAGGTTGTTAAACTGTAGTACCGGACCTATTATGGTGCAAACAGGCAGAACAGTTATTTAGTAGAGATGCCAAGATATCAGTTAGCTACATTGTTACCAAGGAAAGTATCTCCTAGTAAAGAGAGAAAGAAAACAAGAGGAATGGGTGGTGGCCAGATGGAAAGTGTTAAAGTAACAAACTCAAGTATAGACACTGACTGAAATGTAAAATTGTATCATCTCCCATGCAGGCACGTACCTGTTAGCGATTCAAAGTAAATAAGCAAAGTAAATTGGCCAGGAACGGCATCCACACAGCCGCTCGGGTAGAGAGCGACTGTGGTGTAGATCATAGATAGAGGGACACTGAGTGGCGTCTCTTGTACATACGCCCCGCTTGTAGTCAACAATCGGAGAAGCCGATGTGACGTCATCCAAGCCCGCCGCTGGGTGCAGACCACGCATGTCCCAGCTCACAGCGTCGGCATAGAAACCGTCTGACGCGTGAGATAGGGAATGGACGGCTGCAACCCCAGGTATACCAGGAATCCCAGTAATACCATACTGCGCCTACAGCCCTATGGGGGTGTGGCGCTGAGCGGCCGCATAGTGATGAAGATAGACCAAAGACCGTGCAGGGTACACATGTCGTGAGCCAACAAAACAGAAATAATACCAGGGTCGCAATATAAGTAAATCTAAGCAGGAATTGATAGACAAGTATACCATGGTAATAATATTGAAAACGGCTATTTCAAGGTAGCCAACAATGCATGGCCGCTTGAATATGCGGCAGGCATTTTCAACTTAAAACCAAACCCTTTACTTAAAAATATTTTAATACTCATGGGGACATTCTTGGTCCCATACAAAAGTAAAAATCACAATTCATCCAGTTCTATTTCTCATATACATCACAAAAATATTACACAACATACAGTTACACAGCCTGCTCAGTCACACACAGCATTCACTTTAGGTTTGTATTAAATGGGACCTATAAAGGATTTAACCACTTGCCAACCGCCCTATAGCCAAATGACGGCTGCAGGGCGGCTGGATAACTCTGGGATCACGTCATATGATGTGATTCCAGAAAACTGCTCCCGCGCGCCCCC
The DNA here is from genome assembly GCA_037952925.1 of Lithobates clamitans. Classification (NCBI taxonomy): domain Eukaryota; kingdom Metazoa; phylum Chordata; class Amphibia; order Anura; family Ranidae; genus Lithobates; species Lithobates clamitans. Next base: position 1,545,130 of record JBBGZY010000876.1, read on the forward strand.
TGGGGCGCGCACACCGGAACATCCGTGACCGCCGGGTCGAGAGGACCCGGCACATCACGGATCACGGTAAACGGCCGCTGATCGCGGCCGTTTACCATGTGATCGCTCCATCAAATGACGGAGCGATCACATGTAAACAAACCGGCGTCATGTCATGACGCCGGTTCCTCCCTGCCCTCTCTGTACCGATCGGTACAGAGGGGGAGAGATCGGATGTGAGCCGCGCTGTGGGCTGGATGTGTAGTGCCCACAGCGCAGCTCAGTGACATGTAAAGTCACATCCATCCATCCCTCCATGCTCAGCCACCCCCCCCCCCATGCTCTGCAATGACCCTGTGTAACCCTGTGCAATACTCTGCAACCCTGTGCAATACTCTGCAACCCTGTGCAACCCTGTAACCCTGTGCAACCCTGTGCAATACTCTGCAACCCTGTGCAACCCTGTGCAATACTCTGCAACCCTGTGCAACCCTGTGCAATACTCTGCAACCCTGTGCAACCCTGTGCAATACTCTGCAACCCTGTGCAATACTCTGCAACCCTGTGAAATACTCTGCAACCCTGTGCAATACTCTGCAACCCTGTGCAACCCTGTGAAATACTCTGCAACCCTGTGCAATACTCTGCAACCCTGTGCAATACTCTGCAACCCTGTGCAATACTCTGCAATGATCCTGTGCAACCCTGTGCAATACTCTGCAATGATCCTGTGCAACCCTGTGCCATACTCCGCCATACTCCGCCATGCCCCGCCATACTCCGCCATGCCCCGCCATACTCCGCCATGCCCCGCCATACTCCGCCATACTCGGCTGTACTCGGCCTCTGTATGTGGCCAGGCTGTGGAAGTCTCACACATGTGGTATCGCCGTACTCAGGAGGAGCAGGAGAATCTATTTTGGGGGGGTCATTTTTGGTATGTCGTCATACGACGTCCTTGACTTTGTGCGGGGATATCTGAATGATGGGTGCAGCTACAGGCATCATTCAGATATCATCTTTTTCAGCCGGCGATTCCCTACACCATAAGAATGATCATAGTGGCTGTTCCACTGCTTGATCATTCTTACGGGAGGCGAGCTGGGACGCCCCCCCCCCTCTCGCCGCCCTCAGGTGCTTCTACCGACTCACCGCTACGATCGAAGCCAGGATCATTTTTTTATTTTTTTTATTTCAGGCTTCCCAGCCTAGAGGTGAGATGTGGGGTCTTATTGACCCCATATCTCACTGTAAAGAGGACCTGTCATGCCATATTCCTATTACAGGGGATGTTTACATTCATTGTAATAGAAATAAAAGTGATCAAAAAATTAATTTTTTGGAAAAAAGCCTCAAACTAAAATAAATAAAGTAAAATGAACAATAAAAAAAAAAAAAAAAAAAAAAATTCCCCGTGTCCCCGTGTGCTCGCAGTCAGAAGCGACCGCATACGTAAGTTTCTCCCACATATGAAAATGGTGTTCAAACCACACATGTGAGGTATCGCTGCGATCGGTAGAGCGAGAGCAATAATTTTGGCCCTAGACCTCCTCTGTAACTCACAACATGTAACCAGTAAAATTTTTTAAAGCGTCTCCTATGGGGATTTTTAAGTAGCGAAGTTTGGCGCCATTCCACGAGCATGTGCAATTTTGAAGGGTGACATGTTAGGTATCTATTTACTCGGCATAACTTCATTATTCACATTATGTAAAAACATTGGGCTAACTTTACTGTTTTGTTTTTTTTCAAACAAAACGTGTTAGAAAAATTGCTGCGCAAATACAGTGCGAGATAAAAAGTTGCAACGACTGCCATTGTATTCTCTAGGGTCTTTGCTAAAATATATATATATATAATGTTTTGGGTTTCTATGTAATTTTCTAGCAAATAAATTCTGATTTTTACATGTAGGAGAGAAATGTCAGAATTGGCCTGGATGCTCCTAGAATGCCTGATGGTGCTCCCTGCATGTTGGGCCTCTGTATGTGGCCACGCTGTGTAAAAGTCTCACACATGTGGTATCGCCGTACTCGGGAGTAATAGCAGAATGTGTTTTGGGGTGTAATTTGTGGTATGCATATGCGGTGTGTGAGAAATAACCTGCTAATATGACAATTTTGTGAAAAAAAAAAAAAAGAAAAAAAAAATCTTGATTTTGCAAAGAATTGTGGGAAAAAATGACAACTTCAAAAAACTCATCATGCATCTTTCTAAATACCTTGGAATGTCTTCTTTCCAAAAAGGGGTCATTTGGGGGGTATTTGTACTTTTCTGGCATGTTAAGGTCTCAAGAAATTAGATAGGCCGTCAGTACTTCAGGTGTGATCAATTTTCAGAGATTGGCACCATAGCGTGTGGACTCTATAACTTTCACAAAGACCAAATAATATTCACTAATTTGGGTTATTTTTACCAAAGATATGTAGCGGTATAAATTTTGGCCAAAATATATGAAGAAAAAATTACTAATTTGCAAAATTTTATAACAGAAACAAAGAAAAATGCATTTTTTTACAGAATTTTCGTTTTTTTTTCTTTTATAGCGCAAAAAATAAAGAACCCAGCGGTGATTAAATACCACCAAAAGAAAGCTCTATTTGTGTGAAAAAAAGGACAAAAAATTCATTTGGGTACAGTGTTGCATGACTGAGTAATTGTCATTCAAAGTGTGAGAGCACCGAAAGCTGAAAATTAGTCTGGTTAGGAAGGGGGTTTAAGTGCCCAGTGGTCAAGTGGTTAAATATAGGTGCTTCCCCAATTACTAGACCTACTTACAATGAGATATATACAGTCTTGTATATATATATATATATATATATATATATATGTATCCACTGTATCCAGCTTAGCTATATCTCACTGCAGTCCGTTCCTGGTGTACTCTTTCTTAATATACTTCAGGCAGGCAGGTGATTCAGTTAGCTGCAGTGTATTTAATATATATATATATATATATATATTAGTCCAAAAGTAAGTGAAAACGTAGTGAGTAATGGTGATAATATCAAAAGTATGATCTTCAGTGATAATATCTTCCACCACACCGCTGTGAACGTGACTTCCACTCCCCTTCAGCGAGCAAACTCACCAGCTCTTTTGCCTTACACTCTCGTGTTCGGCGCACAGGCTTTTCCCACACAGTAGGGGGCAAAGTGATAACCTCCAATCAATCTCCGTATAGTTATCCGCAGTATATATGCAAATGCTCTCAATCACATTGTGTTTGAGCAGTTTCTCCTGAGCTTATAATAATTCTCCGACGTCTTCCCCACTGGGTCCAGCAGCAGGGGAAAAGGGGGGTTTACTCGTCCATGCGTGTCTTACAAGGAGTCACATCAAGTGAATATTTCCCAAAACTGGGGAGGAGCGTGGGGGCAAGCGAGCGACACCTGTCTCCAGAGTATAGGTCAGTTGGTCAGTCTGATGAAACAGTAGGAACTAAATGCCGAGCCAAGCCTATATCTGACTGCAGGCCATTCCTGGTGTTCGTTTTCAAATACACTTTCAGGCAGGCAGGCAGGTGATTCAGTGATCTGCAGTGTATTAAATATATATACAGTCTCCAACATATATATATATCCACTGCATTTTAGTCTAGCCAAGCCTATATCTGACTGCAGGCCATTCCTGGTGTACTTTTTCTAGTAAACTTCAGGCGGTGTTTCCAGCATGTCTGGAAGGCCACCAAGGAGAGGCAGATGCTCACAGGCCACTAAAAGGAGGCAGGCAGGCTCTGTGTCTACAGCCAACAGTGCTGGTTGTGGACACGATGCATCCTCAGCACGTGGCCGTGGGGCTCGCTTGTCCTTTTTATCGGCAGCTGGCCATGTTGATAAACAACATGCAGAAGAGTTGGTAGAGTGGATAACTAAGCCGTCCTCATCCTCCTCATCCTCTGTCACCCAGGCTCAGAGTAGTTTGCCTGCCAATGCAACTGCCAAAGCAGCCTATTCCATTGGCTCAATGTCATCAGTCACTCCTTCCCTAGCCCCACCATCATGCACCGTGGAGCCCCCCAAACTGTTCGACCACAGTGTCGGGTACATGCTGCAGGAGGATGCGCGTTTAGAAGGCTCAGATGATGGTACCCAGGTTGAGGAAGGCAGTAACATGAGCCCAGAGAGAGGGGTGCCCAAGAAGGACAAGAAACTGGCAGTCATGTTCCCCCAGTTGCAGCATACTGCCAGGTTTACTTCAGTGATGAGGAGGGAGGGGATGATGAGGTCAATGACTCTACCTGGGTGCCTGATAGAAGAGAGGAGGAGGAGGAGAAGGAGGCACATCTCCAACGAGGCAGGATGCCCTCCAGGGGCCAGCTTAAGGGCAGCCACCCGACTGCATCACACCGCAGAGCTCTGCATGTGCAGGGTGCTGCTGACTCCCCGCGTATTTTGAAAAGTTCTGTTATGAACTTTTCAAAAAAGTTATGTCTGAAGCGTATCAAGCGTGGCCAACAAAGCAGCTGCTTGGGCACCACATGCTTCACCAGACATATGTCAACCTCCCATGCATTCTGTTGGCAACAGTACTTAAAAGACAAAGACACACCAAAGAACAAGGCGGACCTCTCCTTGCTCCTCATCAGCTGGGATCTCCAACCCCACTATACCTTCAGTCCTCTCAGAAACCTGCACTGAGAGGAGTGAAGGTGTAGAATCAGGTGTGCCAAGTACTTGCGGGCAATTTTTTTTTTAAAATTTTGGCCGGGGTTCCCCTTAATATCCATACCAGACCTGAAGGGCCTGGTATGGAATTTAGGAGGACTCCCACGTCATTTTTTTTTTTTAATTTTGGTTCGGGGTTCCCCTTTGGGGAATTCCCATGCCATTTTTATCAATGAACTTCTATGTGTATTGTCGGCAATGCAATAGCCGCGGTAGTTTTAAATGAGTTTTTTCCTTCAAAATGTCATTTTGCTGTCAGACTGTTCTAAACACAGGAAACATGCGCCCCTTTACAGGCATACTATAGACACCACCCAGGTACGAAATTTAAAGGGATATTACACTTTTAAGCATTATTAAAATCACTGCTCCTGAAAAAACGGCCGTTTTTAAAACTTTTTTTTGCATTGATCCATGTCCCCTGGGGCAGGACCCAGGTCCCCAAACACTTTTTATGACAATAACTTGCATATTAGCCTTTAAAATTAGCACTTTTGATTTCTCCCATAGACTTTTAAAGGGTGTTCCGCGGCATTCGAATTTGCCGCGAACACCCCAAATTGTTCGCTGTTCGGCGAACTTGCGAACAGCCAACACTCGAAGCTCATCCCTAGTGTTGGAGCTGAGTTGATAAAAAGTAAAATTTAGGAATGGGTACCGCCAACCCTCCCTGGTCCTTCCAATACTGCAAGGTAGCTAATTTTATTCTAGCGGATTTCTTCCACCAAATGAGATATCTAAACAAGGTTTCAACACGTATCCACTGTGGAGTATTGTGCAAAATATATAACAGTTGTGGAGCCCAAACCATTTTTATCAGGTTTACTCTGCCAATTACATTTAAAGGAACCCTGCACCATGTGGTACATTTAAGCTGAAGTTGTTTAATAAGGGTAAGCAGATTTAGTTGCAGATACGCCGAAGGGTCCTCCGTGACCTGTATTCCAAGGTATCTAAATGATGCTAGTATTTTGAGCTCATATGCAATAGCTGGAAGAAATGAAACGGGAGCGTCTAAAGGAAATAACACAGATTTGCTCCAATTAATGTAAAAACCAGACAAGGAACCAAATCTAGTAATCAGAGACATAACTTGGCAAAGGGAAATATCCATTTCTCCTAAATATATGAGAGTATCATCTGCATACATCAAGACTTTGTCCTTACCTAGACCATGCTTAAACCCTACTATCTGTGGAGAAACTCTTATAGCAAAAGCCAAAGGCTCAGTCGCTAAGGCACACAACAGGGGCGACAAAAAACACCCCTGCCATGTGCCTCTATGTAGTGGGAAAGGATCCGTAAGATCCCCATTGATATGTAAATTAGCAGTGGGGGAGGAATATAACAGTTTAACCCATGTAATAAACTCAGCTCACAAACCAAATCATGCCAATGTCTCCCACAGATAAGTCCATTTGATGCTGTCAAAGGCCTTGGCCTTGAATTAGGAGGTAAACTATCCTGGCCAGGTTTCAGTAAAAGGACAATTATTGTCTCATTCATCGATGTAGAGAGATGACCTTGCTCTAAAGCATCTATAAAAGTCTTTCTCAACCTAGGCAGCAGGGTACTAGCATATCTGTAATAGACCTCCGCTGTCAACCCATCTGCACCTGGGGATTTAGCTGGAGACAGACAATGCTAGAGCCTCACCCAATTCATCCACTGTGAGAGGAACGCATAACACAGAGCGTTCCGAAGCACTGAGGCAGGGTAGGGGACATTCCAAGATCCTGGGCGGATGCGCAGTGTGCACCACACCCAGGCGCCGCAGAAAAAAAACACTAAAGTTAGCCCAATTTTTTTGTATAATGTGAAAGATGATATTATGCCAAGTAAATAGATACCTAACATGTCATGCTTTAAAATTGCGCACACTTGTGGAATGGTGACAAACTACGGTACTTAAACTCTTGTCTCCAGCGCTATAGCCGAAAGACGGCTACAGAGCAGGCCTAAATTGCCGGGAGGGCATCCATGTACGTCCTCCCTTGCATGTGATGCCTGCACGCCCTATGCGGGGTGCGCATGGCATGCTTTGTGATCACAGATCAGAGTAAGGGGCACATCCAATAACAGCTGATCACATGATGTAAACAAAAGCAGGTAATTGTTTTTTTTTCCCCTCATGCTGACAGCGTGAGGAGAAAAAAAAGCTGACTATTTTCTTGTGTAATTGGGACATCGGTCCTGCACACTCCAGACCCACTGCTGCTAAGCAGTGCCCACCAGTGCCACCTATCAGTGCTCATCAGTGCTGCCAATCAGTGCCACCTATCAGTGCTGCCTTTCGGTGTCACCTACCAGTGCCTATCAGTGCTGCCTTTAGTGCCTATTAGTGCAGCCTCATCAGCGTACATCAATGAAGGAGAGAATTTACCTGTTTTCAAAATTTTACAACATACTATGAAAACTTGTTTTTTTCTCTCAAAATTTTCAGTCTTTTTTGTTTGTTTTGGAAAAAATAAAAAACTCAGTGGTGATTAAATACCACCAAAAGAAAGCTGTATTTGTGTGAAAAAAAAAGAGAAAAATGTCAGTGGTTACAGTGTAGCATGACCACACAATTGTCATCCAAATTACGACAGTGCTGAAAGCTGAAAATTCGCTTAGGGACAAAGGGGGTTTAAGTGGCCAGTAAGCAAGTGGTTAAAAATCTCCAATCTCCAAAAAATTTTAACGGTTAGGTGTTTGAAGTTACAGAGGAGGTCTTGTGCTAGAATTATTGCTCTCTCTCTAATAATCACGGCAATACCTCACATGGGTGGTTTGAACACTGTTTACATTTGCGAGGTGACTTACGTATGCGTTTGCTTCTGCGCAGGAGCATGGGGGGATAGGGCGCTTTATATTTTTTTCTTCTTATTTATTTTATTTTTTATTTTATTTTTTACACTGTTCCTTATTTTATTTTATTTTTTTTTTGCTGTCACAAGGAATCTAAACATCCCTTGTGACAGTAATAGGCAGTGACGGGTCCTCTTTATGGCGGGATCTGGTGTCCATAAGACCACAAATCCCTCCTTTGCACTTAAAAGCATTAAAAACAGAAAGTTTGGCTGCTTTAAATACTGTCATTTTTTTTAAATCTGGCGCCTTTAAGGCTTCAGTAAACCGGAAGTGATGTCATGACATCGCTTCCAGGTTACTAGATCCGAGACCCGATCAAAGCCAATCCTGGCCAGCTGGCAGACTTGTGGGCTAGTCGCTCGGCGTCCTGGTGGGATGGGAGAGCCCGGGCAAGCTGCAGAAGGCTGCGGGAGGGAAGCACATCCCCTCCCGCTGCTTGTGATAGCAGCTGAGCAGCTGATTAGCCGCATCGGTGTATTACAAGAAAGCCGACCATCTGCTCTAAAAACGGTACCGGGTTAGTGCCTGCAGCTGCATGTCATCCGCATATTTGCGTTACGTCAGCATGAAGGGGTTAATGAGCCAAGTGATGCTGCTGTTTGTTGTCAAAAAAGGGGACCCATGGAATGTCCTTCGCTTCCCAGCCATGTATAAATATAAAACAACTCTAAAAAGCCACATGTATGAGAGATGGAGTCATGGCCATAGAAACATTTGTAAAGGGGAGGAGTTAGTAAGATGACCACCCCCATTTGGGGGCGCCAGAAATAGTTCTGCACCCAGGCGTCTGTGACCCTAGGATTGGCCCTGATTTTGTATATTAGTTTTGGTTGGTTGTGAGGTCCATAGCAGCGCTCAAGTACTTCATATTTAATTTTTACACATTCCGGTAAGCCTTTCAAATTCAATTGGTAGTGATACCTCTCACAGTGGTGATCCCTGTTTGTGATTTTTGGATCAATCAGCTACCCTCTTCTTGACCATTACCTTGGTGATCTGTCTTATTACACCAACTTGGACTTTTTTACTATTTTCTTTACATGTTGCACATTCAAACCAATTTTATTGTTTTATTGATATGGGACATTGTCCATATGTACTGAGGACTTTTTAATACTATAGATAATATAGTTCAATCACTTCACGGTTGAAGAGTGTCACATTATGTCGTATGTATTTCTATGAATGTTCAGACATTCTTATATGAATGTTATGTATTTTTGCATGTTCAAAGTGTAAAATGTTTACATGATATTTGTGCACTATAGTAGCACTAAGCTTTGTTTATTTTGTTTAGGTCAATTTGTTTATTTGTGGCATATATAATAAGATTGATGGAGATGCCCTTTAAATAGGGCTGCCATATATCTTAAGTTATTAGTGCTGCATATTTACACCTTAGCTTTATAGCCAGCATATGTCCTGTCCCCTCACCCCCCCCTCAAAAAATGCCTGTTGCTGGAAAAAAACATTTTTTTTCAGCCTTAACCACTTCAATACTCTGACTTTGTGATATCTGAATGATGCCTGTAGCTGCAGGCATCATTCAGATATCAGTCTTTCCAGCCGGTAATTTTGTGCACGATAAAAACAATTTTAGCAGCAGTTTCGCCGCTTAATCGCTCTTATAGGCGACGGGAGGGGACATCCCCTCCTCCCGCTGCCATCCGGTGCTTCTCCGGGCTATCCCGTGCCATTGGGGGCCCAGAGAAAGAATTGTCCGGTACCGGAAGACGACGATAGAGATTTCTGGTGACCTAATGGTCACTAGTCATCTCTATGACCGTCGGAGGCCCGGGAGCGACGTTATGACATCATGCCCGGGTGCCCGGAAGTAAACAAGGCCATGAACACGGCTGTCAGCATGAGATCGGTGAAAATTTTTTTAATTCATGAAACTGTTTTTTTTTCAAATAAAAGGCGTTTGAAAAATTATTGCGCAAATACCGTGCAAGATGAAAAGTTGCAATGACCACCATTTTATTCCCTAGGGTGTCTGCTAAAAAAACCATACATATAATGTTTGGGGGTTCTGCGTAATTTTCTAGTAAAAAAAAAATGATGATTTTTACATGTAGGAGAGAAGTGCCATAATAGGCCCGGTATTGAAGTGGTTAATGAAAGTCTGAAAGTCGCCTGTTGTGCCATAGCTTGTTCAAGGAAAAAGGTTACAGGTGCCAAAAAAGTTTCTAGGAAAATTAATAATACAGGGTAAAAAGGAAGTCCATAGAAATCACTGGGCTGTGATGTTAAGCATGTGCTGAAGTTGTATATGTGGGACCACCTGCGGCTGCTGTGCTCAGAGTAGTGACGGCTCTGTATAAACCAAAGGAAGCACAGGAGAGAAGGAAGGATGCGCCAACTAAGTGTAGTATCCCAGTGAGTTTAATGCATAAAAAAGGGGATTAAGAAAACTTACAAGATACACATGGATAAAAGTCTCATCTGTGTGTGGATCTCTGGGCTGTCATCCTTGTGCATCCTGACGGTTGATAATGTGGTTCCAGCCGCTCAGTAAGGGATGAAACAGTTCCTGGAGCCTCGTGGAATCAGGAAGTTGAGTTGTACGAGTGTGGAGTGCACCACTGATATGAGGTCACCGTAAGGGTCAGGGATCAGAGATCACCGACAAGTAGAGAAACTACAAGGCTAAGCGCTCAAAGCATTTGGCTACTTCTCAATTCCACGAGGCTCCAGGAACTGTCTCACACCTTACCGAGTGGCTGGAACCACATTAACAACTGACAGGATGCACAAGGATGACAGCCCAGAGATCCACACACACAGATGAGCCTTTAATTCATGTATATCTTGTAAGTTTTCTTAATCCCCTTTTTTATGTATTTGTACTCAGAGTCTCTAGTAGACCTACATGAAAGCCCGTAACATCTCAGCATGTGGATCAGGGATATATACGGAGAAGCATGCTGAATTCCACCTACCTCACTTCTTGATTACATGAATGGGGACACCTTGGCAAGAAGCAGCGGAAGCCGCACCTATCCTGAAAGAATACCTGGAATAAGCTTTGGGGTTGAAACTTAAGTTTGACAGTAAGGTGCTGCAACGTTTGAACTGTGCTGAGAAGAGGGGAGTACCAGGGAGTAGAATTCTTGCCAGATATGTCTTGATAGTGCTATAGGATAGCTTGAGCTATGAGTGTCAGAAGGCAACGAAAACCAGTAGATATTGAATGTTTGTGACAGTCACTCCCAGGATATTGAGACTGAAAAGCCTGGAAGGTATTCCGGGCCATGTCACAAGCCTTCCTGGTGTTACTTGATAATGACTTGTAGATCCAAACTGCCACATCAGCCCAGTCGGAACCTAGTCCATCGTTAGAAGTGAGAAATGCAGGGACAGTGTGGCACAGGCATCTGTGTCTGGGACTTGCCGGAAAATAGCGGGTAGTTAAAACGGGACAGAGGATCCACTGCTGCATTCTATACACCACTGATGAACCTACAGTGTACGTAGAAAAGGAACTGAAGGGACAGCCAAATCAGCCTACGTACAAAAGACATGATGGTTAAGACCTGTCTCTGCCTTTGTTATAAATTTCTGAGGTAGCCTGATTGTCCGCAGAGAAAACAACTGCTTAACCTGTCCAAAAGTGACCGCATGCCTGCGCTGCCGACACTATGGGGCAAATCTCAAACAAAGCTGATGTCTCTGCAAACCCTGGAATAGCCAAGATCTCGACCATAGCCATAGCCCAGCTAGCCAGTGAGTGCCAAAAATAGCCGCATAGCCTTTGGTGGCTGCTGTATCAGTCAAGACCTGAGGAGAAAAAAAGGACTCTGCAGGGATGACCATGGCGTTTCCGTTCCAATGTTAGAAGAACTCGTCCCACATACGTAAGTCGGAGAAAGCCGCAGAATCTAACTTGACCCGAGAGTCAGAGTTGGGGGCTAAAGGTAACAAGGCCAACAAACGAGAAAGCAACAACCTACCCTGGGGAATGATCCTCGTGGCAAAATGTAGCATGTTTGACAGTGACTGCAATTCTACCCTGGAACAGGCTTGGGAGATCGTGAATGCACGTATCCGGTATCTAATTCTGTCTAATTTGTCTGCAGGCAGATTGGCCTACATAGCCCGAGTATCCAGCGTGATTCTCAGGAATGTAAAGGCAGTCACCGGGCCTTACATTTTTCTTGCCACCAGTGGGATGTTGAGAGCAAAGAAAACTGATGTCAGCTTCTGTAGATTGGCGGGGGCCTGTTCGGAACTTTTGATGAGGAGGAAATCATCCAGAAAGTAGATGACTGCTTAACAGTGTTCTATATGGTTGAGTATCCAGCTGAGTGCCTGCGCAGAAGTATCAAACAGCCAAGGGCTGCTTCTGGACCCAAAGGCAAGTGTAGTAGAAATGGTAATACAGACCCCTCCACTTTATCCTATGCCACTGCCAGAGTAACGGCAGAAGTTTGAAAGCATCCGCTATGTCAGCTGAATGAGCTGGAACCAGGAGTAACTCTAGAATGCCCTGGATGTTCCTGGTAAGATGCTGGGGTAATGGAAGGAGCACTTGTACTTTTGCCTAAAGCTACAGGTACAGGGCATTGTACCAAGGGGGTCCTGGAAACTGCTGATGTCCTTAGAACGGTAGGAGCCTCTGAGGCCGGACTCTGACACCTGGAGAACCTGTTGGTGCACTAACACCACAAACTGGAAGTAGCGCCTGTACACGAGAGAACCGTTGACAGGCAATGGAGGTTATAGGGCGGGTTTAAATATAGCCAACTCCTCCTACAAATACAGGCAGGTAACCCACTGGGATACTACACTTAGTTAGCGCGTCCTTTCTTCTCTCCTGTGCCATAGCTTGTGACTAGGGATGAGCCCAATGTTTGATTTGAACGTAAGTTCGACTCGAACATCGGGTGTTCGCCCCTTCACCGAATTATGGCGCATTTGCAGGAAATTCCAACACCCGCGGAACACCCCATAATGCACTGCGAGATTGTCAATGCACTGCAAGATCACCTGACCTGCATGCTTTGGCCAATTACAGGCGGGATGCCTCCCATCAAGGCAGAGTTTTTCATTTTTTTTTTTTTAAATCAAGGACATCGCGGGACACTTTTTTTTTTAAATAAAGGAATTGTCCAAAACTGTCTTCTGTAATTTTTACTTTTTTGACACTTTTTTTGGTGAATGAGTAGGGGTACAATGTACCCGATACCCATTCACATAGTGGGGGCTTGTTAAGGGGCTTCCAGAGTCCAATAAGCCCCCTGCCCGCAGACCCCCACAACCACCGGGCAAGGGTTGTGGGGAAGAGGCCCTTGTCCCCATCAACATTGGGACAAGGTGTTTTGGGGGGGACCCCAAAGAACACTCCCCATGTTGAGGGCATGTGGCCTGGTATGGTTCAGGAGGGTAGGCGCTCTCTCATCCCCCCTTTTCCTGCAGCCTGCCAGGTTGCATGCTCGGATAAGGGTCTGGTATGGATTTTGGGGGACCCCGTGCCTTTTTTTTAAAATTTTGGCACGGGGTTACCCTTAATATCCATTTCAGACCTAAAGGGCCTGGTAAGGGCCTGGTATGGCCTGGTATGGCTTTTGGCTGATGTCGCAGCCTTGTTGGAACAGGGTGGCCGTCCTCCAACCATTCACTACTGCGTCCATCTGAACCATCCAGGGTAGCACGGCACTCAACAGTGAACAGGACTGTTTGAAAATTAGTCTTCATGTATTCTTCTGCCCAATGCAGAGGTTTCTGCTTGTGAGCAATGGTTAGTGGTGGCCGAATGGAAGGTTTATGCACAGTTGCAAGACTATGGAGGACTCTACACCTTGATGTCCGTGGGACTCCAGAGGCTCCAGCAGCTTCAAATATCTGTTTGCTGCTATGTAATGGTGTTTTAACAGCTGCTCTCTTGATCCGATGCATGGATCTGGCAGAAATCTTCCTCAATGTGCCTTTATCTGCACGAAACCCATCTGTGCTTTGAATCAGCCACAAATCTCTTAACAGTCCGATGATCACGCTTAAGTTTTCATGAAATATCTAATGTTTTCATACCTCATCCAAGGCATTGAACTATTTCACTCTTTTCAGCAGCAGAGAGATCCTTTTTCTTTCCCATATTGCTTGAAAATGGTGCTCTGCTTAATAATGTGGAACACCCTCCTTTAGTAGTTTTTCCTTTAATTGGGCTTACCTGGCTAATTATCACAGGTGTCCGAGATTGTTTTCAGTGATAAAAATAGTTAATCTTTGTGACACTAAAATAGAATTTGCATAGTAATTTGGAACAGGGTATAATAAGCATGCTTCAGTTGCACACACCCTGCAGAATCATCTTGCTCTACTCGCATTCTTGATGTAATCAAGTTTCGACCAACCAGAAACATCTGATTTTAAAACAAAAAAAAAAACATGTTGCAGGCAGACTGGCCTACATAGCCCGAGTATCCAGCGTGATTCTCAGGAACGTAAGTGCAGTCACCGGGCCTTACATTTTTCTTGCCACCAGTGGGATGTTGAGAGCAAAGAAAACTGATGTCAGCTTCTGTAGATCGGCAGGGGGCCTTTTTGGAACTTTTGATGAGGAGGAAATCATCCAGAGAGTAGATGACTGCTTGACAGCGTTCTATATGGGTGAGTATCCAGCTGAGTGCCTGCGCTGAAGTATCAAACAGCCAAGGGCTGCTTCTGGACCCAAAGGCAAGCTTAGTAGAAAAATAATACAGACTCCTCCACTTTATCCCATGCCACTGCCAGAGTAACGGCAGAAGTTTGAAAGCATCCGCTATGTCAGCTGAATGAGCTGGAGCCAGGAGTAAACTCTGGAATGCCCTGGATGTTCCTGGTAGGACGCTGGGGTAATGGAAGGAGCACTTGTACTTTTGCCTAAAGCTACAGGTACAGGGCACGGTACCAAGGTGGTCCCGGAACCTGCTGATGTCCCTAGAACGGTAGGAGCCTCTGGGGCCGGACTCTGACACCTGGAGGACCTGTCAGCACACTAACACCACGAACTGGAAGTAGCGCCTGTACACGAGAGAACCGTTGACAGGCAATGGAGGTTAGAGGGCGTGTTTAAATACAGCAGGCTCCTACCTACAAATACAGGTTGACCTGCGGTCAGCCTTCCCTTTAAACCCACTGGGATACTACACTTAGTTGGTGCATCCTTCCCTTTCTCCTGTGCCATAGCTTGTGACTAGGGATGAGCCTAATGTTTGATTTGAACGTAAGTTCGACTCGAGCATCGGGTGTTCGCCCGTTCACCGAATTATAGGGCGTTCGCGAGAAATTCCAGCGCCCACGGAACACCACATAATGCACTGCGAGATTGTCAATGCACTGTGAGATCGCAGTGCATTGACGGTTGCTGAATGGCCAAAGCATGCACCTGACCTGCATGCTTTGGCCAATTACAGCGTGCTCTGCTGTGAGAGCCATGATTGGCCAAAGGCAGGGTGCCTTTTGCTAACCATGGCTCAGGGGGCTAAGTCCATGCCCCACACTACATAAGGCTGCTTACATATCGGCCGTACATAGTGTAATGAATGAGAGCTGCAAAAATAAATTTCTAAAGGAAAAAATGTCATCTAAAACTTCTCGTGGCTGTAATGTATTGCTGGATCCCGGTAATATACATAAAAATCATTGAAAAAAAACGGCGTGAGTTTCCCCCACAGTCCATTACCAGGCCCTTCAGGTCTAGTATGGATATTAAGGGGAACCCCGCGCCAAAATTTAAAAAATTGCGTGGGGGTCCCCCCTAAAATCCATACCAGGCCCTTCAGGTCTGGTATGGATTTTAAGGGGAACCCTGCACCAAGATGTAAAAAAAAATGGCGTGGGGGTCCCCCCAAAATCCATACCAGACCCTTATCTGAGCATGCAACCTGGCAGGCCACACTAAAAGGGGGTTGTGAGAGAGTGCCCCCCCTCCTGAACCATACCAGGCCACATGCCCTCAACATGGGGAGAGTGCTTTGGGGTCCCCCCCAAAACACCTTGTCTCAATGTTGATGGGGACAAGGGCCTCTTCCCCACAACCCTTGCGCAATGGTTGTGGGGGTCTTTGGGCAGGGGGCTTATCTGAATCTGGAAGCCCCCTTAACAAGCCCCCCCTATGTGAATGGGTATTGGGTACATTGTACCCTTACTCATTCACCAAAAATAGTGTCAAAAAAGTAAAAATCACAGGAGACAGTTTTGGACAATTCCTTTATTTAAAAAAAAAGTGTCCCCCGATGAGAAAAAAAAACCTGAAAAACTCTGCCTCAATGGGAGGCACTCCGCCGACTGCAGCCTTTTCACGATGCCAGCTGTTATATAGCTGAGGGCGGGGCCACCTGGTGATGTAAACGGGTGCTCTGCCCCCTCTGACGTCATGTGACATCACAGGGTACCTCACTGGATGACCCCTCCCTCAGCTATACAACAGCTGTCATTGCGAAAAGGCTGCAGTCGCAGGGATGCTTCCCATCGAGGCAGAGTTTTTCTGTTTTTGTTTTTTTGGTCGTTGGCGCTGTGATCGAAGATGGATTTACATTGCGGGACACTTTTTTTTCTTTTAACCAATTCAATACCAGGCACTTTCCCCCCTTCTTGCCCAAGCCAATTTTTAGCTTTCAGCGCTGTCAATTTTTAATTGACAATTGCACGGTCATGCTACACTGTACCCAAACAAAATTTTTATATTTTGTTCCCACATTGGTTGTATTTGATCACCTCAGCGGTTTTTATTTTTTGCTAAACAAATAAAAAAAGACCAAAAATGTGAAAAAAAATGAGTTTTTCTTTGTTTCTGTTATAAAATTTTGTAAATAAGTAAGTTTTCTCCTTCACTTATGGGTTTCTGCCTGGGCACTTATCGTCCTTTGTGGGCATCCCTGGTGGTCCTGGCGACATCCCTGGTTGTCCTGGGAGGGCATCCAAGGGGGGGCTGCACTGATAAACAATCAGCACGGACCCCCCTGTCAGGAGAGCAGCCCATCAGCTCTCCTCTACTTGTGTCTGTCAGACGCGAGTGACGAAAAGCCGATAAATGGCTCTTCCTGTTTACACTGTAATCAGCCGTAATTGGTCAGAGGCTCTTTACTGAGATTGGTGTTGCGATGTGTCAGTCTGAGGGGACGCTCTCTTGCCCCACCTTTCCTGCAGCCTGCCAGGTTGCATGCTCGGATAAGGGTCTGGTATGGATTTTGGGGTACCCTGTGCATTTTTTTTAATTTTGGCACGGGGTTCCCCTTAATATCCATACACGACCTGAAGGGCCTGGTATGACTTTTGGGGGGTACCCTAAGCCATTTTTTTTAAATTTGGCACTGGGTTCCCCTTAATATTTATACCAGAGCCAAAGGGCCTGGTAATGGACTGGGAGAGGGACCCACGCCATTTTTTTCTATGACTTTTATCTATATTGCCAGGATCCGACAATATATTACAACCGCGAGCAGTTTTAAATGACATTTTTTCCTTTATAAATGTCATTTTGCCGTGGTACTGTTATGAACATGGGAAAGATGCAATACTTTACAGGCAGACTAAGGAGACCCTCCAGGCACGATATTTAAAGGAATATTTTATTTTTATTGTTTCATTTTAAGCATTATTGAAATCACTGCTCCTGAAAAACCGTCAGTTTTTAAAACTTTTTTTTGCATTGATATATGTTCCCTGGGGCAGGACCCAGGTCCCCACACACTTTTCATGGCAATAACTTGCATATAAGCCTTTAAAATTAGCACTTTTGTTTTTTTATGTTCGTGTCCCATAGACTTTAACGATGTTCGCATAAATTTTCTGCCTGTTCGAACGTTCTGCTGCGAACCGAACTGGGGAGTGTTCGGCTCATCCCTGCTTGTGACTACACCCTGTTCCAAATTATTATGCCAATGATATTTTTCTCATTTACCTAAATAATTGATGTAAACAAGAGTCAGCATAATTCTCATGATATCAACTATTAAGAGTACAATTCAAATTTTATTAAACAATACTCCTAATGATAACAGTTTTTTTTTCAAAATAAAAAACTTACAATGCACTGTTCCAAATTATTACGCACAGTAAGTTTCAAAACACTTTATACGTTGTAAAGAACTGAAAATTGTCATTTGTTGTGTTTGCAGCATATTTACTGAAATCAAAAGCTATTTTAATCAAACTTTGAACAACATTTTAAATTTTTAAACATTTTAACAGGTCACGTTACATTTTAACATAGGACCCCTTATTTGACAGCAGCTTCACAAGTCTTGCATCCATTGAACTTGTGAGTTTTTGGACAGTTTCTGCTTGAATTTGTTTGCAAGATGTCAGAATAGCCTCCCAGAGCTGCTGTTTGGATGTAAACTGCCTCCCACCCTCATAGATATTTTCCTTGAGGATGCTCCAAAGGTTCTCAATAGGATTGAGGTCAGGGGAGGATGGAGGCCACACCATGACTTTCTCTCCTTTTATCCCCATAGCAGCCATTGATGCAGAGGTATTCTTTGCAGCATGAGATGGTGCATTGTCATGCATGAAGATGATTTTATTACGGAAAGCATAGTTCTTCCTTCTGTACCAGGGAAGGAAGTGGTCAGTCAGGAACTCCACATACTTTGCAGAGGTCATCTTTACACCTTCGGGGACCCTAAAGGGGCCAACCAGCTCTCTTTCCATGATTCCGGGCCAAAACATGACTCCACCACCTGGCAGAAATCTTCCTCAATGTGCCTTTATCTGCATGAAACTCATCTGTGCTGTGAATCAGCCACAAATCTCTTAATAGTGTGATGATCACGCTTACGTTTTCGTGAAATATCTAATGTTTTTATACCCTATCCAAGGCATTGAACTATTTCACTCTTTTCGGCAGCAGAGAGATCCTTTTTCTTCCCCATATTGCTTGAAAATGGTGCTCTGCTTAATAATGTGGAACACCCTCCTTTAGTAGTTTTTCCTTTAATTGGGATCACCTGGCTAATTATCACAGGTGTCCGAGATTGTTTTAAGTGATCAAATGAGCCCTGAGACACAATGCCATCCATGAGTTAAACTTAAAAACAAACTATTTAATCTGACACTAAAATAGAATTTGCATAAAAATTTGGAACAGAGTGTAATAATCAATCCTCAGTTGCACACACCCTGCAGGATCATCTTGATCTGCTGGCATTCCAGGCCAGATGTAATCAAGTTTCGACCAACCAGAAACATCTGATTTAAGAAAAAAAAAAAAACGTTGCAGGCAGACAGGCCTACATATCCTGAGTATCCAGCGTGATTTTCAGGAACATAAGTGCAGCCATGTTGAAACATGTTGCCTTCCAGCAGTTTCCTTTCATCTTATCGCTGTTAATTTTAAAAACAATATACAATGGCTTAGCACACAGGAGTGTCTGTCACACTTATAGTTCAGTCACTGTTATTGCTACTGCTATTAAACGGATATTTGCTGGGGATTTGCAACATGAACTCCAAAACTAAAGAGTTTAATTCTCCAAAGCATTATATTAATATATAATTTATGCAGTATTTTTATGCCCATGCATTATTTGTTAATATGTATACAATAACAAAAAATCAGTTAAAGGATTTATTGTATGAATCAGCTGAATTTACTGAAAGCATTTTATTTTAACAAATGTTGCCATATTTTGTATGTAAATTTCAATTCACTTAAAATAAAGAAAACAAACTAACAATCCTTACAATACCATCAACCTCTTGCTGACAATAAAGCATAACGAATCCCAAAAACCCATATGTCATATATTGTAGCATAAAAGCCCCCTGATGTAGTGGCTGAATTTGTTTATTTTTTTTCCAGGCTTTGTTCCGTTATTTCACCTGTTGATCTTACACACTTTCTGTCCTGTGGTGACAATGCTTAGTTACTGCATAGTAACTCTGAAGGAGGAGTGTTGTCACTCTAGCCTGTCTTCTAATTTGAATCAAAAAACTCCTCCCCTAATTTCTATCACTATATTTAACAGTTCACAGAAGATAGCTGGGAAAGCCAATAACATATTTTGACATTTCAGTTCAGTTCACGGGAAATTACAAGGCCGTTGGAATACTGGTAAGATCTATCTTTGTATTTGCAGGAAATATACCTAGACTGTAAAAATTAAAACCAAGGCAGCCACTACATTTAAGTACTACAATGTTTAAGGGCTTCAGTATATTACATTTTATTGGGTTTACATATCCTTTACTTTGATAGTCTATAAGAGGTTCAATGAAGGGAGCAGAAAAAGGAGTCAACCAAGGTACAGTTAGGATTCATAAGTTAAAACTATGCAAGAGACATATGTTCTTAAGTGTTTAAATTTTCAGGCATAAAAAAACTAAATAACTTCAATAAAAATAAAGAGATTGTGCTCTACTTGTGATAAAGTTTCTTTAAACAGTTATTGATCTGTTACATGTCCTGCCAACACAATGGTACAATACATATTTATGGTGTATAGTAATTTGGTTGATTAGTGTTGAAAATGCTTTCAAGCTTGTTTTATATGTCAATGTTGGCTATCAATGTAAAGATATTGGCCCAATATGCTAAAGAGGTTGGGAAAGTTCACTAACAAATTGTGTAAATATTCAGTTCAAATTTCCAATCTTGTGAAGAAGAAATAGATTAGAATAGAATAGAATAGAATAGCATTTGCTTTTCCCATGACTGGCAATTGAAATAAATCACTACACAATTTATTGTATGAACACTCTATTACTTTAATAATTCAGATCATTCTGTTTGTGGTATATTTTTAACATATGATAAAAGATTTTGCTGTGTAGAATACTGAGTAATATAGAGTAATAGTAATGTTTATATTGCACAATCATTTTCTATTTCAGGTTAGCCCAATTATTTAAATTTGGCCTTTTAGTACATCTCCGGATTATTAGTAGAACCATTTATAAAAAAAAAAAAAGGGCCTGATTTACTAAAGCTTAAACATGCACTATACCGGTATTGGGTGTATTTGTCGGAAGCTCTAACATGCATACAATGAATTTACTAATGACTGTGGTTTGTTATACGCTCCAGCATCAAAAGGTATGCTGGCTAAGTGGTGGTGTGCCTAAAATAAATATGATTTTTTTCTTGTTTTTGGATATGGCTATAGTGGTACATGAGATGCTGGGGGTGTTGGCGTAGTATTCATGCGCTATGCATGCAGTGGCCATGGCACATTTGAATGATTAGAGAGCTAATCACATTCTTCTTTTTTTTAACTAATTAATATTCAGGTGAAATGTTGACAAACATATTCCTTATTTCACCTTGTCAGAACAAAAGGTACAAATCAGTATTAATTGGATGTTCAACGTGCAGTGCAAACTAGGACTGCACTGTACACATTAAACGTCACTGTATGATTTGTTAGATTCAACCACTCTATTCAGCATGTGCGTGCATGTCTACAAGCTGACAATGCAAATATATCATAGCAGGTTTTCCTTGCTCCTGTTTACTTGAGTAAATCAGGTCCACTGTGTGCTGCAATATACAGTTTAAAGAAGAACTTCATTCAAATGCAGTATGTCAAGTTAATAACAAGTTCAATCCCATCCCAGCTGTCTTTCCTTGGGAAGATTTAAATGTTGACATTTCTACTAGAATCCAACTGCACCCAATGACAAGCAAATAATGCTGTATTCCACCCACGGTTTTATCTCCTATCAAAGAATGCATGAATATCTGCAACATTCTGCTGAAAATAATAGCTGATAAAAATGAGATTTCATAAAATTAATGTTGGTGCAGATCTGCTCACAAAGCAGCAATCTGTTTCTGTGCATGTTTCTTATTGTTTCCAAATCATTTCAAGACTCAGCACCCTGAATTATAAATTATAAAATGTATAGATATTTAAAGAAGCCTTAAAGCCAGATGTATATCTTTGCGTTGTGGCATCAGATAATGCTATCATAGGAAAGTTATTGAAGTTATTGGGGTAAATTGCATGCAAAAGCAGTCACAAGGAGTGCACTCAGGGGTGTTTTATGATAATCAGTGGGTCTGTGTGCAAGATCTTATGTTGTGCCCCATTTTTTTATTAAAAAAAAGTGGTGTGCTTAATATGTCAGAGTGAAGAGTGTGCATGGTTTTCATTGTGCCAGGGGTGTTGTTAGGGTTGTAAAACACCCGGGGCACCTTTGGGCACAGGGCCGGTGCTACCACTAGGCAAACTAGGCAGCCGCCTAGAGCATACTGCTGCCTAGGGTGCCCGGCCACTGGTGTTTCTACTCTCTTCTCTCTGCAACAAGCAACTAAGTCTCAGCATCAGCAGGCAGCCGCCGCTCCATTCGCACGTAATGTCAGAGGCGCTGTGGCGGCGGAGGACTGTGTCTGTGTCCTGACTCCAGAATGAATGGAAGCATGCAAACATTCATTGATGGGCACTGGTAGGCAGAATTTGATGGGCGCTGGTGAGGCTGCATTTGATGGGTGCTGGTGAAGCTGCATTTGATGGGCGCTGGTAGGCTGCATTTGATGGGCGCTGGTAGGCTGCATTTGATGGGCACTGGTGAGTAGGGATGAGCCGAACACCCCCCTGTTCGGTTCGCACCAGAACATGCGAACAGGAAAAAAGTTCGTTCGAACAAGCGAACACCGTTAAAGTCTATGGGACACGAACATGAATAATCAAAAGTGCTAATTTTAAAGGCTAATATGCAAGTTATTGTCATAAAAAGTGTTTGGGGACCCGGGTCCTCCCCCAGGGGACATGGATCAATGCAAAAAAAATTTTTAAAAACGGCCGTTTTTTCAGGAGCAGTGATTTTAATAATGCTTAAAGTCAAACAATAAAAGTGTAATATCCCTTTAAATTTCGTACCTGGGGGGTGTTTATAGTATGCCTGTAAAGGGGCGCATGTTTCCTGTGTTTAGAACAGTCTGACAGCAAAATGACATTTTGAAGGAAAAAACTCATTTAAAACTACCGCGGCTATTGCATTGCCGACAATACACATAGAAGTTCATTGATAAAAACGGCATGGGAATTCCCCAAAGGGGAACCCCGAACCAAAATTAAAAAAAAAAAAGACGTAGGAGTCCCCCTAAATCCCATACCAGGCCCTTCAGGTCTGATATGGATATTAAGGGGAACCCCGGCCAAAATTTTTTAAAAAAAATGACGTGGGGTTCCCCCTAAATTCCATACCAGACCCTTCAGGTCTGGTATGGATTTTAAGGGGAACCCCGCGCCAAAAAAAAACAAAAAAAACGGCGTGGGGTCCCCCCAAAAATCCATACCAGACCCTTATCCGAGCACGCAACCTGGCAGGCCGCAGGAAAAGAGGGGGGGGCGAGAGTGCGGCCCCCCCCTCCTGAACCGTACCAGGCCACATGCCCTCAACATTGGAAGGGTGCTTTGGGGAGGAAGTCCCGTCAAGTCACCATGCGTCAGAGGAGGGCGGGGTCACCGGGTGGCCCCGCCCCCCGTTATTTAAGAACTGTCAGACGAGGAGCGCCGTCACACAGCGGGAGCCTCCCTCCATGCCAGCATGGGTGCGGAGCGGCCCGGAGAAGAAAATGAAGAAGAGAAGAAGAGAAGAAGAGAAGAAGAGAAGAAGAGAAGAAGATGAAGAAGATGAAGAGAAGAGCGGGACCCTCCCCCCATGCCATGGGTGCGGAGAGGCCCGAGGAGAAGAAGATAGAAGACGCCGCAGAGGAGATGCTGGACGAGAATGCCGGAGGAAGAACCAGAAGAACCAGAAGATGAAGGAAGATAGAAGAAAGAAGAAGTATTTAAATAAAGGAATTGTCAAAAACTGTCTCTTGTCATTTTTAACATTTTTGACAGTTTTTTAGTGAAATGGTAGGGGTACTTTTGTACCCCCTTACCATTTCACACGGGGGGGGCGGGATCTGGGGGTCCCCCTGTTAAAGGGGGCTTCCAGATTCCGATAAGCCCCCTGCCCGCAGACCCCCACAACCACCGGCCAGGGTTGTGGGGATGAGGCCCTTGTCTTCATCAACATGGGGACAAGGTGTTTTGGGGGGCTACCCCAAAGCACCCTCCCAATGTTGAGGGCATGTGGCCTGGTACGGTTCAGGAGGGGGGGGCGCACTCTCGTCCCCCCCTCTTTTCCTGCGGCCTGCCAGGTTGCGTGCTCGTATGGATTTTAGGGGGGACCCCACGCCGTTTTTTTTTGTTTTTTGTTTTGGCGTGGGGTTCCCCTTAAAATCCATACCAGACCTGAAGGGTCTGGTATGGAATTTAGGGGGAACCGCACGTCATTTTTCTTTTTTAATTTTGGCCGAGGTTCCCCTTAATATTCATATCAGACCTGAAGGGCCTGGTATGGAATTTAGGGGGACTCCTACGTCTTTTTTTTTTTTTAATTTTGGTTCGGGGTTCCCCTTTGGGGAATTCCCATGCCGTTTTTATCAATGAACTTCTATGTGTATTGTCGACAATGCAATAGCCGCGGTAGTTTTAAATGAGTTTTTTCCTTCAAAATGTCATTTTGCTGTCAGACTGTTCTAAACACAGGAAACATGCGCCCCTTTACAGGCATACTATAGACACCCCCCAGGTACGAAATTTAAAGGGATATTACACTTTTATTGTTTGACTTTAAGCATTATTAAAATCACTGCTCCTGAAAAAACGGCCGTTTGTAAAAATTTTTTTTGCATTGATCCATGTCCCCTGGGGCAGGACCCAGGTCCCCAAACACTTTTTATGACAATAACTTGCATATTAGCCTTTAAAATTAGCACTTTTGATTTCTCCCATAGACTTTTAAAGGGTGTTCCGCGGCATTCAAATTTGCCGCGAACACCCCAAATTGTTCGCTGTTCGGCGAACTTGCGAACAGCCAATGTTCGAGTTGAACATGAGTTCGACTCGAACTCGAAGCTCATCCCTACTGGTGAGGCTGAATTTTATGGGCGCTGGTGAGGCTGCATTTGATGGGCACTGGTGAGGCTGCATTTGATGGGCGCTGGTAGGCTGCATTTGATGGGCGCTGGTAGGCTGCATTTGATGGGCGCTGGTAGGCTGCATTTGATGGGCACTGGTGAGGCTGCATTTGATGGGCGCTGGTGAGGCTGCATTTAATAAGCGCTGGTAGGCTGCATTTGATGGGCGCTGGTGAGGCTGCATTTGATGGGCACTGGTGAGGTTGCATTTGATGGGTGCTGGTAGGCTGCATTTGAAGGAGCGCTGGTAGGCTGCATTTGATGGGCTCTGGTGAGGCTGCATTTGATGGGCGCTGGCAGACTGCATTTGATGGGCGCTGGTGAGGCTGCATTTGATGGGCGCTTGTGAGGCTGCATTTGATGGGCGCTGGTAGGCTGCATTTGATGGGCGCTGGTAGGCTGCATTTGATGGGCACTGATGAGGCTGCATTTGATGGGCGCTGGTGGGGCTGCATTTGATGGGTGCTGGTGAGGCTGCATTTGATGGGCGCTGGTGAGGCTGCATTGATGGGCACTGGTATGCTGCATTGATGGGCGCTGGTGAGGCTGCATTGATGGGCACTGGTAAGGCTGCATTGATGGGCGCTGGTATGCTGCATTGATGGGCACTGGTGAGGGTGCATTGATGGGCGCTGGTGAGGTTGCATTTTTTGGGCACCGGTGAGGCTGCATTCCATGGGCACTTCATTAAAAAGGTGGGATATACATGGGCAGGGCAAAGGGGGGGGGCAGGGGTGGAGCCAAGGAGGGGGGCGGCAAAATAAGGTTTTGCCTATGGTGTCAAAAATCCTTGCACCAGCCCTGTTTGGGCACACAAAGTTAAGGAGTAATGTGGTATACGTAGTGCGCAGCGGTGAACATTGGATGTAACCAAATTCTGTTAACATTGGCAGGGGGTTAAAGGGGCTTGGTTAAAAAAAACAATCCCCCCTAGGTCAGTCTGTCCCCCAGTATATTCCCTTCCCCCCTCTGGGTCAATCTGTCCCCCAGTATAATCCATCCCAGGTCAGTCTGCCCCAGTATAATCGTCCCCCACAGGTAGGTCCTTTCCCGAGTATAATCCCCCCCCTCGGTCAATCTATCCCCCAGTAATAACCCCCCAGGTCAGTCTGTCTCCCAGTATAATCCTTCCTACCTAAGTCAATCTGTCCCCCAGTATAATCTACCCTGGTAGTCAGCCTGTCCCCCAGCCCTGCATGAGGGGGCGCTGGGGATCGGTGCAGGATGAGGGGGCAGTACAGGATGGTGATTGGAGTTTTTGAGATATTGGCATTCGAATTCAGATTATGTAAAATTAAGCCCCACCCACTTTGCACCCAATGCTATTAAAATGTGAAAACAAAGATAGCATTCATTTGCACTGCATCTGTGCCGATTTGCAATGGCGACCCTAGGGGGGGGCAGAGGGGGCCCTGCCCCCCCCCCCAACAATATGCTGGGCCCCACCATGTGCCCCCCCCAAAAAAAAATAATTTTTTTTTTTTTTTTTTTACAAAAAGGCAATTTCTTTTTGTTTGTATTCATATCGGGTGTGCCGCTTCTTACTCGGGCCACCGCTGGGGTAACACAATCTCTATTGAGAATGAGAACGTCCCTGGTCAGCTCCTGCAGGTGATTCCTCCCTCCTCCCTCTGCTCGCTGACACTGCATAATGCGAGTGCTCACACAACCATGGCCACCCGATCTGCTCCTTCCCCTGCATCCTCATTGGCAGGGAAAAGAGCGAGTTGCAGGAAGGACTCCACCAGGACTCTCAGTTACTGAAAAAACAGACTGATTACTCCCGTCCTTAGGACAGGAGAATGAGCCTGTAAATTCCAAGAAATGCCAGACCAGGGCTGTCAATAGCAGGGGCAGGACAGCAAGAGGAGGCTGGGAAACCCCACAGTGACAGAACACCAGGGCCCGGTGGCAAGACAACCTTTGCAACCCTGATAGTTCTTCTAGTGCAAATACATGATCATATTAACTGAAAATACCATAATTATGAATGAACACAAGTGAATTGTTTCATAACAAAAAAAAAATGCACATAAATCGCATGCAAAAAAAAAAAATCGCATGCAAAAAAAATGAGTGGAACATTCAGTAAACAAAAACGATTTCTACACCCACAAGACCTACAGTTCATTTCAATCTATGACTAAATGGACTCTATTTAATCGTTTTTGTTTACTGAATGTTCCACTCATTTTTTTTGCATGCGATTTTTTTTTTTTTTGCATGCGATTTATGTGCATTTTTTTTATTTATTTTTTTTGTTATGAAACAATTCACTTGTGTTCATTCATAATTATGGTATTTTCAGTTAATATGATCATGTATTTGCACTAGCAGCGCAGCCTTTAAATTGTATAGTTAGTATGGTGGAGGTTGTTTCACATCTAAGGTTGCAGCAGCATTTTACATTTCAATTTTTGGTTTGAGATATTTGTCTTTTCATCACACACATGTGGGGATCATTTCCACTTATGGGATAGCGCAGTATTTTTTACGATATTACTGATAGTTCTTCCACTGCTTCGGACCCTTATATTTTCTTGGTATGCTGGTGACATATATCTCTTGTTCTCTGTCACCCTGGGGGGGCCCCAATACAGTAGGAAGGGAGCTCACTGCAGAACATGTGAAAGGGCCGTTGTGGGATCGTAGTAAAGGGGTAAAGGGATAGATCTATCTATCTTTGCATTTTATATTGCCCCCCCGTTTTTGTCCCTGTCCCCCCATGTGCCCCCCTAAATATGAAAGCTGGAGACGCCACTGCCGATTTGTGCTGCAAAAATGAACGTATGTGCTGGTTTGGTTTCAGAGATATTACGCATTATAGTTGATGAAACCTCTCCCACTTTGAAACCACATGTTATTACATTTTAAAAACAATTATACAATTTGTTTGTGCTGCGTTTGTGCTGATTTGTACCACAAAAACAAACTTTACGTTTGTTCAGTTTTTGAGATATTGGACATTCATTGCTAGATTATGTAACCTAAAGCCCCTCCCACTTTGCATGTTATTACATTTCAAAAACAAACATACCATATTTATTCTGCATTGGCAGGAAAAACAAGCATAAAAACAATATTGGTATAGTGTTTTTTTTTTTTTTTTTTCATATAGCGCTCTCATTTTGTATCAGAAAGAATGATTATGGGACTCTATTATGCTTTTAGCCTGAGCTACCGTGAAAACCGATGTAGCAACCTGGAGTTTAGGCAGGGTTGCTCCTAAATTTACCTGCCTGGAGTAACTACCTTGGCTAATTCTTAGGGATCAATTGATTTCTCCCTAAGTCTGGCATTGCTGCACTTTTCTCTTCTGTCCCTAGGTGGCCTTGTACCTGGTCGCATTAGATACGAGAAGGGCAATGCAAGATTATGGGTATATGGGGTATCTCAGCCAATGGGCAGGGGTTTTCTTGAATACCTTGGCCTGCTGGGAGAACCTATATATTTGGGTGGAGTCAGGTGATCGGGGTTTTGTGCCACCTGAACGGCTGTCTGGGTGGACGTGTGCTGTATTGCCCGCACTGCTTGGACCAGAGTTTGTGCCTATCCTGGGCACATCTGGCTGCTAGGCTGTCTGGAGGCCTATACAGAAGCAAGAGGGAGGGTTGGGATTGTGACTTGCAGTCCAACCAAAAGTGACGGTTCTGCCTGCCGGAGAACCTGTCATGGTCGGAGGTAACAATTCAACACAAAAAAAAACCAACCTCACTCAACCAAAACAAAAACAGGATATCAACACGAACATTACACAATCACCGAATTTCTCTCTGACCCAAATCACCACTGACACCACCAAAAACATCATCAGAAGCCCTTGAGACAGCTCATCACCAAATGACATAATTCCCACAAAACTCCTGAAAGAATGTTCCGACATCTTGGCTCCTACGATAACACACCTCAAAAATCAGTCATTCAAAGAAGGGATTGTTCCGACCGCCCTCAAGCAAGGCATCGTCAAACCTCTGCTAAAGAAACCCAACCTCGACCTTAAGGACCTTAACTACCGCAGACCGATAACAAGCCTCAACACCATCTCCAAGATTATGGGGAAAGCAGTAGCACAACAGCTACAGCGCCACCTGGATGCACACAAACTCCTGGACCCTCTGCAATCAGGCTTCCGCCCAGGCCATGGCACAGAAACGGCACTTTTTAAAATATGGGATGATGCCCTCGAAGCAGCAGATGACGGAGAATCATGTCTCCTGGTACTGTTGGACCTCAGTGCAGCATTTGATACAGTGGACCACAATACTCTACTCGTCCGCCTCACACAAGTAGCAGAAGCGACAGGTTCTGGTCTACAATGGTTTGCATCCTTCTTAGAGAATGAAACTAGGAGCATTCACCTCGGAAACCCGCTCAATCTCCTGTGGAGTTCCTCAAGGTTCACCCTTGTCACCAGTGCACTTCAACATCTACATCCGCCCACTCCTCAAAATCATCAGGAAATCGGACCTCTGCTTCCACTCATACGCTGATGACACTCAACTCTACTTCCGCATCACCGGACAAAAAGACCATCATCAGCAACTAGAGAAATGCAACTAGAGAAATTAATATTTAAATGAATTTCGCGCAATATTAAACCTAAATAAAATGTGTAGGTGAAAATGCAAAGTGCGTATTATAATGCAGATGTGGGACACTGGTGACTGTTGCTGTTATTGCTAGGATCAATGATCTCTGTTTTACAATATAATAATCGCTGCTATTTGCCAATATAGTGATGGTATTCAAATAGATGCAATAAAATGCTAGAATAATAAAAATACCACCCTGTAATTAGCATGAAAGAATGAACAATGGCAATTCCTTGTAAATAAAAAACCTATGAACTCTTCTAAAATCAATAATCAAATGCTAGAATAATATAAATGCCACCCTGTAATCAGCATGAAAGAATACGTGCATAAAAAAATGGTGATTCCTGGTGGATAAAAAACAAATGAAATCTTCTAAAATCAATAAGTAAAATGTGCAATCAAACATAAGTATCGTCCTAAAAATTACACATAAAAATAGTGGTCATTAAAATAAGTGAAAAAAAGTCAGTTTTGGTGCTACAGTAAAGTGCAGGTGTTCAGATAAAGAAGTGCTTTAAAAGGAGGTAGGTGGGTGCTAATATATGAAAAGTCTGTGAGTAATTCTTCTATTTAATCTTGAAAATTAAGATGTGACAAATGTGTATCCTTCTGCTGCTGGTGTCTCCTAGTGTGGTCTCACAGAACCCTCACCTTCAATTGGTAGTAATCAGGCATTCAGTAGTATGTCTTTAAGGAGTGGGGGTGGTCTCTGGCAGCCTTTTCTTTCTTTGTTATTTTTTCTCCAACATTCCCTCTATGTAGCTCCGCTCTGGTAAACTCAGTTTGGGGGGGGGGGGGATAAAGAGGGAGGGGGGAGGGGGGAGAAAAGAGGCTCCACTAGTGCATTAAACTTTTAAAATCAAAGGGGGAATATTTTTTTTAGGTAATGCTCTTACATTTCTTATAGTTAACAGTTAACAGGCAGGGTAAATGTAAAAAACGGTCTGGTGTTCTCAGCGCCCTCTCACTTATGCTTCAAATAGTGTGTATCGCTCCAGCCAATCCCTATGCGTTACGACACCGTCACGTGTCTTCATCTGGGGAACCGGATTGGCTGTTCTGTGTAGGCTTATATGTTATAAAACCGGAAGACTCGAAACCGCCATTTTACTTGTGGTCAATGTTAATTTCGCTCGGCGGCCATTTTTCTTTGGTTTTAGGGAAGTTTAGTCTCCTCCATTTTGTTGAAGGTAGTGCTCTATAATTTAGACATTCATGTGCGCAGCCATACTCCTCCCGGAGACCACCACAAGAAACACATCATTCACCCAGGAGACGACCCCAAGAAGACCAAAGAAGAAACACACCAGAACGAAGAGAGGACGAAGATCAGGGAAGAGACTCCAAAAGAAAAAGAGAATAGTTGGAGAAAACGTAGTGAATATAAGTGGAAAAGAAATAACAACAGAAGAGCTGGCAGTACTTGACAAAGGCCTCAAACATGCACCAACAAACAATTTAAATAAATTTAGCACCTACATAGGGATACAAAAATACATTAGAAAAATCAATATCAAAAAATATGTGATGAACAATTTGTGGAAGCCAAATATTCCAAGGATTGATACTACACAGCTAGAAGCACACAGTACATTACGAAATGCTTCACTATTCAATCCACAAATGTCAAACAATCAAAATATAGAAGTCTTCAAAAATCTAGTCTTACAAGATATAGACTCTATAAAAATCAAAAAAGCTGCAGACCCTATACACATGAAAAAGGGCATAAAACGCCTGACAGAGAGGAAAGATATCATAATCAGGCCGGCAGATAAGGGAGGTGCAATAGTTCTACAGTCAAAAGAACAATACCTTACGGAATTGAACAGACAGTTGCAGGATGAAACAACATATACTAGACTACTTGGGAATCCAACTATAAAATATAAAAAACAAATAGAAGCGATAGTAAATCTAGGAATGAAGAAGAATATATTAAATTCAAAAGAAATAAAATACCTGGTACCAGAAACTTGTAGAATACCCATAATCTATACGGTCCCCAAAATCCACAAGAATAAAGATAACCCACCTGGGAGACCTATAGTCAATAGTATTGACTCTTTAACATCTAGAATGGGACAATACATTGACTATTTTATACAACCAGCGGTCCAGCAAACTCAAGCATATCTAAAAGACACCAAGCATACATTGCAACTTTTGGATACAGCACCAGTACTAGAAGGGAGAACCCTACTGGCCACCGCAGATGTCACATCACTTTATACAATAGTACAACACCATGATGCGATTTCAGCAACCAAATGGCTTTTGAGAAAATATAGTACCCTAATCTGTAAACAAAGGAAATTTTTAATGAAATGTCTTGATTTTTGCCTTAAATGTAATTATTTTTGGCACAACCAAACCTACTTTAAACAGAAAGTAGGAATAGCCATGGGTGCCAAATTTGCACCAGGAGTCGCAAATGCATTCATGGCACAGTGGGAGGAAACGGCGGTATATACAGATACCCCCCCAGAGCTAACGTTGTACAAAAGATTTATAGATGACGTTGTGATAGTATGGAATGGAGACAAGCATAACTTGGAAATGTTTCTAAACAAATTAAATGACAACGACAGAAATATAAACCTGGTATGGAAAATAGATGACAAATAAATAAATTTCCTAGATTTAAATATAAGCCTGGAGGGACAGAAAATAGTAACCAAAACGCACTTTAAGAACGTGGATGCTAACAGCTACCTGTCAATAGACAGCTGCCACTACAAACCGTGGCTATATAACATCCCTAAAGGCCAGTTTACAAGACTCAGAAGAAATTGCACTAAAGAAGAGGATTATCGGAACCAAGCACAAATGATGGATCAAAGTAAAAGGATATGACGGCCATTGGATACAAAACCAGAGTGAACATGTTAACCTCATTGATAGAAAGAAAATGCTTGAAGAACACCCCAAAAAAAGATTCCAACAAGAAGCACCTAGTATAATACTGGATTTTAATACACAACATAAAGATGTGGCAAAAGTGATCCAAAAGCATTGGCACATTTTAAAAAAATGATAAGGACCTCAAAGAAATATTACCAGAGAGACCAAATATAGTATATAAAAGAGCACCAACTATAAGAGACCTAATTGTAAAGTCAATAATTGATCCTCCCTCAACACCTGCATACACATTTTTTTCTGGAAAAGGATTTTATCCCTGACGCAATTGCTATGCGTGCCGCCATGCAAAAAAATTTCAGGGAAAGCGCAAAGAGTTCACAGCTACCAGCACAGGACAAAATTTTAACATCAGAGACTTTATAGGATGCCATACAGAAGGAGTGGTGTATGTGTTGCAGTTCAGCTGCAACTTACAATACGTGGGCCGTACCAAAAGAGCACTTAAAACACGCATTAAGGAACACGTACAAAATATAAAATCGGGCTTCCCCAAACATAATGTGTCAAAACATTTCGCACTAGTATGCAACAAAGACCCTGCACACCTCCAATTTTGGAGTATAGAAAAACATAAACCATCCTGGAGAGGTAGTCACCTGGTTCGAGATATTAGTCGGAAAGAATCCAAATGGATTCACACCTTGCGTACCCTTGTACCAGGGGGCCTGAAAGTAGAGTTCGATTTAAATTGTTTTTTAAATAATTTTTAATACATACGGTATATTTATTTTATTGCACATTAGAACCAATAGTCCATTTATCTCCCAAAAATCAGATATCATTTTGATATTTTTAATGTAATTTTAAATTTTAAATTATATAGGTTGGACTACATCTTCTGGAAAATAATAACACACCTACATACCATACAATCAGTCTCAACCACATTGGGATTATAGAATTTATTAAAATCAAGCACATTGTTTTATGTATACATATTTATTTTATTTTTTGAATATGTAAGGTATTTATTATTCCATAATTGTTCAAACTGTTCCATAATTAATCCATAATTGTCTAAATAAAATGTATGAATTTTTAGTTAATTTTAAACAAGATCAACTGGTTTAGTCACCAGAGCACTCTCATACTTGCTTCATATATGCAAATGATTTAAAAAGATTTTTAAACTGATTCATTATTAATTAATAGATTCGGAAACACTATTACATTAATTTATAATTTAACATTAATTCATCACCAAACATATATACCCCATATTTGTTGGTATATAAAACAGCAGTAGCATATACCCTATGGATATTAGCGGTTACCCCTTCCAAAATCTTTACAATACAATCACGTCTGTAACACTATGCATCAGCAATACACTTGAATATGCAAGAGAATTGCCACCAAAAAAATGGCTGCGCACATGAATGTTTGAATTATAGAGCACTACCTTCAACAAAATGGAGGAGACTAAACTTCCCTAAAACCAAAGAAAAATGGCCGCCGAGCGAAATTAACATTGACCACAAGTAAAATGGCGGTTTCGTGACTTCCAGTTTTATAACATATAAGCCTACACAGAACAGGCAATCCGGTTCCCCAGATGAAGACACGTGACAGGGTCGTAACGCGTAGGGATTGGCTGGAGAGATACACACTATTTGAAGCATAAGTGAGAGGGCGCTGAGAACGCCAGACCGTTTTTTACATTTACCCTGCCTGTTTTAACTATAAGAAATGTAAGAGCATTACCTAAATAAATATTCCCCCTTTTGATTTTAAAAGTTTAATGCACTAGTGGAGCCTCTTTTCTCTCCCCTCCCTCTTTATCCTCCCCCCCAAACTGAGTTTACCAGAGCGGAGCTACATAGAGGGAATGTTGGAGAAAAAATAACAACGAAAAAATTTTCAAGATTAAATAGAAGAATTACTCACAGACTTTTCATATATTAGCACCCACCTACCTCCTTTTAAAGCACTTCTTTATCTCATCACCTGCACTTTACTGTAGCACCAAAACGGACTTTTTTTCACTTATTTTAATGACCACTATTTTTATGTGTATTTTTTAGGACGATACTTATGTTTGAGTGCACATTTTGATTACTGATTTTAGAAGATTTCATTTGTTTTTTATCCACCAGGAATTACCATTTTTATGCACGTATTCTTTCATGCTGATTACAGGGTGGCATTTATATTATTCTAGCATTTGATTATTGATTTTAGAAGAGTTCATTGGTTTTTTATTCAGCAGGAATTGCCATTGTTCATTCTTTCATGCTAATTACAGGGTGGTATTTTTATTAGTCTAGCATTTTATCGCAACTATTTGAATACCATCACTATATTGGCAAATAGCAGCGATTATTATATTGCAAAACAGAGATCATTGATCCTAGCAATAACAGCAACAGTCACCAGTGTCCCACATCTGCATTATAATACGCACTTTGCATATTCACCTACACATTTTATTCAGGTTTAATATTGCGCGAAATTCATTTAAATATTAATGTCATTAAGTGTTGGTGTGAACACCCTCATTTTGCTGCAATATTATCACTTGTTTAACCTTTCACTACCTACACACTTAACTATTTGGCAACTTCACTTTTTATTATCCACCAGCACGAAGGACACTTTTTAATTTATTCAACCAGAGAAATGGCTCACTTTGATAGACGACTGGATGACCACTAGCTCCCTCAAACTCAACGGTTCAAAAACAGAACTTCTTCTCCTACACGCTAACCTAAATTCTAAACAAAGATCCCGTGGACACCTCCAACCATCTTTGGACAGACCATCTCTCCAAGCACCAAAGCCAAGAGTCTCGGAGTCATCTTTGACTCAGAAATGTCAATGGATGCACAAATAGGATCAGTAGTTAGCGGATCTCACCATCTCC
Source organism: Lithobates clamitans (assembly GCA_037952925.1). Classification (NCBI taxonomy): domain Eukaryota; kingdom Metazoa; phylum Chordata; class Amphibia; order Anura; family Ranidae; genus Lithobates; species Lithobates clamitans. Next base: position 1,579,909 of record JBBGZY010000876.1, read on the forward strand.
TCCGCCTGCTATGTAGACTCATCCCCTTCATCCCAGAAGAGGACAAAGCAGCAGTAGTTGGAACAATCATCAATTCCCGACTCGATTACGCAAACTCCCTCTATATAGGGTTAGCCCAATATCAGCTTGCGCGCTTACAACTCATCCAAAACACGGCGGCAAGACTGCTAACAGGAAAAAAACCCTGGGAATACATCTCTCCATCCCTGAGGAGCCTACATTGGCTAAGCGTAAAGAATCGGATCACATTCAAGACTCTCTGCCTCACTCACAAATGCATACAAGGAAACGCTCCTTAATACCTTCAAGAGAAAACAAAACACTACACACCCAATCTCAGTCTTCGATCATCTAACCAAAACCTCCTCCTCATTCCCAAATACCGCTACAAATCAAAGGAAAAACGAAGATTCGCAGTCCAAGGACCACAGCTATGGAATGCTCTCCTGACTTACATACGCATGGAAGAAAACCATCAGGCCTTCAGGAAAAAACTCAAGACCTACCTCTTCTAAGAAGCTGACAACACAGAATGGATCTAGCACCTTGAGGCGATTCAGTTCGCATTTGCAGCGCTTTACAAATCATTTATTCATTCATTCATTCAGAGGGGAAGCTGTCGCCACTAAGGGACCGTCCGCCTTATTACCAGGGACCACAGTGAGTAGCTGAAGCAAGTACTGGAGCAGTATTCCTACAAACTAGGGATGGTGAAGAATCTGGAAACTTCAGCGGGTATCAAGCCAGGGACCCAGCCAGTGGAGGTGACGCTTGCAGAGCAGCCTTGTGTGTCAAGCCAGGGACCGAGTGTGAAAATGGGATGAAGCTTGAAAAGTATTTTGAGTGCCAAGCTAGGGACCCAGCGGAGAAACAGGGGTGATGCTTGAGGAAGATACTACCATCAAGATTGGAGGAGCTCAAGGGATTCAGTGGCAGTTAATCAACTAGTCTAGTGAGAGAGACTGGAAAGCTCAGTGAGTAGAAGAACTACAAGAAGTGATTGTAGTGGAAGTGAAGGAACTGTTACACTTTGTGTTAGAAACTGTTAAAGACTGTTGCCATAGAAGACAGCATTCAAACACATGTAGATGTGGCATCTTGCTGGATGCCTTTCCTTGCATGGCTGTCCTCCTGTTGAAGTCTCAGTATTCTGCCAATTAACCTTGCCTCTACTTAAGGGTGTCCTGGCCCTAACCCTCTCTCCAAAAGTTCTATTAAGAGAAATAAAGTCTCTTTTGCATTCAAGAAATGTCTGGCGCCCAATCAATATACCTCGTACTGCACCTAACATGGTTTGCAATGCACCATATACAGAAGAATGTCTAGATGTGGGGAATCTATCTTTAAAAGTTCACACTTTAACTGCTTGTCGACCAGCCCGCAAGTCCGGCGGACTCAATGTCCACCGGTAACCCACGATCGCGGTATACATAAACAAGTGAATTCCTCTTACTGTCTGATTACATGTCAGAGATCCTCTGTTCCCAGTGAACGGCAGCAGCTATCTCTGTCATGTCCCTGGTAGCCCATCCCCGCTACAGTTAGAACACACCCAGGGAACACATTTAACCCCTTGATCGCCCCCTAGTGTTACCCCTTCCCTGCCAGCGTCATTTATACATTGATCAGGGCATTTATATAGCACTGATCAATGTAATAATGTCACTGGTCCCCAAAAAAGTGTCATTTGAGGTCAGATTTGCCCGTCACAATGACGCAGTCCCGCTAAAAATCACAGATCGCCGCCATTACCAGTAAAAACAATAAAAACAAATAAAACTCCCTATCCTATCTATCCTATAGTTTGTAGACGCAATAACATTTGCGCAAACCAATCAATATACGCCTATTACTTTTTTTTTTACCAAGTATATTTATCGGCCTAAACTAACCTAATACATTTATTTTTTAGATATTTTTTGGGGATATGTAGTTTAGCAGAAAGTTTAAAAAATAATTTTTTTTGTTTATAGCACAAAAAATAAAAACTGCAGAGGTGATCAAATACCACCCAAAGGAAAGCTCTATTTGTGGGAAAAAAAGAACGTCAATTTTGTTTGGGTACATCGTCGCACGACCGCACAATTGTCAGTTAAAGCAACGCAGTGCCGTATTGCAAAAAATGGCCTGGCCATTAAGGGGGCAATTCCTTTCGGGGCAGAAGTGGTTAAAGTGCAAATTACTTTCCTAAAAGGCTTAAAAAAAAAAGTTAATACATTCTGTATTCTATGTTATTTACAGATATACTGTATATACATGTGTGTTTCAGTTTGATTTGTTAGCTGAGAAAGAGGCTTTTTTTTGTTGTAAATGTTTACATTTACATTTGATGCTGCTTTAATAATTTATTGCTGCTTTAATAATATTACATTTGTAACACTTTATAAATAATAAATGTTAATTTGTTTGGAAAGACTGTTTCATGAGACTATTCCTTTAAAAAAATCCGCAACGTGTGGCAGGTGATGTGGCAAGTGACAATCTGCATCCGGTGACAGGTGATGTGGCAAATGACAATCCGCATCTGGTGACACGTGACGTGGCAAGTGACAATCCGTAATGTGTGGCAGGTGACGTGGAAAGTGACTATCCGCATCTGGTGACAGGCGACATGGCAAGTGACAATTCGCAACATGTGGCGGGTGACGTGGCAAGTGACAATCCGCAACGTGTGACAGCTAATGTGGCAAGTGACAATCTGCATCTGGTGACAGGTGATGTGGCAAGTGACAATCCGCATCTGGTGACAGGCGACATGGCAAGTGACAATCCTCAATGTGTGGCAGGTGACGTGGCAAGTGAAAATCCGCATCTGGTGAAAGGTGACTTGGCAAGTGACAATCCGCAACGTGTGGTAGGTGAAAATCCGCATCTGGTGACAGGTGACGTGCCAAGTGACAATCCGCAATGTGTGTCAGGTGACAATCCGCAATGCATGTCAGGTGACAATCCGCAACGTGTGGCAGGTGATGTAGCAAATGACAATCCGCATCTGGTGACACGTGACGTGGCAAGTGACAATCCGCAACGTGTGGCAGGTGACGTGGAAAGTGACAATCTGCATCTGGTGACAGGTGACGTGGCAAGTGACAATTCGCAACATGTGGCAGGTGACGTGGCAAGTGACAATCCGCAACGTGTGACAGCTAATGTGGCAAGTGACAATCTGCATCTGGTGACAGGTGACGTGGCAAGTGACAATCCCCATCTGGTGGCAGGCAAAGTGGCAAGTGACACGCTCAGGGCTCCCACTGATTCTGCAATATGGTGATTTGAACTATTTAATTTTATATAACAATGTAATAATAAAAATAGAGCACTTCAATAATCCTGACACCATATCAACCATGGTGTTGTGATGATTGAAGCGCCAACATCAGCCATTTCCCTAATAAATTGCCCCCAAAAAAAGTATTTTCTTGCAGTGCCCCTCCTGAAACAAGACTCTGGATCCGCTCCTGAGTGGTTAGCACTTTCACCTAGCAGCAAAAGGGTCGCTGGTTTTAATCCTGATCACAACACTACCTGCATGTGACCTGAATATGACTTAGGGATCTTAGATTGAAAGCTCCTTGAGGGCAGGAACTGATGTGAATGCACATTGTATATGTAAAGTACTCCGTAAATTGACAGTGCTGTATAAGTACTTGAAATAAATAAGTTAACCCCTTCCAACCATATGCAGCCTCGGCTTTAAGGGGTTATACTGGGATGATGCCTGCAGCTGCAGGCATCATCCCAGTACAGATTTTTTTAGTCGGCTCTTCAGGGATAACAAATTGTCCACTTCTTATTAAGTGACTGAACAGTACTGACTGACATATTCAAGGCTTTAGATATCTTTTTATATCCTTTTTCATCTTTGTAAAGTTTCATTATCTTGTTACGCAGATCTTTTAACTGTTCTTTCCTACCTCTTCATGGCTCAGTGTCTAGCCTGCTTAGTGCATCCATGTGAGAGCTAACAAACTCATTGACTATTTATACACAGACACTAATTGTGATTTAAAAAGCCACAAATGTGGGAAATTAACCTTTAATTGCCATTTTAAACTATGTGTGTCACCTTCTGTGTCTGTACCAAGGCCAAACATTCCAGGAAATGTAAACTTTTGATCAGGGCCATTTGGGTGATTTCTGTTATCATTATGATTTAAAAAGGATCCAAAAATTGATGTGATAATAAATGACTTCATGTGATTGCTATCCTTAAATAAAAGACATGATCAATCATATTTTCAATATTAATGCCAAAATTTCACAATTTATGTATCTGGATATAAAAACTCACTTAAAAATATTGAACCTTTGCAAATGCAGTCATTATCTTATAAAAGTAGCGGTGACATCATCACTGTGCGGCACATTGCCTGTGTACAGAGTAGAGCTGTTGGAGGGACCCAGCAGGCTCCACCCACTGCAGGCTGAAATAAATCTGTCTCTGTGCAATGGGATATGGAGTGGATTATAGGCAGCTGCTGTCATGGGGTAATATATCCTGTAGCAGTGGCATATACTGTATATAATAATGATAAGGATATATATATGGTGTAGCTCTACCTCACCCCTTTTATTTGTACAATACCAATAAAAACTAAGTGAAATAATAATGAAACCTAAATGTGATAGAAGATATATTGTACAGTGCACCTCCCCTATAGCAAGAAATTATTTTCCATCGGATATCAACTAGAAGTGTGAATCTCTCCCCTGTTCACATAACCTGATAAAAAGGTAATGTATATAACATCAAATGGTGAAAAAAAAATTGGATGTACTACAACACACCTCCCCTCAAAATTTCATAAACAAACAAATAAACAATATAAATAAAAAAACACAAGTTTATCAATCAAAAGATGTGCTGCTCCACATCAGAATATGAAATACATGTACCGAAACAACTCCTTAACCACTTCAGCTCCGGAAGATTTACCCCCCTTCATGAACACGCCATTTTTTGCTATAAGGCACTGCGTTACTTTAAATGACAATTGTGTGGTCATGCGACGCTTTCCTTTTTTTCCCCACAAATAGAACTTTCATTTGGTGGTATTTGATCACCTCTGCGTTTTTCTATTTTTGCACTATAGACAAAAAACAACTGACAACAATATTTTTTACTTTCTGCTATAAAACATATCCAATAACAAAAAAATGTAAAAAATCGAATTTCTTCCTCAATTTGGTCCAATATGTATTCTGCTACATATTTTTGATTTAAAAAAATTGCAATAAGCATATATTGATTGGTTTGCTCAAAAGTTATAGCGTCTACAAACTATGGGATATATTTATGGAGTTTTTTTTTTTATAAAACATTTTTTAGTAATGGCGGCAATTAGCGACTTATAGCGGGACTGCGATATTGCGGCAGACAAATTGGACACTGACTGACACTTTTTTGGGGACCAGTGGCACTAATACAGCAATCAGTGTTAAAAATATGCACTGTACTATTGACACTGGCTGGGAAGGGGTTAACATAAGGGGAGATCAAAGGCTTAACTGTATGCCTAGCTGGTGTTTTAATGTAGTGAGGGAGATGCTTTTACTAGGGGAAGGCATCGATCCGTGCCCCTGCTTTGCAGGAACACAGGATCCATGCCTTCTTACTGACAGAATGGCAATCTGCCTTGTTTACATAGACAGATCGCTGTTCGGACTGTGTCCTGAACGTTCCGTGGGTACCGGCGGGCATCGGGTTCCCAGGACCCGCTATGTAGAATCACAGCTGGAGCAAGCCTCTGGTGGCACGCACTTGTGCGATATCTGGAAATGCAGGATCATGTATATTTGATCCTGTGCAGGGTGGCCGTCCTGTAGCAGTAAAAGTGCTATAGGGTGGTCGGCAAGTGGTTAAACGGTCTTTGGTGAAGTAATTATCATCCTGCACCTTTGAAAATGTAATGCCACTCGTGGTCCCCCTCCAGAATCACACTCACCACAATTTTTTGACCCCTTATAAAATAATCGATGATGACGAAATGCGTTGGGGGGCTAATAGCCTCACTTTTTAGCTCATGATTTTGGTCAGAGGAATGGACATTGTGGTTTTAAAGCACCAGCACACTTTTTTGGCTTGTAGGTGTAATTTTAAAGTTTTATGTTTTGCAGTAAGTGGTATAACACTATGGAGGATTCCCTCTTTTGAGTTATACTATATGGTCCATACAAAGTAGTGGAGAGACAACCGGAGTAATAATCATCTGTGGGGACGCCTGGAGCCAAAGGACATTCTATTTACAATCATAGTTTGACCTTATTTTATAAAGGGGTCAAAAAATTGTGGTAAGTGCAGCTCTGGAGGGGAAGCACAAGTGGCACTACCTTTTTAAAGGAGCATGTTTACCTATGAGTTATACCGTTTATTGTAATGCATAAAACTTTAAATTTACAAACTTACAAAAAAGGTGTGCTGGTGCTTTAAAATCATAATGTCTGGGTCACTGCTGCGTTCCTCAAATCATGAGCTAAGAAGTGATGCAATTAGCCCCGTCCAACGCATTTCGCCATCATTGATTATTTTATAAGGGGTCAAAGAAATTGAGGTGAGGGTGAGTGCAGTTCTGAAGGGGGAGCACGAGTGGTGCTATTTTTTTAAAGGAGCACATTTACTTTGCATGCTAATTACTTCACCGGAGACAGTTTAAATACCACTGTATGTATACCCACGAGGGAGGAGTTTTGTACTTCCAGTTCATATTTTTACAAGGAGCACATCTTTTTATTGATGGACTTTTTTTATTGATGGACTTATTAATTTATATTGTTTATATGTTTATTTATGAAATTTTGAAGGAAGGTGTTTTGTAGTACATCACATTTTTTCACTATTTGATGTTATATACATTACCTTTTTATCAGATTATTTGAACAGGGAGAAGATTCACACTTCTAGCTGATATCCGATAAAAAATAATTTCTTGCTATAGGGGAGGTGCACTGTAGATTTTCCACCACATTTAGTTTTTTTGTTATTTTTTCACTTGGATTTCATTCGTATTGCACAAATAAAAGGAGGAGAGGTAGTGCTACACCACCATATACATCCTTACCCACTGCAGGGTGCATGTAGAAAACAGGAGAGGGCGGGTACAAGACCTGTCACCCTGCATGAGGAAAGAGAGCAGAAGTTGAACCTTCTTTATTGCAGGAAGCTCCTAAACAACAGCAAAGTTTCATGCTAGATTATTGCAAAGATCTGGAAGCAATACAAACACACATCAAGATTCAAGTAAGGAGAGGAGAAAAGAAGAGTCGAGACTTTAAATGAGGCAATGAATCGGTAAGTTCATCTGCCTCCATCCCTATTAAACATATATTAAAAGAAGGGGATTGGGTAGGACTTTGTATGAACCAAGGCTAGGTAATAAGATATGCGATCGCATGATGGTAAATTCCGAAGAAATATACATTGAGTAATTGAAAATAACATGATGGACAATAGTAACACCTTAACAGTTTATTAAACATGATTCACAGTTATGCCCGTACACACGGTCGGACTTTGTTTGGACATTCCGACAACAAAATCCTAGGATTTTTTCCGACGGATGTTGGCTCAAACTTATCTTGCATACACATGGTCACACAAAGTTGTCGGAAAATCCGATCATTCTGAATGCAGTGACGTAAAACACGTACGTCGGGACTATAAACGGGGCAGTGGCCAATAGCTTTCATCTCTTTATTTATTCTGAGCATGCGTGGCACTTTGTCCGTCGGATTTGTGTACACACGATCGGAATTTCCGACAACGGATTTTGTGGTCGGAAAATTTTATATCCTGCTCTCAAACTTTGTGTGTCGGAAAATCCAATGGAAAATGTGTGATGGAGCCTACACACGGTCGGAATTTCCGACAACAAGGTCCTATCACATATTTTCCGTCGGAAAATCCGACCGTGTGTACGGGGCATAATAATGATCGATACTTCCAGGGCTGGGCTCAGCCCTTACTTCTCTGAGCTAGCCGCTCAGCTGTCAGCTAATTACCAGCTCCTTTCTCTCCACAGTAGGGATGAGCCGAACACCCCCCGGTCCAGAACATGAGAACAGGCAAAAAATTTGTTCGAACACGCGAACATGATTAAAGTCTATGGGACACGAACATGAATAATCAAAAGTGCTAATTTTAAAGGCTTATATGCAAGTTATTGTCAAAAAAAGTGTTTGGGGACCTGGGTCCTGCCCCAGGGGACATGTATCAGTGCAAAAAAAAGTTTTAAAACGGCCGTTTTTTCGGGAGCAGTAATTTTAATAAAGCTTAAAGTGAAACAATAAAAGTGAAATATTCCTTTAAATTTCATACCTGGGGGGTGTCTATAGTATGCCTGTAAAGTGGCGCTTTTTCCCGTGTTTAGAACAGTCCCTTCACAAAATGACATTTCTAAAGGAAAAAAAGTCATGAAGTAATAGCGGCTATAGTGAATTGTCTATGGGCGAAATCAAAAGTGCTAATTTTAAGGAATAATATGCAAGTTATTGTCATAAAAAGTGTTTGGGGACCTGGGTACTGCCCCAGGGGACATGTATCAATGCAAAAAAAAGTTTTAAAAATGGCCGTTTTTTCGGGAGCAAAATGACATTTCTAAAGGGAAAAAAGTCACGAAGTAATAGCCGCTAAAGTGAATTGTCTATGGGAGAAATCAAAAGTGCTAATTTTAAGGGTTAATATGCAAGTTATTGTCATAAAAAAGTGTTTGGGGACCTGGGTCCTGCCCCAGGGGACATGTATCAGTGCAAAAAAAAGTTTTAAAAACGGTCCTTTTTTTGGGAGCAGTGATTTTAATAATGCTTAAAGTAAAACAATAAAGTGTAATATTCCTTTAAATTTCGTACCTGGTGGGTGTCTATAGTATGCCTGTAAAGGGGTGCATGTTGAGGGCATGTGGCCTGGTACGGTTCAGGAGGGGGGGGGGCGCTTTCTTGTCCCCCCTCTTTTCCTGCAGCCTGCCAGGTTGCGTGCTCGGATAAGGGTCTGGTATGGATTTTTGGGGGGACCCCACGCCATTTTTTAAAAATTTTGGCTCAGGGTTCCCCTTAAAATCCATACCAGACCTGAAGGGCCCGGTATGGAATTTAGGGGGACCCCCATGCATTTTTTTTAAAATTTTGGTTCTTTTATGTGTATTGCTGGACCGACAATTCTTTATAGCCGGCTCTATTACTTTTAAATGACTTTTTTTCCTTTAGAAATGTCATTTTGCACTTGGACTGTTCTAAACACGGGAAACATGCGCCACTTTACAGGCATACTATTGACACCCCCCAGGTAGGAAATTTAAAGGAATATTACACTTTTATTGTTTCACTTTAAGCATTATTAAAATCACTGCTACCGAAAAAACTGCCGTTTTTAAAACTTTTTTTGCATTGATACATGTCCCCTGGGGCAGGACCCAGGTCCCCAAACACTTTTTATGACAATAACTTGCATATTAACCCTTAAAATTAGCACTTTTGATTTCTCCCATAGACAATTCACTATAGCCAACAATTCGGTATAGCCGCTATTACTTCATGACTTTTTTTTTCCCTTTAGAAATGTCATTTTGCTGTCAGACTATTCTAAACACGGGAAAAAAGCGCCACTTTACAGGCATACTATAGACACCCCCCAGGTATGAAATTTAAAGGAATATTACACTTTTGTTGTTTCACGTTAAGCTTTATTAAAAAATTACTGCTCCCGAAAAAGCGGCCGTTTTAAAACTTTTTTTTGCATTGATCCATGTCCCCTGGGGCAGGACCCAGGTCCCCAAACACTTTTTATGACAATACTATGCATATAAGCCTTTAAAATTAGCACTTTTGATTTCTCCCATAGACTTTTAAAGGGTGTTCCGCGGCTTTTGAATTTGCCGCAAACACCCCAAATTGTTCGGCGAACTGGCGAACAGCCTATGTTCGAGTCAAAATCATGTTCGAACCGAACATAAAGCCCATCCCTACTCCACAGTGACTCAGCTGTTGATGATCTGCTTGTCAGTCCTGGCTACTTAAAGCCGTCCAGCTCACTTCATCTCTTCCTTCGCCTTTGGTCACATCTCAGAAACTTTCTCCTGCATGCCTGTTGAAGACTTGCTCAGCTGACGTCCCTCCTGGCTCCTGATCCTGCTTGCTGTACTACTACATTGATCTCTGGCTCTCTGACATTGGCATTGGCTGATTACCCAATCTGGTTACTGAACTCTGGCTATGTATTGACTACGCTTACTCTGTTTACCTTTTTATTATTATTTCACAAGTGTGATTAACTGTACTTCTGTCTCGGTCTGATTCATGGTTTCTGACAGATACATAGGTATATAGTAATAAAAGGTTCAAATTCATAATACAGATAATGATGTTAATTGTATTACTAATTGATGATAAAATTCATGTTATTAAATCTCAGAATCACATGATTGCGATGATGTAGCATAAGGCTGGGGCTCTACGCATTTCGTGGAGATGTCCACTCATCAGGATGAATAGCAATTGGTATAGATCTATAGTAGAACAAAAAGGCAGAATGAACAGGTGTTGGACACACGGGGGACACAGGGCAGAGGAGGGATGGAAATCCCCCAACACTCTTACGTATGTAATTGTATGTAAATTGGGTATATAGCACATAATGTGGTGTAGACGACTGGAGGCATGGAAATTCCCCAACACTCTTACGTATGTAATCGTATGTAAATTGGGTATATAGCACATAATGTGGTGTAGACGACTGGAGGCATGGAAATTCCCCAACACTCTTACGTATGTAATCGTATGTAAATTGGGTATATAGCACATAATGTGGTGTAGACGACTGGAGGCACCATGGAAACACAGGCATCCCAAGGGAGCTGAGGCCACAAAACCATGGCCGCACTGAGGCCAAAGAAAGTAATATGAGTAATTTGTTCTACTATAGATCTATACCAATTGCTATTGCTCCTCATGAGTGGACATCTCCACGAAAAGCATCGAGCCCCAGCCTTATGCTACATCATCGCAATCGTGTGATTCTGAGATTTAATAACATAAATTTTATCATCAATTAGTACTACTATTAACATCATTATCTGTATTATGAATTTGAACCTTTTATTACTATATACCTATGTATCTGTCAGAAACCATGAATCAGACCGAGACAGAAGTACAGTTAATCACACTTGTTAAATATTTATTAACATCATTATCCGTTATTAACATCATTATCTGTATTATGAATTGGACCCTTTTATTAATTAATCATGTTTAAAAAACTGTTAAGGTGTTACTATTGTCTATCATGTTATTTTCAATTACTCAATAAATATTTCTTCGGAATTTACCATCATGTGATCGCATATCTTATTACCTAGCCGTGCTTTATACAAAGTCCCACCCAACCTCCTTCTTTTAATATATGATTCAAGTAAGAACACACATGAATCTAGTATTCAGACAATATTTGTTTATCCTGGAACACTGGTTTAAAACCTGATCAAGGTTCTTCTTTTTATCTAAAGCACAAAATAAAAAATAATGGTTTTGGCAGGAGATCACTGGATTAAAATGGTATCTATGGCATCTATTTTAGAGTAGCTTCTAGAAGCTCAAACCAAAATGTTCCAACACATGTAGCTTTCCAGTATGCTAGAGTTGTTGGTGTATTCATGCAAAACTTTAGCAATGCTCCATTAAGAAAGGCTCATTTGTATAAGTAAATTCCCCGGTATTTTCTCTGCAGAGCTGTAAAGGTATTGTCGATATTTTGCATACAGACCCTTAAAGACAAACTATTGTGCAGTTTCAATTAGCACATTTTAGGACATTATTGCAATGCCTTTCTGGGGAAAAACAACTGATGCGGCATACATTTGCAGATTTTACCTCTAGTGGCTATTAGCATTTCAGATGATCTTTGAGCCTTCAGCTTTGTTTCCACTACTGCGAATTGTTGTGCGACTTGGCACATGTGAAGTCGCATGACAAGTCAAAACCCATGTATTTTAATGGTCCCCGGTCTAATTGGTGCGACTCAAGTCCCAGCGACTCCACTACTTGCACTACTTTGTTCCATCTTCTGCGCGACTTGCTCTCCATAGAAAGGTATTAAGTCGCAATGCAGTCGCATGTACATGTCTGACACCGCGACTTTGTTGCGATTTCCACAGAAGTCTACGGAAGCACATGATCTCTGCTCCTCCCAAATACATCACTTCCTATATTGATGTACGTGAGTGTGGAAGACAGCAGGAATCATGCCTAGGGCTAGAAAGAACAAGCGACAAGTTCATGACAATGAAGAAATTATTCGGCTTGTCAGACAATGTCCGGCAATATATGACCTCAGAGATCCAGGTTACAAAGATCATGTAAAGAAGGAGAGAGCATGGTTGGAAGTGGCTTGCATATATTATGATACCTGAGACTCTTTATCAGCTACAGAACAGTCTTCAAAAAGTAAGTGGTTGATATATGCTGCTTAGCACTTTGCGGCTTGCACCTATTTAAATATTCAGCAAACAATGGGTGTGTGTTAACAATGTGCACTTCTTGTGCACATGTGTTTTCTTGGTGGGTACCGCTTCTCCTCCTGAGATGACAATGGTTTGACAGGAGGGAATCCCCTGTCAACACTATCTGTGTTGATGGTGGAGTTTAGCTAGTTTCTTTCCTGCAACCTGTGGCTGCAGGAAAGTAAATCTGTGTGTGTGTGTGTGTGTGTGTGTGTGTGTGTGTGTGTGTGTGTGTGTGTGTGTGTGTGTGTGTGTGTGTGTGTGTGTGTGTGTGTGTGTGTGTGTGTGTGTGGCACCAAATAATATTTGCCCATGGTCCAAACAATATTGAAGATGGCCCTGTTCACATCCTTCAGAACATGCCAAATTATGCAGGTGTCATGGATAATATATCTGCGGTTGTTTTCCCACCATTCACATCAATTATGCAGCCTAGCAAATTAATGACCTATGGGCAGTTATTAAAGAATTATATTTTTAACTTGGTATTGTCTTTATATTTTGCAGTGCACTTGTTACAAACTCGATGCAGAAGTCTCAAAGACTGTTGCAACCGGTACTTATGCAAATTAAAAGAAGGAAGGAGTGGTTCCGGCTCAAAAAGATTAGCCTCATATGCCCATGCCGGAGATCTTGATTTTTTAAAACCGGTATTGGAAATGCGAGAGTAAGTTATCAGCAGGCATATTTTAGGAATTTGACATATCAAATTGTAATGCTTACTTGAAAAATATGTTATTTGTATTTTAGAACCCAAGCAAGCTGGGAAGACAGCACACAGGGTTTGCCACGGAAGATGAGTCAGAGGAAGCTGCTGCTGCGGAGGAGGAAGAACAATTCCAAGACAATGTTGACAAGGAACTGTTCGTCGATGAATCGAGGTCAGCAACAAACTCAATGAATGAGGAGGATGCAGAACCAGGGCCTAGCAATGTCTCTAGGCCTTTGCGAAGATCAAGGGGAAGTGCCACGGCTGGGAAACCCATGGATAAAAGTCAGTAGTCAGTCAGATGTCCACTAAAATGGCTGAAAACCAGTGTGAAGACACAGCATTTCTCACTGTCATTTTAGGCATATGAAAACAGGTCCCCTGAGAGAAAAAATATGCACTCAGGATGGCTTTGATGTCAATTGCTCAATCCTTTGTGGGTGAGGAGCCAACAACATCCTCAGCATAGTATGCAACCCCCCCCCCAATATCACTCTTATCAACAATACCCTCACTTTCAAAGTACACAGTATGCTCCACCAATAAACCAGCCATACTGTAACCAGTATGGTAATATGCTGAAACCCTTAAGGCCACGCATGTTGCATCCAATTCCCGCCCCCACTACCTCTACCCTTGGCCCCCGAAAACTCAGCAACTTAGGCAGCCTACACCCAGTCAGGTTCTGCCTTTTCTTGAAGGGAAATACTATCCGGGACCATCAGTGGATTGCCCTGGACCAACCAATAATTCAGTTTCCAGAACCACTGAAACCAAAACATACCAGTAATTGTAAGTTTATATTATTTTTGCTGTTGTTTTGAGACTTGTTAATTTCTTTGTTTTTGGTTGTGGTTGCCAAAACAACAACCCAAAAAAGTTTCAGTTCATGGAAATTTTTTTTTATTTTTTGCCTTCTTGCAAAAAGATTTTGCTGTAAAAAAAGATTATGATTATATATATATTGTTTGTATGACTTTTATTTTTGTGTTGTTCAAATTGATATATGTTATTTTTTTATTCTTTTTTGTGGTTGTTTAAAATAAAAAACAAAACATTTTGACAAATTAAAAATATTCTGGTTACATTATGTGTTTTATACTTATCCACTTTTTAAATTTGTGTTAAAGACCTGTTATTCTGCATTTGGATGTAATTAAACATAACAGACATATAAATATTAATAAAATAAAAAATGCATGACATACATTATGCAATGGCATCCTGCTGCCAGGGGACAGAACCAGCAGCAGACATAAAAAACAACGTGAATCCCTCAAGCACAGTGGTACCATTGGTGGTGCCCCTACTGGCACTCCATTGTGCACCTTCAAGATCCTGCATGAGGGAATCTTCAAAAAGATAGCCATCACAAATTCTTACAAAATTACGAAGCACACATGCTGCTTTTACTGCACATATTGCATTCTCAAGTTTTAAATTCAGAGGTGTATGTAGCAAACGCCACTTCTTTGCTAAAATGCCAAATGAACATTCTACCACTCGTCTTGCCCTCGTTAACCGGTAATTGAAGATTTGCTTCTCTTCACTCAGACACCTATTGGAATAAGGCCTTAATAGATGCTCACTGAGAGCAAAGGCCTCATCCCCAACATACACAAATGGCATTGGCAGCCCATTTGTTCCTGGCAACGGACATTTCTGTGGCAGGTCCAGGCCATTTTCCCTCAACATTCTTCCAAAAGATGATCTCTGGAAAATACTGGAGTCTGAGTTGCCGCCATACGATCCTATGTCTATATAGGTAAAACAATAATTGGCATCAGCCACTGCTAGTAATACAAAATAAAAATATTCTTTGTAATTAAAGTATTTTGTTCCATCAAAATCGCACAAAGTCGTTTTAAAAGTCGCAACAAATCGCAACACAAATCGCAACACAAATCGCATAGCAAAGTCGCAGTGTAAATCGCACTAGTGGAAACATAGCCTTCCTGTTTAAAAAGACCTTGTTGTTTCCTAAAAATAGTTCTGTATACATAACTGAAAGAAGAAAATATATAATGATACAAAATAAACTAAATGCAACCTGTAAAATAAGTGTGCAAAGCTTACTTGTGTGTAGAAAGATGAACTATATAGATAAATTGATTCACATGTAATTTACTTGTTTAATGCCATGTTGTGGTGCAACTAAATTAAACCAGTATTTCCACCTGGCTTACTGTCTGCTTGTGGCACCCCCAGGGGACTCTTTGAACACTTACTGTACTAGGGCCCACAGGAGCAGTCTACATGTAATTTCTAAGGTGGCGGGCTATCTCTCTGGTTCTCCATTCAGCTTAGGAATGTGGCCTAAAGCCATACCAGGAGTCGCAGAAAAATATACATAAAAGGCCCTCACTGACTTCAGTGGTTACCAGTGGCGGTTGGTGCTTATTGGCTATAAAGAGCTAAACACAAGAGAAGTGTACACAACCACCCCTAAAAGATAGATATGGTGGGAATGCCAAAGACAAGGAATCCCACTATCTATACCCTCCCTGTAAACAGTATACAATCCCACATGGATGAGCGAGGAAGCCCGCAAATGGGGGGATCCCTCCCTTCCCCAATATACAGCACTCCCCTATAGCACCTATAACACCCCCTACTACCTGAAATTACAGGCTGAACCGTGCAAATCCTGAAGGGACAGCGTGATAATGCTAATGCAGTAAATGTTCACGCTGTTCCCAAACACGAAAAGCTCAGTGGCTAGCCATGGTACCTGCAGTCCGTCAGTCGATGTATTACCACACAGGTGGGGACATATAAATAGGTGGATATGCGATGTACCCATCTGCCAAGGAGTCTGCAATAAGACAATGTATCCTCAAGGCTGAATGAATGCTATATGAGGACACAAATTCAATAACCGATTGATAGCTGTAAGTCCTCCTTGTATTATAGCAAGCAGAAGTGTGAAAAGGATATATAAAAAAGCCAGGGTTACTCACTGATGGTAGATAATATGGATGTCCCTCCATGTTGTCGATCAATGAACGACCTTGCTACAGGTCTGTGTGGTTTATATATCCAAACGATGTTCCAATGTGTCCATGTTAGAAGCAAAGCATAGGTACCTCTTCACCTGAAATGCTTAGCTGGTCAGCAGAGCTATATTCCATTCCGTGACACCTGCTGCTGGTTTTATCCATGGTGATTAGTTTGAAAAAAGCTAGATAAATTTGTGTCCAGATGAAGTGGTTAGGTAGCGGTTCAGTACCCCGATTTCCATATGTCAGTGTCGGCTGCGGGGGGGGGGGGGGTTGCATGGCGGGGTGCTCTCCCAGCATAGAACAGCTAAATAATAAGTGCACTGACTACACAAGCACTATATGATGCAGGTGCTGCTCTCCAAATACACTCTCTTCTACAGCTTATACACACCCTTATAAAATTGGGCATCACTCACCCAATATAGACAGGGGCCTGTCACCAAAAAGAGGAATACAAATGGCAGGACCACTCCCCTCTACATGCTGTAAAACCTTCGATATATGTGCCTCGCATATTTGGATTTTTCCTCTCTAAGGTGCTTTACGTGGTCTAAGTGTATCTTCAGAGCCCAATTCGAAGTTTTTTTCATAATGATTCCCCAGCAGTAGGGATGGTCCCGATGTATGAATCGAACGTAAGTTCGACTCGAACATCGGGTGTTCATTTGTCCACAAACTAACCGAACATATGGGGCATTTGCAGCACACTTGAGTGCCCCATAATGCACTGTGAGATCACAGTGCATTGACAGCTGCCGGTTTCCCAAAGCTTGCACCTGACCTGCATGCTTTGGCCAATCACATCACCATCTGTTGGGATAGCCATGATTGGCCAAAGGCAGGGTGCCTTTGGTCAATCATGGCTCAAGGGCTAAGTCCACTCCCCACACTATATAAGGCTGCTCCAGGCTTATATAGTGTGGTAGTATCGCCACACATCGTATAAGTCGTTTGCGTGGATAAAGTGTTGCATCAGTGAAGTGTGCCTTGAGCTTCTGCTGGATGTATCAAGATGGTAGTCAGGAGTAATGTTGAAGTCTCCGCAGAGAATTAATGAGCCTTTCTGGGCTTTCCTAACTTTCCTCAGCAGTTTATTTAGGAATGAGATTTTCCGGGAGTTTGGGGCGTAGAGACAGACTAGAGTGAACATGACAGAATCAAATGTACATATCAAGATCAGGTACCAGCGATCGGGAGCCATGATTAGTTCCAGGAGTTGAAAGTTTACAGAATTTTTAACGGCAATCAATACTCCACATTTCTTCTCTGAGCTACAAGCCATGAAAATATGAGGGAAAAGTTTACGTTGGAACAAAGGAGTAGCAGACTTTTTTTAAGTGAGTCTCCTGGTAGTTTTATGGCAGTTTGCCATAGGGAAGTTCTTTTGGCCGGATGGTGGAGGCCTTTAGAGTTTAGGGAAGCCATCTTGATACCCATGTGTGTATTGTGGGTAAGCTTTTTAATGTAAATTAAACCTTAAATTTTTAAGGTACCTTAAATTCCGCTTAAATTCCTTAAGAACCTTAAATTCTGCTGTTGCCACTCATCCTGTTACTTTGAAAAAGCGCATGCGCGCAAAACATGTAAGCCACGGTAGTCTCGGCAACCCGGAGCTTGCGGTCCACTGTGACTGACCGTCATTCTGTTTACCTTCACTTCCTGAGCAACGGCCATGATACCCTGTGCGCCCGGATCCAGCCAGCTCATTCGGCTCTCCTGGTCCCATCCCTTAGCAGTGGATACCATAGCACACCGCCAGCAGTACAGCGGGGCTTGTACCCGTGAACAGCTATAGAGCTGACAGCTGTCCACAAGGGTCCTCCGCTACTGTGGTTCTTCTTGGACACCGGCTGAGTCTGACTACTGACCAAAGGTAGAAGTTGATCGGTTGATGTTAACCCCTTTCCACCTGGATGTCTCAGTGGTTCCACTCCTATTCCTTTACTTTAGTATCTGCATTGACTATACGCTTTTAGGATTGCCCCTGCAACCCCTGTAAGTTTTTATCATTGACAGTTGTCATTCTTCAGAAGTGCAATAAATAAATTAACTTTTTACTTGGCCACAGGTCTGCAAGTTTTTATGCTTCACCCATAGAGCGCTGCTTCTTTGTTTTTTGTGTCTTGTTATCCATTTTTTCCAGTGGTTGGCGGCTGCACTGGATTCCAGCTTATTTTATAATTTCCAGGATTCGTATACCCACGTATATGGCTGACAGTTTTTAGCACTCAAGGAACTATGTTTGTGTCAAAAGAGCTTACAATCTAGACACATTAAACAAATCACATTAGAAAAACAGGGATACAAATCAAGCTAATAACAACCATGAGAAACCTTTGCGGTGATCAGAAGTCCTCGCCCCAAACCCCTAAAAAGTTAAATGGCAGGATTATCATAAGCAAAAACAGACAAAATGTATACAAAAGCCAAAAAGGCAGTGCACAAACGACATTGACACACACAGCAGGAAGGAATTTACTTGGCCACAGGTCTGCAAGTTTTTATGCTTCACCCATAGAGCGCTGCTTCTTTGTTTTTTGTGTCTTGTTATCCATTTTTTCCAGTGGTTGGCGGCTGCACTGGATTCCAGCTTATTTTATAATTTCCAGGATTCGTATACCCACGTATATGGCTGACAGTTTTTAGCACTCAAGGAACTATGTTTGTGTCAAAAGAGCTTACAATCTAGACACATTAAACAAATCACATTAGAAAAACAGGGATACAAATCAAGCTAATAACAACCATGAGAAACCTTTGCGGTGATCAGAAGTCCTCGCCCCAAACCCCTAAAAAGTTAAATGGCAGGATTATCATAAGCAAAAACAGACAAAATGTATACAAAAGCCAAAAAGGCAGTGCACAAACGACATTGACACACACAGCAGGAAGGAATGAATTAGCAGGAACCTTCCTTTTCATCTAAACCATTACATAGCAGTTGTAAGTCTAACATGTGATATTTAGAAGCAATCATCAAACAACAGCATTATTGGGGTATAGGTCAGGAATTATGCATACTCCCCCCCCCAAAAAAAAAACACAAAAACATATCTATTTGTAAGAAAAAGTGGGGGGACAGAAGCGGGACTTTGTATGAGGCACGTGGGTGAATATATTGGGTTACATGCTGGATGTTAAGATGTAAATAATGAAGTCAATATAGGTTCCACAAATGGTATTGAAGCGTAGTCATGATATAAAAAGTTTTAATGGCATGTGTATTTGGGCCAAATACAATCGAAGGAGAACACATATAAGATCCTGATAAAAGCATATTGACAACAATGTATAACAGGCAGAGTTCATGAATTGAGAATACAGTAATAATAACACATATATATGGTACATTACATAGGTGCATCAATAGATCTAAACTCAACGCGTTTCATGGCTTGTAACCAATCGTCAGGAGTCCGATGCCATTTAACTAAATCAGAAACAATAAAATACCTATTAATGTGTGAGCAGATGTATGTAAGGGAGATATACTGGAAATGTAATCTTCCGTATACTCACAGGTTGCGCATAGATCGATAGTGATAGTGTGTTCAAATACGATATCGGTCAGGGTCCATAGAGTCTCACCCGGGGTTGAGGCAGAGAGCATACCCCAAAAGGGCCGCCAGCACGGCAGCCAATATGACAGAGGCACCCATAGAGACTGGCAGTCAGGGACATCTGGCAGGGCCATGGATTGTGAATAAGCTGGGGAAAAAAAGATGATGATGATGAGAAAGGGTGTGTAGGTAGGTGGGTGATAGGATCAGTGAAAGCAGTGTGGGATAGCCACAGATGTGTAAAGAAAAGCTTGAGTGGATCAAATGTGAGGGTGGTGGGAGGGAATGGATGTGTGTGCGACAGAAGGTCATTGCTGTGATGGATAGGCGTGAGTGACAGAAGGTATGAAAGCTACCTGTGTGGTGAGTGGGCCAGCCGAGCCAGAAGTCCGGATGAGTGACGGGGTCATGGGATGCCCGGCCAAAGGCAGCCATTTAATGCCGCGGACATGAGGTGCGCTCACGCCAACGTCATGCGCGGGCGTGATGACGCGGCAAGGGGAGGGAGGGAAGGGCCGATGTGTGCGGCCGCCCACCATAGCCTGCAGCGTCTAAGCCCGGAGAGGGGGAAAAACACTAGACGTCCCGTGTGCGGTGGCATAGACGCCGCAGGCGGGATGTAGGAGGCATAACGCCGATGCGCCGAGGCAAGGGCCCGCCCACGTCGTAGTCGAAAGGGTGATGGGTCCTAGGCTGGGCGCATCGTAACCCCGGGAAATAGACAGGACGGAACCCGGCACATATGGTACATGAGAGACAGATGGATGACAATAATGTAAGGGAAAAAAAAATATGCTTTTATCAGGATCTTATATGTGTTCTCCTTCGATTGTATTCGGCCCAAATACACATGCCATTAAAACTTTTTATATCATGACTACGCTTCAATACCATTTGTGGAACCTATATTGACTTCATTATTTACATCTTAACATCCAGCATGTAACCCAATATATTCACCCACGTGCCTCATACAAAGTCCCGCTTCTGTCCCCCCACTTTTTCGTATATTTATTGGGATGGAGGCATGTCGGTGCTCTCTTGGTAATAATACGTGGATTGGTCACAACCCCCCTTTGACATATGATAACCAGGGTGGCAGACATCCATTTTTTGTGACCAAATTATTCCACCTATTCATGCTTACACATACGTACCACAACTGACCCCTTTACCATATTTCATCATCTTGTTCTTTTCTCCATTTCACTATCTACCCATTACTCTATTATTTTCTGTCCTCTCCTTTTCTTTTTCTCTTCCCCTCCTCCCATCTAGCATACTGTATATTACCTGATTGAGACCCACGGTCCTACTCCTGCTCATTAACTGCCTACAACGCAAGAGTCGCATGTATTACCCATAGTCCATACCTCTGCACTCTCTAAAACGGCATTTGTACACTGATTCCCTACAGTATCAAACATCAGTTCCATCCCTGGTCCTGCACAGTTCAACACCATTTGGGTCTCGTTCCCCATGCTACACTTTTCATTTTTCGTTTACCATCTTCCTTTTTTCCCCATTTTTGTCTTTCTTTCGCTTGCCTTTCAGGGACCACATTGCCCTTTTCCCCTCCAATTTATCTCCATTTGGTTTTTTCTCCTTTTTTCCGCCTTTTATTTATCAATTTTTATTTTTTGTTCCCCTTTAGTCAGATAACCACTGATTTAATTCAGGGCTAAAGTTCTTACTCTACTCCTCTCTTTTGTTCTTTTCTTTAGCCAGATAAATAACTGATTCAATTCAGGGCTAAAGCTCTCTAACTTTTTTTCACCCTTTATATTTTCCTACCTCATTTCTTATTAATTATTTTTTTCTTTTGTTTAGCTTTGGTCAAATAAATACTGATTAAATTCAGGGCCAAAGCTTTTTATGTTTCATACTTCCCTGTATAGAGAATGTATCCTTTGCAGGGAGCAAATATGTTTTCGTTTTCTTTGCCACATTGATTATATTCAAGGCAAAGATGAGCTAGCTTCTCGTTATTACTTTTGTACTCATATTTGAGTTACTTTAGACTTTTCTCCCCTTTTTTTTCCCTTACATTATTGTCATCCATCTGTCTCTCATGTACCATATGTGCCGGGTTCCGTCCTGTCTATTTCCCGGGGTTGCGATGCGCCCAGCCTAGGACCCATCACCCTTTCGTCTACGACGTGGGCGGGCCCTTGCCTCGGCGCATCGGCGTTATGCCTCCTACATCCCGCCTGCGGCGTCTATGCCGCCGCACACGGGACGTCTAGTGTTTTTCCCCCTCTCCGGGCTTAGACGCTGCAGGCTATGGTGGGCGGCCGCACACATCGGCCCTTCCCTCCCTCCCCTTGCCGCGTCATCACGCCCGCGCATGACGTTGGCGTGAGTGCACCTCATGTCCGCGGCATTAAATGGCTGCCTTTGGCCGGGCATCCCATGACCCCATCACTCATCCGGACTTCTGGCTCGGCTGGCCCACTCACCACACAGGTAACTTTCATACCTTCTGTCACTCACGCCTATCCATCACAGCAATGACCTTCTGTCGCACACACATCCATTCCCTCCCACCACCCTCACATTTGATCCACTCAAGCTTTTCTTTACACATCTGTGGCTATCCCACACTGCTTTCACTGATCCTATCATTACTCACCCACCTACCTACACACCCTTCCTCATCATCATCATCTTTTTTTCCCCAGCTTATTCACAATCCATGGCCCTGCCAGATGTCCCTGACTGCCAGTCTCTATGGGTGCCTCTGTCATATTGGCTGCCGTGCTGGCGGCCCTTTTGGGGTATGCTCTCTGCCTCAACCCCGGGTGAGACTCTATGGACCCTGACCGATATCGTATTTGAACACACTATCACTATCGATCTATGCGCAACCTGTGAGTATACGGAAGATTACATTTCCATTATATCTCCCTTACATACATCTGCTCACACATTAATAGGTATTTTATTGTTTCTGATTTAGTTAAATGGCATCGGACTCCTGACGATTGGTTACAAGCCATGAAACGCGTTGAGTTTAGATCTATTGATGCACCTATGTAATGTACCATATATATGTGTTATTATTACTGTATTCTCAATTCATGAACTCTGCCTGTTATACATTGTTGTCAATATGCTTTTATCAGGATCTTATATGTGTTCTCCTTCGATTGTATTTGGCCCAAATACACATGCCATTAAAACTTTTTATATCATGACTACGCTTCAATACCATTTGTGGAACCTATATTGACTTCATTATTTACATCTTAACATCCAGCATGTAACCCAATATATTCACCCACGTGCCTCATACAAAGTCCCGCTTCTGTCCCCCCACTTTTTCGTATATTTATTGGGATGGAGGCATGTCGGTGCTCTCTTGGTAATAATACGTGGATTGGTCACAACCCCCCTTTGACATATCTATTTGTAACTTAATATCCACACTGCAAAGAATGATTCAGGCCTTTTCTTAGGCCAAACACCCGCCCTAATTCCTAGAGGTGCAAGAAATTAATCAATGCAGATGTACCATGGGAGCCCAGAGAGACACTGAACAACCTGATCCTGGCGTATGCCATCTGTTTGTTTTGAAGGCTGGTTATGGCTTATTACTGCCAGCATGCTGAGAGATAAACAGCTGTCATTTTGTGGGTTTTGGCAACTTGGTAATAAGCTGCAAATAGTGCTGGTGGGGAAATGTTAAGGCTGATTATAGCCCTTGCCCATGGAAAACATATGACCTGAGTCAGAAGCTATGTTTAACAACTTAGGGAGAACAGACAAATTTTCTACATGAAGTGGCATGTTTGGGATTCAAACCAAGAACCTCAGTGATGCTAGGCAGAAGTGCTAGCCTGTTAGCCA
The DNA here is from genome assembly GCA_037952925.1 of Lithobates clamitans. Lineage (NCBI taxonomy): Eukaryota > Metazoa > Chordata > Amphibia > Anura > Ranidae > Lithobates > Lithobates clamitans. Next base: position 1,603,517 of record JBBGZY010000876.1, read on the forward strand.
CTGTGCTGCCAAATGTGAAACCCTCCTACACATAAATACACATAAATTCCTGCATTTCTTTGGACATATAGGTGGTGGAATTACATTAGTCAGGAATTATTTTTCTTGATTTATTCTGTAATATTTGATGGTTCTTGGTGTGCGAGTGTAGAATAGTGATGTTATGCTTGGATTTTTGGGAATGACATTTTGATTTCTGATGTTGGTACACATATCATTTTTTTTAGGCTCAAATTATGATAATTTGGAAATAAAAAACAAAATTTTGACTCATTTTAAATTTGCATCAGCAATGGTATTGTTTGTTGTTTGTAAAGACACCTATGTGAGTTTGGGTATTGATTTTTATGAGATGGACAGAAACAAGTGAGAGAGACAGGGAAAAATACATTTTACCAAAACATGAAAACATTACACAATCTAGCATTCTTAAAAACAAAATAGATGAAGAAGAAGCAACATTGTTGCAAGGACAATTTCTTTGGGAGAAAGATACATTTCATCTCAACTAGGGATGGGCGAACGGTTCATCCCGAGCATAAGTTCGGGCCGAACTTTGGTTGTTCGGATGTTCTGCGAACACCGAACAATAGGTGGTGTTCGGGGCAAATTCGAAAGCTGCCGGAACACCGTTAAAGTCTATGGGACATTAACATTAAAAATAAAAAGTGTTCATTTTAAAGGCTTATATGCAAGTTATTGTCATAAAAAGTGTTTGGGGACCCGGGTCCTGCCCCAGGGGACATGTATCAATGAAAAATTTTTTTCTTAAAACTGCCGTTTTTTCGGGAGCAGTGATTTTTTTTAATGCTTAAAGTGAAACAATAAAAATGAAATATTCCTTTAAATATCTGGGGGGGGGGGGTGTCTATAGTATGCCTGTAAAGTGGAACATTTTTCCCGTGTTTAGAACAGTACCACAGCAAAATGACATTTCTAAAGGAAAAATTGTCATTTAAAACTGATTGCCGCTGTAATGAATTGTCGGGTCTCAGCAATACAGATACAAATCATTAAAAAAAGAGCATGGGATCCCCCCAGTCCATTATCAGGCCCTTTGGGTCTGGTATGAATATTAGGGGAACCGCAAACCAAAATTTAAAAAAAAAATTGCATGGGGGTCCCCCTAAAATCCATACCAGGCCCTTCAGGTCTGATATGGAAATTAAGGGGAACCCTGCGCCAATTTTTTTTTTAAATGGCGTAGGGGTCCCCCTCAAAATCCCTACCAGACATACCAGACCCTTCAGGTCTGGTATGGATTTTAAGGGGAACCCTGCACCAAAATTAAAAAAATGCCATAGGGGTCCCCCTCAAAATCCATTTTTACCATTTTGACACTTTTTTGTGAAATGGTAGGGGTACATTGTACCCCATTACCAATTCACACAGGGGGAGGCCGGGATCTGGGGGTCCCCTTGTTAAAGGTGGCTTCCAGATTCCGATAAGCAAGGGCAAGGGTTGTGGGGGACGAGGCTACCCCAAAGCACCCTCTCCATGTTGAGAGCATGTGGCCTGGTATGGTTCAGGAGGGGGGGGCCTGCCAGGTTGCGTGCTCAGATAAGGGTCTGGTATGGATTTTGAGGGGGACCCCTATGGCATTTTTTTTAAATTTTGGTGCAGGGTTCTCCTTAAAATCCATACCAGACCCTTATCTGGGCATGCAACCTGGCAGGCCCCCCCCTCCTGAACCATACCAGGCCACATGCCCTCAACATGGGGAGGGTGCTTTGGGGTAGCCTCGTCCCCCACAACCCTTGCCCTTGCTTATCGGAACCTGGAAGCCACCTTTAACAAGGGGACCCCCAGATCCCGGCCTCCCCCTGTGTAAATTGGTAATGGGGTACGATGTACCCCTACCATTTCACAAAAAAGTGTCAAAATGGTAAAAAAGACAATAGCTGGATTTTGATAATTCCTTTATTATTTTGAGGGGGACCCCTATGCCATTTTAAAAAAAAATTGGCACAGGGTTCCCATTAATTTTCATATCAGACCCGAAGGGCCTTGTATGGATTTTAGGGGGGCCCCCACGCAATTTTTTTTTCAATTTTGGTTTGGAATTCCCCTTAATATTCATACCACACCCAAAGAGCGTGGTAATGGACTGGGGGGGATCCCAAGCTCTTTTTTTCAATGATTTTATTTATATTGCCAAGACCTAACAATTCATTAGCCGAGATCAGTTTTAAATGCCAATTTTTCCTTTAGAAATGTCATTTTGCTGTGGTACTGTTCTAAACACGGGAAAAATGCGCCACTTTACAGGCATACTATAGACACCCCCCAGGCACAATATTTAAAGGAATATTTCATTTTTATTGTTTCACTTTAAGCATTAAAAAAATCACTGCTCCCGAAAAAAAGTCCGTTTTAACAAAAATTAGTTTGTATTGATACTGTCTCCTGGGGCAGGACCTTTGAATTTTGAATTTTTTGCCTGTTCGGTATGTTCTGGTGCAAACTGAACCGGGGGGTGTTCGGCCCATCCCTAATCTCAAAATGAAAAGTATTTATTTGGGGAAGTTACAATTGTACCATTAGATTTAATGGCTGAAACTTGCTTTGGGCTACATAACTCTCATTTTCACTTTCAAAAAATGCTTTTTACCCAGCGCTAATTTTGGTATTTACTATAGTAAAAAAAGGCATGGGAGTTAAAATGAGAGTAGTTTGCATGTCTGAGCATGCTCAGCTGTGCTGGCACCTAGTTGTAAAGAGATGAGGAATTTATGTCTTCTCAGACTTTTAAAGATATTTCAGTGTAGAAATCACTTTTTAACACAGTTTAAAAGCAGATTAAACAATATACCACATATTTCAGTACCATTTGGCGATCATATCATGCTCTAAACATTATCCATTATTCCATGTGCAATTCTCCAGGTTCTAGCAAGAGTAAGGGTTTAAGAGTTATCTGTTGTCAGGGTGCTATAGTGAATTCAGTTTTGGGAGTATTTTTGCCCCAGCGCTATTGTGAATTCCGTTTGTAAATTAATTACTGCAATTGCAGTAATTTAAGTGCTAATTAGCAAACAGTGCTATAGTAAATCTAGTATGGACTTTAAGGGAGTACCTAGCTCAAAAAAATGTGTGAGGTCTCCCAGGAAATTCATACCAGACCCTCCAGGTCTGCTACAGTTTTTTTTTTTATATCAATAATTCTTTATTGGAGTTTCAGAAAAGGTACATACATGTCATGGCCAAACTAATAATAATAACAGAAACAGATGTTCCATCTAGAAACAAGCTATTTTTACAGATAACACCGTGTAAAATGTAAACAGTAACATTTCAAATGGATTGTTTGAAGCAAGGTAGTTGAGTAAGGAGAGAATCTAGATGGAGAGGGGGTGGTATGTGGAGGGGGGGTAAGGAAATGGGGTATAGGAAGGAGGGGGGAAACAGGGCACCACCAGCGGACCAGTGATAAAGACATAAATGTTCATATCAGTACAGTTACACTTGAACAGTACATTTCAGGTGTTGTAACCAGAGTGACCACAAAGCCATATATTTTTGTACATTTAAATTTTTCCTAGCCACTATCCTTTCCATTTTGCACTGGAAGTTGAAATCAGCGACAGTACTAGAAATGGAGGGGACTGTGGTAGTTTTCCATAGTCTGGTAATGTTTAATTTGGCGGCACATAGTAGGTAGAGAATTACACATCTAGTTTGAGGTGAACATTTTTCTATGCCAATGTGTAAGAGGGCCAGGGCAGGAGTCGGGGGAACATGAAATCCCAGTGATGGAGGAGATCAAAGCAAATACTTGGTTCCAAAAGGAACTCAAGGATTTGCAAAACCACAGCGTATGTGCAATGGAGCCTATACTGCCGCAATTTCTCCAGCAGGACGGTGATTGGCCTGGATACATTTTAGATAGTCGGTAGGGAGTTAGATACCATCTGTGGATGGTCTTTTGGTAGGATTCCCAGTGGTTTGTGCAGCGAGATGCTTTATGGGTTTCTGTGAATGCTCGTTGCCACTGGGTTTGGGTGAGGGGGACATTCAACTCCTCCGCCCATTTGTTTAAGGAATGCACTTGGGAGCAAGGTCTGGTGTCACTGAGACATGAGTACATCAGGGAGATACCTCTACTGGGGCATGGAGTAGTGGAGTAGTAGTGGTATACTGGTACAGGGATATTCAATTCACTGTGGAGGGTAGTTTAGTAAGGTTTAGGAAGTGTGAGATTCGTATGTATGTGAAAGCTTCTGAGCTTGGGAGTTTGAATTTGACTTGGAGAGATTCAAATGTATGCAGCGAACCATGGTCTTTCAAGTCGCCAATGGTCAGGATACCAGCGGAGTGCCACCGGGAGAGGTTCAAATCAGGGATGCAGGAGGATATGGCTTTTAATGGTATCGGTAGAGATCTACTAGGTGAGTTTTGAGGGTATATATTTAAAAGTTTTCTCCAGGCCAACATGTAGGCAGATTACATTGGGTTAATTTTCTGAAAGGTCAGAGAGTATCCAGCTGTCATTAGTAGGAGGTAGTCTGTTAGGGTAGCAGGTTGTGGGTAAGAAGCTTCTATGGTGGACCATATTTTTTCGGATGTAGGATGCCACCATTAGTAAATTTGGTCTAAGATTGAGGCGTAGTAGTAGTTGTCGATATGGGGTAAGCCCATTCCGCCTTGGCTCTGGTGCCTAGTAAGTATGTAGCCAGCACATCTAGGCAGTTTAGAGTTCCAAATATATTCGGTCAGTTGATTTTGGATTGAGGTCAGGAGAGAGCGGGGAAGAGGCAGAATGAGTGTTCGAAATAAGTAAAGAAGCTTTGGCAGTATGATCATTTTAAAGGAAGCTATACGGCTTAGAGTAGAGAGGCCTGTGCTGTGTAGAGATTTCAGTAGGGTAGGTAAGTTTTGAGAGAAGGTAAGGTATTTTAAGTCAATCTGTCGTTTTGCTTTAGGGGTAATCTGAATTCCCAAATATGGGATAGATGTGCTCGCCCACAGGTAGGGCAAGGTGGATTTCAGCCGGGCAGTCATTTGTGGTGGCAGGTGTATAGGGAGGACTATGGATTTTGTGGTATTGAGTATATAGTAGGATACGGAGCTAAATTGGTGGAGGGTATCTTGAATTGTTTGTATGGACTGGATGGGATTAGTGATCATCAAGATCACGTCGTCAGCAAATAATCTAATTTTGTGATCTGTGCCATCGTAGGGGATACCTGTTATTAGTGGATCGGATCTAATTTTGGATGCCAAGGGTTCCATCAGCAGGGCAAAGATAAGTGGGGAGAGGGGGCACCCCTGTAGTGTGCCGTTGGTAATCTAGAAAGGGGTGGATAGAGTCCCTCCCGTGAGTACTTTAGCTGATGGGTTGGAGTATAAGGACAGAATTACAGCTTGAAACCACCCTGTATTACCAAATTTAGTCAACACTGCTTGAAGGAAAGACCAGTGGACTCTATCAAACGCCTTCTCTGCATCAAGGGACAATAGCAGAGAAGGAGTTTAAGTGTGCGTAGCATGTTGAATGAGGTTGAGGACCCTTCTGGTTGCGTCTGGGGCTTGTCTACCCGGGACGAACCCGACCTGGTCCGGGTGTACTAGCTCATGGAGGAACACCATCAGTCTGTTGGCAATAACTTTAGCAAGTAGCTTGATGTCGGTGTTCAAGAGCGATATTGGTCTATAGTTAGAGGCAACAGAGGTATCTTTCCCAGGCTCTGAGATGGTGGATATAATTGACTTTAACATATCAGTAGGTAGGGAGCCCGAGGAGCCAGCAGCAGTGAAGAGATCTGTCAGTCTAGGGACTAAGGTGTCGGCAAATTTTTTGTAAAATGCATTAGTGAAGCCATCCTCTCCTGGAGCTTTATGCAGAGGGAGAGCCTTGATTGCTCTATGGACTTCCTCTGGAGTGAATGGTTTAGAGATATAGTCGAATTGGGACTCTGAGATTTTGGGGAGATTTATCGGGGTGAGAAAGCTCTGTATTTGTTCTGCAGTTGGTTGTGGGGTGAGAGGGTCATGTTTTAAATTATATAGGGATGCATAATATTCACTAAATGCGTTAGCAATTTCCTGAGGGTTGGTTAAGAGTCGTTTTGAAGTAGGGTGGTGGAGAGAGAGAATTTTGGCTTTCGTACGTTGGGCCTTAACTTGTTTTGCTAGTAGTGACCCAGCTTTGTTGCCTAGGGCATAGTAATTGGCCTTTGAGAATTTAAAGTTGTGCTCAAATTTGTGGAGGAGGAGAGTGCGTAATTTCTGTCGGAGCTCCGGGAGCTGTATGGCGTGTGTATGAGAGGGAGAGGATTTGTTTGTTTTTTCTATGCTGGATATTTGGGACATAACCTCTTCAATCTGCTGGGTCCTCAGGCGTCTCGCTCTTTTACTCAGTTTTATGACAATTCCTCGGAGGTATGCTCTGTATGTTGACCAGAGAATAAATTTGTCAGTGTCAGGCAGTTCATTATGTTTGAAGAAAGATTGGTGTTCGGTTTCAATTTCCTGCTGGATTTTAGGGTCTTCTAACAAGGAGGGGTAAGTATTAGGTATCCGCCCTGCGGATCGGCATAGGTGTGGTGGTGTTGGAACTGAAGGGTGTTTCTCGGACAGCTGTCATCACTCCATTTTTCTTCTTTGGGCCCGAGGCGAGGTAGACAGTGTCATATCCCTTGAGTCTGAACTTAGGAGTTTTGGATTCCGCAAAGTGCGTCTCCTGTAGGAATGCAATGTCTGCATTTTGTTTTGTCAATTCCTTTTGCAGATTGGCTCGTTTGTGTGGGCTGTTTAGGCTCTTGACATTCAGGGATGTCAGTTTTATCGGCATTTTAAGGCAGTCAGCGATAGTTCTTTATGGCAGGTCTACAATAGTGAGTAAGCGGTATCTCTGACAGGAGCAGGTAATGGCTGAGGGGTGTGGTCTAGGGAGAACGGGGTATTTCGGTTTGCATAGATGCAGGCTTTTGTAGTAAAGTCAAGGATCAGCGGGATGCTGGTGTGGAACAGGGAGGGAAGTAAAAAAGAAGAGCCCATTAAAAATACGGGTTCAATGTGCAGACTAACTGCTAACAACTTGAAACGGGGGGATTTCCTCCAGTGGCGTCTCGGAACACAGAGCTAATGGAGTGAAAGGGAGGCTTGGAAGAGGCAGTGATCCGCTGCAACCCGGCTATGTATAAAGTAGGGTCAAATGTGCGGACGGGATAATTCAGGCGTCTTGAAGTGACCAGTCAGCTTCCATTTGCGATGGAGGTGACGGAGGTGGACGTGGATTTTCCTCAGGGATTATGCGCCAAAGCCTCAGAAGTTGGAGGCCAGCCTGCAACGTGCGTACAGCATGGGTTTTGCTCTGGTATGTGATCAGCAATTTGGTGGGAAACCCCCATTTGTACTGTATATGGTGGTTTTGGAGTGCTTTAGTGATTGTGGCAAGTTGTCGACGATTCTCCATAGTTGCCTTAGAGAGATCCGTGTACAGCGCAATCGCAGTGAACGGGTCAGGAAGGTTTGAGGATCGCTTGGCGGCAAACATCACTTTTTCCTTTGTGTTATAGAAATGTATGCGTACTAATACATCTCGAGACTTCTCTGGTGGGAGGTGAGGTGGTTTTGGGAGCCTATGGGCTCTATCAATTTCCAATTTCTCTGTTGGATAAATCAGGTACTAGTGCTTGCATTAGAGATTGCAGGAATCGCACCATATCGGATTGTGGTACTGATTCGGGTATGTTGCGGAATTTAATATTGTTCCTGCGCGAACGATCTTCGAGATCTGCCAATTTGAGGTTGATCACCTGCAATTCTGCCTCAAGTTCTGTGCATACTTATGCCCCGTACACACGGTCGGACTTTGTTCAGACATTCCGACAACAAAATCCTCGGATTTTTTCCGACGGATGTTGGCTCAAACTTGTTTTGCCTACACACGGTCGCACAAAGTTGTCGGAATTTCCGATCGCCAAGAACGCGGTGACGTCAAGCACGTACGACGAGACTAGAAAAGGCCAGTTCAGAACCAAGCGAGGCACCCTTTGGGCTCCTTTTGCTAATCTCGTGTTAGTAAAAGTTTGGTGAGAGACGATTCGCGCTTTTTCAGACTCGTGGCTTTCAGATCGTTTTCTGCCGTTCAGTTTGTGCTTGTGGGTTTGTATCTGCTCTTCAGTGCGTGCAGTCAGTTCGTATTGAAGTTTTCTGTGCGATCTTGTCCGCTCGTTGCTGTTTTTCAGGTCGCTCTTCACAGGCCTTGCTGTTCTTCAGTGCGTTCTGTTACTTCGTTCTGAGCAGCCGACCGTTTTCTAGCCATGTTGCGTATGCGTACTCCTCGTAGAGTTCGTGCTGTGCGGGGGCTTGGTGTTGGGGTCCTGACCTTGACACAAGTCCAGTCCATGAACAGGGTGGGGAGGAGTTCATGGACCAAGAATTGGTTGCTTCAGCGTGACCAGTTCTGTCATATGCCTTTGCTCCGTGAGATCCGTGAGAATAATCCTGATGATTTCAGGAACTTTCTCAGGATGACGGATCCCGTGTTTCACCGTTTGTTGGCTTCGCTGACCCCCTATATCATCAGGCAGGATACCTGCATGAGGCAAGCCATCACTCCGGAGCAGAGGTTGGTCGCTACCTTGCGGTATTTGGCCACAGGGAGAAGCCTGCAGGACCTCAAGTTCTCGACAGGCATCTCCCCCCAGGCTCTGGGGATCATTATCCCAGAGACCTGTTCTGCCATCATACAGGTCCTACAGAAGGAGTATATGAAGGTAAGATTTTTATCCTTTTATATCACATTTTATTGTATTGAATGTTTGATAATATATTGTATTTCTTCCTCATTCCCTAATTACCATGATTGTAATATGCTGTGAATGTCCCCTTTGTCCTCATGCATGCTGGATTTTTATGTAATTATTATTTTAGGTCCTTCATACATATTTGCCCTTCAATAACCTCGCCAGCATGTTGTCTCCTGCCCTATATTCACCTCATGTAGTCACTTAACAATGTATTTTATCAGCTCCATAGCAGTGCTTTACCCCAAACACCCCCTAAAATGTTTGGAAATGTTATTTTTGATTTAAATTCAGGCAGAGGGACAGAGGCTTTTTTTTGTGGTGTCCCCAAATTTTTTGTAACCCTCCCTCCCCCAACTGCTAAGTCAGCTGATCCCAATTCTCTATCCTCAATCATCTATCTGCTGACTTTGCCAAACCCATACACACTATACCCATCTCTTTAGTGCTCAGATTTATGGATGAATTCCCCAAAGCATGTAGTGCAAGGGCCTGCCTGTATACTTTCCAATGGTACTGTTTAAAGTTCTTGTATCCTATTATGATCTTGATAGGTAATAGCAGAATGTCCAAATGTGCTCAAATGTGTACAGTGTGTATTTATATCTTTGTATTATGGCACTTCTTACCTGTCCAGTGGGCTGCCAATAGTGTAACTAAGGAGGGGCTGTTCCAAGTAATACCCTGTATTTAGGCATTCATCTCTCAATGAAATGAAGAGGGTTACCTGTCCAAGAGTCCCCCCCCCCTATAATGTTAGAAATGGCCCATGAGAGGGGGGATATGATAGGTGTACCTTATACTTTGTTGTTGTTAAATTCCCCTTAATAAATGCTATCTGGAGGTTGACCCATAATGTTTGTGTCTAATCTGCTTGCCAGGTTTCTGTGAAAAAATAGTAATGTTTATTGTTTTTTCCTCAACAGTTTCCTTCCACGCCACAGGAATGGCAGACTGTGGCCTCCCACTTTGCCCAGCGGTGGGACTTTCCTAACTGCGGAGGGGCAATTGATGGGAAACATGTCCACATCGTCCCACCACCCAACTCGGGGTCGTACTATTATAATTACAAGGGGTTTAATAGTATAGTGATGTTGGCGGTGGTGTCGGCTAATTACGACTTCTTGTATGTGGACGTGGGGAAGAATGGCCGGATGTCCGATGGTGGAGTGATTGCCCAGACGGAGTTCTACAGGCGTCTCCAGAATGGCAGCTTGGACTTGCCACCTCCAGAGGACAATGTTGAAGGTCTCCCATTTGTGTTCGTTGCTGATGAAGCATTTGCGCTGGGGGATCACCTGATGCGGCCATTCCCGATGAGGACCCTCACCCCGGAACAGAGGGTTTTTAATTACCGGCTGGCCAGAGCCCGAAGAGTGGTGGAGAACACATTTGGAATCCTGGCCAGCCGGTTCCGATTATTTATGACACCCATCCATATGGCGGAGTATAAACTGAACCATATAATACTTGCCTGCTGTGTTCTCCATAATTTTCTACGAAAACATTCAGCCAACTATGCTGGCTCAGTTGGGCCTGAGGCCGGAATCCCAAACACATCAACAATGACGGCACTTGAAAGCGGCCGTCCTGGCTTGCCCTCCCTGAATGCCCGTGATGTCCGGTTATGATACCTGGAGTTCTTTGCGGGTAGGGGGGCTATCAATATGCCAGACAATCTGTGACACCTTTTTCAAATAAAAAACAACCAAAAGAAATTCTTGGTGGACATTTACTGCTTGTGTTTGTTTTAGCTGACCCTGACAGAAATGTGTTGAGTGCAGAAAATGTCGTGATTGGGTAACCTTATAAAAAACAGTGTTGGCTGGTACTTCCTAAATGCAAAAACACATTTCACTACAAGTGCACTTGCAACTGCACTGAACCTGCACTTGTAGTGCAAAGAGGATTTGCCCTTAGGAAATAACCCCCATTTGTGCATAAAACAACAATTACATCACCCCAAAAGTGTTGTAGTGTTGAGACAATAATCCACACATTCTTGAGTAAGGCACTTTTTTATACCTGCACAATCACATGCGCATTTACCAAAGGTTTTTAAAACAAACCAACATGTTTGTTGTATAACAATGTTTGCAGTAGCATTATGAAAAATCAAAATATCCATTTCAGATAAAACAGGCCTGTGTAAAACCAACAAGAAAGCCAAAAAACTTGAACTTACAAAGTTCACATTAGGTAAAACCTGAAGGCTATATCAGACATCAGTATTTAGGAACTGGGTTTGATATAGCGTTCAGATGGGGGGAAATCACCCCTGGAAAAGCCAAATTTGGAAGATGCACACCAATTTACAAATGTCCACATGTGCTATCTGCCATCATGGGGGATCAAGGGACGTGTTTGGGGGGAGCAAGCCCTTCCTCAACGCTACTTTATAATTGAGGAAGGGGTTGCCCCCCCAAAACGCGTCCATTGATCTCCCGTGATGACAGATAGCACATGTTGGCACACTGTGTACATCCTCCAAATTTGGCTTTTCGAAACATTGAAAAAAGTTTGGTACGATAATAAAACAGGTGATTTTGTGGGGTTTAAATTCGCCCCAAAACATCAATGATGTTATTATTTTTTTTAATAACATCACTGATTTGTTGCTGGATGTTTTGCAATTGGAGATTACAACCCATGATCTCCCCAATCAGTATCTGGGCACTTTCAGATGTAAAGCGTTCTGGATCCCTCACATCACGATCACCTAAAAAGAGATAAAGAACAAAAAAAAAGGTCTCAAAAATCTGCCACCAGCCATCTCTTTTACCTCAGTCTGTGGTCGCAGACACTCACCTGTTGTGGTGCCAATCTCCACCACATCTTCTTCTTCCTCCTGCTCAGCTTCTTGTGTTTGCGGTATTTCCCCTTCTTCCAGAGGTGGGGGGTCTGTGTTCTCCTGGGATGAGGGGTGTCCTCCGAGTCTTTTCTCTCCTATGTAAAACAAAAATGGTATACTTAGCACACAGATATTTGATGGCAGAACTATAGAAATAGGAAACATTGCTTGGAAGTGGGGTACAATTGTCTATTTTAGCAGAGTTCCAAGATGTATTTTTTTTATTGCCCTTTGTCAAGCTGCAATACTTTACCTGTTTGGTACAAGCTTCACAGATGGAGACTACCCCATAGTATACACTGGAGCACCTGTGTGCCCCCCCTAATAAAAATGGTGTTCTTGTGTCCCACACTAGTGCTCCAGTGTCCAGATGTGAAAACAGCTGCTCAGTGTCCTCTCCTTACACACAATCTAGTTTGCATTTCATTCTAGTAACAAACCCATCTACACAAACAAATATTTGGCATCCAAGTAGGCCCCCAAAAATGTGTGAAAATGCATATGGCCTAAACAATGGTGTTCTAGAGGCCGAAAGAAAAATGTTTGATACGAACGAATAATGTGCCCATGAACATTAAAGTTGACCTTTTGAAACGTTACAACTAATAAAAGCATATGGAGCATAACGAACGTAATAAAGACCAAAAGAATAGGAACACAACACAACTACTTACTTTTTTGCAGCACTCTCCGGATCTTTCGGTACTGCTCTGGCTCTCTCAACTTCAGGTCCGACCACCGCTTCCTGAGACCTTCGTACCCTGAAATTCCGCTCTAGACTCCTGACCACTTTCGCCATGATCTTAGCCTTTCGGATGTTCGGGTTGGGGTAAGGCCCATATTTTCCGTCATAGTCGGACTTCTTCATGATGTCGACCATCTCCAACATCTCCCCAAACGACATATTTGTGGCCTTAAAACGTCTCCTTCTGGATCGGGACGTGCCTGGATCCGCCCTTTCCTCCTCCTCCTCCTCCTCCTCGTTGCTACAATTAGCCCGCACCTGCTGTATGTCCGCCATCATGCTCTTCCCCCACTGCGCTGAACGAAAAGGGGCGGGGAATACACTAGAAAGAACGTCAGGGGCGGGCGGAGTTACACGCATGCGCAGTGTATATAAAGCGTAACACGCGTGCGTATTACGTACGATCTGTGAGCGGAGGAAGGAGCATTGAACGCGGTGATCGTAAGAACGAAGGTAAGAGACAAACTTGGGCTTATACTGCTTCTATAGATTGAGGCCTATATTGTAACAAGATTAGGAGAGTTTGGTGTGACATTAGGCTTTGTCTTGTGTTGTGTCTTGCAGTGAACATGGATATGGTACTGAAAGATCAGGACTTCATTTCAGTCTTCATAGAGATGCTAAGGGAGCTGCCCTGTCTGTGGGAGATTAAACACCCCCATTACAAGAACCAAGCAAAGAGGAAGGCAGCACTGGAGCAATTGTGTGAAATTGTGAAGCAGGTGATCCCCACGGCAGACATCACTTTTTTAAAGATTTTCATTGGTGGCCTGAGGAGCACATATCTGAGGGAGCGCAATAAAGTCCTGGATTCACAGAGATCCGGAGCAGCAGGTGACATCTATGTCCCCAGGATGTTGTACTACGACAGGCTGCACTTTCTGGCAGGCCAGACTGAACCCAGGCCATCCCTCTCAAGTCTTCCTTCCACGCTTCCTTCCCGTCCGGCTGAGGCTTCTGATGCCCAACCTGGGCCTTCCAGGCCGCATGTGGAGGAGCCCAGATTGAGCCAGGTATAGCATTCCTCTAAATATTTCTGCTTGTCCAATCAATGATGTTAACTAGATGTTAGTTGGGAGTACTAATTTAGGATTGTGATTGATGATGCAAAAACTAAAACCATGTCCCTTTTTCATACACAGGGAAGTCTCAGCCAGGAGGTGGCCGGGCCGAGCCGGCTGGCTGATATCAAGGTCCCTCCACCCCCCCTGGAAACAGAAAGTGGCAGTAGGAGGAGTACCCTAGAGGAGGCGGCTATAAGATTTTTTTGTAGGGCTACAGAGGTCCTGGGAGCACCACACACCAGGCAGCAGAACCTTGCTGCATTCATTGCCTATAAAATGCAGAGGATGGAGGAGGGCCAAAAAGCCATGTGTGAGGCCCTCATATCTGAGGCTCTGGCGAAAGGTGTGAGGGGCCAAATTACACCTCACACACAGCTTTGGGATGGTCCTCCTCCTCCTCCTGCAGGTCCTACTCCTCCTCCAGGTCCTACTCCTCCTCCTGCCACATCTCCAACTGCACAGCCACAGCCCGGAAGGAAGTGTGAAAGGAAGACCAGAGAGTGATTGCCCTGGATCCAGTCTGGTCGGCCAAAAGATGCAGCCTCTTGTGGTACCACAGCCTGGGGACACTGATGTCATCTGCTGCTATCCGAGTCTCTGTGAATCCCGGACCAGACTGCCCTCCCTTACATATGGACTCCTCAGGCCACCAATTTTGAGGTTTAACAATTGATGTCTGCCGTGGGGGTCCCAGGCTTCACTAATTTCTCCTGTTGATCCAGTGTTGCCTTCCTCTTTGTTTGGTTCTGATCCCTTAATAAAGGATTTTTGTTTTGAATTATACTCTCCTATGTGTTTTCCTTCAAAAATGACAGTTTGTGAGGATTCAGGTACATTTCTAATATACAATGTGAAATGAACAAGGGACACCAACAACAAACAATCTCCTGGAGATTAAATAATAAAAGATATCAATGGTGTTGGGGTAACTTGCCACACAAAACACACACAAAAATATTCTGGAGTAAAAATAAAAATAACATTGAACAAAGATCAGCCTTGGAAAAAATCCAAACATTAAAGAAAAAAAAAGGCTTAAAAACAAAAAAAAAAAAAACATAAAAAATATAAAACTGTCAGATGTGACAACTAATAACAATATATTGAGTGAATCCCACTAAAAAACACAAATAAAACTTTGTGAGAAGTGTGTGTGAATATGAGCAGCAAAACTACTTAATTCTTGTCACATTATAAATGTAATAGAGGAATGCTGGTTGGACTATATTTAGGAAAACAACTCAGGCAGTTTTTCCATCCCTGATAATGATATAATTTGTAAAAAGATAAAGAAGAGGGGGAGGGAATGAGCAGTCCCCCTTCTCAAATGTATGGGACTTTATAGGAAAAAACCTGAGTTGCGTAGGTGAGAATTACACAAGCTTAATAAAATTAGCAAAATTTTATTGAAATATAATAAAAAATAATATCGTCAATACATATACAATCATATAAACATCCAGTAGTTGAATCCAGACTTCGTACGTGACTAAGGCCAACATGTTTCGCAAAAGAAATTTCGCTTCATCAGGGCTAGACACGATGCAATTGATTCATTTACACTGTATAAATAACAGACAGTCTTAGATTGTACCATGATTATACATTAACATCAAATCTTAACGAACATCAGTTATTTTAATTTATAGCTCACCTACTATGAAACTCTCAAGAACGTCAGACTAAAAACGCCAATCATTAGATACCAACCGCCGTACCAACCAAAACGGACTGTCTCTGGGTGCCAGATCCCAGACAGACAATGCCAGTAGGAGGCCTGGACCACACATTCAGGGCACTATGTGCTGGTAACCCGTGCTGAAATAGAGACGGGAGACCCATGAATAGTACTAGTAAAAACCCATTATGGAAAATGCTAGTGATCATGAATGGTCAGGTACATAAGAAAATTTGTTAAGACGCCCACTGGGGTATAATGTATATAGGGTATATTAGACAGTTTCAAAGAAGTTTACTGGGGATATAGTTAATTAGCTGCAGGGGGACAGGATTATCAGTATCCTGTGCCTATAATGCTAGTGGTGCCAGGACCATATAGAATAACCCTTTGAGGTACAGTAGGGGGCCCCCCAGTACAAAGCATGTCCCATTTTTTCCTATAAAGTCCCATACATTTGAGAAGGGGGACTGCTCATTCCCTCCCCCTCTTCTCTGTCTTTTTACAAATTTTGTCACATTATAAAGAAGAAGAGAGTGCGCTGTATTAAACCATTTTTTACATTGCAGCGTGACGAAAGTGCTGTATCCATTGCGAACGCTAAGTTTACCAGAACGAGCTGTCCCGTGTCGGAATTTCTTCTGAGCATGCGTGGCACTTTGTGCGTCGGAACAGGCCACACACGGTCGGAATTGACGTGATTGGATTTTGTTGTCGGAAAATTTTATCTCCTGCTGTCCAACTTTGTGTGTCGGAAAATCCGATGGAAAATGTCCGATGGCGCCCACACACGGTCGGAATTTCCGACAACACGCTCCGATCGGACAATGTCCATCGGAAAATCCGACCGTGTGTACGGGGCATTACACTGTATCATTATGGGCAGTAAAGAGATCAGACATTTTGTTTTCAATGTAATGCAGACGCTGGTCCTGTTGCTGTACTACAGTAGCCAGCGAGGACACTGCAGTCGAAAGATCCGTGTACAGGGTCTGCTGAAGGGATATGAGCATATTCTTCATTGTTTGCTCAGAGATGGGCTGGTCTGAGGCAGGGAAGTTATCAATGGCTGCGGGATGCTGTACATTTGGAGGAGGCAGGATGAAGGGTATACTGGGGCTCTTTCCTGGGGCGTCCTCCTCTCTCCTGGGCTTAGATTTGACTGGGGAGGCAGAGGCAGGAGATGGAGGGGAGAGTACTCACAGTCTGTGATCGTGGGACAGCCTGGGCATTGTGGTTCGCCGCCGCCAGCGTGAGGTGAGAGCTGAGCTGCAGATCTGTGTGAGGTGCCGGCGCCATCTTGTCCTCCGCCCGCTCTGGCCAGAGAGAAGAAGTCTGTCAGCTTCTAATGGCATGGAGAGCTGTTTTCTTCTCTTCAGCATTATGCCTGGCTGTTGTGGAAGTGGTTGTGGGTTCGGACAGGTGATTTTCATCCCGTTTTTAGCACTGTGGAGCCGCTAATAGCCGGGTGCTGTGCGGAGCAGTTATTTCAAGCAGCCATTCACGGTGCTGGCAAGCCACGCCCCCTCTCTGCTACAGTTTTTAAGGGGAACTCCACACACAAAAGAAAAACAAACAAGAATGCACGAGGTCTACAAGACCCTAATTCGAGCATGCAGCCTGGCTGTCCAGCAAAGGGGAGGGCAAGCGGATGACTCCCTTTTCTGAGCCATAGCAACCCACAAACCCTCAGGCACCCAAAGGCAAAGCATCTTGTCCCCATGTTGATAAGGACAAGGACCTCTTCCCAAGGACTCATGGCTTATTTAGGAACCAATGGCAGTGGTAAGCTGTCATTTATAGAAGTGGAAGAAATACTGCTTCTATATTTGATGCACAGCTCCCACTGAACGGTAGGCCAAATGGGCTAAAGAACCCATTGGATCATCAAGACATGGAGATCATGTTACCCTTAACCACTAGCTGGAGGTTTGGCCATGTGGAGCAGCTAGGAAGTACCTACACCCTACCTAACAGTATGGAGAAGACTTTCTTATGGAGCCCTAAACAGCAATAAAACCTGAAAGGTTATGATCCTTTTCTACTTTATCCAACAGTTAAAAAAGTGTTGGCTATAGAAAGACTTTTTGAAAATCTCATATTCTATAACTATATATATACAAACAATTTGTAATCATCTTCTACATTAATGAGCATGTCATGTTTTTCTAAACAATAAATGTGTTTTCTTTTTCAGAATGACAAGCATACAGCACAACAATGGGAAAAACCCAGAGGATAGTGATATTCCTTTCCATTTTGGTAGCTTGTGGTTTCTTATACAAAGCCAGCTTTAGTAATACATTCTTGCACTATGTATCTTTTTTCGCTGAAAATGATATAATCAAAACTTTAAAGTCAAAATTGTTATCTCCCAAGAACAATTATGAACCGCTATCTAATACAGCTGCAGAAACAAAAACTACTGAAGTGTTGACTGCAAACAATGCTGCTGAAAACCATGTAAAGGACAAAACATCATTGGAAGAAAAAAAAATTGAAGCAAACCCAATATCTAATGTTCCCTCCAAAGATTTAAGCGCTTCTGATGTTTTAAAAGGTGGTGATTCTATCATATTTGTGGAAACTCTAGATAAATTGCCGCCAAAATCACTGGTGCTTTGTGCCATTGAATCAGCAGCTCACTACTATCCTAACAGATCAGTGGTCTTTTTCATGAAAGGACTGACTGAAACAAATGCCAAGGAGGTTCAAAACAAACACCTTTCTATGTTTTCATCTCTTAAGAATGTCTACTTTTTTCCTTTGCAAATGGAAGCAATTTTAGCCGACACCCCACTTCTCTCCTGGTACCAAAAGGTCAGTTGTTTATAAAATTGTCTCTACCAAATGGATAATAATTAATGTTTTTATATTTTTTTCAAAAAAGTTTTAACTGGAACTACTGTTCTTCATTTTAATCTATAGCAAGGCTGTACAACCTTTTGACCTTCCTGGGCCACATTGAAAGAAGAGGAATTGTCTTGGGCCACATACAGGGCAGCTGATAAGGCAGTACAGCCAGTCCTCCTGTACTGGGCCCAGGCCCCATCAGTTCAAAAGGGGACCTGGACACCTCCCAAGCAGGTGCGGCGACTGCACTGCTCTGCCTTATTGTCAACTCTGCCACCTTCTCCTCCTTTTTCTCCCACCAGCTGCACTGCAGAGGGATTGTTATCTACACCCTCACACCTTCCTGTGTGCCCCCCTCCTCCTCAGCATTGCTGCTGGCTTCCCTCTTCTCCTGCCAGCAGCTGCTGAGGCCATACTGAAACTGAGAAGTTTCAGTATGGAGAGCAGAGGGGAAAGGGGGGGGTTGGGTGGGGCATTAAATATGTCTTGTTTACTAGTCCCCTCCTTTCCTGAATTAACACAGTGAGTGATTGGTACCAATCACTCACTGTGTTTATTTATCACTGATGTACAGTAAATTGTGTTTACTATGCTTCATTTTGTCAGGAAACCTCAGAACACCTCCAATTCATTCACTGTTCAGTGCAGCTGAGGCTGCAGAGAAAGGGACTGGGGAATCTCTGTCCCCAATCCCTTTCTCTGTCTCAAATGTGAGACATCAGGGGTCTGTTTAGACCCCTGATATTTCACCAAAGCCCTCCTCCCCAACAGGGGGGGGGCTTTGGTGAAATATCACCAAAAATGTAAAAAAAAGAAGGAGGGCCCTGTCAGGTAGGCTGTACAGGGCCCCATGATTTCTAACAGCAGCCCCCTGCCACATACACTAACAATAAGGATAACTAATGTGCAGAAAAAGTCAGGCAGATCACAAGTTCACGATCACTGATATAGATAAATGTACATATCTGAATAATAAAAACTTAATTTTTTTTGTAATGTTTTTTATTCCAAAATTTAAAAAGGGCAACATAAAACTAGTGCAATATCTGACACTGTTTTTGATAAACTAACACATCGATATCTGGCTAGATGGATGTAGTGGAAATTCGCAATTAATTCTCAATGTGCTCCTCAGATATTTTGGTTCTAATTTTGCCCTTCATGCGCTTCATCCTTAAAAAGAGATGCTCACAAATCTATGTGCATTCTGATTCTGATGACATGAGTAAGGAGTGAAATTGTGTTCAAAAGTGGAGCTGCGCTCCCAAATGCTATTGTGCTAGTGTCCCTTTAAATCTGTTGGCATAGCAATTTTCAAACTCTGCATATCATATCAAATCATATATAACATTAACAAAACAAAACAAACAGTGCATCAGTCCATAAAGTGTCCTTTGGTAAGAATGTGCTTGCATTTGCTCAATCTTTCATAAAAAACAGGCTTGTGTTTACATATCCGAACAACTGCTTCCTTAATTCGTGTTCACCACTATGTGCTCCAGTTATCCACATGCATTAGTGATAATCCCCTCATCCGATGTGCCCTCACCTGGGGATAAGACCAACCAATGGTTTATATGCGCTTTTATCCCTCTCTGGGGATCTATTTTTAATGCTGTTTCACTCCTTTGCTAACGATCCTGATATTAGAATCCTCCTTCTCTTACACTTATCTCCATACGCCCAAATCATAAAGAGAGAAAGCTGGACATAGTGCTTTATCTTTTAAAACAACCGGTTTATTAAACATTAAGTATAAAAACACTCACATTTTCCTGGTGCTTAGTGGCGTAAGGCGTAGGGGAGTGCCGTTACGCTGAGGCGCGCATTGTGAGCATACCTTTGAAATACTGTCTGATTTCTTATACCCGTGCTGTGAGAACTGAATGCTCTTTATAGTTTGGTGCATTCTAAGCACCAGGAAAATGTGAGTGTTTTTATCGTTTAATAAACCAGTTGTTTTAAAAGGTAAAGCACTATGTCCAGCTTTCTCTCTTTATGATTTGGGCATGTAACGAGCCCCTGCTCGTTCGGTTCCACTCTCCTGACACTCCACTGTGGCTATTAAATCAGATTGCAGATCGCAACGTCTGATGGTTCGGTCATCCGATGCTCCGGGATTCGAACTACAGCTATGTGCCGTTCAAATCCATTTGTGATAGCTCAGAACAAACACCAGGCAGGCTGTATGTATGTTCAAACAGGAATCTCACCTTTATTGGATGCACACAACACACATTTATACATAGCAGTTTGAACACCCCGCCCCCAACAACCACTTTCCTATTGATTAGTTGTAAAGTACACTCTAGTCCTCACTTAGGTCCTCTTGGCCATGCAAATGAGGACTTGAAACAGGGTCAGCAGGGATTGGTCCGATAGCTTGAATAGGAGGACTGACACAGAGAAGCCCCAGGGGGTAATTAGAGTACATAAACAAACGGTCAAACACAGAACAATGCATTCCTTCCAGGCCACGGAGCCGTCTGGAGGGGGTTAGCCTTAAGACAGGGCGGAAGACCCACCACTGTGTAATAGAATCAAAGGAGAAATACTTCAGTATTCCAAGGTTCATGACAGGGCGTATGGAGATAAGTGTAAGAGAAGGAAGATTCTAATCTCAGAATCGCCAGCTAAGGAGTGAAACAGCATAAAACAGATCCCAGAGAGTGACACAAACGCATATAGACCATTGGTGGAGAAACTTTATAGACTGATGCACTGTTTGTTTTGTTTTGTTAATGTTATATATGGTTTGATATGATATGCTGAGTTTAAAAATTGCTATGCAAACAGATTTAAAGGGACACTAGCACAATAGCATTTGGGAGCGCGGCACAACTTTTGAATACTATTTTGCATTATGATACAAGTTTAGAGAGTGTGTATAGGTGTGAGTGATCCACTTAGTACATCTTGTAGTCTTATAGCACTCAGTAGCACAACATAGCAGCGTACAAGTACACCCATTTTTAAATGAATAAGACGTGACTGTGAAGAGTGGGATATTTTTCTTTGGGAAGATAAAACGTATAAAGTCCAGTAAAGAGACACTGTCAAATTTTTCATAAACACAAAATTCCACACAAAAATCAACATTTTTAAGTAAGTCTACGATTTAGTGTTGGGCAACCTGCGTGGGCTGCAGGTTGGACACCCCTGACCTATAGAGAAGAGAATAACTTTAAATCTCATAATCACTGCATACAAATTTAAGGGGAGTTCATAATTGCATTCTCCCATTTGACAGTTCTCCTGTCACTTTAACAGGGTCACAATAAAGCTGATCATACATTAATAGATTGTAGGCTGAATAAAAAAATCTAAGAGATCCTTTCATCCACATTATACAATGCAGATGAAAGAATATGCGTGGGCAAACTCAATATTGAACCCTACGGACTAAGACTGGGATGCCATTAAAATTCATGTGCGTGACTTAAGGGCAATCATAGATTGGTCTAGTTTGAAAGCTCCCAACCTTTGGTCAGATATTGAGAAGGGGACCATATATCCAGTGCACCCGAGCTCTCTAATATTGTCTCACCATCCACGCATTGGCCCTATCCTTAGAAATAAGTGTACTGCCCCAATGAACTTCACTTTAACTATCTGGCGCACCTGTCACAAAAAAATCTCTCTCTCCTTGCCATGTCCCCCCTTCATGAATATACTATTCAATCCTTCTATCCCAGAAAGTCTATCCTTCAATCACATACTGCCATGGACACAGGCCCCCATGTTTCAATTGCGTAACCTAGTGCATCCAGTTACTCGTAGGCTACATACTTTTGATACCCTTAAAGAAAAGTTTGCCATACCTACAAAAATGTTTTACTTTTATCTGCAAGTTAGGCACCTCTTCCACTCCCTGGCCACATCCTTGACCCTAGACAAACCAACTCTCTTTGAATACCTCTGCGCTCTAGGCCCCCACCAACTACACCTGGTGTCGGCCACATACCACATCCTCCATGAGTCTTCCCCTCTCTCTGAAGTCACTCACTTATACATGATCAGATGGACTCAATTGTTAGGTAGACCTATACATCCCATGATGTGGAATAGGATATGGTCCTCCACCTTTAAGTCGTCTAAATGTGTAGTGCAGAGGGAGACTTCTATTAAAATTCTTATACTCTGGTATAAGACCCCTGAGGTCATCCATAAATTTGACCCCTCGTGCTCAGCGTTATGGGCTGGATATAGGCTCACTACTGTCTTGATTACACTTGTCATTGTTTGATTGTGATGTAATTGCTTCTTTTTGTTTTACAAAATTTAATAAAAAATACAATTATAAAAAAAAAAAAAAATCATATGCGTGTAAAGGCAGCTGTCCCAATACTTTTGGCATTATAGTGTGTGTATAAATATATATATACAGTATCTCACAAAAGTGAGTACACCCCTCACATTTTTGTAATTTTTTTATTATATCTTTTCATGTGACAACACTGAAGAAATTACACTACAATGTAAAGTAGTGAGTGAACAGCTTGTACTACAGTGTAAATTTTCTGTCCCCTCAAAATAACTCAAGAAATTTCTAAACCGCTGTCAATAAAAGTGAGTACATCCCTAAGTGCAAATGTCTAAATTGGGCCCAAAGTGTCAATATTTTGTGTGCCCACCATTATTTTCCAACACTGCCTTAACCCTCTTGGGCATGG
The DNA here is from genome assembly GCA_037952925.1 of Lithobates clamitans. Classification (NCBI taxonomy): domain Eukaryota; kingdom Metazoa; phylum Chordata; class Amphibia; order Anura; family Ranidae; genus Lithobates; species Lithobates clamitans. The sequence continues at coordinate 1,626,134 of JBBGZY010000876.1, forward strand.
AGTTCACCAGAGCTTCACAGGTTGCCACTGGAGTCCTCTTCCACTCCTTCATGACGACATCACAGAGCTGGTGGATGTTAGAGACCTTGCGCTCCTCCACCTTCCGTTTGAGGATGCCCCACAGATGCTCAATAGGGTTTAGATATGCAGACACGCTTGGCCAGTCCATCCCCTTTACCTCAGTTTCTTTAGCAAGGCAATGGTCATCTTGGAGGTGTGTTTGGGGTTGTTATCATGTTGGAATACTGCACTGCGGCCCAGTCTCCGAAGGGAGGGGATCATGCTCTGCTTCAGTATGTCACAGTACATGTTGGCATTCATGTACTCAATGAACTGTAGCTCACCAGTGCCGGCAGCACTCATGCAGCCAGCACTCATGCAGCCCCAGACCATGACACTCCAACCACCATGCTTAACTGTAGACAAGACACACTTGTCTTTGTACTCCTCACCTGGTTGTCGTCACACACGCTTGACACCATCTGTACCCAATAAGTTTATCTCAGTCTCATCAGACCACAGGACATGGTTCCAGTAATCCATGTCCTTAATCTGCATGTCTTCAGCAAACTGTTTACAGGCTTTCTTGTGCATCATCTTTAGAAGAGGCTTCCTTCTGAGACGACAGCCATGCAGACTAATTTGATGCAGTGTGCTGCGTATGGTCTGAGCACTGACAGGCTGACCCCCCACCCATTGAACCTCTACAGCAATGCTGGCAGCACTCATACGTCTATTTCCCGAAGACAACCTCTGGATATGACACTGAGCACGTGCACTCAACTTCTTTGGTTGACCATGGCAAGGCCTGTTCTGAGTGGAACCTGTCCTGTTAAACCATTGAATGGTCTTGGCCACCATGCTGAAGCTCAGTTTCAGGGTCTTGGCAATCTTCTTATAGCCTAGGCCATCTTTATGTAGAGCAACAATTCTTTTTTTTTAGATAATCAGAGAGTTCTTTGCCATGAGGTGCCATGTTGAACTTCCAGTGACCAGTATGAGAGAGTGAGAGCGATAACACCAAATTTAACACACCTGCTCCCCATTCACACCTGAAACCTTTTAACACTAACGAGTCACATGACACCGGGGAGGGAAAATGGCTAATTGTGCCCAATTTGGACATTTTCTCTTAGGGGTGTACTCATTTTTGTTGCCAGCGGTTTTGACATTAATACACTGTTATACAAGCTGTACACTCACTACTTTACATTATAGCAAAGTTTCATTTCTTCAGTGTTGTCACATGAAAAGATATAATAAAATATTTAGAAAAATTTGAGGGGTGTACTCACTTTTGTGGGATGCTGTATATACTGTATATATATATGTATATAGATATATAGATCTATATATATATATAGATATATAGATCTATATATATATAGATCTATATATATCTATCTATCTATCTATATATATATATCTATATATATATATATATATATATATATATATATATATATATATATAAAGAAACACGAAGAGGGATTGCTGCACAATGATTTATTTGCGATGAAAAGATTACATCAAATATCAAATACCAGATACAGCTGGCGACGTTTCAGGCTCCGACAGATAACGCCCTTCCTCACAACCACATATCTGCAACTGGTAATAAATATGACTCAGTATACAAGGCTCATTAACATAATCCAATAATCAAGTCATTAGAACAAGCTGGAATAAATTACCGTAATCCATACATATTATTACATTCTCAATCATTGTATTAATCATTTAAATAGACTGGAATGACTCTCGGTCACAGGTGCATTTGATTCCCCACTAGGCAAAGACAGAATAAAATAGAGAAATTCATAAGTTCATCTATAAAATAATATAATAACTAATAATTATCTATATCTGCAATAAACATTACTAGTATAATGAATTATTACCGCTACGAGAAAACTCACAAAAATACAATTCTGTATAAATTTAAATGGAACCTCACTCAAATATGTCAATCCAAAATGGTGTATATGTGTGCATGTGTATGCTCCCACACACATGCACACACGAAACACCTTATTATTTCTCAAAGGAACAAGTACAGGTCAAAATCAGTATTTAACCCCTTGGGCTGCAGCATGTCCAAACAGTCAATCCAATATACTTCCCTCTTCCTTAATACCAATTCCCTGTTGCCCCCTCGTCTATTTATGGGAACCCCATCAATCACCATATATCTTAAAGAGGTTGTAAAGGTAAACATTTTTTCACCTTAATGCATTCTATGCATTAAGGTGAAAAAACTTCTGACAATACCGCCGACCCCAGCCCCCCCGTTTTACTTACCTGACGCCTCGAAAGTCAGCTGCTCGTTCCCGACATCTATTCCTCCGCTCACCCTGGCCGCTGATTGGCTACAGTGGATGGATAGGAAGCAGCGCAGCCATTGGCTCGCGCTGCTGTCAATCACATCCAATGACGCGGCGCGCTGGGGGGCGGGGCCGAGTGATACAGTGAGCGGCTATAGCCGCCGGCTGTATCACGGGAGCGCGCCCGCAAGCACTAACCACCATGCGAGGGAGCTCGCATTAAGGTGGTTAGTGCTTGCGGGGGGGAGCTGAGACAGCCGCCGAGGGACCCCAGAAGACCAGGTTCGGGGCCACTCTGTGCAGAACGAGCTGCACAGTGAAGGTAAGTATAACATGTTTGTTATTTTTTTTTTTTTTTTTTAATTTACCTTTACAACCCCTTTAATTGTGACACAGTATGGTTCTTTTCTAAAAAATGTCTAGATAATGGCAATTTCTCCAATGTGTCACAAATAGAATATTTATGTCTTGCAATCCCGTCTTTCACTTTTTGTGTTGTTTCCCCCACATAAACAAGTCCGCACGGGCACTTAATAATATATATTACGTAAGATGACTGACAGGTAAAATGATCTTTAATATTTATATTGTATCCCTTATGCGGATGACAAAAACTTTTGCCTTTAATCATGTTAGGACACTGAATACAGGAGAGACAAGGAAAAGATAGTTTACCTCACAGGTAGTTTAAAAATAGGACAACGTTGTCATATATTAAAAATGGGGATCGCAGCTGTGCATACCATTCACATACACGCCCATACCCACATTTGAACAATCACTTTAGTCAAACCATTAGCTCCTATAATTCTAAACTTGGAACATCACGGCTCAGTTCTCAGAAACCAAAATTGAGATACTATTGCAATTACAGCACAGCTTGTTTGTAGATTAGAATAGTGAATCAAAAGGCTCATTTGAATATTAGTGGCATTGGGCGGGTTGGTGAGTTCGTTGCTGTCATGTAATTAGAAAACACAGGGTATCATTTGACTGTCCGCAGTGGATGATTATCATGACCAGTGTAGTCTAAATGTACCCATGTTATTATCACTGTTATCCACTTATACTCCGACCCATTTCTTACTCACCTAAAATGATGAGACCACACCTTAATTTTTGGAGTAAAATGGCCATAACAGCCTTTATTAATATATTAATAACTCCACTCCAATATATATATATATATATATATATATATATATATATATATATATATATATATATATATATATAATAAATATATATATATAGAAGAGACCAATCCCCCACCTTCCATGGTCCTATATACAAAATACAACACGATAACCTTACCTAATACCCCTCTGTACCAACCCCTGCTTCCTGCACCAGAAACAACCATTCTTACAATACCTTCCCGTGTGCTGCCCACGTTGACTCACTTACTGATTGCCATATCCATCCCGCGGCGACTCCAAGGGCAGCTCCCACATCCAATCCGGGCAAGGAATTCCTTCTCTGCGCCCGGAGCCAGCATGATGATGACATGTGATTGCCCACTTACACCATGCTCATGTTGTCGTAATCCAGTCTCAATTTCAGATTCTGGCATGCCTCCCCCCACCGTTCCATAGCCAGCACAACTGAAAAAAAAAGCTCCAATTGCACCAGGTTAAGAAGAAACCCCGCTTTCACCCAGGACTATAGCCAGGTTTCCGCTCTCCAACACCCCTGGAAAAAACTCACCATAGCCCGTGGATTCCCCGCATCCGTGACCAATCCCACAGCACAATTACTCACCGGGCCAGACATCCACTGACCTGCCGTTGTATGTGGCTAGAAACTCCTACCATACCTTCAAATCCTCACTGTGTTCCCTGGCCAGGCGACTAAAATGAGTCGGGGGCTTTAATCCCCGCTGTAGCTGCTGACATCCTTCGGCCAAAACCCACCCGATCGGGGTGATCCTACAGGCAAAATTCAACTTACCCAGCAATGCCTGCAAAGTCCTCAACTGTACTTTCCGCAGTCCGTGTTTCTCCAGAATTTCTTCCGTAGGTCCTCTAACTTACCTCTAGGCAGGCGGCACTCCCTTGCCGCTGAATCTAACACAATTCCCAAAAACTAAGATCTGTCATTGGGCCTTCTGTTTTCTCAGCTGTCAATGACACTCCAAACCTGCCTGCGATGTGCTGCAACGTAGAGAGGAGAATCGCACACACAGCGGAGGCAGGGGAGCCAATGCCCAGGAAGTCATCCAAATAATGTATGACTGAATCCAGGCCCAACACCTCTCTAACCACCCGCACCAGAAAAAGGCTGAACGCCTCAAACATGGTACAAGAAACGGACCAACCCATGGGCAAGCATCTATCCATATCAAACTGCTCCAGCCGGTAACATCCCAGCAGCCAGAAACTATCCAGATACACCGGAAGCAAGCGGAACAAAGATTCTATGCCTGTCTTGCCATAAGCGCCCCCTGTCCATAGTGCCTAACCCACCTGACTGCCGCATCAAATGAAGTGTATGCCACTGCGCACGCTTCAGGGTAAATTACATAATTGACCAAACCCCCTTTTGGAAAGGATAAGTGATGACTCAGGCGGAACTTGTTTGGTTCCTTCTTGGGCACCACCCCCAATGGGGAAAAAACACCAGATCCTGCAAAGGCTTTTGCAAACGGCCCCTCCATGCGGCCCATGGCCCCCTCTTTTACCAATTTCTCCACCACCAACCTGTAAGTTGTAATGCAGATTTGAGATTCCTCGCCATCGGCGGGACTACCTCCAATGAACACGGGAACTTAAAACCGTCCTGAAACCCCGAAGCCAGTAACATAGCCGCTTCCTTATCCAGATACCTACCTAGAAAAACAGCTGCATCCTTTTCTCCCTCACCGGCGTCATCCCTTTTGTGAGCAGGCTCGCCGGTACGCTTCCCTCTCTTGAAGCACCGTGACAATGTATGGGCTTCCCCACCCACTGAACACTCCTGCTTAAACTTGCAGGACCCCCTGAACTTACAAGAGCCCTCATTGTACTGCCAGCAAACACCCCACTTTGTCCCAGCCGGAAGTCCTGGGGAATGTGCCCCCCCTGAAGAAATCGAGGCGGGGCCCTCACCGATGACATAAGCCTCATCCCGAGGCTAATATCTTTTGTGTTCCCCGCGAAGAGCCGGGCAAACCGCACTGTGCTGTTGGAATTGCTCGTCATATCTAAGCCAAGCAGAACCGCCGTATACCCTGTGTGCCTCTCCGACAGCGTCCATGTAACAGAACAACGCAGAGCAATGCTTGTAGTTATTCTCGCCAATAATCCCTACCCCCCCAAATAAGCCCTACCCTTTTTCCTCAAAAATAAGACCTACCCTGAAAATAAGACCTACAAGGACTTTAACTAAGGCTTATTTAGGGGGTAGGGCTTTTATTGCAGCCATCACGGACAATCACGATAGGTCTTATTTTCGGGGAAACAGGGTAACAAATCATTCAATGCATCAGACAATGATAACTTATTAGTGGACTTACTGGGCTGACCGGGAGCTCTCCCCACAGCCACTGTGCTGGTATCCCTCGCTGGTACTTGTGGTTCCTCATCCTCCGACACCTCCCCTTCCGACCACTCATCTTGTTCCAGGACAGGTGGTGTTGCTAGCCCCCAGGGTGAAGTGGCCCTGAGGGCCGTGGCACTTTGGCATTGCGGGGCACGTCTCTCCGCGAAGCTCCGCCCCCGGCTGCCTGGCATCGCTGTACTGAGCTGCTGTTCACCTGGCTGACCTGCATGTGTCCTACTCCGCCATCTTGCGCCGCTGTACACCTCTCCAATAGGCCCCGCCCACTCGCAGCCTTCCCAGCCTTTCTTATCCCCACTCCTGTGGCTCTGCCCGACGCTCCTTCACTCCTCGTCTCCCACCTCGGATCGATGTGCTCAGTGGGGAATGCCGCCATTCTTATTGTCCAGCGATTCCCAGGTGGGGAAGCGGCGCTATGCGGGCCCGTGGCCCCGCCCCCCAAGTTAGGCCGGTACCGTGCGGACCGCTTGGGCCCTGCTGCGGCCTGTTGTGGCCTGTTGCTGTACTCTTTTTGCTGGAGGAACCGATCGGTCCTCAAGCGGGCTCCAGGGGAGGCGAACGAGCCAGGATGCCGGCCCTTGTGAGAAGCGCCCCGGAAGCCGCGACCTCCGCGTGCTAGGGAACACCTCACCTGATGAAGACCCGTCTGCCACGTCCTCCATGTGGTCCGCGACCTTGCAGCCCTCCTCAGTCAGGCTAAAATGACGTCCCTGTCGGCCATCGTGGAGGAGCAGTGAAAAACTGCCTCCTCCTTCAGCTTCTTCCTCACACTGTCCACTTGGCTCCACCTCTCCCTTAAATATAGCCACTCCCCCCTCCAACCAAACTTCTCTCTTACTTTCCCTCTTCTACCACTCCCATTACATCTTTTCCAAATTAACCCCTTATGTGTCTACCTTAGACACACTGTCATGCCCGGCCCTACACTATCGATCCTTACAGTTTCTTCCGTTCCGGGCCTCACTGTCCATTTTGAGTTTTGATAGCTAGACAGGTTCCACCTGGTGAAGCAGGGGGGTGATTATACTGATACTAGGCTAATCAATGGAACAGGCTTAAGCATAAAGTCACTTAAAAGCATGGATACATCTCCAAAGGCTGTCAGATGGGGAGGTAAGAAACAGGGACAGGAACATCACGGCCGTATAAATAGGCTTAGTTAAAGACACTCTCACCATGTCACATGTATCGATCACTTCCCTGTACCTCTACCCAGCGGTCTGGTTTGAGCCATGCTCGGAATGAGCAGATGTCTTGACTTTTTTCGCTGTATGCAGAATGCCATTCATGCAGGCTGTTAGTTTCAATCAGTAAATTAGAAGTCACCGTTCCTCCACCATCTTACTGCTTCACATGTGCAGAAAACAGGCGGAAAATATCGTTTAGACCTGAAGAGCAAACTATCGCTTTTCACTGGTCATTTTAAACGCATTAATATGCATTACATCTCAAAAAGAAGCCTTTTCTAGGAGATGGCACTTAGACATGGAGAGCGAGAAACAGATTGACTATCATATTTTACTAGTCACTTAAAATGCATTATTTTTCCAAAAAGGGCTGCAAATTGCGCTCGTTATTTAAGCTAAATGGCATCATGGAATTTAAATAATAAATCCACATTTTCTCCTTTTGTAGGAGAAGAGTGTCAAAATCTCCTCTTCTTGGGGGTAAATTTAATACATAAATCCCTTTCACCTTTAGCTCCCTAGGGTCACCACCATGGAATTGGGCAAAGTTCAAAGAGATAGTGCGGTCATCATCCTTCTTTTTATCTTTAATGCTACTGATGTGTTCGTCAATTCTAATGCGGAGTTGTTTAGTTTTACCGACAGATTTTATTACACGTACATGTAAGCATGTAGACGACTCTAGTAGTTGAGCAGTTCACAAACTGTTTAATTTTATATTCTTTACCTCGGCATGAATTGGCGAACACATCGGTTTTATGCACAGATTTGCAGATATTGCAATGCCCGCAGGCATGCATACCAGCTGGTGGTTTAGAACTTGTAAGCCAATTCTTAATTTCAGTCTTATATTCAATTTCAATTTCAGTTTTATATTCGGAATGGACCAAGACATCATTTAGAGAGGTCTGGGGCCCACCGTGTCGGCAAAACATGCCAGTGCCTCTCCGGAATATTCTTAACTTGGGTCCATTACGATCCAAATTTTGTGATGATTCTCTGGAAACTTTCTTCCGTATTTGGTACTTTCTTTTGGGGTTTTAGGAGGCACTCTCGTTTACATCTTAAGGCTGATTTGAGTAACCCCTCAGGGGAAGGTCATTTGCCATATCTTTAATTAGACAGTCTACATATTTCCCCACCTTTTCCAGGGGACCCTTGATGGCTGAAACAATGGGCAGGGGGGCGGGTTAGGGATTTGTGTAATTTAGGTATAATATAGAAGGTTGGGATGGAAAGCTCCTCCACCCTAAGGAAATCATACTCCTTTCTAACGAGCAAGCCCGCCTCTAAAACCTAGTTTAGGTTTAGTGTTCAAAGCCCTGACAAGGGTTGGGAATGGAGTCTCAGTAAGTTTTTTGTATGTGGAGCCTTCGCCAAGCAGCCTCAAGGCTTCATTCTCATAAAGGGTCTCACTCATCAAGACTACATTCCCCCCTTGTCAATTTTCTTGATGACCAGATCTGGGGCTTCTTCCAATTCTTGCAAAGCCTTCCTTTCCTCACTGGTTACGTTATTAGGTCCCACCCAATCCCAGTTGACCTTGCTCAGGTCTTTTTGTACTAGGTCCAGGAAGACTTTAAGCCATTTATGTTTGGACAGGGTTGGCATTTTAATAGATTTAATCCTTAGGTTAGCATTCCGTCTAATTGGTTGGCCTATTTCTTCCTCCGAATCATTGTTTACATTTTCATCCAGAAGGGCCACAAGATTTTCTAGGGCTTCCTTCTCCTCACTATCTAAGTTCTCTTCTACTGTTTCTTGATTATTAGGTTTCTTTTGGTGCCATAGCTTAAAAAGAATTTTCCTCAGAAAAAGGCTAATATCCTTAAAGACTTTGAATTCATTCATCGGGGAGGTGGGAGAGAAGGACAGACCCTTCTTTAGACTTTTTATATGATCATCATTTAATTGGAACTCAGACAGGTTCACTACTTTTAGATCTTACCTTTGATCATCAGTTTCAATGTTTAGTATCTCTTTTGGTTCCTTAATCTCCCACTTCTCTGATTTTTTGCTACTTCCTTATCCTTTCCTTTTCCTTCTGTGGTGCCTTTTTCTCCTTCCTTTGCTTTCTTTTTGGTCAGCATTTGTTTTGGGATCTAGGGCAAAATTTTTCCCCTCTAATTCCTCTAAAAAAGTGACTGATTTATATGTGTTTACCCTCTCTCGATCGCTATCAGATGACGAGCCCGTCCTGTCTTTTTGGCTACGTTGTCTTACTCTAAAGCCCCTTGACTGGCTCCTGCTCCTTTTTTGCTTTGTTGGGTCAAACACTTCACCACACTCCGAATCAAGTCGATTTTGTTTAAACTTCTCCTGTTTAGTATATTTTATAGAATTTTTTTATTCTATCAATTTATTTTTTAAGGAACTCATTGTTCTTTTCAAAATCAGGTTCATCCTTATGGGGTTCTAGTTGTTTAGCACTCTCTAGTTCTTCATGGATTTGTGATGTAGTTCGGGGCAGAGTTGTGAATGGCTTTGTATGTTGTGGTTAGTATTTTGAATTTAATTTGCTGGGTGATTGGGAGCCAGTGTAGGGATTGGAGGAGAGGGTTGGCAGACACTGAGCGGTTGGTAAGGTGGACAAGTCAGGCAGCAGCATTCAAGATAGACTGAAGAGGGGATAGCCTATGGGGAGGTAGGCCAATGAGAAGGGAGTTGCAATAGTCAAGGTGAGAGATAACAAGGGAGTGAATGAGGAGCTTGGTTGTTTCAATTGTTCAAAAGGGGCAAATTTTAGAGATGTTACAGAGGTGAATTCAACAAACTTTTGACAACGATTGGATTTGAGGCTGAAATGACAAGTCAGAGTCACTACACCTAGTACCCTGGCATAAGGGGAGGGACTGATGGTTGCATTGTTGATTTTGATGAAAAAGTCATGGAGTGGGGCACGGGCGGGAGGGAATATTAATAGCTCAGTTTTAGAGAGATTTTGTTTAAGGAAGTGGTGCGACATCAATGCTGATATGTCAGTTAGTAAGTTAGTAATGCGAGAGGAGACTGAAGGAGTGAGGTGAGGAGTAGACAGATAGATTTGGGTGTCATCAGCGTATAAGTGATATTGGAAGCCGTGGGCGGTTATCAAGTGACCAAGGGAGGAGGTATAGATAGAGAAGAGAAGGGGTCCAAGAACAGAGCCTTGGGGGACCCCCACAGAAAGGGGCAATGGAGAGGAGGAGACAGAGTTGTAGCTGACACTGAAGGAGCACTGTGATAAGTAGGCAGAGAACCAGGATAGAGCAGAATCTCGGAGGCCAAGGGAATGTAGTTTATTGAGAAGGAGCGGGTGGTCAACAGTATCAAAGGCCGCAGAGAGGTCAAGTAGTAGGAGTATGGATTACTGGCTGTTGGTTTTAGCAGTTAGTAAATCGTTAGTGAGTTTTAGTAAGGCAGTTTCCATGGAGTGCTGCTACCGAAAGCCAGACTGTAAGGGGTCAAGAAGGTTATTTTCACTGAGGTAGGAGCTAAGATGGTTGTAGACTAAGCGTTCTAGAAGTTTAGAGGTGAATGGGAGCAATGAGATGGGTCTTAAGTTGTTCAGGTTGGTAGGGTCCAGTGAGGGCTTTTGAAGTATGGGAGTGATCTGCGCATGTGTTAGAAGTGAGGGAAAGGTGCCACTAGTGAGGGAGAGATTGAAGATGTAAGGTGAGGGAGCATAGTATAGAAGAAGAGGGTGACCATAGTAGTTGTGAGGGAACAGGATCCAAGGGACAATTGGTTAGGTGGGCGTCTGAGAAAAGTTTTGTAACCTCTTCAGTAGTAGCCAATTCAAAAGAGGAGAGTGTTGAATGTGCTGTTAGGCAAGGTATGTTGGGTGGGGAAGACATACGCACAGTGGAGGAGTCCTCACAAATTGCATCGATCTTGTCTTTGAAGTGATTGGCAATCTCTTGGGCAGTGAGTGAGTTAGTGGGTAGAAGTGGGGAATAATCAGAGAGTTAAAAGTTGAGAAGAGCCGACGGGGACTGGATGACAAGGAATTAATAAGAGAGACAAAGTATGCTTGTTTGGCAGCATGGAGGCAGGAATTGTATTTTATAAGGGCAATTTTATATTGGGTGAAGTCTTGCAGGCATTTGGTTTTACGCCACAGCCGTTCAAGAGCACGGCAATGTCTCTTGAGATTTCTAGTGTTGTCAGTTTGCCAGGGTTGTAACGCTTGGGGTCTGAATCTGCGTGTGGTTAGAGGAGCAAGTGCATCTAGTGATGATGAGAGTGAAGTGTTGTAGACAGAGGTGGCCAGGTCAGGACAGGACAGGGGAGAGATTATGTCATATAGGTGGTCAGTAGCAGAATAGAGAAGAGAAGGGTTAAAGTGGCAAAGGTTTCTACAAGTAATTGTTTGCTGCTTGGGGGGATGGGTGGTTGGAGGCAAGGATACAGTGAGAGTAATGAGGTTGTGATCAGAGAGAGGAAAGGGGGTGTTGGTGAGGTTGCCAGGGTTGCAGAGATGGGAGAATACAAGGTCAAGGGTATTACCATTGGAATGAGTGGAAGTATGTGTCCATTGGGTTAGGTCAAAAGATGAGGTTAAGTCGAGAAGTTTAGCTGTAGTTGGGCTGATAACATTGACAGGAATGTTGAAGTCACCAAGAATAATGGTGGGTATTTCAGAGGAGATAAAGTAGGGTAGCCAGGCAGCAAAGTCATCAAGAAAGCGCGATACCGGTTCTGGAGGCCGATAAATTGCTGCAATCCTCAGAGAAATGGGAGAAAACAGACGATTACAGTGCATCTCGAAAGAAGAGAGGGATAGAGAGGGAGGGACAGGAAGGACTTGGAAGGTGCTTATTGGGGAAAGAAGGAAGCCAACTCCACCTCCTTTCTGTCTGTTGGGTCTGGGGGAGTGAGTCCAATGGAGACCACCATGGGAGAGGGCAGCAGGAGAAGCTGAGTCAAAATTTTGAAGCCAGGTTTCTGTTATGGCGAGTATGTTAAAGCCATGAGAGATGAAGAGGTCATGTACAGATGTTAGCTTGTTACAGATGGAGCGGGCGTTCCAAAGGGCTCATAAGATTGGTGGGCTGCATTGAGGAAGCAGGGGGATAGAAATTAAACTGAGTGGATTGCGGTGGTTACCAGAGGGGGAGGGGTATTGGATATGTGGCTTGCAGTTGGAAAATGGCAGACCAGGATTAGGAGAAATGTCACCTGAGACTAGGAGGAGGAGGGCGAGGAAGGCAAGATGGGAGTGGGATGTGCATGAGCGCACGTGTCTAGTGGCCCTGGTGTTTATGTCAGCATGTGGGTGCAGCAAATGCAGGAGATGATGGGTGCCATAGTAGGGAGAGGGTAGGAGTGAGGGTGATATGTGCATGCTGCAGGGAAGAGAGGAGGGGTAGAGTAAAGATCATTTGAGGATAGAAGACACCAATGTGAGAAGGAAGAGTATAAGGAGCATGTTAGTGGATAGAGAGTGGGAAACAAACTTTATATAAAATATAAAATAAATGTCAAAAGCTGGATGCTTGTCGTCTTGCAGAGTGGAGCAGAGTTCTTGTTGTATCTTCATCCAGCTTTAGTTATCCTGCTTTTGTTAAACTGCGTCGGTGAAACTGTGCATTACTCGTGACAGAGCCACTCAGGACAGAGCCATTATGTCTGCGCTTTGACTCTGTCTGCGCCACGCCATAGGCTGCTTTAAATTTATAGGGAGACTAAGCAGGCATGCATTTCTCATTTGGTCATTATTGGGTCACCATATACAAGTTTAGAATTATAGGAGCTAATGGTTTGACCAAAAGTGATTGTTCAAATGTGGGTATGGGCGTGTGTGTGAATGGTATGTGCAACTGCAATTCCCATTTTTAATACAGTGGGGGACGGAAAGTATTCAGACCCCCTTAAATTTTTCCCTCTTTGTTATATTGCAGCCATTTGCTAAAATAATTTAAGTTCATTTTTTTCCTCATTATTGTACACACAGCACCCCATATTGACAGAAAAACACAGAATTATTGACATTTTTGCAGATTCATTAAAAAAAGAAAAACTGAAATATCACATGGTCCTAAGTATTTAGACCCTTTACTGTGACACTCATATATTTAACTCAGGTGCTGTCCATTTCTTCTGATCATCCTTGAGATGGTTTTACACCTTTATTTGAGTCCAGCTGTTTTTGATTATACTGATTGGACTTGATTAGGAAAGCCACACACCTTTCTATATAAGACCTTACAGCTCACAGTGCATGTCAGAGCAAATGAGGATCATGAGGTCAAAGGAACTGCCTGAAGAGCTCAGAGACAGAATTGTGACAAGTCAGAGATTTGGCCAAGGTTACAAAAAAATTCTGCTGCACTTAAGGTTCCTAAGAGGACAGTGGCCTCCATAATACTTAAATGGAAGATGTTTGGGACGACCAGAACTCTTCCTAGAGCTGGCCGTCCAGCCAAACTGAGCTATCAGGGGAGATGAGCCTTGGTGAGAAAGGTAAAGAAGAACCCAAAGATCACTGTGGCTGAGCTCCAGAGATGCAGTTGGGAGATGGGAGAAAGTTGCAGAAAGTCAACCATCACTGCAGCCCTCCACCAGTCGGGGCTTTATGGCCCGACGGAAGCGTCTCCTCAGTGCAAGACACATGAAGGCCCACATGGAGTTTGCTAAAAAAACACCTGAAGGACTCCAAGATGGTGAGAAATAAGATTCTCTGGTCTGATGAGACCAAGATAGAACTTTTTGGCCTTAATTCTAAGCGGTATGTGTGGAGAAAACCAGGCACTGCTCATCACCTGTTCAATACAGTCCCAACAGTGAAGCATGGTGGTGGCAGCATCATGCTGTGGGGGTGTTTTTCAGCTGCAGGGACAGGACAACTGGTTGCAATCGAGGAAAAGATGAATGCGGCCAAGTACAGGGGTACTCTGGATGAAAACCTTCTCCAGAGTGCTCAGGACCTCAGACTGGGCCGATGGTTTACCTTCCAACAAGACAATGACCCTAAGCACACAGCTAAAATAACGAAGGAGTGGCTTCACAACAACTCCGTGACTGTTCTTGAATGGCCCAGCCAGAGCCCTGACTTAAACCCAATTGAGCATCTCTGGAGATACCTAAATATGGCTGTCCACCAATGTTTACCATCTAACCTGACAGAACTGGAGAGGATCTGCAAGGAGGAATGGCAGAGGATCCCCAAATCCAGGTGTGAAAAACTTGTTGCATCTTTCCCAAAAAGACTCATGGCTGTATTAGATCAAAAGGGTGCTTCTACTATATACTGAGCAACAGTTCTGAATACTCAGGACCATGTGATATTTCAGTTTTTCTTTTTTAAAAATCTGCAAAAATGTCAACAATTCTGTGTTTTTCTGTCAATATGGGGTGCTGTGTGTACATTAATAAGGAAAAAAATGAACTTAAATGATGTTAGCAAATGGCTGCAATATAACAAAGAGTGAAACATTTAAGGGGGTCTGAATACTTTCCGTCCCCACTATATATGATGGCGTTGTCCTATTTTTAAACTACCTGTGAGGTAAACTATCAGTCCCCCCTTTTTCATTATTCTGTGGTGTGGTTTTTCTACTCACTAAAACTTCAATTTGTATTTTTTGGAGCGGTGACATCACCCACAGGTTCCCATATCCCATCTGTTGGAGGTTTTAAGGTCACATACTTCAGAACCCCTAAACCTCGGGTGCTCCATTATGCAAATCTTGACCAGCCACTGTTGTAAAAAGCTTGGGCCCACCCTCCCCACCCTATTGGTAAAGGAGGCCATCCATCAAAGTTAGAAGCCAATAACAACCATTGGAGCCTTACCACTTCCTCTGGCTGGTCTAGATCTGTATATAATAGAGTTTTTGGGGACTCAGGTCTCCTGAACGTTCAACCAGGTAGGTAAGAGGAATGCAGCACCTATAGGGCCTCTTTTATGATCTGATCTTCACAAAAAATGAAAAGCTGAACTTACTCCCAGTATCCTGGCCATCCCTCTGGACCTCGCTGTTCATATTGCCCATGAAATCCCATGCTTCCGGTTTAGAGGGCTGGGGTCTTTACACAATACATGACCCTGGAGGAGGAGGGAGGGAGTTAGGGGGGAGAGGACAGAGGAAGGGGGGTAGAGAGGATATGGGTAGGCAAAAGAAGACAGAAGGAGGGGAGGTGAGAGGACAGAGGGAGGAGGAGAGAGAACAGAGAGGGAGGGGGAGAAAGGACGGGGGATAGAGAGCAGAGGGGGGAGGACAGAGACAGAGAAGGGAGGGAGAGAGGACAGAGAGAGGGAGGGGGGAGAGAGGACAGAGAGAGGGAGGGGGGAGAGAGGACAGGGGGGAAGGACAGAGAGAGGGAGGGAGAGAGGGAAGAGAGCAAATTGGGGGGCAGAGAGAGGGAGGGAAGGGAGAGAGGAAAGAGGGGGGGAGAGGAGAGTGTGGACAGAGGGAGGGGTGAGAGGATAGAGAGAGGGGGGAGAGGATAGAAAGAGGGAGGGGGAGAGGATATAAAGCAGGAGGGGAAGAGGAGAGAGAGAGAGAGGGAGGGAGGGATGGGGGAGAGGAGAGAGTGGACAGAGGGAGGGGGAGAGGGAGGGGGGATAGGGTAGAGAGAGGGAGGGGGGAGAGGATAGAGAGAGGGAAGGGGAAAGGGGAGAGAGAGGGAGGGGGGAGAGAGGACAGGGGGGAAGGACAGAGAGAGGGAGGGAGAGAGGGAAGAGAGCAAATTGGGGGGCAGAGAGAGGGAGGGAAGGGAGAGAGGAAAGAGGGGGGGAGAGGAGAGTGTGGACAGAGGGAGGGGTGAGAGGATAGAGAGAGGGGGGAGAGGATAGAAAGAGGGAGGGGGAGAGGATATAAAGCAGGAGGGGAAGAGGAGAGAGAGAGAGAGGGAGAGATGGGGGAGAGGAGAGAGTGGACAGAGGGAGGGGGAGAGGGAGGGGGGATAGGGTAGAGAGAGGGAGGGGGGAGAGGATAGAGAGAGGGAAGGGGAAAGGGGAGAGAGAGGGAGGGGGAGAGGATAGAGAGAGGGAGGGGAGTGGGGAGAGGATAGAGAGAGGGAGGGGGAGAGGAGAGATAGAGGGAGGGGGGAGGAGAGACAGAGGGACAGAGGGAGGTAAGGGAGAGGAGAGAGGGAGGGGGAGAGGATAGAGAGAGAGGGAGGGGGAGAGGGGAGAGAGGGAGGGGTAGAGGGGACAGAGAGAGGGAGGTGAAGAGGATAGAAAGAGGGAGGGGGGAGAAACGATTGGGGGAAGGACAGACAGAGGGAGGGAGAGAGGGAAGAGAGCAAATGGGGGGGCAGAGAGAGGGAGGGAAGGGAGAGAGGATAGAGGGGGAGAAGAGAGTGTGGACAGAGGGAGGGGGGAGAGGATAGAGATGGCTGAGAGGATATAAAGAGGGAGGAGGAGAGGATAGAAAGAGGGAGGGGGGAGAGGAGAGAGATAGAGGGATGGGGGAGAGGAAAGAGTGGACAGAGGGAGGGGGGAGAGGATAGAGAAAGGGAGGGGGAGAGGGTAAAGAGAGGGAGGCGGAGAGGATAGTGAGAGGGGGGGGGGGAAGGGCAGAGAGAGGGAGGGGGGAGAGGATAGAGAGAAGGAGGGAGGAGAGGATAGAGAGAAGGAGGGGGAGAGAGGACATGGGGTTGGAGGAGAGAGGACATGGGAGGGGGGAATGATAGAGAGAGGGAGGAGAGAAGAGAAAGCGAGGGGTGATGGAAACAATGGGGGGAGGGGGATAGGAGGGTTAGAGGGCAGAGGGAGGGGGAATAGAGGGGGGTAGGAGGGGAGGTAGAAGGAGAAGTGGGGGAGGGGCTGATGTGATAATTAGGATATGTGCGCAGTGTTGTACCACTGTAGGATTGCAGACAGTAGCGGCCCATCCATTAGGGGCACAGGGGCACAGGGGCGCCGCCCTCTATTCGTGTGCCCAGCCCCCTGATCTACATACCCGGGGCTAAATGCATGGATTCCAATGGGGGGGGGTTTGAAGCACATGAGTAGAGCCAGAGGCTCTTATAGGCTTCAAAAAAGGGTGGTCTTGGGGCGCAGAGCATTGAGCTTCAAGCCCACCCAGTTGTGTGAGAATAGCGAATGAATATTCACCATAGTCACAATGATCCTCCTCCCGGCCAATCAGGAAGTGGGTCATTAGACCTGTCACCCGATTGGCCAAAAGCTGGATGCCTGCAGGCTGGAGAGAAGCCACCGTCGCTAACCGTGAGATGGGGTAAGTGCGGGCCCTAACTGACTAACCTGACCAACCTGGGGTGCCGCCCATGACCGACTCCCATGGCTGGCTGGGGCATCGGACTCATGGACAGCGCAGGTCCACCAGCTGCCCATGCTAAGCCAGTGCTCCCCTTCCTTTAATAGGTAAATTAGGCGGTCACGCGGCCCCTGTGGGCGCGAGGCCTTAGGCGACTGCCTAATTATAGAGCCGCCTTTGTTCATGCTCATCAACTCTACCAAGTCTGCCTAGATACACTTCATGTACACCCTCTTTCTATAGAATTCCCTTCAACATGTCATTTGTTGCAATCAAACCCTTCAAACCATTTGATGAGCCCTAAAAGCTAGGGTGATCAGACATCCGCGGTTTCTGGGGACAATACCCGGACTGAGGACACTGTCCCCGGACCAAGTCTGTCGCCGGTTTTGTCCCCGGATTCAGGCACGGCACCAGATAGGAGCTCAAGCACCCTCACAAATTCTTTAAGCACTCCCACACAGCACCCCAAAAATTCACATACCAGTTCTTGTATGTGTCATGGTTTTTTTTTTAAATTTTATTTTACCTGTAAATCCTGTACTGATGCCAGGAATCTGGGGACTCTTTTTTTCCTGCACTTGAGCTAAAGAGAGAGAGGAACAGCTTCTGTCAGCATGAAGAGCACATGCTCGTTTTTGCAGTGTGGCACAGTGGAAGTTAATAGGGCAGCTCCAGAGAACAAGACTATCCAGGCTGTATTCTGACACCAGCAAGGCTTTTGGTAAAGCTCCTCCGTGGGGCAGACAGAGCACACGCATCCATAGCTATAAACTGTCCCTGATTTCGAGGGGGGCTGTCCCTGATTTGAAGAAATGTCCCTCTGTCCCTCTTTCCTCCTCATGTGTCCCTCATTTTAACCACTTCAGCCCCGGAAGGATTTACCCCCTTCCTGACCAGAGCACTTTTTACAATTCGGCACTACGTCGCTTTAACTGCTAATTGCGCGGTCATGCAATGCTCTACCCAAACGAAATTTGCGTCCTTTTCTTCCCACAAATAGAGCTTTCTTTTGATGGTATTCGATCACCTCTGCCGTTTTTATTTTTTGCGCTATAAACGGAAAAAGACTGAAAATTTTGAAAAAAAATGATATTTTCTACTTTTTGTTATAAAAAAAATCCAATAAACTAAATTTTAGTCATACATTTAGGCCAAAATGTATTCGGCCACATGTCTTTGGTAAAAAAAAATGTCAATAAGCGTATATTTATTGGTTTGCGCAAAAGTTATAGCGTCTACAAACTAGGGTACATTTTCTGGAATTTACACAGCTTTTAGTTTATGACTGCCTTGACTGTCATTTCTTGAGGTGCTAAAATGGCAGGGCAGTACAAACCCCCCCAAATGACCCTATTTTGGAAAGTAGACACCCCAAGGAAATTGCTGAGAGGCATGTTGAGCCCATTGAATATTTATTTTTTTTGTCCCAAGTGATTGAATAATGACAAAAAAAAAAAAAATTTACAAAAAGTTGTCACTAAATGATATATTGCTCACACAGGCCATGGGCATATGTGGAATTGCACCCCAAAATACATTCAGCTGCTTCTCCTGAGTACGGGGATACCACATGTGTGGCACTTTTTGGGAGCCCCGAAAACCCAGCACCACCTTCAGGATTTCTAAGGGCATACATTTTTGATTTCACTCACTACCTATCACAGTTTTGAAGGCCATAAAATGCCAAGATGGCACAACCCCCCCCCAAATGACCCCATTTTGGAAAGTAGACACCCCAAGCTATTTGCTGAGAGGCGTACTCAGCAGAAGCAACAGAATTTATTTTGGGGTGTAATTCCACATATGCCCATGGCATGTTTGAGCAATATAACATTTAGTGACAACTTTGTGCAAAAAAAAAAAAATTTGTCTCTTTCCCGCAACTTGTGTCACAATATAAAATATTCCATGGACTCGACATGCCTCTCAGAAAATAGCTTGGGGTGTCTACTTTCCAAAATGGGGTCATTTGGGGGGGTTTGAACTGTCCTGGCATTTTATGCACAACATTTAGAAGCTTATGTCACACATCACCCACTCTTCTAACCACTTGAAGACAAAGCCCTTTCTGACACTTTTTGATTACATGAAAAAATTATTTTTTTTTGCAAGAAAATTACTTTGAACCCCCAAATATTATATATTATTTTAAAGCAAATGCCCTACAGATTAAAATGGTGGGTGTTTCATTTTTTTTTTTTCACACAGTATTTGCGCAGCGATTTTCAAACGCATTTTTTGTGGAAAAAACACACTTTTTTTAAATTTTAATGCACTAAAACACACTATATTGCCCAAATGTTTGATGAAATAAAAAAGTTGATCTTAAGCCGAGTACATGGATACCAAACATGACATGCTTTAAAATTGCGCACAAACGTGCAGTGGCAACAAAATTAATACATTTTTAAAAGCCTTTAAAAGCCTTTACAGGTTACCACTTTAGATTTACAGAGGAGGTCTACTGCTAAAATTACTGCCCTCGATCTGACGTTCGCGGTGATACCTCACATGCATGGTGCAATTGCTGTTTACATTTGACGCCAGACCGACGCTTGCGTTCGCCTTAGCGCGAGAGCAGGGGGGACAGGGGTGCTTTTTATTTTATTTATTTTTTTTCTTTGTTATTTTTTGGCTTTTTTATCTTATTTTTAAACTGTTCCTTTCATTTTTTTTTTTAAATCATTTTTATTGTTATCTCAGGGAATGTAAATATCCCCTATGATAGCAATAGGTAGTGACAGGTACTCTTTTTTGGAAAAATTGGGGTCTATTAGACCCTAGATCTCTCCTCTGCCCTCAAAGCATCTGACCACACCAAGATCGGTGTGATAAAATGCTTCCCCAATTTCCCAATGGCGCTGTTTACATCCGGCGAAATCTAAGTCATAAAATGCTCGTAGCTTCCGGTTTCTTAGACCATAGAGATGTTTGGAGCCACTCTGGTCTCTGATCAGCTCTATGGTCAGCTGGCTGAATCACAGGCTGCATTCTCAGGTTCCCTGTTGAGACAGGAGAGCCAGAGAAAAACACGGAAGACGGTGGGGGGGGGGGCATTCCCTCCCACTGCTTGTAAAAGCAGTCTAGAGGCTAATTATGGTTAACAATAAAGCACAGTAAACGGTAAAGTATAAAAAATTGCATACCTGAAAAACAAACATGATAAAACATAATAACAATAAAACATTGCAAAATAGAATACAGTAAAAAAGAGCAGAACAATAGAGAGAGAATAGAGAGAGAGAGAACAATGAAACGACAACTATTTTTTTTATTTTTGTTTGTGTTTTTTTTTTTTTTTTTACACTTTTTTTTGTAACTGTAACTTTTATAACTGTAACCGGTTCCAGGTTCGGGTCTCTCAAAATGCGATGGCATCTTGGGAGACCCTGTGAAAGTGTGCCTAGTCTGTGCAATGCTGTACCCTACGCTAATACTCAACTAGTGAATGGTAGCGTTCAAAACATTCACCAATGCAAAGACCAGGATTGTCAGGACAGGAGGGACAATAATAGCGGGTGTCACGTCTATATCCGCGCTTGCTGCAGACACAACATCTTTTTTGGGGGGGTTCGTTGGGTAGGGGTACTCGGGAGGACATATAAATGCCTCTCATGTAGCCGACTGCATTTGGTTGGGGATGTGAATGGGGGAAGTACGGGCGCTGCAGAAGCGGTGGGTTCCCAATTAGGAATGGCGAATGCAGCAGGAAGGGCACTATGGGCACGACGGGCCTGTGTTTGTCTTCTTGGTGGCAGCGGGACACTACTTGTGCTTGCCACCTTATTAGCTTGAACTGCACTTATGGGACTCGCCACGTCACCAAGTGTTACTGCAGTGCTGGTATGACTACGACCGGGGTGTACTAGGCCGCTGGTGCTTGCCAGTTCACCAAAACGCTACAAAAAAAAGTGACAGTGATCGATCGATACTGCACTTGGGTGGGCTGGGCTGGGCCGGGCGGAGGGGAAAAACGCAGGTGCTAGCAGGTATCTGGGCTGATCCCGCTAACACTGCGTTTTTGGGAACCCTAAACTGTTGGGGACGCTAGTATAGATCTGATCGGATCAGATATTGATCCGATCAGATACTATACCACTAAGGGAGGTGTACGGTGCGTGTGTGGGTGTTAGCGGTACTGGCGCTAATCTGACGCTGCCTGGGACTGGTGCTTGCCAGTTCACCAAAATGCTACCAAAAAAACTGTTAGCGATCGCAGGGATCAGGCCTGACTCTGCGAATGCTGCAGTTATGCGTTTAGTGTTTTGTAAGTGACAGTGATCGATCGATACTGCACTTGGGTGGGCTGGGCTGGGCTGGGCCGGGCGGAGGGGAAAAACGCAGGTGCTAGCAGGTATCTGGGCTGATCCCGCTAACACTGCGTTTTTGGGAACCCTAAACTGCTGGGGACGCTAGTATAGATCTGATCGGATCAGATATTGATGCGTTCAGATACTATACCACTAAGGGAGGTGTACGGTGCGTGCGTGGGTGTTCGTGGTACTGGCGCTAATCTGACGCTGCCTGGGGCGACGCATATCACCGCCGGGCGATTAGGGGGCTAAACCTTTATTCGGTAATAAACGGCGGGTGCCCTGACACTATAAAAAATAAACGAACTAACCAGCGTCACCCGTAACATTTATACGGTGATCAGTGGTGAAAGGGTTAACTAGGGGCAATCAAGGGGTTAAAACATTTATTAGATAGTATATGGGGGTCCCTGTCGCTATAAAACACTGACGGCGAACCTAAATATTTACGTTCCTAACTAGCGTCACCAGCGACACTAATACAGCGATCAGAAAAATGATCGCTTAGCGACACTGGCGACAGGGGGTGATCAAGGGGTTAAAACTTTATTAGGGGGGGTTAGGGGGGTACCCTAGACCTACAGGGGGGTAACACTCACTGTCCTAACACAGCTAACTGTCACAAACTGACACTATGCAGTAATCAGGAAAAAAAAAAAAAAAAAAAAAACCTGCTTGGTGTCAGTTTGTGACAGGGGGGGGGTGATTGGGGGGGATCGGGGGGCGATCGGGGGGGGATCGGGGGTGTTTAGTGTGCCTGGCATGTTCTACTGTGTGTGTGTGTGAGTGTTGGTGCACTTACATGTCATCTCTCCTCGGCGCTGGAACGGAAACTGGCCAGCCGAGGAGAGATGACATCACATCCTCTGCCTCTGTGTACTATACAGAGGCAGGGGATGTTTCTCATTGGCTGGGAGCGATCGCGAGGGGGGGGCCATGATCGGATGGCCTCCCCCTCGTCTCTCAACTCTCCCAGCCAAATGCCGACCGCAGCTGGCACCGGGGGGGGGTCCGATCGGACCCCCCACCCGCGGGAAGGCAATCACGTACCAGGTACGTGATTTTGCCTGCCCGTGCCGCTCTGCTCACGTATATAGGCGTGAGGCGGTCGGCAAGTGGTTAATCTGATCTATATAGTTGTATATAAAATGCACTTTTTATCTATCAAAAAGTGTTTTCCAGCGCTAAACCTTTTTTCTGATTTCTAAATTGCTGCATTTGTAAATTCCAAAAGCCAATATAAAGGAATATAAGTGGTAAAAAAAAAAGCATTTGTAGGTTTAACAAATCTTGTTTTTTTGTACTATTCTCCTTTAAGTGGGCGTGGCAAGGGGTGTGTCATATGCCTGCAAACTTTTGCTGATAGGTGTCCCTCATTCCCATCTCAAAAAGTTGGGAGGTATGCACATTCTGCATTACTTTCTGCCAGCACAAGGCCCGTGGCTCTTACAGAGACTCTGACAGGGAGAATGTTGGATCTCTGTGTGTTATGTTTGTCCATCCATCTGCTTCCCTTATCTTTAAAACAAACATTGCTGGTGTGACAATACAAGATAAATAGATTGAAACAAAGGATTTTGTCCTCTGGTGTTATTCTAATGCTGTTTCCCACTCTTTAGAAACAAGGTAGGTCTCTTGCAGACAGGTGGATGTGCCCATTTTGTGTAATTGCAGTTGAATTTCCTCCATCCAGGCGGCCCAGGTGCAGTGTACAGCCTGTCATTGACTTGAATGATTGTATGCTGCTGTATTCCTTTCTACAGTGGTGCCATCATAAACATAAATACTGCAGAATACAACCATTTGTGTCAATGACAGGCTGTACGCTGCACCTGGGCTGCCTGGAAGGAGGAAATTCAACTGCAATTACACAGAATAGGCTCAGCCATCTGTGTGTAAGACACACAAATCTCAATAAAAGTAACGTGAACTTTCCCTCTGTACTATCTCTCCCTCTTCATGTCATGCAATCTATTCAAGAGAATCAGCCAATTCGCTACTGTGCACTCCATGTAGTACACTCTTGAACTCTGTACCCTGTACATAGCATCCTCCTGAGCCCTGCACCCTGTACATAGTACACTCATGAGCCCTGCACTCTGTATGTAGAATCCTCCTGAGCCCTGCACCCTGTATGTAGCATCCTCCTGAGCCCTGCACCCTGCACATAGCATCCTCCTGAACTCTGCACCCTGCACATTGCATCCTTCTGCACCCTGCACGTAGCATCCTCATGAACCCTGCACTTTGCAAGTAGCATCCTCCTGAACCCTGCATGTAGCATCCTCCTGAACCCTGCATGTAGCATCCTCATGAACCCTGCACGTAGCATTCTCCAGGAACCCTGCATGTAAAATCCTCCTGCAACCTGAACATAGCATCCTCCTGCACCCTGCACATAGCATCCGCCTGCATGTAGCACCAGGGGCACACTGACCACCAACATACCGAGGCACACTGACCACCAGCATACAAGGGCATACTGATCACCAATATGCAGGGCCAGTGGTTACCAGTATACAGAGGACATAACACCAGCATACAGGGGCATACTGATCACCAATATGCAGGGCCAGTGGTAGTAAAACAACTACCATGCAACTAAAAAAATCTCAAAAGCAATAAGAGAATCTGGTTCCCTCATCTAACGCGAATCAATAAAAAGCAAAAAGTGCAGCACTGCCCTACACTTCATCTACAGCATATGTAGCGGTACCCTCGTAGGGGCTGCTGAGAGTTGTGGCCCACCTGTCACCCTGCCCAGCCCGACATTTACTTCCCAGTCACTTTTGAGACAATTAACAGCCTATGTGGTTGTTTTGTATTTTTATTGAGGGATTTGAACTTATAGGGATGGGAATATATGGGATGCCCAGTAGAACAAGCAATTGGTTGTTTGTATATCAATCAGTTGGGGCAACTGTATATACTTGACTTACTCCAGTCTCCTCCAGCACATCACTTGCTTGCAGACTGCTTCAGCAACTGCCTTTTACAGGCAGGGACCGCAGGTCCCTTTGATGTAACAAAAATAGAAATAGGAAGTCTTTTAGTGCTAGCTGTCCTATGGTGGACTACTGCTCCCAGTAAGTCCTCTTCAGGCCCTGCCAGCCCTCCTGGCTGCAGCTGCCCGACTCCACTGACCATGACATTACAGTCCTTACTGCTGGCTCTGCACCCATCCCGGACTGCACACTCCCAGTCCTCTCAGGCGTGCCTCCCCAGTCCTCCCGACTATGCTTGTCACTCACCGACCCTCCTGGACACACATACACCGGGGGTTCCCTCCTGAAGACTTGCATGGCAGTACTAGCTCCCACTGTCCTCTCTGACTCCTCTCTGTGCCTCCTGTCCAGATCCTTCATGCGTTCTTGAAGGGATCCTTCCTGCACCCGGGTCCAAGGCCCAAGGTCACCCCCCCAGACTGGGGGGGGGGCACCCTCAAAGACCCCGACAGCCTAGCACTCCATCCTCAGTTCTTCCATCCGACAAATCCTCCCCAGCTGGGCTGACCCTGGGTATATCAAGGAGGCCTGCCCCCTGACAATCCTAAATGGGGATTGGTCATGGCTCCCTGAGACACCTCAGACAGCTCCACCTCTCTACCCTTCCTCTCTTCTAGAATCCTCTAGAAGCCAGAGGGTGGTAACCAAGAAGTGATGCTATCTGTGAGTCACCAGCCTACTCTGAGCCACTCCAAACCCACACAGATCAAAACAAACAGGCCTAGCTTCTAGCTAGGCCTGACTAAATTTACCTGTACTCACCAAATATCTACCTCTAGCACTTACCTAGGATCCTCACCCCCCCACCAGAATCCAGCTGGTCCCTCAGCTGGGAAAATTTACAAAAATATGGCTCCTGGGCCCAGGAGCAAGGGCACCCCATTAGATAAAATAGAAGGGGGAAAGAGAAATAACTTGGATGGGTAACTGTACAAATAAATACGTACAGAAATAGAATAGATTTTGTGGGTATTTACAGTATTCACATCACTGTACACTCCTAACTACAAGTCCCTGTAGCTGACATCAACATCACACAATATACACATTTAGGCCAGAGCATCTCTCCCACAAGAAAGATACTCCTCCCACAGGAAAATCTAGACTCCAGCCAGAGGGGATGGACAGCCGTCCCATTCCAGAAGATCCTAAGACAAGACAAAACATCATCCTATTCTTGTCCTCTCTTCATACTGACAGTTTCTGTTGGGAAGGGGTTAGCATCTGCCCAAAAGAAATAAAAGAGAAACACATGTTTTTTTTTTTTCCTGTTTGTTCTGTCGGGAGGGGGTATGACCTGCTGGCAGAAACAATAAGGGGGGAAAACACATGAGATTAAAGCAAAGTCTTTCTTTAGAGTTCCAGTTCAAGAAAAAGGCCTCACACAAGTGTCCTTGCAACAAAGAAAAAAAAGATCCATCTATCGGGCACACGGGTGGCTGGCTGGCCTGTTCCTGCAAAGTCAGGGAGGAAAAAGAACTCCCCTGCAGTCTCTGTGATATTTTTTTCTATGATGGCTATACACTCACAGTCCTCTCACATATACACATGAGAATCAGGTAGTCTCCTCCTGCCTCCCCCATCCTCCCTGATAGAGACCGAATGGCTCTTTGTAGGTAGGGATGAGCTTCGAGTTCGAGTCGAACTCATGTTCTACTCGAACATTGGCTGTTCGCAAGTTCGCTGAACAGCGAACAATTTGGGGTGTTCGCGGCAAATTCGAATGCCGCGGAACACCCTTTAAAAGTCTATGGGAGAAATCAAAAGTGCTAATTTTAAAGGCTTATATGCAAGTTATTGTCATAAAAAGTGTTTGGGGACCCGGGTCCTGCCCCAGGGGACATGGATCAATGCAAAAAAAAGTTTTAAAAACGGACGTTTTTTCAGGAGCAGTGATTTTATTAATGCTTAAAGTCAAATAATAAAAGTGTAATATCCCTTTAAATTTCGTACCTGGGGGGTGTCTATAGTATGCCTGTAAAGGGGCGCATGTTTCCCGTGTTTAGAACAGTCTGACAGCAAAATGACATTTGGAAGGAAAAAACTCATTTAAAACTACCCGCGGCTATTGCATTGCCGACAATACACATAGAAGTTCATTGATAAAAACGGCATGGGAATTCCCCACAGGGGAACCCCGAACCAAAATTAAAAAAAAAAAAATGATGTGGGGGTCCCCCTAAATTCCATACAAGGCCCTTCAGGTCTGGTATGGATATTAAGGGGAACCCCAGCCAAAATTTAAAAAAAAAATTGACGTGGGGTTCCCCCTAAATTCCATACCAGACCCTTCAGGTCTGGTATGGATTTTAAGGGGAACCCCGCGCCAAAAAAAAAAAAAAACGGCGTGGGGTCCCCCTAAAAATCCATACCAGACCCTTATCCGAGCACGCAACCTGGCAGGCCGCAGGAAAAGAGGGGGGGACGAGAGTGCGGCCCCCCCCCCTCCTGAACCGTACCAGGCCACATGCCCTCAACATTGGGAGGGTGCTTTGGGGTAGCCCCCCAAAACACCTTGTCCCCATGTTGATGAGGACAAGGGCCTCATCCTCACAACCGTGGCCGGTGGTTGTGGGGGTCTGCGGGCGGGGGGCTTATCAGAATCTGGAAGCCCCCTTTAACAAGGGGACCCCCAGATCCCGGCCCCCCCCCTGTGTGAAATGGTAAGGGGGTACTTACCCCTACCATTTCACTAAAAAACTGTCAAAAATGTTAAAAATGACAAGAGACAGTTTTTGACAATTCCTTTATTTAAATGCTTCTTCTTTCTTCCTTCATCTTCTTCTTCTTCTGGTTCTTCTGGCTCTTCTGGTTCTTCCTCCGGCGTTCTCGTCCAGCATCTTCTCTGCGGCGTCTTCTATCTTCTTCTCCTCGGGCCGTTCCGCACCCATGGCATGAGGGGAGGCTCCCGCTCTTCTCTTCATCTTCTTCTCTTCTTCATCTTCTTCTTCATCTTCTTCTTCATCTTCTTCTTCTTCTTCTCTTCTTCATGTCTTCTCCGGGCCGCTCCGCAGCCATGCTGTGGCATGGAGGGAGGCTCCCGCTGTGTGACGGCGTCTCTTCGTCTGACGGTTCTTAAATAACGGGGGGCGGGGCCACCCGGTGACCCCGCCCTCCTCTGACGCACGGTGACATGACGGGACTTCCCTGTGGCATTCCCCGTGACGTCACAGGGAAGTCCCGTCAAGTCACCGTGCGTCAGAGGGGGGCGGGGTCACCGGATGGCCCCGCCCCCCGTTATTTAAGAACCGTCAGACAAAGAGACGCCGTCACACAGCGGGAGCCTCCCTCCATGCCACAGCATGGCTGCGGAGCGGCCCGGAGAAGACATGAAGAAGAGAAGAAGAAGAAGAAGATGAAGAAGAAGATGAAGAAGAAGATGAAGAAGAAGATGAAGAAGAGAAGAAGATGAAGAGAAGAGCGGGAGCCTCCCCTCATGCCATGGGTGCGGAGCGGCCCGAGGAGAAGAAGATAGAAGACGCCGCGGAGAAGATGCTGGACGAGAACGCCGGAGGAAGAACCAGAAGAGCCAGAAGAACCAGAAGAAGAAGAAGATGAAGGAAGAAAGAAGAAGCATTTAAATAAAGGAATTGTCAAAAACTGTCTCTTGTCATTTTTAACATTTTTGACAGTTTTTTAGTGAAATGGTAGGGGTAAGTACCCCCTTACCATTTCACACAGGGGGGGGGGGCGGGATCTGGGGGTCCCCTTTTTCAAAGGGGGCTTCCAGATTCCGATAAGCCCCCCGCCCGCAGACCCCCACAACCACCGGCCACGGTTGTGAGGATGAGGCCCTTGTCCTCATCAACATGGGGACAAGGTGTTTTGGGGGGCTACCCCAAAGCACCCTCCCAATGTTGAGGGCATGTGGCCTGGTACGGTTCAGGAGGGGGGGGGGGCCGCACTCTCGTCCCCCCCTCTTTTCCTGCGGCCTGCCAGGTTGCATGCTCGGATAAGGGTCTGGTATGGATTTTTAGGGGGACCCCACGCCGTTTTTTTTTTTTTTTTTGGCGCGGGGTTCCCCTTAAAATCCATACCAGACCTGAAGGGTCTGGTATGGAATTTAGGGGGAACCCCACATCAATTTTTTTTTTTAATTTTGGCTGGGGTTCCCCTTAATATCCATACCAGACCTGAAGGGCCTTGTATGGAATTTAGGGGGACCCCCACATCATTTTTTTTTTTAAATTTTGGTTCGGGGTTGCCCTGTGGGGAATTCCCATGCCGTTTTTATCAATGAACTTCTATGTGTATTGTCGGCAATGCAATAGCCGCGGTAGTTTTAAATGTGTTTTTTCCTTCAAAATGTCATTTTGCTGTCAGACTGTTCTAAACACGGGAAACATGCGCCCCTTTACAGGCATACTATAGACACCCCCCAGGTATGAAATTTAAAGGGATATTACACTTTTATTGTTTGACTTTAAGCATTATTAAAATCACTGCTCCTGAAAAAACGGCCGTTTTTAAAACTTTTTTTTGCATTGATTCATGTCCCCTGGGGCAGGACCCAGGTCCCCAAACACTTTTATTGACAATAACTTGCATATTAGCCTTTAAAATTAGCACTTTTGATTATTCATGTTCGTGTCCCATAGACTTTAACGGTGTTCGCGTGTTCGAACGAATTTTTTTCCTGTTCGCATGTTCTGGTGCGAACCGAACAGGGGGGTGTTCGGCTCATCCCTATTTGTAGGCCGTCCCGCCTTCACAATGGAGCACCTGGTCTTTGTAAAAGGCTCTCCCCAGCCTCCATTCCTGACGAAAGTACACAAAACGGACCCAGGCTTCACTCTCCGGTGTTCGCACAGGCTTAGGGATATTCAAATAGTCCCAGACCAGGTCATCCTCCCACTCATCCCGGGAGTGTTCGTGTACGTAGGGATAGTCCAGACCCCACTCCAGAGCAACTTTCCTCTGCATCTCCCGCTGGAATCGGGAAAACCTGGGCATCTCCTTAGGTCTCACAACCCATTGTCGATAGGTGGGTGTTCTCGTCTGGGTGGTTGAAGGTCTGTTCACAAAGAGTTTACTGCTGTGGACAAGAGTTCCTGTGGCTTCCTCTGTACCCAGCACTGGCTCTGGTCCATCTCCTCGCTCAGACTGAGCATGGGAACCTCCCGTATCCCATTCCTCCTCATCCGAGCTCTCCTCAGGGGATGACCGCTACACCAGTCTCTCCAGGGACCCAAATTCTGCCAATAGTCTGGGGGAACCCCAATCGATGACCCTGCCCTCACACTCCCCATTCAGCACACCTGAGGGTGCACCCCCTCCTGCACTGGCTCTGATGGAATTTAAAGGCGAGGGGCAGCCGGCATTTCAGTGACTTCTGACTCCTGCTGGGCAGTACTCACAGTCACCAGGTCCCCGACCAGGCCGCCGGTCATGACAGTCCTCTCTTTCCCAATGTCTTCTTTCTTCACAGGGGAATCACCAGGCCGCAACTCCACTCCGCCTTTAGGGGATAATCCAAGGCCGTCTCCGGTCTTCCAGGATATTCGAGGCTGTAACTGGCACAGTGCTGAGAGCAGGTCCACATTGTAATATCATGGCTTCTGCTGGGCAGATGCTTGCCGTATCAGTGGTTTGCCACAATGGCCACACCGGACCCATGCACTGACCTTCGCGGTCGGTATCTGGCACTCGGGACACTGTAGGCAGAGTCGCTCCCTCCCATTGACCATCCCCAGGGCAAATCCCCCACGTTGCTCCAATCAGACACCATACTAAAAACAGAATTAAAGATAAAAAAAAAACAATGCTAGCAGGTAGATGTTTATTTTTTAGTGGAAATGACTTTTTATGTCTCTTTTGCCATGAAACTACACTGTACTTCCTGTTAGCAAATTTTGGAACACTGCTTGAGGCACATGCGCAGTGCAGTGTACTCTTTCTGTAAGGTGCCAAGTGATAAGAGTCAGGTGCTTGGACAACTCCAGGGTACATGCCTGCACTTTTTATGTGTCAGCAACTTTTAGTATTCCTAATGTGACAGTCCTCTTGTACACAAATAAGGAGATGCACTTGGTCACAACTAAAAAGTGCAAAGATACATTTTGGCTACGAATATATTCCAAATACTGGAGAACTGTTATTTATATATTTATTTTTACTTATTTCTAATTGGCTCTCAATTTTACTTGCAGGTTGATCCAGCAAAAGAAATATACTGGGCCCATGTCAGTTCTGATGCTTGCAGGCTAGCTTTGCTTTGGAAACATGGTGGCATTTACATGGACACTGATTTCATATCACTTCGACCCATACCACATCACAACTTTCTGGCTGCAGAGTCAAAGCAGTATTCTAGCAATGCTGTTGTAGGTTTCTCTTCAAACCATGAGTTCACCTGGAAATGTATGGAAGACTTTGTTAAAAATTATCATGGTGAAATATGGGGCTACCAAGGGCCACTTTTGTTTACTCGTATTCGAAATCAGTTTTGTAGTATGGCTTCCTTT
The DNA here is from genome assembly GCA_037952925.1 of Lithobates clamitans. Classification (NCBI taxonomy): domain Eukaryota; kingdom Metazoa; phylum Chordata; class Amphibia; order Anura; family Ranidae; genus Lithobates; species Lithobates clamitans. The sequence continues at coordinate 1,657,175 of JBBGZY010000876.1, forward strand.
ACTGGAAAAGAGGATTTTATGTGTGGCAATATCACTATCCTGAGCCCTGAACATTTTTATCCCATTTTACCTGCATCATTCAAACGGTACTATGAGGTTTGGGACAAAGAACCGACATTTGACACATGTTATGCGCTACACCTCTGGAATTATGTAAATCGAGGGGATCAAAGGAAAATGGTCCCTGGAAGTAACACATTGGTGGAGCATCTATACCAAAATAATTGCCCTTCAGTATATGCTGATTTAACTAGAAATGGGACCCTGGTATAAAGAGAAATTACTGTCTTTTTTATGCATTAGAGGCAAATATGAAATAAATAAATATGAAAATCACAAGTACAAAAAAAAAAAAACAATAAAGATTTTTTTTAACCCCCCCCCAACACCACCACCACCACCACTTTAATGCCTCATACACACGATTAGATTTTCTGATGAAAAATGTGTGATGACAGGCTGTTGGTGGAAAATCCGACCGTGTGTATGCTCCATCGAACAATTGTTGGATCACAGGTTTTAAAATATTTCATGGACAAATGTCTGTTGTAGGATTTTTTTTTCTAGTGATATCAAGAATAATATTATTATGCTTTTTTTTTTTCTTTTTTTTGGACAAGGTACCACAACACCATTATCCTGTAGTTTTTAAGATAAAACTATGTTGGTGTCCCTTGTCAATTTTACATTGTATTTTTTTAAATGTAACTGCCTACTCCCAAACTGTCATTTGAAGTAAAACACATAGCCAAGTATTATTCTCCACAATTTTTTTAATGTGCATTTAAAAAAGAAAACAAATAAAATTAGACATGCTATCTGCCAATAGAACTTAACCAAAAATACATTCTATGCATCCAAAAATATAGAAAATACACCAAATCAAATCATTATTCAACCAAAAAAATAATGTCAAAGCAATAACTCCAAGGCAATAACTCCTTTGATTCTGCAACATGGCTGGTTGACGAACGACTGTTCAGAAACTGAAATGCGCAAAATGAAAAGCGCGAAATGAAAAAGTGCGAAATGAAAAAGTGCGAAATGAAAAGTGCGAAATGAAAAGCACAAATCAACACTCACCAAACTTCTACTAACACGAAATTAGCAGAAGGAGCCCAAAGGGTGGTGCTAAAGAGCTGAAAAACAACATAGTACGTCACTACGTTCGTATTTGTTGGCCAACAATTCCTTTCCGTTTGTATGCAAGACAAGTTTGGGCCAACGCCCTTCAGACAAAAGTCCAAGTTTTTTTTGGCCAACAATCCGATCGTGTGTACGAGGCTTAACACAAATCTCTCTTTTTTCATAAATATTTTAATAACCGGCAATATTTACCTTTATCTGCCATCTCTTGATCTTCCTCCTCATAACAACTTGTCGAATATGATCCCTCTGCATGCTGCTTTCTGATTGGTCTTGTTGCTGTTATCATGCCTGAACTGTCCAGGACAAACATTAGGTGCTTAAGGTTAAGGTTGAGGTTAAGCCTCAGTCCAAATACAAGTTTTGACCTTTGGCTGCTCAAGCATTCTGAGCGCGCTTCCAAATGCTAAACTCAGAGCTACTGCATCAGGAGAAAGAGAGTGCATGGGTGGGGATTTGAATCAAGAAAAAAGAGCTTGCTCCTGTGATGGTGGAGGTGAACAGTAACAGCTGGGAGTATCCTAGCAACATCCCAGCAACAAGGCAAGATAGGATGATACCATCTGTGGGAGTTTTTCAGTCAGGCTATCAGTGTGATCAATGCACAGTCACTCCAAACCCACTTAGTCAGACCTTATAGATGCCAAGGTGGTTTGTAAATATTATACTTGTGCATACAAACTTAAATAACATTAAATACCCTTTTTGTGATACTTTAAAAAATATAAAATATGTAGCAAACTCTTCATACGAAAATACTCCAAACTATTTTCTCAGCTCGAAATCCTTTTGTCAGTATCCATAAACCAGTGAGATAGTTTCCACTATTTCAGCAGATAACTCTTGTGCAATTCAACCACTGTCCATATATATACAGTGGGGACGGAAAGTATTCAGACCCCTTTTAATTTTTCACTCTTTGTTATATTGCAGCCATTTGCTAAAATCATTTAAGTTAATTTTTTTTCCTCATTAATGTACACACAGCACGCCATATAGACAGAAAAACACAGAATTGTTGAAATTTTTATAGATTTATTAAAAAAGAAAAACTGAGATATCACATAGTCCTAAGTATTCAGACCCTTTGCTCAGTATTTAGTAGAAGAACCCTTTTGATCTAATACAGCCATGAGTCTTTTTGGGAAAGATGCAACAAGTTTTTCACACCTGGATTTGGGGATCCTCTGCCATTCCTCCTTGCAGATACTCTCCAGTTCTGTCAGGTTGGATGGTAAATGTTGGTGGACAGCCATTTTTAGGTCTCTCCAGAGATGCTCAATCAGGGCTCTGGCTGGGCCATTCAAGAACAGTCACTGAGTTGTTGTGAAGCCACTCCTTTGTTATTTTAGCTGTGTGCTTAGGGTCATTGTCTTGTTGGAAGGTAAACCTTGGGCCCAGTCTGAGGTCCTGAGCACTCTGGAGATGGTTTTCGTCCAGGATATCCCTGTACTTGGCCGCATTCATCTTTCCCTCAATTGCAACCGGTCGTCCTGTCCCTGCAGCTGAAAAACACCCCCACAGAATGATGCTGTCACCACCATGCTTCACTGTTGGGACTGTATTGGACAGGTGATGAGCAGTGCCTGGTTTTCTCCAAACATACTGCTTAGAATTAAGGCCAAAAAGTTCTATCTTGGTCTCATCAGACCAGAGAATCTTATTTCTCACCATCTTGGAGTCCTTCAGGTGTTTTTTTAGCAAACTCCATGCTTTCATGTGTCTTGCACTGAGGAGAGGCTTCTGTCGGGCCACTCTGCCATAAAGCCCCGAGGGGGGGCTGCAGTGATGGTTGACTTTCTACAACTTTCTCCCATCTCCCGACTGCCTCTGGAGCTCAGCCACAGTGATCTTTGGGTTCTTCTTTACCTCTCTCACCAAGACTCTTCTCCCCCGATTGCTCAGTTTGGCCGGACGGCCAGCTCTAGGAAGGGTTCTGGTTGTCCCAAAATTCTTCCATTCAAGGATTATGAAGGCCACTGTGCTCTTAGGAACCTTAAGTGCAGCAGAATTTTTTTGTAACCTTGGCCAGATCTGTGCCTTGCCACAATTCTGTCTCTGAGCTCTTCAGGCAGTTCCTTTGACCTCATGATTCTCATTTGCTCTGACATGCACTGTGAGCTGTAAGGTCTTATATAGACAGGTGTGTGGCTTTCCTAATCAAGTCCAATCAGTATAATCAAAAACAGCTGGACTCAAATGAAGGTGTAGAACCATCTCAAGGATGATCAGAAGAAATGGACAGCACCTGAGTTAAATATATGAGTGTCACAGCAAAGGGTCTGAATACTTAGGACCATGTGATATTTCAGTTTTTCTTTTTTAATAAATCTGCAAAAATGTCAACAATTCTGTGTTTTCCTGTCAATATGGGGTGCTTTGTGTACATTAATGAGGAAAAAAAATGAACTTAAATCATTTTAGCAAATGGCTGCAATATAACAAAGAGTGAAAAATTTAAGGGGGTCTGAATACTTTCCGTCCCCACTGTATATAACACACACAATGTAGAACTCAATCTAACACGGATGTAGGGACCTCATACATATATATATATACATATATACATATATACATCAACCTAAGTCGATCTGTGCAACATGTAACTCTGAATCTGACAATAATGTCAGCAACAAAACGGTAAAGCATAAATTAAAATTCAACAAATATCACGAATGGCATCACAGTGACAATAAAAGTGCAGAAAAAATGCCATCATTAAAATACATGAACATCACAAAGATAAACAATGCATAAAACAAAACAAAATATGCGTCTACATAACTATAGACAAACTAGAAGGAGAAAGGACAGGCACTTGATGGAAAGGAAGGGGAGGGGAGAGATATAATCTGCAAAACCTAAGATATTCAATATTGGGTTGGCCCACCCTTTGTAACTATAACAGCTTCAACTCTTCTGGGAAGGCTTTCCACAAGGTTTAGGAGTGTGTCTATGGAAATGTTTGACCATTCTTCCAGAAGCGCATTTGTGAGATCAGGCATTGATGTTGGACGAGAAGGCCTGGCTCGCAGTCTCCACTCTAATTCATCCCAAAGGTGTTCTATGGGGGTTGAGGTCAGGACTCTCTGCAGGCCAGTCAATTTCCTCCACCCCAAACTCACTCATCCAAGTCTTTATGGACCTTGTTTTGTGCACTGGTGCGCAGTCATGTTGGAACAGGAAGGAGCCAACCCCAAACTGTTCCCACAAAGCTGGGAGCGTGAAATTGTCCAAAATCTCTTCGTATGCTGGCGCCTTAAGAGTTCCCTTCACTGGAACTAAGTGGCCAAGGCCGTCAAGCCCAACCCAAGAAAGAAAACCCCACACCATAATCCCACTTCCACCAAATGATTTGGACCAGTGCACAAAGCAAGGTGCATGAAAACATAACAAAAATGTGAGGGAGAGACATTTACCCACTTCAGCTTTCCTCTGAGCTCTGCCTGTCTGTTAAATTGATTGTAAACGATCACCTTGAAAAACAGCCCATTCAGTTTAAAATAAAAATGAAAGTCAAAACATTTTTGTATATATTTAAAAGAAACAACATTATCAATACCTTTTTTCCCTTTTTATAAATGATCACATTCCCTCTGTTCTCAGCTGCATAAAGCTGGGGGGAGCACAAGCAGCAGCACACTTAGCTTTGGTTGTACAGCGGGGGGGTGTCAGGTTACGTCTGATCATTGTAGGAGAGTACACAGAGTTCACAGAATAGTTAGAGAACTGTGAACGGTGTGCTCTCCTGCTTAGTGTGGTCAGTTTTTAATAGAAAAGCAAGAAGACAAAAAGAAAGCAATACAAAGAGAACAGGTTACTTTCTCATTCAAGTGCATGGTACCGCAGGCACATGTCAGGAATATGAAGTGTTGAGGTAAGCTGTATTGGCCGAGAGACGCAGGCTCCCATCAATGATTCCTCTTTCCTATGCGGTTCCACACATTACTCTCATTCACACTATCTCTTGGCACCCTCTGCTGGCCTTTTCTAAATCAGCAACACAATTCCATCCCCAGGCTATAATAATAGCACATTAAAGTTTAAACATGTATTGCACTATTGCGCTATCACACAAGAATAAGTAGGGGGCATCTAATTAGTACTAAGCTGCTGAAAGAAAAAAAAACTGTCTTTTCTTTTTTTTTTCTTCTTAATATTTAATGTTTGTAATATATTCAGGTAATTTGTACAATACCATTACAGCCAATAAAGTTTACAGTTTTTTTTCAGTTTTATTTAACATTTTAAAGTTGCACTTCTGTTTGTCAAAAAGCAATATTTTTGTTTGTTTATGAAACAAACACAACAGTTAAATCTGTGTCTGTAATGTATGGTCAAACATTAATACCAGTGATGGCCCATCCATTAGGGACGCAGGGGTGCCGCCCCCTAATCCATGCATCCGCTCCCTAATCTGCATGCAGGGTGCCGGATGCATGGATTTCAATGCCTGAGGCTCTAATTGGTTTCAAAAAAGGGTGGGCTCGGGGCACAGAACACTGCACCCTGAGCCCACCCAGTTGTGTGACAATAGGAAATTAATATTCAACTCCTGTATCATGGTCGCACAGTCTCTGACCATCTTGTGTATCCTGGCCGCACAGTCTCTGACCATCTCCTGTATCCTGGCTGCACAGTCTCTCACCATTTCCTGTATCCTGGCGGCACAGTCTCTGACCATCTCCTGTATCCTGGCTGCACAGTCTCTCACCATTTCCTGTATCCTGGCTGCACAGTCTCTGACCATATCCTGTATCCTGGCTGCACAGTCTCTGACCATCTCCTGTATCCTGGCTGCACAGTCTCTCACCATTTCCTGTATCCTGGCTGCAAAGTCTCTGACCATTTCCTGTATCCTGGCTGCAAAGTCTCTGACCATCTCCTGTATCTTGGCTGCACAGTCTCTGACCATTTCCTGTATCCTGGCTGCACAGTCTCTGACCATCTCCTGTATCCTGGCTGTACAGTCTCTGACCATTTCCTGTATCCTGGCTGCACAGTCTCTGACCATCTCCTGTATCCTGGCTGCACAGTCTCTCACCATTTCCTGTATCCTGGCTGCACAGTCTCTGACCATCTCCTGTATCCTGGCTGCACAGTCTCTCACCATTTCCTGTATCCTGGCTGCACAGTCTCTGACCATATCCTGTATCCTGGCTGCACAGTCTCTGACCATCTCCTGTATCCTGGCTGCACAGTCTCTCACCATTTCCTGTATCCTGGCTGCAAAGTCTCTGACCATTTCCTGTATCCTGGCTGCAAAGTCTCTGACCATCTCCTGTATCTTGGCTGCACAGTCTCTGACCATTTCCTGTATCCTGGCTGCACAGTCTCTGACCATCTCCTGTATCCTGGCTGTACAGTCTCTGACCATTTCCTGTATCCTGGCTGCACAGTCCCTGACCATCTCCTGTATCCTGGCTGCACAGTCTCTCACCATCTTCTGTATTCTGGCTGCACAGTCTCTGACCATCTCCTGTATCCTGGCTGCACAGTCTCTGACCATTTCCTGTATTCTGGCTGCACAGTCTCTGACCATCTCCTGTATCCTGGCTGGACAGTCTCTCACTATCTCCTGTATCCTGGCTGCACATTCTCTCACCATTTCCTGTATCCTGGCTGCACAGTCTCTGACCACCTCCTGTATTATGGCCGCACGGTCTCTGACCACCTCCTGTATTATGGCTGCACGGTCTCTGACCACACCCTGTATTATGGCTGCATAACCTCTGACAATCTCCTGTATCATGGCCGCGTAGTCTTTTTTTTTTTTTTTATACACTAATTGTTTTAGAAATTGCCTGCGAAGGAACCATTATCACACATTGTGGTGTTTTTTTTTGTTAGTATAGCATACAGGTTAAATTATTTTGTTGTTATACCTGTTCTGTATCTATTTGTTTAATGCATGTGAATTTTGAAGGTGCCCTCGTAAACTGGCACTTTACAATAAATACTGCACTTTACTTGTTAAAAAAGGAGTATGTATTATTTATATATTATATATACACACACACACACACACACACACACATTTTTTTATTTTTGAGGTGGGGGGCATCCTGGGTGAGATCGCACAGTTTTTTCCCCAGGACTTGACCCCTGAATACAGCTAAAAATAAAACATTTCAAATGACTAAAATATGACTAAAACTAAAATGGCATTTTACTCAAAAGACTATGACTAAAAATGAATTGAAATTTGAAGTCAAAATTAACACTGTTACATTCACCAGGCAACAAATAGAAACTAACATTACATATAATACAAACATTACAGATATTATTCTTGAATTTTGTGCATTTTTTTAATATACAGTCTATAAACCCTTTTGATTGAGAGCTGCGGTATATACTGTGAGGGTGTTTATGATTAGTTCACAAGGAATATGCAGCATGTTGTGCTGGTGAGACATAGTTTATGTACATAATGTGTAAGACCATTTAGCATTTAGTACGTTTGTTTACAGTACGGTTCCTGGTTTGACAAACCTAAAAGGATGTGGTTATCTCATGTTTTGTTACTGAAGCTGATTATGAAAAGAACTGAACAGTACATTTGACCACAGACCTAAGATAACGCAACAATAATTGCCTTGAGACTAATAACTTGACGTGTTTAAATTCTACACATGATGTAAGTGTTTCTATTAGGAAAAACAAAGTATGTGATTTTTGCAGCATTTAATTGATAAATTGTATCCAAACTCACAACCAAAAATGACCAGTCCTTAAATGTGGTGGCTGCATGTGTTTTCCTTTTTCATGCTTTGCTTTCTTTAATTACATCTGGTGATTCTGCCAGTAACACATTTCCTGTCTACAGGTGGCAACGCTCACTTACTCTGCTGTATTAGGAAAACTAAAAAAAAAAAATCCACACTATAGAACTTCCTCTTCTCCATAACATAGAGGGGTATGGTACTCAGCGACAATAACTGACAACAATGTAATTGATAATGATGCAGCACAGGCAGAGAGTAGAGAAAGGTTATCCTGACAAGATTTATGGCAGGACCAACAGGTATGTTTTCCACCTATCTAGCAGATATAACAAAACACTTTCCATGATATTTTTAACTTTTTTTTTAACAATTCTGAGATTTACTGAGATAGTATTTTTTTGCTAGAAAATTACTCGGAACCCCCCAAACATTATATATGTTTTTTTTAGCAGAGACCCTAGAGCAGGGGTCACCAAACTTTCTAACCAAAGGGCCAGGTTACTGTCCTTCATACTTTAAGGAGGCCAGACTGTGGCCATTGGGAGGAGAAATTGTCCTGGTGTCTGTGGGAGTAAACAATACATCTTTGGTATTAAGGGGAAAAATAGTGCCTTATTGGTTTTAGTTGGAGGAATAGTGCCCTATTGTTGGTGACAGTGGGAAGGATAGGGCCTCATTGTTGGTGTCAGTGGGAGGAAAACTGCCCCGTTGTTGGTGTCAGTGGGAGGAATACTGCCCCATTGTTGATGTCAGTGAGAAGAATAGTGCCCCATTGTTGGTGTCAGTGGGAGAAATAGTGTCCCATCATTGGTATCCGTGGGAGAAATGGTGCCCCATTATTGGTATCCGTGGGGGAAATGGTGCCCCATCATTGGTGTAAGTGGGAGGAATAGTGCCACATCATTGGTGTCATTGAGAGGAATAGCACCCCTTCATTGGTGTCATTGGGAGGAATAATGCCCCATTGTTGGTGTCAGTGGGAAGCATGGTGTATTGTATCAGTGGAAGGAAAAGTTCCCCAAGGGCAAGAAAGAGGCAAGCAAAGGGTCGCATCCGGGCTGCAGTTTGGAGACCACTGCCCTAGAGAATAAAATGGTTGTTGTTGCAATTTGTTATGTCACACGATATTTGCCCAGCAATTTTTTTAACCTCCCTGGCGGTATGATTCTTTCTGATTTTAGGTGCTGAAAGCGGTACAATTATTTTGCATGGAAATTTGGCGTTTTATATTGTAGGTCTGTAATTCTTAACAATAACACACTTAAATCTGTCCAAACAAGAGTCTAGTAGATATCCCGGGTATGATAAAGTTTGAAACACAAAAACATAAATTATAATATAATAAAAAAAAATAATAATTTAAAAAAATAAAAATAAATAGTAATAAAATAAATTTCCACACGATTCACTATCGCTCAATTCTGCAAGTGTTCTAATTTACTATCGCTGTTTTCTAGCTGGTCTAAAGCCATTTTTGACGTAAAGGGACCGTTTTTGGTTGCTATGGACAATCTCCAGTTTCCAGGCAGAAAGAACAGTATATGCAATATAAAACTGCATGCAGGGCATGGGCCAGAGCACTGGGGACAAATGGGATGTGAAATGATTTCATACAGTACTGTAATCTGTAAGATTACAGTACTGTATGTGTTATGCTTTTTAAATTTTTTTGAATTTGCCGCCAGGCTCCGCCCTCGTGCGTCGCGACGCTCGCAGGGAACGGAGCCTGGCACGGAGAGGCTTCGGAGGAGGACACAGCCCTCGGACACTGCGGGGGACATCACAGGATCCCGGGGACAAGGTAAGTAAGGAGGCACCAGGATCCTGCGATGCAATCCCGAGTGTGGCTCGGGGTTACCGCTAATGGTCGTGAATTTTAACCCCGAGCCACACTCGGGAATACCGCCAGGGAGGCTAATGCAATTTTTTGGAGAAAAAAATACACTTTAATGAATTTAAATGCAAAAAAACACAATATATACGGTGCCTTGAAAAAGTATTCATACCCCCTGAAATTTTGTCTTATTACAACCAAAAACGTAAATGTATTTTATTTTGATTTTATGTGATAGACCAGCACAAAGTGGCACATAATTGTGAAGTGGAAGGAAAATGATAAATGGTTTTTATTTTTTTTTTCAAATAAATATGTGAAAATGTGGCGAGCATTTGTATTCAGCCCCCTTTACTCTGATACCCCTAACTAAAATCTAGTGGAACCAATAGCCTTCAGAAGTCACCTATTTAGTAAATAGAGTAACCTATTTAGTAAATAGAGTACACCTGTGTGTAATTTAATCTCAGTATAAATACAGCTATTCTATGAAGCCCTCCGAGGTTTGTTAGAAAACCTTAATGAATAAACAGCATTATGAAGGCCAGGGAACACTAGACAGGTCAAGGATAAAGTTGTAGAAACGTTTAAAGCAGGGTTATGTTATAAAAAAAAATATCCCAAGCTTTGAACATCTCACGGAACACTGTTCAATCCATCATCCGAAAATGGAAAGAATATGGCACAACTGCAAACCTACCAAGACATGGCCACCCACCTAAACTGACAGGCCAGGCAAGGAGAGAATTAATCAGAGAAGCAGCCAAGAGGCCCATAGTAACTCTGGAGGAGCTGCAGAGATCCACAGTTCAGGTGGAAGAATCTGTCCACAGGACAACTATTAGTCATGCACTCCACAAATCTGGCCTTTATGGAAGAGTGGCAAGAAGAAACCCATTGTTGAAAGAAAGCCATCAAAAGTCCAGTTTGCAGGTTGCGAGAAGCCATGTGGGGGACACAGAAAACATGTGGAAGACGATGATCTGGTCAGATGAGACCAAAATTGAACTTTTTGGCCTAAAAGCAAAATGCTATGTGTGGCAGAAAACTAACACTGCACATCACCCTGAACACACCATCCCCACCGTGAAACATGGTGGTGGTAGCATCATGTTGTGGAGATGCTTTTCCTCAGTGGGGACAGGGAAGCTGGTCAGAGTCTATGGGAAGATGGATGGAGCCAAATACAGGGCAATCTTATGCCCCGTACACACGGTCGTATTTTCCGATGAAAAATGTCCGATCAGAGCGTGTTGTCGGACATTCCGACCATGTGTGGGCTCCATCGGACATTTTCCATCGGATTTTCCGACACACAAAGTTTGAGAGCAGGCTATAAAATTTTCCGACAACGGGGCGAATGCGCGGCGCGATGCGGGAAGGACGCGAGTAGCTTAAGCTCCATCGGACCCGGCCAGTGCACAGTGAACAACCAGAGCCAAATTGACCCTACGCCGCGGAAAACAACATATACCCCTCAGGGAACCCTCCGTGCATGCCAGTGAGAAAAACCGGGCACTTTGGCCGCTCACAGCACAACCTTACCCACTATCTTCTGGACGCTGCTGACAAACAAGCCAGGAGAATGTCCCAAGATGGCGCCAGCGCCAGCTCACATGCGGCCGCAACCAAACATCTATCTAATCCATCCCTCCACTCAATAACGGGAATCATGAGTACTCATCCCCTCTATCTAAAGCTGATTTAGATGCCAGCCTCACCACTATTTTCGATAAACTGGTTAACAAAATAGAGAGCAAAGTGCATAAATCCACCACGGCCCTATCCCAAGAGATTGCTAACATTGGAAGCCGCACTGACATTTTGGAAACCAAACACGATGAACTCTCGCTCGCCCATAATGATTTAAGAAAAGATTATGAATCATTGGCTGACAGCTTCACCTTTATGCAAGCACAAGTAGAAGATTTGGATAATAGAAACAGACGCCACAACATCAGATTACGTGGCGTCCCTGAAACAGTCACAGATCTTATGCCAGCAGTTTCCAAGATCTTCCATAATCTCTTACCAGATAAACCATTGTCAGCATTTACATGCGATCGAATACACAGAGCCCTACGCCCCAAACCCCCACCAGATAAACCACCCAGGGACATCATCATGTGCATGAAAGATTTTCTGGTGAAGGAAGACATCATGCGTGCTTCAAGAATCTCCCCAAATATTGCCTTCGAAGGTAAAAGGCTACAAATCTTTCCTGACATCTCTCCTGCCACTCTGGATAGAAGACGCAGGATGAAAGAAGTCACCAACATCCTACAAACAGCTCAGATAAAATACAGATTGGGATTCCCATTCAAACTTACGATTCCACATAACGGCTCCACATACACGGTGTACAATGTAATCAAAGGTAAAGAATTACTTGTTAAACTGGGCCTACTAGAACCAGAACCCCCTAACCGTTTTCCTTCAACCCCAAGACCTCCCCTATCTGGTCAACCCCGTCTTCTAGATGCAACACAAAGGAACAAAGAAGATGGCGTCAACCATTCCAAAATTAAGCTACCTGATCACTTTCTACAATCGCTGATCTTCTTCTCAAATGGTTCCATATGATACCTTACCCTGCATTGGCAGTACTTTATCATTGTCTATAAGGTCTTCTATGCCTACAACCTCATCCTTCATCTTGGACTGATCAATTTTATCACCGACCTTCACTACGACCTGCTACCCTTTGACCCATCTTTTACTGATGGAACTTGGGTTTCATCGAATATATTAAGAATTTGAACAGAAGAAAGGAAGATCTCCACCCCCCCTAACCCTTCCTCCCCCTTCTCCCCTCCCCCCCCCCACCCTCGCCCATTTTTACCTACAAATCTCTATTAAGTCATGTATCTCTGTTTGAAATTTTGTTATATAAGAGGTCAATGTGGCCTCTCTTCAATAATGATATATTGTCACCGCTACTAGAGGAGTTACATTTTCCTTGCCCTTCCTCTCATAAAAGTTGAATGAAGCCAATTTTGTTGTTTCAACAATCCCCCTGGTTGACATTTCCTGGTGTTCTTGTTCCAGTTTATTCAAATAGCCTGTCACCTCCGTCGTCGCTGGTTTGACCCCCCTCCTGCCTATGCGGTCGACTGCAGTGTCCTTATTTTTGGAGATGCTGCACCTGATTGCATACGCAGGATTAGGACACATTTGTCCTCTTGATTCTAGTTTAAATGTTAGTGACAAGATATTTCTTGTCCCTCTGTTTATGTTATTTTGTTTTGCAGTATTTACCAATTCTGCCTTTATGGCCAATACTAATCCTATATTGAAAATTGGAAATGGTAAAAGAAACTGCGCTAAAAACCAAGTGTTGAAATAAAATACAGTGAACAGCAGCAACCTTCACAAAAACATCAAATGTGAAAAAGCATAAAGAAAAAAGAGGTTGCGCTAGTGCTAATAAAACATAATAAATAATTGACAGTGACAAAATTCATATATATCAAAAAAATCAATGTGTAGAACTCTAATATTGAAAAAAGTCCATAAGTTGAAACCTCAATCAGGTGTTATAAGGAGTCCAAAAAAATAAACATCAATGAAGTGTTTACAAAATGTCCAGAACCCCAATAGAAAAGATAAAAATAAAAATAAAACTAAATGTGAAAAGTAAAAAATCCAAGTGATAAATAGTGAAGATCAGTAACAGCGAGGAAGAGTCCACCACCAGGTACTGAAGGGGTTACTCCTTACCAGAATGCCATGACCCCCCACTACAGAGGATCACAGCAAGCAGGGATCTTTTAAAGCCAGAATGGAGATTAGCAGCAGTGTCCACCAGGGGTCATCACCTCAGCAGCCGCTCCAACAACCCAGGGCATTGATACCATGAAATAAAAAGGGGCTCACATAGTGTAAAACCACTTAACGCTTTATTAAAATAGATAAAAAACAGATGTACACTTACAAAGTGTCAGATGAATGAACAGCCTTAACCACTTGCCGACCGCCTCACGCCTATATACGTGAGCAGGTCGGCACGGGCAGGCAAATTCACGTACCTAGTACGTGATGCCTTCCCGCGGGCGGGGGGTCCGATCGGACCCCCCCCCGGTGCCCTGAGTGGTCGGCTCTCGTTTGCGGGCGATTAGGGGTCAGGGGGAGGCCATCCATTGATGGCCACCCCCTCCCGATCGCTCCCACGAATCGAATGCTTCCTCTCCCTCTGTAATGTAAACAGAGGGAGAGGAAGTGATGTCATCTCTCACGGAGCCGGTCTTTTTGATCCGACGCCGAGGAGAGAAGACATCCAAGTAAGTGCACCAACACCACACATTCAGTAGAACACGCCAGGCACACTTTTCACCCCCCTGTCACCCCCCGATCACCCCCCGATCACCCCCCTGTACCCACTGTCACTCTGACACCAATAGCAGTTTTTTTTTTTTTTTTTGCATTGGTGTCAGTTTGTCAGTTATAAGTGTTAGGGCTGTTAGGGTAGCCCCCTTTAGGTCTAGGGTACCCCCCCTTAGGTCCAGGGTACCCCCTAACCCCCCCTAATAAAAGTTAACCCCTTGATTACCCCCCGTCACCAGTGTTGCTAAGCGATCGTTTTTCTGATCGCTGTATTAGTGACACAGGTGACGCTAGTTTAGGGAGGTAAGTATATAGGTTCGCTGTCAGTGTTTTATAGCGACAGGGACCCCCATATACTACCTGCTAAAGGTTTTAACCCCCTGATTGCCCCCTAGTTAACCCTTTCACCAGCGATCACCGTATAAGTGTTACGGGTGACGCTGGTTAGATAGTTTGTTTTTTGTAGTTTATTATAGTTTATTACAGTTTATTACAGTTTATTATAGTTTTAGGGCACCCGCCGTTTATTACCCTATAAAGGTTTAACCCCCTAATTGCCCGGCGGTGATAGAAGTTAAGTTTTTAGGATCAAATAAGGTCTGCGTCGCCCCAGGCAGCGTCAGGTTAGCGCCAGTACCGCTAAAACCCACGCACGCAGCATACACCTCCCTTAGTGCTATAGTATCTGAACGGATCGATATCTGATCCGATCAGATCTATACTCCCCAGAAGTTTAGGGTTCCCTGAAACGCAGTGTTAGCGGGATCAGCCCAGATACCTGCTAGCACCTGCGTTTTGCTCCTCGGCCCAGCCCAGCCCAGCCCACCCAAGTGCAGTATCGATCGATTACTGACACATACAAAACACTAAGCACACATAACTGCAGCGGTCGCAGAGTCAGGCCTGATCCCTGCGATCGCTAACAGTTTTTTGGTAGCGTTTTGAATCAGTCGCTGACAGTCGGGAGCTTTTTTGCCTGTGAGTCTCACTAGTGTACCCCTAAATTTAGAGGCCAAAATGGCAAATCGAAGGTACACTAGTGAAGAGGCCTACAGGATTCTGAGCATGACAGATAGTGAAGAGGAAGTCACTCATCTGTCAAGTTCAGGCTCAGAATACGATCCTGTAGAGGACAGCGGCTCCATGACAGATAGCTCTGACGACGGAGTTGTGGTCCCTGCTAAGGTCAGGCGTACCAGACCCCGAACTTATGCTGTCCTTGAAGTGCATGAACCGCAGGGCTCTCGTAGGGAGCAGAGAGGTACTAGTGCCGCTACTCCTTCTGGTGAACTGGCAAGCACCAGCGGCCTAGTACACCCTGGTCGTACATCCAGCACTGCAGTATCACGTGGTGACGTGGCGAGTCCCATAAGTGCAGTTCAAGCTGGCGAGGTGGCAAGCAGTAGTAGTGTCCCGCTGCCACCAAGAAGAAGACGAACACAGGCCCGTCGTGCCCATAGTGCCCTTCCTGCTGCATTGGCCAATCCGAATTGGGTACCCACCACTTCTGCAGCACCCTTACTTCCCCCTTTCACTGGCCAACCCGGAATTCAGGTGGAAACAGTTGACTTTATGCCACTGGATTTTTATTCGCTGTTTTTCACCGAAGATCTCTTTAGATCTATTGTGGACCAAAGCAATTTATACGCTGGTCAATACATCGCCACTATGCCCCAGTCCACCCTTGCCAGAGATTGGAGACCAATTACGGTCTCCGAATTTAAGATCTTTCTGGGCCTTTCCCTCCTCATGGGGTTGAATAAAAAGAGTGAGTTGCGGTCATATTGGTCCACTGACCCAATTTACCATTCACCCTTGTTCTCTGCTTCCATGGCCAGGGCACGATACGAGCAGATTTTGCGGTTCATGCACTTCAACGACAATGAACTCTGTCGTCCTCGTGGAGACCCTGAATACGATCGGCTCTACAAAATTCGGCCCCTCGTAAACCACTTCAACCAACGTTTTGCAGACTTGTTTACCCCCCATCAAGTTGTCTGCGTTGATGAGTCCCTGGTTAAATTTTCTGGCCGCTTGTCATTCAAACAGTACCTTCCCAGCAAGCGTGCCAGATACGGGGTCAAGATGTATAAGCTCTGTGACAGGGCCACAGGCTATACATGTAGATTTATGGTTTACGAGGGCAAAGATAGTCACGTAGAGCCGACAAACTGCCCTGACTACATAGGAAGCGCTGGCAAGATAGTGTGGGACTTGGTGTCACCCTTATTCGGAAAGGGGTACCACTTGTACGTGGACAATTATTATACGAGCGTGCCACTTTTTAGCCACCTTTTTGATCATCAGATTGGAGCATGTGGCACCGTGCGACCTAATCGCCGGGGCTTTCCCCAGCGGCTTGTAGATTCCCGTCTTAGGCTGGGGGAGAGAGCCTGCTTGAAGTATAATAATTTGCTCGCTATGAAGTGGAGGGATAAGAAGAATGTTTTCGTTCTCACCTCCCTTCATGCAGACACGATGGTCCAAATTCCTACGGCGACTGGTGTTGTGGAGAAACCCCTCTGTGTCCACGAATATAACCTTAATATGGGAGGGGTGGACCTCAACGACCAGTTGTTGGCGCCGTACCTAATTGCCCGTAAGGCCAGACGCTGGTACAAAAAAGTGTCTGTTTACTTATTTCAATTGGCTTTGCTGAATGCTTATGTGCTATACAGAGCTTCAGGACGGACTGGATCCTTCCTTAAATTCCAGGAAGAGATCGTCAGAGCCCTTCTGTATCCAGACGGTGCTCCACCTCACCATCCCCAACCAAATGCAGTAAGCCGGCTGCATGAGAGGCATTTTCTTTATGCCCTCCCGAGTACCCCTACCCAACGAACCCCCCAAAAAAGATGTCGTGTCTGCAGCAAGCGCGGATTTAGGCGTGACACCCGGTATTGTTGTCCCCTCTGTCCTGGCAATCCTGGTCTTTGCATTGGTGAATGTTTTGAACGCTACCACACACTAGTGGAGTATTAGCGTAGGGTACAGCACTGCACAGACTAGGCACACTTCCACAGGGTCTCCCAAGATGCTGTCGCATTTTGAGAGACCCAAACCTGGTAAAAGTTAAAAAAGTTAAAGTTACAAAAAAAAGTGTAAAAAAAACAAAAAAAAGTAAAAAAAAGAAAAAAACACAAAAAAAATATAAAATAAAAAAACCAAAAATAGTTGTTGTTTTATTGTTCTCTCTCTATTCTCTCTCTATTGTTCTGCATTCTATACTGCAATGTTTTATTGTTATGTTTTTATCATGTTTGCTTTATAGGTATGCAATTTTTTTATACTTTGTTTTTTTTATTGTTAACCACCTTTGTGTTTTCAGGTACGCCATTCAGCTGCAGAGCGGATTTATTTATCTTGACAGCAACAGCGTTTGCTCCCACGATACATAAAGCCGCGACTCCAGCGCTGTCGGAGGTGATTTCACCACCACAGTTACATACTTCAGCATATATGCCGAAGCGTGGGGGCAGCAGTGGGTGGAGGAGCGATTTGCTCCTGCCTTTTGCGGGAGGATGCCCCCATGCTTCGGCATATATATATTTTTAGGTAGGCACAGGTTGCGTTAAATGTTTTATTTTTTACTATGTTTTTTTTGTATTTTGCTTTGCAGGTATGGTAAGTAATACTGTTATACTGTAATGTTACTTTGTTTTTTTGTTAACCATCATTTGCTTAGCAGGTACGCCATTCAGCTGCAGAGCGGATTTATTTATCTTGACAGCAACAGCGTTTGCTCCCACGATACATAAAGCCGCGACTCCAGCGCTGTCGGAGGTGATTTCACCACCACAGTTACATACTTCAGCATATATGCCGAAGCGTGGGGGCAGCAGTGGGTGGAGGAGCGATTTGCTCCTGCCTTTTGCGGGAGGATGCCCCCATGCTTCGGCATATATATATTTTTAGGTAGGCACAGGTTGCGTTAAATGTTTTATTTTTTACTATGTTTTTTTTGTATTTTGCTTTGCAGGTATGGTAAGTAATACTGTTATACTGTAATGTTACTTTGTTTTTTTGTTAACCATCATTTGCTTAGCAGGTACGCCATTCAGCTGCAGAGCGGATTTATTTATCTTGACAGCAACAGCGTTTGCTCCCACGATACATAAAGCCGCGACTCCAGCGCTGTCGGAGGTGATTTCACCACCACAGTTACATACTTCAGCATATATGCCGAAGCGTGGGGGCAGTAGTGGGTGGAGGAGCGATTTGCTCCTGCCTTTTGCGGGAGGATGCCCCCATGCTTCGGCATATATAAATGGTGCATGTATGCCCATCATTAGAAGTGGGTGGATGAAGGGAGGTATTCTAATGGTGGGCATACCCACCGATCAATATCTTTTTTTCGTTCAGCCCACAGGCTGCATGAAAAAAAAGTTTACAATGTATGCCCAACAAGGACCAGCAACGTACAGGTATGTTGCTGGACTTTGAGTGGTTATACCAGAATGATGCCTGCAGGTTTAGGTATCATCTTGGTATCATTCTTTTCAGCCAGTCGTCGGCTTTCTTGTAAAAGCAATCCTAGCGGCTAATTAGCCTCTAGACTGCTTTTACAAGCAGTGGGAGGGAATGCCCCCCCCCCCACACCGTCGTCCATGTTTTTCTCTGGCTCTCCTGTCCCAACAGGGAACTTGAGAATGCAGCCGGTGATTCAGCCAGCTGACCATAGAGCTGATCAGAGACCAGAATGGCTCCAAACATCTCTATGGCCTAAGAAACTGGAAGCTACAAGCATTTCATGACTTAGATTTCGCCGGATGTAAACAGCGCCATTGGGAAATTGGGAAAGCATTTTATCACACCGATCTTGGTGTGGTCAGATGCTTTGAGGGCAGAGGAGAGATCTAGGGTCTAATAGACCCCAATTTTTTCTAAAAAGAGTACCTGTCACTACCTATTGCTATCATGGGGGATATTTACATTCCCTGAGATAACAATAAAAATGATAAAAAAATAAATAAAAATGAAAGGAACAGTTTAAAAATAAGATAAAAAAGCAAAAAAAATAATTAAAAAAAAAAAAAAAAAAAAAAGCACCCCTGCCCCCCCCCCTGCTCTCGCACAAAGGCGAACGCAAGCGTCGGTCTGGCGTCAAATGTAAACAGCAATTGCACCATGCATGTGAGGTATCACCGCGAAGGTCAGATCGAGGGCAGTAATTTTAGCAGTAGACCTCCTCTGTAAATCTAAAGTGGTAACCTGTAAAGGCTTTTAAAGGCTTTTAAAAATGTATTTAGTTTGTCGCCACTGCACGTTTGTGCGCAATTTTAAAGCATGTCATGTTTGGTATCCATGTACTCGGCCTAAGATCATCTTTTTTATTTCATCAAACATTTTGACAAAATAGTGTGTTTTAGTGTATTAAAATTTAAAAAAGTGTGTTTTTTCCCCAAAAAATGCGTTTGAAAAATCGCTGCGCAAATACTGTGTGAAAAAAAAAAATTAAACACCCACCATTTTAATCTGTAGGGCATTTGCTTTAAAAATATATATAATGTTTGGGGGTTCAAAGTAATTTTTTTGCAAAAAAAAATAATTTTTTCATGTAAACAATAAGTGTCAGAAAGGGCTTTGTCTTCAAGTGGTTAGAAGAGTGGTCGATGTGTGACATAAGCTTCTAAATGTTGTGCATAAAATGCCAGGACAGTTCAAAACTCCCCCAAATGACCCCATTTTGGAAAGTAGACACCCCAAGCTATTTGCTGAGAGGCATGTCGAGTCCATTGAATATTTTATATTGTGACACAAGTTGCGGGAAAAAGACAAATTTTTTTTTTTTTTTTTGCACAAAGTTGTTACTAAATGATATATTGCTCAAACATGCCATGGGAATATGTGAAATTACACCCCAAAATACATTCTGTTGCTTCTCCTGAGTACGGGGATACCACATGTGTGAGACTTTTTGGGAGCCTAGCCGCGTACGGGACCCCAAAAACCAAGCCCCGCCTTCAGGCTTTCTAAGGGCGTAAATTTTTGATTTCACTCTTCACTGCCTATCACAGTTTCGGAGGCCATGGAATGCCCAGATGGCACAACCCCCCCCCAAATGACCCCATTTTGGAAAATAGACACCCAAAGCTATTTGCTGAGAGGTATAGTGAGTATTTTGCAGACCTCACTTTTTTTCACAAAGTTTTGAAAATTGAAAAAAGAAAAAAAAAATACGTTTTTCTTGCCTTTCTTCATTTTCAAAAACAAATGAGAGCTGCAAAATACTCACCATGCCTCTCAGCAAATAGCTTGGGGTGTCTACTTTCCAAAATGGGGTCATTTGGGGGGGGGTTTGTGCCATCTTGGCATTTTATGGCCTTCAAAACTGTGATAGGTAGTGAGGAGTAAAATCAAAAATGTATGCCCTTAGAAATCCTGAAGGCGGTGCTTGGTTTTCGGGGCCCCGTACGCGGCTAGGCTCCCAAAAAGTCCCACACATGTGGTATCCCCGTACTCAGGAGAAGCAGCAGAATATATTTTGGGGTGTAATTCCACATATGCCCATGGCATGTTTGAACAATATATCATTTAGTGACAACTTTGTGCAAAAAAAAAAAAAAAAAATTGTCACTTTCCCGCAACTTGTGTCAAAATATAAAATATTCCATGGACTCAACATGCCTCTCAGCAAATAGCTTGGGGTGTCTACTTTCCAAAATGGGGTCAATTGGGGGGGGTTTGTGCCATCTGGGCATTTTATGGCCTTCAAAAATGTGATAGGTAGTGGGGAGTGAAATTACAACTTTACACCCTTAGAAATCCTGAAGGCGGTGCTGGGTTTTCGGGGCCCCGTACGCAGCTAGGCTCCCAAAAAGTCCCACACATGTGGTATCCCCGTACTCAGGAGAATCAGCAGAATGTATTTTGGGGTGCAATTCCACATATGCCCATGGCCTGTGTGAGCAATATATCATTTAGTGACAACTTTGTGCAAAAAAAAAAAAAATTCTCACATTCCCGCAACTTGTGTCAAAAAATAAAATATTCCATGGACTCAACATGCCTCTCAGCAAATAGCTTGGGGTGTCTACTTTCCAAAATGGGGTCATTTGGGGGGGTTTTGTGCCATCTTGGCATTTTATGGCCTTCAAAACTGTGATAGGTAGTGAGAAGTGAAATCAAAAATTTATGCCCTTAGAAATCCTGAAGGCGGTGCTTGGTTTTCGGGGCCCCGTACGCGGCTAGGCTCCCAAAAAGTCCCACACATGTGGTATCCCCGTACTCAGGAGAAGCAGCAGAATATATTTTGGGGTGCAATTCCACATATGCCCATGGCATGTTTGAGGAATATATCATTTAGTGACAACTTTGTGCAAAAAAATAAAAAATAAAAAAAAAATTGTCACTTTCCAGCAACTTGTGTCAAAATATAAAATATTCCATGGACTCAACATGCCTCTCAGCAAATAGCTTGGGGTGTCTACTTTCGAAAATGGGGTCATTTGGGGGGGTTTTGTGCCATCTTGGCATTTTATGGCCTTCAAAACTCTGATAGGTAGTGAGGAGTGAAATGAAAAATTTATGCCCTTAGAAATCCTAAAGGCGGTGATTGGTTTTCGGGGCCCCGTACGCGGCTAGGCTCCCAAAAAGTCCCACACATGTGGTATCCCCATACTCAGGAGAAGCAGCTAAATGTATTTTGGGGTACAATTCCACATATGCCCATGGCCTGTGTGAGCAATATATCATTTAGTGACAACTTTGTGCAAAAAAAAAAAAAATTGTCACATTCCCACAACTTGTGTCAAAAAATAAAATATTCCATGGACTCAACATACCTCTCAGCAAATAGCTTGGGGTGTCTACTTTCCAAAATGGGGTCATTTGGGGGTGTTTTGTGCCATCTTGGCATTTTATGGCCTTCAAAACTGTGATAGGTAGTGAGGAGTGTAATCAAAAATCTATGCCCTTAGAAATCCTGAAGGCGGTGCTTGGTTTTCGGGGCCCCATACGCGGCTAGGCTCCCAAAAAGTCCCACACATGTGGTATCCCCGTACTCAGGAGAAGCAGCTGAATGTATTTTGGGGTGCAATTCCACATATGCCCATGGCCTGTGTGAGCAATATATCATTTAGTGACAACTTTTTGTAAATTTTTTTTTTTTTTTTTTTTTTGTCATTATTCAATCACCTGGGACAAAAAAAATAAATATTCAGTGGGTTCAACATGCCTCTCAGCAATTTCCTTGGGGTGTCTACTTTCCAAAATGGGGTCATTTGGGGGGGTTTTGTACTGCCCTGCCATTTTAGCACCTCAAGAAATGACATAGGCAGTCATAAACTAAAAGCTGTATAAATTCCAGAAAATGTACCCTAGTTTGTAGGCGCTATAACTTTTGCGCAAACCAATAAATATACGCTTATTGACTTTTTTTTTACCAAAGACATGTGGCCGAATACATTTTGGCCTAAATGTATGACTAAAATTGAGTTTATTGGATTTTTTTTATAACAAAAAGTAGAAAATATCATTTTTTTTCAAAATTTTCGGTCTTTTTCCGTTTATAGCGCAAAAAATAAAAATGGCAGAGGTGATCAAATACCATCAAAAGAAAGCTCTATTTGTGGGAAGAAAAGGACGCAAATTTCGTTTGGGTACACCATTGCATGACCGCGCAATTAGCAGTTAAAGCGACGCAGTGCCAAATTGTAAAAAGTGCTCTGGTCAGGAAGGGGGTAAATCCTTCCGGGGCTGAAGTGGTTAAGTCCGGCTCCGTGGCCACCGGAGCTCGGACAAACCCGTCCACTGGAGATAGATTCGCTTGGGGGTGACGTCAGCGCGTCGTCTGGCTCCGCCCAACGACGCGCTGACGTCACCCCCAAGCGAATCTATCTCCAGTGGACGGGTTTGTCCGAGCTCCGGTGGCCACGGAGCCGGACTTAAGGCTGTTCATTCATCTGACACTTTGTAAGTGTACATCTGTTTTTTATCTATTTTAATAAAGCGTTAAGTGGTTTTACACTATGTGAGCCCCTTTTTATTTCATGGTATCAATGCCCTGGGTTGTTGGAGCGGCTGCTGAGGTGATGACCCCTGGTGGACACTGCTGCTAATCTCCATTCTGGCTTTAAAAGATCCCTGCTTGCTGTGATCCTCTGTAGTGGGGGGTCATGGCATTCTGGTAAGGAGTAACCCCTTCAGTACCTGGTGGTGGACTCTTCCTCGCTGTTACTGATCTTCACTATTTATCACTTGGATTTTTTACTTTTCACATTTAGTTTTATTTTTATTTTTATCTTTTCTATTGGGGTTCTGGACATTTTGTAAACACTTCATTGATGTTTATTTTTTTGGACTCCTTATAACACCTGATTGAGGTTTCAACTTATGGACTTTTTTCAATATTAGAGTTCTACACATTGATTTTTTTGATATATATGAATTTTGTCACTGTCAATTATTTATTATGTTTTATTAGCACTAGCGCAACCTCTTTTTTCTTATTGAAAATTGGAAGTCATGGTAAAATTTCACAGTTTCACTGGATAATGCAGTGTTGTTTTCTTTCCTGTTACAGTTATTTATGCTTAAAATATAGTATACATCCTAATTTTATCTTTCTACAAATAAGGTATAATGTGTCGCATTCATTCAAAATGCTAGACATCAAACCTCCCTTATACAAACATGAGCTTTTCTCTTTTACACCACCTTATGACTGTCTTTTTTCATAAACATTATTATTTACACATAACCAATGGGTCTTAAAGTCATATCTCATAATGTTCAGGGTTTCAACTCACCTCACAAAAGGAAAAAAGCCTTACAACACTACAAGAGAATAGGCGCAGATGTTATCCTCATGCAGGAAACACATTTTTCCTCTTCTAATCACCCAAACTATTTTGACAAGACATACAATCAATTTTATTATACCACATTCCACAATAAAACCCGCGGTGTAGCTATCTTTATCCTCAACACAATTGTATTAGACATACAAAATATTTACAAAGACACAGATAGTCGCTATATCATCATCAAAGGCCAGATAAATAACAAAATAATTACTATAGCATCGATTTATGCCCCTAGTGAATCTCAATTTACCTTCTTCCAGGGCTTTTTTGAGACCCTGGACAGATATAGTTCTCCTCACTTAATCTTAGGAGGGGACTTTAACTTAACATCACACCCTGCCTTAGACAGAAGCAAAATATCCCCACCCACCAAAGCTTTCCCTAAATCCTTGAACCGATCCCTTAATAAATTTCAACTCATAGACTCTTGGAGAGCCCATAATGTAGGTATAAAAGCCTATACACATTATTCGCACCCTCATGAGGTATACGCTAGACTAGACTACATATACTGTACCCCTATACTATTAGCCAACTCCTCTAAAGCTCTTATACATCCCTGTCCCTGGTCTGACCATGACATCACCTCATTAGAAACCTCACATATCGGTCTCTCACCTTCCCCTTACAACTGACGGCTAAATGACACAATCCTAACAGACACCTCATTGATACAATCCATTTCAACACAAATTGAGAATTATTTTACAGACAATGTCAATGAGGAAACCCCTCCCACTATTCTTTGGGTTGCTCATAAAGCATTCCTAAGAGGCCACCTAATTAGTCTAGCTGCCAACAGAAACAGACAAAGACTCATAGATATCAAAAGCCTTACCAAAGACCTAAATGACCTATACTACAAACTACAACATGCTCCATCACAAGAACTCACCAAACAGATACAAGACAAACATAAAGCTTTGGACTTTATACTTTCAGCGAATACAGAAAAATCACTAAGATTTTCCAAAGCCAAATTTTTATTACATAGTAACTCTCCCTCATCTATGTTCGCCAAAAAACTTAACCATGAACACAAACCCTCACACTCATATAAACTTAGAGATTCCAATGGAAACATGATCACACACCCTCATAAGGTGCTAAATTTATTCTCCTCATTCAATAAAGACCTACTCTCTAGTCCACAACCTCCTTTAGATCACTCGTCTAAATTATGGTTAGACGATATTCAATTACCCTCTCTTAACTCACAGCAAATAGAAGCTTTGAATGCCCCCTGTACAGAAGTAGAATTGACTCGAATCATTAAATCTCTTAAAACCACTACAGCACCTGGCCCAGATGGCTTCTCATCTTCATATTATAAAAAATTTGCCCCCCTTTTAACTCCTCATTTGACCAACCTCTTTAATTACATTCTCAATGGCGGCCAATTCCCAGATGAGATGCTGCTAGCCAACCTCTCTCTTATCCCTAAACTGCTTAAAGACCATTCCCTCCCCCAGAATTTTCGCCCATATCAGTTTTAAATAACGACCTTAAAATCTTTGGGAGACTACTCTCTGATAGATTGGCTAACGTCATTACTAACCTAATCCACATTGACCAAACTGGTTTTATCCCAGGTCGACAGATAGTTGACAATGTCAGACTAGTCACTAATATCATACAAGACGCAAATCTACAGTCCCGTCAACTATGTCTTCTTAGTTTGGATATACATAAGGCGTTTGACAGCGTTAGCTGGTCATACCTCAACTTTATACTGCATAAATATGGGATTTCGGATAAATTCCTACAGGGATTTAACACTTTATATCACACCCCCCATACCAGAATTAAAATCCCCGGTCATAACTCAGATTTCTTCCCAATCAGTAGGGGAACCAGACAAGGCTGTCCCCTTTCCCCACTCTTATTTGCCCTTTCCATAGAACCATTAGCCCACAAAATAATGAATGAATGAATGAATGAATGATTTGTAAAGCGCTGCAAATGCGAACTGAATCGCCTCAAGGCGCTGGATGCATTCTCTGTTGTCAGCTTCTCAGAAAAGGAAGGTTTTTAGTTTTTTTCTGAAGGCCTGGTGGTTTTCTTCCATGTGGATGTTAGTTGGAAGAGCATTCCATAGTCAAGGTCCTTGGACTGCGAATCTTCGTTCTCCCTTTGCTTTGTAGCGGTATTTGGGAATGGTGGGGAGGTTTTGGTTAGCTGATCGAAGACTGCAATTCGATGTGTAGTGTTTTATTTTCTCGCAGAGATATGGTGGGGCATTTCCTTGTATGCATTTGTGGGTGAGGCAGAGGGTCTTGAATGTGATCCGATTCTTCACGGTTAGCCAGTGTAGGCTCTTTAGGGAGGGGGAGATGGATTCCCAGGGTTTTTTTCCTGTTAACAGTCTTGCCGCCGTGTTTTGGATGAGTTGTAAGCGCGCAAGCTGATATTGGGGTAGTCCTACGTAGAGCGAATTTGCGTAGTCGAGTCAGGAATTGATGATTGTTCCCACAACTGCCGCTTTGTCCTCTTCTGGAATGAAGGGGATGAGTCTACGTAGTTGGCGGAGGAGATGGTGGGATCCGCTCACCACTGATCCTATTTGTGCATCCATTGTCATTCCTGAGTCAAAAATGACTCCAAGACTCTTGGCTTTGGTGCTTGGGGAGATGGTCTGTCCAAGGATGGTGGGAGGTGTCCATGGAGTCTTTATTTTGGAATTTTTGTTAGCTTGTAGGAGAAGAAGTTCTGTTTTTGATCCATTGAGTTTGAGGGAGCTAGTGGTCATCCAGTCATCTATTAAGGTGAGGCATTTCTGTAATTGCTGATGAAGGTCTTTTTGTCCGTTGATGCGAAGGTAGAGTTGGGTGTCGTCAGCGTATGAATGGAAGCAAAGATCGGTTTTCCTGATGATATTGAGAAGTGGGCGGATGTATATGTTGAATAGTACTGGTGACAATGGTGATCCTTGAGGGACTCCGCAGGAGACTGCCCGGGTTTCCGAGGTGAATGTTCCTAGTTTCACTGTCTGGGAGCGATTCTCTAAGATGGATGTAAACCATTTTAGAGCAGAACCTGTAGCTCCTGCTACTTCAGCGAGGCGGACAAGTAAAGTATTGTGGTCCACTGTATCGAATGCTGCGCTGAGGTCTAACAGTACCAGGAGACTCTGTTCTCCGTCGTCTGCTGCTTCAAGGGCGTCGTCCCATATTTTGAGAAGTGCTGTTTCTGTGCCATGGCCTGGGCGGAAGCCTGATTGCAGAGGGTCCAGGAGGAGGTGTGTGTCCAGGTGGTGTTGTAGCTGCTGTACTACTGCTTTTTCCATGATCTTGGAGATGGCGTTGAGGCTAGTTATTGGTCTGCGGCAGTTAGGGTCCTTAGGGTCGAGATTGGCTTTCTTTAGCAGAGGTTTGACGATGCCTTGCTTGAGGGAGTTTGGCACAGTCCCTTCTTTGAATGATTGATTTATGAGCTGTGTTAGGATAGGGGCCAAGATGTCGGAACATTCTTTAAGCAGTTTAGTGGGGATGATGTCGTTCGGTGATGTGCTGTCTCGAAGGCTTCTGATGATGTTTTTAGTTGTGTCTATGGTGATTGGGGACAAAAAGAAATTCGGTGGTTGAGTGATGTTTGTGTCGATATCCTCTTTTTGCTTTGGTTCAGTGAGGGTGATAGTTGTTTTCTGATGGATTGATTTCCGAATGTTGTCGATTTTGTCGATGAAGAAATCTGATAACTCATTGCAGAATTCTTGAGTATCGTTTCCTGGGGGCTCTAAGCAGGTCGGGTTCATTGACTGAGCCACTATTTTGAAAAGTTCCCGTGGACGGTTTAAGGCGGATGAGATGGTGTCTGAGAAATGTTCTTTTTTGGCTTTGAAGATTGCCTTGTGGTATTTCCCCGTGAGTGCTTTGTAGTTAGCATGGTTTTCCTTGGTAGGATTTCTTCTCCATGCTCTTTCAGCTCTTCTACGTTCTTGCTTGAGTAGGGTGAGAGTACCATTGAACCAACTTGAGTTTTTTTTGCGGATGAGTGTTCTACGTTTTGGCGCCACGGAGTCTGCTGTTTGTAGTTTTACATTGTTTAGGGAGTTGAGCGTAAATAAGAAATAACACAGATTTAAAGGGATATACTAAAGGAGATAACGAATTTAAACTCAGCTTATACGCTGATGATGCACTTATATTCCTTACTGAATCTTTTACCTCTATCCCATCCCTCCTCAAAGAATTGAAACTCTTTCATAATATCTCAGGTCTCAAAATTAATAGGAATAAATGTTCTGCTCTACCAATTAATTTCACCCAAAACACACAAAATTTATTATCAAACAATTTTCCTTTCATATGGTGTCCTAACTCATTTAAATACCTTGGAGTTACAATAACCTCAACACATAATCTTCTATATAAATCCAACTATATCCCACTATTTTCCCACATCACCTCTATCCTTAATTCCTGGTCTTCATTTCATATCTCGTTCCTAGGTAGAATATGTTCCATTAAAATGACAATCCTTCCTAAACTTTTATATTATTTTCGTACCCTCCCTATTAACATCCCAAAATCTAAATTGATCTTTATTCAAAGAACTATCAATAAATTTATATGGGCAGGGAAAAAACCCAGATGCAGCTACGCCCTTATGCATAGACCCCAATCCTCGGGAGGCCTAGGTCTTTCCAATATCTGGCTATACTATCTTGCAGCCAGATTAACACAACTTTCCCAATGATTCACCCCTACCCAAGAGGCCCCATGGAAAAAATTCAAAACCACATCCATAATTCCACTTCATTTACAAGGAATATTATGGTCCAACACCACATCATACAGTAAACTCACCAAACTCAATATTATTGTCGCCCAATTTTTCCAAATATGGAATAAACACAATGATACATATAAACTCTCCTCTAATACTCCCCCCTTAGCCTCCTTTTTCCAGATTTTTCCAGAGATTCCAGATTTCCATATGCTTATAATAACAAACTATCCTTTTCAATTTGGATCAATAAAAATCATACCACACTTAGATCCTTACAACTAAAGTGGAATTTTACCCCATTCCCTACACTACAATCTACACACGGCCTCCCTTCCTCTGAAAGTCGCCCACGGGACTTTAAATGAGGTGTAAATGGTGATCAAAGGGTAGACAAATATAAAGGTACAAGTATTTATTGAATACAGCAGCATAATCCATAATAGGGCATAAGCATGGGTGAAAAAGGTTCATAAAACAGCAACATTGCATGGTAATCCTAAAACATAGCCATGAATAAATAGTAATACATATAATACAGGTATGCATAGTACATCTCTAACCCGACGCGTTTCGCGAGCTTTCCTCGCTTCATCAGGGGCTGATGTGCATAGCTGCTGTCTGTAAATACAGATAAAGTAATTAGAGTAACGGTTATGAAGGGATACAGCAAGAAGCCAGAACCGGTCATCCCATACTTACTTGTAAAACCAAGGCTACAAACACATAACCCAAGTACAGGTCGGCGGAGAGCATCTCCCCCGGGAGCTGAAGGGGCCGAGGAACCAACCAGAGGACCGAGGCCAGGCGTGGGGGGCAGCATGGCAGAGTAAGGAGAAGAAAAGAGGGCGTGAACCCAGATTGTTCCCAAATGTACTGCAGGGCAACTCTCTGTATGGAAATGTAAACATATGGTAATATAGAGTTAAAGAGTAAATAAGTATGAGATGTATAACGTGGCATGAAATGCAAGATATGTTGATAAACAAGATCTAAAGTAGTGACATTGGTATTGTCATGGAAATATAGATATGTACTGCTTGCATGATATGCATAAGGTGTCCCGCAGAGCAGAGGGAAAAAGGAGGGTACAAGGTAGAGGAGTGAATGAGAGAGAGAAGAAAGTGGAGGGGGAGGAGGGGAGAACAGAGGGAGGTGAAGTGGATGGTGACAGGAAAAGACAGAAAGAGAAGAAAGAAGAAAGAAAAAAGAAGGGAAGAACAGGGCCAGGGAAAAGAGAAAGAGAAAGTGAGAGGGGTGAGGAGAGATGAAACAGAGTGAAGAGGAGGACAAATTAGTTGA
Organism: Lithobates clamitans; assembly: GCA_037952925.1. Taxonomy (NCBI): domain Eukaryota; kingdom Metazoa; phylum Chordata; class Amphibia; order Anura; family Ranidae; genus Lithobates; species Lithobates clamitans. The sequence continues at coordinate 1,687,042 of JBBGZY010000876.1, forward strand.
TGGTGTAATGAACTAGAAAAGTATTTCCGTGTGGAAAGAAAAACAGTGTAATAAAGGGAATCAATCAGAGGCAGCAAGTGAGGATAGGTCCGCTGTGGAGTGCAGGTAATTATGTAGAAGTAAATGAGTAGGGTGCTTACCAAAATATGCAGCGTCCGGACTGAGTGTAGGAGAAATAGTGGGAGGAAAGTTGCCATGCTGACACCCCCGGCCTATATCCGGACATCCGCCGGGTTCTCCGCCCCTAACGTCATGCGTCAGGTGGGGCAAAGGGGATCGCAACGCACCCGCCGCTAAGAGGCAGGCACTCGCGATCCCCAGCCCCCTTCAGGATGACACATCCCGCCCGTCAAAAAGGGGGAGACCGCTGTGATGCAGACATCCCCAGGTGGGCGTGGAAAGGCATGACGCCGATGCACTGGTGGCCCCGCCCCTCCGGAAAAAACCAGAGAGACGGGGACAGCTGGGGAAGTGAATCCCCATTTGTGCATCGCAGCTCCCGGGGGGTAAAAACAGACCGCCCAACCCGAACACGGGCGCAGTGAAGGAGCTGGGTCTACAAGTACATGGTAGATTATATAAACAGTAATATAAAGATATGCTAGTAAGGGTCATGGAGGTTCAGTAATAGCCGAACCCATGTAGCCCCTAGGATCTAGGGTCAGCATCAGACCAGGGCATTATGGTGTTTTCCACCTGGGTACAAATTTACAAGGAAAGTCTGGGAACTGACCCCTAACATAAAACACCTCCATCCCTAATATCAGAAAAAAGCAAATGAAAGTCGCCCACGGGACTTTAAATGAGGTGTAAATGGTGATCAAAGGGTAGACAAATATAAAGGTACAAGTATTTATTGAATACAGCAGCATAATCCATAATAGGGCATAAGCATGGGTGAAAAAGGTTCATAAAACAGCAACATTGCATGGTAATCCTAAAACATAGCCATGAATAAATAGTAATACATATAATACAGGTATGCATAGTACATCTCTAACCCGACGCGTTTCGCGAGCTTTCCTCGCTTCATCAGGGGCTGATGTGCATAGCTGCTGTCTGTAAATACAGATAAAGTAATTAGAGTAACGGTTATGAAGGGATACAGCAAGAAGCCAGAACCGGTCATCCCATACTTACTTGTAAAACCAAGGCTACAAACACATAACCCAAGTACAGGTCGGCGGAGAGCATCTCCCCCGGGAGCTGAAGGGGCCGAGGAACCAACCAGAGGACCGAGGCCAGGCGTGGGGGGCAGCATGGCAGAGTAAGGAGAAGAAAAGAGGGCGTGAACCCAGATTGTTCCCAAATGTACTGCAGGGCAACTCTCTGTATGGAAATGTAAACATATGGTAATATAGAGTTAAAGAGTAAATAAGTATGAGATGTATAACGTGGCATGAAATGCAAGATATGTTGATAAACAAGATCTAAAGTAGTGACATTGGTATTGTCATGGAAATATAGATATGTACTGCTTGCATGATATGCATAAGGTGTCCCGCAGAGCAGAGGGAAAAAGGAGGGTACAAGGTAGAGGAGTGAATGAGAGAGAGAAGAAAGTGGAGGGGGAGGAGGGGAGAACAGAGGGAGGTGAAGTGGATGGTGACAGGAAAAGACAGAGAGAGAAGAAAGAAGAAAGAAAAAAGAAGGGAAGAACAGGGCCAGGGAAAAGAGAAAGAGAAAGTGAGAGGGGTGAGGAGAGATGAAACAGAGTGAAGAGGAGGACAAATTAGTTGATGGTGTAATGAACTAGAAAAGTATTTCCGTGTGGAAAGAAAAACAGTGTAATAAAGGGAATCAATCAGAGGCAGCAAGTGAGGATAGGTCCGCTGTGGAGTGCAGGTAATTATGTAGAAGTAAATGAGTAGGGTGCTTACCAAAATATGCAGCGTCCGGACTGAGTGTAGGAGAAATAGTGGGAGGAAAGTTGCCATGCTGACACCCCCGGCCTATATCCGGACATCCGCCGGGTTCTCCGCCCCTAACGTCATGCGTCAGGTGGGGCAAAGGGGATCGCAACGCACCCGCCGCTAAGAGGCAGGCACTCGCGATCCCCAGCCCCCTTCAGGATGACACATCCCGCCCGTCAAAAAGGGGGAGACCGCTGTGATGCAGACATCCCCAGGTGGGCGTGGAAAGGCATGACGCCGATGCACTGGTGGCCCCGCCCCTCCGGAAAAAACCAGAGAGACGGGGACAGCTGGGGAAGTGAATCCCCATTTGTGCATCGCAGCTCCCGGGGGGTAAAAACAGACCGCCCAACCCGAACACGGGCGCAGTGAAGGAGCTGGGTCTACAAGTACATGGTAGATTATATAAACAGTAATATAAAGATATGCTAGTAAGGGTCATGGAGGTTCAGTAATAGCCGAACCCATGTAGCCCCTAGGATCTAGGGTCAGCATCAGACCAGGGCATTATGGTGTTTTCCACCTGGGTACAAATTTACAAGGAAAGTCTGGGAACTGACCCCTAACATAAAACACCTCCATCCCTAATATCAGAAAAAAGCAAATGAAAGTCGCCCACGGGACTTTAAATGAGGTGTAAATGGTGATCAAAGGGTAGACAAATATAAAGGTACAAGTATTTATTGAATACAGCAGCATAATCCATAATAGGGCATAAGCATGGGTGAAAAAGGTTCATAAAACAGCAACATTGCATGGTAATCCTAAAACATAGCCATGAATAAATAGTAATACATATAATACAGGTATGCATAGTACATCTCTAACCCGACGCGTTTCGCGAGCTTTCCTCGCTTCATCAGGGGCTGATGTGCATAGCTGCTGTCTGTAAATACAGATAAAGTAATTAGAGTAACGGTTATGAAGGGATACAGCAAGAAGCCAGAACCGGTCATCCCATACTTACTTGTAAAACCAAGGCTACAAACACATAACCCAAGTACAGGTCGGCGGAGAGCATCTCCCCCGGGAGCTGAAGGGGCCGAGGAACCAACCAGAGGACCGAGGCCAGGCGTGGGGGGCAGCATGGCAGAGTAAGGAGAAGAAAAGAGGGCGTGAACCCAGATTGTTCCCAAATGTACTGCAGGGCAACTCTCTGTATGGAAATGTAAACATATGGTAATATAGAGTTAAAGAGTAAATAAGTATGAGATGTATAACGTGGCATGAAATGCAAGATATGTTGATAAACAAGATCTAAAGTAGTGACATTGGTATTGTCATGGAAATATAGATATGTACTGCTTGCATGATATGCATAAGGTGTCCCGCAGAGCAGAGGGAAAAAGGAGGGTACAAGGTAGAGGAGTGAATGAGAGAGAGAAGAAAGTGGAGGGGGAGGAGGGGAGAACAGAGGGAGGTGAAGTGGATGGTGACAGGAAAAGACAGAAAGAGAAGAAAGAAGAAAGAAAAAAGAAGGGAAGAACAGGGCCAGGGAAAAGAGAAAGAGAAAGTGAGAGGGGTGAGGAGAGATGAAACAGAGTGAAGAGGAGGACAAATTAGTTGATGGTGTAATGAACTAGAAAAGTATTTCCGTGTGGAAAGAAAAACAGTGTAATAAAGGGAATCAATCAGAGGCAGCAAGTGAGGATAGGTCCGCTGTGGAGTGCAGGTAATTATGTAGAAGTAAATGAGTAGGGTGCTTACCAAAATATGCAGCGTCCGGACTGAGTGTAGGAGAAATAGTGGGAGGAAAGTTGCCATGCTGACACCCCCGGCCTATATCCGGACATCCGCCGGGTTCTCCGCCCCTAACGTCATGCGTCAGGTGGGGCAAAGGGGATCGCAACGCACCCGCCGCTAAGAGGCAGGCACTCGCGATCCCCAGCCCCCTTCAGGATGACACATCCCGCCCGTCAAAAAGGGGGAGACCGCTGTGATGCAGACATCCCCAGGTGGGCGTGGAAAGGCATGACGCCGATGCACTGGTGGCCCCGCCCCTCCGGAAAAAACCAGAGAGACGGGGACAGCTGGGGAAGTGAATCCCCATTTGTGCATCGCAGCTCCCGGGGGGTAAAAACAGACCGCCCAACCCGAACACGGGCGCAGTGAAGGAGCTGGGTCTACAAGTACATGGTAGATTATATAAACAGTAATATAAAGATATGCTAGTAAGGGTCATGGAGGTTCAGTAATAGCCGAACCCATGTAGCCCCTAGGATCTAGGGTCAGCATCAGACCAGGGCATTATGGTGTTTTCCACCTGGGTACAAATTTACAAGGAAAGTCTGGGAACTGACCCCTAACATAAAACACCTCCATCCCTAATATCAGAAAAAAGCAAATGAAAGTCGCCCACGGGACTTTAAATGAGGTGTAAATGGTGATCAAAGGGTAGACAAATATAAAGGTACAAGTATATTTGTCTACCCTTTGATCACCATTTACACCTCATTTAAAGTCCCGTGGGCGACTTTCATTTGCTTTTTTCTGATATTAGGGATGGAGGTGTTTTATGTTAGGGGTCAGTTCCCAGACTTTCCTTGTAAATTTGTACCCAGGTGGAAAACACCATAATGCCCTGGTCTGATGCTGACCCTAGATCCTAGGGGCTACATGGGTTCGGCTATTACTGAACCTCCATGACCCTTACTAGCATATCTTTATATTACTGTTTATATAATCTACCATGTACTTGTAGACCCAGCTCCTTCACTGCGCCCGTGTTCGGGTTGGGCGGTCTGTTTTTACCCCCCGGGAGCTGCGATGCACAAATGGGGATTCACTTCCCCAGCTGTCCCCGTCTCTCTGGTTTTTTCCGGAGGGGCGGGGCCACCAGTGCATCGGCGTCATGCCTTTCCACGCCCACCTGGGGATGTCTGCATCACAGCGGTCTCCCCCTTTTTGACGGGCGGGATGTGTCATCCTGAAGGGGGCTGGGGATCGCGAGTGCCTGCCTCTTAGCGGCGGGTGCGTTGCGATCCCCTTTGCCCCACCTGACGCATGACGTTAGGGGCGGAGAACCCGGCGGATGTCCGGATATAGGCCGGGGGTGTCAGCATGGCAACTTTCCTCCCACTATTTCTCCTACACTCAGTCCGGACGCTGCATATTTTGGTAAGCACCCTACTCATTTACTTCTACATAATTACCTGCACTCCACAGCGGACCTATCCTCACTTGCTGCCTCTGATTGATTCCCTTTATTACACTGTTTTTCTTTCCACACGGAAATACTTTTCTAGTTCATTACACCATCAACTAATTTGTCCTCCTCTTCACTCTGTTTCATCTCTCCTCACCCCTCTCACTTTCTCTTTCTCTTTTCCCTGGCCCTGTTCTTCCCTTCTTTTTTCTTTCTTCTTTCTTCTCTTTCTGTCTTTTCCTGTCACCATCCACTTCACCTCCCTCTGTTCTCCCCTCCTCCCCCTCCACTTTCTTCTCTCTCTCATTCACTCCTCTACCTTGTACCCTCCTTTTTCCCTCTGCTCTGCGGGACACCTTATGCATATCATGCAAGCAGTACATATCTATATTTCCATGACAATACCAATGTCACTACTTTAGATCTTGTTTATCAACATATCTTGCATTTCATGCCACGTTATACATCTCATACTTATTTACTCTTTAACTCTATATTACCATATGTTTACATTTCCATACAGAGAGTTGCCCTGCAGTACATTTGGGAACAATCTGGGTTCACGCCCTCTTTTCTTCTCCTTACTCTGCCATGCTGCCCCCCACGCCTGGCCTCGGTCCTCTGGTTGGTTCCTCGGCCCCTTCAGCTCCCGGGGGAGATGCTCTCCGCCGACCTGTACTTGGGTTATGTGTTTGTAGCCTTGGTTTTACAAGTAAGTATGGGATGACCGGTTCTGGCTTCTTGCTGTATCCCTTCATAACCGTTACTCTAATTACTTTATCTGTATTTACAGACAGCAGCTATGCACATCAGCCCCTGATGAAGCGAGGAAAGCTCGCGAAACGCGTCGGGTTAGAGATGTACTATGCATACCTGTATTATATGTATTACTATTTATTCATGGCTATGTTTTAGGATTACCATGCAATGTTGCTGTTTTATGAACCTTTTTCACCCATGCTTATGCCCTATTATGGATTATGCTGCTGTATTCAATAAATACTTGTACCTTTATATTTGTCTACCCTTTGATCACCATTTACACCTCATTTAAAGTCCCGTGGGCGACTTTCATTTGCTTTTTTCTGATATTAGGGATGGAGGTGTTTTATGTTAGGGGTCAGTTCCCAGACTTTCCTTGTAAATTTGTACCCAGGTGGAAAACACCATAATGCCCTGGTCTGATGCTGACCCTAGATCCTAGGGGCTACATGGGTTCGGCTATTACTGAACCTCCATGACCCTTACTAGCATATCTTTATATTACTGTTTATATAATCTACCATGTACTTGTAGACCCAGCTCCTTCACTGCGCCCGTGTTCGGGTTGGGCGGTCTGTTTTTACCCCCCGGGAGCTGCGATGCACAAATGGGGATTCACTTCCCCAGCTGTCCCCGTCTCTCTGGTTTTTTCCGGAGGGGCGGGGCCACCAGTGCATCGGCGTCATGCCTTTCCACGCCCACCTGGGGATGTCTGCATCACAGCGGTCTCCCCCTTTTTGACGGGCGGGATGTGTCATCCTGAAGGGGGCTGGGGATCGCGAGTGCCTGCCTCTTAGCGGCGGGTGCGTTGCGATCCCCTTTGCCCCACCTGACGCATGACGTTAGGGGCGGAGAACCCGGCGGATGTCCGGATATAGGCCGGGGGTGTCAGCATGGCAACTTTCCTCCCACTATTTCTCCTACACTCAGTCCGGACGCTGCATATTTTGGTAAGCACCCTACTCATTTACTTCTACATAATTACCTGCACTCCACAGCGGACCTATCCTCACTTGCTGCCTCTGATTGATTCCCTTTATTACACTGTTTTTCTTTCCACACGGAAATACTTTTCTAGTTCATTACACCATCAACTAATTTGTCCTCCTCTTCACTCTGTTTCATCTCTCCTCACCCCTCTCACTTTCTCTTTCTCTTTTCCCTGGCCCTGTTCTTCCCTTCTTTTTTCTTTCTTCTTTCTTCTCTTTCTGTCTTTTCCTGTCACCATCCACTTCACCTCCCTCTGTTCTCCCCTCCTCCCCCTCCACTTTCTTCTCTCTCTCATTCACTCCTCTACCTTGTACCCTCCTTTTTCCCTCTGCTCTGCGGGACACCTTATGCATATCATGCAAGCAGTACATATCTATATTTCCATGACAATACCAATGTCACTACTTTAGATCTTGTTTATCAACATATCTTGCATTTCATGCCACGTTATACATCTCATACTTATTTACTCTTTAACTCTATATTACCATATGTTTACATTTCCATACAGAGAGTTGCCCTGCAGTACATTTGGGAACAATCTGGGTTCACGCCCTCTTTTCTTCTCCTTACTCTGCCATGCTGCCCCCCACGCCTGGCCTCGGTCCTCTGGTTGGTTCCTCGGCCCCTTCAGCTCCCGGGGGAGATGCTCTCCGCCGACCTGTACTTGGGTTATGTGTTTGTAGCCTTGGTTTTACAAGTAAGTATGGGATGACCGGTTCTGGCTTCTTGCTGTATCCCTTCATAACCGTTACTCTAATTACTTTATCTGTATTTACAGACAGCAGCTATGCACATCAGCCCCTGATGAAGCGAGGAAAGCTCGTGAAACGCGTCGGGTTAGAGATGTACTATGCATACCTGTATTATATGTATTACTATTTATTCATGGCTATGTTTTAGGATTACCATGCAATGTTGCTGTTTTATGAACCTTTTTCACCCATGCTTATGCCCTATTATGGATTATGCTGCTGTATTCAATAAATACTTGTACCTTTATATTTGTCTACCCTTTGATCACCATTTACACCTCATTTAAAGTCCCGTGGGCGACTTTCATTTGCTTTTTTCTGATATTAGGGATGGAGGTGTTTTATGTTAGGGGTCAGTTCCCAGACTTTCCTTGTAAATCCCTTCCTCTGAACTTCACCATTACCACTTAATTAAAAAATTCTATGCTGAAAATTTCGCACTTTCAACAAATCCCTCCAACACTGTATTTGAACAAATCTGTATCTCCCTTTCTAGAGACAGAGGCCTGATCTCAAGATTATACAATTTCCTGAACAGTGTTGGAGTTCCATATAAATCTCCACAGATGCTTAAATGGGAGTCAGACATAGGCATCACTTTTAGCATAGAAGATTGGTCATCTATGTCAATCAGTCTACTTAAAAGTAACAAAGCCATATCATTCAGGGAAACTCCAATTAAAATATTCTCAAGGTGGTACCTAACCCCTGCGTTGGAGTTGGAGTTCCAGATAAATCTCCACAGATGCTTAAATGGGAGTCAGACATAAGCATCACTTTTTGCATAGAAGATTGGTCATCTATGTCAATCAATCTACGTAAAAGTAACAAAGCCATATCATTCAGGGAAACTCCAATTAAAATATTCTCAAGGTGGTATGTAACCCCTGCCAAATTACACACATTCTACCCTTCAATTTCTCCAAACTGTTTTAGAGGGTGTACAGAACCTGGCACGCTCATACACACATTCTGGAAGTGCACTCACCTAGATCCAATATGGCATAAAGCCTTTGAAATAATTGAATCCTCCTCCAAACAAAAAATAACACCCACACCCCAAACATGCTTACTATATGCAAATATACCAAACATCCCCCTTCCATGCACAAGACTAATTCACTCTTTATGTAGCTCTATCCACTGGATGATAGCATATAATTGAAAATCCAACAATCTCCCAGGGCAACAAGTCGTTTCCAGAATGGATTCACCCAAACTTTCAGAATGGATATATCACACCCTTAACGACACCACTCATATCCACAAAAGTAAATTGTCTTATTGGATCTCAAATTAGCATATATTCGTACAATCTCATTCCTGTGTTTGATTTTTTTATGTATATACCTGTAAGTTTTTGTATACATACCTCCCCTGAATACATATCCACGTTTTGTACTATATAATCTGTAAATCAATATCATTCCCAAGTCTGTATGATAACTTTATAACACTGTGATATGCATTATTATTACTATATTATTTGTATACCTTTATGAAACTTCCAAATAAAACTTTTGTAAATGAAAATTTTCCGACAACAAAATCCGATCGCGTCAATTCCGACCGTGTGTGGCCATTTCCGACGCACAAAGTGCCACGCATGCTCAGAAGAAATTCCAAGACGGAACAGCTCGGTCTGGTAAAATTAGCGTTCGGAATGGATACAGCACTTTCGTCACGCTGCAATTTCAAAAATAGTTTAATGCAGCGCACTCTCTTCTTTTTTATAATGTGAGAAGAATGAAGTAGTTTTACTGCTCATATTCACACAGACATCTCACAAACTTCTTTCTTTATTATTTATTGGGATTCCATCAATATATTTACATTTGTCACATCTGACCACATTTTTTTGGGGTTGTTTTTAAATATTTTATGTTTTTTCAAGGCTGTTTTTTTTTTATTTTTTTGGTGTTTGTCTTTTTTTCAAGGCTGTGTTTTTATTGGTTTTTTTTTGTGTTTTACTCCATAATATTTTTGTGTGTGTTTTGTGTGTCAAGTTACCACAACACCATTATTATCTTGTATTATTTAATCTCAAGGAGATTGTTTGGTGTTGGTGTCCCTTGTTAATTTCACATTGTATTTTTGAAATGTACCTGAATCCTCACAAACAAACTGTCCTTTTTGAAGGAAAACACACATAGGTGAGTATAATTGAAAAAAAAATCCTTTATTAAGGGCTCAGAACCAAACAAAGAGGGAGGCAACGCTGGAGAAAGAGTTGAAATTGGTGAAGCCTTTGACCCCCAGGGCACGCATCAATTTTTTACCAGCAAAATTGGTGGCCTGAGGAGTCCATATCTAAGGGAGTGCAGTCTGGTCCAGAAGTCCCAGAGATCCAGAAAGCAGCAGATAACATCTGTGTCCCCAGGCTGTGCTACTACAAGAGGCTGCATCTTTTGCCAGACCAGACTGAACCCAGGGACATCACTCTCTGGTCTTCCTTAGACGCTTCCTTCCACACAGTGGTTCTGGTGTGGGAGATGTGCCAGGAGGAGGAGTAGGACCTTGAGGAGTAGGAGGAGGAGGAGTAGGACCTGGAGGAGGAGGGGGAGGAGGAGGACCATGTGTGAGGTCACAAATGTGGGTAGCACATGTTATTTGGCCCCTCAACCCCTTATTGAGAGCTTCTAAAATGAGGAACTCACACAGGAGTCATTGGCCCTCCTCCATCTGCATCATTTTGCAGGCAGTTATGCCAGCAAAGTCCTCCTCCACAGTGTGGGGGGTTCTCAGGGCCTCTGTAGCCTTCCAAAAGAGGCCTATGGCAGCCTCCTCCAGGGTACTCCTCTTACTGGCACTTTGTCTTTGCAGGTGTAGGGGAGGGACCTGCATATCAGGCAGCCTGCTTGGCCTGGCCACCTCCTGGCTGAGACTTCCCTGTGTATGAAAAAGGGACATGGTTTTAGTTTTTTCTTCATCAATCACAATCATAAATTAGTAGTACTCCAAACTAACATCTAGTTAACATCATTGATTGGACAAGCAGAAATATTTAGAGGAATGCTATACCTGGCTCAATCTGGGCTCCTCCACATGTTGCTGCCTGGAGGGCCCAGGTTGGGCATCACAAGCCTCAGCTGGGGGGGAAGGAAGCATGGAAGGAAGACTGGAGAGTGCTGGCCTGGGTTCAGTCTGATCTGCCAGAAAATGCAGCCTGTCATAGTACCACAACCTGGGGAGATAGATGTCATCTGCTGCTCCGGATCTCTGGGAATCCTGGACCTTCTTGTGCTCCCTTAGATATGTGCTCCTCAGACCACCAATTAGAACCTTCAGATAGATGATGTCTGCTGTGGAGATCAGCGTCTTCACAAATTCCAACAAACTATCCAGCGCTGCCTTCCTCTTTGTTTGGTTCTTATAATGTGGGTGGTTTATCTGCCACAGACAAGGCAGCTCCCTGTACATATCAATGAATATGGCCATAAATTCATCCTCTCTAAAGATATCCAGTTTCACTGCAAGACACAACACAAGACAAACCCTAATGTCAGCCTAAAGTCTACTAAACTTGTGCAAACACAGGCTTCAATCTAGAAGCAGTATAGGCCCAATGTTAAATCTTACCTTCGCAATCACGATCGGCGCCTCCGTTACTCCTTCCTCCGCTCACAGATCGTACCTACTACTCACGCGTGTTACGCTTTATAGACACTGCGCATGCGTGAAACTCTGCCGGCCATGACGTTCTTTCTAGTCTATTCCCCGCCCCTTCTCGTTTGGTGCAGTGGGGCAAGAGCATATGGGGGAAACACAGCAGGTGTCAGATAATTATAGAAACGAGGAGGAGGAGGAGGAAAGCTCGGAGCCTGAAACGTCCCGATCCAGAAGGAGACGATATAAGGCATCAAATATGTCCTTTGGGGAGATGTTGGAGATGGTGGACATCCTGAAGAAGGCCGACTACGACGGGAAGTATGGACCTTACCCCAACCCCAATGTCAGAAAGGCCAAGATAATGGCGAAAGTAGTCAAGAGTCTGCACTGGAATTTCGGGGTATGACGATCGAAAGATCAGCTCAGGAAGCGGTGGTCAGACCTCAAATTAAGAGAACACGAGCAGTACAGAAAGATCCGGAGAGTGCTGCAAAAAAGTAGTTAGTTGTGTTGTGTTCCTATTCTTTCTGTTTATTACGTTCGTGCTGCTCCATGTGCTTTTCTTAATAACTGTTATCCAGTTTAAAATGGCAACTTTCATGTTCATGGGCACATTATTCGTTCATATCAAACATAGTTAGTTTGGCCATATGCAATTGCCATCATTTTTTGGGGCCTACTTGTGTGCAAAGAATTGGGTGATGTAGATGTGTTTGTTACTAGAATGAAATGCCAACTAGATTCTGTGTAAGGAGAGGACACTCAGCAGCAGTTTTCACATCTGGACGCTGGAGCACTAGTGTGGGACACAAGAACACCCTTTTTATTAGGGGGCCCACACAGGTGCTCCAGTGTATACTATAGGGGGGTCTCCATCTGTGAAGTTTGTACAAGACAGGTAAAGTATTGAAGCTTGACAAAGGACAATAAAAATGCTACATCTTGGAACTCTGCCAAAATAGACAATTGTACCCCACTTCCAAGCAATGCTTCATATTTATAGTTCTGACATTAAATATCTGTGTGCTAAGTATACCTATTTTTTTTTACATAGGGGATAAAAGACTCGGAGGACACCCCTCATCTGAGGAAACCACAGACCCCCCACCTCTGGAAGAAGGTGAAATCCCCCAAAGACAAGAAGAGCAGGAGGAGGAAGACGTGGTTGTCACCACAACAGGTGAGTGTCTGCGACCACAGGCTCAGGTAAGAGATGGATGCCGGCATATTTATAATATCTGTTTCTTTTTTTGGTTTCTCTCTTTTTAGGTGATCGTGAGGTTGTGGATCCTAATCCTTTCACCTCTGAAAGTGCCCAGATCCTGATTGGGGAGATCCTGGGGTGTAATGTTGCATTGGAAAACATCAAGAAAAACATCAATTATGTTCTTCAAAAAAAAAAAAGAACATCATTGATGTTTTAGGGCGAGTTTAAAAGCCCTCCAAATCCCTTTGTTTTTTGGTGTGCTACAATTTTTATTTTTTTTTTTAAAGATATTAGAAAAGCCAAATTTTGAAGATGCACACAGTGTGTCAATATGTGTGTCAATATGTGCTATCTGCCATCACGGGAGATCAATGGACGCATTTTGGGGGTGCAACCCCTTTCTTAATAATAAAATAGCTGTGAGGAAGGGGTTGCACCCCCAAAACACGTCCCTTGATCCCCCATGATGGCAGCTAGCACATGTTGACATTCTTAAATTTGTGTGCATCTTCAAAATTTGGCTTTTCCTGGGGTGACTTCACCCCATCTGAACGCAATATCAAACTCAGTTTGTAAATACTCATGTCTGATATTGCCTTCAAGTTCTACCAAATGTGAACTTTGTAAGTTCAAGATTTGTGTCTTTCTTGTTGGTTTTAAACATGCCTGTTTTATCTTAAATGGACATTTCTAATTTTTCTAATGTGACCCCAAAAATTGTTATATAACAAACATGTTGGTTTGTTTTAAAAACCTTTTCTAAATGAACATGTGATTGTGCTGGTATTAAAAAGATTGTTAATCAAGATTGTGTGGATTATTGTCTCAACGCTACTAAACTTTTGTTGTGCTGTAATGGGTGTTTTCTGTGACAATGGGTGTTATTTCCTAAGGGCAAATCCACTTTGTGCAGTTTCAGTGCAGTTTCAAGTGCACTTGTAGTGCAAAGTGTCTTTGCCTTTAGGAAATAACACCCAACAGTGCTTGGTAAGGTTACACAATCACGCCAATTTCAGGACTCACCACATTTCTCTCAGGGTCAGCTAAAGCAAACACAAGCAAGGAATGTCACCAAACCTTGGTTTTATTTTTTTTTTATTTAAAAAATGTTTTAGACATTGTCTGGCATATTGATGGCCCCCTACCCGCAAAGAATTCAAGGTATCTTAGCCGGACATCACGGGCACTCAGGGAGGGCAAGCCAGGACGGCCACTTTCAAGCGCCGTCAGGGTTGGTTCATTAGGAATTCCGGCCTCAGGCCCAACTGAGCCAGCATAGTTGGCAGAATATTTCCGTAAAAAGTTGTGTAGAACACAGCACGCCAGGATAATGTGATTCAGTTTGTACTCCGCCATATGTATGGGTGTAAGAAATAGGCGGAACCGGCTGGCCATGATTCCAAACGTGTTCTCCACCACTCTTCTGGCTCTGGCCAGCCGGTAATTAAAAACCCTCTGGTCTGGGGTGAGGGTCCTCAACGGGAATGGCCGCATAAGATGGTCCCCCAGCGCAAATGCTTCATCTGCAACGAAGACGAATGGGAGTCCTTCCACATTGTCTTCTGGAGGTGGCAAGTCCAAGCTGCCATTCTGGAGACGCCTGTAAAACTCTGTCTGGGCGTGACTCCACCATCGGACATCCAGCCATTTTTCCCCATGTCCACATACAGGAACTCAACTGCCAACATCACAATACTATTGAACCCCTTGTAGTTGTAATAGTACGACCCCGAGTTGGGAGGTGGGACGATGTGGACGTGTTTCCCATCAATTGCCCCTCCGCAGTTAGGAAAGTCCCACCGCTGGGCAAAGTGGGAGGCCACAGTCTGCCATTCCTGTGGCGTGGAAGGAAACTGTGGAGTCAAAACAAAATAAAAAATTAGTCATTTTGCACATAAACATGGAAAGCTGATTAGACACAAACATTCTTGCCCAACATCAAGCTAACATTTTATGAGGGAATTTTTTAAGACCAAAGTATAAGGTACACCTATCAGATTCCCCCCCCCCCCCCTCTCCTGGGCCATTTCTAACATTATAGGGGGGGAGGAACTCGGGGACAGGTAACCCTCTTCAGTTCATTGACATATGAATGCCTAAATAAATGCCTAAATAATGGGTATTACTTTGAACAGCCCCTCCTTAGTTACACTATTAGCAGCCCACTGGACAGGTAAGAAGTGTCATGATACAAAGATATAAATACACACTGTACAAATTTGAGCACATTTGGGCATTCTGCTATTACCTATCAAGATAATAATAGTATACAAAAACTTGAAACAGTACCATTTGAAAGTATACAGGCAGGCCCTTGCACTACATGCTTTGGGGAATTCATCCATAAATCTGACCACTAAAGAGATGGGTATAGTGTGTATGGGTTTCGCAAAGTCAGCAGATAGATGATTGAGGATAGATAGAGAATTGTTATCAGCTGACTTAGCAGTTGGGGGAGGGAGGGTTCCAAATGATTTGGGGACACCCAAAAAAAGCCTCTGGCACGCTGCCTGAATTAAAAGCACAAATCACATTTCTAAACATTTTAGGGGGTGTTTGGGGTAATGCACTACTATGGAGCTGATAAAATACATTGTTAAGTGACTACATGAATATGGGGCCAGGAGAGCATGCTGGGGAGGTAAGTGAAGGCAAATATGTATGAAGGACAACAAAAATAATTACATAAAAATCCAGCATGCATGAGAACAAAGGGGACATTCACAGCATATTACAATCATGGTAATTCGGGAATGAGGAAAGAAATACAAGACATTAGCAAACATTAAATACAATAAAATGTGATATTAAAGGATAAAAATCTTATCTTAATATACTCCTTCTGCAGGACCTGGATGATGGCAGAACAGGTCTCTGGGATAATGATCCCCAGAGCCTGGGGGGAGATGCCTGTCGAGAACTTCAAGTCCTGCAGGCTTCTCCCCGTCGCCAAGTACCGCAGGGTGGCGACAAGCCTCTGCTCCGGAGTGATGGCTTGCCGCATGCAGGTATCCTGCCTGCTAATATAGGGGGTCAGCAAAGCCAACAAACGGTGAAAAACGGGGTCGGTCATCCGGAGAAAGTTCCTGAAATCATCAGGATTATTCTCACGGATCTCACGGAGCAAAGGCATATGACAGAACTGGTCACGCTGAAGCAACCAATTCTTGGTCCATGAACTGCTCCCCACCCTGTTCATGGACTGGACTTGTGCCAAGGTCAGGACCCCAACACCAAGCCCCCGCACCACACAAACTCTACGAGGAGTACGTATACGCAACATGGCTAGAAAACGGTCAGCTACTCAGAACGAAGTAACAGAACGCACTGAAGAACAGCAAGGCCTGTGCAGAGCGACCTGAAAAACAGCAACGAGCGGACTAGAACGCAATGAATAATCAAATATGAACTCACTGCATGCACTGAAGAGCAGATACAAACCCACAAGCACAAACTGAACAACAGAAAACAATCTGAAAACCACGAGTCTGAAAAAGCGTGAACCGTCTCTCACCAAACTTTTACTAACACAAGATTAGCAAAAGGAGCCCAAAGGGTGCCGCGCTTGGTTCTGAAATGGCCTTTTATAGTCTCGTCGTACGTGGTGTACGTGACCACGTTCTTGGCGATCGGAAATTCCGATAACTTTGTGCGACTGTGTGTACGCAAAACAAGTTTGAGCCAACATCCGTCGGAAAAAATCCTAGGATTTTGTTGTCAGAATGTCCGATCAATGTCCGACCGTGTGTACGGGGCATTAGAAGAAAAGTCTGCAACAGACTTGAGACTGGGGTGGAGGTTTACCTTCCAGCAGGACAACAACCCTAAACATAACGCCAGAGCTACAATGGAATTGTTTAGATCAATGGAATGATATGATAATGAATGATAGAATGGCTCAGTCAAAGTCCAGACCTAAATCAAATTAAGAATCTGTGGCAAGACTTGAAAATTGCATTTCACAGACGCTCTCCATTCAATCTGAGAGAGCTTGGGCTATTTTGCAAAGTAGACTGGGCACAAATGTCACTCCCTAGATGTGCAAAGCTGGTAGAGACATCCCCAAAAAGACTTGCAGCTGTAATTGCAGTGAAAGGTGGTTCTACAAGGTATTGACTCAGGGAGACTGAATACAAATGCATGCCACACTTTTTACTTATTTATTTGTAAAAAAAAATGAAAACCGTTTATCATTTTCCTTCCACTTCACAATTATGTGCCACTATGTGTTGGTCTATCATGTAAAATCCCAATAAAATACATTTACGTTTTTGATTGTAACAAGACAAAATGTGGAAAATTTCAAGTGGTATGAATACTTTTTCAAGGCACTGTAACCCAATTTTTTTGTAAAATATAAAAGATGATGTTACGCGGAGTAAATAGATACCTAACATGTCATGCTTTAAATGTTTGCATGCTCATGGAATTTTAAAAATCTCCATAGACAAAGCTTTACATTTTTTTACAGGTTACCAGTTTAGAGTTACAGAGGAGGTCTAGTGCTGGAATGATTGCTCTCTCTTTTATGATCACGGCGATACCTCACATGGGTGGTACAAACACTGTTACATTATGCAGGCACGACCTACGTATGCGTTTTCTTATGCGTGCGAGATCGAGGGGACAGGGCGCTTTAAACCTTTTTTTAATTATTATTTATTTTGTTTTTATTTTTTTATTTTTACACTGCCACTTTAATTTTTTATTTCTATTTGTTATGATCACTTTTATTCCTATCACAGGAAATGTAAACATCCCTTGTGATAGAAATAATACATGACAGATCCTCTTTATGGATCTGAGAAAGTATGAGATCAATAAAAATACATTTCTCTCTGCTTTCTAGGGTGGAACAAAATGGTAGTGTTTACATCTGCCAGAGCCGAAAGTGATATCATGGCGTTGCTTCCAGCCTCCGAGGGCCATAGAGATAACCTGGGACCATCCAGTCCTCAGCCAGCTCTAGGTAATCCAGTGCCGCCATCGCTGAATCAAATCTTTGGCTTCCCGATCGAACGGGAGAGCTCAGGAAGCGCCGGTGGGCGGTCGGAGGGGAAGGGACATCCCTTCCCACAGCCTGTAAAAGCCATCCAGTGGCTTATCAGTCACTAGGATGGCTTTTACTGTGTAGGAAATTGGTAGCTGAAAAAACAAGATATCTGGATGATGCGTGTAGCTGTAGGCATCATCCAGATATAGACCCGTTCAAGACGTCTTATGACAACATGTGGACAGGCAGTCGTTAACAGATCAAAAGAGAAAATAAGTTTGTTTGATAATGTTTACATATGGTTTAAAGCTTAAGCTATAAATGGGCCATTTTTTTCAAACAGCCAGTGGGCCACACGTTCAAGATGTCAAGAGTGGAGATTAAGATATTTTATGATCAGGGCTTCACTGGCAAGTAGCATCCACTGAAATTGAAGCTGTCTTTTATAGTAGAACTAATGGTAAAACTTTTCTTTTTCATTTTTAATAGTGTAAAAGTGTAAAAGTTATAATCCCTGTCAGGTTTTTTTATTTTTATTTTGCCACCTTTGTCTTATTGATGAGATTTCCCTTTACTTCCTTTCCCATAGCCAAAAGAGGAAGTGACAAGAAATCCGTCCAAAGTTAGAGAATCCCTGGGTGCCACCAGGGTTACCAGAACTACTGTAGTATCCTCATTGGAAGATCTCTATTCTCGTTCTGGTGACACCCTAAAATTTAGGATTTTCTTTTCACTTTCTGTTTAAATAATACCAATAAACAGAGCAATTACAAAAGATGAATCTTCCTAACAGGGGCACAGATAGCAATACAAATCGGGCAGGTGTTCTAATCCCTCTGTGCTCTACCCAAAACTAAGAAAAAAAACTTTAGCCTTTAGTAACAGGGCACACTTTGTGCTTTGCATACTTATTCACTGGACTTTCCACAGTTTGTGGTTTAGATTTAGTTGGGATTTTATATTACCTGCAAAAAAAATGTTTATAATGTTGAGGTGTAAAAAATCTACATAGCTTTCCAAATTATTTTCATGTAAACAGCAGAAAAGTATTGCACCGCTGATTGCAAACAAGTGTAAACAAATGTAATTGTTTACATTCTTTACTGTGAAACCCCTAAAAAAAACTCTGGAGTCATGAATTGCCTGCAGAAGTAACATAATTGGTGTCACATGAAGTCACATGATCTTAGAATAACTACTTCTGTTTCTTTAAGGTCACAGAATGTTTTAAGTAAAATACCCAGACTGATGAAGACCAAGGATCATTCAAAACAAATCCAGGGAAAGTTCTGGAGAAGATTGAGCTGGCAAAAAATACCAATCTTTGAACATCTCCTAGGGCACTATTAAAGTGGTTCTAAAGGCAGAAGTTTTTTTTTTTTTTTTAACTTAATGCATTCTTATGCATTAGAATAAAAACCTTCTGTGTGCAACAGCCCCCCTAAAACTTACCTGAGCCCCCTCTTAATCCAGCGATGTGCACAAGAGCCTTGGCTGTCCAGAACTCTGCCTCCTGATTAGCTGAGGCACAGCAGCAGGCACCATTGGCTCCTGCTGCTGTCAATCAAAGTCAGTGAGCCAACGAGGGGAGAAAGGGGGCTTCTTGCTGTGAGGGCACTCGGCAGGAGGGAGCACAAAACTAGAAACAACCTCTAAATGTGACTTTGTAGAGCATCAATTACTTCAATGATATATAAAAGAGTATAAAAATATATTCCATAGCATAATACAATAAAAGAAAAGATGCAGTTCACATGACAGATAACCATTGATCAATCAACACATTGGTTTGATGAAGATAGTTATAGCCCAACTCCTTTCAAAATGGAATATATTTTATCCTTTTCTTCTTCAGGGGAAATTAAATGTCAAAAATAGTTATACCTTAAGGTGAGAGGAATTGCAAATGGTAGCGCATCAATACTTAAAAGGGAAGGTTTATCCTTTGATGCTGTGAGTTATGGGGGGGGGGGGGGGGCGTGAGAGCACCCGCTCCCCCAGCCACTGAGGGATAAGTGCTCCCTACCACGTGGTGCCTAATGTTAGTGTATAGTCAGCATGGTCAGCCCAATTAGAATTTTCTAACGGTGTAAATAGGCACAGAAAAAGTCTTAATTAAAGGACAACAAGCCCTGGAATTTTGTGGCAGGATTCACTGGAATAAAGGTATTACATAAGCTTCTTGAAGTTTAGACCGTTCATCCACAAGGGTAACAATATGAAGCAAGGTCAGTACAAATATTCACAAAGTGTGTGAAGAGTATCAATGGTGTGAATACCTGTAAAATCCGGACCTGGTTGTCAACAGTGGAGCAGCAATGCTGGCAGGAGGGAGGGGCCAGGAGCACTGGCAAGGGACCCAAGAAGAGGAGAATCGGGGCTGCTCTGTGTAAAACCAGCGCACAGAACAGGTAAGTATAACATGTTTGTTATTTATTCAACAAAAAAGCAAGACTTTAAAGCAGTTGTTAACTGTTAAAAAATAAATTTTCCTTTTCTTTCTTTATTTTACAAAACAAATGAGAGCTGCAAAATACTCACCATGCCTCTTAGCAAATATCTTGGGGTGTCTACTTTCCAAAATAGGGTAATTCGGTGGGGTTTTGTGCTATCTTCACAATTCAGGGCCTCCGAAGTGATAGGTAGTGAGGAGTAAAATCACCATTTTCCGTCCTTAGGCTGCTTTCACACTGGGGCGTTGGGGCGTCGGCAGTAAAGCGGCGCTATTTTTAGCGCCGCTTTACTGTAGTTTTAGCGGCGCTATTCGGCTGATAGCGGGGTGCTTTTAACCCCCGCTAGCATCCAAAAAAGAGTTAAAACCGGAGGCGCTTTGCCGGTGGTTTGGTGGCACTGCCCATTGATTTCAATGGGCAGGCGTGCTTTAGGAGCGGTGTATACTATGAAACTATGACAGCTTGAACTGCACTTATGGGACTTACCACGTCACCAAGTGTTACTATAGTGCTGGTTTGTCTATAACCAGGATGTACTAGGCCGCTGGTGCTTGCCAGTTCACCAGAAGGTTGAGCGCCCTAATACTGGCTCTCTGCTGCATACGAGAACCATGCGGTTGTTGCACCTCAGCAACATAAGAACGGGGTCGGGTATGCCGCTGCTTTCTACAGGTATTTATAGTGAGCCTGAATCATATTGTGATTCTGACAGTGAAGCTTCCCCTGCACTCTCATCTATCATGCTCAGTAATCCTGTAGGCCTCTTCACTAGTGTATCTTTCGTTTGACATTTTGGCCACTATATTTACAGGTACAGCTAGTGGGACTCACAGATAAAAAAGAGCACCTGTCTGTCAGAGACTGCTAGAATCGCTTCAAAAATGAACTGTTAGCGCTAGCAGGGTTCAGGCGTGATTCTGCTAATGCTGCAGTTTTGTGTGCTATGTTTTGTTAAGTGATAGTGATCGATTGATACTGCACTTTGGGTGGGCTGGGCAGAGGGGTTAAATGCAGGTGCTGGCAGGTGTCTGAGCTGATCCTGCTAACGCTGTGTTTTTGGGAACACTATACTACTGGGGACGCTAGTACAGATCTTGAGCCATTCAAACGCTTTTCTAGTAAAAGAGGTGTATGGTGTATGCATGTGTGTTAGTGCTACTGGCAATCAAAGGGTTAAAATCTGATGCTGTCTGGGATTGACGTTACCACTAACTTACCCTAACACCTAACTGATGTCACCTGTGACACTAATACAGTGATCAGAAAAGAGATCTGTACACTATACTAAAGATACAGTAACAGGGAGTGAAAGGGTTAACTGGGGGGCGATCAAGGGGTTAAATCTTTATTGGAAAATATATGGTGGTTACCTTGATGCTATACAAGGCTAACGCTGCTGCTAACTAGTGTCAGCCATGGCACTAAATACAGTGATCAGACAATAGATCTGTACACTATACTAGTGACACTGTGACAGGGAGTGAAAGCGTTAACTAGTGGGGGGGGGCGATTTATTGGGAAATATATGGGGGGTACCCTAAACCTACCTGGGCCTACCACTATCTGCCACTAATTGCCCTAACGCTGTTTAGTGTCATGAGTGACACCAATACAGTGATCAGTGAAAAATCTGAAAAGTGCACTTGGTGACACTGTGACAGGGAGTGAAAGGGTAAACTGGGGGGTGATCAGGAGGCGATCATGGGGTTAAAAGTGTGCCTACATGTCCTGGTGTCAGTGTAGTGCTTGGTGTACTCACTGTAGATGTATACCGTGTAGTAAAGTAGTGCTAAATATAGCACATCCAAAAATATATATATATATATATATATATATATATATATATATATATATATATATATATATATATATATATATATAAAGGAATTTCTCAGATGCTCATGACAAATATAAACTCATATAAAAGTGTTCAAAGTCCTAAAAGGTGCATCCCATAATATATATCTGAGCAATAAAGCAATGAAATCTAGTAAAGCTAAACTAAAAGTAAATTGTTTCCCAGGAGTAATCAGCATCCAAAAAAATCAGGTGACTCAGAGAGATGATCAGTTACAAAGTTAAAAATATAAATCAGAGTAGATAAGGGGGATAAGGACAGGTGAAAGAGTCCAAATTAAAAATGTGAGACGGTAAACATGTCTTTCTGCAATCCTCCCCCGGTAGTGCTAGCCTCTCACCTTATAGATAGACCCCAACGGGTCTAATGGGGCAACAGTGAACGACCAGCCTGTTTTTGAAGCTTTCCTCACAGCTTTCAATAGATCACTGCAGCTTTTGTCCGGTCTCAGTCTTTTCCTAGAAGAAAGTTTTCTCACAATCCTATAGGTGTCTCTCTGCAATCCTCCCCCGGTAGTGCTAGCCTCTCACCTTATAGATAGATCCCAACGGGTCTAATGGGGCAACAGTAAACGACCAGCCTGTTGTTGAAGCTTTCCTCACAAGCTCCACGGTCCTTTCCTAGAAAAAAGTTTCTCCCAATCCGCAAGCTGGAAAATAAAAAAGAAGGCTCTCCATAGTGTAGTAGGTTTTAAGGTTCAAAAGTAGTTTATTAAAAAAATCTAAAAAAACTCCTTTACAATAAAAATGGCAAAGCAGGCCAGGCAACAAAAAAACATGTCAAACAAATGAAAAGACTTCCGGTCACGGCCGTAGCGGAAGTGAAGTCACCAAGCTCCTCCCAAATTGCACTTGATCCCAAGTCCTGCTCTATGTGTCTATTAGACACACAGTGAGGGGCTCGGCCCTACCCCTGCTTCCTCTTCACTGGTGGTGATTGACAGTAGCGGGAACCAATGGCTCCTTCTGCTGCGTCTATGCCAATGAGGAGGGGAAGAGCCGGGAGAGCAGCTGCTCTTGTGGTCATCACTGGATCAAGATCGGGCTCAGGTAAGTATAAGGGAGCAGGGAGAGCTACATACTGAATATTTTTTTACATTCAGCCTTTAGAATCACGCTAATTAAAACCAAGAGTACATAACACACAAGTCCAAGGTTCAGTAGTGGGTTATGCTCAGAATGCAGGCTCCGGGAGTGCGTTACACACAGAATGCAGGGTTTAGCAGTGCACTACATACAGAGTACAGGGTTCAGGAGTGCGTTACGCTCAGAATGCAGGGTTCAGGAGTGCGTTACTCTCATAATGCAGGGTTCAGTGGTGTGTTGCACTCAGAAGGCAGGGTTCAGGAGTACATTATGCTTAGAATGCAGCTTTCAGGAGTACACCTCTGAATCCCCATCCAAAGCCCACCTCTGCACCCCTTTTCCACAGCTTATCTCTGCAACTCTCCCCAACCTCCTCAAAAACTAATCTCTGCAGTAGGGATGAGCTTCGAGTTCGAGTCGAACTCATGTTCGACTCGAACATTGGCTGTTCGCAAGTTCGCCGAACAGCGAACAATTTGGGGTGTTCGCGGCAAATTCGAATGCCGCGGAACACCCTTTAAAAGTCTATGGGAGAAATCAAAAGTGCTAATTTTAAAGGCTAATATGCAAGTTATTGTCATAAAAAGTGTTTGGGGACCTGGGTCCTGCCCCAGGGGACATGGATCAATGCAAAAAAAAGTTTTAAAAACGGCCGTTTTTTCAGGAGCAGTGATTTTAATAATGCTTAAAGTCAAACAATAAAAGTGTAATATCCCTTTAAATTTCGTACCTGGGGGGTGTCTATAGTATGCCTGTAAAGGGGTGCATGTTTCCTGTGTTTAGAACAGTCTGACAGCAAAATGACATTTTTTTTGGCGCGGGGTTCCCCTTAAAATCCATACCAGACCTGAAGGGTCTGGTATGGAATTTAGGGGGAACCCCACGTCATTTTTAAAAAAATTTTTGGCCGGGGTTCCCCTTAATATCCATACCAGACCTGAAGGGCCTGGTATGGAATTTAGGAGGACTCCCACGTCATTTTTTTTTTTTTTTTTGGTTCGAGGTTCCCCTTTGGGGAATTCCCATGCCGTTTTTATCAATGAACTTCTATGTGTATTGTCGGCAATGCAATAGCCGCGGGTAGTTTTAAATGAGTTTTTTCCTTCAAAATGTCATTTTGCTGTCAGACTATTCTAAACACAGGGAACATGCGCCCCTTTACAGGCATACTATAGACACCCCCCAGGTACGAAATTTATAGGGATATTACACTTTTATTGTTTGACTTTAAGCATTATTAAAATCACTGCTCCTGAAAAAACGTCCGTTTTTAAAACTTTTTTTTGCATTGATCCATGTCCCCTGGGGCAGGACCCAGGTCCCCAAACACTTTTTATGACAATAACTTGCATATTAGCCTTTAAAATTAGCACTTTTGATTATTCATGTTCGTGTCCCATACACTTTAACGGTGTTCGCGTGTTCGAGCGAACTTTTTTCCTGTTCGCATGTTCTGGTGCGAACCGAACAGGGGGGTGTTTGGCTCATCCCTACTCTGCAGACATCTTCCTCAGTTCTGACCTCTGCATCCTCATATACCTCACCTTCTCACACCCCTCCACTCCTCTACTATCCTCATATGCTCACCTTTCAGCAGCCGCCCTGTCTTATTTTGGGGCTCTGCCTCTTCCCCAGTGGCCAGCACCTGCAGCCACAGCAAGATCAACCAGCAGGGGCCATCAGCATTCAGACACAAGGCTGCAGCTCATCATGGCATTCCCTCCCTAAAGCCTATATACACACTGTGTATCCACAGCTGTCCCTTCAATGTCCCTGCTCCAAGTGGCAGGCAGAGACAGTTCTGTTTGAGCTGCCGGGAGTGGTGAGTGGTCACCTGTAACAGAGAAGAAAGGCTTCTGTTTTTACAAGTGACAGTAAATAGCGGGTCATACAGGGACACTGACAGATGTGGTGGAACTCTGTTCTTCCACATTCTGTCTGGAAAAAAAGGCTCTGTGTTCAGGTTTATAACCAAAAAGGAGAAAATATAACCAGGTCCCACTTTATATACAATCCGGTGATAGGGACTTTAAATAGTATTGTACCCTATAACCATTCACTGAAGTCTAGTGATGTTGCTATAGCCAAACAAACCGCAGCTTACAATAGAAAAGGTCAACCCCTATATTGCTACAGGGGTCAAATAGTGGCTACTTGAAGCAACAATAAATCAACACCAGGATATGTATATATATAAAAAACAATTATATTTATTAGTTTAAAACTGCTTCAACATGCATCAATTGCATCCATATGCAGAGCTTGTAGCTCATGCATAAGATGTGCATCACCAGGTGCAGCGAAGGAACACTGTCCTGGTGGGCACTGTGGTCAGTGAATTATCCTCAAACAACAGGAAAAAAACCACATAAACCAGAACACATAACAAGACAACAAACAAGTGACACATATATGACACAACCACCACACAGGCAGTCCGGATGCCGGCTTTATGCCTTTCACAGTGAGGCTGGATGACCATACCCCAATGTTGCTACCATGATTGCCCCAAAAGGGTAGGAGACATGGGGATGCATATCGTATGTTGCATCAACCTAGGGTATTTCCAGTATCACTGTGAAGACTCCCCCAGGACAACCTAATGGCTGTTGATGGTGCTAGTGAACAGGGGCTAGTTGAGCATGTATTGCTTAGTAGGGGGTCATGGTAGAGGCCCAAATATGACTGGAATCGGTGGACTGTATCCTATCACAGACTCCAGAGGCTCTCCCCAAATGCCCTCACAAGATATAGTGTGCAGCAGCTGATAGCTGTAGTTGCCTTGTGGAGACTGAGGGGGGTTAGAAGGAAGCAGAGTCTACATTACCACCCAATCGGTCAGCATGCACGGATCACTTGTTGATGTCCTGATCCCCTTCACCACATTTGTATGGTGGTGCTATCTTGGCTTATAGCTGTACGTTCGTTGGCAGCGCGGGGTTGGTGGAATTTACCCACCGTGGCTCCAATAGGCAGTAAAGCAGAGGGACCGGTAAGGGTGCTCATCCACTCTGCTTCCGGCGCTCGTCTCCTGCTCCGTGACAGTATCCAATGGGGAGTGGTAGGCGTGTCGTCCGGCCGGCGTCACATGACCGCTGTGACGTCCACGCGTTTCGCTTGACCAATCAGCGTAGCTTCATTTGGACTAGGCGTGGTTAGGAGCTGTCATCCTTTTAGAGGTATCCTCATCATTATAGCTCCGCCCTTAGTTGTCATCAAGCTTATGAGTCCGGGCAGTGCCTCCGCCTCCTGATTGGGATAATTCACCTACATATATAGAGCGCATGAATAGGATCCCTTCACCCACCGTCTATTCTATTCATACCTTTTTAAGGGAGTATTATTTACTGAGTTCAGAGTCCTTCATTTCATTCTTTGACAGAGCCTGTTCAAAGTCGGTATAGACTAATGATGGTTACAATCACTTTCATATTATTCTATTTAGTACCATTTGTGCTCATTTATCTGCAGATAAGCTCATTGGACTATTACTGGAGGTATTTCAAATTATATCCATTCTCTTGTTTAAAGAGACACTCACAGAGAACCACAGAGAAGACAAGACTTACATAGAGGATGTCGGCAGTGCCATAACAAAAGACATGTAAATATGCAAATATGCAAAGAAGCAAAAATGCAAAAGTGCAACACAGGCATAGACACACAGTATTATTCCAGTCTGAACCATATAAATTGAATCATATAGGTCAAACTGCAATCTTCAACCTGTAGTGTTAGTGGATCATATAGTGCGGGGGGCAAATGGGTCATTTGGGCCTATCTTACAAGCATAGGCGGCCAGCGTACTGGTTATGGTGTATGCTAGGGATGAGCTTCGTGTTCGAGTCGAACCCATGTTCGACTCGAACATCGGCTGTTCGACCGTCCGTCGAATTGCGAACGATATGGGCCGTTCGCGCCAAATTCGTGTGGCGCGCCACGGCCCATAATTCACTGCGGCATCGCAGTGCATTGCTGGCTGATGATTGGCCAAGCATGCACTATGACCCACATGCTTGGCCAATCACAGCGCCGTCAGTAGAGAGAGCTGTAATTGGCCAAAGCCAGGGTGGCTTTGGCCAATTATGGCTCAGGGGATTTAGTACACGCCCCACACTATATAAGGCCGCCTGCACGGCGGCCCTGTGTAGTGTGTGTTCCGGTGTGCTGAGAGATAGAGAGAGAGAGAGAGAGACAGTGTCATTTGATTTGAGTTAGATAGATTAGGCAGAACAGTCAGTCAGTTAGCTTCACTTACAGTGTATTGTGTATATATATGCATCCCAGGTGTTGCATATATATATATACACTGTATTCAGTTTAGCTAGATCCGTTCCTGTTATCTTCTATCTAGACTATTTACATTTAGTGCAGTGCGTCCTGCTCACAGTGTTCAGCTAGATCCGTTCCTGTTATCTTCTAGACTATTTACATTTAGTGCAGTGCGTCCTGCTCACAGTGTTCAGCTAGATCCGTTCCTGTTATTTACATTTAGTGCAGTGCGTCCTGCTCACAGTGTTCAGCTAGATCCGTTCCTGCTATTTACATTTAGTGTAGTGCGTCCTGCTCACAGTGTTCAGCTAGATCCGTTCCTGCTATTTACATTTAGTGCAGTGCGTCCTGCTCACAGTGTTCAGCTAGATCCGTTCCTGCTATTTACATTTAGTGCAGTGCGTCCTGCTCACAGTGTTCAGCTAGATCCGTTCCTGCTATTTACATTTAGTGCAGTGCGTCCTGCTCACAGTGTTCAGCTAGATCCGTTCCTGTTATCTTCTAGACTATTTACATTTAGTGCAGTGCGTCCTGCTCACAGTGTTCAGCTAGATCCGTTCCTGCTATTTGCATTTAGTGCAGTGCGTCCTGCTCACAGTGTTCAGCTAGATCCGTTCCTGCCATTTACATTTAGTGCAGTGCGTCCTGCTCACAGTGTTCAGCTAGATCCGTTCCTGCTATTTACATTTAGTGCAGTGCGTCCTGCTCACAGTGTTCAGCTAGATCCGTTCCTGCTATTTACATTTAGTGCAGTGCGTCCTGCTCACAGTGTTCAGCTAGATCCGTTCCTGCTATTTACATTTAGTGCAGTGCGTCCTGCTCACAGTGTTCAGCTAGATCTGTTCCTGCTATTTACATTTAGTGCAGTGCGTCCTGCTCACAGTGTTCAGCTAGATCCGTTCCTGTTATCTTCTAGACTATTTACATTTAGTGCAGTGCGTCCTGCTCACAGTGTTCACCTAGATCCGTTCCTGTTATCTTCCTACTGACAGGCAGGCTTGTCTGGTTACAGTATATAAAGCTACCTGAAGAAAATTACTGGTGTTCTATTTGATCCTACTAGTACCACGGTCAGGCAGCTAGACTATTTACATTTAGTACAGTGCGTCCTGCTCACAGTGTTCAGCTAGATCCCTTCCTGTTATCTTCCTACTGACAGGCAGGCTTGTCTGGTTACAGTATATAAAGCTACCTGAAGAAAATTACAGGTGTTCTATTTGATCCTATTAGTACCACGGTCAGGCAGCTAGACTATTTACATTTAGTACAGTGCGTCCTGCTCACAGTGTTCAGCTAGATCCGTTCCTGTTATCTTCCTACTGACAGGCAGGCTTGTCTGGTTACAGTATATAAAGCTACCTGAAGAAAATTACAGGTGTTCTATTTGATCCTATTAGTACCACGGTCAGGCAGCTAGACTATTTACATTTAGTACAGTGCGTCCTGCTCACAGTGTTCAGCTAGATCCGTTCCTGTTATCTTCCTACTGACAGGCAGGCTTGTCTGGTTACAGTATATAAAGCTACCTGAAGAAAATTACAGGTGTTCTATCCCAGCTTAGTGCAGCTACAGGCCATTAGTATGTCTGGAAGGCCAAGAAGGAGAGGCAGACAGTCACAAGCCAATAAGAAAGGGCAAGCAGGCTCTGTGTCTAGTGCTGGTCGTGGAGACGGTGCATCCTCATCAGCACGTGGCCATGGGACACGCTTGGCCTTTTTTTCGGCAGCTGGCCGTGTTGAGCCGCAACATGCGGAAGACTTGGTCGAGTGGATGACCAAGCCGTCCTCATCCTCCTCATCCTCTCTCACCCATGCCCAGGGTGCTTTGTCTGGCAAAGCAGCGGCCTCTTCCCTCGGCTCAATGTCATCAGTGACTCCTTCCCTAGCTCCACCATGTCCTCATGAGGATTCCCTCGAACTGTTTGACCACAGTGTTGGGTACATGCTCCAGGAGGATGCCCAGCGTTTGGAAGGCTCTGATGATGATACGGAGCTCGATGAAGGCAGTAAAATGAGCACGGACAGAGGGGGTGCCCAAGAAGGACAGCAATCTGGCAGTCATGCTCCCCCTGCTGCAGCATACTGCCAGGTTTGCTCCAGTGATGAGGAGGGAGGGGATGATGAGGTCACTGACTCAACGTGGGTGCCTGATAGGAGAGAGGAGGAGGAGGAGGAGGAGGCGGCACATCACCAACGAGGCAGGATGCCCTCCAGGGGCCAGCCTAAGGGCAGCACATTGACTGCATCACACCCCAAAGCTCCACATGTGCAGGGCGCTGCAGTCTCTGCGCGTTATTCAAAAAGTTCTTTGGTGTGGGCCTTTTTTGAGACGAGTGCATCAGATCGCACCGCTGCTATTTGCAACATATGTCTCAAGCGTATCTCGCGTGGCCAAAACATCTCCCGCTTGGGTACCACATGCTTGACCAGACATATGTTGACCTGCCATGCAGTTCGTTGGCAAGCATATCTAAAAGACCCACACCAAAGAACAAAGAGGATCTCTCCTTGCTCCTCATCAGCTGAGATTTCCAACCCCACTAGACCTTCAGTCCTCTCTGAGACCTGCAGTGAGAGGAATGAAGGTGTAGAATTAGGTGTGTCACAGCCAAGTACTTGTGGGCAATCTGCTTTTGGTACACCGACGTCAGATTGTACCAGGCAAATTTCCCTGCCCCAGCTGCTGCACCGCCGAAAGAAGTTTGCTCCCAGCCATCCACATGCCCAGCGGTTGAATGCTAGCTTGGCAAAATTGCTAGCACTTCAACTGCTGCCTTTTCAGTTGGTAGACTCTGCCCCCTTCCGTGAGTTTGTGGAATGTGCGGTTCCTCAGTGGCAGGTACCCAAACGCCACTTTTGTGGAAGGCAATGTCCATGCCTCGCTGGACAGGGCGGTCAGCGGTAAGGTGCATATTACCGCTGACTCATGGTCCAGCAGGCATGGACAGGGACGTTACCTAAGTTTCACGGCGCATTGGGTGACTCTGCTGGCAGCTGGGAAGGATGCAGGACAAGGTGCAGTAGTGTTGGAGGTTGTTCCGCCACCACGCCTCCAAAATGCTGATTGTGACACACCTCTCTCCTCCACCCCCTCCTCTTCTTCTTCCTCCATGGCCTCTTCCTCGGAACCAGCGGTGCTCCGTAGGCGTTCAAGGGGCTACGCAAGTACGCAGGCCAAAAGATGCCATGCGGTGCTTGAGCTGGTGTGCTTGGGGGACAGGAGCCACACTGGGGCAGAGGTTCTGTCAGCTCTGCAGGGGCAGGTTCAGAGGTGGTTGACGCCACGCCAACTTAAGGCAGGAATGGTGGTTTGCGACAATGGCACCAACCTCCTCTCTGCCCTCCGACAGGGACAAATGACCCATGTGCCCTGTTTGGCTCACGTCCTTAACTTGGTGGTGCAGCGGTTCTTGGGCAGGTACCCGGGCTTACAGGATGTCCTGAGGCAGGCCAGGAAAGTCTGTGTGCATTTACGCCGGTCATATAATGCCAGTGCTCGGCTGACGGACTTTCAAAAGGAGTTTAACCTGCCCAAGAACCGCCTAATCTGTGACATGCCCACCAGGTGGAACTCAACGTTGGCCATGCTGCAGCGGCTGCACACGCAGCAGAGGGCCATCAATGAGTACCTGTGCGACTATGGCACCAGGACAGGGTCAGCGGAGCTTGGTTTTTTTTCCCCACGCCAGTGGGCCATGATCAGGGATGCATGCACTGTCCTGTCACCATTCGAGGAGGCCACGAGGATGGTGAGCACTGACAGTGCATGCATCAGTGACACTGTCCCCCTTGTCCACCTGTTGGAGCACACGCTGCATGGAATAATGGACAGGGCACTTGAGGCAGAACAGAGGCAGGAAGAGGAGGACTTCCTTAGCTCTCAAGGCCCCCTTTATCCAGACAGTGTTCCTGCGTGCCCGCCGATCACACAGGAAGAGGATGAGGAGGAGGAGGAGGAGGAGGAAGATTGTGTCAGTATGGAGGTGGAGCCTGGCACTCAGCATCAGCAGCAGTCTTTAAGGGATCAGTCCCAAGGAACACATGGACTTGTACGTGGCTGGGAGGAGGTGGCTGCGGACGTTGTTGTCCTTAGTGACCCAGAGGACTCCGGACCGAATGCCTCAGCAAACCTACGCTGCATGGCCTCCCTGATCCTGCAAAGCCTGCGTAAGGATCCTCGTATTCGTGGTATCAAGGAGAAGGACCAATACTGGCTGGCAACCCTCCTTGATCCACGTTACAAGGGTAAGGTTGCGGACCTTATCTTGCCATCGCAGAGGGAGCAGAGGATGAAACATCTTCGGGAGGCCTTGCAGAAAGGTCTGTGCAACGCGTTCCCAGAGACTGGGAGGTTACAAACTCCTGTTTCTGGACAACGTGTTGCTGAGGCTTCGGTCAGTCAAAGAAGGAGCGGTGGAGAAGGTGGCCGTCTGACCGATGCGTTCAAACAATTTTTTGGTCCGCAGCCCCAAGGTATAATCGGTTCCAGCAACCATCGCCAGCGTCTGTTTTACATGGTGCAGGAATACCTAGGGGCAAGATCAGACTTGGACACCTTTCCCACCGAAAATCCTCTGGGTTACTGGGTCTTGAGGATGGATCACTGGCCAGAGCTTGCACAGTATGCAATTGAGCTACTGGCCTGTCCTGCATCCAGCGTTCTTTCGGAACGCACATTCAGTGCTGCTGGAGGCGTGGTAACCGATCACAGGGTGCGTCTGTCCACCGACTCGGTCGATCGGCTGACCTTCATAAAAATGAATCAGTCTTGGATCACCACCAGCTACCAAGCACCTGATGCTGATGTAACCGAATATTTTTTTTTGAAATCTCAGATCCCTTCAAAGACTGCCTATGCTGATGCTGAGTGACTATCCCTGAGTAATTATCCTCTTCCTCCTCAATCATCACGCTGATAGCTTGTAAGAACATTTTTGGTTCTGGGCGCCACCACCAGTGCCTAAGGCACAATTTTTCAGCCCCTGTTTAACAGGGGCGTGTAATTACAATTTTTGATGTAATACTTTGCAGCAGGGCTCGTTCCTGCATTCCAACTAGAGTGTCTGTGAGGGGTTGCAGTGTTGTGGCACCGGCACCAGTGCCTAAGGCCCAATTTTTCTGCCCCTGTCTAACAGGGGCGTGTAATTACAATTTTTGATGCAATACTTTGCAGCAGGGCTCGTTCCTGCGTTCCAACTAGAGTGTCTGTGAGGGGTTGCAGTGTTGTGGCACCAGCACCAGTGCCTAAGGCCCAATTTTTCTGCCCCTGTCTAACAGGGGCGTGTAATTACAATTTTTGATGCAATACTTTGCAGCAGGGCTCGTTCCTGCGTTCCAACTAGAGTGTCTGTGAGGGGTTGCAGTGTTGTGGCACCAGCACCAGTGCCTAAGGCCCAATTTTTCTGCCCCTGTCTAACAGGGGCGTGTAATTACAATTTTTGATGCAATACTTTGCAGCAGGGCTCGTTCCTGCGTTCCAACTAGAGTGTCTGTGAGGGGTTGCAGTGTTGTGGCACCAGCACCAGTGCCTAAGGCCCAATTTTTCTGCCCCGGTCTAACAGGGGCGTGTAATTACAATTTTTGAAGCAATACTTTGCAGCAGGGCTCGTTCCTGCGTTCCAACTAGAGTGTCTGTGAGGGGTTGCAGTGTTGTGGCACCAGCACCAGTGCCTAAGGCCTAATTTTTCAGCTCCTGTTCAACAGGGGCATGTAATTACAATTCTTGATCTAATATTTCACAGCAGGGCCCTGTGAGGGCTTACAGTGTTGTGGCCACAGCAACACCTAAGGCCCAAATTTCTGCTGAGTATATAGGGCAGGACCCTACTTTCAAACATCTAACTTACAAACGACTCCTACTTGCAAACGGAAGGAGACAACAGGAAGTGAGATGAAATCTACCCCTAGGAAGGGAAATTCTCTCCTGTAAGAGTTAATATGGGAAAACAATTTCTCCTTTCCACTGATGCTTTCCAATCCTTGTTCCACAAAAAAACCCAAATTTTCAAAAAACATTTTTCATTGGGACAAAAAAGTGAGGTGAAATCTTCTGAAGAGGAGGAAAGACAGCAAAACAAATGTCACAGGGATGATAACCCTTCCCTATGTTTTCCAAAAAGCTTAGAAAAGATTTTTTGGCTGGAGCTAAACACGTTAAAAATGTTCAAAATTACAAAGAGATTCTACTTAACAACAAACCTACAGTCTCTGTCTTGTTTGCACCGCCTGTATACTGCTGTTCAGAGTATATAGGGCCTGGTGGCCCCACACCTTTCCTTATTTTAATTTGGGTGCGGGGTTCCCCTTAATATCCATACAAGACCCAAAGGGCCTGGTAATGGACTGGGGGGTACCCATGCCGTTTGTCTCACTGATTTTCATCCATATTGCCATGACCCGACATGACATTAAACCCGCAAGCAGTTTTAAATGAGATTTTTTCCTTTAAAAATGACATTTGGTGCAGGGACTGTTCTAAACATGGGAAACACGCGTCACTTTACAGGCATACTATAGACACCCCCCAGGTACGATATTTAAAGGAATATTTCACTTTTTTTTTTTTACTTTAAGCATCATTAAAATCACTGCTCCCGAAAAAACGGCCGTTTTTAAAAGTTTTTTTTGCATTGATACATGTCCCCTGGGGTAGGACCCGGGTCCCCAAACCCTTTTTAGGACAATACCATGCAAATTAGCCTTTAAAATGAGCACTTTTGATTTCGAACGTTCGAGTCCCATAGACGTCAATGGGGTTCTAACGTTCGTGCGAACTTTCGGTCCGTTCGCGGGTTCTGGTGCGAACCGAACCGGGGGGTGTTTGGCTCATCCCTAGTGTATGCTTATTAAAGGTGAAAGGAGCTCCTGGGCTGTAATGAAAATTATATAAAATATATAATATACTATATAATTAATGAGTTCCAGATAATAAAGTGTAACTCAGGAACTATCAATTAACATATATCTGGTAGCAATACGTCCCCTGCCCATTTTGTTGAAAATTATTGCATACTTAGTGAGTCACTCACCGCCTTGGGGCCTATGGCTCTAAATAAACTTTGGAGATATGTATATTAGTCCATAGATGGAATGTGTTGCTCGCCCTATCTCCACCTACCCCACTCACAAAGGGACTGTCTAACCTCCATGTTACCATGTTACTATGGTTCCAGGAAGGCCTGTAAATTTAATTCAGTGTTGAGTCCCCGTGGAGCTACAATCTCTGCATATGGATGCAATTGATGCATGTTGAAGCAGTTTTAAACTAATAAATATAATTGTTTTTTATATATATACATATCCTGGTGTTGATTTATTGTTGCTTCAAGTAGCCACTATTTGACCCCTGTAGCAATATAGGGGTTGACCTTTTCTATTGTATTCTGTGTACAGGTTGCTAAAAATATGTTGTTGGATCTATATGTACATGTACTGTATATCACTGTTAAAAGTTTGTCTATTGTAAATTTTAACCATTTGCAGTAGTATAACTTTGGATAAAAAAGTAAGAAAAAAACGAAAAACTAACAAATTGTTCTGAATATGTGCATGTCCCAATGAATGAATGGTTGAACAATTGTAAATTGTATTTGAAAATTTTGTAATACATTTTTATTTTATTTATTTTTCTAAAAAATTATGATCAGTCAGACACCAGCTGTAATGTGTGTGGCCAACATAAAAATAAGGTTTGTCATCTCTCTAAATCTTTATACCTTACCATCATTGGACACAATAGGAAAATTTACATATCTGAACAAAGTTTGCATTACACGTCTGCCTCAATGTCAGTATTTTTATTAGAAGCTGCAGGTATTAGTATGTTACGTTTATTGAAAAAAGAGATTTGGTATCATTGTTCCTGTTTATGTAAATGTAATCCTGTGGTTTTACAATTGTTAAGCTTTTATTTACACAAGGTTTCTCAGTTTGTTTAACTATTTCTTATGTAATCAATTTCCATTTATACACACACATTTAGCTAGATGGTCTGGCACAGTTAAACAAAAAGGTGGAGCTCTAGTAGAGATCAAACAGAAGATGGTAAATAGAGTTAGTAATATGTGGGAAAGACAGATATCGGACTACAGAGAAATACCACTGGGTCTATATTTTCTGAACAATGACAGGGAAAGATTTAACAATTGTACAATTTTCATTAAATTTCAAAACAGTAGATATTCTAATAGTTTATGTCGTCAAACTTACAATAGTTTTCAACCGTAGTAACAAGGAAATTCATAGGAGAAGGATGGAGATTTCTTCTTGTATTTGACTTCTGTCCATCCAGAAATGAAATGTTAAAATTTGCAAAATCATTATGGCAATTGAGCACATTTTTTCAGGACTTTCATACAAAATGTGTATATTCACCAATGTTATTATCAATATGTTCTGACAAATGATCTTTGCAACTGTTCCCATGAAAATCTAACAGTGCATGAACAGCTTTTGCAGTAAACAGTGTTTATTCTTCCATTTCTCTTACATTAATAACAGGTTCAGCATTCTTTAGACAGGTACCAATGTAGTTCCACAGCCAAGGTGCAACTGGTATAGCTATGATAAATGTGCAGCTAAATGTTTGAATTTATCCAGAGCATCATGTTTTGATGGAAGAACTTGGACAAGCTAAAAATACTAGCAATGACAACATTTCTCAAAAGTCACACGAAGGTTTTGGGATTGGCATTTACTAATGCATGTGCAGAGAAGAGCAGGTATTTCAAGTTCTCAGACTGGTGGGTCGGCTGCATGGGCACTGACAGCTCAGCATCCATGGAGGTAGGTACAGCGTGGACTGGGGAGGTGAAGAGGGTGCATGGTGTTAGTTCACCTTTTCATTTTTTTCTGAAATGGAGAACTTACACTTTAGTGATTAAGGTGACACTAAGTGAATTTACTTTGCTAAGAATAAAAAATCACGTGCAAGAATGTTGAAGAAAATAGGATTTTTGCGTTAGGGAACTTAGATTGTAAGCTCCTTGAGGGCAGGAACTGATATGAATGTACAATATACGTACATGTAAAGTGCTGCATAAATTGACGGCGCTATATAAGTACCTATAAGAAATAAAATAAATAATAAATAAATGCATGCAATCTGGACTATCATTATAAAGTCCATTACAAGGTAAACACTATTTAAATCAGATTTTTAAAAGATCAACCAGAATTCATCCAAAAAAACACCTCTGAATGTTTACAGATATCAGATAAATATAAGTCCAATAAAACAAAAAGGAGCCAAAAAAGGATAGAAGAGCAATCTGCTTATGTTGAGAAGAATTCTGATATTATAGATTTTCAAGTGTGCCACATCCCATAAAGGACAAAAAGGAAAGAAAGCCCTAGGGGTGGGACTAAAGGTACTACCAAAAAACAATTGAAGTAAAAAAAAATGATTTATTAAAGAGAAAATATACATAGGATACTGAACATGGTCATGAATACTGAAGAATCAAGATATACAATATAGAGATACAGGATCCTATACCCAACGTGTTTCAGAGATGAATGTTGTCTCCTTCATAAGGAGTCAACAGGATGTATATAGTCTATCAAATTCAAATACAAATAGTCAACAGTAAGTTAATACATCTACCCATTGGTATATAGACATGGAAAAGCCATAAATATTGGCAACTTACATCTTGTTCAATTGCAAATACATGAGAAAATCCA
The DNA here is from genome assembly GCA_037952925.1 of Lithobates clamitans. Lineage (NCBI taxonomy): Eukaryota > Metazoa > Chordata > Amphibia > Anura > Ranidae > Lithobates > Lithobates clamitans. The sequence continues at coordinate 1,723,767 of JBBGZY010000876.1, forward strand.
CGTTCATATTTTAAAAGAGAGACACTGTCACATGGAGTCTCTGGCTGCCCTGCCCACGTTGTAACTGCTTGCAATAAACCTCTGTGATGATGATGCCTCAGAGCCAAAATATATATATATATGATAAGGAGATAGGGGGAATGCACCCCAAAATTATGAAGGGGTCCCTAATTGGAGCAAAGCCATGGATACTGGGGCCTAAAAAGGGGGGGAAGTCCTAGCATATGAGGTCACATCAAGATCACGGCAACCAGGCCCAGGGGGACATGAAGGTCAGGAGATGCTTCATGGAAGCATGCTTTCTCTTCATTAAATCAAACTTTTTTACTTCAATTGTTTTTTGGTAGTGCCTTTAAAGTCCCACCCCTAGGGGTTGCTTTCCTATCAATTTGCTTATGTTGGACATAAAAAGTTACAAGTTAGATATAAACTTGCAGAAATGGATTATGATTTCCTTGGTTTCTTTTCATGCATTGCCCTTAAAGGGGAACTTTACTCATAACAGCTCGAAAAAAAATAATGTTATTGAACAAGGAACATACATTCCACATTAAAATGTATGCTACCAAAATCAGTTTGTGTTGTAAATAGCCTCCAGCATTGTTCCTGTTTCTTCCTGCTAGAGGCTGCATTTTGCTGAAGCCCAGAGCCCCAGCAGTAAAGCGGAATTAAACCTATTGATTTAACAGTTTAAAAAAACAGTTTTATTCCTAGAATGCCAGGAAGTATCAAACCATCAAACCATTAATTCTGCTTTAGGGCCAGTTCACACCATGTAAACACAGTCCGGATGTGTTCCAGATGTATTTCTGCATGCAGATTTTTGGTGTGTTTCCGGTATGCTTTTGATGCATTTTGATGCTTTCCAGTGCATTTCTCCCCTCTTTTTTCTTTACGTTAAATAGGAGCATGTGCGTTCTGGTGTGTTTAGGTGCATTTTTTATGTGTTTTACCACGTTTCCCGTACAGTTCAGTGCAGAAAAAATGCAGCATGTTCTACTTTTTTTTTCTGGAACGCACCTGAACTGACCGCACAGGTGTGAACTATGTCATTGGAAACCATATAACCCTGTCCTCAGGGCCCACTAACAGGCCAGGTTTTATGTTTTATGTATTACCTTGGGGAGATGCAGACTAGAATACTGCAATCACTGAGCAGAAAATTATATCACCTGTGATGTATTTCAATTATCTTGCAAACCTGGCCTGTTAGTGGGCCCTGAGGACAGGGTTGATAACCACTGATATAAACTACTATCCATGCATTTCTGATGTAGAAAAAAACTCACTGGACTGCATGTGGTGTGAACCGGCCCTTAGGCTGTCAGCAGATTGGCTTATATAAACTCGGCAGTACCTGAAAATAAAGCGCAAGTGAGCATGTGCAGAGCATATATTAAAACAATATAAGCTTATTATTAATGTTTTACATATATACTACACTATACCTGCAAAGGGGGCCAGCCTTAAGTGATCAAGCAGGACTTATTTTTCTGCCTAATGTTTCTCTTCTGCCTAAAGTTCCACTTTAAGTAAAGGAAGCAGCGATGGCTGCAAAAAGAGGTTTCTGTGGATCAGGGGACAAGTATGGGAAGAGACCAGGGCCAAAGGGAACTGGAGGAAAGAACACTAAATGGGTGTTAAGGTCAAAAGAGCTGTGGCACCATAGAAGAGGATACAGCAAAGAATGGGAAACAACCAGCAGTAGTTTGAAATCACTTTATCAGAGACGTGCAGTCAGGGGAGGCAGATGAGGCCGAGCCTCACCTGCCATGAACATACAAAAAAAAACAGAAAAAATGATTGAGCAGTGAGGGTCGTAGTTCAGCGTGCTGGGGTAGCTACCTACAGAGTGGCCAGTTTAAATACAAGCTGGCATACTCTGTTTGCAGCAGTCTGAGAGGATGAGCTCACAGTGCCTCTCACTTCTTGTCAGAAGCACTGAGCTTATTGGACAGCTTGAAGCCTTGGACCAATGGTAAAGCACCATTGGAACAAGCTGTCCAATACAAATGCTGCAGTGGAGGCTGTCCTCTCACTGCAGTGCCATAGAAGGGGGCATGTGTCTAAAAAACACATGCTCTCTTCCAGCCCAGCCCTCTTAACTAGATAGAAAAAGCATGGGTTTATGGGTATAAGATTTACCCATAATCCCATGTTTTTCTTACACAGTTAAGAGGGAGAATTATAATCTGCTGCCTGCTGAAAAGGCACTGTTTTAATCAAGCTAAATAATATATTATTATGCTATATGTTATATGTTATGCTATATATGCTATACCCTTCCTGACTAATGACACTACAAAACAACTTATTCACTCCTTAATTATTTCCCGCCTCGACTATTGCAACTCTCTCCTTAATGGCCTACCCTTAAGCAGACTATCCCCCCTTCAGTCTATTATGAATGCTGCTGCTAGACTAATACACCTCACTAATCGATTCGTGACTGCTGCTCCTCTCTGTCAATCCCTTCACTGGCTTCCCCTACCCCACCGTGTAAAATTCAAAATGCTAACCATAACATACAAGGCCATTCACAACATCGCCCCCATCTACATCACCAACCTCATCTGCAGATATCGCCCAAATCGCCCCCTCCGCTCCTCCCAGGACCTCCTGCTCTCTAGCTCCCTTGTTACCTCCTCCCATGCTCGCCTTCAGGACTTCTCCAGAGCCTCTCCCATCATCTGGAATTCCCTGCCCCAGTATGTCCGATCAGCCCCTACCCTGTCCACCTTTAGGAGATCCTTGAAAACTCATTTATTCAGGGAAGCCTATCCCACACCCACATAACTGTCCCTAAGCCACCCCCATCAAATCATTCTTTGCAGCTATTACCTTTTGTACCACCACCCCCTCCCTTTAGCATGTAAGCTCTACGAGCATGGCCCTCCTGTACCTTTTGTATTGAACTGTACTGTAATTGTGTTGTCCCCCTTATACATTGTAAAGCGCTGAGTAAACTGTTGGCGCTATATAAATCTCGTATAATAATAATAATAATAATAATATGTTATAACAACAATTTAGTATTTATCTACAGTATATATACTGTGAAATTACTGGTTTGAAGTTATAACTTCAAACTTTAGTAATTTGTCCATTAAGCCACCTGCTTGAGTACAGTTTTTGAAAATATAGTAAATTGCCTTAAAAACTATATATAATAATTATTTGTATATTACTTATTGTAATTAACCACTTGCCACCCAAGCCAATTCTGAAACTTCTCTCCTACATGTAAAAAACATTATTTTTTTGCTAGAAAATTACTCAGAACCCCCAAACATTATATATATATATATATTGTATTACCAGACACTCTAGGGAATAAAGTGGTGGTCATTGCAACTTTTTATGTTACAGGGTATTTGCGCAGCAATTTTTCAAACTTTTTTGGGGAAAAAATCTTATGAATATAAAAAAAACCCACTAAAGTTAGCCCAATTTTTTGTATAATGTGAAAGATGATGTTACGCCAAGTAAATAGATACCTAACATGTCATGCTTTAAAATTGCGCGTATTTAAAAACCTCTGTAGGTGACGGTTTAAAATTTTTTACAGGTTACACGTTTAGAGTTATAGAGGAGGTCTAGTGCTAGAATTATTGCTCTCGCTCTAATGTTTGTGGTGTTTCTAACCTGTGTGTATCTGGCTCTGATACTAGCCAGTGCCTCACCAGCCACTGACCTCACTGCACGTCCCTGCACTCTATTATACACAGGTAAACTCTGCTCTATTTCAACATTATATTTAAGAGACTGAAGACCAGCAGTAGTAATACAGGATTACACTATGGGGTTGATTTTCTATAAAAGCAGGTTCACTGTTCAAAGTGAATTTTCGCTTTGAAAAATGAATTTTCACTTAGCCTAATAAATAGGGTTAAAGAGGTGGTAAAATCTAGAAAAAAAAATCTGCGCCCCTGCAAGTTGATGTCATAATGTGCTTGTATGCATCACATACTAGCACATAATGAAAGACAGCTTAAAATAAAGCCGTCCAGCAGAATGCTGTCACCACTAACAGGGCTTCCATCTTCACCCGGTCTTCCTTCCGGGTTTGTGGGCTCCGGCCATTTGAATGCCTAAGGCCCGATGACAACACAGCACTCTTAATGTATGGCACTGTAATTTATGCCTTTCATTCAGAGCGCAGTGCACCGATAAAGTCACTGGCTGCAAAACATGCAGATAGCTCCTAAATGGTGCATGCTTAGGAGATATTCATTTTACCTACAGGTAAACCTTATTATATCTCTTAAATAACCCACATGAGTAATGACTCTTGACTCAATGAAATTTGTTTGGTCCAGCAGGGACCAGATGAAGTTCGATCCATGTATGGGCAGGCTAGATTTACAGTCGATCTACCGACGTCAGGTTTTTCCCAATCGACCAATGCCGCCGACCACAGCCAAAAGCACTAATCAGTATATTCTGATGGTGGAGAAGCCTCCCCGCTGGCAGGATACAATTACTTATTATTCCCCCATCCACACACTCCACTCCATTGGATCTTTGTTTTTGTTTTTTTCAACCCGCCAGTGAAAAAATGTATGGGCTGCCTTAGGTACAGATAGGTTAGAAAGATCTTTTTCCTGGAATCCTTAAAACTGTTCCTTCCTCCTATGATGATCATGCATGTAAATTTTATTTGCCCATGATGCTTGTGAGAGATTGAGTTTACTGTTTTTAAGTTAGGAAAAGCTAAATTCATATTATTTGCTATGAGTTTTTTTTGCACATTGCTTGTACCTTGGGAAATCAGCACTAGTAAACGATGATAAGAGCTTTCAATCAGAGTCTCTGTTGTACTTGTGTACTGTACATTAGGAAAATGGTTTTCTACCTCCATCCCCTCTCCTCCCCCCACAAAAAAGAAGACTTACTGACCCCAAAAACCTATGAGCTGAAAAAGGCAGACTTATTAATAATTTCAACAGTGATTTGAAGAGTCTTCATATCATTATATCTTCTGAATCAGCTGTGTCAAAAATGTACAATAAAAAGGGGGTAATCTATACTCTTCCATAAAAAGAATGCATGCTCTTAATAAAAATGGCACACTCTCCAAAATAACCAGTGACCCAAAAATATGCTTTAAAACAGAAAAAGGTCATCCCTTTCACTAAAAGGGCAGATTTCCTTAAAGCGGAGTTCCACCTAACAGTGGAATTTCCACTTTACATACTCCTCGCCCCCTGACATGCCACAATTGGCATGTCATTTTTTTTTGGGGGGGGGGGGCTGGGTACCTGGTTTGAAGTGGGACTTCCTGTCCCACTTCCTCCTTTCCGACTTCTGGCCATCTAGGCGACACCTAGGCGGCCCCTCCCTCCCGGTAATGTTCTGGGACACGTCACAGGTCCCATAACATTGCCTGGCCATTGATGGAACACAGTGCGGCTTGCGTATGTGCAGTGCGCATCCGGCTGTGAAGCCGCAAACTGTCACAGCCGGGCGCCCACACTTACAATGTCAGTGCCGCAAAGAGGAGGGGGAGAGGACAGAGGCTTTGGGTGGCCGCATCGCTAGACCATGGGATAGGTGAGTGTCTGTTTATTAAAAGTCAGCAGCTACACTTTTTGTAGCTGCTGACTTTTAATAGGATCAAAAACCAGTAGAACTCCGCTTTAATAGCCTCACAAAAGGAGAAGCAGTAAAACATTTGTACAAATTATGGATGTTTTTTTACATACTGCTCTGATAACTGTACACATGGTGAACTAGTTAGGGGTTTGCAACTAATTAACCAGGAAAAGGGCACCTAATATCCCTCCACCCCCACCTTCCCCACTAGAGAACTCTCCTAAGGCACTGGGATTGTTGAAGAATCAGGCATCAGTGCTTTGGTAGGGGTATTTCCATTTTTGGGAAACCATTCAACTACTAAAGCACCTTCGTTAATGATCAAGTACAGGCTGTAATCAACATAGCAGGAGTGTGCATGCTCACTTCCCCCTTGCTATGGGTTTAGCAGCCTACATGCCAGCATGTCTACTTGGCAAACAGCAACTGTTGAGACAATAAACAGTTGGCAGCATAATCCCAGGTATTGTGCTCACATTATACATTTTAAAATGGCAAAAAATAAATGCTTAAGGTTGCAGTGTCAAGAACATGGGTACCTAGCAGGAGTTGCAGGACATGTGCCCTGTGTGCTTGATGCTAGTTGTGCCCCTTGCTGGAAGAGAGGTAATAATGGTAAAAATAAGTACTCTGCAGCTGACTTTTGGAAGGGCACAGTTGGTTAATTTTGGTTTTGGTCGGTTGGTTAAATTTGGTTAAAGGGTGAAAATGTATAAACCTTTTTTATTGTATAGAACAGAGTATAGGGCTCACAACTAGTAAATGGTGCCCTGTTGCTCACAAAGAATGCAGTGCTTATTATAACCGGTTGTATTTAGACATATGAATAGCAGTGATCATAACTTGAATAAATTAAGCACACATATAAAGAAAAAATACTCCTGGATAAACAAAGAACAGCTAGTTTTAACACATCCACATTTTTCTTGCCAAGATTCTCAGAACATGGGGAGGAAGACTGGGGGGAATTTTACTTAATAAAATAATAACATACACATACTCAAAGCTGAGACAGTTATAAAATATTTAGATTTAAACACAATTTATTACAATTGGCAATGGTCATACAATTTTTTCTTTTAGTTTTCTGAAAGAAATGAATGGGGAGAATTAAAAAACAATTAGAAGAATTATTTTGAAGCAACAGCATCATTTATCAAGTGTTATGAATGATACAATAAGGAAAAGAAAATGGATTGGCAAAAATATGGAATATGAAAATGAAAGGCAGGATACTAAAGATAGCACAACACATCCTGGAAAATGTTCAATATATTAATAACAAACATACAAGGCTTCAGAATGTAAGTCACATACATAAAATGACACAACTGAAGGGGTGATAGGAGGAAAGGAGGAGGCAGATTTTCCATTATGTAGGCAAAGGATGTAAAAGCACAGGAAACAAAAAATAAAAGGCACTTGCAAAAGAAGAACATGAGAATCGTGTAGCTGCCATCAGTTCAATAATGAAAGTGAATAGGTCAAGGGCATTTAATGATAATGGCAATCTTGATGAGCAGTATTATGATGGCAGTGACACAACTGCAAATGCCCCATAGTGGAATATTTCACAAAACAAAGGTGTCCAAGATACATGAGGCTGAGGACATACACGCATGGGTTCTCAAAGAGGTAAGTTTGATGATCTGCAATTTTAAGAGACAATTTAAAGCCAAACTCCATCCTTCCCTTCAGTCTTGCATAGTCGTACAGGCAACTCTCCTGTACTGAAATAGCTTACTATGATCTCACTATGCATTGTGCATTTCTGACAGTGTGCATTGGAAGCTGCAGCAAGATATTCACCATCACATAACCCTTTTCTCCCCAGGCTTACTGTCTCTGGCCCATGTTTTCATTCATTGAATTTCATTTTTTTTAGTCAAGGAAGCTCAGCAATACCTGAGTGTTATATAGGGAAGTCTGCAAGCAAATGCAGCCCACTCATCCAGACTGTCATTCGCCTGTAAGGGCATATTGATAGAACTGCTCTCAGGAGCCTGCCCATTGCTTGCATAAGGACTGGGGGCTCTTGAAAGGAGTATTACGTTATTGTGCTGTGATGTTTTCAAAGAAGCTATGTACAGCACCCTGCTGGCTCCTCCCACAAGCCAATATCTGCCTGAATTGCATAGTGGTAACATCAGTGGGTGTAATATGTAATAAAAAAACAGGTTTTCTTTAAAAATTGTAATTAATAAAATTTGTGTGGGTGGGAGACCAGGAAAGCCAAAATATAAGTGTAGCACCCTCTACCTTAGGTACGTTCTAAGTGTAAGGTTTTTTTTTTGTGTAAGCTGCCAGCACAGGTAAATTTAAGCAGGCCTTTGCTGTGAACTAGGCCTGTTTGTTTTGATCTGGGGGCAGGGGAGTGGTTTAGTGTAGCAGTAGGTGACTGACATGTACTTCAGCTCTTGGACGCCTCCTCTGTTTCCAGGGAGAATGTTCTGGAAAAGGGGCAGGGCAGAGAGCTGGAGTGATATGGGGTGCTTGTGAGGAGCTCTGACCAATCCCCAACTAGGATTGGCAGGGAGCAAGCCTCCTATGTATACCCATGGTCAGTCTGTTGGGGGGGGAGTTGTCAGCTGGGTGAACTGAATGATGGAGTGTAATGCCCCGTACACATGGTCGGATTTTCCAATGGAAAATGTCCGATCGGAGCGTGTTGTCGGAAATTCCGACCGTGTGTGGGCTCCATCGGACATTTTCCATCGGATTTTCCGACACATAAAGTTGGAGAGCAGGAGATAAAATTTTCCGACAACAAAATCCGATTGCGTCAATTCCGACCGTGTGTGGCCTGTTCCGACGCACAAAGTGCCACGCATGCTCAGAAGAAATTCCAAGACGGAACAGCTCGTTCCGGTAAACTTAGCGTTCGCAATGGATACAGCACTTTCGTCACGCTGCAATGTTCAAAATGGTTTAATACAGCGCACTCTCTTCTTCTTTACAATGTGACAAGAATTAAGTATTTTTGCTGCTCATATTCACACACACTTCTCACAAACTTATTTCGTTACTATTTATCGTGATTCCCTCAATATATTTTGATTTCTCACATCTGACAACATATTTTTTATATTTTTTATATATTTTTTGGCTTTAATGTAGATTCTTTTTTTATGTTTGTATTTTATTTTTATTTTTTTTGCGATTTTGATTTGTACTCCCGAAAATGTTTGTGTGTGTTTTTTGTGACAAGTTCCCACAACACCATTGATATGTTGTTCTATTTAATCTGTAGGAGATTGTTTGGTGTTGTTGTCCCTTGTTAATTTCACATTTTACGTTAGAAATGTACCTGAATCCTCACCAACAAACTGTCCTTTTTGGATGAAAACACACACAGGAGAGTATAATTTACCTAAAAATTTTTATTAAGGGCTCACTACTAAACAAAGAGGGAGGCAACGCTGGAGAAACTGCAGAAGTGGGCGAAGCCTTGGACCCCCAGGGCAGACATCAACTTTTTTAAGCAAAATTGGTGGCCTGAGGAGTCCATATCTAAGGGAGGGCAGTCTGGTGCAGAAGTCCCAGAGATCCGGAAAGCAGCAGATGACATCTGTGTCCCCAGGCTGTGGTCATACGAGACACTGCATCTTCTGTCAGACCAGACTGAACCCAGGGTCATCACTCTCTGGTCTTCTTTCCACGCCTCCTTCCACGCAGTGGCTGTGGTGGTGGAGTTGTGGCAGCAGGAGGAGGAGGAGGAGGAGGATGGTCCAACTCAACCACGTAGGTCTTGGGTGTTAGTTCCCCACTCACCCCCTTACGTAGGACTTTATAAAGCAGGTCCTCACAGAGCCTGCGTTGACCCTCCTGCATGCCCTGCAATTTGGTGGCAGCCATGCAGGAAAAGGCCTCTTCAGAAGTTGGTAAGGCTCTGAGGGAAACCGAAGCCTCCTGGATCAGCCTGAACGCTGAATCCTGCATGGGACGCGGAGTGGCCTTCCTGGCTCGTTTATATGGCAGGCGGAGGGGAGGGACCTGAGACTCAGTCAGGCTGCGACTGGTCCCAGGCTTCTCTTGGCTGACACTTAGCCCCGCCTCCTCCTGGCTGCCACTAATCCCCGCCTCCTCCTGACTGCCACATTCCACAACCTCCTCCTGGCTGAGGTCTTCCTGTGTATGAAAAAGGGACATAGTTTTAGTATTTTTTCAATCAATCACACACAATTTTCACCTCCTGACTGCTGCAAATTGAATGTTAACAAATATAACAGACTATCATTCTGAGCCCAGCATTTTTCATTCTTGTCCCAATTTTGGGTGCCCACTACTGTCTATTGATATGTAAAACACTTTTTTTAATCAGCAATTAGTGATCAATAATAACATCTAGTAAACATCATTTATTTATTGACCAGAAATCTGTAGAAGAATGCTATACCTGACTCCAGCTGGGCTCCTCCACTTCTTCCTGGCTGGAAGGCCCAGGTTGGACATCGGAAGCCTCAGCTGGGGTGGAAGGAAGCGTGGAAGGAAGAGTGGAGAGGGATTCCCTGACTTCAGTGTGGTCTGACAGAAATCGCAGTCTCTCATAGTACCACAGCCTGGGGACATAAACGTCATCTGCTGCAGCTCCGGATCTCAGGGAATCTGTGACCTTCTTGCGCTCCCTAAGATAAGTGCTCCTCAGGCCACCAATTTTGGCTTTTAAATAAGGGATGGTTGCTGTGGGGACCACCGGCATCACCAACTCCAGCAGTTTCTCCAGCGCTGCCTGCCTCTTCTGTTTGTTATTATAGTGGGGGTGTCTCACTTGCCAGAGACAGGGCAGCTCCCTGTACTTGTCTATGAACAAGGGCAGGAAATTGTGGTCGTTGAACCCATCCATTTTCTCTGCAAGACACAACACAAGACAAACCCTAATGTCAGGCAAAACTCCCCTAATCTTGTTACAATATAGGCTTCCATTTCGAAGCAGTATAGGCGCAAGTTTAGATCTTACCTTCGTTATCACGATCGGCGTCTCCGATGCTCCTTCCTCCGCTCACAGATCGTACGTAATACGCACGTCTGTTACGCTTTATACACACTGCGCATGCGTATAACTCCGCCCGCCCCTGACATTCTTTCTAGTCTATTCCCTGCCCCTTTTCGTTCGGCGCAGTGGGGGAAGAGCACATGGCGGATAGACAGCAGGTGCGTGCTAATTGTAGCAACGAGGAGGAGGAGGTAAAGGCCGGAGCCTGAAACGTCCCGATCCAGAAGGAGATTTAAGGACTCAAATATGTCCTTTGGTGAGATGTTGGAGATGGTGGACATCCTGAAGAAGGCCAACTATGATGGAAAGTATGGGCCTTACCCCAACCCCAATATCAGAAAGGCCAAGATCATGGCGAAAGTGGTCAGGAGTCTGCACCGGAATTTCGGGGTACGATGATCGAAAGATCAGTTCAGGAAGCGGTGGTCGGACCTGAAATTACGAGAACATGAGCAGTACAGAAAGATCCGGAGAGTGCTGCAAAAAAGTAAGTAGTTGTGCTGTGTTCCTATTCTTTATGTTTATTACGTTCGTGCTGCTCCATGTGCTTTTAGGAACTGTTGTACAGTTTAAAATGGCAACTTTCATGTTCATGGGCACATTATCCGTTCGGATCAAACATTTTTCATTCCAACTATAAAATACCATTGTTTAGCCCATATGCATTTGGCCACCATTTTGACGCCCTATACTTGTCTTCAAAGAATTGGGTTGTGTAGATGGCTTTGTTACTAGAATGAAATGCAAACTAGATTCTGTGTAAGGAGAGGACACTGAGCAGCTGTTTTCACATCTGGACACTGGAGCACTATAGTGTGGGACAAAAGAACACCATTTTTATTAGGGGGGGCCACACAGGTGCTCCAGTGTATACTATAGGGGGGTCTCCATCTGTGAAGCTTGTACAAAACAGGTAAAGTATTGCAGGTTGACAAAGGACACTAAAAAAGCTACATCTTGGAACTCTGCTAAAATTGACAATTGTACCCAACTTCCAAGCAATGTTTCCTATTTATAGTTCTGACATTAAATATCTGTGTGCTAAGTATACCACTTTTGTTTTACATAGGGGATAAAAGACTCGGAGGACACCCCTCATCTGAGGATACCAGAGCCCCCCCCCTCTGGAAGAAGGGGAAATCCCCCCAACACAAGCTGAGCAGGAGGATGAAGACGTGGTGGAACTAGTCACCACAACAGGTGAGTGTCTGCAACCACAGGCTCAGATAAGAGAAGGATGGCAGCATTTTTTTTAAACCAAATTTATTTTGGGGTTCCTCTCTTTTTAGGTGATCGTGATGTTGTGGATCCAGATCCTTTCACATCCGAAAGTGCCCAGATCCTGATCGGGGAGACCATGGGGTGTAATTTACAATTGTAAATCATCAAGCAAAACATCAATGATGTTATTCCAAAATGTAAAAACATCATTGATATTTTGGGGTGAGTTTAAAGCCCCTCCAAATCACTTTCTTCTTTTGTGTGCTACAATGTGCTAAATGTTTTTGTGATTTTTCCCAAAGCCAAATTTGGAGGATGCACACAGTGTGTCAACATGTGCTATCTGCCATCACGGGAGATCAATGGACGCGTTTTGGGGGTGAAAGCCCTTCCTTAATAATAAAGTAGCGGTGAGGAAGGGGTTTCTCCCCCAAAACACATCCCTTGATTCCCCGTGATGGCAGCTAGCACATGTTGACATTGGGAAATTTGTGTGCATCTTCCAAATTTGGCTTTTCCAGGGGTGATTTCCCCCCATCTGAACGCAATATCAAACACAGTTCCTAAATACTCATGTCTGATATTGCCTTCAAATTTGACCAAATGTGACGTTTGTAAGTTCAAGATTTGTGTCTTTTCTTGTTGGTTTTACACAGGCCTGTTTTATATAAAATGGACATTTTGATTTTAGATAATGCCACCACAAAAATTGTTATACAACAAACATGTTGGTTTGTTTGAAAAACCTTTGGTAAATGCACATGTGATTGTGCAGGTATTAAAAAGATTGTTAATCAAGAATGTGTGGATTATTGTCTCAACGCTACAACACTTTTGGGGTGATGTAATTGTTGTTTTATGAGAAAATGGGGGTTATTTCCTAAGGGCAAATCCACTTTGCACTACAAGTGCAGTTTCAGTGCAGTTGCAAGTGCACTTGTAGTGAAATGTGTTTTTGCATTTAGTAAATAACAGCCAACAGTGCTTTGTATAAGGTTACACAATCATGCCATTTTCTGCACTCAAAACATTTCTGTCAGGGTCAGCTCAAACAAACACAAGCAGTAAATGTCCACAAAGAATTTTTTTTTTTTTTTAATTATAAAAAGGCTTCACAGATTGTCTGGCATATTGATAGCCCCCCTACCCGCAAAGAACTCCAGGTAGCGTAACCGGACATCACGGGCACTCAGGGAGGGCAAGCCAGGACGGCCACTTTCAAGCGCCGTCAGTGTGGTTTGATGTATGATTCCGGCCTCAGGCCCAACTGAGCCAGCATAGTTGGCCGAATGTTTCCTTAAAAAGTTATGAAGAACACAGCACGCAAGTATAATATGGTTCAATTTATACTCCGCCATATGGATGGGTGTCATAAATAGGCGGAACCGGCTGGCCAGGATTCCAAATGTGTTCTCCACCACTCTTCGGGCTCTGGCCAGCCGGTAATTAAAAACCCTCTGTTCCGGGGTGAGGGTCCTCATTGGGAATGGCCGCATCAGGTGGTCCCCCAGCGCAAACGCTTCATCAGCAACGAACACAAATGGGAGTCCTTCAACATTGTCCTCTGGAGCTGGCAAGTCCAAGCTGCCATTCTGGAGACGCCTGTAGAACTCCGTCTGGGCAATGACTCCACCATCGGACATCTGGCCATTCTTCCCCAAGTCCACATACAAGAAGTCGTAATTAGCCGACACCACCGCAAACATCACTATACTATTGAACCCCTTGTAATTATAATAGTACGACCCCAAGTTGGGTGGTGGGACGATGTGGACGTGTTTCCCATCAATTGCCCCTCCGCAGTTAGGAAAGTCCCACCGCTGGGCAAAGTGGGAGGCCACAGTCTGCCATTCCTGTGGCGTGGAAGGAAACTGTTGAGGAAAAAACAATAAACATTACTATTTTTTCACAGAAACATGGCAAGCAGATTAGACACAAACATTATGGGGCAACCTCCAGATAGCATTTAGTAAGGGGAATTTAACAAGGCCAAAGTATAAGGTACACCTATCATATTCCCCCTCCCCCCCCTCATGGGCCATTTCTAACATTATAAGGGGTGTGTGGAAATCTTGGACAGGTAACCCTCTTCACTTCATTGAGAGATGAATGCCTAAATAATGGGTATTACTTGGAACAGCCCCTTCTTAGTTACACTATTGGCAGCCCACTGGACAGGTAAGAAGTGTCATAATACAAAGATATAAATACACATTGTACACATTTGAGGACATTTGGACATTCTGCTATTACCTGTCAAGATAATAATAGGATACAAAAACTTTAAACAGTACCATTTGAAAGTATACAGGCAGGCCCTTGCACTACATGCTTTGGGGAATTCATCCATAAATCTGACCAGTAAAGAGGTGGGTATAGTGTGTATGGGTTTGGCAAAGTCAGCAGATAGATGATTGAGGATAGATAGAGAATTGGGATCAGCTGACTTAGCAGTTGGGGGAGGGAGGGTTACTAAAAATTATTTGGGGACACCACAAAAAAAAGCCTCTGGCACTCTGCCTGAATTTAAATCAAAAATAACATTTCCAAACATTTTAGGGGGTGTTTGGGGTAAAGCACTACTATGGAGCTGATAAAATACATTGTTAAGTGACTACATGAGGTGAATTTAGGGCCAGGAAACACCATGCTGGGGAGGTTAGTGAAGGGCAAATATGTATGAAGGTCCTAAAATAATAATTACATAAAAATCCAGCATGCATGAGGACAAAGGGGACATTCACAGCATAATACAATCATGGTAATTAGGGAATGAGGAAAGAAATACAAGATATTATCAAACATTCAATACAATAAAATGTGATATTAAAGTATACAAAATCTTACCTTCATATACTCCTTCTGTAGGACCTGTATGATGGCAGAACAGGTCTCTGGGATAATGATCCCCAGAGCCTGGGGGGAGATGCCTGTTGAGAACTTCAAGTCCTGCAGACTTCTCCCTGTCGCCAAATACCGCAGGGTAGTGACCAACCTCTGCTCCGGAGTGATGGCTTGCCTCATGCAGGTATCCTGCCTGCTGATATAGGGGGTCAGCGAAGCCAACAAACGGTGAAACACGGGGTCCGTCATCCTGAGAAAGTTCCTGAAATCATCAGGATTATTCTCACGGATCTCACGGAGCAAAGGCATATGAGAGAACTGGTCACGCTGAAGCAACCAATTCTTGGTCCATGAACTCCTCCCCACCCTGTTCATGGACTGGACTTGTGTCAAGGTCAGGACCCCAACACCAAGCCCCCGCACAGCACGAACTCTACGAGGAGTACGCATACGAAACATGGCTAGAAAACGGTAGGCTGCTCAGAACGAAGTAACAGAACAGCAAGGCCTGTGAAGAGCGGCCTGAAAAACAGTAACGAACGAACAAGAATACAATGACTAAGTCACGCGGAACTTGCTTGCATGCACTGAAGAGCAGATACAAACCCACAAGCACAAACTGAATGGCAGAAAAGGATCTGAAAGCCACGAGTCTGAAAAAACGCGAATCGTCTCTCACCAAACTTTTACTAACACGAGATTAGCAAAAGGAGCCCAAAGGGTGCCGCGCTTGGTTCTGAACTGGCCTTTTCTAGTCACGTCGTATGTGGTGTACGTGACCACGTGGTTGGCGATCGGAAATTCCGACAACTTTGTGCGACCGTGTGTAGACAAAAAAAGAGAATGTGGGACTTTAAATGAGGACAGGATAGTACCTCCATCCTGGGTTCAGAAAATAAACAGGGAGGACATTGGGACTTTAAATGAGGCAGTTGACAGGATGGAGTTGAAATCAAAAAGGTCAATTTATTGCATAGGCATCCAAAAATACATCACACAGTATGGACATAGAGGGTTGCATGCGCATACACGCTGACAAAACCTGCATGAATATGTGCTTAAACAGAGAATAACATGACATCTGAGCAACGAATCAAGATTAACAGATTTCATAGAGGGGGTATATATACAGAACTGGGAGGTACATGCCAGCATGATGTAAAAGGTACGTATAAATATATAGGTTACTAAAAACATTGATCTGGATGAGATCCTATTAAAACAAGAGTAGCTGCATCCGTATTGCCCGACGCGTTTCTGTGATTAACACTTCTTCAGGGGCAGATGCAGTGGGGTATCTATAAATAACAAAATATGAAAACATCAACCAATGAGCTAAGAGCAACCAGAAAGGACAATATGTCGATTTCTGGATACTTACACTGTGTACCTAACTAAGGTGTATCGTAGGGTGGGTACCGGGCTACAAGGGTTTGTTCGGAGCTGAGGCGGCCAAGGACCCAACGCAGGACAGGCATACACAGGCATCATCCCCCGAATGCAGACCATCACTTCCAATGAAAACAAATCAAAGTCATCATAAATTTGTATCTGAAATGGATAAAAAGTCCATTGAGATAAGCCATTGTTGTTGACAAAAAGAGTATAAGAAGTAGAGTACTTTAAAAAGGAACCACTAAGTGTTACCTAAATGTGCTTGAGACAAGAGCTTTCCAAAGCTATGGCGTCTGCACGTGTGCGGGAGTGAAGGCTGCGTCCGTGGGAGAAAAACCAGCACCTAAATATGCATGCAGCCTGTGTCGGCAGTGACCGCCAATGTCACGTGGGAGCCGACAATGCGTGAGGCGGGACCACAGCCTGGGTGGTGGGGACCCGCCCCAGACTGACGTCACCACATCCGGCTGGGTCGGACAGATGGAAAGGACGCGTACCTCCACCGCAACGCCAACTAGTGACGTCGTGTGGAGGAGCGAGACGTGACGCCGATGCGCTGTGAGCTGCCGCCCGGTCCCCAAAGGGGGAGGGGAGGGCGCGCAGAGCGCATCGCAGCTCCGGGTTTGAAACAAAACATAGCCCGGAAATAAGACCCCACATAACCTATGCAGGAATGTATCTGTAATTCCCAGAGTTTCAGCGTGTGTGTAGACAAAAAAAATTTGAGCCAACATCCGTCGGAAAAAATCCTAGGATTTTGTTGTCGGAATGTCCGAACAAAGTCCGACCGTGTGTACGCCCTATAAGACTGTCGTGTCTGAGGGAACCCCCTTTCTGTGGGGGGGGGTATGTCAGGTGGGGAGCTCGGGAGCTGGGAGGAAGCCTCACCTTACACAGTCATGGAGAGGTGTCCTGGAACAGGAGCTGGAGGAGACAGTTGGTACGAACATCCAGAGTAAAGTAATTCAGGAAGGATCCAGGGCAGGTGTCGGTGAGTGGAAAGCACAGTGGAAAGCTCTGGAAGAGTAATGCCAGGGGAGCTGGATGTAGAGCCAGAGGGAGAGATTATGGGAGTTTGTGTCAAATCGATACAGCCAGGAGGGTGGGCAGGATTTGCAAGTCGGACTTGCTGGGATCAGTAGTCCATCTACATTTATTCTTCTCAAGTAAATCGGTAGATACCACAAAGGGGTACTGCAGGCCCCAGCCTACAAAGGGCCATCAAATAAAGACACTGGGACTTATTCAGAGTGAGGCCTAGTCATGTACTGGTGGTGTGACAGGATTACTAAAATTGGAAAGTGAAGTAGCATGCTGGAGGAAGTGAGCTGGAAGAAGTGTTCTGAGGTAAAAGTCTGTCTAGTTTAAGGTCAGCCATCTTGTTTCTACTGAGAAGTGTGACACAGTTACTTTTATTCTACATGTCCCTTTTCCCAAACCAAGTTCAATCCCCTAATAAAACAACAGGAAAAAAACAAGCAAGAGACTGTTCATTAACTGAGAAGTGTGTCTAATGGATGTCTGGCAGCAGAGTGAATTGTGTGAATGCTGTAACACGTAGTAACCCTGCGGGGCCATCGCTACATAAGCAGATTTAGGCTGGGTTCACACTATTGCGAATTGGATGTGACTTACTCCGCTTCCAATTCGCATAGCAGAAGATTGTGACCTGCTCTCTATGGTGTCGGTTCACACTTCGCCGCAGCGGCTCTGGAGCGAATTGCACAGGAGCCCTGTGAGTCTATTGGTCCATTTCAGGTCAGAATTCAGCCAAAAATGCGGGCTGAAATCGAACCTGAAACGTGAATGGGTGACGCACTGGACTCCTGCTGTGAGCCTCTGTGTTCTCCAGTGTGAACCCAGCCTAAATGTCAGCTTTAATGGCAGAAACAAAAAAAAAAGTGATCAAGGTCTACTCTCCACCTCAAACAGTGGCGGAATTATAGCGGTCGCTGAGGTTGCCATGGCGACCGGGCCCCTTGCTGCAGGGGGCCCTTGAGGGCCCCCTGTATACAGTACTTTGTTAGGAGGAGCGCAGAAGAGTTTCCCCGATCCTAAGCCGAACTGTATTCGGCACTGTGCAGGGAGCTGGTCACATTGATTACAAAGAAAGTGAAAGCACAGTGCTGTGCTCTTTGTCTCCCCCTACAGTGCAGTACCTGGCAGGAAGAGCTAAGGTAAAAGTCTGTCGTTTTTTATCTCCTGTATGTGTGTTCATATGTATGTGCATGTATGTATGTGTGTGTGTGTGTATGTGTGTATGTGTATGTGCATCTGTGTGTGCATCTATGTGTGTGAGTGTGTGTGTATGTATGTGTATGTGTTTATCAGTGGCGGTGTGTCCATAGGGGCGCATGGGCACCGCCCCCTCTCTCCAGGCACCCCTCTATCACAAAGCGTAGCGTGAATCTATCTATGGCCGCCACTGCCCCCTATTCAGACGCCTGGCCCCTTTTTGGATGCCGGGCGCCTGAATGACACCGGCGGGGTTTTTTTTAAAGCACTAATAGGCTTCAAAATAGGTGAACTGCGAGTGCCATGCTTGGCGCTCACAGTCCACCCAGGTGTGTTAGAAAAGCGAATAAATATTCGCTTTCCTAACACTGAACCGCCTCTCCACCAATCAGGTGCTCGGGTCTGTTACCCGTCACCTGATTGGCTGAAACGACAGGCGCCGCTATTGGATGCCAATCAGGAGGAGAGGATGGGAGGAGACGCATGGAGGACCCTGCTCGTCGCCATCACCCGCTGCCCCACCGAGACAGGGTAAGTGCCGGGCAGACTGCGAGCGGGCAGGGGGGTCACAGTGGCTGCATTTCAGGGCACAGTGGCTGCATTTCATAGGCACAGTGGTGGCAATTGATAGGCACAGTGACTGCGTTTGATAGGCACAGTGACTGCGTTTGATGGGCACAGTGACTGAGTTTGATGGGCACAGTGACTGAGTTTGATGGGCACAGTGACTGAGTTTGATGGGCACAGTGACTGAGTTTGATGGGCACAGTGGCTGCGTTTGATGGGCACAGTGGCTGCATTTGATAGGCACAGTGACTGAGTTTGATGGACACAGTGACTGAGTTTGATGAGCACAGTGACTGAGTTTGATGGGCACAGTGACTGAGTTTGATGGGCACAGTGACTGAGTTTGATGGGCACAGAGGCTGCATTTCATAGGCACAGTGGTGGCAATTGATGGGCACAGTGGCTGCGTTTGATAGGCACAGTGACTGCGTTTGATGGGCACAGTGACTGCGTTTGATGGGCACAGTGACTGCGTTTGATGGGCACAGTGGCTGCGTTTGATAGGCACAGTGACTGAGTTTGATGGACACAGTGACTGCGTTTGATGGGCACAGTGACTGCATTTCATAGGCAAAAGTGGTGGCAATTGATAGGCACAGTGACTGCGTTTGATGGGCACAGTGACTGCGTTTGAGGTCACAGGGGTGGCAATTGATGGGCACAGTGTCTGCGTTTGATGGGCACAGTGACAGCGTTTGAGGGCACAGGGGTGGCAATTGATGGGCACAGTGGCTGCGTTTGATGGGCACAGTGGCTGCGTTTGAGGGCACAGTGGTGGTAATTGATGGGCACAGTGACAGCGTTTGATAGGCACAGTGATTGTGTTTGAGGGCACAGTGGTGGCAATTGATGGGCACAGTGGCTGCGTTTAAGGGCACAGTGGCGGCAATTGATGTGCACAAGGACTGCGTTTGATAGGCACAGTGACTGCGTTTGATAGGCACATTGGCTGCGTTTGATAGGCACATTGGATGCGTTTGATGGGCACAGTGGCTGCGTTTCATGGGCACAGTTGCTGCATATGAAGGGCACAGTGGCTGCATATGAAGGGCACAGTGGTGGCGTTTGATAGGCACAGTGACTGTGTTTGATGGGCACAGTGGCTGCGTTTGATAGGCACAGTGACTGAGTTTGATGGGCACAGTGGCTGCGTTTGATGGGCACAGAATCTTTCAGTTTGCTTGCGCCCCCCAAAAAATGTTGAGCACCATCTGCCACTGGTTTATATGTGTGTGCATATGTGCATATATATATGTCTGTGTGTGTGTATTTATGTGTGTTTACATGTATATATGCACATTTTATGTATGCGCTTTTAATCCTGACCCCCTATATGTGTCCCATTAGAACCAATTTTTTTTTTTTTTTTTTGCTTGTTCATAGTACTAGCAAAAAAAAAATGCTGTTCCTCTGAAAAGTGATCCATGCTCAGATCGCTTTTCAGAGGCATTTGACAGCTGGTAAAGAGGCAATATGTTGCCTCCTGACCGCCTGTTTTAACCCCTTAAATGCATCATCTCTATGCTGCAACTGCATGCAATGCACACAGTTGCAGGGTGGTTGCAGTGCAGCCACTTCAAGGGTGCTCTGACTGGAAAAAGATTGAGAAACACCGACATAGAGGAACCCATCTTTCCATTTTCCTCCTGCAGCCGCTGAATGCCTGTGGGAGGGAGAGGAGGAGAAGCGGGGGGGGGGAGAAATTGATTCCTTTACATGCAGCCACCCACTTGCGACTGGACCCTGGTGTTCCACCATCGGGCTCGGAGAAAAGAGCCCTGTCCGGGGGTCAGGGGGGCCCTCCATGGTTTCTTGCATCGGGGCCCTGAAGGTTCTAGTTATGCCTCTGACCTCAAAGTTATAGTTGAAAGTATATCTTCACTGCTAGAAAGATTTGAAAGGATGTGCACATGCAGGAATACGCTGCAGAAAGTAATATGTCAAGCAGTCAAAAGCAGTGTGGCTTTATGATAAGATTTACAATGTAATTAATTCATAGATAAAACTTTTCCTATATGTACTTCCTTTAGAAACATTTACATGTTATCTCACACTGAAGAAGTTGATAACACCACTTTAACGGCACCTTTGGTGTTTGTATGTCATATCACAGTTATGTGTATTGTGCAGACTAACAGAGATTGCACTTTACATTTCAGAAACCAGTCACATTACTTTATCTTCAAAGTGTATCTGTATTTTTTAGTTTGTATATGTAATAAAGTCTTAAATAAAAAGAAGATATCCCCCGTGGGGCTTTAAAGCAGCAAAAAATTATGAAAATAATAAGTTGTTACTTGAAAGGGTTTTTTAATTAGTGGGACTTAACCGTAATGGTTAAAATAAGAGCTGTGCTACAGGAGATAACACAAATGAAGCTGGCACAAGTTTATACAATGATCAAGCGCTATAATAGGGTGATAATCCTGATGCGTTTCGACCCCCTTGGGTCATCTTCAGAGGATTGAGGCGCTGTGACAAAATTTGCGTATTAGAGTTCATGGATGTGACCATAAAAATATAATATAATATAAATATGTTTAACAGTATAATTACCAATCACATTGTGTTTGAGCAGGTTCTCCTGAGCTTATAATTCTCCGACGTCTTCCCCACCGGGTCCCGACAGGGGTCCCTGACCCTCCACCACGTCAGCAGGGGAAAAGGGGGGGTCTACTCGTCCATGCGTGTCTTACAAGGAGTCACACCAAGTGGATATTTCCCAAAACTGGGGAGGAGCGTGGGGGCAAGCGAGCGAGACCTGCAGCCAAAGCATCAAATAACAGACCCCCCCTTTTCCCCTGCTGACGTGGTGGACGGCCAGGGACCCCTGTCGGGACCCGGTGGGGAAGACGTCGGAGAATTATAAGCTCAGGAGAAACTGCTCAAACACAATGTGATTGGTAATTATACTGTTAAACATATATATATTATATTTTTATGGTCACATCCATGAACTCTAATACGCAAATTTTGTCACAGCGCCTCAATCCTCTGAAGATGACCCAACGGGGTCGAAACGTGTCAGGATTATTACCCTATTATAGCGATTGATCATTGTATAAACTTGTGCCAGCTTCATTTGTGTTATCTCCTGTAGCACAGCTCTTATTTTAACCATTACGGTTAAGTCCCACTAATTAAAAAACCCTTTCAAGTAACAACTTATTATTTTCATAATTTTTTGCTGCTTTAAAGCCCCACGGGGGATATCTTCTTTTTCTTTTTGACATTAATCGGGGTGTGCAGCACTCTATATCTTCTCAGTATGTGTCTCTCCCCTTTTCATGTAATAAAGTCTTTTACCTCTTTTGGTCTAATGAGGACCTCCAAGGCCAAAGATACTGTAGCTGACATCCTTCCATATGTGGTGGGTTGTGAGGCATAGTGGGTAGGGATGGGCGAAAGGTTCGGCCCGAGCATAAGTTCGGGCTGAACTTTTGTTGTTCGGTCGTTCACCGAACAGCCCAACAAACGGGTCATTCAACCATTTGTTCCGCCCCCCGAACCGACCACAATGTATTGAGGCACTAAACAGTGCATTGCAAGCCATGATTGGCTGAAGCAGTGAAAGCTTCAGCCAATCAGGGCACAGAGCACTGTCAGAGTCATGATTGGACACTATCATCATGACTTTATCCAATCATGGCTCATTCCAACCCCACAGTATAAAAGTATTCTTTCAATGGCAGCTATTTTCAGTGTGATTTTGGTGTGGAGAGATATAGAACAGGGCTCTGTTCAGTGCTATTAGTTAGTTAGTGTGCTATACTGTGCTATTTTGCTTCAATTGTCAGTGTAGAATATTAGTTTAGTGTCAGTCTAGTGATAGTGTGAGTGTAGCGAGGAGGACCATCATTCAGCTTTGCATAGTGTGCCGCTAGAGTAGGGACCGGTCAGATAGTTTCACTGTAGTGTAGTCAGACCGTATCATTCATACATATGTTATTGTAGAGTAGGGACAGCTCATATAGTTTCAGTGTAGTGTAGTGAGACCGTGTCAGTAATATTTACATTAGGGTATAGCTAGAGTAGGGACAGTTCAGTGTAGTGATGGTTGAACACCGTCTATTTGATTGCGTTACTGCCATTTTAACGCCATTTACTTCTGTGTGCGTTACTGCCAGTTTAACGCCATATAGTTTTGTGTGTTACTGTCAGTTTAACGCCATTTACTTCTGTGTGCGTTACTATCAGTTTAACACCATATAGTTTTGCATGCGTTACTGCCAGTTTAACGCCATATAGTTTTGTGCGTTACTGCCAGTTTAACACCATATAGTTCTGTGTGCATTACTGAAAGTTTAACGCCATATCGTTTTGCGCGCATTACTGCCAGTTTAACGCCATATAGCTCTGTGTGCATTACTGACAGTTTAACGCCATATAGTTTTGTGTGCATTACTGCCAGTTTAAAGCCATATAGTTCTGTGTGTCACTGTACGTTTGGCACATTATATTGCAGTATATTATAGTGTATCCATAGAGTGTATCTGAGTAGTGTGAGTACTCAAATTAAAGTGCACCAAACACCTCTTTACATTGATTAAAGTGCATCTACGTACAGATTTCAACTTCTTCTTTGCATTTGCTTATAAGAACCTCCCCCTCCCTCCCAATAATGTCTGGGAGGACAACAAGGAGAGGCAGACATTCCCTTGGCACTGTAAGGGGGCCAGCAACAAATGTGTCCACAGACAAAGGTGGATGTGGTGGTCAGTCCTCAGGCAGGGCATCATTTCATCTGTTTAGTGAGTTTACCCATGCTATCCAAGCACAGAATGCAGAGGAGGTGGTGGACTGGCTTACTAAACCTTCCTCATCCTCCTTCTCCTCTGTCATGCATGCAGAGACAAGTATGCAGTCCCCTGCAGTTGCCAGAGTGGATAAACCTGCCTCCTTGTCCACATCTATTTCTGCCATAGTCCCAACATCAGCCATTGAGGAGTCAGCTGAGTTACTTGACCACAGCATCAGCCACTTGCTGCTTGATGATGCCCAGCCATTAGTGGATTCAGGTGTTGGTTCTGAGGTTGAGGATGACAGGAACATGAGCCTAGAGAGAGGGAAGAACACATGGTAGACAAATTGGCATTCGTGTTCCCCAAGCCGCAGCAGCGTATTGCCAAGTTGTCTCCAGTGGTAATGATGAAGATGGAGGAGATGGAGATGATGATGATAATGAGATCACTGATGTGCCAAATAGAGCAGAGGAGGAAACTGAAGGTGAGGCGGCACAACCCCAAGGAGGCCGACATCAAGAAAGAGTAGAGAGCAGCCACCCTATTCCATGACATTCTGCAGCTGTTATCTCCCAGCCCACTCCCCAAAGCTCAGATGTCTGGGGCTTTTTCAGCACATCTACAGCAGATCACACTGTTGCTATCTGCAAACTGTGTCTCAGGCACATCAAACATGGCAAAAACACAAACCATTTGGGTACCACATGCTTAACAAGGCATTTAACGTCCAACCACTCAGCCCGTTGGCAACAGCACCTAAAAGCCACACAAAAGGGGTACAAATCTGTCCCTCCTCCTCCTTACCCCCTTCAGTCTGCCCCTGCGATACTGAGTCATTAACTTTCAGCAGCCCCCACTGACATGGATGATGGTATAGCACAGGGTGTCCCAGGTCCTAGCAGCACATCTGCCAGCAGCACACCACCAGCTGTAGACTGTAGCCAGGAAATTTCTCTGCCCCATCTGCTGCAGCTTATCAAAGCTGTTGGCTCTCCTACTTCTGCCTTTCAGCCTGGTGGATTCTGCCCCCTTCCGTGAATTCACACAATGTGCTGTACCACAATGGCAGGTTCCTAGTCGCTACTACTTTTCACGTAAAGCCATTCCATCTCTATAACATCACGTGGTAGGGAATGTTCTGGCATCGTTGTGCAAGGTAGTCAGCCGTAAAATCCACCTTACTGCTGACACGTGGTCCAGCAAGCATGGGCAGGGACGATATATTTAGTTCACAGCACACTGGGTTACGCTGCTTGCAACTCAAAAGGATGCAGGACAGGGCTTGGTTCTGCAGCTTGTTGTGCCCCCACGTCTCCATACAGCTGGTGGTGATGATGCCAGACCTGTGAGCTCTACCCCCCTCTCCTCCAACACCTCCATGCCCTCCTCTGCAGAATTGTCCTTTGAACATCAGGTACCCCCTAAGCATTCAATGGGCTATTCTATGAGTCAGGCTAAAAGGTGTCATGCAGTGCTTCAGCTGGTGTGTTTAGGGGACAGGAACCACACCGGGGCAGAGATCTTTACAGCTCTGCAGGGACAGGCCCAGAGGTTGTTCACACCACATCAGCTGTAGGCAGGAATGGTGGTGTGCGATAATGGCTCAAACCTCCTGTCCATCCTTAGACAGGGAAAGTTGACACATGTGCCATGCATTGCACATGTCCTCAATTTGGTGGTGCAGCGTTTCCTAAGTAGGTACCCAGGGTTGCAAGATGTACTAAAGCAGGCCAGAAGAGTTTGTAGCCATTTCAGGCAGTCATACATAGCCAGTGCTTGGTTGGCTGAAATTCAGCGGGAATACTACCTGCCCGTAAACTGCCTGATTTGTGACATGCCCACCAGGTGGAACTCAAATTTGGGAATGCTGCAGCAGCTATACATGCAGCAGAGGACCATCAATGAATACCTGTGCTCAGGCCGCCTTGGCTTTTTTCCCCCATGCCAATGGCTGATCATTAAGGATGCATGCACTGTATTGTCACCATTTGAGGTGGCCACAAGGATGGTGAGCAATGACAATGCATGCATCAGTGACATAATCCCTGATGTGTTCCTGCTGGAGCAGACTCTGCATGGAATTATGGGCAGGGCACTGGAGGCAGAGCAGCAGGAGGAAGAGATGGACTTCCTTTCCTCTCAAGGCCCACTTTATCCAGACACCATCATTCCTATGTCACAGAACACACAGGAGGAAGATGAGGAGGAGGATTCTGGCACTTTCATAGGCTTTGAAGAAGAGGAAAACATGCGTAAATCTGTAAGCAATGGCTTTCTAACCCCAGGAACCTTGGGAGTAGTACATGTCTGGGAGGAGGAATTTCCAGATAAAGTCATCCTGAGTGATCCCGAGGAGTCTGCTTCTCAAGCCTCTGCAAATTTGAGGCACATGGGCAACCTCATGCTTCAAAGCCCGCAAAAGGACCCAAGAATACGTGGCACAAAGGAGAAGATGATTACTGACTGGCAACCCTCCTTGACCACCCTTATAAGGGGAAGGTCTCAGAACTCATCCCGTCCCTACAGAGAGTGTAGAAGATACAATTTCTTGAGAACAGTTAAAGAGGATTTTAGTGAATGTTTTTCCTGACTCCAGTAGGTTACAGTGTCGTGGAAAACGTAGTTTTGAGTCTTCTGTTAGTCAAGAGAGGAGCATTGGAGAAGGCGTCTGCCTAAGTGAGGCATTTCAGAATTTCTTTAGTCCTCGCCGCCCAGGGCTGTCAGCTTCCACATCCCATTGGCAGTGTCTGCATCACATGGTGGACGATTACCTTGGGGCCAAAACAGAGATGGAGAACTTTCCAGCTGATGATCCACTGACTTACTGGGTCATGAGAATAGACCACTGGCCAGAACTTGCCCAGTATGCTATTGAGTTGTTGGGCTGCCCTGCATCCAGCGTGCTTTCAGAATGGCATTCAGTGCTGCAGAAGGTTTTGTTATTGATCATAGAATGCGTCTGCCCATAGACTCCGTGGACCGTTTGAATTTCATAAAAATGAATCAGTCCTGGATTAACAGCTTTAAAGCCCCTGATGCCGATGTCACTGATTAAGTCTTTTTGGGAAGTGGAATCTCTGCAGGACTTCGAGGCTGCCTAGCTTTGAGGGTGTTCAATCATTTCATCCTGAAGAATGTTTGTGGTATAGGTTTCATGGGCACAATTAAAATTCAAAGAGTAATTTTTCTGCACCTGTTTGACAGGTGCATATAATTGCAATTTTTTACAGCAAGGCCAATTCTTGCTTTCATCAAGAGTAGCTCTATAGGGTTACGGTGGGAAGGCATCCCCTTTTTTTTATTAATACATGTCCCCTGAGGGCAGGACCCGCACCCCTATAACCATTGTATGCCTAATTACTTGCATTTAAGCCTTCAAAATGGGCACTTTTGATATTTGACGTTTGGGTCCCAATGATTTTAAAGGGGTGTATGTTATTCGGGTCCGAACTCTCAAGGTGTTCGAAAGTTCTGGTGCGAACCGAACAGGGGTCCGTTCTGCCCATCCCTAATAGTGGGTGCAAAGATGGTGAAAGTCATTGGGTGCCAAATACTTCTTGGATGTTAAAGAGGTTTTATTTCTTTTGACAGTCCTTTTTATATATTTTGGGGGGGAAGAGGGTTAGGGCCAGGATGCCCTTACATAGTTGCAAACTCGATTGGCAGACTCCTAGACTTCAATAGAAAGACAGCCGCACAGGGAAAGGCCTCAGCAAGGCGCCACTTCTACACGTGAAAGATTGTTGTCTATTATGATAACAGTCCTTTAACAGTTCCTAACTCATACATAACAGCTCTTTCAGCTCCATTACAACTGCACCTTGTAGTTCTTCAATACTGAGCTCCTGGTCTCTCGCTAGACTCTCTGATTCACTAACGCTGAATCCCGTGAGCTCCTCAAGGCTTTTGCAGTGGTATCTCCCTCAAGTGTCACTCACGCTTCCCTGCTGGGTCCCTAGCTTGGCACTTTGGATACCTTCAAGCTTTACCCCTGCTGACCGGCTCAGTCCCTAGCTTGACACACAAGGCTGCTCTGCAAGCATCACCTCCACTGGTTGGGTCCCTGGCTTGATCACAGCCTGAAGTTTCCCAATTCTCCACTGTGCCCTTTCTGTGAGAATATGATTTCTCCAGTTACTCACTGTGGTCCCTGGTAAAGGTGACTGGTTCCTTCGTGGTGACAGCTTCCCTTCTACCTCCGACCACTGACAGGTTCTCCGGCCAACAGAACTGTCACTTTTGGTTGGACTGCAAGCGGCAGTCCCAACCCTGCGCTGCCCTCTTACTTCTGGATAGGCCCTCCCGCAGCCTGGCAGCTAGATCCCCCTGGGATAGGCCCAATCTCTGGCCTAGCAGCCTGGGGCAGACGACACACGTCCACCCAGACAGCCCTCCAGGTGTCACAGAACACCCATTACCTGACCTCACCCAAATATATAGGCTCTCCCAGCAGGCCAAGGGATTAAAGAAAACCCCTGCCCATTGGCTGGGACACCCACATACCTATAACCTGACCTTAGGTTGCCATTCTTGTATCTAGTACCACCAAGTACCTGGCCACCTAGTGGTAGAAGAGAAAAGTGCAACAAGGCCAAGCTTAGGGAGAAATCAATAGATTCCTATCAATCGACCAAGATAACTACTCTTGGCAAGTAAATTTGTAAGGAGCTTCCTGACTAAACTCAAGGGTGCTACATCCTCCCTCTGCCCAAGAAACTACGTCTTGGAGTTTGCAGAAAATAATTTGAGCTCCCAAGACTGAGAGCGAATGTCCTGGCAAAAACTGGGATAGGTGGGGAAACAGGGAAAGGGTTAACAGTATAACAGTAGAATAACATATATGTGGCATGCCACATTAATAAACATTGGTATCACAAGAAACAGTGAGTCACATATGACATTCAAGTATAAAAAATAGTTATGTACATTTTAAGGCAAGTAAGCAATAATACTATCACCTACCTATCTATCTAATATATACAGTCGTAGCAAATATATATAGGGTTAGTGTTGTTATCCAGATAGATCCCTGTCTCTCCTTAGCCAAGGAAGATGCACTGACACAGCAGCACCTGAAAGAGAGAAATCAGAACAATGCAAATTGCATACTATTCTATAAAAACTTGGTGCGATATGTACACAGTGATTTGAAATGCTCCTCAGCCGAAGGCAGTATGAAAATGTAAAACCATGTCTACATTATTTACATTTTTGAAAGCAGGCCCCATTCTCTTTAAGAATGCCACCCACTTTCGTAATCAGTAAAGAACTATAAACTTCAGTAATACTCTAATCCAAAACAGTCCTGACGGATATGACGGAAAAGCCTTACGGCCTTTTATTTAACAAATAAATAAATAATAAAAAATAACATTTAAAATA
Source organism: Lithobates clamitans (assembly GCA_037952925.1). NCBI lineage: Eukaryota > Metazoa > Chordata > Amphibia > Anura > Ranidae > Lithobates > Lithobates clamitans. Next base: position 1,752,741 of record JBBGZY010000876.1, read on the forward strand.
ACCATCAGCCAAACTTTTCTATACCTTGGTGGTCTTTGAGGGCAACGACACACAACTTGGTCGCTGCGACAAACTTCTTTAAAACTTAGGCCTCCAGTAGCAAGACACCTACTCTGAGACGTTACTCGTCATCCGCAGTGACCTACATTTTACCCCTTCCTGGTTAAACTCCTTGTTAACCGGAAGGTACCCGAGAACCCCATACCACAGATGGGTCACAACCATTTTCTATTCCAGCCTTTTTCTCTTGCTCCATAGACCCACCACTTCCAGGCTGTCATGATAGCCTCACTGTAATACTGACAAACGTCGGGAGGGTGGGTGGGAAGTTTCTCTCTTCCTTGCTCCCGACTGACTCCACACTCCTTACTCCTTCCCACAAAACTTCCCCAGGACCCCTCCCAGCCCTTAACCACCCCCCTTTCCTTAAAGGGGCACCATTTCCTATACTACCCCTGCCTGTCCTAACTGTCCACCTATGTCATGCCGTCCCTCCGCTCATTCCTTTCTCTTCTTTTACTCCAGGACTCCCTTTACATGTGAAGGACAGATAACCTCCCGTTTTCCCCAACCTGCTAGACCATAACCTCCAAACCCCCCAATTACCTGATAAATGACGTGGCAAGGTTTATGGAGTAAAATGGCCTTACAGCCATTTATTTAACAAATATATAACAAATAAATAACATTTAAAATAACCATCAGCCAAACTTTTCTATACCTTGGTGGTTTTTGAGGGCGAGGAATCACAACTTGGTCACTGTGACAAACTTCTTTAAAACTTAGGCCTCTAGTCGCAAGACACTGACTTGGAGACAATACTCGCCATCTGCAGTGACCTACATTTTTCCCCTTCCTGGTTAAACCCACATTAACCGGAAGGTATCCGAGAACCCCATACCACAGATGGGTCCCAACCATTTTGCATTCCAGCCTTTTTCTCTTCCTCCAAAGACCCACCACTGCCACAGCACGTAAGGGGTAAAACCTTACCCTTGCATGCCCCTTCACACCCTCAATGCTCTCTGGATTCCTCCCTGCAACCCCAGGGCCCACAGATCGATTCCTACAGCATGGAGGTGCACCCCATCACTCCGAAGATACCGCCAGGTATCTACTTCCAACTCCCTATGCCGTATAGCCAAGCCCCCATTACGATTCACAAATCTTCCCACCTCTTTATTTATTTTGACGTGGGCCTTGTCAACCTTTTTAACCGACCAAGCCCGCCGCCAAAACGTCCTGCTCACTATGTCGAACCACACTATCATCATCCCAGGGAAGGCCGTGCGTAAATGCAAGAAATCAAATTTCACATTGTGTATAAGTCTGCGCATATGCCTGGTTCCCACATCTTTACCCCCCACATGCAGCACCAAAATATCCGGAGCCCTACAAGATGGGAGAACCTGTGTACCTCTGGAATCACCCTGCTGCACAGCATGCCTGGCACCCCAATCCACTAGACCTGAGCTTCCTGTCTGGGGATACCCAGCTGCCTACCATTGGGCCATACATCTGCTCATCTGACCACCCAGAACACATAAGAATCACCCAAAATCCACATTAGGCTGACCTCTCCACCTGAAAACAAGAAAATAACAACACATAACAGTACTATCCCCCCACTCTACATACAGAGAAACAGAAAAACCCATGCGAGACCTTAATCACACAGCAAATGTGGGTGAATGTAGAGCTTAAACCTGTCAGAATCCCACCGGCCAATGCACTTAACTTCTTTGTCATTCAGGCCCGCCTGGGCAGCCTCTGTGGCCGCCCCTTTGCAAAAGAAGTGGGAGGCGTAACCCTTGAGGTCATAACCCGCTGCCGTTAAACACCTACGGAATACAGCTATGAACTGAAACCTGGGTAGGGCCAACCCATCGCTATGCATCAGAAATGAACCCTCTAACTCGGACGTATGGAAAGGAAGGATTCCACTACCCTTACTGGACTTATGGTCGACTCCAGAATGCAAAACACAACGATTCGCATGCCCTTACCGCCCTGGTCGGTTTGGACCGTCATACCCATAGGCTGACTTAGTCCCTTGAACAATCCACCTCCTGTACCAGCAGGCCTCCTTGTGACCGTTTGGAAGAGCTGACCAGCTTACTGACCCTCAACACCCCAAAGAAGGCAAGTGCAAAGGCTGCTCGGAATAAGGAACATTCGTAGTCCGAGCTACAAATGGAACTCAAGTGTATAAACAAATCATGCAACATAAAAAATGAAATCAGGCACCGACCGTCCCTGCTCTTATGAGCTCTCCTGTACCCCTTAACCACCTGTTTGACCCAAAATTCCTTCATATAGTCCCGGCAAGCCTATAACTTAAAAAGGAAGGCCAAACCTGCCAACTTACGATCAATAGCGAATGCCGAGATCCCCTTCTCCAGTCCCATATTAAGGAAATAAAGGACTGCATGGTTCACCTCTCGACCATCGTTGGCAATCCCCAACCTGTGCAAGAATGCTAACCATTCCCGCCATACCATAGACTAGGCAGTCCTTGTAGCCGTACTCACTGAGCGTTGAATACACTGTGCTGCATTTCCAAAGCAATGACCCTGTGTTGCTCCTCTTCTTTTTTTTTTTCAACTTAAATGTTTATTAATTTGTAAGTGAGTACAGAGTACAATTTAAGTATTGTACGTCGTGCAACGACGTTGCGGAAAATGTATAAAGACATTAGGAACTAATTAACAAACAACAGTGTACATGTAATTCCATATAAGGAGGTAAAGGTACGTTTAATTGGATCCTTCCCCTAATGCAGCACACCAATTGGGAGCTCTTTTGTGCCACAAGAGGAGAGAGGGCCCACTGTGAAGGTTTTTAACATAGGTAATAGGTAGCTTTGTCTAAATTGTGCTATAAACTTGTTGTAACAACATAACTAGCGTGATTGAAACAAACTGCTCGGTCAAGAAAGGTGAAGGATGCAATATACTTGCTAAGTAAGGGTAGCAGCGTTAGACCAATCTGTCCAGGGTTGCCATTCAGTACAGGATTTTGAGGCCTGTCCATTGCTGGCAGCCGCCATTGTCTCATAACTGTAATGTAAGGCTACCAGGTCTATTGTCTGTGAGATAGTCGGGGAGTTGTCAGACTTCCATTGTCTTGTGATATTGAGTCTGGATGCCAAGAGTACGTGGGTCATTGTGTGCCTAAGGGGATATGGGATGTTTTCTATAGTTAAATTTAACAGTGCCAGTTCAGGTGAGGGTGAAATTGTGAGATTGGTGATGGTTGAGATAAGTGTAAAGGTATCAATCCAGTATTTCTGGATGAGGGGACAAGTCCAAAACAGGTCCCCTTTGGCGGATTTACATCTCCAACATGAATTGGGGTATTGGGGGTTGAAGGATGTCAGCTTAGTCGGAGTCAGGTACCATCGCATGGAGATTTTCTGAGCGAGTTCCCAAAGGGCCGAGCATTTGGTGGCTTTGTATATGGTCTTAAGAGCGTATTTCCATTGTGTGTCAGTGTAAGTGTGCGCAAGATCTTTTCCCATGAATGATGTGGGGACATCTTGATGAAGGTGTTCTTCTTATGGAGAAGGTTATAGAAGTAGGTTATGCCTTAAGTTTTGGGGTCAGGATTTGTAAGGTAAACCCATGTCTTTGAGGGAATGTTGTACAGGGGGAGGGGTAGCTTGTCTATGCAGTGCCGAATGCACAAAAACGTAAAGTGTTCCGAAGATGGTAGATCTTATTCCTCCTGTAATTGGGGGAAGGATTTGAGTTGGTTGTTGTGTAGTAGGTGCTGAATGGAGTGAATCCCTTTAAGTGTCCAGCAGGATAGCGCTAGATCTGGAGTCAAGTAGTGAAGGGACTCTAAAGGAATGTGAAAGAGCATTATGGATGAAGTATATTCAGAGAGGGTAATCATTTGTTTCCATGCATGGACTGAGGCCTTCATGGTCGGGGTGATTGAGGGGGGGGATGAAGGATCCTAGAGGGGTGTTCATTAGCCAATGTTTGAGATTAGGGCGTATGAGGGAGAGCTTCTCTATTTGGGCCCAGAGTGATTTCGGTAGAGGTTGGAACCAATCGGGTAGTTGAGCGAGTATGGCTGCTAAATAATAGTCCTTAAAGTCTATGGAGCCCGAACCTCCCGCCTGTTTATGTTTAATTAGTTTTAGGTGGGCACATCTGGGTTTTTTGCCTTTCCATAGAAATTTGTTAAAGATTGTTTGGAGGGATCTGAAAAATGAGGAGGGTATGGGAATGGGAAGAGTTCTAAAGAAGTATAGTATTTGGGGGAGACATGTCATTTTAAAGGCCGCAAGTCTTCCGGACCAAGAGAGTTCATCTTTTGCTATGTGGTGTTAGTCAGTTTGGATTTTATGTAGGAGTGGTAAGAAGTTGAGGGAATAGAGATTTTTAACTGATCTAGGCAGTTGGATCCCCAGGTATGAAATGCTTGTCTCTGCCCACGCAAAGTTGTATTGTAGTTGAAGTAGATTTTTTGTTGTGGCGTCTAGTTTTATGTCCAGTATGAATGATTTGGTCGTGTTTACCTTATAGTACGAAAATTTACTGAACCAGTTTAATATGGTTTGTACCTCTGCCAGGGATGATGTTGGATTAGTAATGCTTAGTATTACATCGTCCGCGAAGAGACTAATTTTGTGGGAAATGTTGCCAATCTGTAAGCCCGATATAGTGGGATTGGATCGGATGTGTTCCGCTAGAGGCTCCATGAGCAAATTGAAGATAAGCGGGGACAATGGGCAGCCTTGGCGCTTGCCGTTAGTAATGGGAAATGGTTTTGAGAGTAGAGTAGAGTGCCATAATGGCTCTGAGAATGTGGTCCCGAAATCCAAATTTCTGGAGTACCATTTTGAGGTATGACCAGTGTACCCTATGGAACGCCTCCCTTCTCTGCATCTAAGGATAGGAGCAGAGAAGGCGTTCCGTTGGATTCAGCATGGTGGATCAAGTTGATCATTTTTTGGGTAGCGTCCGGTGCTTGTCTGTCCCTAATGAACCCTGTCTGATCTCTATATATATGGGTGGGCATGATGTCTATCAATCGCTCAAAATTTAGCATAAATTTTGAGATCAAGGTTAAGTAGGGATATAGGGCGGAAATTTTGAGAGGCGTTTGGTTCCTTCCCTGGCTTCGGTAACGTTATTATCAGTGCATTAAGTATTCATTATGGAATTTAGACGAGGAGGCAGCGTTATTGAAGACTTCCGTGATATGCGGGATCAGGTGTGCTGAGAACTGTTTATAGTATTCACTTGTTAGACCGTCCGGTCCCGGAGCTTTCCCGTTGGGGAGAGAGTTTATTGATACTTTAATTTCCTGTTCTGTAAATGGGGCATTGAGGGTTTCTAGTTGGTCCCAAGTCAGGCATGGTAGGTGAATGGATTGGAGAAATTGGTTAATCTCGTCCGGGGAGGGTTGTGGAGTTTGGGGGTCTTGGTTCAGATTGTATAGGTCCCTGTAGTAGTCGCTAAATGCGTTGACTATGTCTTGTGGGTCTGTCAGGGGGAGTTTTGTGTGGGGGGGGGATTAGTTGGAGTATCTTGGTTTTTGATCATCTGCCTTTGAGACGTTGTGCTAATCTCTTCCCTGCCTTATTAGAAGTGGAGTAAGTAGTGGCTTTTAGTTTGCGTTGGAGAAGATCAAAAGAGTGGAGGAGCAAGGTTTTCAGTTCTTGTCTGAGGGACAGTAATTTGTCAGTTTGAGGCGTCTGAGGGTTGGCTTTATGTTGCTGTTCTAGGGTTGTTATTTGGGACGTTAGCTCATCTAAACATTGTGTCCTCCTCTTTTTGTGAAGAGAACTTAGTTTTATCAGTAGACCTCTTATATAAGCTTTATGAGTGCTCCCTACCATGACAGGATCAGACACTGAGCCTTTGTTTAGCATGAAGAATTCTGCGAGATGGTCAGGGATCTCTGATGAGTAATTTTTGTGTTGTAGTACATAATTATTAGTGCGCCAGAGATATGTATTACGCTGTAACTTAGAGTCTTCTATCGTAACTGAAATTGGAGCGTGGTCTGACCATGTCGCGGTATGTATCACAGATTTACTGATTTTTTCTAGCAGCCATTTGTCCATTAAGAACAAATCGATTCTCGAGTAAGAATTGTGCTTTGGGGAGTAGTAGGTGAAGTCTCTTTCAGATCCATGATGACATCGCCAAACATCGAATAGATCATGTGTAGAGAAAAAATTTTTTCAGTGGCGAGTCCCGCCCCTTCGTGGTTGATGAGGAATCCATGTTGGTGTCGGGGACTAGGTTAAGGTCTCCACAAAGTAGTAAATGACCTTTCTGTATTGGTTTGGCAATGCGTAACACTTTGCGTAAAAATTTCAGTTGGTGGGAGATCGGGGCATAGACATTAATAAGAGTATACTGTACTCTATTGATGGTACATGTTAGAATTATACATCATCCTGCAGGGTCCAGTAGCACATTAGATGCGTGAAAATCCACAGTGTCCTTGATTGCTACCATGACTCCTTTGGATTTAGTAGAGTGGGTGGCGTGGAAGATGTGTGGAAACTGGTGGTTGGTGCATAGGGAGATATCTGATGGTATTAGGTGGGTCTCTTGAACACAGAGAATTTCACTCTGGAGAGCCTTGGTGGTTTTCCATAGTGAGTGTCTTTTAGCTGGGTGGTTCAACCAATTGGTATTAAGTGAGAGTATAGTGAGCAGCATCTTGTGGGTGTAGGGTTGGAGAGATGTGTGTGGCAACACTTAAGGTTTGTCGCTGCTGTCTAGGTTGGAGGTGCTTGGAGATGAGAAGAAAGTGAGCGGAAGTCCGAGGGTCCGTCAGCAGAGTGGTTTAGAGAGCTGCGAATATAGCAAAATGTCAATCACAGAAGATAATGGAAACTTGATAAACACACCGTTGGTAAAATAGGTTTTGTGATTCTGTATAAAAGATTGTAGAGGTGATGCAAAGCACCATTTCAGGCTCTAGGTGGAGGTAAAAGCAGTCAATAACGAGGGAAGCTGTCAACTCAAGAAAATCAATTCGTCAGAGCTCAGGGAACTGAGACGTTGTAGTTAGGCCCAACTTGGCTACAGTAGTGGGAGCCAGTTATCTGTGGATGCGGTCCAGGCTCTTGCATGATGAGGGTGGTCCTCTAAATGACTGGGGTGTCTTAGGGGGTTCCAGTAGTATTCCCCATTCGTGGAGGAGATTCATTCCCTTATCAAGATCACTTACGGTGTGGGATTGACCACCTCTCGTGATTAGGAGAGTCGCTGAGAAACGCCATTTGTAAGGTATTTTGTGGTTTTGGAGACCTTTGGTGACTGGGTTCAGCTGGCGTCTCAGCTAGAGCGTGAGCTTGGAAAGGTCTGGGAAGAATTGTACCCCTGAGTACGGAGCGGGCAGTGGCAACTTGGATTTGATCCTCAACATGAGTTTCTCTTTGATATATTAGAAATGAACTCTCATTAGTACATCTCTGGGAATTGAGGCTGCCAGGTGAGAGGGTTTGGCAATTCTGTGTATTCTGTCTATTATTACGTCCCGGGGGGACGCTTCTGGAATAATGATATGCATCAACTCTTTCGCGTACCTTGGTATATCCGCAGGCAATATGGATTCAGGGATACCTCATAGTTTAACGTTGTTCCTGCGGGACCTATCTTCTAAATCGGCCAGCTTGGCGCGCATCCATGCTTGTTTTTCTCTCACATCATCATAGACCTCTATAACCTCATTTACTGTGGAGGTGCATTCATTCATTCCTTTTTCAATACATGTCACTCTGTCATCAAGTGAGTGTATATCTGAGGATATTTTTGTAAATAGGGATGAGAGGTCAATCATGAGGGATGTCTGTAGTGATAACAGCATGTGCTTTAGTGTTGTTATCGATGACTGGTTGCCCTGAGGTGGTGAAGGATGCCATTGAAGAATGTAAGGCCTGGTTGGAGAGGAGGGGATTGACAGCTTGGGCCTCAAATTGCGGCTGCAGCAGCCACTGCGGCGGCGCATCAAGCCCCATTTTAGCTTTTGCGGGGCTGTTAGGTAGGAGGTCACACTCCGGAGGAAGGCATTACAGGGGTGCCTGTGGTAGTCGGATCGCCTGGGATTTTGTCCGGGAGATCTGTGTATGAGTCCCGTGGCGCGGCTGGGCCAGCACCATCTTTAAACACACTGTCCTGCTCCGCCGGTTTGTAAGAGAATTCGGTCAATTTCTGGGGCTTGTATTCCGGCATTCTCTTCCTGGACGTGCTGGCCATGATCTCCGATGGCTCTGGGGTGAGGATGGCTCTGGATTGAGTCGGTAGAGTGGCCTGAGTCGGTGTGGAGATTCCCCTGGTTGACGTGCTGAGATATCAGGCGGCCATCTTCAGCTCCGGCCGGCCACCCCCGTATCTGTTGCTCCACTTCTGGTGCCAACTCCCGGATCCTGTCCCTCTGAAATTGAGACAAAGCATCAGCCACAGTGTTTTCAACCCCTGGAAGGTGTACAGCATAAATGAAAGCATTCAAATGCAAACAGCGTAGGACCAAAATGAGTCGGCTCTTTAACCCAGGACATCGCCGCAGACAGCCGGTGGCAAAAAACTCTGCCCATAGGAATTATACGGCAAGCAAAATTTAACTTACCCAACAATGACTGTAAATGGCATAACTGAATCTTGCGCTTCCCAATGATCTCTTGCACCTCTGAATTGAGAGCCTCGAGCTTGTCCGTAGGCAGACGGCATTCCATCCTTAGTGAATCCACAACAATGCCCAAAAAACACAACGGATGTTGACGTGGGGCCCTCCATTTTTTCAGGAGCCAACGGGACCCCAAAACGATCGGCTATATATTGCAACGTCTCCAACAGAACGGAGCAGCTGTTTGAAGCTGGTGGACCCACACATAAGAAGTCATCCAGGTAGTGAATGACAGAGTTGAGCCCCGAGACATCCCAGGCCACCCATTCCATAGTTACATAGTTAGTCAGTTTGAAAAAAGACACAAGTCCATCCAGTTCAACCTTAAAAACAATAAATAAATAAAATAAAAAATATCGTACAATCCAATATACCCAATTTTATACCCTCAGTTGATCCAAAGGAAGGCAAAAAACCCCAGCAGAGCATGCTCCAATTTGCTACAGCAAGGGGAAAAATTCCTTGCAATCCTCCAATCAGATTTTCCCTGGATCAACTTTACCTATAAATGTTAGTACCCAGTTATATTATGTACATTTAGGAAAGTATCCAGGCCTTTCTTAAAGCAATCTACAGAGCTGGCCAGAACCACCTCTGGCGGGAGTCTATTGCACATTTTCACAGCTCTTACTGTGAAGAAACCTTTGCGTATTTGGAGATGAAATCTCTTTTCCTCTAAACGTAAAGAGTGCCCCCGTGTCCTCTGGGTTGACCGCAAAGAGAATAACTCAACACCAAGTTCACTATATGGACTCCTTATATATTTGAACATGTTGATCATATCCCCCCTCATTCTCCTCTTCTCAAGAGTGAATAAATTCAGTTCCTCTAATCTCTCCTCATAGCTGAGCTCCTCCATGCCTCTTATCAGTTTGGTTGCCCTTCTCTGCACTTTCTCCAGTTCCCCGATATCCTTTTTGAGAACTGGTGCCCAAAACTGAACTGCATATTCCAGATGAGGTCTTACTAATTATTTGAACAGGGGCAAAATTACGGTATATCTCTCTCGCTAGAGTCCATACGTCTCTTAATACAAGAAAGGACTTTGCTCGCTTTGGAAACCGCAGCTTGGCATTGCATGCTATTATTGAGCTTGTGATCTACCAAAACCCCCAGATCCTTCTCCACCACGGATTCCCCCAGTTGTACTCCTCCTAGCATGTATGATGCATGCATATTCTTAGCCCCCAAGTGCATAACTTTACATTTATCAACATTAAACCTCATCTGCCACATAGTCGCCCAATTAGACAGTGCATTGAGGTCGGCTTATATTCCAAAAAGGAGTTGAAGGTTTCAAACAAGGCACAGGAGATCGAGCAGCCCATAGGTAGACAACGATCAACATAATATGCCCCATTCCAAGTACAGCCCAGCAGATGAAAGCTGTCCGGATGGACCGGCAGCAGCCGGAAGGCCGATTCGATATCTGTCTTCGCCATAAGCGCACCACACCCATAACAGCGAACCCATGATACCACTGTATCAAAAGAAGTGTATGTCACAGTACAGTCCCCTGGTGCGACAGCATCATTGACCGAACCTCCCTTCGGAAAGGAAAGATGATGAATCAACCTAAACTTGTGGGGCTCTTTCTTAGGAACTACTCCCAAAGTAGAGACCACCAAGTCCTGCAGCGGAACCGTAGGAAAGGGGCCGGCCATTCGGCCCAATTTTACCTCCTTCAGTAGGTTCTCTGAAACTACTGAAGGCTGCAGCAAGGCGGAACGCAAGATCCTCGCTATGTGTGGGACAGCTGACAGTGATTTTAAAACCGCTAGAAAAACCCGACTCTAACAACCTTGCCATGTGCCGGTCGGGGTACCTACTCAGGAAAGGAAGCATCATTTCCACTCACACTGGCGTCGTCCCTCTTACCCGCAGACTCTCCAGCATGGCCCTTACCTCTTTTGAAGCACTTTGACAGCGCATGGGATCCCCCGCACCCGGAACAGGCATGCTTGAAGCGACAATTTGCACCGAACTTACATGTTCCCTCATTAAATTGCCAGCAGAAGCCCCATCATTTTTCGGTCAGTTGTCCTGAGGCTGAGGTACCTCCAACCCCTCCCTGAAAAAACTGGTTGGGAGCCCGCGCCGATGTCATGAGCTTCATCCACAAGCTGATGTCCTTGTGGTCCCAGCACAGAGACGATCGGATGGCCATCCATTGTCGAAAATACATCGTAACGTAGCCATGCCACGCCGCCATACATCCGGTAAATGAACAACGCTGAACAATGCTCAGGGGTCCTCTTTCCTAAAACACTTACCAGGATGGTGAAAGCCTGTAACCAATAAACGAAAGTACAAGGAATTAGACGATATCGGCATTTTTCCACATCGTCCTTCTTGCTCTCCTCCGGCTTCAATCTATCCAGACAAGAAAAAGGCAATTCCATAGCTCAACTTACCAACCAGTCTGCTGACCAACCAAATTAACCTGTCTAACCGTATGTTAAAAGCAGGGGTTTAGTTAGCACACATTTGCAAACGCATGTGAAAGCTGCAAGGCCTCGTCAAGGCACCCTGTATTACTTGCAGTCCTAACACTACAAAATTTATAAGTGTCTCCACAGTGGAAGCAAATGCATTGAATGGATAAGTGTGAGACAGGTGAGCCAGGAGGCCGCCCTAGCCCCCTTAAAGGGACAGGAGCACACTGGACACCCAGCAAGAGCACAATGGCAGCAAAGGTGTCCAGTGTGTCCCCAACCCACATATACTAACAGTAACAAAATAATGGCCACCGCCCACACCCATAACTGGCCTTCATGGTAAGGAGCACATGGAGGGCATATACATACAAGAAAAAGACAATTCCATAGCTCAACTTACCAACCAGTCTGCTGACCAACCAAATTAACCTGTCTAACCGTATGTTAAAAGCAGGGGTTTAGTTAGCACACATTTGCAAACTCATGTGAAAGCTGCAAGGCCTCGTCAAGGCACCCTGTATTACTTGCAGTCCTAACACTACAAAATTTATAAGTGTCTCCACAGTGGAAGCACATGCATTGAATGGATAGGTGTGAGACAGGTGAGCCAGGAGGCCGCCCTAGCCCCCTTAAAGGGACAGGAGCACACTGGACACCCAGCAAGAGCACAATGACAGCAAAGGTGTCCAGTGTGTCCCCGACCCACATATACTAACAGTAACAAAATAATGGCCACCGCCCACACCCATAACTGGCCTTCACGGTAAGGAGCACATGGAGGGCATATACATACAAGAAAAAGACAATTCCATAGCTATCCAGATTGAACTTTTCAAGTGGCAGTAGTGTGAAGATCTCCACATACTCCCCCTTCCAAATTTTTTCTTTAATGTGCGCTTTAAAATGAGCGCCCAAGGGGCCCTCAAAACAGACGTAGACATTTGCCAGCCTAATCAAATCTGCTTTCTTGTCCCCTGTTTTTTCTTGGCTATCCGATGCCGAAGCACTAGCCGGTAACCCCCCTTGTACCACCCCAGAAGATGTCGCCAGCAAACCGCCCGAAACACTAGGTCCGCCGGCTGGCAAGTGGGGGGCTTGTTGAGGAGCCCACGCCATTGCAGGCGACGTTCTGGTCCTGTCGCACGGCTCAAACCGCTGGACCAAGTCACGTAAGCCCATCAGTAAGTTCTGAAGGACCACCCCAGACCCGCCCCTCTTATTTACCGCATCCACTGTCTGTTGTGCGGGGGTCCTGTCGCCTCCCGCCACTGCTAACCCACCCGTCACAGGGCTCCCCCCACTACCCTGACCCAGCAAATCCTGCAAGAAATATAGATAAGGAAGAAACACACTCCCTGGGCTGCCCAGGACTGGGCCCACCAGCCGCCATCAATGTCGGCCATGTGCGGCGATCTGTACCCAGAGCAACAGGGCGGTCTAAGCTTCTCTCTTCCTTGCTCCCGGCTGACTCAACACTACTTACTCCTCCTCACAAAACTTCCCCAGGACCCCTCCCAGCCCTTAACCACCCCCCTTTCCTTAAAGGGGGCACCATTTCCTATACTATCCCTCCCTGTCCTAACTGTCCACCTATGTCATGCCGTCCCTCCGCCCATTCTTTCTCTTCTTTTACTCCGGGACTCCCTTTAATTGGAGAAATAGGCAATCATTTTCCTATCGCAGCCTATTCTAACTAACTACATGTTCAATGTCCATGACCAGTTACTGTTCATCTGACTTCACTTCAGATAGACCACACTTCCCAGCAATTCCGTTTTCTTCTCCAAGAGGAACTCCGGGCACAAGGCTTGACTGTATTTCAAGTAACAAGGAGTCAGGCCAAATTGAAAGAGATCTCACTTCAGGACACAGGTCCCCTTGCAAGAATATCTTCAGTATGCCCACATGGCAGCCAAAGACAGAAGCTTTCTTCCTTCTATGGTTATCAACAACCTGCTGAAGTTCACAGATCGCTCTTCAGGGTGAAACACCCCAACAAATTTAATCTTTAGCCAACATGGCTCAAATGATCGCTTCCTGTAACTGTCGGTAGCATTCAGTCCAGCACAGTCCTGGCGTTACAGCTTTCTGTGATTTTCCCATTAGTAACATTTTAAATGGGTTTGCAAGGTAACTGTCAGCAGAGCGTCCTTGGCATCACACAACCCATCCACAAAGTATCATATCGACAATATTTCACCAGTAATATCTAGGATCTGGCAGTGTCACATCTCCTTTGGCAATCACAGTGACAACATGGTATTTAACATCTCGCTTGTCTGGCCTACGGAGGATAACACTGTCTAGATTGATTTTGTGGCCGTAGCCCCAGGTGTTCACTACAGAGTGAAATTTTGCATCCATCTTGGGTGACAACTTAGGAAAGTCCAAGTGGAGAGGAATATGTAGGAAACTGCACACAGCCTCACCCACCCACCGAGCCCCCTTCTCAAATATCTCATCTTCTAGATGAGCCGGGATGTATGGGTACAAGTATCCGTATTCAGACACTATCTTCTTTATTATAATGTACTGTATTTTAGACAGCTGCAGCAGGGTCTCCATACCCAGGTAAGACACATGCATCTGGGGCACGCATGACTGAGCACCTAGCAACTTCCTCTAAGGATCTGGCAATGCTAATCAGTGGTGCAGCACTTGCTGACAGCATAATCTGCAAAATTGCGATAGTAGTAGCAGGTGTCTCCTCTTTCTGTACATTACTGATTAACTCTTCATCACTCTCTCTCCACCCTCTGGATTAAGACAGGTTGTCCGAAAAGCGTTTCCGATAATTTATCGGACAAATCGTCCGAATCTAAGATAGTTGAACACTCTACGGCCCTGAGATAATTTCTCTAAGCTTTTAACTTAGCTGGCACCTCTATATCAGCTCCCTTCATGGCCACTGGCATCACTTCCCCCACAGGCACACTGTTTGCTGACTTACCTGGCCCCGGTACTTTTCTCTCAGGTAACTCAGTCATCAACGCGAGCAACCTGGCCCAGCCTCGGCCGTCCGAAGCGGTCGAATATGATTCCGGTACTTTCTTCAGTTACTCACTGTGGTCCCTGGTAAAGGCGATTGGTCCCTTCACGGCGACAGCTTCCCTACTACCTCCGACCACTGACAAGTTCTCCAACCGACATAACTGTCACTTTTGGTTTGATTGCAAGCCGCAGTCCCAACCCTGCGCTGCCCTCTTACTTCTGGATAGGTCCTCACGCAGCCTGGCAGCTAGATGCCCCCAGGATAAGCCCAATCTGTGGCCTAGCAGCCAGGGGAAGATGACACACGTCCACCCAGACAGCCGCCCAGGTGGCACAGAACATCGATCACCTGACCTGACCCGAATATATAGGCTCTCCCAGCAGGCCAAGGGATTAAAGAAAACCCCTGCTAATTGGCTGGGACACCCACATACCCATAAACTAACCTTAGGTTGCCCTTCTCGTATCTAGTACCACTAAGTACCCAGCCACCTAGTGGTAGAAGAGAAAAGTGCAACAAGGCCAAGCTTAGGGAGAACTCAATAGATCCCTATCAATCGACTAAGATAACTACTCTTGGCAAGTAAATTTGTGAGGAGCTCCCTGACTAAACTCCAGGGCGCTACATATACATTTATATGTGAGTATGTGTTTAAAATTCCAGAACAACGATGTCTCCATTTTTTTCACTATTTTGAAGTCATGAATAAAAAAATAATAAATAAAGTGACGCTTCAAATAAAGAAAAAACTAAAAAGAAAGAGTAAGTAGCGCAATGCACTAAAACATTCATCACACCGCTAACACTGAGAGCTACCTGCAAGGTAAAATACTGCCTAACGCAGGATCAGTTGAGTTTGGTCAGCAATTAGCACAATGGCAGCATTTTAACAGGTTTGTGACCTTTACAATTCTGAAGGGCATTTGGTGAGTTTTGCAGTTCTTTCATGCATCACTGCAGCAATAAATCAATTATAATAGTTATCAGCAAGCAATAAATCACTGTTTTAGTGGTCTCTTTGCTTCATAGGGAGAAACAGCAGAACTACCTAAGCTCTGCTCTATTTCAAGATGGTGACTGGAGCTCACTGGAAGTGTCGGTGATGTCTAGGATTATGTCACAGCACTTACACTGGAAACAAAATATGATTGCAGTGTGTCTAAAAGTGTTGTTACAGAAAACTTTTACTGAGCACTTTATAAAGGGATGGCAAGTATGAGAGCTCTTGGGCTTAGTGCTGGATCAAGACTTAACTGGCAGCTGCTGTTCAAGAATTAAAGTGATTGTAAACCCATATTTTCTTTTTAAATAACAAATATGTCATGCATACCTGATCAGTGTAATGTCTTTGCACAGAGCAGCCATGATCCTCCTCTTCTTGGGTCCCCCTCTGGTGCCCTTGGCTCCTCCCCCCTGTGCCAAGTGCCCACCATAGCAAGCAGCTTGCTATGGAGGCACTCATGCAGGCTCACTCCTGATCCACACTCTGTGTGTCCATTGACACCCAGAGCATGGCTCGGCCCCACCACCCTCTCCCTTTTCACTGGCTGTGATTGACAGCAGCAGAAGCCATTGCTCCTCTGAGCCCATGAAAAGGGAGATAGTGGAAAGTGCATTTGCTCTCATGCACAGCTCTGGATCAAGATTGGGCTCAAACCTTCAGCCTTTGAAATTACTTTAAACTTAAACTTGGCTCACCGCAGCTACTTGAACTTGGTGTTTTTTTTTATAATGCTTCTAGGACAAATAACTGCTAAAACACCATGAAAATACCCAAAGGCCTGGCAATTCAGCAATTCATGCAGAAAAATAGCAACAGTAATAATTATATTTAATTGGTTGAACAACATTGACTTGTGTCTTTTTTCAACCTGACAAAGTATGTAACTACTGTATATGCTTTATTTAAAACAATGGATAATTTACAGTTCCATTTTAATTTACAAGAGGAAACTGGAATATTCCCAATCCCCTGTTGACAGTTGTGGCAAATATTTTGCCATTTTGACTGCATAACAGTCTGGTCTGTTTTAATAGATATAAATGCAGGATAATACTTAGATAGATAACAATTTACTATAATCCTGGGATAGTAAAAGTTTCTCTTATGCCGCGTACACACGACCAGGCTTTACGACATACTTGGTACGGCGATCTTTCCAACGGACTTTGTAGCGTAGGTGCGCCGGACTTACAAACGGACGGACTTGGACACACACTTGGACACACTCCAAAAGTCCGCTGATTTTGAACGCGGTGACGTACAGCACGTACGACGGGACTAGAAAAAGGAAGTTCAAGCCCCACCACGCCACCCTTTGGGCTCTTTCTGCTAAACTTATGTTTATCTCATGTTAGTAGAAGTTTGGTTACAGACGATTTGCGCTTTTCACATTTCAGCTTATTTTGATCGTTTTCTGCAGTTCAGTTTGTGCTTGTGAGGTTTGTATCTGGTTTTCAGTGCGTGTTGGTCAGTTCGTAACCTGCCTAGCAGGCCAATCTGGTCCGCTCGTTCCTGATCTTCAGGTTGCTCTTCATAGGCCTTGCTGTTCTTCAGTGCGTTTGTTCTAAGTTTGTTTGTTTGACCAGCCGACCATTTTAAAGCCATGATGCGTGGACGTACTCGTTCTTGAGTTCGTGCTGCGTGGGGACTTGGTGTTGGGGTTATTACTTTGACCCGAGTCCAGTGCATGAACAGGGCAAGGAGGAGTTCATGGACGAAGAATTGGTTGCGCCAGCATGACCTATTCTCACACATGCCTTCGCTCCGTGAGATCCGTGAGAATAATCCTGAGGATTTCAGGAATTATCTCAGGATGACGGACCCCGTTTTTTAACGTCTGCTGGCTATGCTGACCCCTTATATCTGCAGGCAGGATACCTGCATGAGGCAAGCCATCACTGCGGAGCAGAGGCTAGTTGTCACGTTATGTTACTTGGCGACTGGGAGAAGTCTTCAGGACTTGAAGTTCTCGACAGGCATCTCCCCCCAGGCTCTGGGGATCATTATCCCAGAGACCTGTTCTGCTATAATTCAGGTCCTGCAGAAGGACTATATGAAGGTAAGTTTGTTATCCTTTAACATCACATGATATGTATTTAATGTTTGCTAATGTATTGTCTAAATGTCCTCGTTACATAATTACCATGCTTGGAATATGCTGTGAATGTCCCCTTTATCTTTATGCATGCCTGTTTTTTTCAATTAATCATTTTTTGCCCTACATGCATATTTACCTCCCCACCATGCAATCCTGGATCCATTTATACCTCTAGCCTATAGTCCCTTTAACAATGTATATTGTCAACTCCATTGTACTGCTTTCCCCTCCCCCACCCCCTCAAATGTTTCAAAATGTCAGGTGTGTTCTTCTCCCAAATTAGAACCCCTCCCCCACCCCCTCGAATGTTTCAAAATGTCAGGTGTGTTCTTCTCCCAAATTAGAGCCCCTCCCCCACCCCCTCAAATGTTTCAAAATGTCAGGTGTGTTCTTCTCCCAAATTAGAACCCCACCCCCTCAACTGTTTCAAAATGTCAGGTGTGTTCTTCTCCCAAATTAGAACCCCCCCCTCAAATGTTTCTAAATGTCAGGTGTGTTCTTCTCCCAAATTAGATGAAGCATTTGCTCTTGACAAGCACTTGATGAGGCCCTTCCCCCAAAGGTTCCTCAACGCTGAGAGAAGGGTATTTACCGTATTTATCGGCGTATAACACGCGCCGGCGTATAACACGCACCCCAAGTATAGGAGGGAATTTTAAGGAAAAAAACTTTTAGTAGTCATTGCAGCCTTTTCTGTGTCAGTGCAGCCTTGTCAGTGCAGCTTTGCCCCAGTGCAGCCTTGTCAGTGCAGCTTTGCCCCAGTGCAGCCTTGTCAGTGCAGCTTTGCCCCAGTGCAGCCTTGTCAGTGCAGCTTTGCCCCAGTGCAGTCTTGTCAGTGCAGCCTTGCCCCAGTGCAGTCTTGTCAGTGCAGCTTTGCCCCAGTGCAGCCTTGCCCCAGTGTAGCCTTGCCTCAGTGCAGCCTTGTCCCCAGTGCAGCCTTGTCCCCAGTGCAGCCTTGTCCCCAGTGTCCATGCCTGCCGCCGCCGACATACACATGCATGTAGTTTTAAATATGGCGCCGCGGAGTTCGGAGGGACTCGGCGCCGGCGGAACTGAATGAACGCTGCCGAGACACACATAGTCGAGTGTATTCGGCTCTTTCCGGCGCCGCTCACAGTCCCGCCCAGTCCCGCCCTATGATGGACATAACACAGGTCCAATGGCGGGACTGTGAGCAGCGCCGGAAAGAGCTGAATACACTCGACTATGTGTATCTCGGCTCTGTGATTTCGGCGGCGCTCGTTCAGCTCCGCCGAGTCCCTCCGAACTCCGCGGCGCCATATTTAAAACTACTCGCTATGTGAATGTCAGCGGTGATTGCCGCCGATAGCTCACAATTAGCGGGGATCGGCGTACAACACGCACCCACGACTTTCCCCCGATTTTAAGGGGCAAAAAAGTGCGTGTTATACGCCGATAAATACGGTAATTACCGGCTGGAATACGGTAATTACCGGCTGGCCAGAGCAAGAAGAGTTGTGAAGAATGCCTTCGGGATTCTGGCCAGCCGGTTCCGTTTGTTCATCTAGGCCATAAATCATACAGAATACAAGATAAATCATGTAATAATGGCTTGCTGCATTCTTCATAATTATTTGAGACATCATTCATCTATATATATTACCTCAGTTGGGCCTGAGGCCTGACTTAGTGATAAAGATCCACTCACAGGCCTGGATAATGGCCGTACTGGCTTGGCCCCCCAAACCGCCCGTCAAGTGCGTGACAGACATGTCAATTATTTTAATGGTCGGGGGGCCATTGCAATGCAACAACCTTAATCTTTTAACAAATAAACACAAATTATTTTGGCAAAAATCTCTTGTTTTTATTTTTGTTTGCATTTAGTTTTGTCTGTCTCCTAGTGCACTTGTAGTGGCAATTGCATTTCCCTTTAGTTAATAAGGCCCTTTGTCACTGTAAACACACAAAAAAATTAGGAAACTGTTATTGATAAATAATAAGCCACACACATTGTAGTAGTAAAAACATTTTACTGTGCGCACATTGAAAGGTGCAATTTGTTTTAACGTGTTTAGGTTTTTTTTTATTTATTTTTATTTTTTTTAGGAACAATATTTTTTTTTTGTTGTTTTTTTAGTTTAGGCATATTTGTAAAAAATATATTTTGTTTACAAAATTAGGCTTGACAACAGGGTTTTTAAAAACATAATACAAAAAAAAAAACAGGAACTTACAAAGTTCAACATGTCAAAAACGGTGCTGGTGATGTCACCCATGTAAAAACAAAATTTAGCAGATGCACACAAATTGGGAGTAAAAAAGGTTCAAGTCAACATGTGCTATCTCCCATCATGAGGGGGGCAATGGACGTGTGCATCTGCTAAATTTTGATATTACAATTTACAACTTCAAAAATTTAAAAAATGAAAAACTTGACAATGAAATGAAGAACATGATGTTTTTAGGCAAAAAGTTATTAGACTCTGCCCAAAACATCAATCATGTTGTTCATTTCCTGTTGCATGCTGTCCAGCCGATTTCTCATGCTGTAAATTTTTTCAGGCATTCAATCAATTTGCCCATTCCACACCATTATCTGCCCAATCAGTCTTTGTGCACTGTCTGTGCTAAATGGCTCCGCCCTTGTCCTTCCACAACCAGAACATCACCTAAAATGTGTGGATAAAAATTTTTAGAAAAATATGCACGCCTAAATAGATTACTTAAGCTGGGGTGTCAGTCACTCACTTGGTGGGGTGCAAATATCGCACACTTCCTCCACCTCTCCTTCCTCAAGCTCGTCGGGTGGCTATGGTCTTGGACTGGGGCTTGGGGTAATTCCTGCTTCAGGCTGGTGACTTGGGGGGGTCCTGGGATCCTCGGACTGTTGTCTGAGTCTTTTCTCCCCTATGAGAATTAAACAAAAGGTATACTTAAAACACAGTGATATTTCAGTTCTGAAAAAGGAATATGAAACGTTGCTTAGAAGTTGGGGGACAATTGTCATTTTGTTCCCCCCCAAATTTTTGAAGACAGGATTAAAATTCACTCTGACCAAAAATGCAAAACAATACACATTTTCATGCAAGTTTCACAGATGCAGACACCTCAAGTATCCTGGAGCCCCTATGTGTATTACCCTCCAAAATTTTTTCTGGTGTCACATAGTACACTAGTGCTCCTGAGTCCAGATGTGGAGACAGCTGCTGTGTCCTGTCCTTACATTACACTGAATAATTTTTTAAGAAGCATTCTAGTTTCAAACACATCTACACAACATCCCCACATTTTTGGAATATGACAAATTATCAAGACCTAAATGTATGTAGAACCCTGTACCATCCTATTTCTAGCAAAACAAACGTAATTTTCTTATTATCATATGTAGTTTCAAAAGAACGGTCTTTACGAACGATGCTGTATAAACGAAAAGCATATGAATCAGCATGCAAGTTAAGTATCTCAATAGGAACATACAGCAAGTACTTACTTTTTTTAATCAGCTTTTTGATTCGCCAAGGTCAGACCACCGCTTCCTCAATAGTTCTTTAGCCCGTTTTATGCCAAATTTTGCTTCAATAGCGGTGACAACTGAGGACATTATTTTGTCCTTCCGCATATTGGGTCGGGTATACGGTCCTTTTTTGGCATAATAGTCCTCCCTTCTCAATATGGACACCATCTCCACCATCTCTTCAAAGGCCATGTTGGTGGCCTTATATCTCCTCCTGGATCTGGATGGTTGTGGCTCTGGGCTTTCCTCCACGCTAGTTCCAGATAATCTCTCCGCCATCTTTCTCTATATACTGCCACTGCGCAACGAAGAGTGAACAAATCCTACTAAAGAACGTCAGGGGCGGGCGGCGCAGGCTTAGCATGACACAGGCGCAGTGTATATAAAGCTATTACGCTGGCCTACGTATGTCCGAGCGGAAGTAGCGAGCGTCAGAAACGAAGGTAAGATTTAAACTTGGGTGTATGTTTGGTGAATGTGTTTGGTATGTGTGTGTGTGTATGTATACCCTAGATTCTGCAAAAAATAATACTCAGAGTTTGGACTGACATTACAGTTTTTATCTTGTGTCTTGTCTTTCAGCAAAAATGAATCCCTTTAACCACTTCAGCCAGGACCATTATGCTGCCTAAGGACCAGAGGACTTTTTCCAATTTGGCACTGCGTCGCTTTAACTGCTAATTGTCATGCAATGCTGTACCCAAATGAAATTTGTGTCCTTTTCTTCCCACAAATAGAGCTTTCTTTTGATGGTATTTGATCACCTCAGCCGTTTTTATTTTTTGCGATATAAACGGAAAAAGACAGAAAATTTTGAAAAAAAATGTTATTTTCTACAGTTTGTTATGAAAAAAATCCAATAAACTCAATTTTAGTCAAACATTTAGGCCACATGTCTTTGGTAAAAAAAAAGTCAATAAGCGTATATTTATTGGTTTGCGCAAAAGTTATAGCGTCTAAAAACTAGGGTACATTTTCTGGAATTTACACAGCTTTTAGTTTATGACTGCCTATGTCATTTCTTGAGGTGCTAAAATGGCAGGGCAGTACAACCCCCCCCCCCAAATGACCCCATTTTGGAAAGTAGACACCCCAAGGAAATTGCTGAGAGGAATGTTGAACTGATTGAATATTTATTTTTTTTGTCCCAAGTGATTGAATAATGACAAAAAAAAATAATATTTACAAAAAGTTGTCACTAAATGATATATTGCTCACACAGGCCATGGGCCTATGTGGAATTGCACCCCAAAATACATTCAGCTGCTTCTCCTGAGTACAGGGATACCACATGTGTGGGACTTTTTGGGAGCCTAGCCGCGTACGGGGCCCCGAAAACCAATCACCGCCTTTAGGATTTCCAAGGGCGTAAATTTTTGATTTCACTCCTCACTACCTATCACAGTTTTGAAGGCCATAAAATGCCCAGATGGCACAAAACCCCCCCAAATGACCCCATTTTGGAAAGTAGACACCCCAAGCTATTTGCTGAGAGACATGTTGAGTCCATGGAATATTTTATATTTTGACACAAGTTGCGGGAATGTGACAATTTTTTTTTTTTTGCACAAAGTTGTCACTAAATGATATATTGCTCACACAGGCCATGGGCATATGTGGAATTGCACCCCAAAATACATTTAGCTGCTTCTCCTAAGTATGGGGATATCACATGTGTGGGACTTTTTGGGAGCCTAGCCGCGTACGGGGCCCTGAAAACCAATCACCGCCTTCAGGATTTCTAAGGGTGTACATTTTTAATATCACTCTTCACTGCCTATCAGAGTTTCAGAGGCCATAGAATGCCCAGGTGGCACAAAACACTCCCAAATGACCCCATTTTGGAAAGTAGACACCCCAAGCTATTTGCTGAGAGGCATTGTGAGTATTTTTCAGCTCTCATTTGTTTTTGAAAATGAAGAAAGACAAAAAAAAAAAAGTGAGGTCTGCAAAATACTCACTATACCTCTCAGCAAATAGCTTGGGTGTCTACTTTCCAAAATGGGGTCATTTGGGGGGGGGTTGAACTGTCCTGGCATTTTATGCACAACATTTAGAAGCTTATGTCACACATCACCCACTCTTCTAACCACTTGAAGACAAAGCCCTTTCTGACACTTTTTGTTTACATGAAAAAATTATTTTTTTTGCAAGAAAATTACTTTGAACCCCCAAAGATTATATATTTTTTTAAAGCAAATGCCCTACAGATTAAAATGGTGGGTGTTTCATTTTTTTTTTTTCACACAGTATTTGCGCAGCGATTTTTCAAATGCATTTTTTGGGGAAAAAACACACTTTTTAAAATTTTAATGCACTAAAACACACTATATTGCCCAAATGTTTGATGAAATAAAAAAGATGATCTTAGGCCGAGTACATGGATACCAAACATGACATGCTTTAAAATAGCGCACAAACGTGCAGTGGCGACAAACTAAATACATTTTTAAAAGCCTTTAAAAGCCTTTACAGGTTACCACTTTAGATTTACGGAGGAGGTCTACTGCTAAAATTACTGCCCTCGATCTGACGTTCGCGGTGACACCTCACATGCATGGTGCAATTGCTGTTTACATTTGACGCAAGACCGACGCTTGCGTTCGCCTTTGCGCGAGAGCAGGGGGGGACAGGGGTGCTTTTTTTTTTTTTTTCCTTTTTTTTTTTTTTGCTTTTTTATCTTATTTTTAAACTGTTCCTTTCATTTTTTTTTTTTAATCATTTTTATTGTTATCTCGGGGAATGTAAATATCCCCTATGATAGCAATAGGTAGTGACAGGTACTCTTTTTTGAAAAAATTGGGGTCTATTAGACCCTAGATCTCTCCTCTGCCCTCAAAGCATCTGACCACACCAAGATTGGTGTGTGATAAAATGCTTTCCCAATTTCCCAATGGCGCTGTTTACATCCGGCAAAATCTAAGTCATGAAATGCTCCTGGCTTCCAGTTTCTTAGGCCATAGAGATGTTTGGAGCCACTCTGGTCTCTGATCAGCTCTATGGTCAACTGGCTGAATCACCGGCTGCATTCTCAGGTTCCCTGTTGAGACAGGAGAGCCAGAGAAAAACACGGAAGACAGTGGGGGGGCATTCCCTCCCACTGCTTGTAAAAGCAGTCTAGAGGCTAATTAGCTGCTAGGATTGCTTTTACATGAAAGCCGACCGCTGGCTGAAAAGAATGATACCAAGATGATACCTAAACCTGCAGGCATCATTCTGGTATAACCACTCAAAGTCGTGAATGGCGTACCTGAAGACAAAAAAATGGTTAACAATGAAACACAGTAAACGGTAAAGTATAAAAAATTGCATACCTGACAAGCAAACATGATAAAACATAATAACAATAAAACATTGCAGAATAGAATACAGTAAAAAAGAGCAGAACAATAGAGAGAGAATAGAGAGAGAGAGAGAAAACAATAAAACGACAACTGTTTTTTTTATTATATATATTTTTTTTTGCACTTTTTTTTGTAACTAACTTTTATAACTGTAACCGGTTCCAGGTTCGGGTCTCTCAAAATGCGATGGCATCTTGGGAGACCCTGTGAAAGTGTGCCTAGTCTGTGCAATGCTATACCCTACGCTAATACTCAACTAGTGAATGGTAGCATTTAAAACATTCACCAATGCAAAGACCAGGATTGTCAGGACAGGAGGGACAATAATAGCGGGTGTCACGCCTATATCCGTGCTTGCTGTAGACACAACATCTTTTTTGGGGGTTTCGCTGGGTAGGGGTACTCGGCAGGACATAATGAAAATGCCTCTCATGCAGCCGACTGCATTTGGTTGGGGATGTGAATGGGGGAAGTACGGGCGCTGCAGAAGTGGTGGGTTCCCAATTAGGATTGGCGAATGCAGCAGGAAGGGCACTATGGGCACGACGGGCCTGTGTTTGTCTTCTTCTTGGTGGCAGCGGGACACTACTTGTGCTTGCCACCTCACCAGCTTGAACTGCACTTATGGGACTCGCCACGTCACCAAGTGTTACTGCAGTGCTGGTTTGACTACGACCGGGGTGTACTAGGCCACTGGTGCTTGCCAGTTCACCAAAACGCTACCAAAAAAACTGTTAGCGATCGCAGGGATCAGGCTTGACTCTGCGAACGCTGCAGTTATGTGTTTAGTGTTTTGTAAGTGACAGTGATTGATCGATACTGCACTTGGGTGGGCTGGGCTGGGCCGGGCGGATGGGCAAAACGCAGGTGCTAGCAGGTATCTGGGCTGATCCCGCTAACACTGCGTTTTTGGGAACCCTAAACTGCTGGGGACGCTAGTATAGATCTGATCGGATCAGATACTGATCCGTTCAGATACTATACCACTAAGGGAGGCGTATGCTGCGTGCGTGGGTGTTAGCGGTACTGGCGCTAACCTGACGCTGCCTGGGGCTGGTGCTTGCCAGTTCACCAAAACGCTACCAAAAAAACTGTTAGCGATCACAGGGATCAGGCCTGACTATGCGAACACTGCAGTTAAGTGTTTAGTGTTTTGTAAGTGACAGTGATCGATCGATACTGCACTTGGGTGGGCTGGGCGGAGGGGCAAAACGCAGGCGCTAGCAGGTATCTGGGCTGATCCCACTAACACTGCGTTTTTGGGAACCCTAAACTGCTGGGGATGCTAGTATAGATCTGATCTGAACAGATATTGATCCGATCAGATACTATACCACTAAGGGAGGTGTACGGTGCGTGCGTGGGTGTTAGCGTTACTGGCGCTAACCTGACGCTGCCTGGGGTTGGTGCTTGCCAGTTCACCAAAATGGTACCAAAAAAACTGTTAGCGATCACAGGGATCAGGCCTGACTCTGCGAACGCTGCAGTTATGCATTTAGTTTTGTAAGTGACAGTGATTGATCGATACTGCACTTGGGTGGGCTGGGCTGGGCCGGGCGGAGGGGCAAAACGCAGGTGCTAGCAGGTATCTGGGCTGATCCCGCTAACACTGCGTTTTTGGGAACCCTAAACTGCTGGGGACGCTATTATAGATCAGATCGGATCAGATATTGATCCGTACAGATACTATACCACTAAGGGAGGCGTATGCTGCGTGCGTGGGTGTTAGCGATACTGGCGCTAATCTAACGCTGCCTGGGGCGACGCATATCACCGCCGGCCGTTCAGGGGGCTAAACCTTTATTCGTTAATAAACGGCGGGTGCCCTGACACTATAAAAAATAAACGAACTAACCAGCGTCACCAGTAACAGTTATATGGTGATCAGTGGTGAAAGGGTTAACTAGGGGGCAATCAAGGGGTTAAAACATTTATTAGGTAGTATATGGGGGTCCCTGTCGCTATAAAACGCTGACTGCGAACCTAAATATTTACCTCCCTAACTAGCGTCACCTGTGACACTAATACAGCGATCAGAAAAATGATCGCTTAGTGACACTGGGACAGGGGGTGATCAAGGGGTTAAAACTTTATTAGGGGGGGGTAGGGGGGTATCCTAGACCTTAAGGGGGCTAACAGTAACTGCCCCAACACAGTAACTGTCACAAACTGACACCATGCAGTAATCAGAAAAAAAATAAAAATAAATAAAAAAACTGCTTGGTGTCAGTGTGACAGGGGGGGGATTAGGGGGTGATCGGGGGGGGGATCGGGGGGTAAAGGGGGGTGTTTTGTGTGCCTGGCATGTTCTACTGTGTGTGTGTAGTGTTATGGGGCGTACACACGGTCGGACTTTTCACCTACAAAAGTCCGACAGGCGGTCCGACAGACTTCCTGCGGACTTTTGGCGGACTTGCGGCAGACTTTCTAACGAACGGACTTGCCTACACACGACCACACAAAAGTTTGACAGCCTAGTACGCGGTGACGTACATCAAGTCCGGCGAGACTATAAAACGGAAGTTCAATAGCCCGTACGACACCCTTTGGGCTCCTTCTGCTAATCTCGTGTTTATCTCGTGTTAGTAGAAGTTTGGTGAGAGACGATTCGCGCTTGTGAGACTCGTATTTTTCAGTTCGTTTTAACTGTTGTTCAGTCTGTGCTTGTGAGGTTTGTATCTGCTTTTCAGTGCGTTTGGTCAGTTGGCATTGAGAAATCTTTGTTTTAGTGTCCGCTCGTTCCTGATTTTCAGGTCGTTCTTCACAGGCCTTGCTGTTCTTCAGTGCGTTCTGTTAAGTGCGTTCTGACCAGCCGACCGTTTTGAAGCCATGTTACCTGTACGTACTCGTCGTCGAGCTCGTGCATTGTATGTGCTTGGTGCTGTAGTTTATTCTTCAGACCAAGACCAGTCCAGGGCAAGGAGGAGTTCATGGACCAAGAATTGGTTGCTCCAGCGTGACCAGTTCTGTCACATGCCATTGCTCCGTGAGATCCGTGAGAATAATCCTGAGGATTTCAGGAACTTTCTCCGGATGACGGACCCCGTTTTTGATCGTTTGGTGGCTTTGCTGACCCCCTATATCAGCAGGCAGGATACCTGCATGAGGCAAGCCATCACTCCGGAGCAGAGGCTAGTTGCCACGTTGTGATACTTGGCGACGGGGAGAAGCCTGCAGGACCTCAAGTTCTCGACAGGCATCTCCCCCCAGGCTCTGGGGATCATTATCCCAGAGACCTGTTCTGCCATCATCCAGGTCCTGCAGAAGGACTATATTAAGGTAAGAATGTTTTCTTTTATTAGCATCACATGTTCTTTTATTTATTCTTTGATAATGTAATGTATTTCTTAGCTCAAACACTACTTACCATCATTGTAATATAGTGTGAATGTCCCCTTTTTCTTCTCACGCATGCTTGATTTGTTTCATGTTCTTTTTTGTCATGCATGTATTTTTGCCTTCAATAACCTCTCCAGCATACAATGCTGGTCACATAATCACCTTGTCTTCTCAGTTTGAATGTATTTAGTCAGCTGCATTGTATTTAGTTTCCCCTAAACTCTATCCAAATAGTGTGCTTATAATTAGCTTGATTTCAACCCCCCCCCCCCCCCCCCTAATAATTTGCTAGAATCTTCTCTGGTGTTGATTTTTAAAAAGCAAATATATGTTGCACTTTGCAAAATGCATGTGCACTCTACAAGTGCATTTGCTCCAGTGCTTTAGTAAATGAGCAGAAGCTCTGCTGATTTCCATCATCAAATCATATACAAGCCACAAAGTGTTTTCATTAATTGCCCTTGCATGTGGTTGTGTACTCCTTGCAACATGAAAGCCTTTTTACCTTACCTCATTTACTTAAAGCTGGGGAGCAACTGCACTTGCAGAGTGGAACAACTGCAGTCTTGTAGCCTTTTTAGTCCCTAAATCCTTGTGTGTCCTAAAATTAATATTTTTTGGTAATTTCACCACCCCCTAAAATGTAATCAATGTTCCATCAGAGGGGGTGAGCAATCTGATAAGTGTGCCTTTCAATATTATTTCTTCCAGAAGATATACATTATTTAATGTTATACTGATGCTGTGGAATAATGTTTTTAATTGTATAATTTTCTTGCCATGTTTGATTCTAAATTACTGATTTTTGTTTTCTTGTTTGATTCCCCAGTTTCCTTCCACGCCACAGGAATGGCAGACTGTGGCATCCCATTTTGCCACCCGTTGGGACTTTCCCAATTGTGGAGGGGCTATAGATGGGAAACATGTCCACATTGTGCCACCACCCCATTCGGGGTCATACTATTTTAATTATAAGGGGTTCCACAGTATAGTTTTAATGGCGGTGGTGTCGGCACACTATGAATTTCTATATGTGGACGTGGGGAAGAATGGCCGGATGTCGGACGGAGGAGTATTTGCCCAGACAGAGTTCTGCCAGCGTCTCCAGAGTGGTGGCCTGGGATTGCCACCTGATGCGGATAACGTGGAAGGACTCCCCTTTGTCTTCATTGCCGATGAAGCCTTCGCTCTGAGCAAGCACCTCATGAGGCCATTCCCCCAAAGAACCCTCACCCCGGAGAGGAGGGTTTTTAATTTCTGGCTGGCCAGAGCTAGAAGAGTGGTTGAGAATGCGTTTGGGATTCTGGCCAGCCGGTTCCGCCTATTTCAAACCTCCATTAATTTGGCGGAATACAAACTTAATTTTATCATTTTATCGTGCTGCATCCTGCACAACTTTTTAAACAAACATTCTCAAAATTATATGGTGCCAGTTGGGCCTGAGGCCGGACTTATCGTTGATAATCTTTCGGGCCTGGATACTGTCCATACTGGCTTGGCCCCCCAAAGTGCCCGTCAAGTTAGACAGCAATATGTTAATTATTTTATGGGTAGGGGGGCCATTGCAATGGGCCAGGATATCTAAAGATTTAAAATAAAAACAATCTTGATGAAATCTGGAATTATATTTATTGCTTGCCTTTCTCTTGGGCTTTCTCCTAGGTTATGGTCGAGCAGTTGTAGTGCCAACTGTATTTTCCGTGTAAATTTCTAAATAAGCTCCATTGCCACTGTAAACCACTTTTTTGAAATTTATAAACAAACTGATACTGAGCATTGAAATAACAAACCACACATTTATTTAATTCAAAGCAGATGTTTTTAATCTTTGGTATCCATTCAGTTAGGCATTTATAGTATAAAATGTTTCTAGCCAAAAATATATTTTTTTGTCTTTTTTAAAATCCTTTTTTTTTTTTTTTTGGTATTTTCTACTAATCCTTTTTTTATTTTTTTTGTCTCTTTTAAAATCCTTTTTTTTTTTTTTTTGTATTTTGAAAAATAGGCCTCCTTTTTTAAATTTTGTTAAACAGGCATATAATTTACCAAAAAATAATAAAGAGAAGGCCCAGAATGGGGTCATCAAACCTGGAAATGAAGGACATGATCGATGTTTTGGGGTTTAAAAAAGGGCATTTAGATTCGACCCAAAACATCAATCATGTCCTTCATTTCCTGCTGCATACGATCCAGCCGATTCCGCATTTGATCGATCTCCCCATTCCAGGCCATTATTTGAGCAATTAGCCGTTGGGCACTGTCTGTGGTGAAATAGTCACTTGTTGGACCTAAAGTGGAATGAAAAAAAAAATATGTTTAGAAATATGCACACATAGTTTACCTTACCATAAAGCTGGTGTCTCAGACACTGACCTGGTGGGGTGCCCATGTCACATACTTCCTCAACATCCTCGGGGGTGGCGCTGTTGCTTGACTCAAGCACAACCAGATCACCTAAAATAGAGTAGAAAAATTACATAAAATAAAAGGCAGCCATGCATAGATTACCGTAAGCTGGTGTGTCAGACACTCACCTGGTGGGGTGCCCATGTCGCCCACCTCTCCTTCCTCCACATCCTCAGTGGGGCTTGGGCTGATTTCCCAAGTATGTTCTTTTGCTGGGGGGGCACTGGGTTTCTCTTGTTGGCTGAGTGATTTTTCCCCTATGTGAAGCAAAAAATTAAGATACTTAGCACACAGATATTTTAGTACATACTAATCTTCAAACATTTGTAGTGAAGTGGTGTACAAATTGTCTGTTTGTGTAGAGTTCCTAGTAGACTTCAAGATTTTAATTTCTAAAGACATATCAAGATGGATAGATATCTCGATATCTAGATATCAATATCAAAACATATCAAAAAATCTTGGGATCTCTCTCTCTCTCTATATATCTATAACTAAATATAAATCTTCAATCTCAAACAAAAACTACAAATCTACAAATAGATATTAATTTAATAAAAAAAATAATAAAAAACATTTAGATCTATCTATATATCTACCTATATATCTATATACATACATACATATGTATATGTATGTGTATATGTATATATATATATATATATACACACATATATATATATACACATATATATATATATACACATATATATATATATATATATATATATATATATATATATATATATATATATATATATATATATATACTAGGGCTGCAACTAACGATTATTTTCATAATCGATTAGTTGGCCGATTATTGTTTCGATTAATCGATTATTCGGTTAATAACCTTAAAAAAAAAAGTGTGGTGTATAATTTAGTTAATGTGTAAAGTTTAAAAAAAAGTTAATTTATTCTTAAATGTCTCTATGCAGTGGTAAATAACAATAACCCACTATATGGTTAGGGAGCAAAATATCGACTCCACTCTGAGCATAACAGACAGAAGAGATATACTGTATATACTATTAGAGGAGATATACTGTATATACTATTAGAAGATATATACTGTATAAACTATAAGAGGATATATACTGTATATACTATTAAAGGGTGAATCTGGTAAATATCATCAGTCTCAGTGATCACATTTTTTTATTAAAAACAATGTCTTCCTTCAAAAATAATGTCATTTTAAGAACGTTCGTTCTTTCATTCAGGGAATGTACAAAGATTTTTCGACTGAATATTCTCGTCTGAAAATTGATCCGTGTGGCCAGCATAAGGCTCAGTACACACCTATGCAGTTTGCTTTTGATTGTTTTTGCTGTGCGTTTTGATTTCTGCGCACGTGATTTTGCTGCAATTTTTTTTGGCCAGTTTGTTGTTGGGCAGATTAAAAAACACAAATTGCTGCAAAAACGCAATACATGCTTTTCTGTAGCTTTTCAATTGAAGTATATTGAACCAAAAATGCACCGTTTTGCGTGAACGTGTCCCATAGGAAACCATGTAAATGAACTGTAGTGCGTTTCTGCAAGAAGCACCAAAAAACACAATGATGTGAACCAGGTCTAAGACGTTTAGTAACATAATGGGGTTAAAAAAACTAAAATTAGCCCTTTATAGTACAAAAAAAGCAGATAATCACTACTGTAAGGGGTTCATTTTTTTTAGTGTAGAACTGTGAAAGTAATATTTACAGTAGCGATTATTTGCTCTTCTATAAAGGGCTCATTTTAGGGTTTTATTTAACCCCATTATGTTACTGGCCGATTAATCGATTATGAAAATAGTAATCGATTAATTTCCTAATCGATTTGTTGTCGATTAATCGATTAGTTGTTTCAGCCCTAATATATACATATATAGATATACACATATAGATATACATATATATATATATATATATATATATATATATATATATATATATATATGTATAGATATAGATAGATATATATAGATATAGATATGTAACGATGTTTATTAAAAGATCGTTTCAAACGATGCAAACAATCGCATAGGAATGAAAAGCACATGGAGCGGTATACGAGGTAATCAACACAAGATGAAAACACAGGTACTTACTTTTTTGCAACACTTTACGGATCCGTCTGAACTGATCCGGCTCCCTGAGTTTCATGTCAGACCATCTTTTTCGAAGTTGATCCTTGGAGCGCTGTACCCCAAAAGAAGCCTGTAAAGTGTCCACCACCTTCGCCATTATTTGGGCCTTGCGCAAATTTGGCCGGGCGTACGGCCCATACTTCCCATCATAGTCCTTTTTTTGAAGAATGGCCACCATCTCTACCATCTCTTCAAAACTCATATTGGAGGCCTTAAATCTAGGCCTCACAGATCTAGACGTTCCAGCCTCCGGGCTTTTTTCGCTACCTGAGGTAGTTAACATGTCATGTGTCTCCGCCATTATTCACCCCACTGCGCACCGTCGCTAAAAATGGGCGGAGAACATGAGTTAAAATCGAACGTCAGGGGCGGGCGACGCAGGCGGAGTTTCACACATGCGTAGTGTATAAAGAGGGGCCTTGCGCACGTGTCGTACGTACGTTCTGTGCGTAGAATTAAGGGGCGGAGAACATGAGTTAAAATCGAACGTCGGGGGCGGGCGACGCAGGTGGAGTTTCACACATGCGTAGTGTATAAAGAGGGGCCTTGCGCACGTGTCATACGTATGTTCTGTGCGTAGAATTAAGGGGCGGAGAACATGAGTTAAAATCGAACGTCAGGGGCGGGCGACGCAGGCGGAGTTTCACACATGCGTAGTGTATAAAGAGGGGCCTTGTGCACGTGTCATACGTACGTTCTGTGCGTAGAGTCAAGGGCGGGTTATATGCGTAAACAAAAAGAACGTCAGGGGCGGGCCAAATAGGCGTAGTATTACGCATGTGCAGTGTAGAAAGCGCTGTTACGTATTGTGTCGTACGTACGTTCTGTGCATAGGTGATAGTGGACCGGGACGCTACTAAACGAAGGTAATTTAAAATTTATACTTTTGGTCAAGACTTTGTAGCAAGCGGCCTATATGGCTTGACAGATTGATGAGGCCTACATAGGGATAAGATGATGAGGGTTTAGCAGAAACCTAATAAGTGTTTTTTGTCTTGTGACTTTATCTTTTATACAGACATTATGAATCCCCTATTTAAGGATCCAGAGTTCCTTACTGCTTTTATTTCTAAATATAGAAAGATGAGGAATTTGTGGGAGGTGAAACACCCACAGTATTATGCAAAGCATGTGAGGAAGTCAACGCTGGAGAGACTTCTGTCCTTTGTCCAGGCGACCATCCCGGAAGCAACAATGGAGACATTGCTCAAGAAAATTGGGGTCTTGAGGAACATGTATAAGAGGGAACATAAGAAGATCCAGGAATCAATGAGATCAGGAGCATCAGCAGATGATGTTTATGTACCCAGGCTGTGGTACTACAATCAACTCCGTTTTCTTGATGACCAGACTGAAGCCAGGGCATCACTTTCAACCCTTCCCTCCACCCTTCCCTCCACCCCAGCAGAGGCTCATGAGGAGCAAGCTGGGTCTTCCATCCTGGATGAACCGGATATGACCATCTGGAGTCAGGTAAATTATTTTACAAAATATTTACTGTACTAATATTAATGATGTTAACTGGATGTTATAATTGTCTAAAATAATTTTGCACTCAAAATTGTGTATACATATCAATTGACAGTAGTGGCTAAATATGTTTGGCACCTGCTTGAAATAATTAGGGTGTCTGATTAGACTCTTTTATTAAAGAGATGTATTCACATTGAATTTGCTAGTCATGAGAAGCAAACTGTGTGTCATTGATGAACCCCAAAAAATATACTAAAACTATTGTCCTTTTTTTATACACAGGATGAGTCCATCCAGGAGGAATGTGGGGAAAGTGGCAGGCAGGAGGAGACCGGGCCCATGGACAGCCTGGAGGAGGCTGGATTCACCATCATCCTGGAGGAGGCTGGGCCCAGTGTCAGGCAGGAGGTGGCTGCTCCCAGTGAGGTGTCTGGGCCAAGTGAGGTGGCTGGGCCCAGTAGGAGTCTGACCGAATCCCAAGTGCCCCCCCGTCCACCTTCCCAAAAAAATGGCCAGGAAGGGGACGGTCACACAGGAGGCATCCCTGCGCCTCATGCAAGAGGCCACCCGTTTTTTAAGGAGCCCCCCGAAACGGAAGAGTCCTATGGCTGCTACTTAGCCAGCAGGCTTCTTCAAATGGATTGGGAGCAGCGCCTCATTTGTGAGCGACTATTTGGGGAAACAATCCAGAAGGGGCTGCAGGGCACGCTAACACGAAACACCCAACTACATGAGGCAGCCCCCCCTCCTCCTCCTCCTCCTCCTCCTCCTGCCACAACTGAAACACCAGAGCCACAGCCTCCAAAGAAGGCTACAGGGAAGGCTGCAGGGAAGGCTGCAGGGCAGCGTGGAGGAAAGGCTGCAGAGAAGAGAAGAAAGTGATGACTTGGGTTCAGTCTGGTCTGACAGAAGACGCAGGCTGTTGTAGTACCACAGTCTGGGGACATCTATATCATCTGCTGGTGCTGTTGAT
Organism: Lithobates clamitans; assembly: GCA_037952925.1. Classification (NCBI taxonomy): domain Eukaryota; kingdom Metazoa; phylum Chordata; class Amphibia; order Anura; family Ranidae; genus Lithobates; species Lithobates clamitans. The sequence goes on from JBBGZY010000876.1 coordinate 1,787,076, forward strand.
CTCTGGGATTCTTGGACCAGATTGTACTCCCTCTTATATGGACTCCTCAAGATCCCCATTTTCTTGTACACATACTTTTGCCAGCGTTGACTTCCTCTTTATTTTATTTAGACCATAAATACCGTATTTATCGGCGTATAACACGCACCGGCGTATAACACGCACCCCAATTTAGGAGGGAATTTTAAGGAAAAAAAACTTTTAGGAGGGAAGTTGAAGGGAAAAAAACTTACATTTAAATGCCCTTCATTGCAGCCTTGTCAGTGCAGCCTTGTCAGTGCAGCCTTCCCCAGTGCAGCCTTGTCAGCCTTGTCAGTGCAGCCTTGTCAGTGCAGCCTTCCCCAGTGCAGCCTTGTCAGTGCAGCCTTGTCAGTGCAGCCTTCCCCAGTGCAGCCTTCCCCAGTGCAGCCTTGTCAGTGCAGCCATCCCCAGTGCAGCCTTGTCAGCCTTGTCAGTGCAGCCTTGTCAGTGCAGCCTTCCCCAGTGCAGCCTTCCCCAGTGCAGCCTTCGTCAGTGCAGCCATCCCCAGTGCAGCCTTCCCCAGTGCAGCCTTGCCTTCCCCAGTGCAGCCTTGTCAGTGCAGCCTTGTCAGTGCAGCCTTCCCCAGTGCAGCCTTCCCCAGTGCAGCCTTGTCAGTGCAGCCATCCCCAGTGCAGCCTTGTCAGCCTTGTCAGTGCAGCCTTGTCAGTGCAGCCTTCCCCAGTGCAGCCTTCCCCAGTGCAGCCTTCGTCAGTGCAGCCATCCCCAGTGCAGCCTTCCCCAGTGCAGCCTTGCATCCCCTGTCCCTGCTTCCAGGGCTTCAAAATCGCGGTCCGCGATTTGAAAATGGCGCCGCCGGCGCCGAAGTACACAGAGCCGGTCCTCGGCTCTTTCCAGCGGCTCTCGTTTACTTTCGGTTTCACTCGTAGTCCGGAGCGGAGCTATCCGAGTAGGTTCGGATAGCTCCGCTCGGGAGACTACGAGTGGAGCCGAAAGTAAACGAGAGCCGCCGGAAAGAGCCGAGGACCGGCTCTGTGTACTTCGGCTCCGGCGGCGCCATTTTCAAATCGCGGACCGCGATTTTGACATTTACAGATCGGGATCGGCGGGGATCGGCGTATAACACGCACCTGCGACTTTCCCCTGATTTTAAGGGGAAAAAAGTGCGTGTTATACGCCGATAAATACGGTAAATGGATCTTTTTTGAGTTTAGGTTTTTTATTTTAAATCATAGATTTTAGACACAATGTTTTAAATTAACAAGGGACAACAATCTCATTGATTTTGCAAAAACACACCAAAAATAGATTTAAATAATGTTAATAATGTTCGAGTGGTAACCAAAAACGTTGCTTTGGGTTAACTTTATATAAAAACAAAAAAAAATCACTATAAAAACAAAAAATATAAAGGGTTCTTTGTGGTAACTTTACAAACATTAAAAAAAATTTAACAAATATATATAAAAATGGGTTCCCTGTGGTAACTTTACCAAAAAAATTAGAGATAAACAGAAAAAAAGTTCCACAACAATCATAAAATAAATATCTGGATAAAAATTACAAGAAAAGATGACTCCACCAAAAAATAAAAAATTAAAAGTATTATTACTATGGAAACATTATTTTGAAAAAGCATACCATGTCATTCATGAGATCAAAGAGAAAAAGAATCCAGAAATCTGTTTGGGAGAACTCTGTTTGAATATGAACAGCAAAACATCTTCCTTCTTTATAGCATTCGTAAAGAAGACATTAAATGCGCTGCATTCAACGATCACAGATTTTGCAGCGTGAGGAATGTGCTACCTACAATACGAACACTAGTTTTACTAGACCGAGTGCTTCCGTTTAGTTTTTGCTTATGAGCATGCGTCGTTTTTTTGTCCGTCGGACTAGCATACAGACGAGCGGACTTCGGGGTCCGTCGTAGTTACGACGTAAAGATTTGAAGCATGTTTCAAATCTAAAGTCCGTCGGATTTGAGGCTGAAAAAGTCTGCTGAAAGTCCGAAGAAGCCCACACACGATCGGATTACCAGCCAGCTTTAGTCCGTCGGCGTCCGTTGGACTTTTGTAGGTGAAAAGTCCGACCGTGTGTACGCCCCATTACACTCACATTGAAGTCTTCTCTCCTCGGCGCCGGAACGGAAAATACAGAGCCGAGGAGAGATGACATCATTTCCTTTGCTGCTGTTTAGCATACAGCAGCAAAGGAATGATTTGATTGGCCGGCGGCGATCACGAGGGGGGGCCACGAACGGATGGTCTCCCCCTCATCTCTGATCGCCGCTGGTCAGAAGCGGACCGCCTCGGGCACCGGGGGGGTCCGATTGGACCCCCCGCCCGCGGGAGGCAGATCACGTATATGTACGTGATTCTGCCTGCCCGTGCCACCTTGCCGACGTACATCGGCATGAGGCGGTTCTTAAGTGGTTAAGGAGGAAGAATTTTTGTTGTGTTTTATTGAGCTGTATCAAGATAACAGAAACCTGTGGGAGGTCAAGCACCCATTGTATTTTAGTAGACATGTAAGGAAGGCAACACTGGGGACACTTTTGGAATTTGTCAAGACTCGAGTCCCCCAGGCAGACCTTAAGTTTGTGGACAATAAAATTGGTATCTTGCGCAATATGTCCAGGTGGGAACACAAGAAGATCCAGGATTCCCACAGATCAGGAGCAGCAGACCAGGTTTATGTCCCCAAGCTGTGGTAGTACCAAAAACTGCGATTTCTGGATGACCAGCCTTCCCTCCACCCCTCCCTCCAGCCTTCCCTCCACCTCCACCCTTCCCTCCACCCCAGGTGAGGCGTCCCAGGAAGAAATGGGCCCTTTCATCCTTGATGAAGTGGATGCGCCCAGCTTCAGGCAGGTATACTTTTTTTGGGAATTTGGGATTGTGTAAATATTAATGATGTAAACTGAAAAATGTTTTAAGTGCTTCACAAAAAATGATTTAATCACAATTATTAATATATATACATATCACTAGACAGTAGTGGCCAAAAATGTACTTCAAATATTGGTGATCAGCTAGAATAATGGTGGGGTCAAAAAGATAGCCTTTTCTATTTGTTTAGAATTATATTTGAAAGTCATGAGCTAAAAATTGTGTGTGATTGAGGAAGCAAAAATTACAACTATGTCCCTTTTTTTACCCAGGATGAGCTCAGCCAGGAGGAGGCCGTGCCCAGAGGTATAGAGGAGGAGGCCTTGCCCAGTGGGAGAGAGGAGGAGGCCTTGCCCAGTGGGAGAGAGGAGGAGGCCGTGCCCAGTGGCAGACAGGAGGTGGCTGGGCCCAGTAGAAGCCTCACGGAATGTCAGGTGCCTCCCCTCCGCATTACCACTAAAAGGCCCAGGAAGATCACCCAAACAGAGAAGGAATCACTAGCCCTCATTCGGGAAGCCAGCCAAATCCTGAGCACACCACCCAATGCTGAAGAGGCCTATGGAACGTATATGGCCACCAGGTTGCTGGAACTTGAAAAGCGGCAATGCCTCCTCTGTGAGGGGCTTATTTTTCAGGCCTTTCAGAAGGGGTTGAGAGGGGAGCTTACTCCAACAAGCTATATTGCAGATGAAGCCACTCCTCCTGCTACTCCTCCTCCTCCTTCCCCAAGTACACCACCAAAGGCACAGCCTCCAAGGAAGGCTGCAGAGAAGCGTGGAGGGAAGGCTGCAGGGCAGCATGCAGGGAAGGCTCCACGGAAGAGTCGAAGGTGATTGCCTGGCTTCTGTCTGGTCTGGCAGTAGATGCAGATTGGGCTCCCTAGTCGCAAGATACCAATTTTATTTTCCAAGAACTTGAGGTGTGTCCTGGGGGACAAAAGGCTTCACACATTCCAAAAGTGTCTCCAGTGTTGCCTTCCTCATTTATGTTTTTTAAAAAATAAATGGATATTTTCTTTACCTTACATTATTGACTATGTGTTTTGATTCAAAAAGGACATTTTGTTTGTGTGTAGGCAGGTACATGTCAAAAAGACTATGTGGGTTATTTACAAAAGGCTAAATCATTTTGCAATTCAAGTGCAAAGTACAAGTGCAAAGTGCACTTTATAAATTGCACTGCAAGTGCACTTGTTGGAAGTGCAGTCGCTGTAAATCTGAGGGGAAGATCTGAAATGAGGGGAAGCTCTGCTGATTTTATCCTCCAATCATGTGCAAGAGAAATGTATTTTTTTTGGGTTTCCTTGCATGTGCCCCTCGGATCCACAGCAAATGCACTTCCAAATGCTCTTTCAGTGCAATTTCAAATCCACTTTGCACTTGTAAAATGAATTAGCCTTTTGAAAATAACCCCCCTATGTCTAATTAACAAGGGACACCAACCTCATCAAGGTTCATTAAAACAATACAAAAAATGAAGGTTATTGTGGTAACTTGAAACTCCAAAAAATAAATAAATAAATAAATAAACTAACAGTTTTGAGAATTTAGCACACATTGTAAAATTGATATTGATTAAATATACAAATACTAAAGATGAGTCCAAAAAATAATTTTATACATTATTTCTGGAGATCTGGCTTTTAAAAACTATAATATTAGTCATGGCATGAGGCTAAATCATGAAGAAAGTAGTTCGTGAGAACTCTGTGTGAATATAAGCAGCAAAACAACTTCATTCCTCTCGCATTATAAAGAAAAAAAGAATTCGCTGTATTAAAAGATCACAGAAGAGGAATGTGCTAGCTTCAATACGAAGGCTACTTTTACCAGACCCAGTGCTTCCGTCTTGTACTTGCTTCAGAGCATGCGTCAGTTTTGGTCCGTCGGACTAGCACACAGACGACCGGTTTGTAGGCTAGAAAGCCGAGTCCGTCAGACAGATTTGAAACATGTTTCATTTCTAGGTCTGTCAAACTTTTGAGAAAACAAAGTCTGCTGGAGCCCACACACGATCGAATTGTCCGACGGACTCCGGTTCGCCGGACCAAGTATGCCGTAAAGTCCGGTCGTGTGTACGCGGCATAAAGGAGTTTGAGTATCTACCGTATCAGCTACCGTATCAGTCTTACATTAACCAATGGTTGTGTGTTGAAGCTGGTAATAGAATAGGATTTTAGTATGAGGGATTGCATGTTCTATTTGAGTCTTAAAATCCCTGAATGTTCTGTCATGAAAAAGCACCAATTTGAGACCCACAGAGAACCAGAAGCCAGCATTGGTAATCAACAGAAAATCAGGAAAATATGGGATACCCTAAATTGAATTATTGGGAGAAGTGGACCACGATTCTTTGCAGATGTTGGCAGTAACATAGTAGAAAAGCTTTAATGTAGATTTTATGAAGGCAGTGCCCCGAAAATGACCTACCCTTTGACAGTACACAGAGTTATGTAGGGACTCAAATGAAGTCATGATAGCAGCTCATTTGGCTGTACAGGCATTGTCTTTTGTTGGTCTCAGCTAGCTACGCATAGGATTTAGTTGCAAAGCTAAATAATAGAGATGGAAGTTAGGAAATGCCTATCTGGAAAACTCATATGGCATTTGAAGGATAGTAAGTGATATTGAGCAGATTAAGCCAGACCATAAGATCTAATGGAAAATTCATCCATTGTTTAGTTTTGATGTTTAGTTTTGAAGATTGTTAGGTGTATATGTTGTATATTGCATATTGTATCTTGTGTCTTTTTTTTTTACCTAACTAAATTGTGACACAGGGTTTGGCATGACTAAGCCAAGATATTTAATTTTATGTAAAGCTTTAAAGTGGGGTTCCACCCAAAAGAAAACAAACTACATGAAAAATCCTAAAAAAAAATACAAAAAAACATTTGGATATATATTTTTTTTTTTACTTACCTCTAAATGCCGGTTGCTAGGTGGTCCCTCGTAGTCTGCCTCTTCCAGTGCCTGGGCTGGTGACATCACTTCCCCTCGGCACAGGAAGGGCTCATCTCTGCTCCCTCCCTCCTGTCAATCATCTGGGACCCATTATAGGTCCCAGGTGACTGAGCGGCCAATCTCAGCACGCGGCGCCACTCGCGCATGTGCAGTGGGTGCCAGGCTGTGAAGCCACAGCCCGGCGCCCACAGTTGCAATGCCGGCGCCGCTGAACGGAGGGGAAGATGAGCGGGGCTTCGATCCCCCGCATCACTGGACCCTGGGACAGGTAAGTGTCCAATTAAAAGTCAGCAGCTGCAGTATTTGTAGCTACTGACTTTTCATTTTTTTTTTGGACCTCGGGTGGAATTCCTGTTTAAGTTTAGAACTAGGGAGAATATGGTGTACAGTATTAGGTTCCAATGAGAAAAGCAAGGATTTCTCCCAATTGACCATAAAACCCCCAAATTCCCCAAACTTCTTTAGCAGTGTCAATAAATAAATGATTGAGCGGGGGTTCCACTTTAACAGTATATGAGAACTCTATCAATAACATACATCCATTAGGAGTGAAGGCTCCTGTGTGCCCAGAGGGCATGGTGGGAGTAGGTCTGTACCTTCTGGGTGCCCAAAGGGAGTGCCCTATATTTAGCGCTGCACTGTGATGTATTATGGCATAAAGCCTATATCTTACACTGAATAACAGAAGGGTTACACCACCAAGTAAAAACACAACTGTGAATGCCAAACTGTGGCAATGGGCATGTATGAAGCATACATGCTCAAGATTTTTTTTTAATAAAAACCAAAAAGGAGAAAAAAACAAAAGTTTCACACAGGACTGGTGCAAATGGGCGTTGGAGGTGGACACAAGAGTTTGTCCATGTGAGTAACAGATCCTTATACTCGTTATCTTAAGTGAGTAGAAGAAAGTATATATTGAACTGGAGTATGAACAACCGCTCCATAGAAGAAAAAAAAGAAAAGTTCAGGGTAGGAAGCAGAATTCCCACCTAAGGCTAATAGCTGCTCTCAAGTGACTGCAGATCAATCCGGGTGAAGTGACCTCTCCTTCTGCTCCAGCCAGGCATATGCCATGGCAGGCATATAGACTAACAGTGGGTAGGGTGCTGTGGTAGTTATCATGTCCTTGATGTTTCCACCCTCATTGGGAGCCAAGCAAGGGTCACATGAGAGTCCCACCCCAGGGTGGGTTCTTCTAGGTTATGCTAGGCACCTGTAACTGGATCACAGTGCTCTAGACATAGCGTAGCTTTACTCCTGTGCCATTTTCATTAATGCTCTCGGACAAGGCTGCCATGGGGGAATACTCAACCTTAAGACGAGTCTCTTCTTTTAGAGATGAATGTACACCCTGTACACTTGCACCATAACTGTTCACCAGTTAACTCTCAGTTCCCCGTGACAACATACACCTTCTCTATGTCTGCATCCACCTGTCCAGCGTATCACAGCCACCTCACTCCCAGTAACGGCATGGGTTCTCATCATACACATAGCGTGGACTCCATGAAGGCACTTCCCTTCACTTAGCTCTTCTGTAAATAGGCACAGGCTGGGGGCCTCTGCGGTGTGACTCTGCTCCTGTTGCTATGGGAGACAGACCGCTCATGAAGACAATGCTGACAACAACTCCCTCCTGTAAAAGGCTGTCCCACCAATCCCAGACACACGCTTAATAACAGGCTGCTTGTAACTTCCGTTACCCTAGGTGACCCATGTGTCTTCGCAGTGTATTTCTCTAGTACTGATGCCTGAGTCAGGAACAAGGTTTTAAAACATTATTTGAAAATGTGCAAAAGGCATTAAAGAGTCCAACATGCAGAAACATTATTTCTTCCTACATCCCTAATCCTCACTCAGGCTATGTGCTGCCCTGGCATACCTGCGAATGTAGGGTCCATGGAAAGTACAGAGACCATCGGTGGCATACTTCAGCAGCTGGTGTCTTCGAAGCAAAATGCAAGTTCTGATAATCTTTACATCTTGGCACTGGTAAGCAATTATTTTTTGCTCCTTGGGGGTGCTATTCTCTGTCTCTTTCCCTTTTGGGCGATGGCCCTCGGGTCTCCAGGGAAATTCTAAGCTCTATCCATGCAGCCCCCCCCTTGTCTCTCTATCTCCAGACCATTGTCCCATCTTTATATCACAGGATTAGTGAGTCGGACCTAGAGAAAAACCCGCCAAAAGCCAAAGAACTGGGAAAGTATTAACTCTTACCCACCCATCCTGGGGCAGTATCTAACTCGCTATTTCCAACCTTCTTACAGGCGTGTCAGATGGTTCTCACCACAGACTACTACCCTCAGCTGAGAAGGGTACAGCATTGCATACAAAACATTCAGCTGTCGTAGGCACAGTTCGATGTTTACACATTTGTCTTTTTGTTTCTGTAGATCAGCAGTGAAGTCTGCCATCGTATCAGATATCCTTCAATCCTCTAGATTTCTGCAGGATCATTTCTCTGTCCTTATAATGGAGGAGTTTCATTAGGATAGGTCTGGATGGGGCCCGGGGTGGTGGAAGTCTGAAGGGCACTCTATGAAACTTTTCATAGCAAATAAAGAGGTGAAGGAGTCCTTCCCAAAAAACTTCAAACAGTCAGATCTCCACAAAATCAACTGGGTTGCTACCTTCACTGTGTTCAAGGAAGCCCACAACAAAAACATTTTACAAGGTAAATGATTCGCTAAGTCCTCCATCTTGTATATATGTGTGGAGCCTATCTCCCTGGTGGCATCTATATCTAGCTTTATAAGAGTTAGAAAATCCTCTACCAAGCCATCCCTGCCCTTTAATGTTGTGGCCCTTTCATCCACTTTTTGAAGATCATGTCGCAGAAAAGACATGTCTTCTTTGATGCTTTTTAGTTGATCTGTCATCTCAAACAGGGATGCTTTACATGTGTTAAGGGCAGAGAGTACCTCTCTCAAAGATGGCTCCTCCATAGGAGATGCAGGGCAGTGGCAGAGGGCTCATATGGTTGTTCTGTAGCACATGCAGCAGATGCTGAAGCCTTCCTGGGGGAACTGCTGTGCTGGCCCTGTCTGTTGGAGACTGGATAGAGCAGTGATGAGTGCTTAGGCTGAACCTGAGAGGTCTGGACGCTCTTCCCTGGAGTATGAGCAAAGCATTCCAGCCTGGCTGCGGTGTTCCTGCTCCGATTTATAGCCACACTCTGCAGGAGGGGTCCAGCAACATTTTGGGCTGCTGAGTCTACATCTTTTTTCTCTGTCATCTGGGCACTGATAGAGATGAGCGGGATGGCAATGTCACAGACAGGACCTGATGAGCAAAGCTGCACTGTGGAAAGTGGGTGGCAGCATGCAGGATTTCTGTAAACAGGGGAGACTCAGAATGTGTTGAACAGGAGCACAGCTACACACCTCAGATCACATTAGAGCATGGCCATGCCCTAAGCAATGAGAATCTTACTTCTGCAGGGACGGCTGATGAATGAGGCTGCAGAAACTTTTGCTGAATGCTAAGCCTCCAGACTGTGGATGAGCTCATCAACAATGTCTATGGGAAGCACTTGAACAGTACTCTAAATGCATTTTGTGTAGTGGGAGAGTATGGCTGCAGACCGAGGACTCTCCTAAAAAGGAAATGGGAGAGTATTTTCTGGAGGAGGGATATAGGGGAATGATCAGTCTGAAAGCCGGAGATGGGATCTCACTGGGGAAAAAAAACAATCTGTATGCTGGAGGTGGGATCTCACTGGGGAAAGACCATTCTGTATGTTGAAGGCAGTGGCGGTTGGTACTCAAAATTTTTTGGGGGGATGCAAACGAACTGAAAAATTAGAAAAAATGCTAAAGCAAAAACATCAATTGCAGCCTCACTGTGCCATCAATTGCAGCCACTGTGCCCATCATATGCAGCCACTGTGCCCATCATATGCAGCCACTGTGCCATCAAATGCAGCCAACTGTGCCCATCATATGCAGACTGTGTGCAAAGCAAATGCAACCACTGTGTCATCAAATGCAGCTAACTGTGCCCATCATATGCAGCCAACTGTGCCCAGCAAATGCAGCCACCTGTGCCCATCATATGCAGCCACTGTGCCATCAAATGCAGCTAACTGTGCCCATCATATTCAGACACTGTGCCCAGCAAATGCAGCCACCTGTGCCCACCATATACAGCCACCTGTGCCCATCATATGCAGCCATCTGTGCCCATCATATGCAGCCACCTGTGCCCATCATATGCAGCCAACTGTGCCCATAATATGCAGCCACCTGTGCCCATAATATGCAGCCAACTGTGCCTATCATATGCAGACTCTGTGCTCCATCAATTGCAGCCTTTGTGCCCATAATATGCAGCCACTGTGCCCGCCCGCTGTCTGCCCGGCACTTACCCTATCGTGGTGGTGGGTCAGGCAGCTGTGGGACAGTAGCACAGTGGCACAGTGATGCATGCTGTGTCCTCTGACTCCTCCATAGTGACTTCTTCCTGTTATCCTTGGCACCAATGGGATCGCCTCTGCCTTCAACCAATCAGGTGCCCGGTATTACATTCGGGCCTCATGATTGGCTAAGAGACGTTTCTGTGTTAGCAAAGCAAATATTCATTTGCTTTGCTAACACATCTGGGTGCACTGCGAGCGCAATGGTTTGCACTCGCAGTGCACCTTTTTTGACGCCTATTAGAGCCTTTGGCTCTAATCAGGTGCTTCATAAAACACCCCCACCACTGTAATTCAGGCTCCCGGCACCGGATGCCTGAATGGGGCTGGCTACAGTGGCAGTGGATAGATTCATGCAATGCATGAATCTATACATTATACACAGAGGAGGTGGCTGGAGAGAGGGGTGAGGTGCCCGAGCGCCCCTAATGGACTCATCGCCAATGGTTGAAGGCATGGTGTCACTGAAGAAGGACCAGGGAGTGGCAGAATCCCCCAGGAGCAAACAAAACTTAGACATAACATTATTAAGGATAAAATAAGCAGAAACAAGTGTTTCATACAGAAAAATACATACTGCTGTTAAGCAGGGGCGAATTTTCATCAATGGCATCCATAGGTACACAACTTTTGGTGGCCCAAGTAACACCTATCTATTAGGATGACCCATTTTAAAACAGGACAATCACTTTTTTTTAGTCCTAATCTGGTTTAGAATATTATGACAATGTGTAAATAATATTATAAGAGATGGCTTTTCCTACTAATAACAGAAAGAAAATCTGCTGCAAATGACACAGGGAAAAGACTTCACATTTTCCATGCTGCGTATAGTCTATGAGCCTAATGGCAAATCTGGCTCTGGGACTCCTTCTTGTGAGCTTTTATGTAGCTTTTGAAAGGAGATGGAAGAGATGTGTGCAGACATCTTTAGTGCTGGGATATGAAGGGAGATGTATAGTAATTGGATAAGGTATATCCATCCAATTTCTTTACTCCTCACAAGCCACAGCCATTGGTGTCAGCTTATCTGCCTGACTATCATCTAATGTCTAGAACAGGCTTGTTATACTCTTGTTAAAACTATACCTATGGCCAAAACTCATTTTTTAAGTGAATTTGAAGGCAAAGTAAAAAAAAAAGCAGTATTTCTCTGTGGGGCCATACAAATATGGGATTGAGCTGTGTTAAAGTCCCCCCCCCCAACCACCCCCCACTGGGGTGTTCCCATGCCATGGTCCTAATGTTCTGTTTTGTGGCTATAGCAAAAATCGCTCCCCTGTTGCAATAGGTGGGCAGGCTACATACATAGTTACATAGTTACTTAGCTGCACCAAGCTTGATCCATTCAAGTGAATAGGGATGCACTGCAAACACCCCACAAGGCACACAGTTGCAGCGTGTTTGTGTGACATTTACAGGGTTAAAACAGGTGGTGAGGAGGAGTCATATCAGCTTCTAATTTCCTTTTTTGGGCTGACAACTAACGGCATTTTGGTGCTTTAAATTGTATCAGCCCGCCTAGTCTTTTTTTTTCCTAAACTGGTGAATCCCTCCCCCATCCTCATCTCTGCAACATAGAGACTAATTATTTTGCAGTCAAAGATAAAAATTGGAAGGGCAAATTAGTTTCTTTAAGATAAAGAACCTGATGATTTTCAGGGGACAATGTTTGTTGCTCTGAGGAAGAGGGCTTGTCCCTCAAAACACGTCAGTATGTGTGTCTGAGTGATTCCTAGGTCTCTGTGCAATATGTCAACATCTTGACATGACTTGGGTTTTGGTTTTCTCAACACCTTTAGTTTTCTCAACACCTTTAGTTATTGGCTGTTTGTGAATATATTTTTGGCATTTGTCTTTTAATACATTTTAATTTGGTAATGCACTACACCTCTGTGCTCTGTTGTTGTTTTTTGTTCGGAGAAACATTTTCCAAGTCGGAAGAGGGCAGCATTGGTGAAGCATTAACGGTGAATGAGTGTAATTATGTCCCTATATGAAGACAAGTCTCGATATCTGAAACCTTAGGGCTAGTATCATGGATTAATGGTGGATCCAGCATGTTTCAAATTTGTTGTCAAAGCTTAACCCCTTGATGCCACACAGCACGCTCCCAGCACAGAGGCCAGGGTCTTACTGAGACCCCTAGGGCCCTGTTTTATTGATTGGGACCCAGAACACCCAATTCCGGGTAACCTAATCGATGTAGTAGCTTCTGATTGGCTACCACCGTAATCAGTCACTGTGTAGCCCGCCCCTCTGTTTCTCTTTCTGTGAATGGAGAGGGAAAATACATTATATCTTTGTCTTTCCTTGCAGAAAGAAAATAAATAGATACAGTATATTAAAAAAAAAATTAAAAACAAAGACAAAATACCTGGAACAAGGTTTGATCTAGGTCAGTGTTAGGGTTAGTGTTTGGGTCAAGTAAGGGTCAAAGTCAGGGGTAGTATTTTTAAAAAAAATTAGCATCAGTGTCAGTTAGTGTCAGTGTGTTTAGGTAGGACAAAAAAAGCAAAATGTGCAATATTGTTTCTGGGCTATACTAGAGGTACAAAACAAAATATAGGTTATGGTAGTAACAAGAAATATACAGCTATATTAATACAACTATTTTTTTTCACTGTTTTGGGCCAGCTTTGATAATATAGTTTATAATTAATAATAAAAAAGGAGATATCTATAACCATTTACCACCAAATGAAAGACCAATTTGCCCAATTTGTCCTAAAAAAACCCCAAAGTATAATTCACCCTTAGGAATGAAGGGGTTAATTGAAGAACCTGAAGTTAGAGGATGATTGGCTTCCATGCACAGCTGCATCAGATTTTGCACTCTCTAGTTTTAGTAAATCAACTCCTGTCTGTCTTAGCAAAGGTTAATCCTCTCAAAGGGCTCTTCAATAATGGGTAAGGACACCGAAGGACTTCGGGAGTGGGGGTAGTGGGGCTGACATTTGACACACAGAACAGGAATAATTCTCAATGTCTTTCTGTATCCAGGGCCAGTAAAACCTGCATAACACCCTTTCAGTGGTTTTCTCAACCCCTAAATGACCTCCTTTCAAGTATCCACAAGCAAGTTCCAAACCATCCCTCTGTATGGCTTAGGGACCACCAACTGTTCAACAATTTCATCATTCTTTTTATATACATAATACAATAAGTCCTTGTTGCTGCTGAAATAAGGAAAACAGAGCCTGTCCCCTGGTTCATCAGGTAGATTATTAAAGTGGTTGTTAAGCCACCTTACTACAAACATCCCATCCCCTCTGTTAATTAACATTATCTGTCCTAGTGTCTGTACTGAAAAAAAATGCAGATTATACCTTATATCAAAGCGACTCCTGGCGCTCACGTGACTCCTTGGATCTCTCCTCTTCCCAGCTGACAGCTATAGTGGGCAGGGTCGAGCACTCCCGCTGACATCAGCCGGGGAGGGGGGGAGGAGAGAGAGCCGAGGAGTCACGTGAGTGCCGGGAGACGATCTGATATAAGGTATAATCAGCTTTTTTTTTTTTCAGCACAGACACTAGGACAGATAATGATAGCTAACAGAGGGGATGGAATGATTGTAGTACAGTTTTTATAGCAGCAGGAAGGGAAGGGGTGGGGAGCATAGTGGCACAGACTACTACTACATTTTCCCAGGCCCTGGAAAGGGTAGGGTTTTTCTCTGCTCAATATCAAAGTTTTCCTTGTCCACATTAAGGTCATCAAACTCTAATGTAGCCTCAGGGTCAGTAGAAGGCTGTCCACCTTCACTGGCTGTGGGGACGGCCTCAGACTCCTCCAGTTCTCCTGCAATAACAGAGAAAGGAAAACACGGGGAACCCTGAGAGGAGTCCCCTAAACCCATATTGTCAGTAATGGCTAAGAGTTCTGGCTCCACCACTGAATCAGTTAGTGTGACCAGGACAATCCTACAGTTCCCAAAACTTAGGGAAGTCCCTACCAATGATGGCCGTGTGTCCTAAATGGGGCACAATTCCGACAGGATGAGTCACCGTGCCTAAGCCAGTTTCAAAGTTAACAGTGGCTGTCGGATACTCTCAGGTATCCCCATGTACACAGATCACAGCAACTTTTCTATCATGGAAGTTTACAACAACCATCTTGGCTTTAATCAAAGTAACCAGACTTCCAGAGTCTAGCAAAGATGGGGAGAGGACCAAGACCCGAACTGGATCGTGGATCAGATATCCCTAAATGTGTATGAAAGGAGCCTGGGAGATGTATAAACCCCGATCAGGACTTTTCCTGTCTCTCTCTCTCTGGGATGCTCTGCTACAATATATATATATATATATACAGTATCTCACAAAAGTGAGTACACCCTTCACATTTTTATATCTTTTCATGTGACAACACTAAAGAAATGACACTTTGCGACAACGTAAAAGTAGTGAGTTTACAGCTTGTACAACAGTGTAAATTTGCTGTCCCCTCAAAATAATTGTATGCGTTCCTTGATCATCCGATCGAGGGCAAATACTGTTGTGCAAAATGTAAGCACATTGTTTCCCTGGAAGTCCAGGTTCTGAATCTGGGGAAGCAACTGTCAGCACTGAGAAGACCCTCCATACTAAAGGAGAGCCGGGAATGTACCCGGCAGGTGCAGACAGGGGCCAGCACAAAGGCGGGTGGAGACAAAGAGGTGCAGGCACTAGAAAAGAGTAGATGGGTGACAGTCAGGAAGGATATAGGGTGAAGTGGCAGGGAGGCCACATCCAGTGGTAGAGCATCCCAATAAATATGCTCCATTGAGTGACATTGGTGAAAACAGTCAGAGACCAGCACTGCTAGAGCTGAGGGACTCTCCTAGCTGCCGGGGGAAGAACTCCTCCAGTGAAAGTGGGGGGGAAGTGAAGGGAAAGGAAAGACATATTCTGGTGGTAGGGGACTCAATTCTTAGAAGGACGGAGAGGGCAATCTGTAACAAAGACCTGAAGCACCGAACTGTATGTTGTCAACCGGGCACTTGGTCCAGAGGTAGAGATGGCCAACCCGGAACATATTCCAGAGGGTATTGGGGGCATTAGTGGTAGGTTGACTAAAGCACATAAACCCAAGGTAAGTAAAACAACAAGTCCTAGTTGCAATCTCGGAACACCCAATAAGAGGATAGTATGCAACCGGTCTAAACTAAGTGGCATGTTCACCAATTCCAGGAGCCTGGCGAACAAGATGGGTGAACTAGACATATTGTTGTACGAGGAGGATTTGGATTTTGTGGGAATTTCAGAGACCTGGTTCAACAGCTCTCATGATTGGCTGGCAACCATGCAAGGGTATACCCTTTATTGCAGGGATAGAGAGGGTAAAAAAAGGGGAGGGGTATGCTTATATATCAAGAATAATGTACAAGTGAATGTGAGGGATGACATCACTAAGGGAGCTAGGGGGGAGGTGGAATCCTTATGGGTAGAGCTCCAAAGGGATGAAGCTAAGGGGAAAATAATACTGGGAGTATAGGCCCCCTAACCTGAGGAAGGAGGAGGAGACTGATCTCTTATCACAATTTGGATTAGCAGCAAGGATGGGAAGTGTTATCATAATGGGGGATTTTAATTATCCAGACATAGACTGGGTGGGGGGGAAACCACGCATTTGTCTAAGGCTCGCCAGTTTCTAAATGTCTTGCAGGACAATTTCATAGGTTACATGGTAGACACACCAACTAGAATAAAGTGTTGCTGGATCTAGTGATTATCAACAATACAGACCTGATCACGGATGTGGAAATAAGGGGCAATTTAGGAAACAGAGATCACAGATCAATTGGCTTCAGTATAAATCACACAAATAGGAAACATAAGGGGAATACAAAGACACTGAATTTCAAAAGAGTAAACTTCCCTAAACTACGAACCTTGCAAGAAGGCATACATTGGGATAAAATCTTAGGAACAAAGAACACAGAGGAGAGATGGGTTTGCTTTAAGAGCATATTAAATAAGGGCATTAGCCAATGCATCCCCATGGGAAATATATTTAAAAGAGCTAACAAAAGTCCTGGATGGCTTAACTCCAATGTAAAAATACATATAAAAGCAAAGGAGAAGGCCTTTAAAAAATACAAGGTTGAGGGATCACCATCAGAATTCAGACTTTATAAAGAATGCAACAAGAAATGTAAGGGTGCAATTAGATAGAACACAAAAGATACATAGCGGAGGAGAGCAAAAAAAAATCACAAGAAATTCTTTAAGTATGTAAACAGTAAAAAAGGGAGGACAGACCATATTGGCCCCATAAAGAATGAGGAAGGTCATCTGGTTACAAAGGATGAGGAGATGGTGAAGGTATTGCATTTATTCTTCTCATCAGTCTTCACAAGGGAATCTGGAGCCTTCAGTAACCAAAACTGCAGTGTTTATCCTCATGACACATCACAGGAAGCACCTCCATGGTTAACAGAGGACAGAATTAAAATTAGACTTGGGAAACAACATTAATAAATCACCGGGACCAGATGGCTTGCAACCAAGAGTACTTAGGGAACTCAGTCAACTAATTGCCAGACCATTGTTCCAAATTTTTACTGACAGTCTACTGACTGGAATGGTACCAGCTGATTGGAGAACAGCCAATGTAGCACCAATATTTAAAAAGGGCCCAAAATACATCCCTGGGAATTACAGACCATTTAGCCTAACATCAATAGTATGTAAGCTCTTGGAGGGGATGATAAGGGACTATATACAAGATTTTAGTATTTAGAGTGGTATCATTAGCAGTAATCAGCATGGAGTCTTGAAGAATCGTTCTTGCCAAACCAATCTATTAACCTACTATGAGTAGGTGAGTTGCCACCTAGATAAAGGAAGGCCTGTAGATGTGGTGTATCTGAATTTTGCAAAAGCATTTGACACAGTTCCCCATAAATGTTTACTGTACAAAATAAGGTCTGTTGGCATGGACCATAGGGTGAGTACATGGATTGAAAACTGTCTACAAGGGCAAGTTCAGAGGGTGGTGATACACGGGGAGTACTCGGAATGGTCAAGGGTGAGTAGTGAGGTTCCCAAGGGTGCTGTGCTGGGACCAATCCTATTTAATTTGTTCATAAACGACCTGGAGAATGGGGTAAACAGTTCAACCTCTGTATTTGCGGACCATACTAAGCTAAGCAGGGCAATAACTTCTCCGCAGGACGTGGAAACCTTGCAAAAAGATCTGAACAAATTAATGGGGTGGGCAACTTCATGGTAAATGAGTTTTAATGTAGAAAAATGTAAAATAATGCATTTGGGTGGCAAACATATGAATGCAATCTATACACTGGGGGGAGAGCCTCTGGGGAAATCTAGTATGGAAAAGGACCTGGGGGTCCTAGTAGATGGTAGGCTCAGCAATGGCATGCAATGCCAAGCTGCTTCTAACAAAGCAAACAGATTATTGGTATGCATTAAAAAGGGGATTAACTCCATAGATAAAACGATAATTCTCATGCTCTACAAGACTCTAGTCTGGCCGCACCTAGAGTATGCTGTCAAGTTCTGGGCACCAGTCCTCAGGAAGGATGTACTGGAAATGCAGCGAGTATAAAGAAGGGCAACAAAGCTAATAAATGGTCTGGAGGATATTAGTTATGAGGAAAGGTTGCGAGTACTGAATTTATTCTCTCTGGAGAAGAGACGCTTGAGAAGGGATATGATTTAATTTTACAAACACCGTACTGGTGACCCCACAATAGGGATAAAACTTTTTTGTGGAAGGGAGTTTAACAAAACACGTTGCCACTCATTAAAATTTGAAAAAAAGAGGTTTAACCTTAAACTACGTAGAGTGCTCTTTACTGTAAGAGCAGCAAGGATGTGGAATTTCCTTCCACAAGAGGTGGTCTCAGCGGGGAGCATCGATAGTTTCAAAAAACTATTAGATAAGCACCTGAACGACCAAAACATAAAGGGATATATATTGTAATAGTGACATATAATCACACACATAGGTTGGACTTGATGAACTTCAACCTCACCTACTATGTAACTCAACACACAGCCATTAATGTCTAAACCACTGGCAACAAAAGTGAGTACACCCCTAAGTGAAAATGTCCAAGTTGGGCCCAAGTAGACATTTTCCATCCCCAATGTCACATGACTCGTTAGTGTTACAAGGTCTCAGGTTTGAATGGGGAGCAGGTGTGTTAAATTTGGCGTTATCGCTCTCACTCACTCATACTGGAAGTTCAACATATCACCTCATGGCAAAGAACTCTCTGAGGATCTGAAAAGAATTGTTGCTCTACATAAAAATGGCCTAGGCTATAAGAATATTGCCAAGATCGAAACCTGAAACTGAGCTGCAGCACAGTGGCCAAGACCATGCAGCAGTTTAACAGGACAGGTTCCACTCAGAACAAGCCTCGCCATGGTCGACCAAAGAAGTTGAGTGCACATGCTCAGCATCATATCCAGAGGTTGTCTTTGGGAAATAAACGTATGAGTGCTGCCAGCATTGCTGCAGAGGTTGAAGGGGTAGGGGGTCAGCCTGTCAGTGCTCAGAACATACGCCACACACTGTATCAAATTGGTCTGCAAGGCTCGTCCCAGAAGGAAGCCTCTTCTAAAGATGATTCACAAGAAAGCCCGCAAACAGTTTGCTGAAGACAAGCAGACTAAGGACATGGATTACTGGGAACCATGTCCTGTGGTCTGACGAGACCAAGATAAACTTATTCAGTTCATATGGTGTCAAGCGTGTGTGGTGGCAACCAGGTGAGGAGTACAAAGACAAGTGTGTCTTGCCTACAGTCAAGCATGGTGGTGGGAGTGTCGTGGTCTGGGGCTTCATGAGTGCTGCCGGCACTGGGGAGCTACAGTTCAGTGAGGGAACCATGAATGTCAACATGTAGCAGAGCAGAGCACGATCCCCTCCCTTCAGGAGACTGGGTCGCAGGGCAGTATTCCAACATAATAACGACCCCAAACACACCTTCAAGACGACCACTGCCTTGCCAAAGAAGCTGAGGGTAAAGGTGATGGACTGGCCAAGCCTCCAGACCTAAACCCTATTGAGCATCTGTGGGGCATCCTCAAACAGAAGTTGGAGGAGCGCAAGGTCTCTAACATCCTGTGGTGTGGTCATGAAGAAGTAAAAGAGGACTCCAGTAGCAACCTGTGAAGCTCTGGTGAACTCCATGCCCAAGAGGGTTAAAGCAGTGCTGGAAAATAATGTTGGTCACACAAAATATTGACACTTTGGGCCCAATTTGGACAATTTCCCTTAGGGGTGTACTCACTTTTGTCGCCAGCGGTTAGACATTAATGGCTGTGTGTTGAGTGAATTTGCGGGGACAGCAAATTTACACTGTTATGCAAGCTGTACACTCACTACTTTGCATTGTAGCAAAGTGTAATTTCTTCAGTGTAGTCACATGAAATGATACAATAAAATATTTACAAAAATGTGAGGGATGTACTCACTTTTGTGAGATATATATATCTATATAGCTATATATCTATATATCTATATATATATATATCAGACATGGGGGTAAGTCACACATGTGCAAGTCACAAGCAAGTCTCAAGTCTTAACCTTCAAGTCATAAGCAAGTCCCAAGTCACTGTGGCAAAAAGCAAGCAAGCCAAGTCGAGTCCCTGCTAGAAGGCAAGCAAGTCAAGTCAAGTCATTTATTTTGGTCAAGTCACAAATTAAGTCAAAATACTGATCTACCCCATTTTCATCCTTTAAATGAGTTAAAAGTCAGTTTTCAGGAAAGATTTTGTTTTATTTTCAACATTAACAAAACAGCTTAGTGCTTTTTTCTTGGCATATTAAAGAAACACTTTGAATGCCCAAATAGCAGACAAGGAGCAGAACACTCAGCAATTAAATGGCCAACAAGCCTGAAAAAAATGTAGTCCTTGCTGAGGGGGAAAATAACTAAGCTCAAAGTTTGAACTTGACACAATGCCAATATCTGGACACTTGAATGGTGATGAGAATAATAGTATTCCCATCACCATTCTTCAAGTGTCCAGATATTGGCAATTTGGCATTGTGTCAAGTTCAAACTTTGAGCTTAGTTATTAGAATAGAAAAAAGAGGGAGAAACACCCGCGCAATGGGATGCATGCAATGGAATAAAAATTAAAAAATTAAAGAATGTTGTTGGAACAGCTGCCACTACCGATTACTTCCACTAGGTGGAGTAAGATATAAGAAAAAAGGAATAGAATTAGATAGCGCTGTTTCCAAGCCTGGTGAATTCAAATGTGTTATAAAGGTCCTGGATGTGCATAAGTCAAGTTGGTTGTCTGACTTAATAAAGTGCAGTGTGTGCTCTAAAAAAGATATAACTTAATCTGTATAAATATAATATATCCATATATAAATGAACCCGATTTTTAAATTAAAAATATTTGTGCAAAATTATGTGATCCATAACGTAAATCGATAATGTACATATGAAGTGAACAAACAAATATATATAATCAAGTGCTTTCAGTGCTGCTAGGATCTGGTGAGTGCAATCAATCACTATTAGAACACGGATTAAGGCACGCACTGAAAGGTTTGGAATATCTATCAGAATCCAGGGGTTTTCTTTGTAGCAGCACTGAAAGCACTTGTTTATATATATTTGTTTGTTCACTACATATGTACATTATCGATTACGTTATGGATCACATAATTTTCCACAAATATTTTTAATTTAAAAATAGGGTTCATTTATATATGGATATATTATATTTATACGGATTAAGTTATATCTTTTTTAGAGCACACACTGCACTTTATTAAGTCAGACAACCAACTTGACTTATGCACATCGAGGACCTTTATACACAATTCCACGGGATAAACATTCACTGAATACTATAGGCAACATCTTTACAATCTTTCCCACTCCATACTGCCCTCCCACTAAGAGAATAACACATTTGAATTCACCAGGCTTGGAAACAGCGCCTATCTACTTCTATTCCTTTTTTCTTAGTTATGAGAATAGCCACTTAAAATGCATTGCATTTGCAAAAAATAGTATTCTCACTTCTCAGAATAGCCACTTAACATGCATTGCATTTGCAAAAAATTTAATTGGAAAGTACTTTCTCGCTCAGTTGTGAGCCATGGTGTCGCATTATCACCCCACCATGGCTGAACACACGTTCAACAGGTGCGCTTGATGCAGGGACTGACATTACTCTTACCGCTACCCTGAACAAAGAGGGGAGCATGTGCCTGTTCATGGCCCAAAACTGAAGGCAGCTCTGTCCATCACAAATGTCTAAATACTGGTTCAGCTGAATTTGGGGACTGGAACATGAATCTCTCTTCTGTTTTTTGTGGTATGCTGTGAACAGCCCAGATTGACTCTCTGACTCTGCCACTGGCATTTGCTCGTCTTCATCGGTGGTTGTTGGGGTGGGCTTGCAGTACTCTTTGAGAATTAAGTCTGAAAAACACAAGCATAAAACAGTGACTCAATACACTCAGGTGTTATTACTGCAAACGGGTTATTTCCAAAAACATAACATACTTTTTATCATCGCAGACACAGCCTCCTTGACATTTTCGGTAGCCAAAACATCATGGGTCAACCACATGGTGCCAAATGAAGGATCCAGCAGAGCAGCTTTTAGGTATAGAGGGTCAGAGAAGGGTAAGGTTGCTACATCATTCTGTTCATCTGCCATCCTCACATTGACAAAGATCCCTTCCAATAGTCTTTGGAGTGATTCTTGCAGGCTACGGATCAAGCCACCAAGGTAGCGCACGCTCTCTTTATGATTTTCCAAGTGGTGATTCAGAGAAAGGATACAGGGTACAACAGCACTTATTGTCACAAGTTTTTCTCCCTGTGAGAGGTCTGTGGCTTCTCCAAAAGGCATGTTGCAGTTTATAATGAGGTCTGACAGGATTGAATTTGTAATTGCCTTTTGCTGCTGGTGGTTGCAGTGGTATAGCTGCACAGTCCCCTGTGCGATGAATTGTGAGATTTGAGGCTGGGTATCTTCAAAAGCCCCTTTGGTATGGATGTACTCTTCATATCTATAGAGTAAACAGAAGAGAGATAGAAAAAAAAGTTAGCTATGTGATTTATTGATTTGAACAACAATACACTCTGCTCCCACCTAAAGTGGGATGTAGGCCTAATTTGCATATATATATATATATATATATATATATATATATATATATATATATATATATATATATATATATATATATATATATATATATATATATATATATATATATATATATACATACATACATACACATGATGTTACTGTACCTACTTTTCTTTGTGGGTTTTGTAGTGACGGATGAAGTTGGATGTTGTGGTGGACGTGTCTCTTATTTTTGAGTTGCAGACCTTGCATATCGCCGTTCTCTTCTTTTCACCAACATCTAAAACATAATCCTTAAATCCAAATTTAATTATTTTTGGAATCGCTCCCTCCATTATAGCTGCCTTGTGCGTTGATCTGTCAGGGGTGGATCCAGAGTTTGCTGTCGGGACGGCCCGGGCACTGCCAGAAGATAAGGTGTTGCTGCTTAGTACACTAGTACTTACAGAACTATTTTTAATGTATTATATATATATATACGGTCCTAACCTAACCTTGTTTAAAACAGTGACACGTTTATCATTCCAGATTAGAATATTACATTAGTGACTCACAGTGACACTTTTTGGGCACCAGTGACACCAATACAGTGACCAGTGCTAAAGTTTGCATTGATTTCAGCATGCATGGAGCATTGCAGTACATGAACTTTCACTGGACGTGGACTGTTTAATGAGTTTGTAGTACGCATGCGCATGGAGCACTTTATTCAGCAATATGATTTTTATGTAATATTCACGTTGAGCACTTTGTACTTCGCACAAGTAATAGTTAATTAGTGAAGGATTTAGGGAGGAACTGGTCTGGGACTGGGGGTCAGTGCAGTGGCTGTCGCAGTGCAGGAGAAAAAAGCACAGAGCCGAGGAGGAGGAGAAAACAAGGAAAGAAGGTTTGTACCTACCTAGGTTTCATAGTTTTAGCATGTGCAATGATATTGATGATTGATTGCATCTGCAATCATATCTGCATCCTGCAATCATCAGTACAGGCCCTGGCCAGGGCCCTGCTAGCTGCTACATCACTAGTGCAGATTTGCAGAAGCTGCAGGTCTGTTTGATGCAGTGCCAAGCAAGCTAATGCTAAGTTTGCAGGGAAGTTTTCAGGGAAGCATTTGCTTGGCACTGCATCAAACAAACCTGCAGCTTCTGCAAATCTGTTTCCTCCTCCTCGGATCTGTGCTTTTTCTTCTGCGCTGCGACGACCACTGCACTGACCCCCATTCTCAGACCTGTTCCTCCCTGAGTCGTGTGACTGTCCCTGCTCCAGTGCCCCCTCAGTAGAAGAATAATAGTCTGCCATGACTTACTCTATGGCTGCTGGACTGGACACCACTCAGATTCAGTCAGTCGGCTAGGCTTGGCTGGCTCCTTGGGCAACTTCCAGTTCCTTCTTCCTCCCCCACGTGAGGCCCGCGACTCACGCTGCTGGCTCTGCACATTTGCACAGAAGCCCAGCCCCTCCCTCAGAGATCACTCCGCAGCAGGAAGGGGGCGGCGCCGCGGCCTGGCCGGACGGAATACAGAGACCTACAGCCTAGGTGGAGAGACTGCAGTGCAGTCATCATCAAATAAAAAAAAAGTCTGCTGCGGCCACGAACCCTGCAAGCGCCGCTCGCGGACACCGATCCGATCCCCGCCCACAATGTTAGCAAACTGTATATGTGCGGGCAGAAGCCGGGACTCGGGGGAGCTTTCTTTTGTGGGGGGCGGCTTTTGCCTAGGCCAAGACACAGCACTGGTGGTGCCAAGTCATTGCAAGTCATTGCAAGTCAAATAGCCCAAGTCAAAGTCAAGTCGCAAGTCATTAGTGGCAAGTCAAAGTCAAGTCGAGTCATTTATTTAATTTTGTCAAGCAAGTCGCAAGTCCTCAAACAGGTGACTCGAGTCCGACTCGAGTCAAGTCATGTGACTCGAGTCCCCCACCTCTGATATATATATATATAGATATAGATATATATATAGATATATATATATATATATATATAGATATAGATATATCTATATAGAGATATATCTATATAGAGATATATATATTCCTATATATATATATATATATATATATAGATAGATAGATATACCATATTTATCGGCGTATAACACGCGCCGGCGTATAACATGCACCCAAGTTAAGGAGGGAATTTTAAGGAAAAAAACTTTTAGGAGTAAAGTTTAAGGAAGAAAAACTTACATTAAAATGCCCATCAATGCAGCATTATCGGTGTCCATCTGCAGCCTTGTCAGTGTCAGTGCAGCCTTGCCCCAGTGTCCATTGCAGCCTTGTCAGTGCAGCCTTGTCAGTGCAGCTTTGCCCAAGTGAAGAATTGTCAGTGCAGCCTTGCCCCAGTGTCCATTGCAGCCTTGTCAGTGCAGCTTTGCCCCAGTGCAGCCTTGTCAGTGCAGCCATGTCAGTGCAGCCTTGTCAGTGCAGCCATGTCAGTGCAGCCTTGTCAGTGCAGCCTTGTCAGTGCAGCCTTGTCAGTGCAGCTTTTCTCCAGTGCAGCCTTGCCCCAGTGCAGCTTTGCCCCCATGCAGCCTTGCCCCAGTGCAGCCTTGCCCCCCCGTGCAGCCTTGCCCCCATGCAGCTTTGTGGGATCGCCGTGATCCCTGCCGTCATACACAGCCCTGTGTAAATTTAAATATGGCGCCGAGACTGCAGGGACTCGGCAGAATGCTGATACACATAGCCGAGAGTCCTCGGGTTTTCTCGACGCCGCTTACAGTCCCGCCCAGTTCCGCCCTATGGGCGGGACTGTAAGCGGCGCCGAGAAAACCCGAGGACTCTCGGCTATGTGTAGCTCCGCTCCGCCGAGTCCCTGCAGTCTCGGCGCCGTATTTGAATTTCCACACGGCTGTGTATGTCGGCAGCGATCGCGGCAATTGCCGCGATCGCTCCGATCACACACAATTGGGGGGGGATCGGCCTATAACACGCACCCATGATTTTCCCCTGATTTTCAGGGGAAAAAAGTGCGTGTTATATGCCGATAAATACGGTATATATATATATATATATATATATATATACTAACTTCACCCATTACACAACTACAGAAAGGTTTTGCCTTGCAGGAACAATAGGAACCTAACACTCAATTACATTATTCACTGTTACCACACACTAGTTTGGGAAAGAGCCACCTAGTAGCAGACTAGCTAAAAGTGGCACCTTAGTGGCAGTCTGCTTACACAATAGTGTGTATGCAGATTGCACCTGCTTATACACTAATGGATGATCCACTAGTGACAACCGATGACAGACATGCAATTTTATTTTTTCAGACCTTATTGACTCAGTATCCAGGGGAAAGTGGGTTAGTGGTTACAGGATACCAAAAAGCAGTAACAAAAATGTTCTCCACTCAGTAGAACCTTCTATCAACCTTATATCAAAGTCATCCACAACTCAGCCCCTTGCTACATCACTAGCCTAGTTTCAAAATAGAAACTTAATTCTTCTCTTCATTCCTCCCAAGACCTCCTGCTCCCTATCTCGCGGATTGGGACAGTTCATGGCAAAGTCCCTAGAACTGTTTGCCCCAGTACAGGAAAGCACAAACTTGAAAACAAACACTTAAAGGGTAACTTCACTTATGTGGGAAAAAATATAGCAAATAAAAAAAGAATAATATAACAAAACCAAAAACAGAGACAAAAAGCTCCCAGGGGCTTTTAGGCAGCAAAAAAATACAGAATAAGTCAACTGGATATATAAAAAATATATTTTATTGATACAAAATTACATAAAGTTTCAAAAAGAAAGTGTAATTATAAAAACATGAGCTCTGATATATGTACCCTCTATACTACACAGGATGCCCTAGTGGCATGGATAAAACAACATTATATACATGAAAAATTTTCAAACTTGATATACTGCTCTAAAATCCCAACTCGTTTTGATTCATGCTAGTTCAAAGGGGGATAAGGACATCTAAATCATGGAACATATAAAGTTATAATATGTTTACATACAGAGAAAACAGCAACATATGTGTCCATACTATATTGAATCAACATGTATGCAGTGACCATCAATGATCATACCTTTAATGGAGAGGTTACAGGTGACCAGAGCATACTAAAAAACAACCAAGCAGGTGGGTTTCAGAACGATCGCCCAACAAGGAGATACACCGGGGTCCAAATTGAGTTTACGAGAAATCACATCTGCCAAGTGGGAGGAATGTGAGTATATAGCATATACAATTGCGACTCAAGTCATATTGCAACTGAATGGTATTAAAATGACCGTTCCTTTTCAATTTGCAGCACTATAAGTTTCTGTATAGTGCAATGCAACATGGCTACCTGGAGGTGTCCCCCCCCCAAACATTATTTCCCGCTTGGCTCATTGATTTTCCCAGAAGTCTGTACTAAGGTACAAGTCAGATTTCAGGAATCCCCTGCAACAAAAATGTCATTTTTGGTAAGATACTCCCAATAGGAAATCACATCTAAACAGAGGCAGATCCTACAATTTTCCTCATTAGAGCCCTGCAGGTGCAGCAGCTGGCTAATAATTATAAAACCACTCTCATTAGACTCACTTACCACATGGACACAGAGAAACACACAGGGATTTCTTCAGAATAACAAAAGGTAGGAATCTGCAACAAAGTTTGTTAAAATCCCTGCAATGTACATAGATCACCAGAGGGGGAGGTTTTTTTTCGCAACAAAAGTGGAGTTACTCTTTAAGTTTAAAAATGAACCATTAACAATCTAATTTCCCATAGATTGCTGCTTGCATATCTACAATATGTGTGGATTTCTTTTGATGAAACACCTGAAAGTCTAGCAGCATGGCCCTTTAAAATTAGAACAATATAAAAAAAAATAATAATAATAATTTTACCAATTTATAGTTACATTTCTTGGTGGCAATAAGTGGAAGCTTCCACTTATGTATTAATGTAGACATTCCACAATATAAAATATGTTCACAAGCTCAACATTTCACACAGCATTATAATCAGATATTGACATTGTAGTCTCAAGCAGTTATTTGTAAAGTAAATAAAATCGAATCCTGCTGCAGCCACGAGTGAATTGACGACGTGTTAGCTTGATGCGAGGTACCGATTGACTAATTAGACTGACTGAACACGACAACATACAAGACATTCTCTTCCACAGGGTATGAATTTAATTCTTTGTATTTCTTTTTTTCTACATACCGGTAGTTATAATGAATGTATTCACTGTGGGATTTGCTTTGAAGAGAATATTTGTTATGAAACATTTCATATTCATTTAACATTTTATTATAATCAAGGTGCAGGTCCAAACCAAACTTAAACTCACTGGCCATTTAATTTTTTTTTCAATGTTGGAAGTTTTATTATTATTATTATTATTTTTTTTTGCAATTTTGTGTATACTTTTGTTCTTCATTGCTCTATACATAACAGCACAAATGTTATGTTTATAATTGTTTATTTTGTTACTTTTTACAATTTTCCAGTTGTCAACAAAGGTCAGGATGCTTAAATGGAGTTTGAACATACATTTTTCATTTTCCAATATATTTGTAATGAGCTTTTGCTTCTTTCTTTTTCTGTTCATGTCCGGTACATTTGTATGTCATTCTTCCCAAAAATATGCAGCTTTTGTCCTAAAAATTCATAGATCAGTTTAGAAGTTTCCAACAGGTATACTGGTTAGTTGTTCTTTTTTTTTATTGCTTCAATAACTTTCAAGTCAGATACTGCTGCCTGTCGCACAAAAAACAAAATAAGTGTTCATAACGTTACATAAAGTTTACTGTTAATTTTTATCCTGACTGTATTTGTCCTTTAAATCAAACAGTCAATGATATGGTGTGTTCTAGTCTTGCTTATCTTAGACTGCATGGAGTTCTAGTGAAAACCTATACAGTGCCAGTCACCAGTGGAGGGATAGATCACTGAAACAAGCTGGCCAGTATGCATTTTATTGTACATACTTAAATATATGATCTAGTCTTTTGCTAAAGAGATTGAAAATTGCTTTAAAACATTCTACGCCAGTGGAAATATATTTCAGACGGGTATACTACTTATGCAAATAAAAGTGAAATAGTCATTTAAAACATTTTATGGCTAAAAAGTGAAATGAGGACACCCAAAACGAATAATTATTAGATATATGGCACCTACAGCTCTTCTAAGGACTATGCCATAAAAAAAAATTAAGCTCCAACACATCTGAGCAGTGTTTGAGCTTGCTTTTTCCTTCAGACAGATTCCTATTGACCCATCATTAATTCAATCGGAATGTGAAGGAGGCATCAAAGGGAAGATTTGGTGCTATTAAAAATGTACCTTTATACCTTTACTGGTTCTAATGGCCAGGCTTTTATCTGTAAAAGCAAGGTATTAGAGTTTGCAGCAAGTGTGGGAAAGCACCACTGAGTACCTGCACTTTATAGTTGCAACATTATTATTAAAGCAGATTCTCTTTTACAATTTTGGTGCTAAAGCAATTGTAGCAAACCCCCACAGGGGCTACTGATGGACTTGGATCCCCCACTCCTGCACAGCCAGGCATACCAAATTTTCACAAGCACCCAGAGTCAGAGAACAGTCCATGATTTTGTTTTTGTTATTTATTGAGGATTAATAACTTGGATAGGGATGGGAGGTTATGGCATGCTCACGTGACTTCAGCAAAACGTTCACCAAACTTGGGGGGCATCTTCCTATATACAGTCTATATACAGTCTCCTTCACTTCCTTCACAGCACTTTCTCGCTCCAGCTGAATCACTTGTTTATCTGACAGGCTCCCAGTCTGATTAGCAATGGCCATTTACAGGTAGGAACTTGTCGCCCCTTTTTGTGTAGCACAGTGTAGTGAAACAGCTTGTAAATCTTCCTCTGTGGCCACTGATCCCAGCATCACCTCTTCAGGCACTGCCAACCCACCTGGCTGCAGCTGCCCCTTTCACCAACCTTCCAGGCTGACTCTCCACACCAGTCCACCCGACTGACTCTTCACCATCCCACCCGGATGACTCTCAGGAGATCTCTTAGGGAAGGATGAAGACTTAAGCACACTATCTTCGGGGAGACTGGCTAAATGTGACAGTCTCCCCCCCTTGTTGGTTCCCAACAGTGTTGACTACGCACTCTGTTCTCTCTTGCTCCAGGAAAGTCTCCTCTTGTGTTTTAGGCAGGATCCTTTTATCACTCGAGCCCCAGGCCAAGGCAGGACCCCCCCAGACTAGGGGGTACTCCTGTTGGCCACCAACAGCCTCCTCAACACTGTATCTCTATATTCCACCCAACTCCCCTTGGTGGCATGGCCCATGTCTATTTATGGAGAGGTCTCAGCCCCCTGCCAGCCTACCTCTGAGGATTGGCTGAGGCTCCATAAATATTCAAGTCAGCTCCTCCTAACCTCCATCCACTAATTCTAGAAGATTCTCCAACCTTCTAGACCAGAGGGAGGGCTGTCAGGATGGGTCATCCAGCCCTGAACCTTAGTAAACCCTGACTCCATATCTCAGGCTTCAGGCTTATCCCTGAGCTAAACTGTACTTCTACCACACACTACAGGGTGCTATACAATAATGTTTTAATTTTTTGCACACATACATTTAGTTTGCAAATGTAAAAGTCATTTTTGGATATAAAACACCCACAACATTATATATTTTCCGAAAGCAGAAATATCCATAGGCAATGCCTTAAAGGTATTCATAGCTTATCACTTTAGAGTTACCTGTGAGCTCTGGTGCTGGAATTATTGCTCTCACTCTGACATTCACGCCGTTGCCTCACGTGTGTGGTGCGATCTTGGTTTACTTACATGTGTTCACCCTATGCTTGCAATGGCATTTGCGACTGTGTGCAGGGCAATGGGGTTACATTTAACTGAATACATGTCCATGGATAATGCAGATGCTTGCATTAGCAAATTATGTATTTTGAACAAATTAATATTTTGTATTTTAATCACTTAAGGACCGAGCCTCTTTTTGAGATTTGTTGTTTACAAATTAAAATCATTTTTTTTTATGCTAGAAAATTACTTAGAACCCCCAAACATTATATATATTTTTTCCAGACACCCTAGAGAATAAAATGGTGGTCATTGCAATACTTTATGTCACACTGTGTTTGTGCAACAGTCTTTATGCCCCGTACACACGGTCGGATTTTCCGATGGAAAATGTGTGATAGGACCTTGTTGTCGGAAATTCCGACCGTGTGTGGGCTCCATCACACATTTTCCATCGGAATTTCCGACACACAAAGTTTGAGAGCTTGCTATAACATTTTCCGACAACAAAATCCGTTGTGGGAAATTCCGATAATGTGTACACAAATCCGACGCACAAAGTGCCACGCATGCTCAGAATAAATTAAGAGACGAAAGCTATTGGCTACTGCCCCGTTTGTAGTCCCGACGTATGTGTTTT
Organism: Lithobates clamitans; assembly: GCA_037952925.1. Lineage (NCBI taxonomy): Eukaryota > Metazoa > Chordata > Amphibia > Anura > Ranidae > Lithobates > Lithobates clamitans. The sequence goes on from JBBGZY010000876.1 coordinate 1,817,817, forward strand.
ACGTCACCACGTTTAGAACGATCGGATTTTCCGACAACTTTGTGTGACTGTGTGTATGCAAGACAAGTTTGAGACAACATCCGTCGGAAAAATCCATGGATTTTGTTGTCGGAATGTCCGATCAATGTCCGACCGTGTGCACAGGGCATAAGAAGTGCAATTTTAGAAAAAATACACTTTTTTAAATTAAAAAATAACACAACACTTAAGTTAGCCCAATTTTTTGTTGTGAAAGATGTTATGTTGTGAAAGATAATGTTACGCTAATTAAATTGATACCCAACATGTCACGCTTCAAAATTTCGGTCACTCGTGGAATGGTGACAAACTTTGGCACCTAAAAATCCCTATTGGTGACCTGTCGCATGCCTATTGCTACCAGAAATTTTTTAAAATTCCTTGTGACAGCAATTAAAGTGATTAAAAAAAATGAAAACAACAGTGTAAAAAAAAATTAATGAATAATTAAAAGAAAAAAATTAAAATGCCCCTGTCCCCCCATGCCCGCAAATGTGAACATATGCGTCGGGCCTGAACATGCGCAAACAGCGATCGTCTCATACATGTGAGGTATCACCGTGAACATCAGATCATGGGGATTTATTCTAGCATTAGACCCCCTCTGTAAATCTAAAGTGGTAATCTGTAAGGCTTTTAACGTGTCACTTATGAATAGTAAAATGTACATCATTTGTCGCTGTTGCACAGGCGTGCACAATTTTAAAGCATAACATGTTTCTATGTATTTACTCAGCATAACATTGTCTTTTCTATTTTACAAAAAAAATGGGTATTTTTCCCCCCAAAAATTACATTTGAAAAACCACTGTGCAAATACCGTGTCACTTAAAAAAATTGCAAAACCCGCCGATTTATTCTCTAGGACCTCTTCTTTAAAAAAAGATATAATGTTTGGGGGTTAAAAAAAAAATACTGATTGTTACATGTCAACAAAAAGTGCAAGAAGGCCTGGTCTGTAAGTGGATATCCCAACAGTCAACTGTGTTTATGTAATTAGCATAGCCAATTGCATTAGGGTGTGCACCCCAAAGCTCAAACACACATGCATACAAACTCATTGGCCACTTTATTAGGTATTCCTGTTCAATTGCTTGGTAACACAAACTGCTAATAAGCCATTCACATGGCAGCAACGCAATGCAATTAATCATTAGACGTGGTGAAGACGACTTGCTGAAGTTCAAACCGAGCATCAGAATGGGGAAGAAAGGAGATTTATGTGGCTTTGAACGTGGCATGGTTGTTGAAGCCAGGGGGGCTGGTCTGAGTATTCCAAAAACTGCTTATCTACTGGGATTTTCACGCACAACCATCTCTAGGGTTTACAGAGAATGGCCCGTAAAAGAGAAAATATCCAGTGAGTGACAGTTGTGTTGATGGAAATGGCTTGTTGATGTCAGAGGTCAGAGGAGAATGAACATACAACCAAGGTATAAAGAATACCATCTCTGAATGCATAATACATCGATGCTTGAAGCAGATGGGCTACAGCAGCAGATGACCACACCGGGTGCCACTCCTGTACGCTAAGAACAGGAAAACGAGGCTACAATTCACACAGGCTCACCAAAATTGGACAACAGAAGATTGGAATAAAGTTGCCTGGTCTCCATTTTGGCTGCACCATTCAGATGGTAGGGTCAGAATTTGGCGTAAACAACATGAAAGCATGGATCCATCCTGCCTTGTATCAACGGTTCAGGCTGGTGGCAGTAGTGTAATAGTGTGGGGGATAATTTTTTTTCACACTTTAGGCGTATTAGTACCAAGTGATCATCGTTTAAACACCATGGACTACCTGAGTATTGTTGCTGACCATGTCCATCCCTTCATGACTACAGTGTCCCCATCTTCTGATGGCTACTTCCAGCATGATAATGCACCATGTCACAAAGCTCAAGTCATCTCAAACTGGTTTCTTGAACATGGCAATGGGGGTTATTTACTAAAGGAAACTCCACTTTGCACTGAAAGTGCACTTGGAAGTGCAGTTGCTGTAGATCCGAGGGGGACATGCAAGGAGTATAAAAACAGCAATTTAGCTTGCACATGATTGGATGATAAAATCAGCAGAGCTTCCACTCATTTCTACCTGTTATATTTAGAGCGACTGCACTTCCAAGTGCACTTACAGTGCAGAGTGGATTTGCCTTTCGTAAATAACCCCCAAAGGGTTCACTGTACTCCAATGGCCTCCACAGCGGACGCCCTCCACAGGCTAAGAAACATCGGTTCAACTCTACCAACCGCCACTCAAAAAAGACTAAAAAAAGAAAAATTATTAAGGACCAACGTACAAGCAACCATCAAATACAGGGAGACGCCAATCCAACTACAACAACTAGCATGAGCCCTGATTAATACTAGATTTGCAGTCAAGCACAGACTAGAAACCCACGACTTCATCATCGATAACAACATAGATTGCCTCTTCATTTACGGAAAGTTGGCTAACATCCGACTGCAACACCATCCTAACTGAATGGGTGCCGGAGAACTACAGCATCCTACATGAGCATAGAATAGGAAAAAAAGGAGGAGACCTAGCAGTGCTCTTCAAATCGCACCTTGCCTTCACCAAACCAACTTCAGAGAAATCAGTGCCTTTCATGGAGATACTCCCCCTGCTTCTTCAAACAACACCCCAAGACACCATTCACATAATACTATGCTACAGACCACCATGACCAAAGACCAATCTCCTTACACCACTTACTGAATTCATCTCAATGCACACCCTGAAAACCAAAACCTTTTGGTACTTGGAGACTTCAACCTTTTGGGCAAACTCCACCCAAGACCCTATTGCGACCGCCTGCATCAACCAACTGGAAGAACTAGGTCTGCAAGAGCTGATAAATACTCCTATGCACGGTTCAGGACATACTCTAGACCTCATCTTGAAACAGAATATAGACATCAACATATTCAACAACACACCACTACCATGGACGGACCACCACGCCATCAAATTTAAAATCACCACTAACTCCACCCTCCAAAAACAGAAACATTCAACAACAATACACTGATACAGATCCCAGAAGAAACTGCACTCTGAACTCTTCAAAACCACATTATCAAACAAAATACAATCACTAAACTTAAACCTCTCAACGGAACAAACACTCAACTCCCTAAACAAGGCATTACTACAAACAGCAGACTCAGTAGCGCCAAAACGCAGAACACTCATCCGCAAAAAAAACTTGAGATGGTTTAATGGCACTCTCACCCTACTCAAGCAAGAACGCAGAAGAGCTGAAAGAGCATGGAGAAGAAATCCTACCAAGGAAAACCATACAAACTACAAAATACTCACTGTGAAATACCACAAAGCAATCTTCACAGCCAAAAAAGAACATTTCTCGAACACCATCTCAACTGCCTTAAACCGGCCGCGGGAACTTTTCAAAATAGTCGCCCAATCAATGAACCCATGCTGCTTAGAGCCCCCAGTAAAGGATACTCAAGAATTCTGCAATGAGTTATCTAATTTCTTCATCGACAAAATCGACAACATTCGGAAATCAATTCAACAGAAAAAAGCAACCAACCTTACCCAACCAAAGCAAAAAGAGGACATTGACGCGAACAGCACACAACCACCGGACTTCTTGACCCCAATCACCACTGACACGACTAAAAACATTATGAGAAGCCTTCGAGACCGCACATCACCAAATTACATCATTCCCGCGAAACTCCTGAACGAATACTCCGACATCCTGGCTCCCACTATAACACACCTCATAAATCAGTCGTTCAAAGAAGGGATTGTGCCAACCACCTTCAAGCAAGGCACCGTCAAACCCCTGCTAAAGAAACCCAATCTCGACCCTAAAGACCCTAACCACCGCAGACCGATAACAAGCCTTAACACCATCTCCAAGATTTTGGAGAAAGCGGTAGTACAACAGCTACAACGTCACCTGGACACGCATCAACTTCTGGACACTCTACAATCAGGTTTCCGCCCAGGCCATGGCACAGAAACTGCACTTCTAAAAATATGGGACAATGCCCTCGAAGCAACAGATGACGGAGAATCATATCTCCTGGTACTGTTAGACCTCAGTGCAGCATTTGACACAGTGGACCACAATACTCTACTTGTCCGCCTCACAGAAGTAGCAGGAGCCACAGATTCTAGTCTAAAATGGTTTGCATCCTTCTTAGAGAATCGCTCTCAGACAGTGAAACTAGGAGCATTCACGTCAGAAACCTGGGCAATCTCCTGTGGAGTCCCTCAGGGTTCACCCTTGTAGCCAGTGCTATTCAACATCTACATCCGCCCTCTCCTTAAAATCATCAAAAAATCAGACCTCTGCTTCCACTCATACGCTGACGATACCCAAATCTACTTTCGCATCACCGGACAAAAAGACCACCATCAGCAACTAGAGAAATGCCTCACTTTGATAGATGACTGGATGACCAATAGTTCCTTCAAACTCAACGGGTCAAAAACAGAACCTCTCTACCTACACGCTAACCAAAATCCCAAAACCAAGACTCCATGGACACCTCCCGCCATCTTTGGACAAACCATCTCTCGGAGCACCAAAGCCAAAAGTTATCTTTGACTCAGAAATGACAATGGATGCACAAATAGGATCAGTAGTTAGCGGATCTCACCATCTCCTCCGCCTGCTACGCAGACTCATCCCCTTCATCCCAGAAGAGGACAAAGCAGCAGTAGTTGGAACAATCATCAACTACGCAAACTCACTCTACATAGGATTACCCCAATATCAGCTTGCGCGCCTACAGGCCATTCAAAACGTGGCGGCAAGACTGCTAACAGGAAAAAAACCATGGGAGTCCATCTCCCCATCCCTGAGGAGCCTACATTGGCTAACGGTAAAGAATCGGATCACATTCAAGACCCTCTGCCTCACCCACAACTGCATACAAGGTAACGCCCCTCAATACCTCCGAGAGAGAGAGAATAAAATACTACACACCGAATCGCAATCTGCGATCATCTAGTCAAAACCTCCTCCTCGTTCCCAAATACTGCTACAAAGCAAGGGGAGAACGAAGATTCGCAGTCCAGGGACCTCGGCTATGGAACTCTCTTCCGACTCACATCCGCATGCAGGAAAACCATCAGGGCTTCAGGAAAAAACTCAAGACTTACCTCTTCTAAGAAGCTGACAACACAAAACACATTAGCGCCTTGAAGCGATTCAGTTCGCATTTGCAGCGCTTTACAAATCATTAATTTATTCATTCATTCACAGTCACCAGATCTCATTCCAATAGAGCACCTTTGGTATGTGGTGGAACAGGAGATTTGCATCATGGATCTGCAGCCGACAAATCTGCAGCAACTGTGTGATGCTATCATGTCAATATGGACACAAATCTCTGAGGAATTTTTTCAACTTCTTGTTAAATCTATGCCACGAAGAATTAAGGTAGTTCTGAAGAAAAAAAGAGTCCAAGCCTAGCAAGGTGTACCTAATAAAGTGGCCTGTGAGTGTATATACTGTATATATATATATATATATATATATATATATATATATATATATATATATATATATATATATATAAATATAAAACAACACTGAAGAAATGACACTTTGCTACAATGTAAAGTAGTGAGTGTACAGCTTGTATAACAGTGTAAATTTGTTGTCCCCTCAAAATAACTCAACACACAGCCATTAATGTCTAAACCACTGGCAACAAAAGTAAGTACACCCCTAAGGGAAAATGTCCAAATTGGGACCAAAGTGTCAATATTTTGTGTGGCCACCATTATTTTCCAGCACTGCCTTAACCCTTTTAGGCATGGCGTTCACCAGAGCTTCACAGGCTGCCACTGGAGTCCTCTTCCGCTCCTCCATGACGACATCATGGAGCTGGTGGATGTTAGAGACCTTGCGCTCCTCCACCTTCTGTTTGAGGATGCCCCACAGATGCTCAAAAAGTTTAGATCTGGAGACACACTTGGCCAGTCCATCACCTTTACCCTCAGATGCTTTAGCAAGGCAGTGGTCATCTTGGAGGTGTGTTTGGGGTCGTTATCATGTTGGAATACTGCCCTGCGGCCCAGTCTCCAATGGGAGGGGATCATGCTCTGCTTCAGTATGTCACAGTACATGATGGCATTCATGGTTCCCTCAATGAACTGTAGCTCCCCAGTGCCGGCAGCACTCATGCAGCCCTAGACCATGACACTCCCACCACCATGCTTAACTGTAGGCAAGACACACTTGTCTTTGTACTCCTCACCTGGTTGCCGCCACACACGATTGACACCATCTACACCAAATAAGTTTATCTTGGTCTCATCAGACCACAGGACATGGTTCCAGTAATCCATGTCCTTAGTCTGCTTGTATTCAGCAAACTGTCTGCAGGCTTATTTCATCTTTAGAAGAGGCTTCCTTCTGGGATGACAGCCATGCAGACCAATTTGATGCAGTGTGCAACGTATGGTCTGAGCACTGACAGGCTGACCTCCCCACCCCTTCAACCTCTGCAGCAATGCTGGCAGCACTCATACATCTACATCTATGTCTCCCCAAAGACAACCTCTGGATATGAAGCTGAGCACGTGCACTCAACTTCTTTGGTCGACCATGGCGAGGCCTGTTCTGAGTGGAACCTGTCCTGTTAAACCACTGTATGGTCTTGGCCAACATGCTGCAGCTCAGTTTCAGGGTCTTGGCAATCTTCTTATAGCCTATGCCAGTTTAGAGCAACAATTCTTTTCTTCGGGTCCTCAGAGAGTTCATTGCCATGAGGTGCCATGTTGAACTTCCAGTGATCAGTATGAGAGAGTGAGAGCTATAGCACCAAACTTAACATGCCTGCTCCCCAATCACACCTGAGACCTTGTAATACTAATGAGTCACATGACACCGGGGAGGGAAAATGGCTAATTGGGCACAATTTGTACATTTTCAGTTAGGGGTGTACTCACTTTTGTTGCCAGTGGTTTAGACATTAATGGCTGTGTGTTGAGTTATTTTGAGGGGACAACAAATTTACACTGTTATACAAGCTGTACATTCACTACTTTACATTGTAGCAAAGTATCATTTCTTCAGTGTTGTCACATGAAAAGATATAATGAAATATATATTATATATTATATATATATATATATATATATATATATATATATATATATATATATATATATATATATATATATATATATATATATATTGGAGACACACACACTCTTACAAAGAAATGTACAAAAACATTTTAAATTGCATTAAACATTTTTTAATTAACCACTTCAGCCCCGGAAGATTTGGCTGCTCAATGCTCAGGCCATATACGATACGGCACTGCGTCGCTGACAATTGCACAGTCATGCAGTGCTGTACCCAAACAAAATTTGTGTCCTTTATTTCCCACAAATAAAGCTTTCTTTTGCTGGTATTTGATCACCTCTGCAGTTTTTATTGTTTGCGCTATAACCAAAAGAGCGTCAATTTAGAAAAAAACACCATTTCTTTAACTTTTTGCTATAATAAATATTCCAAATTAAAAAAAAAAGTTTAGGCCGATATGTATTCTTCTACATATTTTTGGTAAAAAAATTTGCAAAAGGTGTATATTTTTCGGTTTGCGCAAAAGTTATAGTGTCTACAAAATAGGGGGATAGATTTATGGCATTTTTATTATTATTACTTTTTTTTTACTAGTAATGGCGGTGATCAGCGATTTTTATCGAGACTGCGATATTGCAGTGGACAAATCGGACACTTTTGACACATTTTTGGGACCAGTGACATTTATACAGCGATCGGTGCTATAAAAAATGCACGGATTACTGTATGACACTGACAGGGAAGGGGTTAACACTAGGGGACGATCAAGGGGTTAACTGTGTTCCCTAGGTGTGTTCTAACTATAGTGGGGGTGGGACTGACTAGGGGAAGAGAGAGATCAGTGTTCATACTTAGTATGAGCACACAATCTCTCCCCTCTCCCTTGAGAGAACCAGGATTTGTGTGTTTACACACACACATCCCCATTCTCGTTCTGTCACGAGTGATCGCGGGTGCCCAGCGGTCATCCCGCCCGCAGGGCACTCCCATCAGGCTCCAGGGACACGCTTCGGTCATCTGTGCGCACCTCCGGAGGCATCGTAAAGAGCAGACATACAGCTATGATGGCTCTCACAGGGAAGCCAACCACTTACGGCCTGCCCGCCGCCATTTTACGTTGCTAATTTGAAGAGGGATATTGTCTTCTTCATTGGGCGGTCCTCTTCAAGACAAAAGTGGTCTCTGCGGCGGATTCGCCGCAAAATCACTTTTATCGGCAGTGGGAGAGGGGCCCCCCTCCCGCCGCTCTCCGGTGCTCTCCGCCGCTGCTGATGGCTCCGGCGATCGTGTCCTATCCCTGGCTTGGCATTGAGACTAGTGAGGGGAAGATGGCCCCCACACATCTCCATACCACTGCAGGGCGGAAGCAACATCAAAACGTGACTTCCACCCATAGCTCTTAAAGGGACTCTTTTTTTTTTCAAATGACATAAAATTATTTTTTTGTTATTGCATTTTAGTGTAAATATGAGATCTGAAGTCTTTTTGACCCCAGATCTCATATTTAAGAGATCCTGTCATGCTTTTTTCTATTACAAGGGATGTTTACATTCCTTGTAATAGGAATAAAAATGACACCATTTTTTTTAAAGAACAGTGTAAAAAAATATAACAAAAGGTAAAATAAATAATAAGAAAAAAAAATGTAAACGCACCCCATCCCGCCGAGCTCGCGTGCAGAAGCAAACACATACGCGAGCAGCGCCCGCATATGAAAACAGTGTTCAAACCACACATGTGAGGTATCGCCGCAAACGGTAGAGCAAGTGCAATAATTCTAGTCCTAGACCTCCTCTGTTAGTCTAAACATGCAACCTGTAGAATTTTTTAAATGTCACCTATGGAGATTTTTAAGGGAAAAAGTTTGTTGTCATTCCACGAGCGGGCACAATTTTGAAGAGTGACATGTTAGGTATCAATTTACTCAGCGTAACATTATCTTTCACAGTATAAAAAAAAAATTGGACTAACTTTACTGTTGTCTTATTTTTTAACTCAAAAAAAGTGAGCTTGTAAGACCACTGCGCAAATACGGTGTGACAGAAAGTATTGCAACGACCACCATTTTATTCTCTAGGGTGTTAGAAAAAAAATATATATAATTTTGGGGGGGATTCTAAGTAATTTTCTAGCAAAAAAAACTGTTTTTAACTTGCAAACACGAAATCTCTGAAAGAGGCACGGTTCTTAAGTGGTTAACCGTGTCACACCGTATTTGCGCAGCGATCTTACAAGTGAACTTTTTTTGGAAACAAATACACTTTTTTTAAATAAAAAATTCGACAACAGTAAAGTTAGCCCTATTTTTTTTTATATTGTGAAAGATAATGTTACGCCGAGTAAATTGATACCTAACATGTCACGCTTCAAAATTGCGTCCGCTCGTGGAATGGCGACAAACTTTTACCCTTAAAAACCTCGATAGGCAACGTTTAACAAAAAACTACAGGTTGCATGTTTTGAGTTACAGAGGAGGTCTAGGGCTAGAATTATTGCTCTTGCTCTACCAATTGCGGCGATACCTCACATGTGTGGTTTGAACACCGTTTTCATATGCTTCTGCACGCGAGCTCGGTGGGATGGGGTGCGTTTAATTAAAAAAAAAATCTTATTTATTTTACCTTTTATTTTATATTTTTACACTGTTCTTTTACAAAAAAAATGTGTCACTTTTATTCCTATTACAAGGAATATAAATATCCCTTGTAATAGAAAAAAAGCTTGACAGGACCTCTTAAATATAAGATCTGGGGTCAAAAAAGACCACATATCTCATATTTACACAAAAATGCAATAAAACAAAAAAAAAATGAAAAAAAAGTCCCTTTAAGAGCTATGGGCGGAAGTGACGTATTAACGTAGATCCCACCCTGCAATGATATAGAGATGGGTGGGGGCCATCTTCCCCTCACTAAGCTCCATGTCAGGCTAGGGAGAGGATTTGATCGCCTCTGCCGCTACCGAGGCTTCCGGTAAGCGGCGGAGGGCACCAGAGCGCGGCGGGAGGGGGGGCCCTCTCCCGCCGTCAATGAAAGTGATCTCGCGGTGAACCCACTGCAAAGGCCACTTTTATCTTGAAGCGGACCGACCGCTGAAGAAGAGGATACCAGGGTTATGGCAGCTGCTGGCTAGCTGCTGCCATAACAACGATATTCCTCATCAAAGTACCGACGTATAACTATACTATATAAATGACCACTTATGAATGTAAACAGTTTAAATTGTTTTAACTTATTAAAACATTTAATTAAATAACCCATTAACACAAACAAGGCTAGGCAGCTAAAAAAAGGTGAGATGCTACAGTGATAATTCCTGTGCTGCATCTGCATGAACGTAAATACAGGTTGGAACAACTTGGAAGGGGAAATGGGGGTAAAGGATCTGGGATTCACACCCCATCATCTTTTTCTTACTTCTCTTTGCATAAGTCCTGTGATACTGGCTTTCCAACCAATCAGGGTTCTTGGCATATGGCCATGTGAGCTACTGCCAGGCATCCTGATTGGTGTTAAAGCCACCACCACTCTCCCTTGCCACACTCTGCCTGTGAGAGAGTAGAGCTTTCTGATCTCCCTGCCAGCACTTTCTATCCCTGTCTAAAGATATAAACAGAGCCGCTCAGTGGGAGATCTTTCCCATCTCCTCGTTGGCACTAAGGATGAGCAGAACACCCCCTGGTTCGGTTCACACCAGAACATCTGAACAGGCAAAAAATTTGGACGAATAAATGAACATTGTTAAAGTCTATGGGACACGAACATGAAACATCAAAAGTTCTCATTTTAAAGGCTTATATGCAAATTATTGTCATAAAAAGTGTTTGGGGACCCGGGTACTGCCCCAGGGGATATGTATCAATGCAAAAAAAAGTTTTTAAAACTGAAATTTTTTCAGGAGCAGTGATTTTAATAATGCCTAAAGTGAAACAATAAAAATGAAATATTCCTTTAAATATTGTGCCTGGGGGGTGTCTATGGTATGCCTGTAAAGTGGCGCAGTTTTCCCCGTGTTTAGAACAGTACCACAGCAAAGTGACATTTCTAAGAGAAAAAAAGTAATTTAAAAAGGCATGGGTTAACCCCCCCAGTCCATTACTAGGCCCTTTGGGTCTGGTATGAATATTAAGGGGAACCCTGAACCAAATTTTTTTTTAAAAATTGCGTGGGGGTCCCCCCAAAATCCATACTAGGCCCTTCAGGTCTGATAGGGAAATTAAGGGGAACCCTGTGCCAAAATGTAAAATAAAATCGCGTAGGGGTCCCCCCCAATATCCATACCAGACCCTTATCCGAGCACGCAACCTGGCAGGCCACAGGAAAATAGGGGGGACGAGAGAGCACCCCCCCTCCTGTACCATACCAGGCCACATGCCCTCAACATGGGGATGGTGCTTTGGAGTAGCCTCCCAAATCACCCTGTCCCCATGTTGATGGGGACAAGGGCCTCATCCCCACAAAGCTTGCTTGGTGGTTGTGTGGGTATGCAGGCGGGGGGGCTTATCGGAATTTGGAATCCCCCTTTAACAAGGAGACCCCCAGATCCCGCCCCCCCCATGTGAATTAGTAAGGGGTATATTGTAACCCTACCATTTCACAAAAGAAAGTATCAAAAATAGTTAAAAGGAGAGGAGACACTTAGGGACAAGTCCTTTATTAAAAGATAAAAAAAAAAGTCCTGTGATGTCCATTCATCTTCTATCACGCAGCTGACAAGTCGAAAAAAAAAAAGCGCAACAGCTCTGCCTCCATGGGAGGCTCCTGCCGAGTGATGCTTCTTCTTGGTGACAGCTCTTATATAGCTGAGAGCAGGGCCAATCGGTGACGTAAACGGGTGACCCCGCCCTCAGGTATATAAGAGCTGTCACCAAGAAGCAGCGTCACTCGGTGGGAGCCTCCCATGGAGGTGGAGCTGTCCCAAAGTGTCTCCTGTAAGTTTTAATATTTTTGACACTTTAGGGGTACCCCTTACCAATTCACATGGGGGCAGGATCTGGGGGTCCCCTTGTGAAAGGGGGCCTCCAGATTCCGATAAGCCCCCTGCCCACATACCACCACAACCACCAGGCAAGGGTTGTGGGGATGAGGCCCTTGTCCACATCAACATGGGGGCTACTCCAAAGCACCCTCCCCATGTTGAGGGCATGTGACCTGATACGGTTACGGAGGGGGAGGATGCTTTCTAGTTCCCCCCTCTTTTCCTGTGGCCTGCCGGTTTGCATGCTCGGATAAGGGTCTGGTATGGATTTTGGGAGGGATCCCTATGCCATTTTTTTTTTACATTTTGGCGCAGGATTCCCCTTAAAATCCATACCAGACTTGAAGGGTCTGGTATGGATTTTGGGGGGACCCCTACGCCATTTTTAAAAAAATTTGGTGCAGGGTTCCCCTTAATTTCCATACCAGCCCTGGAAGGATTTACCCCCTTCCTGACAAGAGCACTTTTTTGCTCAGATAAGGGTCTGGTATGGATTTTTGGGGGGACCCCTATGCCATTTTTTTTTAAACTTGGTGCAGGGTTCCCCTTAATTTCTATACCAGACCTGAAGGGCCTGGTATGGATTTTGGGGGGACCCCCACGCAATTTTTAAAAAAAATTTGGTTCGGGGTTCCCCTTAATATTTATACCAGACCCAAAGGGCCTGGTAATAGACTGGGGGGAACCCATGAACTTATGCTCGGGCCGAACCGTTCACCCATCCCTAGTTGGTACAGTGAAAGAGAAGTGCAGAAGCCAATCAGTAGGAGATCTTGCCCATCCCCCCACTAGAACATTAATCTCCCCGCTGGTACAGCAAAAGAGAAGTGCGGAAGCGTTTCTCTTATGGCACAACTGGTCAATGGGAGATGTTTCCCATCTCCCCACCATTGCACTGATCTCCCTGCCGGCAGAGTCGGTGTCATGGTTATGCAATAGTTTGTCTGTCCGCTTACCTGTCTCCATGTGTTCATCTCTAGAGACCAGCTGACCTTCACCTGACTGCTTTTATAAACTCTCCTCTAGCATGGCTCCACCCCAGCTCCTATCAGGGAACCCTATATTAACCTGTACACTGCAAGCCAGCAGTGCTGATCAACCATTGTGTGTTAGCTTTCGTGTGAACTTGCTGTGCTTCCTATGTCTGATTCCAGTTACTGACTTTGGCCTGTCCCCGACTATCCCTGTCTGCTTGTGACCCTGACCTTTAGCGTGTTATGTTTGTCCTTGTCTGCTAGTCGCCCTGACATTTGGCTTATTCCTTACTTTCCTTGTTGTACCAGCCTGCTACCTCCTTCCTCTTCTTCTGTAGTCTACCGTGAGTGTGAGCTGTGAGACCCTGGGGGCCGCGACCTGGAGCCAGACTGCAGCTCAGTCCATCCTCACCACTAGGGGCTCTGGTGAACACCTGCTGGCTCTTAGACTCCGTGCCCTGGGGAATCTATGCTCTAGCTCCCAGTGGGATCTGTGTTAGTGATCCAGTAGACCTGCTTCTTGAACCTCCCAGGGTTCAATCCGCAGTAGTCAGTCCTAGGGTCCACTACCTAGCGGTGCACTTCCGACTCCTACAGAGTGCATCTGTCACCTAGCCTCAAGGTGACCTGACAGTTTGATCAGCCATGGACACGGCTGATGTGCCGCTACCCTCAGATGATCTGTTGCAGGGCTTAGTTTGCAGACTTGAGACCCAGGAATCGCATAAGACCCAGGTGATGCGATTCCTTCAGGATTTGGCATCCCATTTTGAACAGGTTCAGGCCTCATTAGGACCCCTGGTTCAACAACCTCAACCGCTATCTGCTGCTGCACCTATCACACCAGTCGCAGCCACACATTCATTACAACTGCCAGCTCCGGCCCGTTTCTCTGGGGACTCCAAGGCTTGCAGGGGGTTCCTTAGTCAGTGCACAATTCATTTTGAACTTCAGCCCCAAAACTTCCTGTCCGATTGGGCGAAAGTAGCCTATATTATATCCCTCCTGTCCGGTGAGGCGCTGCCCCTCTGTGGAAACTGAATGATCCAGTGGTTTCTAGCCTGTCTGATTTCTTGAAACTTTTTCGGAATATCTTTGAGGAACCGGGTCGTGTCTCCTCAGCGGCTAGCGCTCTTTTACGTCTCCATCAAGAGTTTGCTTCTGTGGGACAGTATGCTATTCAGCTCCGTATCCTCACAGCTGAATTAAGCTGGAATAATGAGGCCCTAGTTGCAACCTTTTTACATGGCCTCTCTGATAGAGTGAAGGATGAATTAGCAGGAAGATCCCTTCCTGTTGATCTGGACGGTGTCATCACCTTGTGTAACCAGATCGATATTCGCTTTCAGGAGAGGGCCCTGGAAAAAAGACACCAGCACTCCCTGTTCCTTAGGCAGCCTGAGTCCCCAGTCCCTTCTCTTTGATCTGAGGGGCACCCCCTGCCCGCTGAGGAACCTATGCAGCTGGGCTGGACCAAGTTGTCTCCCGAAGAACGCGCTAGGAACAGAACTCTGGGTCTGTGCCTCTATTGTGGAGCCAAAGGTAATTTTCGTGACACTTGTTCTCTTCGTCCGGAAAACCCTCTGGGCTAATACATCTGGAAGGTGGAGTATTAGACCCTGAAATATCACCTTCACCTTCTCGTCTTCTTCTTTCTGTGTTCCTTCATGTCAGCGCTTCCTCTCGTTCGGTCTCGGCACATCTGGATTCCGGAGCCGCTGGCAATTTCATGGATTGGGAAACTGCATCTTCCATGAGACTTACCCTTTTGCCCCTTTCAACGCCATTGGTGGTCTTGGCGATTGATGGCACTGTTCTCCCAGGGGGCCCTATCCGCTTCCAGACCCTGTTAAGATGTCGGTAGGGACACTCCACCAGGAGTGGATATCCTTCCTTGTCTTACCTAAGGCTTCATCTCCTATCATATTAGGTCTTCCTTGGTTACGGTTCCATTCTCCTCACATTGACTGGACTGCTGGATGGATCCTGGCTTGGGGTTCCTCTTGTTCCTCTTCCTGCCTACTCAAGGTTACCCCAAAAGAGAAACTTCCTGTTGCCACCATCCCAGTATCTCTTGCTCTTCCCGCTGCATATAGCGATTCCTGGAATGTCTCCTGCAATAGTCGGGCTGAGGCACTCTCTGGGTCATGTGGCACTCTGGATGAGGAGCCCACCTGTGAACTTAAGCCGATCATTCACTCCAGTTTGCATGGTCGTTTACCTTTGCCTGTTCCTGGACCCCCTTGGACGCACACCCAGGCTGACTCGTCCACCAGTTCCACAGTCGCTACGCCCTGTGATGCGATTCTGGTGGTCGCTGCACCTGGCAATGCTGTTCAATCGGCCTCTGCACCAGTTCAGCCTATGCTCAGTGAAGCTATCCAGCTTGACTTCTGTGACACATCACTTTCTAACCAACCTGGTCTCAGGGATCCACTGATTTCTGCCCAGTCTGATGATCCTGTGCTGGATGTCCAGCTCATCTTTAAGGGTCTGGGGGACCCTGCTCAGACTCCTGATGGTCTTCTTATGCCTTTACCCATTTCTAAGAAGCCTTTAGCCCTCAATAAGTCCTCTCATCCTCTCCCTACCTTGGTTTCGGTCTCTGAGGATAATCTTAAGTACGAGGTTAGTCAAGTTCTGTAGAGGCATTCTTCAGTACCTCGTACATTGGAAAGGGTTTGGTCCTGAGGAGAGGTCTTGGATCACTGCATCTGAGATCTTTGCACCTCGTCTGTTGAGGAGGTTTCATCTAGAGTTTCCCTTTAAGCCAGGGCTCAGGCGGGGGAGGGGGGCCCATAAGAGGGGGGTACTGTCATGGTTATGCAATAGTTTGTCTGTCAGTTTACCTGTCTCCAAGTGTTCATCTTTAGAGACCAGCTGACCCTCACCTGACTGCTTTTATAAACTCTCCTCTAGCATGGCTCTACCCCAGCTCCTATTAGGGAACCCTATATTAACCTGTGCACTGCAAGCCAGCAGCGCTGATCAACCATTGTGTGTTAGCTTTCGTGTGTACTTGCTGTGTTTCCTACGTCTGATTCCAGTTACCGACTTTGGCCTTTCCCCCGACTATCCCTGTCTGCTTGTGACTCTGACCTTTGGCGTGTTATGTTTATCCTTGTCTGCTAGTCGCCCTGACATTTGGCTTATTCCTTACTTTCCTTGTTGTACCAGCCTGCTGCCTCCTTCCTCTTCTCCTGTAGTCTACCGTGAGTGTGAGCTGTGAGACCCTGGGGGCCACGACCTGGAGCCAGACTGCAGCTCAGTCCATCCTCACCACTAGGGGCTCTGGTGAACACCTGCTGGCTCTTAGACTCCGCGCCCTGGGGAATCTATGCTCTAGCTCCCAGTGGGATCTGTGTTAGTGATCCAGTAGACCTGCTTCCTGAACTTACCAGGGTCCACTACCTAGCGGTGCACTTCCGACTCTTACAGAGTGCATCTGTCACCTAGCCTCAAGGTGACCTGACAGTCAGTCAATCTTTCCCATCTCC
Source organism: Lithobates clamitans (assembly GCA_037952925.1). NCBI lineage: Eukaryota > Metazoa > Chordata > Amphibia > Anura > Ranidae > Lithobates > Lithobates clamitans. Next base: position 1,834,368 of record JBBGZY010000876.1, read on the forward strand.
CCACCGGCACAGTGAAATAGAAATACTGAATCACTTCTCTTATGGCACAGCTGGTCAGAGGGAGATCTTTTCCATCTCCCCACCGCCACAAAAGCGATATTTAAAGGTGTAGCTTAAAGCTTGTGGGCCCAGATGCAAAAGTTGATCTGTTCTCCCACTGCCACCTGTTGCTTCCACTGTACACCAAGATACTCCCACCACACTCCAAGATACTCCACGTGGCTAAAGAGTTATTTCAGATGAGATCTTTATTTACATAGTGAGAGGGTAATGCAAAGATTTTGCAGAAATTGTCTCTGTATGTGAATGAAGTCTTGGTGCTCTTTCACATGAGTGCTGTGGCCTGTAGGGTGCAAACCAGATTTTTTTGTGGCTGAAGCTGTTTGCAGGCAGTCTTTTTATGCTATGGGGATGTAGCAACTGTCCTTATATGACAGGCATGTGGATGCAGGTGTACAACCCCAAACACAGACAGTATGCATTTGGGGTTACTCATCCACACCTGCACACCTGTCAGATTGGGACTTGAAGCTGTGTTCATACAGCTGCTGCATCCCCATAGATCAGTGGTTCTCAACTCCTGTCCTCCACTAACAGGCCAGGTTTGCAAGGTAACTGAAATACATCACAGGTGATATGATTTGCTGCTCGGTGATTGCAGTATTCTAGTCTGCATCTCCCCAAAGTAATACTTAAAATCTGGCCTGTTAGTGGGTCCTGAGGACAAGAGTTGAGAACCACTGCCATAGATTAACAGGAGTCTCCAGCCACACAAACAAACTGCTCATTCACACTGTATAGGCCAGAGAACTGTGTGAATGAGCCCTTAAACTTTATAAAATATTTTTCACATTCTCAATTTTTTTTTTTTTTTTTATTTCTACTTTTTTGTACTATTTGTTGCAATTTTTTAGTTATTACATTCTTTTTTTTTTTACAATGCCACAATTGAGGGAGGGGGGGCTTTGGTGAAATAGGAGGGGTCTAAATAGTCCCCTAAGGTCTCACTTAGAGGAGAAAGAAACAGAGAAAGGTACAGAGAAAACACATTTCATATAACATTCCATGACATATTTACCAACCCTTTACATGCTCTTCATCCTGAAGATCCCCCTGTGTATCTGCAGCAGCTAAAGAGAGAGGACATGAGGGAAGCCAGCAGAGCTGTGGGGGGAGAGGCACATGGGATGGAGGCTTAGGCAACAGAGGGGAATCCCAGGAGGGGGTGATCAGTGTGGCAGGGTGACATTTACCAGAACCGATCACCTGTATGGCTCTCCATGCAGCAGCTGAAAGCTGCAGGAGGGAAAAGAGGAGAAGCCAGCTTTTAGCTACTGCATGGACAGCCATTTCATGGATCGGTTCTTGTAATCAACCCCCACAAAACCTGATGCAACAGGGAGGCCGCACAGGCCCTTGTTACCCCTGAAGCTCTGCCAGTGGAGGTAATGCTAATGCGCACCAGGGATTAGGGTGTGACCAGTCACAGCCCGTGCGCAAGCCTATGGTAATTAGGATTCCTTTGCACTCTTGTTAAACCAAAAACATTGTATAATTAATTAATGAGAACCATTAAGAGGAAATGACTGATATCAAAATGGCTTATCAGCCATGTTTGCTCACTTTGGATTAAATGCATATCCTGATGGTATTATAACCATGGGCATATAGTGTTTAAAGTTTGTTTTACAGACTAATAAATAGAGCAGAATGTTTCAACAGGTGCATACATTTAAGATTTAAAAGATAAAAGTAAATTTAAGTACCTGTTGTTCAAATTAAAGTAAATGTTCAAGCTTGGTGGGACTCCAAACTCCAAGAGAAAGCATTATTTAGGCTTGGCAATCCCTGCAGTATCTACAGCTTGAATATGAATGTAGCAGACACCTATAGATGTGTCATGTTTTCCAGGTTCAAATTCAGAGTTTGGCTGAACAGGGAAACTAAAGGTGATTGGCCGAACGCCATACACCACTTCTAAATGTCAAATTCCACAGCGCCTCTGGTTGTTAGGGAGCCAAATACCCCTGGCCTCCTCACATTCATGACTAAACCTCCCCACCAATTCAGCTGTCGGCAAGAATTTCCCACTGATAGCTGAAGTGTAAGAAAAGGGGTGGGGGTGGACAGGGTCATATTTGGTCAATAACATCAGCAACCATCTCTGCCCTTTATTGACATTTCAGGTGTCAAAGGGGGAAAGGGGGGACTGGTATTCGGCTGGTGGAGTGTCCAGAAACCAATGTTGAGCATGGGCCCCTGTGTGTGTTTGTTTCAGTGGTCATCGTTCCCATGAATAATGAGGATTTGCATTGCTGGGCAACATGATTGTTGATTGATTTTGGATGTTTTAATTTTTTTATTAAAGGACTCATGGCAAACTGCCAAGACAAATTATGAACAGAAGGGGCCCCATGACAGAACCCTGGGGCACACCAGTAGAAAGTAGATATGGTTGTGATTTAAAACATTTGAGTTGGATGAATTTAGTATGGCCAGAGAGGTAAGACTTAAACCAGTTCAGGGGTGTGTCAGTGAATCTAATGGAGGCTAATCTGCCAAGGAGGATGTTATGAGACATGGTATCAAAGGCCACACTCAGATCTAGTTATCTATTGAGTAATTGTCAACAGAATGGCTTCTGCTTTCCCAAAGTTCCTTTGAAATTTTCAGACCCTTACCAAACTGCTTACTTAAAAGAGAAGTATGGGTTTTGCAGATTCATACTTACCTAGGTGGATGCAGCACCGGCGCCTCTGCACTGAGAACCGATCGATCGAATACCGCCGATCACTCGGTTCTGACAGCTCCCTGAGCAGAGAGCTGCTGACTATCAATCAGCAGCTCTCTGCTTTGCCCCCTCCTCACTCACTGGAACGCTGGGCTGTAGAGCCGGCTCAGGCTCTCAGTGGGTCGCTGAGAGCCTGAGCCGGGTGCCGGTCCAGGGACCTGGCGGACCCAGACTCCATTGTCGTGATGGACCGACTTCTGTGATGTCAGCAGAGAGTGAACTTCAGCCCTCTCTCATGTGTACAGGTCTTAAGGAGATGCACTCTTGGGATTATTGCTAGTTCTAAATGCTACGGAGATATTTTTAATATAAGCTGACAAAACAGTTTTGAATCAAACATTTTTTTCATTGCATATTTGCATACACTTTGGATTACATTGCTCCTCTTTCTCTGTGCAAAGCAAGAATGGTGTCATCTTCAAGAAATTTGTATGCTGTGCATTCTTAGAACCCAGCTGCACCATAAATTAAGGTTTTCGTAACATGGGGAAGTGAGAGTTTGCCAGAGAACTGTGTACATAAATCCTAAAAATGTCTCCTATCTCTACCTTTTTGGTATGTTAAATATACCACTAAAAAAAAAAAAAAAATACTTGTTGATCCGTCCATAAGTCCTGTACTGCCCTGTGCTTTGTGCACACTGCAATCTTAATTCAAGCAGTGTTATTAGCCTTGCTCAGTTCACTTCTGTGAACTACAACATGCCTCATGCTCTACTCATCTTCATAACACAGGGGGAAGAGTTCTGTAGTCCTAAAACACTTCCTATCCTTGGCTGTCAGTACTGCTCGCCCATAGACACAGAACAGTGATTGTGTGTTGTCCCCCTAGAGCACAAAGTATGATACTTGCAGGATCACCAGGTGAAAATAGGAGAAATACCCTGAAAAAAGGAAAAATACTGCATCTAAGGACTAATAAGTCATATAGTATCTTACATACCGTATTTGCTTTTGGATTTAGATATTCTTGAATCTACAGAATGTGGTCATTTAGTAGTTATTATACACTTTTTTGTATTTAAAGAGTAACTCCACTTTTGTTGAGAAAAAAAAAAACATTGCAGGGATTTTAACAAACTTTGTTGCAGATTCCTACCTTTTGTTATTCTGAAGTAATCCCTGTGTGTTCCTCTGAGCCTCACTGATGAGTGGGTCTAATGGGAGTGGTTTCATAATTATCTATCAGGTGTGCACCTGCAGGGCACTAATAAGGAAAGCTACTGGGCCTGCATCCCTTTAGATGTGTTCCTACTGGGAGTGTCTCACCAAAAATGAAATTTTTGTTGCAGGGGATGCCTGAAATCTGACTTGTATCTTAGGCAGACTTCTGGGAAAATTGGTGAGCCAATCACAGAAGCAGGAAATGACGTTTCTGGGGGTGGTCAGTACACACTCGTTGTACAGAACACCTCCAGGTAGCCATATTGGAATGTATTCTCAGAAAATTACAGTGGCTGTAGATTGAAAAGGAAAGGTACTTTTTAATAACATTCAACTACAATATGACTTATGTCGCAATTGCAAAGGCTATATTATTTATTTTTTTGTTTGCTATTTTTTTTCCCCACAAAAGTGGAGTTACCCATTAGGTATTACATGACAGGCCTTGACGATTAAGTCACATAAAATAACTATTGTACTTTAATTTAATTTAATTAATTTAACAATTAAAATGTATTATTAATTCATGCATTCATTAGTTAATCTTAATTGAATATTGGCAATAATATGGGCACCATTAAAGTCCTAATATCTATGCTATAAAAAAAAAATAGCAAAGTTGTTTATTTATTATTGTTTTTGTTTTTCATGTTTTTGTTGAATTTTTTTCTCTTGCAGATTTATGTTTAAATACAGTAACAATGATAAAAACCTTAAGGATTTTTTTAGTAATGCTATTTATGACAGCTGCTGGATTTCTGTATAAGGTCACATACAAGGGCAACAACATTCCCTACTTTTCCTACATCTTTATAGAAAACATGACACATGACGCTGCAAATACAATTCAATCTGTAAACCAGTCAGATGGTGCCACGACTTTGGGGACAACTAAACATTCCAAAGTCACAGCAGAAGATATCCTGAGTGGTGGAAACAACATCATATTTTTAGAGACCAGTGAAAGACTACAACTCCCATCCTTGGTTTTATGTGCAATTGAGTCAGCAGCTCGAGTCTACCCTGACAGGTCAGTTGTGGTTTTCATGAAAGGATTAAACCATACAAACGCAGAAGATCAGGAGAACGTTCTCAGTCATTACCCAAGCCTTTTATCTCTGGATAATATTCACATCTTTCCTCTTATAATGGAAGATATTTTCAACAATACTCCTCTTTTCAACTGGTATAAGAAGGTAAGATTTAGAAGACCTCAAAGACTAAAATACAAAAAGAAGCTCTACTTCATTAGAACTACACATTCCAGAGCAGTTTCCCTTTGATCTCACAAACAAAAGATTTCCCAGCACTCTGACCAACCAGCCTGCAAAACAACCAAATTGGTCCTGTCTAACAGTTTAAAGTGGAGGTAAACCCTCTCCTATACCCAGGATATTGGGTGCTACAAAAAAATGTGCAGATAAAATAGAGTACCTAAGTCCTATAAATTCAGATAAAGTATAGCAAATTGAGTTGAGGCATTGAAGACTTTCATGGTATGGTATGAACTCACAATACAAAAATAATTATTTAAAAATATACCAATTTATTATATCAGTTAACATTAAAAATCCACCCACAAGGGAGGGTGATAATACAAAAGGGTCCAATAAGACAATCAGACAATACTAGTAGGACTTTGGTATTAGCAGGTTATCGATTCATGTACTTGGAAGCTGGTTGAATGCAGAGAATACTTTACTTTCATGGAGAATTAGCATTGCATGTTTTACAGCATTAGGAAACATGAACCAGGAACTGAATAACAAACAAGTACACACTTTGATACAGAAGGTACATCCTGTTATATCATAGAATGCATGAACTATACACTATAATACAACAGCGCCACCTGCTGCACAGATAAGTATAATGCATAAAGTATTGTCAGTTTATAAGTAAGTTTGCTGTTGTTCTTTCAACAACCCTTCTCAACAACATGTGCTTTGTCAAATTACATTCAGCTTCTTCTGGATATAATTATGACGTTCCTTCAACAAAGGCTTGGTGAGTGCAAAATTAGTCATCTCCTCTGATGGGCAGTATTGAATGTCAGTAACACCTTGCTCTTGATAGTCCCTCAGTAGGTGATACTTGACATCAATGTGTTTGGTCCTAGGATTGACCCTTTCTGATTGTGTAAGCTTTATATATCCCTGGTTGTCTTCAAAAATAGGAATTGGTTTGGACATGTCTATCCCTATTTCCACAAAAAGTTGACAAATCCATATTGCTTCTTGACATGCGAATGCTGCTGCAATGTACTCTGCTTCAGTTGAGTGACAGTTACTTGCTTTCAACTAGACCAACTTATGGTTCCTTCCCCATACTGGAAGATGAATCCACTTGTGGATTTGGGGTCTATGAAGTCCCCGGCCCAATCAGCATCCACATATCTGACCAGTTTTGGATGTGATGTTGCTGGTAACCATAACTTCATCTGAATTGTTCCTTTGAGGTACTGCATCACTCGTTTTACTGCGTTCCAGTCACACTGACAGTGAACTGAGACCTTCCTGCATAGTATGACCACTGCTGCGGCTATGTCTGGTCTTGTCACAGTGGCAACATATAGCAGCTTACCAATTGCTCTGCGATACGTATCATTGTACTATCTGATTATAATCCCCTTCTTGTTCAAAACAGGTTATAATGTCATCGACATAGATAAGGATGTAAATCCATCTGTCTTCTTGATTCTTGGAGTAGGGACAGGTGTCTGCTTTACTTCTTGAGAATCCCTCTCTGGTAAGTACTCATAGGTGTGCGCAGCCTATTGCATTAGGGTGTGCACACTAAAGCTCAAACACACATGCATGTGTGTGTGTCTACATATATATGACCCCGGCAAATTGATCTTTCTGCCGGCACAGTGAAAGAGAAGAGCATAGACACTTCTCTTATGGCAGAGCCGGTAAGAGGTAGATCTTTCACATGTTCCTGCTGCTACACAAAGCGATAATACTAATGCGCCAGGGGTGATTAGGGTGTGCCTGGGCACACCCGGCACACCCTGTGCGCACGCCTATGTAAGTACTTTGTTCACTTTCTCATTCCACATCCTTGCAGATTGCTTAAGACCGTAGATGCTCTTCTGGAATTTACACACAAGGTTTCCTCCTTGCTCAAACCCTGGTGGTTGCTCTATGTAGATATCTTCCTTAATGTCTCCATATAGGAAAGCAGTTTTAAGGTCTAGGTGTTTCACTTGCATACCCTTCCCGGCTGCAACGCTATAAAGCGCTCTGATGGTGAAGTGCTTTACGACAGGGGCAAATGTTTCATCGTAATCTTTACCAAGTTTATGGGAGTAACCCTTGGCAACTATTTATACCAATATAATGCTGCGCTATCCAAATGTAATCAAATGATAATCGTACTAAATCCTAATATTACTGACTGCAGTTAAATATTGGTGGTGAGATATTCCATTCCTATGTAAAAAATCTAGTGATGCAGTGACAACCTATAATTTACATAAATCTATATAAAAAAGTGCATCAATATACATGCGATACTCCCAATGTCAACCTGTGTAGCATAAACACCTCTATATACACATGTAGGGATGGGCGAATGGTTTGGCCCGAGCATAAGCTCGGGCCGAACTTTGGTTGTTCGGATGTTCTGCGAACACCGAACAATATGCGGTGTTCGGGTTAAATTCAGAACACCGTTAAAGTCTATGGGACACTAACATAAAAAATCAAAAGTGCTCATTTTAAAGGCTTATATGCAAGTTATTGTCATAAAAAAGTATTTGGGGACCTGGTCCTGCCCCAGGGGACATGTATCAATGCAATTTAAAAAAAAAAAAACGCCTGTTTTTTCGGGAGCAGTGATTTTTTTTTAATGCTTAAAGTGAAACAATAAAATGAAATATTCCTTTAAATATCGTGCCTGGGGGGTGTCTATAGTATTCCTGTAAATTGGCGTTTTTTTCCCGTGTTTAGAACAGTACCACAGCAAAATAAAATTTCTAAAGGAAAAACTGTCATTTAAAACTGATTGCGGCTGTAATGAATTGTTAGGTCTCGGTAATATAGATAAAACTCATTGAAAATAAGAGCATGGGATCCCTCCCAGTCCATTTCCAGGCCCTTTGGGTCTGATATGGAAATTAAGGGGAACCCTGCACCAAATTTTTTTTAAAAATGGTGTAGGGGTCCCCCCCAAAATCCATACCAGACCCTTAACCTGGCAGGTCGCAGGAAAAGAGGGGGGTGAAAGAGCACCCCTCCTGAACCGTATCAGGCCACATGCCCTCAACATAGGGAGGGTGCTTTGGGGTAGCCCCCCAAAGCACCTTGTCCCCATGTTGATGGGGACAAGGACCTCATCCCCACAACCCTTGCCCGGTGGTTGTGGGGGTCTGCGGGCGGGGGGCTTATCTGAATCTGGAAGCCCCCTTTAACAAGGGGACCCCCAGATGCCGCCCCCGTGTGAAATGGTAACAGGTACAAATGTACCCCTCCCATTTTACAAAAAAGTGTCAAGATGTTAAAAAAAAACAAGACACGGGGGGGGGCGTGGCCGGATATAATCAGGGCAGCATGCGTCTCTGTGGAGCTCCACACATCCTGATCTAATCCGCTGGATTTGAGTGTACCCAATATATTTCAACATCTACCAGCACCTGGGGGAAGGTGAGAGGATCGCGATCATGCATTCATCTGCCTCTAAAAAGACACAGAAGCAGCAGAATCACCAACGCCAGACACGCTCTGCCAAGGAGGCAGAGCGAGACCCCGCCCCCGCCATCTTGTCTGCACGGAAGTTAGATCAGCGCGCTAAGCACTTCACTGCTATGATGGCGCAGACAGGGGGCTCGGAGGACACAGATGCGATCACCAGACCGATCCTAGAAGCCATCAACATGAGTAAGTCTGAGCTAATGGGGCGAATAGACCACCTTTCATCAGAGTGCACGCTGATTAGACACGACCTGGACAAAATCAGGGGCAGGCTCACTACAGTGGAGGACAGCGTCTCAGGGGTGGAAGATACTTCCCACACATAGGGCATACACTTAGTTGAACTCTGGGACTTGGTGAAGTCCCTGCAGCACAGAGCAGATGATGCTGAAGACCGTCAAAGAAGGAACAATATAAGGGTGGTGGGCCTGCCTGAAGGTGCGGAGGGGGAAAGACCTGTACAGTGTGCTGAAGCTCTATTTAAAAAGCTGCTTTCCCTGGAGGATTTACCCCCCACATATGTGGTAGAAAGATCTCACAGGGTCCCCACAGGGAGAAGACCCCCTGGAGCCTATCCCAGGCTAGGGTTGCCACCTCATCCCTTTAATCCAGGACACATATTAATTACACAGGTTCTGTGGCTGATTAAGGTGGTAATTAAACACACTTGGTGCCTTATCGGCATTAAATCAGCCTCAGAACCCGTGTAATTAATATGTGTCCTGGATTAAAGGGATGAGGTGGCAACCCTATCCCAGGCCCTTCCTGGTTAGATTTCTGAACTATAGAGACAGGGATATGATATTAGCCAAATCCAGAAGAATCCAGGAATTGAAACATGAAAATGCGCGGCTTATGTTGTTTCCTGACTTTTCAGCAGCCACGCAGCAGCGATGCTGCTCCTTTAATGATGTACGCAGAAGACTTTGAGAGAAGGAGGTACAATATAGCATGTTATACCCCAGTAGGCTAAGAGTCCAATATAAAAGCTCAGTGAGATTTTTTGACAACCCTGCTGAGGCATGTGAATGGCTGGACAAGGAATTCTCCTAAATGTTCACAGTCTAAAGACCAAACAGTGAGCGTTTGAGGCAGCAAAAACTGCAGGAAGGTTGCACCAGTTGTGCCAGTTTAATATTTAACAGTTACACAAGACTTACAGCAGAGGAATGGTATATACTTGATGTTGGTGAAATGCACTTGCGAAAATAACCAATTGGTACAGGTATTAGCATGCATGGTTCACTTTGAAAAATTACACTGAGGTCTGGAGCAGAGCTGGTCTGATGCCTGACTCTGTGAACTTCAAAAATTACAAACATGATCAGAACTGGCTTACAACACTGGAACTGATACAGGGGATAGTCGGCTAGTTTTGTCGATCCAAGATTGAGGCCTCAAGGGGCCCTATTCCACAAGTTTTTTTGTTTTCCTTGTTCCTGGTAGTCTGCTGCTTACTTACTCTGGAGGATTAACATATGACTACAAGTTCATCTACTTCTCCTGACAATCTCTGGAACACTTCGCCTTGGGGGAAATTACCCCCCCCCCCCATTAAGCTGCTGGGATCCTGCAGGCCAGAGAGAGACATTTTTTATTTAGGTTTCAATTTTTGTTTTCTCTCTCTCCCCTTTGACTCATTTTCATTTGATATCTTTTGGATTTTATTGGTTCACATACTTGCAAAAAACTCTACTTTCTTGTTAATGGAGCATGCGGTAGAAGGACTAAGACACAGAGGAATCTGCCGAACTTTGATTGATGCGGTTGGAACTCTCCATCAGATTTGGTTCGTTTTTTGGGAAAAAGCTACATGCCGGAACTTTTTTGTTTTTTGGTTTTTGTTTTTGATTTTTTATGGCAATTTTTTGTTGTTGTTTCTGGTATAATAGCAGGGGGAAAGGTTTACTTGTCACAGCTCATTTACCTGAATGTATATTAAGAATACGTTTAAAAATAATATTAGAACATAGTGTGGTCAGTGTGGGGAAGAGTTTGGATCCTCTGGTTTGCCGTGGGTTCATTCATTATAAGAAAGGTGCTAATGGCGGATAAATTGAATGTGGTGTCTTGGAACGTTAGAGGCCTGAACAATAAATTTAAAAGGGCCTCGGTGTTCCAATACCTGAAACAGTCAAAAAACAGTCAAAACCGCACATAATTCTTCTGCAAGGAACCCATCTAGATGGCAACAGGGTAATGGCCTTGCGTAAACCGTGGATCCAGAGAGTTTTGCACTCTACATACTCTACTTTTTCCAGGGGAGTTTCCATACTCATTAGCAGATCGGTCCCATGCATATCTGACCCAGAGTGGAGGTATGTGCAGTAGTTTTGGATGTATATCACTGTCAAATTTTGTTGGTAAATGTATATATACCCCCTCCATTCCAGGTCCAGTTACTATATGATCTGCTAACTAAATTGGCCCAATTTTTGCACTTGCCGACCCTCTTTTTGGATGACTTCAATGCCGTGTTGGATGCGGTCTTAGACTCTTCCAATTTGGGCAGAGGGAGTTCAGCCGATTTGAACAGATGGGCTTCCATGGCTGGGTTGGTCGAGCTGTGGAGGTGGAAACATCCTAATGTTAAAGGTTACTCTCATATATCACTGTCGCATGGGTCATCGGCCAGAATTGATCTGGCATTCGGTAGCACTCGAATTTTGCAATATGTAATAGATGTTGAATATATGGCTGGGGGACTCTCGGATCACAACCCCATGTCTCTAGTCCTGTTTTTTTCGACTGGTATGAGCAGGGGCGGATGGCAACTTTCACCCAACTGGCAACTTTCACCCAACTAGCAACAGCACAAACAAGTTGTGACTCAGCTGGAGGAAACAATAAAGTCATATTGGACCACTAATGTTGACACCTCAGAGCCTCCAGTGGTATGGGATGCCTTTAAGGCGGTGGTAAGGGGGGAATGCATATCAGCCATTAAGACAGCAAGAGTAAACGATAATGAGGTGATGGACAATTTGAAACAGAATGAGAGGAGGTGCGCGGAGGTGCAGGCGGAGGCCCCTACGAGAGCCTCGTACGAGGTTCTTTTGGGGGCAAGGAGAGCTCTATCATTGCATATCAAGGGGCTGACACAGGCAGAACTAAAAAGAAACACGCACACGATATTTGCAGAAGGGGACAAGAATGGAAAACCCCTGGCTATGTTGGTGGCAGACTATCACCCAGTGACACACATACCGGCAATAAGGGATAAAGGGGGAACATTGGTTACTGATCCATCACAAATTATGAGGGAATTTATTGAATTTTTCTCTACCCTATATTCACCCATTCCCCAATACAGCACTGAGGAGTTGTGCCGCGTACACACGAGCGGACTTTGCGGTAGACTTTGCCCGGCGGATGGGACTTCGTCGGACAATTTGATCGTGTGTGGGCTCCAGTGGACTTTGTTTGCTCAAAAGTTGGACAGACTTAGATTTGAAACATGTTTTAAATCTATCCGTCGAACTCGAGTCCGGTCGAAAAGTCGACTCGTTTGTATGCTAGTTCGACGGACAAAAAGCCACGCTAGGGCAGCTATTGGCTATTGGCTATGAACTTCCTTATTTTAGTCCGGTCGTACGTCATCACGTATGAATTTGACAGACTTTGGTGGATTGTGTGTAGGCAAGTCCGTTCATTCAGAAAGTCCATCGTAAAGTACGTTGAAAAGTCCGCCGGGCAGTCTGCCGTAAAGTCCGACCGTGTGTACGCTGCATTAGACTCATTACTATCAAAACTACCAATTCCAAAATTAACTGAAGAAAACCGTAAGGCACTAGATGCTAAAATCACAATTAATGAGGTACAAAAGGCAATTTTTGCCTTTCCCCCCAATAAAGTCCCGGGCCCTGATGGCTTTCCAGCCGACTTCTATAAGGCTCATGTGGACCAACTAGCTGTAAGATTTAATTGGTTATTAGAACACTGTATAACAAATTTTTCCTTACCAGACACCATGCTTGAGGCCTACATGATCCTTTTGCCAAAACCAGGGAAAGACCCGACAGAGTGTGCCTCTTACCGCCCCATAGCCTTGCTGAATGCGGACCTTAAAATCTTAACAAAAATTTTAGCGACTAGACTAGCGATAGTTATCCAACTGTAGTCAACATTGACCAGACCGGATTCATGCCGGGGAAATCGTCTGATACTAATTTAAGAAGACTTTTTACTCACTTACAATTCTCACTGACCAAAACAGACACTAGAATTATAATATCAATAGATATAGAAAAAGCCTTCGACTCTGTGGACTGGTTGTTCATGTTCAAATTTCTGGAGGCCATGGGATTTGGACCGCAGTTTAGAAGATGGATTTCCATGTTATATAGAAACCCCAAAGTGGCTATCAGATTGGGATCGAAAATTTCAGATTTCTTTGAGGTGGGCAGGGGCACACGACAGGGATGCCCCTTGTCCCCATTCCTGTTTGCCCTGGTTATGGAGCCCCTGGCCATCGCACTGAGATCGTCTGGAGAAGTGCAGGCAATAAAAATAGGCACAATTTATGAAACATTAGCTTTATATGCAGACGACATGCTCCTGTTTCTAAATGACCCTGGCACCTCATTAAAGGAAGTGCTTAGGATTTTAGATGAGTTTGGCAGATTCTCTGGGTTAAGGGTAAACTGGAGTAAGTCGTCCATCATGCCACTTGATGCTAAAGCCAGAGAGAAGGCGGACCCCAAACTGTGTTTGCAATGGGTCACATCTCTTAAATATCTGGGGGTAAAAATTACGGCAAAGGTTCAGGAATACATCCCTCTAAATCTACTCTGTTTGGTGACCCTTCTCAAACAAAAAGTGCAGGCTTGGAGCAAACTACCTCTTTCCTTGATAGGTAGAATCAGTCTACTCAAAATGAAAATCCTCCTGGTATTTTGTACTTCATACGCCATGCACCGGTTTGGACACCCAAAACATATTTCAAGCAGGTAGAAGGGATTATTAGCTCCTTCCTCTGGGCTCCCAAAACCCCAAGGATAGGGACCAAAGTGCTACAAGAACCAAGTGATCAAGGGGGACTGGCACTGCCGGATTGGCACAAGTATTATTTGGCTGGCCAAATGGTATTAGCCCAAAGATGGCTGCTGTCAGATGATGGCGATTCTGCCACAGTACTAGAAGCAGCTCATCTAGGTTCTTATGAAAGCCTGCGCTTGGCGCTATTTCGTGGTATCAAATCTGATCTGCCTCTGACAATAACTATGAAAGTTACTATTAGGGCTTAGGAAGTAGCAGTGAAGTTAGCATCTCCCAGTTATGGAGGGCTTTCCCCATCAACACCAATTTGGATGAATCGTATCTTACCTCACTTCTATAACATTCCGGATCCGGGGATTTGGGCGGTGAAGGGTGTTAAAACGCTCAAAGATATCACTTCCTATGGGGATCTTCTGACTTTCTCCCAAATGCAGTCTTGACATGAACTGCCAAACTCCTATCTCTTTCGATTCTTCCAGATTAGACACGCATACCAGGAACAATTTAAAGAGTTGAGGGTGGAATCTCTGCCATCGAATCTTAAAATCCCTGCTGTCGATGGAGGACTTGAGCAAAGTCCTTTCGGTGACTTACAAGGAATTCTTTAAGATAACACAGAAAGCGATTTCAAACTGCCGAACCAAATGGGAGGCAGAGGTTCCGGACATCCAGGGTGAAGATTGGGATGACCTTTAGAAACAGCTCTTTAGACACCTGGTGTCCGCTAGAGACAGACTGATTAAATTTAAATTTTTACATAGGAGCTATTACACTCTGGTTAGGATAGCGAAGATCTACGGCAGTGCTTCGGCGGAATGTTGGAGGTGCTCTGCATCTCCAGCAAATGCAGAACACATTTTTTGGTCATGCTCACACATTCAGGATTTCTGGAAAGAGATCACAGCAATTTTATCTGATCTCTTAACAGTACCTATACCAATGAAAGTGAGGGTGTGCCTACTGGGATTGGTTGAGGAGGTGGTCCCAACAAGAGCCCTGCGAACATTACTCACTATTTTGTTATTTTACGGGAAGAAAGCCATACTGCTCATATGGAAAAATGCCAAGGCCCCAGTTATAAATTTTTGGAAGAGTTTGGTCAATTCAATGTTGCCACATTATAAATACACATATGAAGCAAGGGGATGTATTAAGAAATTTGACAAAATATGGAAGTTGTGGTATGAGTCAGATACTACGGTGGGTTAGTGGAAGATAGACATGAGAACTTGTTTGTTCAGATAAGACAGCATAAAGTAAGACTGGAGAGTATAACATAATAATATAATACTGTGGGGGATGATTGATGGCTGTCATGACGGCGAATATAGTACATTGACCTAACTTAATTGTTGACTTTATAACATAATAGGCCAAGAAAATAGCAATATGAACAGTTTTTACTAATCTGGTTTAAACTGAGCTGTGACAAGAGGGTGGGGGGGAAGGGGGAGGTAATTTGGGGGAGGGGGGAGGTTTTTTTTCAGGGCCCTGTGAGGCCCTTTGGGGATATGCTACGTTGGCGTATCCTTATTCTATGTATATGTTTTAAAATGTGTAATAAAAAGAATTAAAAAAAAAACAAAAAAAAAACAAGACATTAAATTAAAAAATAAAAATGTCCCACGAAGTCCATTTATCTTCTTATATCGCTTCACCAATGGACTGAAAAAAAAAACCCTGCCACCGATCCGCCTCTATGGGAGGATCCCGTCGTGTGACGCTTCAGCACCTTTGACAGCTGTTATATAACTGAGGGCGGGGCCTCCCGGTGACTTCCCCGTGGCGTCAGAGGGGGCTGGGTCACCCATTTACGTAACGCCCCCTCTGACGCCATGGGAAAGCCATGGGGAAGTCCCCGTGTGTCAGAGGGGGGCAGGGTCACCTGATACGTCATCGGGTGGCCCCGCCCTCAGTTATATAAGAACTGTCAAAGGCACTGAAGTGTCACACGGCGAGAGCCTCCCATGGAGGCGGATCATGGCTGTTTTCTTTTTCGGTCCGTCCATTAAATTTTGGCGCAGGGTTCCCCTTAAAATCCATACCAGACCTAAAATCCACCACAGTTCACTGTTGCTTATTGCTTCAGTAGATAGCTATCTGGACCATAAATCTCTCCCCTGCACTTCTGATGCACCGGGCTGGTTGTTTTCAAATTCCTCCCATCATGTATTGCATTTATGTAACCAAAAAGAAGAATATCATTGCGCAGTGAACACAGCCTCCATGGTACTTTATTTGTTAAGCATATGTGTTTACACTCACATGGGATACAAAGTAACAGCGTTTTGAACCAATCAGTCAATGACCGCGATCTCACTCCTCTCACCGTTCGCTGTGTGATAGACAGATAGATTTAGATAAGAGCTTGTTGCGTGGTTGACGTACTGCCTTGTTGTAAGCTTGTCATAGCAGAGACCTACTGTATCCTCTAGATAGTAGTCATGCTTGTAATAATTTGGCCTCTTTTTGAAAGTCTGCTAGGTATGTACAATTACGCCGCAATCTGACATACTGGGCATAAGGTATGCTCTGTATTAAAGCTGGTGGATGTGAGCTGGCTGCGTGTAGCAACGTATTGCCCGCTGTTGATTTACAAAACAAATCAGTTGCTAAATAGTTTTCTTTATCTTTAAAGATGCTGACATCAAGGAAGGTGTTTTTTTGTCTATCACAGCTGTAGGTGAATTTTAGATTGTATTGATTTTGGTTCAGTAATTTGATAAACTTGTCCAACGAATCCTTAGTGTCTGTCCAGACAATAAAAACAATGTCAATATAACGCATCCAACATAGGATATAGTTGGTGAAGTTGGTCAGGAGTTCATTGGCAAAAAGATCATGCTCCCACCCCCCCAGATACAGGTTGGCATAGGCAAGTGCGCAGCAGGTGCCCATAGCAACCCCCTGTATCTGGAGGTAGTGGGAGTCCTTAAAACTGAACCAATTGTGAGTCAGTATGAAACGAAGACATCTCAAAATGAACTTATTAAATTTCCAACGGTGATGATCTTCCTCGTAGAGGAAGGTACACATCATCCCGACACCCTGCTCGTGCAGGGTGCTGGAGTAAAGAGCCTCCAGATCCAAAGTCATGAGCAGGGCATCGGTAGGCACGACCATCCTCTCAATCTGTTTAAGGAGGTCCAATGTATCTTTCATATAAGATGGCAAAGATATAACATGGGGCATTAGCACTGAGTCCACAAGTTTACTAGCGTTCTCTGTAAGAGTTCTGATACCTGAAATTATCGGTCTACCAGGGGGTGACAGAGGGTTCCTATGCACTTTGGGTAGTGCATAGAATGTCGCCACCCTGGGAGACTAAACATTCAGGTAATCATAAAGATCTTGATCAATGAGTCCTTCAGAGAAGGCGTTGTTGATAATTTGCAGAAATTCATTTTTGAAGGAAGAGTTGCAAGATGTAGGTATTCGACGATACCATTGGGGATTGGACAGGATGTTGAAACATTGCTTCATAATTGGATTTGGTCTTTAATAAAATATTTCCTCCCTTATCCACAGCCTTGATTATTAGATCAGGATGGTTCTGTATTTTGGACAGGGTCTGCCGTTGTATAAATGTCAAGTTACTTTCTTTGGGAGTAATATCAAGCCGTTTGATGTCACTAACTACATTACGCAAAAATGCCCAGGCTTGGGGATTGGTAGTTAGATCAGGAAAGTTTTTAGATTTAAGTTTGAATTTATTTGAAGGAGTAGGTGTTACAACCTGCACTACAGTATTTGAAGCATCAATGTCCTTATTTTCATCTAGAAGTAGCATAAGATTGCAGAGGGCTCTAAAGTCCTCCATCCTAAAATGCTAAATACTTTCTAAAAATTCTTGTTCTTGTTTAGATCATAAACGATCTTTATCGAACATAAATTTATATGTAAGATTTCTAATGAACATGTGGACATCTTTGATTGCCTCAAATCTGTCTAGCTTTTGGGAAAGACAAAAAATAAGACCATATTTGAGTACATCAAGTTCTTCACTAGTGAATTGGTAAGGGGTAAGATTTAATACTGTATGTCTAATTCTACGTTTGGGGCAGGTGGGTCCCGAGTGAGGGAAAAATTTAAAGTTTGCATGTTGGTCTGGTTGATGTGAGGATCAAGGATGCTTTGTTTTTTAAACGTTTGTAACTGTACAACAGGCAGTAAATTGGGTGTGGCATGTGTGTTTAATAGGGTGCAGTATCCATAAGTGTAGGTGACATTTGTGTACTAGTGAGTAGGGATGAGCTTCGTGTTCGAGTCGAACCCATGTTCGACTCGAACATCGGCTGTTCGGTCGTTCGCCGAATTGCGAACGATATGGGCCGTTCGCGCCAAATTCGTGTGGCGCGTCACGGCCCATAATTCACTGCGGCATCGCAGTGCATTGCTGGCTGATTATTGGCCAAGCATGCACTATGACCCGCATGCTTGGCCAATCACAGCGCCGTCAGTAGAGAGAGCTGTAATTGGCCAAAGCCAGGGTGGCTTTGGCCAATTATGGCTCAGGGGATTTAGTACACACCCCACACTATATAAGGCCGCCTGCACGGCGGCCCTGTGTAGTGTGTGTTCCGGTGTGCTGAGAGATAGAGAGAGAGAGAGACAGTGTCATTTGATTTGAGTTAGATAGATTAGGCAGAACAGTCAGTCAGTTAGCTGCACTTACAGTGTATTGTGTATATATATGCATCCCAGGTGTTGCATATATATATATACACTGTATTCAGTTTAGCTAGATCCGTTCCTGTTATCTTCTATCTAGACTATTTACATTTAGTGCAGTGTGTCCTGCTCACAGTGTTCAGCTAGATCCGTTCCTGCTATTTACATTCAGTGCAGTGCGTCCTGCTCACAGTGTTCAGCTAGATCCGTTCCTGGTATTTACATTTAGTGCAGTGCGTCCTGCTCACAGTGTTCAGCTAGATCCGTTCCTGCTATTTACATTCAGTGCAGTGCGTCCTGCTCACAGTGTTCAGCTAGATCCGTTCCTGGTATTTACATTTAGTGCAGTGCGTCCTGCTCACAGTGTTCAGCTAGATCCGTTCCTGCTATTTACATTCAGTGCAGTGCGTCCTGCTCACAGTGTTCAGCTAGATCCGTTCCTGCTATTTACATTCAGTGCAGTGCGTCCTGCTCACAGTGTTCAGCTAGATCCGTTCCTGGTATTTACATTTAGTGCAGTGCGTCCTGCTCACAGTGTTCAGCTAGATCCGTTCCTGCTATTTACATTCAGTGCAGTGCGTCCTGCTCACAGTGTTCAGCTAGATCCGTTCCTGGTATTTACATTTAGTGCAGTGCGTCCTGCTCACAGTGTTCAGCTAGATCCGTTCCTGCTATTTACATTCAGTGCAGTGCGTCCTGCTCACAGTGTTCAGCTAGATCCGTTCCTGCTATTTACATTCAGTGCAGTGCGTCCTGCTCACAGTGTTCAGCTAGATCCGTTCCTGGTATTTACATTTAGTGCAGTGCGTCCTGCTCACAGTGTTCAGCTAGATCCGTTCCTGCTATTTACATTCAGTGCAGTGCGTCCTGCTCACAGTGTTCAGCTAGATCCGTTCCTGCTATTTACATTCAGTGCAGTGCGTCCTGCTCACAGTGTTCAGCTAGATCCGTTCCTGGTATTTACATTTAGTGCAGTGCGTCCTGCTCACAGTGTTCAGCTACATCCGTTCCTGCTATTTACATTCAGTGCAGTGCGTCCTGCTCACAGTGTTCAGCTAGATCCGTTCCTGCTATTTACATTCAGTGCAGTGCGTCCTGCTCACAGTGTTCAGCTAGATCCGTTCCTGCTATTTACATTCAGTGCAGTGCGTCCTGCTCACAGTGTTCAGCTAGATCCGTTCCTGGTATTTACATTTAGTGCAGTGCGTCCTGCTCACAGTGTTCAGCTAGATCCGTTCCTGCTATTTACATTCAGTGCAGTGCGTCCTGCTCACAGTGTTCAGCTAGATCCGTTCCTGCTATTTACATTCAGTGCAGTGCGTCCTGCTCACAGTGTTCAGCTAGATCCGTTCCTGGTATTTACATTTAGTGCAGTGTGTCCTGCTCACAGTGTTCAGCTAGATCCGTTCCTGCTATTTACATTCAGTGCAGTGCGTCCTGCTCACAGTGTTCAGCTAGATCCGTTCCTGGTATTTACATTTAGTGCAGTGCGTCCTGCTCACAGTGTTCAGCTAGATCCGTTCCTGCTATTTACATTCAGTGCAGTGCGTCCTGCTCACAGTGTTCAGCTAGATCCGTTCCTGCTATATACATTTAGTGCAGTACGTCCTGCTCACAGTGTTCAGCTAGATCCGTTCCTGTTATCTTTCTACTGACAGGCAGGCTTGTCTGGTTACAGTATATAAAGCTACCTGAAGAAAATTACAGGTGTTCTTTTTGATCCTATTAGTACCACGGTCAGGCAGCTAGACTATTTACATTTAGTACAGTGTGTCCTGCTCACAGTGTTCAGCTAGATCCGTTCCTGTTATCTTCCTACTGACAGGCAGGCTTGTCTGGTTACAGTATATAAAGCTACCTTAAGAAAATTACAGGTGTTCTTTTTGATCCTATTAGTACCACGGTCAGGCAGCTAGACTATTTACATTTAGTACAGTGCGTCCTGCTCACAGTGTTCAGCTAGATCCGTTCCTGTTATCTTCCTACTGACAGGCAGGCTTGTCTGGTTACAGTATATAAAGCTACCTGAAGAAAATTACAGGTGTTCTTTTTGATCCTATTAGTACCACGGTCAGGCAGCTAGACTATTTACATTTAGTACAGTGTGTCCTGCTCACAGTGTTCAGCTAGATCCGTTCCTGTTATCTTCCTACTGACAGGCAGGCTTGTCTGGTTACAGTATATAAAGCTACCTTAAGAAAATTACAGGTGTTCTTTTTGATCCTATTAGTACCACGGTCAGGCAGCTAGACTATTTACATTTAGTACAGTGCGTCCTGCTCACAGTGTTCAGCTAGATCCGTTCCTGTTATCTTCCTACTGACAGGCAGGCTTGTCTGGTTACAGTATATAAAGCTACCTGAAGAAAATTACAGGTGTTCTTTTTGATCCTATTAGTACCACGGTCAGGCAGCTAGACTATTTACATTTAGTACAGTGTGTCCTGCTCACAGTGTTCAGCTAGATCCGTTCCTGTTATCTTCCTACTGACAGGCAGGCTTGTCTGGTTACAGTATATAAAGCTACCTTAAGAAAATTACAGGTGTTCTTTTTGATCCTATTAGTACCACGGTCAGGCAGCTAGACTATTTACATTTAGTACAGTGCGTCCTGCTCACAGTGTTCAGCTAGATCCGTTCTTGCTATTTACATTCAGTGCAGTGCGTCCTGCTCACAGTGTTCAGCTAGATCCGTTCCTGGTATTTACATTTAGTGCAGTGCGTCCTGCTCACAGTGTTCAGCTAGATCCGTTCCTGCTATTTACATTCAGTGCAGTGCGTCCTGCTCACAGTGTTCAGCTAGATCCGTTCCTGGTATTTACATTTAGTGCAGTGCGTCCTGCTCACAGTGTTCAGCTAGATCCGTTCCTGGTATTTACATTTAGTGCAGTGCGTCCTGCTCACAGTGTTCAGCTAGATTCGTTCCTGCTATTTACATTCAGTGCAGTGCGTCCTGCTCACAGTGTTCAGCTAGATCCGTTCCTGCTATATACATTTAGTGCAGTACGTCCTGCTCACAGTGTTCAGCTAGATCCGTTCCTGTTATCTTCCTACTGACAGGCAGGCTTGTCTGGTTACAGTATATAAAGCTACCTTAAGAAAATTACAGGTGTTCTTTTTGATCCTATTAGTACCACGGTCAGGCAGCTAGACTATTTACATTTAGTACAGTGCGTCCTGCTCACAGTGTTCAGCTAGATCCGTTCCTGTTATCTTCCTACTGACAAGCAGGCTTGTCTGGTTACAGTATATAAAGCTACCTTAAGAAAATTACAGGTGTTCTATCCCAGCTTAGTGCAGCTACAGGCCATTAGTATGTCTGGAAGGCCAAGAAGGAGAGGCAGACAGTCACAAGCCAATAAGAGAGGGCAAGCAGGCTCTGTGTCTAGTGCTGGTCGTGGAGACGGTGCATCCTCATCAGCACGTGGCCATGGGACACGCTTGGCCTTTTTTTCGGCAGCTGGCCGTGTTGAGCCGCAACATGCGGAAGACTTGGTCGAGTGGATGACCAAGCCGTCCTCATCCTCCTCATCCTCTCTCACCCATGCCCAGGGTGCTTTGTCTGGCAAAGCAGCGGCCTCTTCCCTCAGCTCAATGTCATCAGTGACTCCTTCCCTAGCTCCACCATGTCCTCATGAGGATTCCCTCGAACTGTTTGACCACAGTGTTGGGTACATGCTCCAGGAGGATGCCCAGCGTTTGGAAGGCTCTGATGATGATACTGAGCTCAATGAAGGCAGTAACATGAGCACGGACAGAGGGGGTGCCCAAGAAGGACAGCAATCTGGCAGTCATGCTCCCCTGCTGCAGCATACTGCCAGGTTTGCTCCAGTGATGAGGAGGGAGGGGATGATGAGGTCACTGACTCAACGTGGGTGCCTGATAGGAGAGAGGAGGAGGAGGAGGAGGAGGAGGAGGGGGCACATCACCAACTAGGCAGGATGCCCTCCAGGGGCCAGCCTAAGGGCAGCACATTGACTGCATCACACCCCAAAGCTCCACATGTGCAGGGCGCTGCAGTCTCTGCGCGTTATTCAAAAAGTTCTTTGGTGTGGGCCTTTTTTGAGACGAGTGCATCAGATCGCACCGCTGCTATTTGCAACATATGTCTCAAGCGTATCTCGCGTTGCCAAAACATCTCCCGCTTGGGTACCACATGCTTGACCAGACATATGTTGACCTGCCATGCAGTTCGTTGGCAAGCGTATCTAAAAGACCCACACCAAAGAACAAAGACGATCTCTCCTTGCTCCTCATCAGCTGAGATTTCCAACCCCACTAGACCTTCAGTCCTCTCTGAGACCTGCAGTGAGAGGAATGAAGGTGTAGAATTAGGTGTGTCACAGCCAAGTACTTGTGGGCAATCTGCTTTTGGTACACCGACGTCAGATTGTACCAGGCAAATTTCCCTGCCCCAGCTGCTGCACCGCCGAAAGAAGTTTGCTCCCAGCCATCCACATGCCCAGCGGTTGAATGCTAGCTTGGCAAAATTGCTAGCACTTCAACTGCTGCCTTTTCAGTTGGTAGACTCTGCCCCCTTCCGTGAGTTTGTGGAATGTGCGGTTCCTCAGTGGCAGGTACCCAAACGCCACTTTTTCTCACGGAAGGCGATTCCGGCTCTCTACCGGCATGTGGAAGGCAATGTCCATGCCTCGCTGGACAGGGCGGTCAGCGGTAAGGTGCATATTACCGCTGACTCATGGTCCAGTAGGCATGGACAGGGACGTTACTTAAGTTTCACGGCGCATTGGGTGACTCTGCTGGCAGCTGGGAAGGATGCAGGACAAGGTGCAGTAGTGTTGGAGGTTGTTCCGCCACCACGCCTCCAAAATGCTGATTGTGACACACCTCTCTCCTCCACCCCCTCCTCTTCTTCTTCCTCCATGGCCTCTTCCTCGGAACCAGCGGTGCTCCGTAGGCGTTCAAGGGGCTACGCAAGTACGCAGGCCAAAAGATGCCATGCGGTGCTTGAGCTGGTGTGCTTGGGGGACAGGAGCCACACTGGGGCAGAGGTTCTGTCAGCTCTGCAGGGGCAGGTTCAGAGGTGGTTGACGCCACGCCAACTTAAGGCAGGAATGGTGGTTTGCGACAATGGCACCAACCTCCTCTCTGCCCTCCGACAGGGACAACTGACCCATGTGCCCTGTTTGGCTCACGTCCTTAACTTGGTGGTGCAGCGGTTCTTGGGCAGGTACCCGGGCTTACAGGATGTCCTGAGGCAGGCCAGGAAAGTCTCTGTGCATTTCCGCCGGTCATATAATGCCAGTGCTCGGCTGACGGACCTCCAAAAGGAGTTTAACCTGCCCAAGAACCGCCTAATCTGTGACATGCCCACCAGGTGGAACTCGACGTTGGCCATGCTGCAGCGGCTGCACACGCAGCAGAGGGCCATCAATGAGTACCTGTGCGACTATGGCACCAGGACAGGGTCAGGAGACCTTGGTTTTTTTTCCCCACGCCAGTGGGCCATGATCAGGGATGCATGCACTGTCCTGTCACCATTCGAGGAGGCCACGAGGATGGTGAGCACTGACAGTGCATGCATCAGTGACACTGTCCCCCTTGTCCACCTGTTGGAGCACACGCTGCGTGGAATAATGGACAGGGCACTTGAGGCAGAACAGAGGCAGGAAGAGGAGGACTTCCTTAGCTCTCAAGGCCCCCTTTATCCAGACAGTGTTCCTGCGTGCCCGCCGATCACACAGGAAGAGGACGAGGAGGAGGAGGAGGAGGAGGAGGAAGATTGTGTCAGTATGGAGGTGGAGCCTGGCACTCAGCATCAGCAGTCTTTAAGGGATCAGTCCCAAGGAACACATGGACTTGTACGTGGCTGGGAGGAGGTGGCTGCGGACGTTGTTGTCCTTAGTGACCCAGAGGACTCCGGACCGAATGCTTCAGCAAACCTACGCTGCATGGCCTCCCTGATCCTGCAAAGCCTGCGTAAGGATCCTCGTGTTCGTGGTATCAAGGAGAAGGACCAATACTGGCTGGCAACCCTCCTTGATCCACGTTACAAGGGTAAGGTTGCGGACCTTATCTTGCCATCGCAGAGGGAGCAGAGGATGAAACATCTTCGGGAGGCCTTGCAGAAAGGTCTGTGCAACGCGTTCCCAGAGACTGGGAGGTTACAAACTCCTGTTTCTGGACAACGTGTTGCTGAGGCTTCGGTCAGTCAAAGAAGGAGCGGTGGAGAAGGTGGCCGTCTGACCGATGCGTTCAGACAATTTTTTGGTCCGCAGCCCCAAGGTATGATCGGTTCCGGCAACCATCGCCAGCGTCTGTTTTACATGGTGCAGGAATACCTAGGGGCAAGATCAGACTTGGACACCTTTCCCACCGAAAATCCTCTGGGTTAGTGGGTCTTGAGGATGGATCGCTGGCCAGAGCTTGCACAGTATGCAATTGAGCTACTGGCCTGTCCTGCATCCAGCGTTCTTTCGGAACGCACATTCAGTGCTGCTGGAGGCGTGGTAACCGATCACAGGGTGCGTCTGTCCACCGACTCGGTCGATCGGCTGACCTTCATAAAAATGAATCAGTCTTGGATCACCACCAGCTACCAAGCACCTGATGCAGATGTAACCGAATAATTTTTTTTGAAATCTCAGATCCCTTCAAAGACTGCCTATGCTGATGCTGAGTGACTATCCCTGAGTAATTATCCTCTTCCTCCTCAATCATCACGCTGATAGCTTGTAAGAACATTTTTGGTTCTGGGCGCCACCACCAGTGCCTAAGGCACAATTTTTCAGCCCCTGTTTAACAGGGGCGTGTAATTACAATTTTTGATGTAATACTTTGCAGCAGGGCTCGTTCCTGCATTCCAACTAGAGTGTCTGTGAGGGGTTGCAGTGTTGTGGCACCAGCACCAGTGCCTAAGACCCAATTTTTCAGCCCCTGTCTAACAGGGGCGTGTAATTACAATTTTTGATGCAATACTTTGCAGCAGGGCTCGTTCCTGCATTCCAACTAGAGTGTCTGTGAGGGGTTGCAGTGTTGTGGCACCAGCACCAGTGCCTAAGACCCAATTTTTCAGCCCCTGTCTAACAGGGGCGTGTAATTACAATTTTTGATGCAATACTTTGCAGCAGGGCTTGTTCCTGCGTTTCAACTAGAGTGTCTGTGAGGGGTTGCAGTGTTGTGGCACCAGCACCAGTGCCTAAGACCCAATTTTTCTGCCCCTGTCTAACAGGGGCGTGTAATTACAATTTTTGATGCAATACTTTGCAGCAGGGCTCGTTCCTGCGTTCCAACTAGAGTGTCTGTGAGGGGTTGCAGTGTTGTGGCACCAGCACCAGTGCCTAAGACCCAATTTTTCAGCCCCTGTCTAACAGGGGCGTGTAATTACAATTTTTGATGCAATACTTTGCAGCAGGGCTTGTTCCTGCGTTTCAACTAGAGTGTCTGTGAGGGGTTGCAGTGTTGTGGCACCAGCACCAGTGCCTAAGACCCAATTTTTCTGCCCCTGTCTAACAGGGGCGTGTAATTACAATTTTTGATGCAATACTTTGCAGCAGGGCTCGTTCCTGCGTTCCAACTAGAGTGTCTGTGAGGGGTTGCAGTGTTGTGGCACCAGCACCAGTGCCTAAGGCCCAATTTTTCTGCCCCTGTCTAACAGGGGCGTGTAATTACAATTTTTGATGCAATACTTTGCAGCAGGGCTCGTTCCTGCGTTCCAACTAGAGTGTCTGTGAGGGGTTGCAGTGTTGTGGCACCAGCACCAGTGCCTAAGGCCTAATTTTTCAGCTCCTGTTCAACAGGGGCATGTAATTACAATTCTTGATCTAATATTTCACAGCAGGGCCCTGTGAGGGCTTACAGTGTTTTGGCCACAGCAACACCTAAGGCCCAAATTTCTGCTGAGTATATAGGGCAGGACCCTACTTTCAAACATCTAACTTACAAACGACTCCTACTTGCAAACGGAAGGAGACAACAGGAAGTGAGATGAAATCTACCCCTAAGGAAGGGAAATTCTCTCCTGTAAGAGTTAATATGGGAAAACAATTTCTCCTTTCCACTGATGCTTTCCAATCCTTGTTCCACAAAAAAACCCAAATTTTCAAAAAACATTTTTCATTGGGACAAAAAAGTGAGGTGAAATCTTCTGAAGAGGAGGAAAGACGCAAAACAAATGTCACAGGGGTGATAACCCTTCCCTATGTTTTCCAAAAAGCTTAGAAAAGATTTTTTGGCTGGAGCTAAACACATTAAAAATGTTCAAAATTACAAACAGATTCTACTTAACAACAAACCTACAGTCCCTGTCTTGTTTGCACCGCCTGAATACTGCTGTTCAGAGTATATAGGGACCTTTCCTTATTTTAATTTGGGTGCGGGGTTCCCCTTAATATCCATACAAGACCCAAAGGGCCTGGTAATGGACTGGGGGGTACCCATGCCGTTTGTCTCACTGATTTTCATCCATATTGCCATGACCCGACATGACATTAAACCCGCAAGCAGTTTTAAATGAGATTTTTTCCTTTAAAAATGACATTTGGTGCAGGGACTGTTCTAAACATGGGAAACACGCGTCACTTTACAGGCATACTATAGACACCCCCCAGGTACGATATTTAAAGGAATATTTCACTTTTTTTTTTTACTTTAAGCATCATTAAAATCACTGCTCCCGAAAAAACGGCCGTTTTTAAAAGTTTTTTTTGCATTGATACATGTCCCCTGGGGTAGGACCCGGGTCCCCAAACCCTTTTTAGGACAATACCATGCAAATTAGCCTTTAAAATGAGCACTTTTGATTTCGAACGTTCGAGTCCCATAGACGTCAATGGGGTTCTAACGTTCGTGCGAACTTGCGGTCCGTTCGCGGGTTCTGGTGCGAACCGAACCGGGGGGTGTTCGGCTCATCCCTACTAGTGAGTACATTACCTGTAGTAGTAGGTAAGTGAGAAACAGATGATGTATTGGGCATCTGAGTTTGTGTATTAAGTATTTGTAATGCTTTAAGAGCAGTGGGTATATTTTGTTTGTGACGTATACCCAGCACCATTATCAAGAGTAGCACCTTGACGTAGTGAAAGATCAAAAGATCTATTATCCTGATTTAAAGAAATAGGTGTGTTGCGCTAGATAAAATCACATTAAATATATGTCTATGTGTAAATTTGCATCAAGTGTCAAACATAAGCGATATATTCATAAAACATCAAATGTCAATCAAGTAAATAAAGTGGTAAATTTATAAGTGACAATTCATAACAAAAAAAGGTTTTAAAGTGCAATGTGCATGCGCAATATCAAAAGTGCAACACAGAATGTTAAAGTTCACAGTGCTATGCATATACAACAAAAAATTCTAACAGATGTTCCTTTGTGATAAACAAAAATCATATATAATAAATGCCCAATAAACGTGTAAAACAGTGTCCATATGTAGTATCATCCAGCATGCTCCTCCAATCTATAGTGCTGCAAAACCATGCTCCTGTGCACTCCAGTGACCCCCCAAGGCTGTTGCGCTCACCTCAGAGCGTGTGACACAGTGATTAGCTGCATCCAAACATGCTTTGGAGCCACCTCCGGGCTCTATACTGAAATGTAGTTATCGATCTCCAGCTGGTTCAATCAATGCAACCCTGGGCCATAAACAAGAGAAAATGCAATAGTGCGATACCGTAAAATTTATTTATAAACCACACTCCCCACATTGGGGTACTCACATAACACAGGTGCGTGAGTGCACCACTCTGTATCAGGCTTCCACTGTGATAAAAAATGCCGGTATGGCATGTGGTATGGCATGCGTCTCTCCACGATCTAACTCCGTGCTGTCAGCTCCGTCCTGGCCCCTCCCCTACACGTATTCGACACAGGGATCATGTGTCTTCATCAGGGGGTTATTATTTTCACTTTTTGTGAATTGTGAATTTGTGAATCACTGGATTGTTGTGTCTCGCAAGATCTCTGCTTTATTTTGTCTATTATCCTGATTATCGGGTCTCTTTTTGGAATAGGGTGTGTAGTGCCCTCCACCATGATTTCTCTTACGTGTACCCAGGTCATTGTGCGCAGTAGTGGTTCCTCTTCTTGTGGGTAACTGTGAAGAAAAGGTAGACATAGATGAATTGGATTCTGTGTCCTCATCAGTAACACCAAATTCGTTTCCTACGTGTTGATTACTACGGTTATTTTTCCTAGGTCCCCTCCCTTGGAATGGAGTTTGCCAACGATAGGCAAAGCCCTCCATAAACACCATCCTGTCTTTGACCAATTTACTTTGTTTTTTAAAAATAATATCTCTGGTTATTTTAGTGATATAATTTTTTACTTCCTGCCCTTTCTTAGTAAATTGTGTATGGTTTTTTAAATTGTCACTCGTAGATTGTAGTGACATGATATCTTGGTCAAGATTGGTTAATTCAATCTGATAATGAGAAATAAGTAGCTTAATGAGTTCTGTGCTACATTGTGTCAATGTTTTTTTCCAAGATGTTTTTAGTTCAGGACTGACATTTTGGAAGGAGGGATATAATTGTATTCTCAATCCAAGGGGGCTAATATTCTCACATACATACTGCTGCAAGAAGTCCACGTGCCAATGCAGGTTGGACTTCTTTTTCAGCAGTCATTTCATCTTGGTCATATATTGGTTAATCCCTATTTCCTGTCCTGTATTGGCATTACAGTTGGTCTGACTTTCATTCATATAGCCTGTCCAGGCTGTACCTACAAAGTCCATATTAAAGTAACCCCGAACAAATACGGGTATCAATAAATTATACACTTTAATGTAAAGTCACCTAAATAGTTAATGGGCGCTTCCACCCCGATAGTTTAACAAAAAAGCGTGAACTCCATGTATCATCACAGGGTGATACTGTGGATACACAAGTAGCAGTGTGCCAACGTCCCGATATAATTTGGAAAGAATTAGAGTAGAAACATGGACTTTATAGGTGTGTATATTAGGTAAAAAATGTAAAGTTTTTAATAGGATAAAGTTAAAACCATTGTATACAAACACATTAAAAAAACATATAATTGAGTGACCTCAAGGACTCTCACACCACTACTAATATATATATATATATATGTGTGTATATATATATATATATATATATATATATATATATATATATATATATATATATATATATACCACATGTGAAAATGGAAAGCGATACTAATTGTGAGAGAAGAGGATGCTGCACGCCTCGATGTCGATGCGTTTTGACCATATGTAGTAGAGGTCTTCTTCTGGGGGAAAGAGTAAAGAGCTCTAGAAAATACAATATATCAATAAGCACATTTAAAGTCAAACAATAATGTATACTGATTTTAGAACATTAGATTATAATTATTATGATTATATTTACCACTATCGGCTGTGAAGAGAGCCTCCCAAGTATTGTGCCTAAAGGATTTGCTTGAGGATCCAGACAACGCAGCAAGGACTCGCAGACCCCCGCACCAAGGAGGGTCAGATGCCCACAGGGTCAGGATCAGGACCTACAAGAGGCCACGCTTGTACCCACACCAGGAAAGTGGGGGGAAAAGGGGCAGGGGCCGAGCATCGGGCCAAAACTACCCCAAGTCACTGTAAAGATTAATTATATATTTAAATAAATAGTATTGTTAAAAGTAAACTTGTAGTTGTTTCGTAATTATGAAGGTGTATAAGTGAAGCGATGTGTTGTTTGGATGTGTGTGATCAAGTGAGTGAGACTCAAAAGATGGAATGGAAAAAATGAGTGTGGGGGTGGGGTTAAGAAAGAGAAGAGAAATTATACGTGAGTGCTCTATGCGAACAAACGCAGACCAGTGTACTGACGTGAGGACACATCCTAGTGTAGGATGTGTGAGGAGAGGGGAAGGAGAAAAATGTGAGTGACAGGAAAGAGGAGGAGTGGACAGTGGTAGCAAAAAACGACAAAAAACACAAGCTGGAACCAAAAGGAACTGCAAACCAAGAAAGGGGAGAAAAGTGGCCAAGACAGATGAAAGTGAAAAATGGCGCCACAAAACCAGAAAGAAGATGATAGCATGAGAAGTGCCTGAAGTGCATAAAGATGGGGTGGAAAAAGTGCAGTGAGAGTAGAATGTATGAAATACGGGAACAGTGAAATTAAACCTTCAAATATTTACCTAAACGATTGGGTTTTAACTTTAATTCATCCGCGATGGAGTAGCCAGGCCTTAAAGCCACCCATCAAACAACAGTTTGAGTAAAATTGGGTTGAGCAGACCTATAAGCCAAATAGTGTGTGCATAAATATAATTGAATAAATTCGACAAAAAATATGGTCCAGTGAGCACCCATGGGTATAAAGGAGATCACTTACATTAAGCATGGACATGATAATGGTCTGTTCAGCCTAATAGCTGCCTGGAATCTGAAATTAATGGGCATTCCCCCTTTATATAGGTATAATCCTAATGAGGTGAACGATCTGATAGGTCGGGGATCCGATGGTGCTCCCACCCCCCTCCTTCCCCAAGAAGGACCTCCCCGGCCAAGCAAGGAGGACCGCCAACGAGCGGCCACCTCCACAAGGTCTCCCCGGTGTCCCGGAAGGGGAAACCCCCCTGACCAGTGCCGTCACTTCCGTTGCAAAACCGTGTGACATCATGGCGCACCGTTCAGGCTGCCAAGAGACTCGTGCATGCGTGGTATATCACAGGACGCCCAGAAAGATCGCGGGACGCCGCCGGCAGGAGTATGCTCCCTAAAGCAGCCGACAACAAGAAGGCTGCCTTCGGGAACATAGAAAGAGAGGGACACAGCGGCATACTAATGTTACTATCTCCCCTGCCTGCCGTGAGGCCCCTGACTGGCCAATGAAGACACGTCCCCAAATGTGCAGGGGTATATTTACCACTTGTAACAAGCACAAAGGTTTGAAATACATAGAGTGATATAGATCCAATGGTTGTGCGGCTATGTGGAGAGGTTGAGTCATGTTCAGTGTTCGCTCAGAGAATCACTCTACATGTTACGCGCATGGGTGCGCTTCTTCAGGAGCCTGCATATCTAATAAGCATATAAGATGGTATTGTGAGAATACATCGTAATATCCAGAAAAAACATTATTATATAAAGATAAAAAATATGAAATTCACTTTGGTGAGGCCCAACAATGCATGCAGCCCAGAACTGGTAACCAAAAAGAAAGATATATATATATATATATATATATATATAGCATGGTAGCATATTCACAGAAAAGATATATAGTTGAACATATGGCCAATATGTATTGCATCATTGTACTCTAGCAAATAAATATTTGCATAGTAAACATGGGCAAAAAAGAATTACCCATAGTTTCAAAGTAAAAAATCTATAAAAGAGAAAAAGGAACAGGGCAAAACGATAGCATACATATATGAACGCATATAACACCTAAAGAAGGCATACCCAGCAGCACACACATACTGGAGTCAAACCTGCGAGTGTCATACACACAGCTATCGGTTTAAAAATGTTCAAAACAAATTATATAAACAGATGTTAAAAGATGGCTTACCATAGGCTAAGTGCAGGTGTGTAGTCAAAACCAAGAATGGCTTAAAAGTGTCACCACCAGAGGGAGGTGATAGACAAGACAACAGTAGATACTTATCTACACTGACTGACTGAGTGTGTGTTCAAGTTTAGAGAAGATAAAATTGAATTGTTTAACCACTTCCCACCCGGCCTATAGCAAATTGACGGCTGGGAAGTGGTTCTGTTACCCTGACTGGGCATCATATGACGTCCAGCAGGATAACATGCCGGCGCGTGCCCACAGGGACGCGCAGTGCGGCAAATGTGAGTGCGGTGTGTCAGTCTGACACACCGCATCTCCAATCGTGATAAGGAGCCTCTGTTAGAGGCTTCTTACCACGTGATCAGCTGTGACCAATCACAGCTGATCATTGCATGAACCAGGAAGTGCTGGTAAACAGCATTCCTCGATTCGCACTGACAGGGAGAGCTGATTGGCCAATTGTGCCCATCAGTTCTACATATCAGTGCCCATCAGTGCCACCTTATCAGTGCCAACTCATCAGTGCCCATCAGTGAAGGGAAAACAAAATTTTATGAAGAAATTAAAAAAAACTTTTTTTTTCAAAAATGTTGTTTTTTTTTTTAGTTTGTTTAGCAAAAAAATACCACCAAAAGAAAGCTCTATTTGTGGGGAGAAAATGATAAAAATTTAGTTTGGGTGCAGTGTTACATGACCACACAATTGTCATTCAAAGTGTGACAGCGCTGAAAGCTGAAAATTGTCCTGGACAGGAAGGGGCGAAAGTGCCTGGTATTGAAGTGGTTAAATATTTGTCTCCATCATCATGATATAATAGGCAGTTACATAGTAGCAACTCCCAGGCAATATTTCTAGCAGTATTAATTTTATTGCTGTTTGTAATTCTGCTAGGGACAGTCAGCCATTGAAGTGGTTTTAAACCCAAAACCAAAAATTTAATATAATGCAGGTTACTAATAGGGATGAGCCGAACACCCCCCGGTTCGGTTTGCATCAGAACATGTGAACAGGCAATAAGTTTGTTCGAACACGCAAACACCCTTAAAGTCTATGGGACACGAACATGAATAATCAAAAGTGCTCATTTTAAAGGCTTACTGTACATGCAAGTTATTGTCATAAAAAGTATTTGGGGACCTGGGTCCTGCCCCAGGGGACACGTATCAATGCAAAAAGAAGTTTTAAAAACGGCCGTTTTTTTGGGAGCAGTGATTTTAATAATGCTTAAAGTGAAACAATAAAAGTGTAATATTCCTTTAAATTTCGTACCTGGGGGGTGTCTATAGCATGCCTGTAAAGGGGCGCATGTTTCCCGTGTTTAGAACAGTCTGACGGCAAAATGACATTTCAAAGGAAAAAAAAGTCATTTAAAACTACTCACGGCTATAATGAATTGTCGGTCCAACAATACACATAAAAGTTTATTGATAAAAATGGCATGGGATTTCCCCACAGGGGAACCCTGAACTAAAATAAAAAAAAATGTGTGGTGGTCCCCCTAAATTCCATACCAGGCCCTTTCAGGTCTGGTATGGATATTAAGGGGAACCCCGCGCCAAAATTAAAAAAAAATGGCGTGGGGGTCCCCCTCAAAATCCATACCAGACCCTTCAGGTCTGGTATGGATTTTAAGGGGAACCCCGCGCCAAAATCTAAAAAAAATGGCGTGGGGACCCCCCAAAAGTCCATACCAGACCCTTAATTAAGCACGCAACCTGGCAGGCTGCAGGAAAAGAGGGGGGATGAGAGAGCACCCCACCTCCTGAACTGTACCAGGCCACATGCCCTTAACATTGGGAGGGTGCTTTGAGCTAGCCCCCCCAAAGCACCTTGTCCCCATGTTGAAGGGGAGAAGGACCTCATCCCCACAAACCTTGCACGCTGGTTGTGGGGGTCTGCGGGCAGGGGGCTTATCGGAATCTGGAAGCAAGGGGAACCCAGATCCCGCCCCCCCGGGTGAATTGGTAATGGGGTACAAATGTACCCCTACCATTTCACAAAAAAATGTGTCAAAAAGGTTAAAAAACACAAGAGACGGTTTTTGACAAGTCCTTTATTAATTCCTTCGTCTTTTAGCTTCTTCTTCCATCTTCTATCTTCTGGTGTTCTTTTGGTGTTCTTCTTCTTCCTCCATCTCAGTCAGATGCAGTCCTGGAGCCACTCCTCTCTGACAGTGAGTGATCGCAATTTCACTCCTGTCAGGAGGAGAAGCTTCCTTCCATTAGGCGTTATGCTCCCTCCAGCCTGCAGGGGGAGATAGACCAATGGCAGACTTTTCTTCCTCTCTCCCCTATCACTTGTTTTCACATGACTGGAGAGAGGAACGAGAAGCTGCCTTCAAAACGGTGAGTACATGTGGGAGGGGGAGGAGAGGGAGGACACTGATGTGAAGGGCTGCTGATGGGGGCTCTCAGGTGGGGACTGTGATGTGAAGTGGGCTGCTGGTGGGGACTCTGATGTAAAGTGAGCTGCTGGTGGGGACTCTGATGTGAAGTGGGCTGCTGGTGGGGACTG
Source organism: Lithobates clamitans (assembly GCA_037952925.1). Taxonomy (NCBI): domain Eukaryota; kingdom Metazoa; phylum Chordata; class Amphibia; order Anura; family Ranidae; genus Lithobates; species Lithobates clamitans. The sequence goes on from JBBGZY010000876.1 coordinate 1,868,691, forward strand.
TGATGTGAAGTGAGCTGCTGATGGGGGCTCTCTGGTGGGGACTGTGATGTGAAGTGGGCTGCTGGTGGAGACTCTGATGTAAAGTGAGCTGCTGGTGGGGACTCTGATGTGAAGTGGGCTGCTGGTGGGGACTCTGATGTGAAGTGAGCTGCTGGTGGGGACTCTAATGGGAAGTGAGCTGCTGGTGGGAACTCTGATGTGAAGTGGGCTGCTGGTGGAGACTCTGATGTAAAGTGGGCTGCTGGTGGGGACTCTGATGTGAAGTGAGCTGCTGGTGGAGACTCTGATGTGAAGAGAGCTGCTGGTGGGGACTCTGATGTGAAGGGGAGCTGCTGGTGGGGACTCTCATGTAAAGTGAGCTGCTGGTGGGGACTCTCATGTAAAGTGAGCTGCTGGTGGGGACTCTGATGTGAAGGGAGCTGCTGGTGGGGACTCTGATGTGAAGGGAGCTGCTGGTGGGGACTCTGATATAAAGGGAGCTGCTGGTGGGGACTCTAAAGTGAAGGGAGCTGCTGGTGGGGACTCTGATGTGAAGGGAGCTGCTGGTGGGGACTCTGATGTGAAGGGAGCTGCTGGTGGGGACTGCTATGTGAAGTGGGCTGCTGGTGGGGACTCTGATGTGAAGTGGGCTGCTGGTAGGGACTCTGATGTAAAGTGAGATGCTGGTGGAGACTCTGATGTGAAGTGAGCTGCTGGTGGGGACTGTGATGTAACGTGATCTGCTGGTGGGGACTGTGATGTGAAGGGAGCTGCTGGTGGGGACTCTGATGTGAAGGGAGCTGCTGGTGGGGACTCTGATGTGAAGGGAGCTGCTGGTGGGGACTCTGATGTGAAGGGAGCTGCTGGGGAGGACTGCTATGGGAAGTGGGCTGCTGGTGGGGACTGTGATGTGAAGTGGGCTGCTGGTGGGGACTCTCTGTGAAGGGAGTTGCTGATTGGGACACTCTGATGTAAGGGGGATGCTGTTGGGGACACTCTGATGTAAGGGGGACGCTGTTGGGGACACTCTGATGTAAGGAGGACGCTGTTGGGGACACTCTGATGTAAGGGGGACGCTGTTGGGGACACTCTGATGTAAGGGGGACTCTGTTGAGGACACTCTGATGTAAGGGGGATGCTATTGGGGACACTCTGATGTAAGGGGGACGCTGTTGGGGACACTCTGATGTAAGGGGGACGCTGTTGGGGACACTTTGATGTAAGGGGGACTCTGTTGGGGACACTCTGATGTAAGGGGGACGTTGTTGGGGACACTCTGATGTAAGTGGGACACTGTTGGAGACACTTTGATGTAAGGGGGACGCTGTTGGGGACACTTTGATGTAAGGGGGACGCTGTTGGGGACACTTTGATGTAAGGGGGACGCTGTTGGGGACACTCTGGTGTAAGGAGGACGCTGTTGGGAACACTATGATGTAAGGGGGACACTGTTGGGGACACTCTGATGTAAGGAGGGTGCTGTTGGGGACAATCTGATGTAAGGGGACGCTGTTGGGGACACTCAAAATTAAAGTGGGCCAGTGATGAGGAAGTCCAGGGCCAAATTTTTGTCCCAGTCCAGCCCTGGCAGGACACATGACAGCAACTAACATGCATGGGGAAAGGAGTGGGTATAATAAAACAGAAATGCTAACAACAGCGTGTTGAATGTTCCCCTATGGCTGACAGAAATCTGTATTCAAAAAAGATTAGAAAAACATATTATGAATAAATCACCAGGACCAGATCGACTACATCTGAGATTCCTCATCAAATTTAGCTATGTAATAGCCAGGCCCCTTGTTTCTAATTTTATAGGGACACCTTACCAAAGCACCAAAATGTCCCTGATTTCGAGAGACTGTTCCTCATTCGGAACAATATTCCTCTGTCCCTCTTTCCTCTTCATATATCCCTCATTTTAGTCTGATCTATATAGCTGTCTATTAAATGCAGTACTTATCTATCAAAAAGTGTTTTCTGGTGCTAAACCTTGCATCCAATTTCTAAATTGCTACGTTTGTAAATTCCAAAAGCCAGTATAAAGTAATAATAGTGGAAAAAAGAAGCACTTGTGGGTTTAACCAATATTTTTTTTGTCCAATTCTCCTTTAACCACTTAAGCCCCGGACCATTTGGCTGCCTAAAGACCAGAGGACTTTTTACAATTTGGCACTGCGCTGCTTTAACTGGTAATTGCACGGTCATGCAATGTTGTACCCAAACAAAATTTGCGTCCTTTTTTTCCCACAAAAAGAGCTTTCTTTTGATGGTATTTGATTGCCTCTGTGATTTTTATTTTTGTGATATAAATGGAAAAAGACCTAAAATATAGAAAAAAAATAATATTTTCTACTTTTTGTTATAAGAAAAATCCAATAAACTCAATTTTAGTCATACATTTAGGCCAAAATGTTTTCAACCACATGTCTTTGGTAAAAAAAATGTCAATAAGCGTGTATTTAACCACTTCTCACCCGGCCACTGCATAAACGGCCGGGTGGGTGCTCTCTCCTTTTGAGTGGACATTCAGGAATGTCCCTCAGAAGGAGCGGGATCGCGCACGCACGTGCCCGCGCAGCAGCACTATCCCGATGCGCTCGTGTCACCTGGACATGGCGCATCTCCAATCGGCAGGAGGGCTCTGTGATTGGCCCTCCTGATCACATGATGGCCGTGTCCAATCACAGCCATCACGTGATGTAAATACAGAGCCGGTTGCAAGTCAATCGGCTCTCCTCTCCTCACACAGATTAAATAAAAGATCGTTTTATTCTATTTCTTCCACTCATTTATCCTAGCACCGTTAAAAGTCCCGGGGCCTGTTCAGGGCCTCAATGCCCCTTTTCTTTATAAACATAATTTTTGGGATGTGGTGCTCTTGATTCCTCCCCTCCTTTATTTCAATTTAATACCATGGGCATATGTGGAATTACACCCCAAAATACATTCGGCTGCTTCTCCTGAGTACAGGGATACCACATGTGTGGGACTTTTTGGGAGCCTAGCCACGTACGGGGCCCTGAAAATCAAGCACCGCCTTCAGGATTTCTAAGGGCGTAAATTTTTTATTTTACTCTTCACTACCTATCACAGTTTTGAAGGCCATAAAATGCCGGATGGCACAAAACGCCCCAAATGACCACATTTTGGAAAGTAGACACCCCAAGCTATTTGCTGAGAGGCATGTTGAGTCCATGGAATATTTTATGCTTTGCCACAAGTTGTGGGAAAATGACAAACTTTTTTTTTTTTGCACAAAGTTGTCACTAAATGATATATTTTTCAAACATGCCATTGGCATATGTGGAATTACACCCCAAAATACATTTTGCTGCTTCTTCTGAGTACGGGGATACCACATGTGTGGGACTTTTTGGGAGCCTAGCTGCGCACGGGGCCATGAAAATCAATCACCGCCTTCAGGATTTCTAAGGGGGTAAATTTTTGATTTCACTCCTTACTACCTCACAGTTTCGAAGGCCACAAAATGCCAAGATAGCACAACCCCCCCCCCCCAAATGACCCCATTTTGGAAAGTAGACACCCTAAGCTATTTGTTGAGAGGCATGGTGAGTATTTGGCAGCTCTCATTTGTTTTTGAAAATGAAGAAAGTAAATATATCATTTAGTGACAACTTTGTGCAAAAAAAAATTGTCTTTTTCCCGCAACTTCTGTCAAAATAAAAAATATTTCATGGACTCGACATGCCTCTCAGCAAATAGCTTGGGGTGTCTACTTTCCAAAATGGGGTCATTTGGGGGGTTTGAACTGTCCTGGCATTTTATGCACAACATTTAGAAGCTTATGTCACACATCACCAACTCTTCTAACCACTTGAAGCCAAAGCCCTTTCTGACACTTTTTTTGTTTGCATTAAAAAATATTTTTTTTTTGCAAGAACCCCCCAAACATTATATATTTTTTTAAAGCAAAGGCCCTGCAGATTAAAATGATGGGTGTTTCAATTTTTTTCACACAGTATTTGCACAGCGATTTTTCAAACGCATTTTTTTTTAGGCACAGATTTAACGCAATCTGTGCCTAAAATATATATACGGTATATATGCCGAAGCATGGGGGCATCCGCCACAAAAGTTAGGAGCAAATCACTCCTCCTGCTGCCCCCATGCTTCGGGATATATGCTCTTTTTTTGAACTGTGGTGGTGAAATCACCTCCTACAGCGTTGGAGTCACGGCTTTATGTACCGTGGGAGCAAATGCTTTTGCTGTCAAGATAAATAAATCCGCACTGCAACTGAATGGCGTACCTGCTAAGCAAATGATGGTTAACAACAGTGGCAGCATGTCCATAGGGGGCACATGGGCGTCGCCCCCCCTCCAGGCAGTCAAAAAAAATGTAAAAAAAAAAAAAATTTTAAACTGGCCATTTAAAAAAAAAATACAAAAAAAGGTCCTTAAGTGCACTGTGTTCCAACGCCGGACAGAGTGCAACGCCGGACGTGCGGTGTGTCGTTCCTCATCTACCTCTGTTGCTGACAGCTCCGTCCTACCCCTCCCCGATGCGTATTCGGCACAGGGATCACGTGCCTTCCTCTGGGGGTAGGACGGAGCTGTCAGCAACAGAGGTAGATGAGGAACGACACACCGCACGCCATACAAACGCTTGTTTTATACAAACACTCTATGGAAAGATTGGTGCACTCACGCACCTACATATTGTGAGTACCCTTCTGGAGGGAAGTTTTAATATATTTTAAATAAATCCCTACTGTATCACACTATGGTGCTTTTTCTTTCTTGTATGTGAGACTATCTGATGACATCTGAGAGTGGTGGAGTTTATACCAGCATACCCTGTATGAGCCCAAGGGGTGGCTCCAATGCGTGTTTAGACACCGTTTAATTACCGTTTCACACGCTCAGAGGTGAGCGCAAGCACAAGTGGGGGGTCACAGGAGAGCACTGAAGCATGCTGGATTGTGAACACCATTAAGGAGGAGCATGAGGAACACTGTTTTTTGTAGACACCACTTACTTGCACTTTATGTGTTGATATCAATGAATTGAACTTTTTAAATGTGGACACTTGATTTTGCACTTTGATCTTATATTTATAACCACATATATATATTGTTTTTTTGCATGTTGCACTTTATGGGATACTTTTATATAAGGATTGTATTCATTCTATAATTTATATATTACTAGCATTTTTTTTTTTTTTTTTTTATATTGAAATTTTGTAGTATAGTTTTACACATATATGCACCTCCCAACTATTGGGATATATCTGTTTTTTCAGCGCAGGCACGTTTATTTATATTTTTTGGTTTATGTACGCAATGAAACGTGGATATTGTTTGCAGCTTATCTATATTTGTTTCACCTCACAAAGGCATCAGTCCATCTTTGGCTCACAAGACCCCCACATAATTAGTCATTACAGTATAGCATACCATACCTGCAAAGCAAATACAATAAAACATAGTAAAAATAAAACAGAGAGAATGATAGATATAGAACAATAGTGAGCGAACAGTAGAGAGCGAACATACAGTCAGGTCCATAAATATTGGGACATTGACACAATTCTAATCTTTTTGGGGAAAAAGGTAGACATATAAATGTGAACAATTGGTGCGCTACTATCAAAATAAAGTTAAATGCACAGTGCTATTTAAATAAATTGATAAGTGCAACGTGAAGATGAGTGCAATGTAAAAATAATAGATGAGTAAATGTGTTAAATAGACACCTCCATATATAACTTAAGTAGCACAAAATGGGTAGTAACCTCCAAATGTGTCCGCTGAGAAGATGTCAAATACAATAAAACCACACTGCTTTGGATGTTAATATGCACTTCCAAATAAACTTGGCACAAGAAATCTCTATGTAGGAAATCTCTATATACTGCACATACATATGCCAATCAGTTGTTTCAATCAGTGGATTAGGTAGAAAAAAAACATTTATATGTCTACATTTCTCACTTATCTTTTACAGTGTGGGAGCACTTATATTGGTTGCAGCTGTTTTCATTTAAGTTCACATCATATCAGAGCTTTAGTATCTAATATTCTAATCTTTTTGGCTCTATACACCACCACAATGGATTTGAAATGAAACAAACAAAATGTGCTTTGAAGCGGGGGTTCACCCACACCGCCAAAAAAAAAAAAATATTAAAAGCCAGCAGCTACAAATACTGCCGCTGCTGACTTTTAATATATGCCCACTCACCTGTCCCAGGGTCCAGCGATGTCGGCAGGGGACGCCGAGAACCCGCTCGTTTCTCGGCAGCTGCCGCCGCCATCCTAGGTGAGGGAATCAGGAAGTGAAGCGTTGCGGCTTCACTTCCCGGTTCCCTACTGCGCATGCGCGAGTCGCGCTGCGCATCCCTAGTGGAGAAATGTAGGTGTGCTATTGTCTACAGCCTTGCTGGCCTTTTTATGAAAGGTAGAATACAGCATACAATCAGGGCTAAAAGAACCAGGATTATTAATACCCTTACCCGTATCTGGGCGAGAACCTTCTGCCACCCACTCATCCAGGTAAAATATTGGTCCCATGGGTCTGTGATACCTGAGTTCTTCTTCAACTCCAGTGACAGATCTTCTAATTTCTTTATAGCTAGAGTAACCTTACCATTTGGGCCAGTATTATCAGGAATGTATGTACAACAGGTTCCCGTTTTTTCCTATGATTTTACAAAACACCTCCTTTCCCAGCTAGCACCATGTCTAAGGCCATCCGGTCCTGGAATGTCATATAGAAAGTGGGGGCTAACTGGTCAGCAATTCGCTGGAGGGCATCTTTAGAGTAATTTACAAATCTCTGTTGGTTATAATATGTGTAGTGTCATGTCACCTAGAGGCTGGGTGACAGATGCACACCATTGGGATCAGGAGTGCACTGCAAGGTAGTGGACCCTACGGCTGACTGCTGCGGATTGTACCCTGGGAGGTTCAGGAAGCAGGTCTACTGGATCACTGACACAGATCCCACTGGGAGCTAGAGCATAGATTCCCCAGGGCGCGGAGTCTAAGAGCCAGCAGGTGTTCACCAGAGCCTCTAGTGGTGAGGATGGACTGCGCTGCAGTCTGGCTCCAGGTCGCGGCCCCCAGGGTCTCACAGCTCACGCTCACGGTAGACTACAGGAGAAGAGGAAGGAGGGAGCTGGCTGGAACATCAGGGTCACAGGCAAACAGGGATGGCCGGGAACAGGCCAAAGTCGGTAACAGGAATCAGATGTAGGAAACACAGCAAGTACACACAGAGGCTAACACACAGTGGTTGATCAGCACTGCTGGCTTGCAGTGCACAGGTTAATATAGGGTTCCCTGATAGGGCCTGGGGTGGGGCCATGCTTATAGGAGAGGTTACAAAAGCAGTCTGGTGAGGGTCAGCTGGTCTCTAGAGATGAACACATGGAGACAGGTATGCTGATCGACAAACTCTATTGCATAACCATGACATGTAGTTAATCCAATCTACATTCTTGCTGACAGTTGTTATGGGGATCAAAGACTCAAAACCAGCTTTTACCAGATCCCTGGCTTTAAACTCATCAGGGACCCCCCTTGTAACCCCTATGACATGTATGTATACATGAGGATCAAAGCTTCCGGAGAGAGCTGCTCGCTTCCTCCTCTGACTGTGTGCTGGGTCAGTGTATGTATCAGGGGTATCTTTGGTTAGGATATGGGGGCTTTCTATTTTCATCTTTTTTGTCTAATGCACTCTGTGGTCGCCCAGTCTGGCCCTGTGTTCCAACCCACTGGCCCCCACAGAAACCACAACTCTGTCCCCAGTAACTGTCTGTGTGGCATACATATATGTCCTTACCGTCAGGGATATCACTGTACCAATGGCATCACCATGAAGGGTCAAACGGACAAGGTACTATGTCACAGTAATCTAAGGTAAAGGTGGTCACATGTGTACCTGAAGAGTTACACCAAAACGTAATTATGTTATCATTTTTGTGATGGCCACCTCCTGGGCCCCTCCCCCCTAGAAAACAGAAAACAGAAAACAGAAAAAGGATATGCAGCACCCGAAAACACGCTCTCCTGCAGTGATAAGCGTGCATTCAGGTGTTCTTCCTGGTCAACTTGACTGAGGTGGCTGTGGTCAGCAAAACTTGGAATGGACCATCATAACTTGGCTCAAGTATCTCCAGACAGTAGTTGGTGTGTTCCTGTATCTAATTCAGGATCTGGAATGGAAGAAAACACCTGGACATGCATTCAGGTTAATTCTTGTGATAATGTGGTTACATAATTAGTCAACACATCAGACTGTAACTGTAACTGTTGTGGAAAGTAACAACCAAGTCTGGGAGCTGAACCAAACAAAATTTCATAAGGGGATAGGGCATGTTTCCCCTGGGGGTGTGTCTGACACTGGACAGGGCAATGGGCCAACTGTCTGGCCAACTCATGTTAGTCTCTTGGGCCATCTTTAACATCCTGTTTTTAGTGTCCCATTCATCCTTTCTACCTTCCCGCTACTTTGAGGGTGGTATGGGATGTGTAGTGCCAACTGAACCCCCAGTGCTGCCCAAATCTCTTTAGTAAGGGTTGTTGTTAGGGCTGGTCCCTGATCTCTCAATATCACCTCTGGGACCCCAAATCTACATACTATCTCACTCAGTAGTTTCTTAGCTGTGGTCCTGGCAGTCATGACCACTTCCACTAGGGTGTATTCGAATCTGCCACTTCTTGGCACTTGAGAATGATCAATTTGCATCCTCTGGAATGGGGTATAGGGCTTTTGCCAGGTGCTTCTTCTGTGCTTCTTCTGTGCTTCTTCTGTGCATCCTGGGTTACATTTGGTGCAGATAATGCATGATCTGCAGAAGCTGTCGGTCAGTGGAGTAATTCTTGGTGCAACACTTGTTGATAAGAGAGTTCATAAAAGTCTTTGTCAAGTGGGCAGCTCCATGTGCCCATTGCACCACGGCTGGGTACATACTCCTGGGTAGACAAGGCTTCTTGTTGCACTCGAATAGTCCATTTCTGAGAGTTGTTCCTCTCTGTTTCCAGCTTTCCTTCTTATCCGCACTTGTTGTTTCCTGTAGTTCTTTTAGATAAACTCTGTCCACTGGGAAAGTCTGTAAGGTAAGCACGGGGTGGTCTTCTTCTACCACCCTGCTGTCCACTTCCCGTGGACCACCAGCTGTCTGTTTGGCAGCTGTATTGGCTCGATGATTGCCTTAAGCTTCCTTTGAGTTCATTTTGTCGTGTGCTTTACTCAGAATAGTCACTTGGGTTGGGAGAAGCAAGGCATCAATCAAGTTTTCACAAGTGTTCCTGCAGCCATCAGGAATCCTCTGTCCTAGATAACACCATAATCATGGGCAATGCCGAGGACCAAGTTCAAAGTTTTGTCAAGCAAGGCTTGTGTAGCAAAGCCAGCTCACAGACACAATAGGCCTCCTCTTGCTACCACATCCAGTCGACAGGAATAATATCCTACAGGGCGTAGGCTGATGCCGTGTGATTGGGTGAGTACACCTGCAGCATGTCCCAGACGTTCGGATACAAAGAACTTGAGCGTTTTGCCGTAGGCTGGGAGCCCTAGCGCCGGGGGTGGCGCACTTAAAGGCTTCAAACTTTAGATATTTCTTCAGGAGACATCTGGAAGGGGTCTGATTGCAGAGCATCAGTAGGAAGGCTTCTGTAATCCATGCTCTGCACTAGGAAATTAGTCTAAGGAAAATGACAGGTGTTGAGCACCACTGCAATTTGGGCTTTGAGGCTCTGCAGCCCTGGTTGGCAAGATAGCACAACAGGCTTTCTGAGGTGACTTCAACAGGGGGTAAGTCAGCTGCACAAAGGAGAAGGTCATCCACACGTTGGAAGAGAATCACTTCCGGGTGTTCCTCTTGTCATGTGTCAAGGATGATAGCCATAGCTTTTGCAAACTGGCTTGGAAAGTTCTGTGCCCCTTGTGGCACAACTGTTTAGGTATGTTGCCGTTTCTTTCCGTGGATGAATGCGAAAAGGTACCAGCAGGAGGGGTGAGGGTGGACACTGAAGAAAACGTTTGTAAGGTCCACCTCTGTGAGGTACTTTGCAGTCAAAGGCATCCACAGTAGGTACCTGGTTCTCTTTTTAGGATTCTCTTCTTGGGGTTATTGTGGTTTCCGGGGCAATGAAGCGCCATCTTTTAGCTTGACTGAAACTGGTGGCACCTTTAAGTTACCGTTGTCTTCCGGTCCTGTGGACCATAGGCACGCAGGGATTCTGTCAAGTACTTCCTGCAGTATTGAACTTGAAGTTTTTGCTTCAGTAAGTGTCATCAGGAGAGGCTGAGAACACAAAGCAGATGAGTCTTCTAAAGATAGGGGAGTATGTAACTTCACCCCCCCTTCAGGCGTGTCCTGATTGAGGCCTGTAGTCCGGACAACACATCAGCTCCTAGTAGATTCAAGGGACATGTAGAGGACACCACAAATCTGGCAAGCAAATCAGGAAGTGGACTGGAGCGGGGCACCCCATCCATTCCTACGCAGGAAACATCAATAGTGGAAAGGAAAGAATTATTAGGCAGGTTCACCGCCCTCAACACACTTTTGGCTGCACCCCTGTCAATGAGGAAAGTGGTAGGTTTTTTGTCTGGGACATCTTGGGGCTCTGCATTCTTTTCTGAAGTGACCCCATTTCCCACAGTTGTAACAGGTGATCCTTTCCCTGGTATTGGGCAGTGGTGGTGGACTAGTGTAGGCGGGATCTTCGTCATGGGTTACCATGAGGGGCGTTGGTTTTTTACCTTTTTGATTTTCTATACCTCTGGTCACCAACAATAAATCAGACATTTTCATTGAATGGTATTCAGGGCGGGCCAACATCAGGCCTTTTCTGATATCCTCTCTGAGCCCTGAAACAAAAGCAGTTGATAACATGTGTGTGTGTGCCTTTATGAGTCTAGCATGATATTTCTTCACAGACTCCCCTTTATCTTGGGTAATATCTTGGATTGTGGTCTTCTGATCCGTCAACTTCTCCTTTGCCCAGTCGTGGAGTTGTGCACAGAACTCCACGCCTGAGGTGTAGGAAGTGGCACTTGTCAGGCTGGCATCATTGAAGGCCGTCTGCATGACTGGCCAAAAGACATATCCTGCTTTGATTTGGCATAGGCTGATCAAGTCTCTCCAGGCAGCTGAGTAAGTTTCTTGTATCTGCACTATCCTGTGGTAGAAGGGAATTGGCTGCTTCTCTGGGTCAGGCAGACTTGTCACTAAGGCCGCTGCTTGTGATAGAGTAAAAGCGACATACATCACTGGTGCCCCTTCTGGTAACCGAGACTGTTGTTGGGGCAGGGGCTGGCAAGGGGCACTGTTCTTTACGGTTGCCAGCATGTGTTTGAGATCCTCTCGGAACTGAGAGTCTGGAGCCGGATTGGGGGTTAAATCAGTGGGTGGCCTTGCTGCCTGCTGTCGGGCTTCCCACTCAGATGCTTCTTCATCATTAACATATCCGGCCTGGGAATGTGATGCTCCCGTATTGGGGAAGACAGGTGTGTGGTATGAACCATCTTGGTTTAAAACAGGGAGGGCTGGGTACAGGCTGTTTAAGCTTACTGGGTGTACCAAGATGGCCGCTGGCAGGAAGTGCACTGGACTGGGTAGAAAGTGAAGGCATGGGTGCACTAAGATGGCCGCCGGGCTGAGTTGTCACAGTGGGTTGTGCTTGGGTGGTGAGAAAGGAGTGGTTGTTAGACGGAGGGCAGTGCTGTCCCTCCCCTCCTTTGTTTCAAGTTCCAACATATCATCAGCTCTGTGATACACATACATAATACAATCGCCATCTTTCTTAACTTCCTTTATCCAATTTTCTTTATCACACAGGATTTTTCTCCCTGTTTTCTTCAGCAACATAACTTTCGCCACTTCTTTCAGCTTTGTTAACTATTTCAGCATCTTCTTCTCTCCTTCTTTGCAATATCACTTTCTTTACAATATCACTTTCTTTTCTCTCGTACAACCAAGGGGTTAATATTTTTCTCAGCGATCTTATCAACAAATTCCTTCGGTGGGGGCTCATAAGACTAATGTACGGTTAATCTCAGAACAAGAACAAACACATCAGGGGTAGTGAGGAGCAACGGCCTGCGACCCAACAGATCCCCCGGGCAGCCCCCCCTCCGACCTTAACCAGTCCCCACCCCCTCTCGTGTATATAGCAAACAGTAAACCACAAATACACTCACGACAGGACATTACACCTGCCACTCTTCGAACTGCAAAATTTCAGCAGGCTAAGATAACCCCAGGGGCAGACATCACCCCCTTCACAATCCAGTTAAAGGCCGTCATTACAGTTACCTCCCAGAGGCCGACAGCACATCTGGGGGTGACACATCTGTAATGCTTTCAGACTGCAACGCCAGCAGCTGAGATTTCCTTTTAAAGATCCCACAAATCCTTGAGTAACCCGTCCTATAACCGACTGCCACAATAACCCATCTCATTCCAGAAGCCGACAGCTCGTCTGTTAATGAGAACACACATTCACACATGTAGCACTTTTAGACTGCTGAGTTTCGTAGCCCAAAGAATGGCAGACAGTGAACAAATACAGTCAGCAGAAACCCATTGACAGGTTCGTTAAACAACCTCAGGCAAGGAAATACCTGCCTCTAAGACAGTCTCAGCATACCGACAGAATCCAGCCGTCAACCGAAAGATAAGAGAGTCGTACAGTGGTAAGAATATAAATCAAACTCACCGGTACTGTTAGGGCTGCGCAAACCCCACTCTCATCAATCAGTTAACGCCCGAATGCTTGTCGCGGTATAACTTCGACTGTAGCCTGAGGTCCCGGGTTTCAGGACCATCTGTTATGGAAATGATTAAGAGCTCCAATTGAGCCCAAGGTTATCTGCTGCTGTCTCTAATTTGAAAAGTGTTGATATGCATGCATATAAAAGTAAACACTCTGAGACATGCTCAGCACCGTTACTTTTTACACTTCTAATTTATTCAAGGCGGTGTTAATGTTTTATACACACAAATACGTCATTGCTATGTTAGTCTAATAGGTACATCTCATTGGTTAAGATAGAAAAAGAAAATGGAGAATGTTCATAACGAGGTTTGGCTGTCTTTGGTTTTATCTTCAGTTCCGCGTTCTTCTGATGTGTGGGATGCAGGGGGTACCCACCATCTTGAGAAAATATAGGAACAGAGCAAACCTGTATACTTATATAATGAGTAAGGAGAAAAATATGTGTGCACATAAGAAAATAGACATTTTCAGATTACTATTATTATTATCTACATCACATTCCTTCACAAGACCTCTGCACAGTGTTCATCTAAAGCTACATGTTAGTGTAGTGCGTCCTGCTCACAGTGTTCAGCTAAAACTACAAGTTAGTGTAGTGCGACCTCTGCACAATGTTCAGCTAAAGCTACAAGTTAGTGTAGTGCATCCTGCTCACAGTGTTCAGCTAAAACTACAAGTTAGTGTGGTGCGTCCTCCTCACAATGTTCAGCTAAACCTACAAGTTATTTTTTTGCAAGCTCTGCACAGTGTTCATCTAAAGCTACAAGTTAGTGTAGTGCGTCCTGCTCACAGTGTTCAGCTAAAACTACAAGTTAGTGTAGTGAGACCTCTGCACCGTGTTCATCTAAAGCTACAAGTTAGTGTAGTGGGTCCTCTGCACAGTGTTCATCTAAAGCTACAAGTTAGTGTAGTGAATCCTGCTCAGTGTTCAGCTAAAACTACAAGTTAGTATAGTGCGACCTCTGCACCGTGTTCATCTAAAGCTACAAGTTAGTGTAGTGCGTCCTGCTCACAGTGTTCAGCTAAAACTACAAGTTAATGTAGTGAGACCTCTGCACCGTGTTCATCTAAAGCTACAAGTTAGTGTAGTGCGTCCTGCTCACAGTGTTCAGCTAAAACTACAAGATAGTGTAGTGAGACCTCTGCAGAGTGTTCATCTAAAGCTACAAGTTAGTGTAGTGCATCCTGCTCACAGTGTTCAGCTAAAACTACAAGTTAGTGTAGTGCGACCTCTGCACCGTGTTCATCTAAAGCTACAAGTTAGTGTAGTGCGTCCTGCTCACAATGTTCAGCTAAAACTATAAGTTAGTTTATTGAGACCTCTGCACCGTGTTCATTTAAAGCTACAAGTTAGTGTAGTGCGTCCTGCTCACAGTGTTCAGCTAAAACTACAAGTTAGTGTAGTGAGACCTCTGCACATTGTTCATCTAAAGCTACAAGTTAGTGTAGTGTGTCCTGCTCACAGTGTTTAGCTAAAACTAAAAGTTAGTGTAGTGAGACCTCTGCACCGTGTTCATCTAAAGCTACAATTTAGTGTAGTGCGTCCTGCTCACAGTGTTCAGCTAAAAATACAAGTTAGTGTAGTGAGACCTCTGCACAGTGTTCAGCTACAACTACAAGTTAGTGTAGTGAGACCTCTGCACAGTATTCATCTAAAGCTACAAGTTAGTGTAGTGCGTCCTGCTCACAGTGTTCAGCTAAAACTACAAGTTATTGTAGTGAGACCTCTGCACAGTGTTCATCTAAAGTTACAAGTTAGTGCAATGCGTCCTGCTCACAGTGTTCAGCTAAAACTACAAGTTAGTGTAGTGAGACCTCTGCACCATGTTCATCTAAAGCTACAAGTTAGTGTAGTGGGTACTGCTCACAGTGTTCAGCTAAAACTACAAGTTAGTGTAGTGAGACCTATGCACAGTGTTCAGCTAAAGCTACAAGTTAGTGTAGTGAGACCTCTGCACAGTGTTCATCTAAAGCTACAAGTTAGTGTAGTGTGTCCTGCTCACAGTGTTCAGCTAAAACTACAAGTTAGTGTAGTGAGACCTCTGCACCGTGTTCATCTAAAGCTACAAGTTAGTGTAGTGCGTCCTGCTCACAGTGTTCAGCTAAAACTACAAGTTAGTGTGGTGCGTCCTCCTCACAGTATTCAGCTAAACCTACAAGTTATTTTTTGCGAGCTCTGCACAGTGTTCATCTAAAGCTACAAGTTAGTGTAGTGCGTCCTGCTCACAATATTCAGCTAAAACTACAAGTTAGTGTAGTGAAACCTCTGCACAGTGTTCATCTAAAACTACAAGTTAGTGTAGTGCGTCCTGCTCACAGTGTTCAGCTAAAACTACAAGTTAGTGTGGTGAGACCTCTGCACAGTGTTCATCTAAAACTACAAGTTAGTGTAGTGCATCCTGCTCACAGTGTTCAGCTAAAACTACAAGTTAGTGTAGTGAGACCTCTGCACGGTGTTCATCTAAAGCTACAAGTTAGTGTAGTGCGTCCTGCTCACAGTGTTCAGATAAAACTACAAGTTAGTGTGGTGCGTCCTCCTCACAGTGTTCAGCTAAACCTACAATTTTTTTTTTTGCGAGCTCTGCACAGTGTTCATCTAAAGCTACAAGTTAGTGTAGTGCGTCCTGCTCACAGTGTTCAGCTAAAACTACAAGTTATTGTAGTGAGACCTCTGCACAGTGTTCATCTAAAGTTACAAGTTAGTGCAATGCGTCCTGCTCACAGTGTTCAGCTAAAACTACAAGTTAGTGTTGTGAGACCTCTGCACCATGTTCATCTAAAGCTACAAGTTAGTGTAGTGTGTCCTGCTCACAGTGTTCAGCTAAAACTACAAGTTAGTGTAGTGAGACCTCTGCACCATGTTCATCTAAAGCTACAAGTTAGTGTAGTGGGTACTGCTCACAGTGTTCAGCTAAAACTACAAGTTAGTGTAGTGAGACCTATGCACAGTGTTCAGCTAAAGCTACAAGTTAGTGTAGTGAGACCTCTGCACAGTGTTCATCTAAAGCTACAAGTTAGTGTAGTGTGTCCTGCTCACAGTGTTCAGCTAAAACTACAAGTTAGTGTAGTGAGACCTCTGCACCGTGTTCATCTAAAGCTACAAGTTAGTGTAGTGCGTCCTGCTCACAGTGTTCAGCTAAAACTACAAGTTAGTGTGGTGCGTCCTCCTCACAGTATTCAGCTAAACCTACAAGTTATTTTTTGCGAGCTCTGCACAGTGTTCATCTAAAGCTACAAGTTAGTGTAGTGCGTCCTGCTCACAATATTCAGCTAAAACTACAAGTTAGTGTAGTGAAACCTCTGCACAGTGTTCATCTAAAACTACAAGTTAGTGTAGTGCGTCCTGCTCACAGTGTTCAGCTAAAACTACAAGTTAGTGTGGTGAGACCTCTGCACAGTGTTCATCTAAAACTACAAGTTAGTGTAGTGCATCCTGCTCACAGTGTTCAGCTAAAACTACAAGTTAGTGTAGTGAGACCTCTGCACGGTGTTCATCTAAAGCTACAAGTTAGTGTAGTGCGTCCTGCTCACAGTGTTCAGATAAAACTACAAGTTAGTGTGGTGCGTCCTCCTCACAGTGTTCAGCTAAACCTACAATTTTTTTTTTTGCGAGCTCTGCACAGTGTTCATCTAAAGCTACAAGTTAGTGTAGTGCGTCCTGCTCACAGTGTTCAGCTAAAACTACAAGTTATTGTAGTGAGACCTCTGCACAGTGTTCATCTAAAGTTACAAGTTAGTGCAATGCGTCCTGCTCACAGTGTTCAGCTAAAACTACAAGTTAGTGTTGTGAGACCTCTGCACCATGTTCATCTAAAGCTACAAGTTAGTGTAGTGTGTCCTGCTCACAGTGTTCAGCTAAAACTACAAGTTAGTGTAGTGAGACCTCTGCACCGTGTTCATCTAAAGCTACAAGTTAGTGTAGTGCGTCCTGCTCACAGTGTTCAGCTAAAACTACAAGTTAGTGTGGTGCGTCCTCCTCACAGTATTCAGCTAAACCTACAAGTTATTTTTTTGGGAGCTCTGCACAGTGTTCATCTAAAGCTACAAGTTAGTGTAGTGCGTCCTGCTCACAATATTCAGCTAAAACTACAAGTTAGTGTAGTGAAACCTCTGCACAGTGTTCATCTAAAACTACAAGTTAGTGTAGTGCGTCCTGCTCACAGTGTTCAGCTAAAACTACAAGTTAGTGTGGTGAGACCTCTGCACAGTGCTCATCTAAAACTACAAGTTAGTGTAGTGCATCCTGCTCACAGTGTTCAGCTAAAACTACAAGTTAGTGTAGTGACACCTCTGCACGGTGTTCATCTAAAGCTACAAGTTAGTGTAGTGCGTCCTGCTCACAGTGTTCAGCTAAAACTACAAGTTAGTGTGGTGCGTCCTCCTCACAGTGTTCAGCTAAACCTACAATTTTTTTTTTGCAAGCTCTGCACAGTGTTCATCTAAAGCTACAAGTTAGTGTAGTGCGTCCTGCTCACAGTGTTCAGCTAAAACTACAAGTTATTGTAGTGAGACCTCTGCACAGTGTTCATCTAAAGTTACAAGTTAGTGCAATGCGTCCTGCTCACAGTGTTCAGCTAAAACTACAAGTTAGTGTTGTGAGACCTCTGCACCATGTTCATCTAAAGCTACAAGTTAGTGTAGTGGGTACTGCTCACAGTGTTCAGCTAAAACTACAAGTTAGTGTAGTGAGACCTATGCACAGTGTTCAGCTAAAGCTACAAGTTAGTGTAGTGAGACCTTTGCACAGTGTTCATCTAAAGCTACAAGTTAGTGTAGTGTGTCCTGCTCACAGTGTTCAGCTAAAACTACAAGTTAGTGTAGTGAGACCTCTGCACCGTGTTCATCTAAAGCTACAAGTTAGTGTAGTGCGTCCTGCTCACAGTGTTCAGCTAAAACTACAAGTTAGTGTAGTGCGTCCTGCTCACAATATTCAGCTAAAACTACAAGTTAGTGTAGTGAAACCTCTGCACAGTGTTCATCTAAAACTACAAGTTAGTGTAGTGCGTCCTGCTCACAGTGTTCAGCTAAAACTACAAGTTAGTGTGGTGAGACCTCTACACAGTGTTCATCTAAAACTACAAGTTAGTGTAGTGCATCCTGCTCACAGTGTTCAGCTAAAACTACAAGTTAGTGTAGTGAGACCTCTGCACGGTGTTCATCTAAAGCTACAAGTTAGTGTAGTGCGTCCTGCTCACATTGTTCAGCTAAAACTGCAAGTTAGTGTGGTGCGTCCTCCTCACAGTGTTCAGCTAAACCTACAATTTTTTTTTGTGAGCTCTGCACAGTGTTCATCTAAAGCTACAAGTTAGTGTAGTGCGTCCTGCTCACAGTGTTCAGCTAAAACTACAAGTTAGTGTAGTGAGACCTTTGCACCGTGTTCATCTAAAGCTACAAGTTAGTGTAGTGGGTCCTGCTCACAGTGTTCAGCTAAAACTACAAGTTAGTGTAGTGAGACCTATGCACAGTGTTCAGCTAAAGCTACAAGTTAGTGTAGTACGTACTGCTCACAGTGTTCAGCTAAAACTACAAGTTAGTGTAGTGAGACCTCTGCACAGTGTTCATCTAAAGCTACATGTTAGTGTAGTGCGTCCTGCTCACAGTGTTCAGCTAAAACTACAAGTTAGTGTAGTGAGACCTCTGCACAGTGTTCATCTAAAGCTACAAGTTAGTGTAGTGCATCCTGCTCACAGTGTTCAGCTAAAACTACAAGTTAGTGTAGTGCGACCTCTGCACCGTGTTCATCTAAAGCTACAAGTTAGTGTAGTGCGTCCTGCTCACAGTGTTCAGCTAAAACTACAAGTTAGTGTAGTGAGACCTCTGCACCGTGTTCATCTAAAGCTACAAGTTAGTGTAGTGGGTCCTCTGCACAGTGTTCATCTAAAGCTGCAAGTTAGTGTAGTGCATCCTGCTCAGTGTTCAGCTAAAACTACAAGTTAGTATAGTGCGACCTCTGCACCGTGTTCATCTAAAGCTACAAGTTAGTGTAGTGCGTCCTGCTCACAGTGTTAAGCTAGAACTACAAGTTAATGTAGTGAGACCTCTGCACCGTGTTCATCTAAAGCTACAAGTTAGTGTGGTGCGTCCTGCTCACAGTGTTCAGCTAAAACTACAAGTTAGTGTAGTGAGACCTCTGCACCGTGTTCATCTAAAGCTACAAGTTAGTGTAGTGCGTCCTGCTCACAATGTTCAGCTAAAACTATAAGTTAGTTTATTGAGACCTCTGCACCATGTTCATTTAAAGCTACAAGTTAGTGTAGTGCGTCCTGCTCACAGTGTTCAGCTAAAACTACAAGTTAGTGTAGTGAGACCTCTGCACAGTGTTCATCTAAAGCTACAAGTTAGTGTAGTGTGTCCTGCTCACAGTGTTTAGCTAAAACTACAAGTTAGTGTAGTGAGACCTTTGCACCGTGTTCATCTAAAGCTACAAGTTAGTGTAGTGCGTCCTGCTCACAGTGTTCAGCTAAAAATACAAGTTAGTGTGGTGCGTCCTCCTCACAGTGTTCAGCTAAACAGACAAGTTATTTTTTTGCGAGCTCTGCACAGTGTTCATCTAAAGCTACAAGTTAGTGTAGTGCGTCCTGCTCACAATGTTCAGCTAAAACTACAAGTTAGTGTAGTGAGACCTCTGCACAGTGTTCAGCTAAAACTACAAGTTAGTGTAGTGAGACCTCTGCACAGTATTCATCTAAAGCTACAAGTTAGTGTAGTGCGTCCTACTCACAGTGTTCAGCTAAAACTACAAGTTATTGTAGTGAGACCTCTGCTCAGTGTTCATCTAAAGTTACAAGTTAGTGCAATGCGTCCTGCTCACAGTGTTCAGCTAAAACTACAAGTTAGTGTAGTGAGACCTCTGCACCATGTTCATCTAAAGCTACAAGTTAGTGTAGTGGGTACTGCTCACAGTGTTCAGCTAAAGCTACAAGTTAGTGTAGTGAGACCTCTGCACAGCGTTCATCTAAAACTACAAGTTAGTGTAGTGTATCCTGCTCACAGTGTTCAGCTAAAACTACAAGTTAGTGTACTGAGACCTCTGCACCGTGTTCATCTAAAGCTACAAGTTAGTGTAGTGCGTCCTGCTCACAGTGTTCAGCTAAAACTACAAGTTAGTGTGGTGCGTCCTCCTCACAGTATTCAGCTAAACCTACAAGTTATTTTTTTGCGAGCTCTGCACAGTGTTCATCTAAAGCTACAAGTTAGTGTAGTGCGTCCTGCTCACAATATTCAGCTAAAACTACAAGTTAGTGTAGTGAAACCTCTGCACAGTGTTCATCTAAAACTACAAGTTAGTGTAGTGCGTCCTGCTCACAGTGTTCAGCTAAAACTACAAGTTAGTGTGGTGAGACCTCTGCACAGTGTTCATCTAAAGCTACAAGTTGGTGTAGTGCATCCTGCTCACAGTGTTCAGCTAAAAATACAAGTTAGTGTGGTGCGTCCTCCTCACAGTGTTCAGCTAAACCGACAAGTTATTTTTTTGCGAGCTCTGCACAGTGTTCATCTAAAGCTACAAGTTAGTGTAGTGCATCCTGCTCACAGTGTTCAGCTAAAACTACAAGTTAGTGTAGTGCGACCTCTGCACCGTGTTCATCTAAAGCTACAAGTTAGTGTAGTGCGTCCTGCTCACAGTGTTCAGCTAAAACTACAAGTTAGTGTAGTGAGACCTCTGCACAGTGTTCATCTAAAGCTACAAGTTAGTGTAGTGCATCCTGCTCACAGTGTTCAGCTAAAACTACAAGTTAGTGTGATGCGTCCTCCTCACAATGTTCAGCTAAACCTACAAGTTATTTTTTTGCAAGCTCTGCACAGTGTTCATCTAAAGCTACAAGTTAGTGTAGTGCATCCTGCTCACAGTGTTCAGCTAAAACTACAAGTTAGTGTAGTGCGACCTCTGCACCGTGTTCATCTAAAGCTACAAGTTAGTGTAGTGCGTCCTGCTCACAATGTTCAGCTAAAACTATAAGTTAGTTTATTGAGACCTCTGCACCGTGTTCATTTAAAGCTACAAGTTAGTGTAGTGCGTCCTGCTCACAGTGTTCAGCTAAAACTACAAGTTAGTGTAGTGAGACCTCTGCACATTGTTCATCTAAAGCTACAAGTTAGTGTAGTGTGTCCTGCTCACAGTGTTTAGCTAAAACTAAAAGTTAGTGTAGTGAGACCTCTGCACCGTGTTCATCTAAAGCTACAATTTAGTGTAGTGCGTCCTGCTCACAGTGTTCAGCTAAAAATACAAGTTAGTGTAGTGAGACCTCTGCACAGTATTCATCTAAAGCTACAAGTTAGTGTAGTGCGTCCTGCTCACAGTGTTCAGCTAAAACTACAAGTTATTGTAGTGAGACCTCTGCACAGTGTTCATCTAAAGTTACAAGTTAGTGCAATGCGTCCTGCTCACAGTGTTCAGCTAAAACTACAAGTTAGTGTAGTGAGACCTCTGCACCATGTTCATCTAAAGCTACAAGTTAGTGTAGTGGGTACTGCTCACAGTGTTCAGCTAAAATTACAAGTTAGTGTAGTGAGACCTATGCACAGTGTTCAGCTAAAGCTACAAGTTAGTGTAGTGAGACCTCTGCACAGTGTTCATCTAAAGCTACAAGTTAGTGTAGTGTGTCCTGCTCACAGTGTTCAGCTAAAACTACAAGTTAGTGTAGTGAGACCTCTGCACCGTGTTCATCTAAAGCTACAAGTTAGTGTAGTGCGTCCTGCTCACAGTGTTCAGCTAAAACTACAAGTTAGTGTGGTGCGTCCTCCTCACAGTATTCAGCTAAACCTACAAGTTATTTTTTGCGAGCTCTGCACAGTGTTCATCTAAAGCTACAAGTTAGTGTAGTGCGTCCTGCTCACAATATTCAGCTAAAACTACAAGTTAGTGTAGTGAAACCTCTGCACAGTGTTCATCTAAAACTACAAGTTAGTGTAGTGCGTCCTGCTCACAGTGTTCAGCTAAAACTACAAGTTAGTGTGGTGAGACCTCTGCACAGTGTTCATCTAAAACTACAAGTTAGTGTAGTGCATCCTGCTCACAGTGTTCAGCTAAAACTACAAGTTAGTGTAGTGAGACCTCTGCACGGTGTTCATCTAAAGCTACAAGTTAGTGTAGTGCGTCCTGCTCACAGTGTTCAGCTAAAACTACAAGTTAGTGTGGTGCGTCCTCCTCACAGTGTTCAGCTAAACCTACAATTTTTTTTTTTGCGAGCTCTGCACAGTGTTCATCTAAAGCTACAAGTTAGTGTAGTGCGTCCTGCTCACAGTGTTCAGCTAAAACTACAAGTTATTGTAGTGAGACCTCTGCACAGTGTTCATCTAAAGTTACAAGTTAGTGCAATGCGTCCTGCTCACAGTGTTCAGCTAAAACTACAAGTTAGTGTTGTGAGACCTCTGCACCATGTTCATCTAAAGCTACAAGTTAGTGTAGTGTGTCCTGCTCACAGTGTTCAGCTAAAACTACAAGTTAGTGTAGTGAGACCTCTGCACCGTGTTCATCTAAAGCTACAAGTTAGTGTAGTGCGTCCTGCTCACAGTGTTCAGCTAAAACTACAAGTTAGTGTGGTGCGTCCTCCTCACAGTATTCAGCTAAACCTACAAGTTATTTTTTTGGGAGCTCTGCACAGTGTTCATCTAAAGCTACAAGTTAGTGTAGTGCGTCCTGCTCACAATATTCAGCTAAAACTACAAGTTAGTGTAGTGAAACCTCTGCACAGTGTTCATCTAAAACTACAAGTTAGTGTAGTGCGTCCTGCTCACAGTGTTCAGCTAAAACTACAAGTTAGTGTGGTGAGACCTCTGCACAGTGCTCATCTAAAACTACAAGTTAGTGTAGTGCATCCTGCTCACAGTGTTCAGCTAAAACTACAAGTTAGTGTAGTGAGACCTCTGCACGGTGTTCATCTAAAGCTACAAGTTAGTGTAGTGCGTCCTGCTCACAGTGTTCAGCTAAAACTACAAGTTAGTGTGGTGCGTCCTCCTCACAGTGTTCAGCTAAACCTACAATTTTTTTTTTGCGAGCTCTGCACAGTGTTCATCTAAAGCTACAAGTTAGTGTAGTGCGTCCTGCTCACAGTGTTCAGCTAAAACTACAAGTTATTGTAGTGAGACCTCTGCACAGTGTTCATCTAAAGTTACAAGTTAGTGCAATGCGTCCTGCTCACAGTGTTCAGCTAAAACTACAAGTTAGTGTTGTGAGACCTCTGCACCATGTTCATCTAAAGCTACAAGTTAGTGTAGTGGGTACTGCTCACAGTGTTCAGCTAAAACTACAAGTTAGTGTAGTGAGACCTATGCACAGTGTTCAGCTAAAGCTACAAGTTAGTGTAGTGAGACCTTTGCACAGTGTTCATCTAAAGCTACAAGTTAGTGTAGTGTGTCCTGCTCACAGTGTTCAGCTAAAACTACAAGTTAGTGTAGTGAGACCTCTGCACCGTGTTCATCTAAAGCTACAAGTTAGTGTAGTGCGTCCTGCTCACAGTGTTCAGCTAAAACTACAAGTTAGTGTAGTGCGTCCTCCTCACAGTATTCAGCTAAACCTACAAGTTATTTTTTTGCGAGCTCTGCACAGTGTTCATCTAAAGCTACAAGTTAGTGTAGTGCGTCCTGCTCACAATATTCAGCTAAAACTACAAGTTAGTGTAGTGAAACCTCTGCACAGTGTTCATCTAAAACTACAAGTTAGTGTAGTGCGTCCTGCTCACAGTGTTCAGCTAAAACTACAAGTTAGTGTGGTGAGACCTCTACACAGTGTTCATCTAAAACTACAAGTTAGTGTAGTGCATCCTGCTCACAGTGTTCAGCTAAAACTACAAGTTAGTGTAGTGAGACCTCTGCACGGTGTTCATCTAAAGCTACAAGTTAGTGTAGTGCGTCCTGCTCACATTGTTCAGCTAAAACTGCAAGTTAGTGT
The DNA here is from genome assembly GCA_037952925.1 of Lithobates clamitans. Taxonomy (NCBI): domain Eukaryota; kingdom Metazoa; phylum Chordata; class Amphibia; order Anura; family Ranidae; genus Lithobates; species Lithobates clamitans. The sequence goes on from JBBGZY010000876.1 coordinate 1,892,321, forward strand.
GGTGCGTCCTCCTCACAGTGTTCAGCTAAACCTACAATTTTTTTTTGTGAGCTCTGCACAGTGTTCATCTAAAGCTACAAGTTAGTGTAGTGCGTCCTGCTCACAGTGTTCAGCTAAAACTACAAGTTAGTGTAGTGAGACCTTTGCACCGTGTTCATCTAAAGCTACAAGTTAGTGTAGTGGGTCCTGCTCACAGTGTTCAGCTAAAACTACAAGTTAGTGTAGTGAGACCTATGCACAGTGTTCAGCTAAAGCTACAAGTTAGTGTAGTACGTACTGCTCACAGTGTTCAGCTAAAACTACAAGTTAGTGTAGTGAGACCTCTGCACAGTGTTCATCTAAAGCTACATGTTAGTGTAGTGCGTCCTGCTCACAGTGTTCAGCTAAAACTACAAGTTAGTGTAGTGAGACCTCTGCACAGTGTTCATCTAAAGCTACAAGTTAGTGTAGTGCATCCTGCTCACAGTGTTCAGCTAAAACTACAAGTTAGTGTAGTGCGACCTCTGCACCGTGTTCATCTAAAGCTACAAGTTAGTGTAGTGCGTCCTGCTCACAGTGTTCAGCTAAAACTACAAGTTAGTGTAGTGAGACCTCTGCACCGTGTTCATCTAAAGCTACAAGTTAGTGTAGTGGGTCCTCTGCACAGTGTTCATCTAAAGCTGCAAGTTAGTGTAGTGCATCCTGCTCAGTGTTCAGCTAAAACTACAAGTTAGTATAGTGCGACCTCTGCACCGTGTTCATCTAAAGCTACAAGTTAGTGTAGTGCGTCCTGCTCACAGTGTTAAGCTAGAACTACAAGTTAATGTAGTGAGACCTCTGCACCGTGTTCATCTAAAGCTACAAGTTAGTGTGGTGCGTCCTGCTCACAGTGTTCAGCTAAAACTACAAGTTAGTGTAGTGAGACCTCTGCACCGTGTTCATCTAAAGCTACAAGTTAGTGTAGTGCGTCCTGCTCACAATGTTCAGCTAAAACTATAAGTTAGTTTATTGAGACCTCTGCACCATGTTCATTTAAAGCTACAAGTTAGTGTAGTGCGTCCTGCTCACAGTGTTCAGCTAAAACTACAAGTTAGTGTAGTGAGACCTCTGCACAGTGTTCATCTAAAGCTACAAGTTAGTGTAGTGTGTCCTGCTCACAGTGTTTAGCTAAAACTACAAGTTAGTGTAGTGAGACCTTTGCACCGTGTTCATCTAAAGCTACAAGTTAGTGTAGTGCGTCCTGCTCACAGTGTTCAGCTAAAAATACAAGTTAGTGTGGTGCGTCCTCCTCACAGTGTTCAGCTAAACAGACAAGTTATTTTTTTGCGAGCTCTGCACAGTGTTCATCTAAAGCTACAAGTTAGTGTAGTGCGTCCTGCTCACAATGTTCAGCTAAAACTACAAGTTAGTGTAGTGAGACCTCTGCACAGTGTTCAGCTAAAACTACAAGTTAGTGTAGTGAGACCTCTGCACAGTATTCATCTAAAGCTACAAGTTAGTGTAGTGCGTCCTACTCACAGTGTTCAGCTAAAACTACAAGTTATTGTAGTGAGACCTCTGCTCAGTGTTCATCTAAAGTTACAAGTTAGTGCAATGCGTCCTGCTCACAGTGTTCAGCTAAAACTACAAGTTAGTGTAGTGAGACCTCTGCACCATGTTCATCTAAAGCTACAAGTTAGTGTAGTGGGTACTGCTCACAGTGTTCAGCTAAAGCTACAAGTTAGTGTAGTGAGACCTCTGCACAGCGTTCATCTAAAACTACAAGTTAGTGTAGTGTATCCTGCTCACAGTGTTCAGCTAAAACTACAAGTTAGTGTACTGAGACCTCTGCACCGTGTTCATCTAAAGCTACAAGTTAGTGTAGTGCGTCCTGCTCACAGTGTTCAGCTAAAACTACAAGTTAGTGTGGTGCGTCCTCCTCACAGTATTCAGCTAAACCTACAAGTTATTTTTTTGCGAGCTCTGCACAGTGTTCATCTAAAGCTACAAGTTAGTGTAGTGCGTCCTGCTCACAATATTCAGCTAAAACTACAAGTTAGTGTAGTGAAACCTCTGCACAGTGTTCATCTAAAACTACAAGTTAGTGTAGTGCGTCCTGCTCACAGTGTTCAGCTAAAACTACAAGTTAGTGTGGTGAGACCTCTGCACAGTGTTCATCTAAAGCTACAAGTTGGTGTAGTGCATCCTGCTCACAGTGTTCAGCTAAAAATACAAGTTAGTGTGGTGCGTCCTCCTCACAGTGTTCAGCTAAACCGACAAGTTATTTTTTTGCGAGCTCTGCACAGTGTTCATCTAAAGCTACAAGTTAGTGTAGTGCATCCTGCTCACAGTGTTCAGCTAAAACTACAAGTTAGTGTAGTGCGACCTCTGCACCGTGTTCATCTAAAGCTACAAGTTAGTGTAGTGCGTCCTGCTCACAGTGTTCAGCTAAAACTACAAGTTAGTGTAGTGAGACCTCTGCACAGTGTTCATCTAAAGCTACAAGTTAGTGTAGTGCATCCTGCTCACAGTGTTCAGCTAAAACTACAAGTTAGTGTGATGCGTCCTCCTCACAATGTTCAGCTAAACCTACAAGTTATTTTTTTGCAAGCTCTGCACAGTGTTCATCTAAAGCTACAAGTTAGTGTAGTGCATCCTGCTCACAGTGTTCAGCTAAAACTACAAGTTAGTGTAGTGAGACCTCTGCACCGTGTTCATCTAAAGCTACAAGTTAGTGTAGTGGGTCCTCTGCACAGTGTTCATCTAAAGCTGCAAGTTAGTGTAGTGCATCCTGCTCAGTGTTCAGCTAAAACTACAAGTTAGCATAGTGCGACCTCTGCACCGTGTTCATCTAAAGCTACAAGTTAGTGTAGTGCGTCCTGCTCACAGTGTTCAGCTAGAACTACAAGTTAATGTAGTGAGACCTCTGCACCGTGTTCATCTAAAGCTACAAGTTAGTGTGGTGCGTCCTGCTCACAGTGTTCAGCTAAAACTACAAGTTAGTGTAGTGAGACCTCTGCACAGTGTTCATCTAAAGCTACAAGTTAGTGTAGTGCATCCTGCTCACAGTGTTCAGCTAAAACTACAAGTTAGTGTAGTGCGACCTCTGCACCGTGTTCATCTAAAGCTACAAGTTAGTGTAGTGCGTCCTGCTCACAGTGTTCAGCTAAAACTACAAGTTAGTGTAGTGAGACCTCTGCACAGTGTTCATCTAAAGCTACAAGTTAGTGTAGTGTGTCCTGCTCACAGTGTTTAGCTAAAACTACAAGTTAGTGTAGTGCGACCTCTGCACCGTGTTCATCTAAAGCTACAAGTTAGTGTAGTGCGTCCTGCTCACAGTGTTCAGCTAGAACTACAAGTTAGTGTGGTGCGTCCTCCTAACAGTGTTCAGCTAAACAGACAAGTTATTTTTTTGCGAGCTCTGCACAGTGTTCATCTAAAGCTACAAGTTAGTGTAGTGCGTCCTGCTCACAATGTTCAGCTAAAACTACAAGTTAGTGTAGTGAGACCTCTGCACAGTGTTCAGCTAAAACTACAAGTTAGTGTAGTGAGACCTCTGCACAGTATTCATCTAAAGCTACAAGTTAGTGTAGTGCGTCCTGCTCACAGTGTTCAGCTAAAACTACAAGTTATTGTAGTGAGACCTCTGCTCAGTGTTCATCTAAAGTTACAAGTTAGTGCAATGCGTCCTGCTCACAGTGTTCAGCTAAAACTACAAGTTAGTGTAGTGAGACCTCTGCACCATGTTCATCTAAAGCTACAAGTTAGTGTAGTGGGTACTGCTCACAGTGTTCAGCTAAAACTACAAGTTAGTGTAGTGAGACCTATGCACAGTGTTCAGCTAAAGCTACAAGTTAGTGTAGTGAGACCTCTGCACAGCGTTCATCTAAAGCTACAAGTTAGTGTAGTGTGTCCTGCTCACAGTGTTCAGCTAAAACTACAAGTTAGTGTACTGAGACCTCTGCACCGTGTTCATCTAAAGCTACAAGTTAGTGTAGTGCGTCCTGCTCACAGTGTTCAGCTAAAACTACAAGTTAGTGTGGTGCGTCCTCCTCACAGTATTCAGCTAAAGCTACAAGTTAGTGTAGTGCATCCTGTTCACAGTGTTCAGCTAAAACTACAAGTTAGTGTGGTGCGTCCTCCTCACAGTGTTCAGCTAAACCTACAAGTTTTTTTTTGCGAGCTCTGCACAGTGTTCATCTAAAGCTACAAGTTAGTGTAGTGCATCCTGCTCACAGTGTTCAGCTAAAACTACAAGTTAGTGTAGTGAGACCTCTGCACAGTGTTCATCTAAAGCTACAAGTTAGTGTAGTGCGTCCTGCTCACAGTGTTCAGCTAAAACTACAAGTTAGTGTGGTGCGTCTTCCTCACAGTGTTCAGCTAAACCTACAAGTTATTTTTTTGCGAGCTCTGCACAGTGTTCATCTAAAGCTACAAGTTAGTGTAGTGCGTCCTGCTCACAATATTCAGCTAAAACTACAAGTTAGTGTAGTGAAACCTCTGCACAGTGTTCATCTAAAACTACAAGTTAGTGTAGTGCGTCCTGCTCACAGTGTTCAGCTAAAACTACAAGTTAGTGTGGTGAGACCTCTGCACAGTGTTCATCTAAAGCTACAAGTTAGTGTAGTGCATCCTGCTCACAGTGTTCAGCTAAAACTACAAGTTAGTGTAGTGAGACCTCTGCACAGTGTTCATCTAAAGCTACAAGTTAGTGTAGTGCGTCCTGTTCACAGTGTTCAGCTAAAACTACAAGTTAGTGTGGTGCGTCCTCCTCACAGTGTTCAGCTAAACCTACAAGTTTTTTTTTGCGAGCTCTGCACAGTGTTCATCTAAAGCTACAAGTTAGTGTAGTGCGTCCTGCTCACAGTGTTCAGCTAAAACTACAAGTTAGTGTAGTGAGACCTCTGCACAGTGTTCATCTAAAGCTACAAGTTAGTGTAGTGCGTCCTGCTCACAGTGTTCAGCTAAAACTACAAATTAGTGTGGTGCGTCCTCCTCACAGTGTTCAGCTAAACCTACAAGTTATTTTTTTGCGAGCTCTGCACAGTGTTCAGCTAAAGCTACCTGTAGAAGGTTGTTGATGTTTTCCTGATCCTATCACTACCGCAGGCAGCTAAAAAAGCTACAAGTTAGTTTTTTGCGAGCTCTGCACAGTGTTCAGCTAAAGCTACCTGTAGAAGGTTGGTGGTGTTCTCATACTACAGGCAGGCAGTTGATTTTATATATATATATATATATATATATATATATATATATATATATATATATATATCCTAGCTTAGTGCAGCTACAGGCCATTAGTATGTCTGGAAGGCCAAGAAGGGGAGGCAGACAGTCACAAGCCAATAAAAGAGGGCAAGCAGGCTGTGTGTCTAGTGCTGGTCGTGGAGACGGTGCATCCTCATCAGCACATGGCCGTGGGACACGCTTGGCCTTTTTTTCGGCAGCTGGCTGTGTTGAGCCGCAACAATGCGGAAGACTTGGTCGAGTGGATGACCAAGCCGTCCTCATCCTTCTCATCCTCTCTCACCCATGCTCAGGGTACTTTGTCTGGCAAAGCAGCGGCCTCTTCCCTTGGCTCAATGTCATCAGTGACTCCTTCCCTAGCCCCAACTGAGGAGTCCCTCGAACTGTTTGACCACAGTGTTGGGTACATGCTCCAGGAGGATGCCCAGCATTTGGAAGGCTCTGATGATGATACTGAGCTCGATGAAGGCAGTAACGTGAGCACGGACAGAGGGGGTGCCCAAGAAGGACAGCAATCTGGCAGTCATGCTCCCCCTGCTTCAGCATACTGCCAGGTTTGCTCCAGTGATGAGGAGGGAGGCGATGATGAGGTCACTGACTCAACGTGGGTGCCTGATAGGAGAGAGGAGGAGGAGGCGGCACATCACCAGCGAGGCAGGATGCCCTCCAGGGGCCAGCCTAGGGGCAGCACACTGACTGCATCACACCCCAAAGCTCCACATGTGCAGGGCGCTGCAGTCTCTCGTTATTCATAAAGTTCTTTGGTGTGGGCCTTTTTTGAGATGAGTGCGTACCGCTGCTATTTCCAACATATGTCTTAAGCGTATCTCGCGTGGCCAAAACATCTCCTGCTTGGGTACCACATGCTTGACCAGACATATGTTGACCTGCCATGCAGTTCGTTGGCAAGCGTATCTAAAAGACCCACATCAAAGAACAAAGAAGACCTCTCCTTGCTTCTCATCAGCTGAGATCTCCAACACCACTATACCTTCAGTCCTCTCTGAGACCTGCACTGAGAGGAATGAAGGTGTAGAATTAGGTTTGTCACAGCCAAGTACTTGTGGGCAATCTGCTTTCGGTACACCGACGTCAGATTGTACCAGGCAAATTTCCCTGCCCCAGCTGCTGCACCGCCAAAAGAAGTTTGCTCCCAGCCATCCACATGCCCAGCGGTTGAATGCTAGCTTGGCAAAATTGCTAGCACTTCAACTGCTGCCTTTTCAGTTGGTAGACTCTGCCCCCTTCCGTGAGTTTGTGGAATGTGCAGTTCATCAGTGGCAGGTACCCAAACGCCACTTTTTCTCACGGAAGGCGATTCCGGCTCTCTACCGGCATGTGGAAGGCAATGTCCATGCCTCACTGGACAGGGCGGTCAGTGGTAAGGTGCATATTACCACTGACTCATGGTCCAGCAGGCATGGACAGGGACATTACCTAAGTTTCATGGTGCATTGGGTGACTCTGCTGGCAGCTGGGAAGGATGCAGGACAAGGTGCAGTAGTGTTGGAGGTTTTTCCGCCACCATGCCTCCAAAATGCCACTACTAATGATTGTGACACACCTCTCTCCTCCACCCCCTCCTCTTCTTCTTCCTCCATGGCCTCTTCCTGTGCTTTGTCCTCGGAACCAACGGTGCTCCATAGCTGTTCAAGGGGCTACGCAAGTACGCAGGCCAAAAGATGCCATGCGGTGCTTGAGCTGGTGTGCTTGGGGGACAGGAGCCACACTGGGGCAGAGGTTCTGTCAGCTCTGCAGGGGAAGGTTCAGCGGTGGTTGACGCCACGCCAACTTAAGGCAGAAATGGTGGTTTGCGACAATGGCACCAACCTCCTCTCTGCCCTCCGACAGGGACAAATGACCCATGTGCCCTGTTTGGCTCACGTCCTTAACTTGGTGGTGCAGCGGTTCTTAGGCAGGTACCCGGGCTTCCAGGATGTCCTGAGGCAGGCCAGGAAAGTCTGTGTACATTTCCACCGGTCATATAATGCCAGTGCTCGGCTGGCGGACCTCCAAAAGGAGTTTAACCTGCCCAAGAACCGCCTAATCTGTGACATGCCCACCAGGTGGAACTCAACGTTGGCCATGCTGCAGCGGCTGCACATGCAGCAGAGGGCCATCAATAAGTACCTGTGCGACTATGGCACCTGGACAGGGTCAGGGGAGCTTGTTTTTTTTCCCCATGCCAGTGGGCCATGATCAGGGATGCATGCACTGTCCCATCACCATTTGAGGCGGCCACGAGGATGGTGAGCAGTGACAGTGCATGCATCAGTGACACTGTCCCCCTTGTCCACCTGTTGGAGCACACGCTGCATGGAATAATGGGCAGGGCACTTGAGGCAGAACAGAGGCAGGAAGAGGAGGACTTCCTCAGCTCTCAAGGCCCCCTTTTCCAGACAGTGTTCCTGCGTGCCCGCCGATCACACAGGATATGGACGAGGAGGAGGAGGAGGAGGATTGTGTCAGTATGGAAGTAGAGCCTGGCACTCAGCAACAGCAGCAGTGTTTAAGGGATCAGTCCCAAGAAACACATGGACTTGTACGTGGCTGGGAGGAGGTGGCTGTGGACCATGTCGTCCTTAGTGACCCAGAGGACTCCGGACCGAATGCCTCAGCAAACCTACGCTGCATGGCCTCCCTGATCCTGCAAAGCCTGCGTAAGGATCCTCTTATTCGTGGTATCGAGGAGAAGGACCAATACTGGCTGGCAACCCTCCTTGATCCACGTTACAAGGGTAAGGTTGCGGACCTTATCTTGCCATCGCAGAGGGAGCAGAGGATGAAACATCTTCGGGAGGCCTTGCAGAAAGGTCTGTGCAACGCGTTCCCAGAGACTGGGAGGTTACAAACTCCTGTTTACTCCTGTTCTGGACAACGTGTTGCTGAGGCTTCGGTCAGTCAAAGAAGGAGCGGTGGAGAAGGTGGCCCTCTGACCGATGCGTTCAGACAATTTTTTGGTCCGCAGCCCCAAGGTATGATCGGTTCCAGCAACCATTGCCAGCGTCTGTTTTACATGGTGCAGGAATACCTAGGGGCAAGATCTGACTTGGACACCTTTCCCACCGAAAATCCTCTGGGTTAGTGGGTCTTGAGGATGGATCACTGGCCAGAGCTTGCACAGTATGCAATTGAGCTACTGGCCTGTCCTGTATCCAGCGTTCTTTCGGAACGCACATTCAGTGCTGCTGGAGGCTTTGTAACCGATCACAGGGTGCTTCTGTCCACCGACTTGGTCGATCGACTGACCTTTATAAAAATGAATCAGTCTTGGATCACCACCAGCTACCAAGCACCTGATGCTGATGTAATTGAATAATTTTTTTTGAAATCTCAGATCCCTTCAAAGACTATGCTGATGCTGAGTGACTATCCTGAGTAATTATCCTCTTCCTCCTCAATGATCACGCTGATAGCTTGTAAGAACATTTTTGGTTCTGGGCGCCACCATCAGTGCCTAAGGCCCAATTTTTCAGCCCCTGTTTAACAGGGGCGTGTAATTACAATTTTTGATGCAATACTTTGCAGCAGGGCTCGTTCCTGCATTCCAACTAGAGTATCTGTGAGGGGTTGCAGTGTTGTGGCACCAGTGCCTAAGGCCTAATTTTTCAGCCCCTGTTCAACAGGGGCATGTAATTACAATTCTTGATCTAATATTTCACAGCAGGGCCCATTTCTGCGCGCACCAAGAGCGAGTGAGGACTTACAGTGTTGTGGCACCAGCACCACCAAAGACCCAATTTTTCTGCCCTTGTTCAACAGGGGCATGTAATTACAATTCTTGATCTAATATTTCACAGCAGGGCCCGTTTCTGCACCCACCAAGAGCGAGTGAGGACTTACAGTGTTGTGGCACCAGCACCACCACCACCAAAGGCCCAATTTTTCTGCCTTTGTTCAACAGGGGCATGTAATTACAATTCTTGGTCTAATAATTCACAGCAGGGCCCGTTTCTGTGCCCACCAAGAGCGAGTGAGGACTTAGTGTTGTGGCACCAGCACCACTACCACCACCAAAGGCCCAATTTTTCTGCCCCTCTTCAACAGGGGCATGTAATTACAATTCTTGATCTAATATTTCACAGCAGGGCCCTGTGAGGGCTTACAGTGTTGTGGCCACAACAACACCTAAGGCCCAGATTTCTGCTGAGTATATAGGGCAGGCCCCTACTTTCAAACATCTAACTTACAAACGACTCCTACTTGCAAACGGAAGGAGACAACGGGAAGTGAGATGAAATCTACCCCTAGGAAGGGAAATTCTCTCCTGTAAGAGTTAATATGGGGAAAACATTTCTCCTTTCCACTGATGCTTTCCAATCCTTGTTCCACAAAAAAACCCAAATTTTCAAAAAACATTTGTCATTGGGGCAAAAAGTGAGGTGAAATCAACCCTTTTTACTGCTAGGCAAGAGTGCTACGCACTACACGACTGTGCCGCCCAGTATTATGCTTGTTGTTTGTTTTTTTGGGCAAGTTACCACAACACCATTATCTTGTCGTTTTTTATGATCAAAGATACAACTATGTTGGTGTCCCTTGTTAGTTTTAAATTGTATTTTTTTAAAATGTAACTGCCTACTCCCAAACTGTCATTTGAAGTAAAACATATATCCAAGTATTATTCTACACAATTTTTTTATTGTTCAGAAAAAAATAAAACAAATTAAATTAGAGATGCTATCTGCCATCCAAATACAAAGAACTTACCCAAAGAGTGCATTCTATGCATACAAAAATATAGAAAATATAACAAATAAAATCATTATTAAAAAAAATAAGAAAGAAATTAGTAAGTAGTGAAGGGGTGAAAATCCTTAGTCCAGTGGCCTTGTTGGGGATCTTGTGGCTGGAATTGCCATTGACCACCATGCTGCTGTGGTGGGTGGGGTGGCTGTGGTGTGTGGATTAGCTGTGGAGGTGGTGGAGGTGGGGCCACACAATCCGAAATGTGTGAAATTTGGCCCCTCACCCCCTTGTTGAGGAGCTGCAGGATGAGTTCCTCACACCTGCTCCTTTGCTCACCTGCCATCTGCCTTAACTTATTGGCAGTCACACACCCAAATGCCTCAGCCTCATCTGGGTCAGTACAGAGAGCAGTAGTGGCCTGGCTGAGGAAGGAAGTAGTGGCCTCCTCCAGATTCCTTCTTCCTGGCCATTTTAGCAGCAGGAGGGCGTGGGGGTGCGGGTGGGGGGTGATCTGGCCACTGGCTCCTCCAGACTGACACTTTCCTGTGTATGAAAATGGGACATAATTAGAATCTTTTTTAGGGTTTGGTCATCAATCACACACAATTTTAATCTTCTCACTGTTGCAAATTGAACGTGGAGAAATAGAAAAGACTATCATTCTGACCCCAGCTTATTTTATTCTTGTACAAATCATTTTTGGTTACTACTGTCTTTTGATATGGAAACCACTTTGTTAAGGCAGAAATATTTTACCAATAATGTCTAGTTATCATTATTGTATTTTTGGATACAAATATGTTCAACAATGCTATACCTGGGTCAAGCTGGGCTCCTCCACATCTTCATCCTGTGCATCACAACCTGTGCGGACCTCAGGAGCTGTGGCCTCAGCAGATGTCAAAGGGAGTGTAGACAACGATGGCCTGGGTTCTGTCTGGTCAGTCAAAAAACACAGGCTGTGGTAATACCAATACCACCTGGGGACATAAAGGTTATCTGCTGCTGCTCCTGACCTCTCAGATTCCAGGACCTTGTTCAGTTCCCTCCTAAATGTACTCCTCAGGTTAGCATTTTTTTTGCTTTACATGGTTGATCTCTGCCCTGGGGTACACTGGTTTGACCAACTCAACCATTTACTCCAAAGCTGCCTTCCTCGATATTTTATTGGAGTAGTCTCTACTCTTGACCTTCCAGAGACCGGGCAACTCCCGATACAGGTCAATGAACTGGGGGAGAAATTCAGGGGAAGTAAATGTATCCGTCATATTAAATGTTATGATGCCTGCAAGACAGAAGACAAGACAAACCATAATGTCTGGTTTAACCCATAAGCTGGTCCCAATATAGGCCTCAATCTAAGCAGTATAGGCCACTACCCACCTATGCCCCAATTTCCAATTGTACCTTCGTTTTTGCCTCCTTTCTTGCGTTGGTGATCGTTCGTCCTCCACTCCAAGATCATTCCTATGGCTGTTCCACCGACTGTGCGTTCTGGCTGTATACACACTGCGCATGTGTCAAACTCCGCTCTCAGTGCATCATGACGCTGGGACATGACCATCTCTCTTCTGCATGAGACACAGACGGCAGAGCATTCGGAAGGGACAACATGGTGGATTACAGCCAGCCCTGCGGTGGTGGAGCTCATAGGAGGCACAAAGCAACCCCCATGAGCAAGAGTGAGATCGTGCTCATCCTAGAGAAGCACGATTACGACTGCAAGCTGAGCAATTATGAAAGGCCCAACAGCCGGAAGGACCTAATTTTGGAGAAGGTCATCACCATTTTGCATTGAGAATTTTTGGTGGCACGATCAAAGGACCAAATCTGAAAACGATGTTCTGATCTCAAACAACGTGAACAAGACCAGATGGAGTACATACATCAGATCATAAAAAAAGTAAGCAATATTTGTATCTAAACTATATGTATATGTGGAAATTAGTTGTCTATATCTGTTCTTTAAACAAGTAGCTCTAGAGAATTCTATCTATGCTTTTCTTAAATCTTTTTATGACTCCAAAGATGAAGGTAAATATAAAGCATATATGAACATTCTTATTTGGTCATGTTTTTGGACATTACTTTTTTTTTGGAACTTATTGTTTTTTCTTCTTTCAACAGGGAGGCACCAAAAAAGGAGACTCCAGCCAAGCCACCGCGAGGTACGAAGAGAGGTTACCCTCACTCGGGCCCCAACAGTGGAGGCAACAAGGCCATCTTCCCCTCCAAAAACATAAGTGCCAACTTCAAACACACTCATTTAGCTACCGACAGGGGTGTTTCTAGGTGGGCCACAGGCAATGGGTTTAGGGCAGAACTTAAGTTGTAAAGAACACTTTCTGGTTGCTGCCTGGCTCATCAGTGCCCATTAATGCAGCCTTGTCAATGTAGACATGAGTAGAGGAGAGGCCTCTGGGCCCCCAGTCACAAAGAGTCACGCCTGCTAGGATGGTCATCCTATATCCTGTATCCCATAGGAGACAAGAGGGGTGGCAGCACAGACATTGCCATTGTGGTTGTCAAATCCCCTGACGTGAGTCACAGTGAGGGCCAAAGCGAACCAGAAGAGGAAGAAAGTCTTCGGGAGCCTCTTGTTTGTGCAAGTAAGTATTCTTGGAATCTTGCTTCAAATGTGTATACATGTTGAGTGTTTAGTTGTCCAAATCAAACACCCACTCCACACATTAACAAAGTATGTAATGCCTTAACATTAGCATGGAGAAGGAAGAGGTGGAAGGAGATGGCAGTGTTGCTAGGAACCAGAGTTTGGGAGACCCAGGCACTAGGGCCAAGATTATAGAGTAGTTGCAGGGCATTCAGGTTGCAAGCAACAATAGACTGGGCAGGTAAGTATTTCCTGAATTTGACTTGATTTAGTAACTTGACCATAACTCACTATGTAGGGCCTCAGCCACTTGGCCATCATTCCCTTAATACTTTTTAATCTTCTTACTAGGTCATGGTCTTCCACGATGTACTGTTGGCAGAATCAGTGCAGATATGTTGCATCATTTGAAGGACCTGGAGCAAATCAAGGAGTCTGCCACTGCTTTACAGCGAAGAATAAGAGATTTTGTGGACATGCTTGCCAAATTTAAATTTCCTCTTGCCTGATCTGAAGTTTATTGTTCCTATTGTTGGCTCCTGTTTGCCCTTTTAATAATTACCATGTTTTTATGACTTTTGAATGTGAAAGTTTAGTGACAGAACTCAGTGTTTCTCCACTCCTCTAGGTGCACCACCGGGTCCTGTTTTCTAGATTTTCCTCAGTCTAAAAACGACTGTGCGAATTACTACCAGTGAAAATGACAACATCACCTAAGCCAAATTCAAGAAATCTTGAAAACATGACCTGGGTTTGCATCTTGAGGAGGAGAGTTGGGAAACACTGCCCTAACTAATGTGAATTGTTGTGTTTATGTGTTTTTTAGAATCTAAATCTCCAAATGTGAAGGTGCCCCCAAATTGGTCCTTAACATTCTTATTTCCCTCATGATTCCATGCCTAAAATGTGTGTAGTTCCATACATCCAGTTTTCAAAAACCCCAAAACACACAGTGGGGGATATTTACTAAAACAAATGCACTCGGAATCTGGTGCAGCTGTGCATGGTAGCCAATCAGCTTCTAACCTCAGCTTGTTCAATTAAGCTTAAACAAAAAACCTAGAAGCTGATTGGTTGCTATGCAGAGCTGAGCCAACTTCTGTGTGCAATAGTTTTAGTAACCCCCCCCCCGTGTCAACATGGGCTATCTCCCATCACAGGGTATTAATGGATGCCTTTTGGGGGTGCAACCCCTTCCTCCTAACTAAAATAGCTCAGTGATGGGAGATAGCACATGTTGACACATTGTGGGAGTTATTTACGAAAGGCAAATCCACTTTGCACTGCAAGTGCACTTGGAAGTGCACTGAAAGTGCACTTGGAAGTGTGGTCGCTCTAAATCTAAGGGGTAGATCTAAAATGAGTGGAAGCTCTGCTGATTTTATCATCCAATCATGTGAAAGCTAAAATGCTGTTTTTTTTTTTCCTTGCATGTCCCCCTCTCGGATTTACAGAGACTGCACTTCCAAGTGCACTTTCAGGTGCACTTGCAGTGCAAAGTGGATTTACCTTTCGTAAATAACCCCCTGTGTGTTTTGTGGATTTTGTGGAAAAATAGATGTTTGTAACTACACGCATTTTAGGCATGGGATCATAAGGGACATTTAATTGTTATGCCTCTACGTGTACGTGGCTTAAATTTTTGGCTTTTAGAGGGGTGAGATCACCCCATCTGAGGAAGGCAACATCCACACAGTCTTGGGATACTAATGTCTCGTTTGGCCTTCACTTTACCAAACTCAAACTTTGTAAGTTATTGAGTTTGGTATGTGTAGCTAATGTTTTAGAACACAAAAAAGGAGAAATAATGCAAAACATACATGTTATACACCAAGATGTTAAAACCTTAAAACACGCATGTGAATGTGCTTTGAGTAAAATGTTTTCTACTAAACAATGTTTGGCTTATTATTTCTTTGCTCAATACCAGTGTATTTTGCAAGTTTTTGTAGTTACAGTGACAATGTGCTCCTAAATGTGGACAACTCCTGAAATTTTTAGGCCTCAAAAAAAATAAAGGAGTTGTAAAGGCATAATGTTTTTGAACTTCATAAATTAGATCCATTAATAACAAAAACATTGTGTGTGTGTAGCAGACCCACAGCACACCATAATAGTTAGGTGAAGAAGATATTGTCACCTCATGTGGCAATTAAGGTACATTTGCACTATTGGAGCAAGTGGCCAAAATAAAGCCCATTTGGGAAGATATTAGACATATAAGAAACACAGACAGCAGTAGTTTAAATGAAATAGGAGTTCATGATCTTCTAAAAAAATTATAAATTATCAGCTACAATTTGCTGCCAAGACAATGCCCCTCTACCCACAAAATATTCCAGGTATTTCTGCCGTAAATCTATGGCAATTTGTGAGGCAATCCAGCAATGGCATTTTCAATAGCCGTCAGCACTCCTACAGATGGACGAGCTGCAGCCTCTTCAGCTGGGCCTGCCACTGCATGGTCCACGTCACTTGGCAGTGAGGCAAGGTAGCTGGTAGCATTCCTCCTTAAAACATTATGGAGAATACAGCAGCACAGGACCACATGATTTATCTTGTAGAGTGCCAGGTTGATTGGAGACGGCTTGATAGGATGCCAAAGGCGTTTTCAACCACCTTTCTAGCACAAGAGAATCTGTAATTGAAGATTCTCTGCTCTGGGGTGAGGTATCTCATAGGAATCGTTCACAAACAACTTGCCACCACCCTCATTTATATCTGGCTATCGCAGTTAGCGGCATTGGAAGGCTACAAACAGATAGAAACAAAGCCTGGGGAATGCCCAGGAAAAAATCCAAGCCTACTTACCACTAGCTTGCAGACAACCATCTAACCTGTCTAACAGTATTTGTTAAAAATAGGGGTTTAGTCCGCACTCATTTGCAAACGCATGCGTAAGCCACAGAGCCTCGTCACGGCACCCTGGTATCTGTGGTCCTAACACTAAAATATGAGTGTCCCCACAGTGGAGACACATACATTGTGATGGATAAATGAGGGCAGGTGGACTGAAGGGGAGCCCATTCCTTCTTAAAGGTACAGGAGCACGCCAAACACCCAGCAGGTAGCACAATTGCTGTAAAGGTGTTGGTGCTTTGCTGGACCAATACACACACCAACGTGATCACAAACAACTTGCCACCACCCTCAAGTGGCATTGGAAGGCTACAAACAGATATCAACAAAGCCTGGGAAATGCCCAGGAAAAAATCCAAGCCTACTTACCACCAGGTGGCAGACAACCAAATGCGTGCGGACTAAACCCCTGTTTTTAACGCATACTGTTAGAGAGGTTAATTTGTTGCCTGCGAGCTGGTGGTAAGTAGGCTTGGATTTTTTCCTGGGCTTTCCCCAGGCTTTGTTGGTATTCATCAGATGTTCCCCCAGAGCAAAGGCCTCATCTGACAGTAAAACAAAATTGAGGCCCTCAACATTCTCCTCAGCAGGTGGCAAGTGCCATTCTGGAGCTGCTTGTAGAACTCTGTCTGCATAATCACTCCTCCAACAGAGTTACGGCTGTTCTTCCCAACATCCAGATACAGGAACTCGTAGTTGGCAGACACTACAGCTAGCATGATTATGCTGCAAAAGCCCTTACAATTAAAATAATAGGAGCCAGAGTTGGGTGGTGGTACGATCCGGACATGCTTACCATCAATAGCACCACCACAGTTGGGAAAATCCCACTGATGATGTAACTGGGCTGCAACGTCCTGCCATTAAAAAGGGAGAAAAACAAATATGCAAAGCCAAACTCACTCAAATATAGCAAATAAGGATAAGAGAAGTTGCCAACATATAAAAGTGTTCCCACACAGAATAAATTAATAAAAAGGTATGTGGCGCTAACTATAAATATTACAAATACAAAAAGTGAACAATATTAAGCGTGATAACCACGCTAAAAGAATCACTTCCAGAACCATGCTGCAGCTAATGTGCTAAATACTAAAGTGCAAAACAATCATCAGCATAATAAATGGTAATAGACATTCATGGTAATAAAGTGCAGACAAAACTATAAAGTGCAAATGTACCGTATTTATTGGCATATAACACACACTTTTTTACCCTGAAAATAGAGGGTAAATCATGCCTTCAGGTTATACACCGATATCTGTATTTTTACCAACAGGGGGGCGGGGATCGGGCAGTCCTCCCCGGGTGCCACCTAATGGGAGGGTGTCAGGCTGGCCGCCTCGCCTCTCCTGGCCGTGCAACAGCACTGCCAGTAAACCAGTGCCAGCCCCCTGTGACACACTGCTCCCCCTACATAACCCAATGTAAAACTAAGCTTTAAATCCGTGCGCTGTGGCTGCTCTCCTCCTCCCGCTCTGCCTCCTCCTCCTGTGTAGCTTTTCAATGAAGGAGAGGAGAGCAGTCACATGACTGGGTCCACAAGAGAGAGCGGCGTTAATGGAGGTATGTGAGTGACACAGGAGGAGTGGTGTAGGAGGAGGGGCTGATAGTGTGAAGTTCTCTCAACTCTTGAGTATGCCCACAGCGCTCTCCCTGTCCCAGCGCTGGGAGTGCAGGGGGGTCTTTATAATGAAAGGGGGCTGTTTGTTGTATAGGGGCAGTTTGTGTTGTACAGGGGCAGTTTGTGTTGTACAGGGGTAGTTTGTGTTGTACAGGGGCTGTTTGTGTACAGGGGCAGTTTGTGTTGTACAGGGGCTGTGTAAAGTTTTTTACCTGAAACTTCCCTCTTAAAGTTAAGGTGCGTGTTATACGCCGGTGCGTGTTATACGCCGGTGCGTGTTATACGCCGATAAATACAGTACTTAAAAAGTGCAATCAAAATCTAATAAGGTGCAATATTCTCATGAAGTGCAAACAGAGCAATAAAGTGCAAAAAATAGTCTAAAAGTGATGAAAGTGCAATCAGGATCCAGGATCCACTGAAGAGGGAACGGATCTCCATACAGCAGTTCATCCAAAGCAGATATCCAAAGCAAAAACGATACCGGGGTGGACTTTGGGCATAGGTACATTTGCACTTTTTAGTTTTGTTGTTTATCACTCTTAATATTGCTCACTTTTTGTATTTAATATTTATAGTTAGCGCCACATCCTGCCATTGCTCTGGGTTGAAAGGAAACTGTAGATTAAAAAAAGAAAAAAGAAATTACTACTTCTGCATGTAACATTGCAAGCATATTTGACACAAACATGCTTAACCAACATAAGGATACACTTAAATGAGTATTTAAAGACAAAAGTGGAAGGTCAACTTATCTAATTCCTCCCCCCTCTGGTGGCCATTAGACACATTTTTTTTGGGGGGGGGGGGTAAAGGGAAGATGTTTTGGACAGGTAACACTCTCCACTTCCATGAGAGCTGTTGCATAAATAATCAGTGGTACTTTGGCCAGCCCCTTCTTACTTAAACTATTGGCAGCCCAGTGGACAGGTAAGAAGTGTCATAATTGAAAAAGCTGAATACATACTGTCCAAATTGCAGCACATTTTGACATTATGATTTAGCCTATCAATATAATGGGAGCCAAAAAATTAAGAAGTTTCAATTTGTAGGTAATCAGGCAGGCCCTTGCAATTGGGGAATTTATACAGACATATATAAATTCCCTTGGGGAATTTATACAGAAATATGAACACAAAAGAGGGATAGTGTGTATGAGTTTTGCAAAGTCAGCAGATTATTTGGATTTGTTAACTTAGCATTTTTGGGGGGGAGGAAGGGTTCCAAATGAGTTTGGGCCCCAAAAAATGGCCTCTTGCACCCTGCCTGAATTTGAGGACAACAATAACATTTGCACACATTTTAGGGGTTGTTTAGGATAAGCCCCAAAAACATTGTTAAGTTACTAGGCTAGGTGTGGGTGGGCCCACGATAGCATGCTGGGGAGGTTAGTGAAGGAAAATATGCATGTAGGCCAAAAAAGGAGCAGGAAAAGCTTACAGCATGTATGAGGACAAAGAGGACTTTCACAGCATATTACAATATTGAGAATTATGTAATCAAAAATTAATACGATACATTAGCAAACATAACTACATAGAATGTGATCTTAAAGGTAAAAACTTACCCTAATATAGTTCTTCTGCAGGGCTTGAATAATGGCTGAGCAGATCTCTGGAATAATGATTCCCAGAGCCTGGGGAGAGATCCCAGTCATAAATTTGAGGTCCTGGAGACTTCTCCCCGTCACCAAGTACCGCAAGGTGGGTATGAGCCTTTGCTCTAGAGTGATGGAAAGCTTCATGCATGTGTCCTGCTTCTTAATGTAGCAGTACCCCCGTGAACTGCTGATTGACTCTATACCCCACTGGCTACCCCGACTCTGCAGATCCTCTCTTACCTCTGACACCTTGGGTTCCATTCTGTAAAGGGAGGTTATCAATGAGAAACTCACACATTGTCACTGAACCACTCAGAAAGTTTACTAGAGTGAATATCAAACACAATGAACAATGTGATTAAACACAAACAGTAAATGACAGTTGATAACAATCAGTATAGATATGAAAATGATTCAATAATCACTGTAGGGAGTATATGTAGACAGGTGTACAAAGGCACAAGTGTTATTCTCCAAAACCTATATTAAACACCTTCCCACTGAGGCAACTCCAAGTTGCAATATAATGTTTCTCACATTCAATATGACAATGCAATATTTAACCTGTACTCAAGGGCTCCCCCTAGGTTGTAATTTAATGTTCAAACTACAAAATAGAACCGTAATGCTTTGCAGAAGATGATAAAAGTTCCTTGACTCCAGATATCTTCAGCTAGCCTGTAGTTTAAACTGCAGTGTTTGTAATCCAACAGGGTAAATGAGAGAAAGCAAACTGTAGAATAAATGGTACCTTGATAACTGATTAATTGAAGAAATATGGCACTTGTAATTTCCTCCTTATGTGTGAGTGTAATACAGTACTGACCTTACAGCACAGGGAATAACAAACCCCAGAGGCCAGCTGTATCTTGCCTGTGAATAAGTAGAATCACTTCTGTGGAACTACAAGTCTCACCAGCAGTCTCAACTCAACAAACAGTGCACTTTACTGAAATGGGCAGGTGCCCTCTCACCACAATAGACTCAGAGGCTGTGAGGCTCCATCAAGACTCCCCTCCTTATGTTTCAGTCTGAAAAGATGGCGCCGCCGCGCTGTACCGATCCTTCGGATGACTGAAATGCAGGGAACTTCCAGATGTTCTGACACTGCAAACCAATCTCTTTGAAAAAGTCTCAATGACGAAACTAGTCAGAGCATGATACCACGGCAACCGTTATCATGTGAGGACGCAGCGCGCTCTAAGCCTGAAGCTTCAGACACGAGAGGGAGGAAGTGCCGACCAGCTGTGTCCGGTTGACGCGCATTGCACTCCAAGCTCGTAGCCTTTTTTTTTTTTTTTACTAGTGGGACGAAGGGCTGATCAGCTGTGAGTGTGTATCATCCATCCAGTCTGCAGCCAGCTCCTCTGTGCTTTAAGAGAAGGCATTTTAGTTATCCACTATTATCAATCAACCGAAAGCTAGAAGGCTATCCTTTGAAAGGACCTGCGCCCTCTGATCGTTACAGTTTACTTGACTTTATTTTAATTTCCTTTATTTTGTTTGATTTACAATAAATTATCAAAACGGTACTGGACTATTTGGGGTCTCTTTTTTACATGTGGACATTGTTGCTGGTGTTTGACTATCAACCCTGGAGGACTTCGGGAGTAATCAGAGTGAGGATACTATCCAAGGCCTGTTAACCTCTCGGTTCCGGTGAGTTTGAACCCCTTGCAGGGTGTGTGCAGCACAAGGTGTCCTAACAGATTGTGAAAGGTGCACCCATCAGATCTACTATTCATATATGAGACTCCAGATTAAGTCCTAGCCTTTGTGTCTTTGCTGGAATTTTCCTGCCTGCATTTGTTTTGCCTGCATTTTACAAAGACTTTTTTATTTATCAGTCAGCGTTTAGGAATGAGAGTAGCACAGCTTTGATGGGTTAATGGCTGATATTTAGAGATTATTTACTCATCCATATTTATACTGCAAATCGATCGCTTGCTAAGCTGAATGAATGAATGATTTGTAAAGCGCTGCAAATGCGAACTGAATCACCTCAAGGCGCTAGGTGCATTCTCTGTTGTCAGCTTCTTAGAAAAGGAAGGTCTTTAGTTTTTTCCTGAAGGCCTGATGGTTTTCTTCCATGCGGATGTAAGTCGGAAGAGCGTTCCATAGCCGGGGTCCTTGGACTGCGAATCTTCGTTCTCCCTTTGCTTTGTAGCTGTATTTGGGAATGATGAGGAGGTTTTCATTAGCTGATCGAAGACTGCGATTAGGTGTGTAGTGTTTTATTTTCTCCCGGAGATATAGCAGAGCGTTTCCTTGTATGCATTTGTGGGTGAGGCAAAGGGTCTTGAATGTGATCCGATTCTTTACGTTTAGCCAGTGTAGGCTCTTTAGGGATGGGGAAATGGATTCCCAGGGTTTTTTTCCTGTTAACAGTCTTGCCACCCTGCTTTGGATGAGCTGCAAGCGCGCAAGCTGATATTGGGGTAATCCTACGTAGAGCGAATTTGCGTAGTCGAGTCGGGAATTGATGATTGTTCCAACAACTGCCGCTTTGTCCTCTTCTGGGATGAAGGGGATGAGTCTACGTAGCAGGCGGAGGAGATGGTGGGATCCGCTAACTACTGATCCTATTTGTGCATCCATTGTCATTCCTGAGTCAAAGATGACTCCGAGATTCTTGGCTTTGGTGCTTGGAGAGATGGTCTGTCCGAGGATGGTGGAAAGTGTCCACGGAGTCTTAGTTTTTGAATTTTTGTTAGCGTGTAGGAGAAGAAGTTCTGTTTTTGATCCGTTGAGTTTGAGGGAGCTAATGGTCATCCAGTCATCTATTAAAGTGAGGCATTTCCCTAAATTCTGATGAAGGTCTTTTTGTCGGGTGATGCGAAGGTAGAGTTGGGTGTCGTCAGCGTATGAGTGGAAGCAGAGGTCCGTTTTTCTGATAATATTGAGGAGTGGGCGGATGTAGATGTTAATAGCACTGGTGACAAGGGTGAGCCCTGAGGGACTCCACAGGAGATTGCCCGGGTTTCTGAGGTGAATGTTCCTAGTTTCACTATCTGAGAGCGATTTTCTAAGAAGGATGCAAACCATTTTAGAGCAGAATCTGTAGCTCCTGCTACTTCTGCGAGGCAGACAATAAAGTATTGTGGTCCACTGTATCGAATGCTGCGCTGAGGTCTAACAGTACCAGGAGACACGATTCTCGGTCATCTGCTGCTTCAAGGGCAGCGTCCCATATTTTGAGAAGTGCTGTTTCTTTGCCATGGCCTGGGCGGAAGCCTGATTGCAGAGGGTCCAGGAGTTGGTGTGTGTCCAGGTGGCGTTGTAGCTGCTGTACTACTGCTTTCTCCATAATCTTGGAGATGGTGTTGAGGCTTGTTATCGGGCTGCGGCAGTTAGGGTCCTTAGGGTCGAGATTGGGTTTCTTTAGCAGGGGTTTGACAATGCCTTGCTTGAGGGAGGTTGGCTCAGTCCCTTCTTTGAATGATTGATTTATGAGGTGTGTTAGGGTAGGGGCCAGGATGTCGGAACATTCTTTCAGGAGTTTTGTGGGAATGATGTCGTTTGTTGATGTGCTGTCTCGAAGGCTTCTGATGATGTTTTTAGTCGTGTCGGTGGTGATTGGGGACAAAGAGAAATTCGGTGGTTGTGTGGTGTTCGTGTCGATATCCTGTTTTTTGCTTTGGTTGAGTGAGATTGTTATTTTCTGATGAATTGATTTCCGAATGTTGTCGATTTTGTCGATGAAGAAATCTGATAACTCATTGCAAAATTCTTGAGTATCGTTTGCTGGGGGCTCTAAGCAGGTCGGGTTCATTGACTGAGCGACTATTTTGAAAAGTTCCCGCGGACGGTTTAAGGCAGTTGAGATGGTGTCCGAGAAATGTTCTTTTTTGGCTTTGAAGATTGCCTTGTGGTATTTTACAGTGAGTGCTTTGTAGTTAGTATGGTTTTCCTTGGTAGGATTTCTTCTCCATGCTCTTTCAGCTCTTCTACGTTCTTGCTTGAGTAGGGTGAGAGTGCCATTAAACCATCTCGAGTTTTTTTTGCGGACGAGTGTTCTGCGTTTTGGCGCCACTGTGTCTGCTGCTTGTAGTAATACCTTGTTTAGGGAGTTGAGTGTTTGTTCCGTTGAGAGGTTTAGGTTTAGCAAAGGTATTTTGTTTGATAATGTAGTTTTGAAGAGTTCGGAGTGTACTGTAGTTTCTTCTGAGATCTATTCCAGTGTGTTGTTGTTGCGCGTTTCTGTTTTTGGAGGGTGGTGTTAGTGGTGATTTTAAATTTGATAGCGTGGTGGTCCGTCCATGGTAGTGAAGTACCGGTTTTTGTGACACCCCTGTATTTGATTTTTCTCCTTTCAGAGAATTTCATCTACTCTTTGAATTTTTTATCCCTCTCTGCATGCTTTTTTCAGTAAGGTGCGGACTGGAGGGCGAAACATCCGCTATGCACAAATCTATTTTTTAACATACATCTCCCTTTCCTTACAGGTAAGATCAATGAAAAATTTTTGACGTGGTGTGTGCTGAAGAAATGTATATATATATATGGGCGGCACAACGGTGTAGTGGATAGCACTTTCACCTAGCAGTAAGAAGGGTCGCTGGTTCAAATCCCAACCACAACACTACCTGCCTGGAGTTTGCATGTTCTCCCTGTGCCTGCGTGGGTTTCCTCCGGGTACTCCGGTTTCCTCCCACACTCCAAAGACATGCTGGTAGGTTTATTGGATCCTGTCTAAATTGTCCCTAGTATGTATGAATGTGAGGTAGGGACCTTAGATTGTAAGCTCCTTGAGGGTAGGGACTGATGTGAATGTACAATGTATATGTAAAGCGCTGCGTAAATTGACAGCGCTATATAAGTAACTGAAATAAATAAAAATAAAATAAAAAAAAATATATATTTTTTTCTATACTAAGCTTGAATATTAATTTATATACTGTGTTTTTTTGACCTTATGTCCTATGTGTTTAAATTTTCCCCTTTTGACTTAACTGATATATATTATGATTGTAATATATTAGCAGACATAAAATTCTTACTGTGTTTTTTCTACCTTATAGTTGATCAAATGCCACATTATATCTCCTGAAGAAGCTTAAGAAAGCAAAACATGTTGAGAAAGTGGTATCAACCTCTGTATTAATCAGTTTTTTTACTTGCTTTGTAAACATACCTTAGTGTTTTTGATCTATGTCTGTTTCTCCTTTTTTTTAAAGATTGTTAAATAAAAGATCCTTTTATTCTATCTTTTCTACTTTATTTATCCTAGCACCGTTAAACGTCCCGGGGCCTGCCCATGGCCTCAGTGTCCCTTCTCTCTACATAGGTAGTGGAGTGTTGTCAAATATGTTGATGTCCATATTCTGTTTGAAGATGAGGTCTAGAGTGTGTCCTGAACCGTGCGTGGGAGCATTTATCAGCTGTTGAAGGTCTAGTTCTTCCATTTGGTTGATGCAGGCGGTTGCGATAAAGTCTTGGGCAGAGTTTGCCCAGAGGTTAAAATCCCCAAGTACCAGAAAGTTTTTGGTTTTCAGGGTGTGTATTGAGAAGAATTCAGTGAGTGGAGTAAGGAGATTGGTCTTTGGTCCTGGTGGTCTGTAGCATAGTAGTATGTGAATGGTGTCTTGAGGTGTTGTTTGAAGATGCAGTGAGAGTGTTTCAATGAAAGGCACTGAGTTCTGTAAAGTTGGTTTGGTGAACCCAAGGTGCGATTTGAAAATCACTGCTAGGCCTCCTCCTTTTTTCCTATTCTATGCTCAGTTAGGATACTGTAGTTCTCGGGCACCAATTCAGTTAGGATGGTGTTGCAGTCGGGTGTTAGCCAGCTTTCTGTAATGAAGAGGCAGTCTATGTTGTTTTCGATAAAGTCGTGGATTTCCAGCCTGTGCTTGACTGCAGATCTGGTGTTGATCAGGGCGCATGCTAGTTGTTGTGGTTGGATCGGTGTCTCCCTGTATTTGATGGTTGATTATGGGTTGGTCCTTAGTAATTGTTCTTTTTTTAGTCTTTTTTGAGTGGCGGTTGGTAAAGTTGAGGCAGTGTTTCTTAGCCTGTGGAGGGTGCCTGCTGTGTATTTGAAGTTGCACATGATGAGGAAGACAGAGTTGCTTGAAGGAAGGGTGATCCAATGATGGTACTGATGTAGCGATGATGAGCTTGCTGGAGGACGGAGGGATCAGATGGCTACCACAGCTTGTGGAGTGGTGTGGGTAATGGGCTGGATATAGGTGCGGAGGTACTGGAGGAGGTGAGGGCTGCCTACCGCTCTCCTGTTGATCCAGAGGAAGGCGAAAAAACCCTAGCTGCGTTGGCCAATTGTGCAGCAGAGGAAAAAATTCCTTCCTGACCCCCCCGAGGGGCGATCGGACTCAGGGCCCCTGGATCCACTGCTAGTGTACCCCTGGTGGCTTACCTGTACGGATGGTCCAGAAGAAAGACAGGGAGGGGGGTCTGACCACTACTTACTGGTGGGTGGTGCGGTGGCTGCATCTAGGATGATCTAAGGTGGACTGGCCTCCGGTGAATAACCAGTGCCCCTGCAGTGAGGTCCAGTAGCAGAAGGGGTGATTCCAGGTGTGGAGGGGCATGGGGCTCTGTTGGACGAGAGTGGGAGGGGGTAATGAGGTGGCTGGCTGGAGCTAGGCCGCAGCCGTGGTCTGTCCCACTGAATCTAGTGGCTAGAAAATGGGGTGATTAGACAGTGGCTGCGGTGGTGTCCCGGGGGGACAGAGGGGTCCGTAGGATGGTGTGTCCAACCGGGATGTGATGCGGCCGGAGTGCTAGTGGCCTCAGGAGGGAGGACCAAGATGGCTGCGGGCCGTCCGGGCACTGAGGAGTACCAAGATGGCTGCCGGCTAGGCCCGAGCCGCCGGCTGGCCGGCGCTAGGGAGTACCAAGATGGCCGCCGGCTAGGCCCGAGCCGCGGGCTGTCCTAGCGTTGTTACCCGGACTGTCTGCGATGATGGTGGGCGGATAAATCCGGTGAGGATAGGTCGAGCAGGAGGGGGAGCGCGGGCCTGCCGGTCGAGCTGCTGGTCGGTTATTGGGAGGACAGGCGGTGATGCGCTGCCGTGTAGCAGCCGGAGCTAGGACGGAGCCGTGGAGTGTCCTGATCGGCCGATCGGCTGGCTGAACGCGGCGTCCGGGTTGTATGGACGGTGTGACGGAATAGGGGGGGTCCCGGGGGGGGGTCCCGGTGTACTGCTGCTGGGGGAGTCCGGGATGAATCCAAGGATGGGTGGCCGGATGGCCGGAGCTGGGTGGCCGGGTGGCCGGAGCTGCTCTCCACAGTGTCAGCACTCAGACTGACACAGCAGGGATGCTGGCAGGGATGTGCTCTGAAGCACCTCAAAGGATGGCAATCCTGCTCTGTGCTGTATAGGCTGCAGTCTCCTGGTCACACACACAGACCTCCTGCTGGCAGGTATTGAATGGTGTCCAGAGAGGCTGACATATGGCCACACTGTTCCTTTTATTACTGCTCCCAGCATGCAGTGCTGTGCGCTTTGCATTGTCTGTATTGTAGTTCAGGGCTGATCCAGCTAACAGAGTCATTTCCTCCACCAAACTATATCTCCCACAATGTTTTGCAGAGCTGCCTCTCAGGAAATAAAAGAAAGTCCTAACAGCATTAAAAGGACACTAGAGGGAGCCAAACTCAGTTGCAACCATAACAATTGTAATGCCTTATATTAGCAAACCCATTAATTAATATAGGGGGTCACCAATGCCAAGGATTGGTGAAAGCAGGGGTCCGTCATCCAGAGATAACTCCGAAAATACTCCGGATTATTCTCCTGGAGCTCACGCAGCAATGGCATATGACATAATTGGTCATGACTAAGCAACCAATTTTTGGTCCAAGAACTCCTCCTCCTCCTGCTTCTGGACTGGACTTGGGCAAAGCAAAACTCCTAGCCCAATAATAACACGGTCTCTCCTCCAATTACGCAACATGGCCGGTTGACGAATGGCCATTCAGAAATAAACTGAAAAGCACAAATTGAAAAGTGGGAATAAACACTCACCAAACTTATACTAAGACAAAATTAGCAGAAGCAGCCCAAAGGGTGGCGCTTGAGAAATGAACTTCCTCTTTATAGTCTCGGAGTACGTCTAGTACGTCACTACCTTCGTGTTGTCGACCGAAAATTTGTGTAACGTTAGTATGCAAGACAAGATCCTGGCACACGCCCTTTTGACAAAAATCAGACGCTCCGTTGGCCAACAATCGTACCATGTGTACGAGGCTTTAGGCTCGGTTCATGTGACTTTAGAAGCAACTGTCGTGAATGCCTGGTTAATCTTCCTGTAATGTCGGATCCAAATCACAACAACATAGATGAGGAGGCAACTTCTATTAAAGTCTATGGGCACAAGTTGGCTAGAAGTCACCTTGAAGTAATAGAGGAACCTTTTCTAAAGTTGGAGTGACTTCAGTAGTGCTAATTAGGACAATTCTCATGGACTAACATGGGATTTCACATGTCATGCGACTTGGGGTTTTACAAGTCCGAACCAAGCCTTAAGCCTCTTTAACGTAGGGCGGACTCCGTTGAGATCAGCAGGGTATCTGTCCACTGATCCACTGATGATCAGAGCAGGTAGATGAGCCAACTGTGTCTGCTCAGTTAATGCAGAACGGACATGGTCAGAGCCTGCTTTGCTCTTTGGAGCGGCTGGGAGCAAATGGACTCTGCTTTAAACCCGACTGCCCTCTGATCCAATCCACCTAGACAGAGGAGGATGGATCCCCTTTCAGTTTTTTTAGTGGACCGGAGGAAGGTGGGTGTAAATGGACACGTGTCTGATTACACCAGCCAGTCCATAGGGGTGAATGGACCACTCGATTAAATCCACCTTAAAAACAACAGCCGGACAGATCAGACCCTTTGTGTGAAAGGAGCCTTAAATGATACCAAGTAAATCAGGCCAATAACTTTGTATCAGGATATAGCTACTTTACAAGAACACCTAAATAAAATTGAGGCGTGGGCAGCTACCGTATATACTCGAGTATAAGTCGTTCCGAGTATAAGTCGAGGCCCTAATTTACCACAAAAAAAATGGGAAAAACTTATTGACCCGAGTATAAGACGAGGGTGAGAAATGCACAGCTACTGTAAGTGGAAAAGAGGGTCAACAGTGCCCATTTGCAGCATCACTGTGCCCATCTGCATGCCTCACTGTGCCCATTTGCAGCCATAGGTCCCCTGAACTTCAAACTCAGTAGTTAAGGGTTCCTAGATGCCCCCTAGCTGCAGCCAAAATTTGGGGTTTCTGAACCCAAAGGGGCCCGAAATGACATTGCTGCAGATAGACACAGTTGACCGAATTTGGGGCCCCGTATGTCGGGGCCACTTAGTGCTAAGAACCCCAAATTTGGTGTGCAAACCCAGTGGAACTAGCACCATAAATTTTCCAATGCTGGGGTTTCCAACACCAAGTGGTCCCGAGATACAGGGCCCCAAAAATCAGTTCAGAAAATGTCAAGCACTTTTCTGCAGCAGAGAATGACATTTTCCGAACCAGGTTTGGGGCCCTATATCTCAGGGCCACTTGGTGCTAGGAACCCCAGCTTTGGTTATGTTATGGTACCAGTTCCACTGGGTTTGTACACCAAATGTGAGGTTCCTAGCACCAAGTGGCCCTGAGATATGGGGCCCCAAAGTCGGTTCAGAAAATGTCAAGCACTTTTCTGCAGCAGAGAATGACATTTTCCGAACCGATCTTGGGGCCCCGTATCTCGGGGCCACTTAGAGCTAGGAACTTCAGCTTTGGATATGTTATGGAACTAGGTCCACTGGGTTTGCATACCAAATTTGGGGTTTCTAGCACAAAGTGGCTCTGAGATACGGGGCCCCAAAGTCAGTTCGGAAAATGAATTTTTTTGCTGCAGAAAAGTGCTTGACTCGAGGGGGGCACTTTCAGCAAAAAAAAATGTGCTGAAAAATTCGACTTATACTCGAGTATATACGGTATATGGCAAATTAGGTTTGATACTGAAAAATGTAAAGTGATGCACATGAATGCTAAAAATATGAATGCAAGACACATATTTGGGGGAGAACCTCTTGAGGAATTGAAGATTAAAAAAGATCTGGAGATCCTTATAGAACACATACTCAATACTGCAATAGCATGCAATGACAAGTGGCAGCATCCAAGGCCAGCAGACTACAAAAAAATGTAATTTAAAGCACTTATTTTTCCAATTTGCAAAACTTTGGTTTGGCCTCATCTTGAGTTGGCAGTTTAGGCCACCGGTCCTCAAGAAGGATGTGCTTGAACTGAAGAGAGTCCAGAGAAGGGCAACAAAACTAAAAATGGAAGACAAAAGGCAGAGTGTAGAGCAATATAAGCTAACAATCCACTTTATTAGGGATAAAAAAAAGCATCCATGTACATGTAAAAACAGCAGCATCCTGTTTGGTAAGGCAACATGATCAACAGTTCACAGAAAGTCATGGGTGGGCAGGTATAGATGAAGAGGAGGGGACTGGTAAATGACAGGCTGCTGGCAATGCAATGAGCAGAGAGCACTGGCTGGAGCAGAGGCACAGGAGGAACACAGAAGAAGAGCTATGCATACACATAGGCAGAGCCGCCTAGCACAAGGATTATCCATGATAACAGTCAATGTGTTTCTGGGCAAAATAGCCCCTTTCTCAAGCCTGAAGTCCGGCACACAAGGGGGAGAATTTAAAATCTATTTGGCAGGAGTAACGGCCACAAGTACAGGGGAGGAAAAACTTGTATTTTATTTAAAAACTATTTAAAAACATAAGGAGACTGCCATATGTTTATATGGGATGATGTAATTACATATAAAGGTCTATTATTCAATAAAAATTATATGTAAAAAATTTGTTTTCACATATACAGTAATCAGAGTAGCATCACCCTAAAGCAACCAGCAGAGGCGCAGAAGCACTACAAGGTCTGTTTATACATATTGAACTAGAAAAGCAAAAAGAGGAAGCGATCAACTGCAAAAATTAATGTGACAAAAGAATTTAAAAAAGAAACAATATGGCAAGTAAGGTTAAAGCAGTAGTAAATTAAAAAAAAAAGTCCCCCTGAAGGTTAATGGCATAATGTGCACTGCATACTAGCACAATCAGCTTCTAACAGCTTGTTTAAGCGTTAGCAATAAAACCTGGAAGCTGATTGGTTGCTCTGCAGAATTGCGACTAATTTTGCCCTCTCTAGCTTTAACCCTCCTGGCGGTATGATTATTTCAGATTTTAGGTGCTGAAAGCGGTACCATTATTTTGCATGGAAATTTGGCGTTTTATATTGTAGGCCTGTAATTCTTAGGAATAACTCACTTAAATCTGTCCAAACCAGAGTCTAGTAGACATCTTGGGTATGATAAAGTTTGAAATACAAAATCATAAATTATAATATAATAAATAACTGTAAATAATAAATAATAATAATAATAATAATAATAATTTTTATTCAATACATTTTAGTAAATAATATAATCAAAAACACTGACATTTTTTTTGGCCAAACAAGGGTGCAATATTAGTAGTCATATTGCTTCAGTAAACATCCTGGGTATGGAAAATTTTAAAACATGGTACAGCACAAAGTCCGACGTCACAGTCAGGACAATAGAACCTGGTTTATTTTCTGATTTTCCTTCCGCGGTCGTCACGCTTAGAGCAGCAAACCACACACATCCTTGTGGGTGCTGACTTCTTTTCCGTTGGTGGAATGTGGTCCATAAAGTGACGACCACTCAGGCGTTCCGGGTTCACAACGCCAGCAGCATGACGTCCAGATCTATTTACAGTTGTTGGTGTTTGGTGCTTGAAAAATATAAGTTCGGCAACTTTCCAAACAAAGTCTGCATGAACCATAGGCTTGTCACTCTTTTTTTTTTTTAGAAGAATGAAGGCACTGTTCAAGAAGATGCCTGAAGATTTTTTTGTAATATTTTTTTGCTGCTTTCTTATGGCTGGATAAAATGTCATGGCCTGGTCAGCTCTGTCAACACCTCCCATGGTGTTGTTGTAGTCCACCACGACTTGTGGTTTCATTATGTCTTTTCCACCTTTTGTGTGTATCATTACAGTAGAGGTGTTGTAAATAGTACTCATTAGGCACACATCTTTTTTGTCGCGCCATCTCAATGCCATCATTTTGCCTTTCTGCCAGGCAACTATTTCTCCTGCCTTGAGCTTTTTATTGCCAAAGGTTGGTGGCATGTCACGCCGGTTAGCTCTAACGGTCCCATATGCATCCGTCTTGTGCTGTAGAAGGAACTCATAGAGTTCTGGAGAAGTGTAAAAATTATCTGTGGTTACACAGTAGCCCTGGTTCAGCAATGGTTCAATCAAAGTAGGAACTGAAGGGGTTGCCATTCCATAATTACTGAATCTTTCATTGAATTTGGTTCCTTTCCCGGTGTAAAGGACCGAATTCCATATGTAACCAGTGCTGGATTCAGAGAGCATGAATGATTTTATGCCAAATCGTGCTCTCTTAGATGCGATATACTGTATCCAGCTGAGTCTTCCTTTGTAGGCCATTAGACTTGTTGATACTGATGTCTCTATCTGGTACATAGGTCTGCTGGAAATTTTTCTGAATAATTTGATATACCTCCCAAATCTTTTTCAGTTTTGGTGCTGAATGAGAAGTCTAATCAAATTCTTCATTATTTTGAAAGTGAAAATACTTCATTATCAGAGAAAATTTGTACTCCGACATGACCGTGCCAAAAAAAAGGAGTGGCTAGTAATTTGTTGGTTATCCAATACCACTTCTGCAGGGGTTTTCCCACCACTCCCTGAAGAATTATTAGGCCCAGAAACTTCCAGATGTCCTCTTTGGTCACTGGTTCCCACTTTCTGCTCCTTGCAAACCTCTGATGGGTCCATAGAATTAAAAGCTATACGCCCCATGGATTAAATATAGATGTGGACGTTAATGCTTTTATTGACAATTCCTGAGATATGATTATGGCATATGTAGGGGTTGAATAGAATACACCTGAATTAGGGAACACCAAATATACCTTTGATGTGACTTTTTGACATGATCTGCTTTTTATTTTGGAATCCTTTTTTGTACAGTATGGGGTCCTTTTTAATATCAATGTGATTTACACACTTCCTGAGCTGAGTCTGACCATGCTGCCTGTCCATTTGAGGAGGTTTTGTCTGGTTCAGTTATTTTATACACAGCTTTTTTATTTTAATTTTTATGTTTTTAATTTTTTTCCAGCATATGTGTATAGATATTTGTATGATCTATTTTGATTTATGTATCATATGTTAGTGTTGATGTTAGTACACTGCATTGGATCTATAGAATCTGGTAGTGGTTGTGTATAGAATACCTATTTACCATATCCATTAGAAACCCATCAAACATAGTGGATTTGATTATCTTAGGCATTCATATATTGTTAATAATAATATCTTTTGAATATTCTTTGATTATCTTAGGCATTAACAATGTTCTTTGAAGGTTATTGATTTATATCGTTTTGATGTTTTTGACATGTTACCATTCAAATGCAGGGGATGTTGGTCTTGTGGCACCTCCGGTTGTCGACTTGGCCCCATTCCTTGCATTATGTAATGTAAATGCCCACATCTAAGATGGCACTGTGTGTTTCCCTTAACGGGACTCAGAGCGAGGCTTGATGTGCGCATATAATGTGGTGGCTCAGCATGCTGCCCGTTCCCCATTGAAAACGTCAGTGTGCGATGAAACGCGTCTGGAAGGGACGTGCTGACGTCACCACATTTGCCCTGTGAGGACGAGAGTGTGTTTGAGTGCCGACCGGCTCTGTTTTATTCCTTTGCATTTTATCTTCATCTAGTGTAAGTGTTACTCTATTTTAAATAAACCTGATTTATACATTATCACACTATTGGCTGTTTTTACCTTATATGCACTGCTGAGCTCGGGCTTGATTGGCCAGGACGTGTCTACGCTGTTCCTGTTAGGAGCCTGTTTGTGCTCCATTACATCTGCCCACCTTATCTGGATGTCTGGTAAGCAGGATTTCCTCTAGGTTCGCTGCTGCAGTTTTATTCTGTGTTTTACACGTTTGGCAGTGTGGAATTTTGCTCATATACGTTTGCCATCTGGTAAGCAGTTTGTGCATGTGATGTGCTGCACCTAGAGGGTCCCTTTTCAATGTCTATATCTGGGTGATTTGGTGCATACTTGCCTTTTATCTAATCTGGTAAGCAGATTCTGGGTGCTGTTTTTTGTTTCTCTACCTAGTCACTTTACGATACATCTTTGCATGATTGCATGACACTCATCTACCATCCTTAGTTGTTGCGCTGACATTGGATGATATATGATCACGCATGATTAGTTTTTGTTGAGTGTTGCACTTATTAATTGTATTTGGAGTGTTTTACATTATCAGTATTACGCTATGTTTTTGCCATATATTTTTGGATAAAATCTCTATGGACTGGATACACGGGACGAGTGCGTTTATCCTGCTCCACCCGGATCGCCCATCCAAAGGCCCAGGCTGGGTTTAAGCCACTTGCCCCTATTTGGCTTACTTCTGGTAAGCGCAATATCTTGGTGTTTTCCAGTTCCATTGTTGTTTCATGACTTATTCATTTTTGGATGAACTTTCACGTTATTCACTTATGATAGGTTTACCTCCTTCATTTTTCGTGGACATTCATATGGGACTACACGGACTATATAAAGGATTACACATTTTCTTTAGTGCTTATATCATTTTAGCGCGGTTTTCTGTTTATTAAACCTCTGATGCGTAGCAGCTTGTTGCTCCTGGTACCGATTTGTCTCTGTAACAATTTTTTCTATAACCTCATTGGTCAAAAAGAGTTGGAGGTATGCCAAGGGGTTGCCATCTTCAACCTCCACTTTGATACCGGGTGCTTCAGTAAACGGGAATCTTGGGGGCACTAAGTGCTCTGTACCGCAGTCAATCAAGCACCAAGTCCGCACATCACTGGGCACAGTCGCAGGATCATCACTGAAATCGCTTTCCATGCCTGATGATGAACTTCCCCACGAATCGCTATCACTCAATCCTGCAAGCGATTCTGTATCGCTGTCGCTCTTTTCCAGCAGGTAATATGCCGCTTTTGAGATAGAGGCACGCTTTTTTGATGCCATGGTCGTTCTGCAGTTTCTAGACAAAGTACAGTAAAACTGCAGGCAAGGGCACTGGATAAAGCACTGGGGGGCAAACTAAGGTCAATTTTATTTTATTTTGTAGTGTAATCCAATGGGATTACAATGTATCAGTGTGTTTGTGCTTTATACTATTTGAATTTGCCGCCGGTTCCACCCCCTGCATCGTGACGCTTGCAGGGAACAGTAGCCAGGGCACACAGTACATCGGGCGGAAGATCCGGCCACCGTACACAGCGGGAGTACATCGCAGGATCCCAGGGACAAGGTAAGTAACCTCTTCCAGGATCCAGCGATGCAATCCCGAGTGTGACTCGGGGTTACCGCTAATGGTACTGAAATCTCACCCCGAGCCACACTCGGGAATACCGCCAGGGGGGTTAATAAATAAACCCCAATATGACAAACTTACCTGTAAAGCGGTTCTCTCTAACAGCACACCGTCACTACTGACTGGGCTTACCTATAGGTAGCTGAAATATTTCCTAAACGTGCGCCGTTTAGGAGATTTTTTACTTGTAGTGCACCGATCATGTAATCGGCGCACGCGCTGTGAAGAAACAGACCTCCAGCGTGTGCCATTACTGAAGATGGACACAGCCTGCACAGAGGACAGCAATGGATTCGTTGCAGGTAAGTGTCACATAATGGGCTAGAATGCTATGCATTCTAGCCCATTATGCTTTTAATTTGCAAGCTTTGCAGGGAGTAAAAAAGGAAGTAAAACCCATTAAACTTTCTCTTTAAGGGAGAGACAAAAACAAAAACAAAAAAAAAAAAAAACACCACAGCAGATGTTTTAAAGCAGGTATTTTACTGTGCATGCCTGAAACGGATAACCATGAAGGGTACATATATATGAAGTGGTGGTAAAGTTTGAACATAGCTCAATCCACTGTAAGGATTTTAATCAATGGCCAATAGGTACCTCCAGTTTCAGTATTGGACTGGGTGTAAAACCATATCCCAGTTTGTAAAGGAATGATGTTGATTAGGGTTGGATTGAAGTTGTAAAAGAGTTGCAACGGGTAAGGGAAAAGAGAAGAGAAAGAACAGGGGAATAAAGACAACATTCTTCTGGTATGAGTTAAGCTGAGTCCATTTGAGGAAAGGAAGGGTGAATAGAAAGTTATCAGACAGTATTCATTACCCCAATACAAGGTTATGGGGTTGTACCGGAAATTAATCTGTAGGATATTCTTACAGAGTATTAAGTAATTGGGAGAATTCGGAATTTGAAAGTGGGTCCAGCTCGCCCACACGTTAATGTATTTAGAGGGGGTGTCATTCGCAGTAGAGAGTAGTTCTTCCATTTCTGCAATCTTATTGATTCGCCCGAGCCAGTCTGAAAGTGAAGAGGCTTGTGTTGCACCCCAGTGTGCGGGAATGCCCATTTTGGCGAATTAACGAAGTGCATGGCTAAGGATTTAAAATACCCATGGGGGGGGGGGTAGAGTGGTGAATAAGGAACTGTGCTGGCATGAGTTCTAGAGTGTATGTCATCACATGTGCGATAGTATTGTGTACTCCTACCGAGAATGGTTTGAGTAATGGGCAATCCCACCAGATGTGAAGGATGGTGCTGCACAGTGGCAATGATCAGGATTTGAAAAGTTGAACTTGTGTAGCAGCACGGGTGTCCTGTACCAATGAGATAATAATTTGTAGTTATTTTCCTGAATGGAGACATTCACCTAGCCTTTGTGAACATTACAGTATATGAGGTTCCAATCCTCGCTATCACTGTTTTGAAGAGGGTGTTTTGTTTTTTTTAATTTATTAGGTGCAATTTTCCCCTTTATCAGTGGTGGCTGGTGTTTTTTTGTTTGAGGTGGGTGGCAAACACCCACCTCAAACCCCCCCCCCGCTCTCTGCTTTTCCACCGGCACTTACCCCATCAGCGGCGGGGATCAGTGGTCACATCAGGGATATATAAAATGCCTCCGTCCCTGTTTCAATGAAAAGAGGAGAGTTGGGACTTTGAATGAGGTATGTGGAGCGTAGCTAGCAAATAAAACAATGGTTGAAAAAGGATTGTATTTATTTATTCTCATAAAGCCATGCATGACATATATAGTAACATACAAAAAAATGAAAAACCATTCAGGCTAGACAAAAGTACATATAAATAATAACATGGCAAAATACATTGTGGATGTGGGAGACCATTCTTCATTTTGGTATTACTTGAAAAACATGATATAGTAGAATGTATACTGAATAGTAAAAGGACATATAAGGCATTCTAATATACATTATGCGTCTCTGTAAAAGGCCCAATGTGTTTCTCTGGACAACTTCCACTTCATTAGGGGCGGATGCGTAACTCATCTTCAGGAAAAAGCATGATTGTGTCAATGCAATCTATGGATATGACACCCATTTAGAGGGAAATAACATAACCAATCCCTAAAAATACTCACATATATCAGATATTTATAGGATATGGACCCAGAGGCATAGGCGTGCGCACAGGGTGTGCTGGGTTTGCCTGGGCACACCCCAATCACCCTGTGCAGGGCCGATTCCCCGGCTTCCTGGCATTCCCTGTCTCTTCCTGGCAGTGCTGCCAGCTTCCCTCTTCTCTCTCGCTGGCTGCTGCGGGGGATGTTTCAGGATGGATGAATGAATGAACAGAGAGAGTGATCGGTACCGATCACTACTGTGTTCATTCATACCTGAAGCATAGTAACCTATGTTTCTTATGCTTCAGTTTGTGAATGTTGGCACTAGGGATGAGCTTCGAGTTCGAGTCAAACTCATGTTCGAATCGTACATCGGCTGTTCGCCAGTTCGCTGAACAGCGAACAATTTGGGGTGTTCGCGGCAAATTCGAAAGCTGCGGAACACCCTTTAAAAGTCTATGGGAGAAATCAAAAGTGCTAATTTTAAAGCCTTATATGCAAGTTATTGTCATAAAAAGTGTTTGGGGATCTGGGTCCTGTCCCAGGGGACATGGATCAATGCAAAAAAAAGTTTCAAAAATGGACGTTTTTTCAGGAGCAGTGATTTTAATAATGCTTAAAGTGAAACAATAAAAGTGTAATATTCCTTTAAATTTCGTACCTTCTATCTTCTATCTTTTCTCTTCTTTCTTCTATCTTCCTTTGGTTTCTTCCTCCATCTTCTTCTTCTTCTGGTTCTTCTGATTCTTCCTCTGGTGTTCTCGTCCAGCATCTTCCTCCGCGGCGCCGGCGTCTTCTTCCCTTCTTCTCGGGCCACTCCGCATCCACCATTAAGGGAGGCTCCCGCTGTGTGACGCTTCTCCTCTTCTGACGGTTCTTAAATAACGGAGGGCGGGGCCACCCGGTGACCCCGCCCCCTTTAATGCACGGGGACTTCCCTGTGGCTTTCCCCGTGACATCAGAGGGGGGCGGACAGGGAAGTCACGGTGCGTCAGAGGGGGGTGGGGTCACCGGGTGGCCCCGCCCTCCGTTATTTAAGAACCGTCAGAAGAGCAGAAGCGTCACACAGTGGGAGCCTCCCATCATGGTGGATGCGGAGTGGCCCGAGAAGAAGGGAAGAAGACACCGGCGCCGCAGAGGAAGATGCCGGACGAGAACACCGGAGGAAGAACCAGAAGAACCAGAAAAAGAAGAAGATCGAGGAAGAAACCAAAGGAAGATAGAAGAAAGAAGAAAGAAGATAGAAGATAGAAGTAAGAGGAAGCATTTAAATAAAGGAATTGTCAAAAACTGTCTCTTGTTATTTTTCACATTTTTGACACTTTTTTTGTGAAATGGTAGGGGTACTTTTGTACCCCCTTACCATTTCACACAGGGGGGAGGTCCGGGATCTGGGGGTCCCCTTGTTAAAGGGGGCTTTTAGATTCCGATAAGCCCCCCGCCCGCAGACCCCCACAACCACCGGGCAAGGGTTGTGGGGATGAGGCCCTTGTCCCCATCAACATGGGGACAAGGTGTTTTGGGGGCTACCCCAAAGCACCCTCCCAATGTTGAGGGCATGTGGCCTGGTATGGTTCAAGAGGGGGGGCGCTCTCTCGTCCCCCCCTCTTTACCTATGGCCTGCCAGGTTGCGTGCTCGGATAAGGATCTGGTATGGATTTTTGGGGGGACCCCACGCCATTTTTTTAAAAAAATTCGCACGGGGTTCCCCTTAAAATCCATACCAGACCTGAAGGGTCTGGTATAGATTTTGAGGGGGACCCCACGCCATTTAAAAAAAAAAATTTTGGCGGGTTCCCCTTAATATCCATACCAGACTTGAAGGGCCTGGTATGGAATTTAGGGGGACCCCCCACATCATTTTTTTTTTAAATTTTGGTTCGGGGTTCCCCTGTGGGGAATTCCCATGAGGTTTTTATCAATTACCTTTTATGTGTATTGTCGAACCCGCAATTCATTAATAGCTGCGAGTAGTTTTAAATGACTTTTTTTCCTTTGAAATGTCATTTTGCTGTCAGACTGTTCAAAACATGGGAAATATGCCCCCTTTACAGGCATAGTATAGACACCCCCCAGGTATGAAATTTAAAGGAATATTACACTTTTATTTTTTCACTTTAAGCATTATTATAATCACTGCTCCTGAAAAAACAGCCGTTTTTAAAACTTTTTTTTGCATTGATCCATGTCCCCTGGGGCAGGACCCGGGTCCCCAAACACTTTTTATGACAATAACTTGCATATAAGCCTTTAAAATTAGCACTTTTGATTATTCATGTTCGTGTCCCATAGACGTTAACGGTGTTCGCGTGTTCGAACAAATTGCAAACCGAACAGGGGGGGTGTTCGGCTCATCCCTAGTTGGCACTGATGTGGCTGCACTGATAATAAAGACACTGAGGATCAGTGCCCTGATTATCAATGTAAACACGTGTGCTGACTGCCTTGCAGGTTATCATCACTCCTTTCCTCACACAGAAACCGTGTTTGAGGAAAGGACTGCTGATAACCGTCAAGGCTGTTTACATGTGATCAGCTGATAGTAAACGGCCGCTGTAAGTTGGCCCTTTACTGCATGCCGCAGGAGGCGGGGTTCTGGGGGGATGTCCATGGACGCCCTCCCAAAACTATAGTACCTGTCTAATAGCTGTCTTTTGGCTATAAAAAGGTACTGAAGTAGTAAAGAGGGATATGATTGCAATCTTTTAATGGTGGCTGTAGTATTGGGAGAAAACTGTTTAGTCTAAAGTCTGTGAAGAAGACACAAAACCAGAGAATGAAGTTGAATGAGAAGTAGTTCAATCCCAAAGGGGGTCCGTTTCTGTTAGCAAAGTAAAGATGTGGAACTCCCTTCCACAGTTAATGGTACCAGCAGAGAGTGTAAATAAATGTAAAAGAAATATTTCTCAGTAAACACAATATATAGGAATATGTTTATTACAGTAGGAATTGGGGGGCCCTGCTTGCTAGAGCTTACAATCTAGGAGGGAGGGTCAAGTGATACAAAAGGTAATAACTGTGGGGTATAAGCTGATGGGAAAAAAAAGTACAGTTGTTAGGTGGAGGCGGGTTAGACATTTTCAGGGATCATCTAAAAGTGGACAGACAAAGAGATAGTTGGACATATTGTGGTAGGAAGTTCCAGAGGATGGGAGAAGCTCGGGAAAAGTCCTGGAGGTGAGTATGGGAGGAGGTAGGTCTAGAGAGCAGGAGGTCTTGGGAGGAACAAAAAGAATGAAAGATTAGTATATATGTAGTTAGTCATATTCAACCAAGCTTGTTCTGTTATGAAGAAGATGTTCCACCACTTAGCCAAGTAGCTCCCTCAGTTCAAAACAGAACTTAGAACTAAGGAAGCTACTTTATTATAATAGAACAAGTCCAGTTGAAAGTGAAATGTGATTACTAGCCATACCATGACATGTGTAAATGAGAACCTGTAAGCATTATTGATTGAATCCATGTTTTTTTTTTTACTTGTTCTTTCTAGATTAATACTACTTTGGAAAGATATTGGATCCATGTAAGTTCAGACGGATGCAGACTAGCACTGATCTGGAAATATGGAGGCATGTATATGGACACGGACATCATCTCAATGCGGCCTATACCCCATATGGACTTTCTGGCAGGCGAATCAAATCAGTATTCCAGCAATGGTGTTTTTGGATTTTCTCCCCAGCATAACTACACCTGGACATGCATGGAAGATTTTGTTCAAAATTATAATGGCAATGGATGGGGACATCAAGGACCTCATCTTTTTACTCGTGTTTTGAAAACAATGTGTACTTTACCAAATTTTAACAATACAGAAGATATCACGTGTGGCAGTATTCCTTTTTTGAATCCTGAACGATTTTATCCTATTAAGTATTACTCTTGGGCAAAGTACTATACCGTTTGGAAGAAGTTGCCCACTTTCAATCAATCCTATGCTTTGCACCTTTGGAATTATATGAATAATAAACACAAATCTATGCTACCAGGGAGCAACACTTTGGTGGAACATCTCTATCAACAGCATTGCCCTACTACATATGCAGCACTTCAGAGGAATGAAAGTATTTATATCTAGGGATGGCATTGAAGAGAAAGTATAATGCTATTTGTATCAACTTTGTTTTAAATTACAGTATGCTTTAAAGTGTGTAAGTTCCTGAGCTGCTGTTTTATATCACGTTTTAATTGTTTATCTCATTTTGTTTCATTTTCCAATAAACACAATGCATTAAATGCAGTTTGAGTGTTGGTAGCCCTGCTTTGTTGCTAGCTCCTGCCAAGCTGGCCAGGGACACCTACCAACTTCTTCATGCTTAGAAACTAAAGCTAATGATACATGGATCGGAATTGGGCCAGTTCAGCAGGGGCTGACTGAAGTTCTATCTATATATGGCCATTGTGATTGCTGATCGACTTCTGTTTAACCCCCCCCCATTGGAAAATGTAATCCCTGTGCCAAAGTAACTTTAAATAGAGTTCTGTACCACTAGACTGGAATCAACTCATAAATCAGCAAGATCTATAATAAACAGTGTATATAAATATTAATTGTAGTGTAACGAAGGATACTTTCTCTTGACCCTCAGCTGTAAACCCAAGGTCTCTGATCCAGCTACCAGCAAGTCCAGACAGATGATATGCTTACCCTGAACTCCCACAACAGAAAGACCACACTAATTAACTGTGGCCAGGGAAAATACAGCTCCTTTCTCCTCCCCTCTCCTAGCCTCCCCTGGGAGCTGTAGTCCATCAAGTAATGAAACTCATCACTCCTCCCCCAGGCTCTTCCAGCTCTAACCTATATAGAGATAACTAACTCCACCCACACAGGGGAGGGACCTCACTAAAAAAGGTACTAACCCCTGCTTACATGCTTTGTGATAGTAAAAAAGGACCGCCAGACTTTCTAATAAGAAAGTCTTTCTGATAATAATCTATTTTAGACTTTCTAATAAGAAAGTCTAGCCCTGCACAAAAGTTTGGGCTCACCCTGTATATAGTTAGGTGTGCCTCCCTTGTGAATCTTTCCGCAGTATTTGATCTCTCTAATATTTATTAAGGAAGAACAAATTTGCACAGGAATAAGGGAATCCTGCAATAAATCTGGGGAGTTTAAAGTTTGCCATAAATTGCATTAAAGTCAATAAGAAGAGAAATATTAAAAGTCAGTTCTAGCCATTAGTTGGGCTAGATACTGTAAAAAAAGACTTTGGAAGCCAGGCATTACTGTAGGGAACCTGTGTCAACGATAAAGCATATAGTAAAGTCCTTGGTGATAGTGCTAGCAGGATAAAATGGGGGTGGGTACAGTAATAAAGTCCCTCTACCCTCTTGTGTAGAATAAAAATAAAGTGAATGTCTTTTCTTTCTTGTGCAGTGACAC
Source organism: Lithobates clamitans (assembly GCA_037952925.1). Lineage (NCBI taxonomy): Eukaryota > Metazoa > Chordata > Amphibia > Anura > Ranidae > Lithobates > Lithobates clamitans. Next base: position 1,933,817 of record JBBGZY010000876.1, read on the forward strand.
CTAAATGCAAAGTGGCTGCTCACCTTACAGCTGTAAGGTAACAGTGTGTGAAGATAGTGATGGAGGTCGTGGATGGTATAATCAGTCTTGCTGTAAACTTCTAAGGATGGATACCAACCTATTCCTCTAGGGGGCCTTTTTCTCCTAATAGATCATTCCCACTGAAATAAATGTATTTGATATACTTTTTGAAAGCAGATAAGTATTCTGGGTATCCTTCCCGGGCTTACCCATACAATATATGGAAGAAAAGGGGTTCCAGATAGTATAATATTGTAAAAAACAAGTGGTGCTTTATTCAGCTGACAGCTGTGGTATGCACATAAACATGCAGGATAAAAACATACAATCCACGATCGGCGAGCTCGTACGCTGAGGTAATTTCCGGTGTGCCTGTCTGTCCCGATGCGTAGCATCACACCCACGTGACTTCATCAGGGGATAAGACAGGCAGTGTGGGGAAGGGGCAGTTTAGCAAAATTAGAGAAGACACAGACCTGCCGCGTGCCAGCAAGCCATCGACGGGAAGAGGACATACAGGAAACTACTTGGTGAGGCTATGGTCCAGGCAGAATGGCCACTGGGGCCCGAACTGGACCGCGGTTCGCCACTGGACCGCGGCCCGCCACCGGACTGTGGCCCACCTTTTAGTGATGCCTGACACATAGAATATAAATATATGATTTAGCTTGATTAAAACAGTACCTTTTCTACAGCAGCAGATTCTCATTCTCCTTCTTAACTGTGTGAGAAAAACATGGGATTGTGGGTAAATCTTATACCAATTAATCCATGTTTTTCCTTGTAGTTAAGAGGGCTGGGCTGGAAGGGAGCATTTGTCTTTTAGACACAGGCCCCCTTCTATGACACTGCAGTGAGAATCGTGCCTCCACTGTAGCATTTTTATTGGACAGCTTGGGCCAATGGTACTTTACCATTGGTCCAAGACCCCAAGCTGTCCATTGAGCGCAGTGCCTCTGACAAGAAGTGAGGAGAGGCACTGTGAGCTCATCCTCTCAGTGTGCTGCAAACAGAGTGTGCCAGCTTGTATTTAAACTGGCCGCTCTGTATGTAGCTTCTGACAGGCTGCGCAAAGAGCCCTGTATCTCCGGAACCATAGGTCGTAGGAGCCCCAAATGTTGAGCAGGGGTGGGGTAGGACTTCAGTACCCATTTCTCAAATTTGGGGTCTCTGTTACTGCTGAACTACGATCCTTGAAGCTCGATTGTTTTTTTTTCTTTTATATGTTCATGGCTCTGCCTCACCTGCCTCCCCTGACTGCATGTCCCTGGTCTAAGGGCCTCCTGGAGGCTGAGACTACAGAGAAACTTCTTGAACAGTATCGTACAACCCACAAGATTATGGTCAATGACCTATGATGGGAAACACAATTCAAGCTCTTGAACAGGGCCTTTATTCCTGCCTTCATGGACCCTGCAAACCCCTTACTGGCTACATGTTCCTGGTAAGGGGCCAGTAGACCTACTTTACTCCATTGCTTCTGGTTGTGTACAGTAATCTGTTCCTTCTGGGACAAAATACTGCAATATATATATGGGGACACTGCGATCTCACTACCCAAGGACGCCCTCTTATGCTTTTTTGGTTATGTTGATTGACAACCTATGGCCTCTGCCTCAAGAGCCTACTCACTACCCTTGTGGGCTCTCCACTATTTATTTGCTGCTCGAAAGGGCTCTACCTAAAGGCATGGATTTCTCCAACAGCTCCACCTGTCACCATCGTTAAGTGGGATCTAAAATCCTTGCTATACAGTATTTGTAAAAAATGGACACTATGGTCCAAAATTTCAGACCCACCAAACGCTTTTCTACACACTGAAGGTCCTTTATAGAATACTCCTTTTCAGCAACAGAAATAGCTCAACTGATGTCCTTCCAATTCACAGAATGGCATGCAAAAAAACAATTTCACAAACTCACTGGGAAAACTTAACCTTCCTATTTCTGCCTCCATTTCTGGACCTGACCCTCTCTCCCTATCTCATGGATCTAGCGTACCCCCCTGAGAGCTCCCTAGTTTTCTTTGGAATTTTATTTTTGGTATCAGCACTCTCATAACGTTTACCGTATGTTCTTGTTCATAAGAGATTTAGCAGAATAATGCACCCGTACATGGTTAACTGCTGAAGGGGTATCTTAGTCAATAGCAATATTCTTTGAGTTAGGTGTTCTCCCGTCATTCATGTTTTAGTCACTATATGAATATTGGGTCAGAATGTGCCATTGACCTACTGTACATGTGGTATTGTTCACTGGGATTAGTCACCCTGGGTTATATCTAGTTGTCCTATGGTTGAATCCTGCTGATATCTCTTAAGCCAGCTGAGTATGCTTATGTCTTTGTCTTGTTTCTGATTGGGCATCATTTTGCCCAGTCTTTTTGTATGTGTATAACTTAGAAAATGAATAAAAATATATAAAACATTAACTGTCCTGTCGTTTTTTTATTGAACCCTTATATACAGCTGTGAAAATATTGGATAGCACCAGGAGAGTTTACATAATGCAAGAATTTGCCTAAATTTGCCTAAATTTGCCTAAATGTAGCGACACAAGGTACAGACAGGTGTTTTCGTACAAGAATTAAGAGTGTCAAACAAGAGGATACTGCTGTGCAGAAATTGGTCTCCAATGAGACAGTTCTAGTCAGGGAAATAAGCTAAAGTACAGATCTGTAGGCAGATGTTTTATTACAAGATTAGCAGATTAGCAGATTATACAGATTATACAGATTATACAGCTGTGTAAGAAGTGTACAGTGCCAGGACAGTTTTAATCAAGGAGAACAGGCCTAACTGTTATATGTCTAACTTTCACTATGTTTACTATGGGATTTTAAGAGGCAGGGAATGTGAGAAATATAATTTTAATAAAGTTGGACTCCTTTCACACTGGGGCCGCGTTAGCGCTAAAGTGCCGCTCATTTTAGCTGTGCTTTTTGGCTGCTAGCGGGGTGCTTTTAACCACAAAGAAGGGTTAAATAATCCTGTGTTGCGGCACTGCCCATTCATTGCAATGGACAGGGGTGTTTTGGGAATGCTGTATACATCGCTCCCAAACTGCCCCAAAGATGCTGCTTGCAGGACTTTTCCACACATCCCGCAAGCGCACCTCCCAGGTGTAAAAGCATCCATTGTAATGAATCGGAGGCAGTTTTCAGACGCTTTACAGGTACTATTTCTAGTGCTAAAATGCCTGAAAACTGCCTCAGCGTGAAAGGGGTCTTAAAGAAAAAAAATTCCAAATAATAACACACACAAAAATGTGTCAGTATTCCAGTTTGTTGCCCTTTTAGTGTGTGTAACAGCTAGCAATAAAACCTGTTATGCCACGTACAGACGATCGGAATTTCCAACAAGCAAACAGTGGATTTATTTCCGACGGATGTTGGCTGAAATTTGTCTTGCATACACACGGTCGCACAAATGTTTTCGGAAATTCCGATCGGCAAGAACGCGCTGACGTACAACACGTACGACGGGACTAGAAAAAGGAAGTTCAATAGCCAGTGGAATTGTGTACACACGATCAGAATTTCCGACAACGGATTTTGTTGTCGGAAAATTTGAGATCCAGCTCTCAAATTTTTGTTGTCAGAAATTCCGACAGAAAATGCCCGATGGAGCCTACACACGGTCGGAATTTCCAACAACATGCTCACATCAAACATTTGTTGTCGGAAATTCCGACCGTGTGTACGCGGCATTACTGTCACAACATAAAGCACTCCTTAAAAGGATTTTTGGATTAAATAAAAAACTGAACATGGAGGCTGGGTTAATGGGCAAAGAAGACATAAGACTCCAAGACTGCAATTCGTTTTTCTAACTGACCCTAATCTCTACCTATGTCAGTGATGGCGTACCCGTGGCACGCGTTCCGCTGCCAGCACGCTGAGCCCTCTCTGTGGGCACGCCATGAAATGAAAAAAGCACACAGTGAAAAATCTAATCGTCCACACCGCACCGTGAATTACATCTCCCACAGTTCTGTAGGCTAGCGGTGACGTGTCCGATTGGGCGTGACAAAGAGTAAGCACCCGGGGGTCACGTGCGCATGCTAATCCAATCATAGAAGCCGTCTCATCCACACTGCACCCACCATCAAACAAATCAGCGGTGACGTGCTGGGCATGACTGGGAGAATATGCGGCTGGGATCAGAGGAGCTTGCGGGTGGGAATGAGCTGCTGGAGAGACTGGAGACAAGTAAGATCAATGTGGAGTGGACATGTACAGTACAGTTACAGATTTGACTCAATTTTGCACAATAAAGGTGTTAATTCAGTGAGTGTATGTGTCAGGTAGGTGAGTGCATGTGTCAGGTAGGTGAGTGTAATGGTCAGGTAGATGAATGCATATATCAGGTAGGTGAATGTATGTCAGGTAGGTGAATGCATGTGTCAGATTGGTGAATGCATGTGTCAGGTAGGTGAATGCATATGTCAGGTAGGTGAATGCATGTGTCAGGTAGGTGAATGCATGTGTCAGGTAGGTGAGTGCATGTGTCAGGTAGGTCAGGTAGGTGAATGCATACTGTATGTCAGGTAGGTGAATGCATGTGTCAGGTAGGTCAGGTAGGTGAATGCATGTGTCAGGTAGGTCAGGTAGGTGAATGCATACTGTATGTCAGGTAGGTGAATGCATATGTCAGGTAGGTGAATGCATGTGTCAGGTAGGCAAGTTTAATGGTCAGGTAGGTGAGTGCATGTGTCATGTAGGTGAATGCATGTGTCAGGTAGGTGAGTGCATGTGTCAGATAGGTGAGTGTAATAGTCAGGTAGGTGAATGCATGTGTCAGGTAGGTGAGTGTAATGGTCAGGTAGGTGAGTGCATGTGTCAAGCAGGTGAGTGTAATGGTTAGGTAGGTGAATGCATGTGTCAGGTAGGTGAGTGCAATGGTCAGGTAGGTGAGTGCATGTGTCAGGTAGGTCAGTGTAATGGTCAGGTAGATGAGTGCATGTGTCAGGTAGGTGAGTGTAATGGTTAGGTAGGTGAATGCATGTGTCAGGTAGGTGAGTGCAATGGTCAGGTAGGTGAGTGTAATGGTCAGGTAGGTGAGTGCAATGGTCAGGTAGGTGTCAGATAGGTGAGTGCATATGTTAGATAGGTGAGTGCATGTGTCAGGTAGGTCAGTGCATGTTGCACAGTGCATTCTGAGCGAATCTGGCAGAATCGTACATTTTTGGTCCCTTAGGGCTCATTCAGAGGGATGATCAGTCCCATCCTCTGTACAGAGACGCTGGCAGGTTTAATTCTGTGTTGGCACTTTGAAAGAAATAGGTTGGTTTTGCCTTGCGATTTGGGCATTTGGGCTCAAAAAGGTTCGCCATCACTGACCTATGCAGTTTGTCATATTTTCCTATCTTTTTCCTACAGCAGTTTTAATACACTGGCCCTTCTAAATCTGTTGCCCATTGTTCAAATGAAAAACACTGCATTACAGTTTAAAAAGAATCCAGCCCAGCGAATTTGAACAAAAAAGTAATTGATAATTGTGGACTCAAACTCCGAAGAAGTATCTCTGAATCGATGGTTGAGGCATATTCGAACATCTGTATTATTTATTAACATGTGCTGTTATCAACGCCTCCAGAAAGCTGGTGCTTTTACTTATGCCGCGTACACACGGTCGGACTTTTCGTCTACAAAAGTCCGACGAACGCCATTGGACCAAAGCCGGCTGACAATCCGATCATGTGTGGGCTTCCCTGGACTTTCAGTGGACTTTTCCAGCCGCAAATCTGACGAACTTTAGATTTGAAACATGCTTCAAATCTTTACGTTATAACTCTGCCAGACCCAGAAATCCGCTCATCTGTATGCTAGTCCGATGGACAAAAACCCACGCTAGGGCAGCTATTGGCTACTGGCTATCAACTTCCTTATTTTAGTCTGGTGTACGTCATCACATACGAATCCGTCTGACTTTTGTGTGATCATATGTAGGCAAGTCCGTTCGTTAAAAAGTCTGCCGCAAGTCCGCTAAAAGTCCGTCAAAAGTCTGTCGGATGGGCTGTCGGACTTTTGTAGCCAAAAAGTCCGACCGTGTGTACGCGGCATTAGAACTACTCTGCAGGCTACAAGTCATAAATATTAAAATTGAACTTTAAATAAAAAAACAAAAAAATTGGCAAGCAGGCAGGATTTTTTAAAATTATTTATTTAAAACATGTGCACTTACAAAACATATTCCAGGTCAAAAGTATAGGTTACATAATGACATTACAATTTAATATGACTCAAGACATATCAGCCCATACAAGAGTAGTGATCTTCTGAAAAGCAGCATGATCAAGACAGGAACAATACACACAATGATGTATAACTAGGGGTAGTGGCGGCCCATCAATAGGGGGCAAAAGAGCACCGCCCACCCACAGCTACTCATCATAAAAAGGAAAGGGGGACTTTGATGTGAAGGGGACAACTGATGTAAAGGAGGACTCTGATGGGGATGCCTGATGTGAGGGAGGACTCTGATGGGAATGTTTGATGTGAGGGAGGACTCTCATGGGAATGTCTGATGTGAGGGAGGACTCTGATGGGGATACCTGATGTGAAGGGGGATTCTGATGGGGATGCCTGATGTAAAGGAGGACTCTGTTGGGGATGCATCATTTACAGGGGGGCACTGATGGGGATGCCTGATGTAAAGGGGGAAGCTGATGGGGATGCCTGATGTAAAGGGGGACTCTGATGGGGATGCCTGATGTAAAGTAGGGAATCTGATGGTGATGCCTGATGTAAAGGGGAACTCTGATGGTGATGCCTGATATAAAGGGGGACTTTGATGTGAAGGGGACAACTGATGTAAAGGAGGACTCTGATGGGGATGCCTGATGTAAAGGAGTACTCTGATGGGGACACCTGATGTAAAGGGGGACTCTTATGGGTATGTCTGATTTAAAGGGGGACTCTGATGGGGACACCTGATGTAAACGGGGACTCTGATGGGGATGCCTGATGCAAAGTGGGAGTCTGATGGGGATGCCTGATGTAAAAGGGGACTCTGATTGGGACACCTGATGTAAAGGGGGCACCTGCTGTAATGGAGGACTCTGATTGGGTCACCTGATGTAAAAGGTGACTCTGATGAGGATACCTTATGTTAATTTTTTTTTCCTTTACTTGAAATGTGGATGTGATTGGCCTACTGTGATGGGCACAGTAAGGCTGCATTTGATGGACATAGTAAGGCTGCATTTGATGGACACAGTGAGGCTGTATATGATGGGCACAGTTTTATCTGGCAGTAATAATACATAATCACCTGATAAATGGCTATTTACAGCCCTGCATTATTAACAAGTTAAGTTTTCAGTTTGTCTTCGCCCTCCCAAAAAAATTTGAGCACCAACCGCCACTGATTAGGGGGGTACAAAACCCTTGACACACCGTAGGTCTCCAAAAAGCAGATGATGAATGTCATTAGTAGACCTGACACATTTCCTCCAGTCTCAAAACTAATGGAAGTTAGATAACCTGGTCAGCACAATGTATAACTTTTAACGTATATATATTGATCTACAATCCCTATGGTATAGGTATGGTAAAGAAGAAAGGGGAACTTGGGAATTACAAGTCCCGGTACTAGTCAGAATTTATTGTGACTATGGTGTCATAGGGAGGGGCCAAGAAAAGAAGAAAGAAAAAAAACTGGGGATTGAAAATGAAGAGAAGGAAGGGTGGAGATAGGAAAAGTCCTCTGCTCCCTAAACTCCCACTCCCTTACAAGGGAAACTATCAAAAAGAAGAATGGTGATGTCTGAGGGCAGATCTCAAACAGTCAATGTACAAGGGTCACCATTGTAGACACTGCATCAAGGTACTGGGGAGAACAGGTACAGGCTGTCCATGGCAGCCAGGTGTCCCTACATATATCTTCTCTATTATAGAACGTAGTCATCACGCTTTCCAAATGTCTGATTTCATGAAGACTAGAAAACCAGTAACTTAACGTCAGCAGGGAGGTTTGTTTCTAAAGATCAGGAATGCAAGCTCGGGCTACGTTCAACACATGGACAGTCAGTGAATTCTTATAGAGGTGTAAAGGCACTGGGTTAATGTGTAACAAGTATCCCAGGGAGTCAGAGTCAAGGTCTACAGGTGCCAATCGGAGAACTACATTCTTAACTCCCATCCAAAACTGATGTAACAAAGGGCAAGCTGGAAAATATGTAGTAGTATGCCCAGAGCTTTGTCACATCTACAGTACATCTTTGAAACTTGTAATATAGAAATATAATAGAGGGGAACTCTTTTAATAGGGACACTAGTTCTGGTGACCAGGCTGGCCCCAAGGGATTCCTTTAATTTGCAGGTATTTTCTCTCACTTTCTATTTTGGCCATGGGACAGGGAGAAAAACAGGGGTCTCAAAGTACCGGCACATGGGCCATTTGGGGCCCGCAGACTGGTTAAAAATGGCCCGCAGGCAGGGCCGATCCAGGATGTCTTTTTGCACTGCACCACAGAAGGGGAGGCGCCAAAGAGCTTTACCTCTCCATCTGCTCTGTCCTCTCCACTGCACGCTGCTGCAGCCCAGAGAGAGAACAGAGCAGAGGAAGGATCCGCCCATCGCCCCCCGCCCACCTAGGCACTGACCTCAGGGTGGGAGATTGTGTTCTCTGGGTCCCCTGTCACTAGGCATGTGTGGAAGCCAGGAGGAGAGGACTCGGGAGGCGGATGATCCTGGCTGCCAGGAGAGGTGAGTGAGCCATCACACTGAGGCAAAGTCCTTAGTGGGGTCACTGGGGTAGAAATGTGTGCAGTGTGGGGGGTATTTTTTGGAGTGTGGGGGGTATTTTATGGAGTGTGGGGGGATTTGTGCAGTGTGGGGGGTAATGCTGTGGGTTAATAATGCGTTTGCTGACACCAGTGCTGGGGGTTAATAATGCGTTTGCTGACACCAGTGTTGGGGGTTAATAATGCGTTTGCTGACACCAGTGTTGGGGGCTAATAATGCGTTTGCTGACACCAGTGCTGGGGGTTAATAATGCGTTTGTTAACACCAGTGCTGGGGGTTAATAATGCGTTTGTTAACACCAGTGCTGGGGGTAAATAATGCAATTGCTGACACCAGTGTCGGGGGTTAATAATGTGTTTGCGGACACCAGTGTTGGGAGTTAATAATGTGTTTGCTGACACCAGTGCTGGGTATAGTATAGTGTATTATTGCTGTTATAGTTTATTGTTCATTGAAGTTTTGAAAGTTTGCATTCGGCCCCCATGGGATATGAAATCTTGTCAAGTGGCCCTCTGGCAATTTGAGTTTGAGACCCCTGGAGTAAAAGGTAAATCTCTCCCGTGGGACACAGTTGGTAAGAGTTATAACCCTCCCTTACTCTATTTGAAATTAAAAGAAAAAAACATTTATGCTTATAGTTCTACTTTAAGAGAGATTTCCTATTGTACTGGGGACTGTATAAACTACTAGTCACTTTTACTGATTAATGTATTCTTAAGTTTGTGGAAAATATTGTAACAGGATCTAACAGCAGGTCATAGGATCTATGCTTTTGTGTGTTGAAGTATGTTCATAACCCTTTTATAATGGGCTGCATATGACCCAACATGCCTCAATGGACAGAAAACACGTACGGTAAAGCACATAGTGGGATGAATGGGTCCTAACTAGATGTCATGTATTTACTAAACAATTGCTAAGGTTTTTCCTCATCAAATTCTGTTGTAACTTTTTTTATCCTTTTTTGCATCTGCTCTTAATCTCTTCCAACAACGTCCTGCCTGTATGCACTCACTCCAGTATCAGCTGGACATGATTGCTCTGGACCAGCTTTCTAATATTGACAACTGTGGACCATGCCCATCTAATGTGCTCTAATAGAGCTCATTGTTGTCTCAACTAGGGGTAAATGTTTAATGGATTTTTCTGGTTGAGACATGGCAAATTAAAATACCGGTAATTATGTACCGTATATACTCGAGTATAAGTCGTTCCGAGTATAAGTCGAGGCCCTAATTTACTACAAAAAAAATGGGAAAAACTTATTGACCCGAGTATAAGATGAGGGTGAGAAATGCACAGCTACTGTAAGTGGAAAAGAGGGTCAACAATGCCCATTTGCAGCATCACTGTGCCCATTTGCAGCCATAGGTCCCCTGAACTTCAAACTCGGTAGTTAAGGGTTCCTAGATGCCCCCTAGCTGCAGCCAAAATTTGGGGTCTTTGAACCCAAAGGGTCCTGAAATGACATTGCTGCAGATGGACACAGTTGACCGAATTTGGGGCCCTGTATCTCGGGGCCACTTAGTGCTAGGAACACCAAATTTGGTGTGCAAACCCAGTGGAACTAGCACCATAAAATTTCCAAAGCTGGGGTTTCTAGCACCAAGTGGCCCAGAGATACAGGGCCCCAAAAATCAGTTCAGAAAATGTCAAGCACTTTTCTGCAGCAGAGAATGACATTTTCCGAACCGGTTTTGGGGCCCCGTATCTCAGGGCCACTTCGTGCTAGGAACTTCATCTTTGGATATGTTGTGGCACCAGTTCCAATGGGTTTGCACACCAAATTTGGGGTTCCTAGCACCAAGTGGCCCTGAGATATGGGGCCCCAAAGTCGGTTCAGAAAATGTCAAGCACTTTTCTTCAGCAGAGAATGACATTTTCCGAACCGATTTTGGGGCCCTGTATCTCGGGGCCACTTAGAGCTAGGAACTTCATCTTTGGATATGTTGTGGTACCAGTTCCACTGGGTTTGCACACCACATTTGGGGTTCCTAGCACCAAGTGGCCCTGAGATACGGGGCCCCAAAGTCGGTTCGGAAAATGAATTTTTTTGCTGCAGAAAAGTGCTTGACTCAAGTATAAGTCGAGGGGGGCACTTTCAACACAAAAAAATGTGCTGAAAAATTCGACTTATACTCGAGTATATACGGTAATTGCAGATAACAGATAAAACAGAAAGAGGCTGGGAAAAAGATTTAGTCTAAGCATCAATTCTTACGTTGATTAATTACATCTTATTTTATACCCAAGGGTTCTGTGAGATGTTATTAAAAACCAGCAAATAGAAGTTGTCAACCTGTAACAAGACGTGTCAGAACAAAGACCTTCATGGCCGGATCCCCTGTTATGCAGGAAGCTGCAAATTCAAAAAGACTGAAAACAACTTTTAAAAACAAAATATGTTAAAGCCTACAATACATGAAATTAAAATTATTAGGTTTACACCACAATAAAGAATCATTCATTTGGGATACTAGCCTAAATGTCTGATACTCCGGGCTTTTTATTAAATAAAAGCAAAAAAAAAAGCACTTTTTTATATAAAAAAAAAAATTGTTGAATTGATAAGTTCTGTAATCCATTCCTTTGGGATACTAGCGTAAATGCCTTATGCTCTGGGCTTTTATTTAAATAAAAGCAAAAAAAAGCACTTTTTTATATAAAAAAAAATGTTGAATTGATAAAAGTTCTGCAATCCATTGAACTTGGTATCATGAAAGTCCAAAATATTCTCCATTGCCTGGCCAGCACACTGATATTTGTGACATCTGCTATGCTTCAATTAGCCCGATCTGGGTCAAATATCAAGCTTGTTGGATTAAAATGCTCTGTACTATGCATTAATCTGCTAAGCAGAGGGCTAGCCGGAATTAATTACCCCTAGTCCTAAAACATTTTTGGTGGACACTGTGACTGCCGGTTCACACAGGGGCAACACGACTTGCAGGCCGGCTCACCGAGGCGACCTGCACACGACTTCAGCGGCGACTTGCGTCGCTCCTATTAGAACAGTTCCGTAGTACAGAACGGGATGCGACTTGTCAGGCGGCTAAGTCGCCTGACAAGTCGCCCCTGTGTGAACCGGGGCTTAGGCTGAATCACCTCCTGGGTTTTATATTGCATACTGTCAGGGGACTTCAGTGAAAAGATGTCCATGGTGAAGATCACAGCTCTGTGCTCCTACCATGCACATATCACCACCATAACTATTATATGGGAAATTCCTTTTTCTTGAGGATCCTGCTGTATAACATGTTTTAATGATGCAGCCAATGTATACAGTTAGGAATGGACATGTGTAGCATTTACCCTCCAAGGAGTTGCTGTTTCTTCTGGTCCCTTGTTTCCAACTCTACAAGCAGCACCTTGCTCCTTGCCACACCAAGACTTACACACAGTTTTTGAAGGAAAGCTGCAGATATATTGTTTCAAACATCTTGGAGAAAAACAGATTTGATGTTAAGATTAGGGCTCCGTGGGGGTCAAACCATCACTTAAAAGACTCCTTGTTCTTTTTTTCATTGAAAATAGTTCTTAAATAATTGCATTGGCTGTATGTTTGGGGTCATTGTCCTACTACAGAATACATTTGGGGGCAATCACACGCCTCCCTGATGGTATAGCATGATGAATAAATATCTGCATGTATTTTTCAGCATTGAGGACACCATTAATTCTGACCAAATCTCCAACCCCATTTGCAGAAATGCAGCCCCACCAATGCAGAAAACCACCACGCTTCACTGTTGTCTGCAGACACTTATTAATTTATCACTCTCAACCCTTCAGCGAACAAACTGCCTCCTGCCACAGCTAAATATTTAAAATTTGGACTTATCAGTCCAAAGCACCTGCTGCCATTTTTCTGCACTCTCATTCTTATGTTTTTGTGCGTTTTCACACCCTATGCATGGGTATAGGCACCTGTACTTTGTCCCAAGCAAACAATAATGTTCTATTTTGATGGGGTACAGTAGTATTTGGGCAGTGGCCTCTCACCAACTCCTGGGTTGACAGCTCATCCCCCTCATGTACTACCTCGGCAGCTTAGCAAAGTCAGTGGTAGTGGCATTCTCCCCAACAATCAGGAAGCAAAATTGGTCAGCAACATGTGCATTCTCAAGTACTAGGAGATGTCCATTTCTCCACCTCTCTGCATCCCTGATGCAATGGCAGAATGTTCTGCTAACAGCTTGCAGCATGGTCTGCCTCCTACAATGTCTTCACCACATCTGCCTTGAGCCTGGGAACAGACCTCCCCTTTTCTTTCAACAATGCCTCAGTCGTGCTTCTTTATGTAGTTCCAGTGCCAATGTGTAATACAGGCTCAGTCTGTCTGGGGACTATGTCTCCCACAAGGCATAGTTGCTCCCAGCAGGCTCTGTCCTTCCTATAGTTCACAGCAGCTCAGTCTAATATTCCTCTCTGTGATTCAAGGTGGTGGGCAAGGCTTTCCTCCAGCCCTTTCTATGGCTGCATACAATCCTTAAAGGAATTGTAAAGGTAAACATAAAAAACCCCAAAAAAACAACTGTAGCAATAACTCTCGATGGAGCTGCTGGTTTAAGAGGGCTTGTTACCTTCACTCTCCTTCCCTCTGTTTCACCGGCACCGGGTCTAGGGTTCCATTGAGTTTACCTCTGGACGACACACGCACCAACACTTGAGTACGTTTTCAATGCTTTATTAAACCATCAATGAAGGAAGTAGCAGGAAAGTGGCAGAAGGAGAACTGCAGAGGAAAACTCAAATACCTTTTTAGTAAGATTCTTGACAAATGTCCTTGGGGTTGGATATTTCAGTAGAATGCGCTCTCTTGGTGGAACACACTCCTTGCATGCCTGGATAGACCTCTCTCACTAGCCTAGCAGCCAGGAGGTAGCACGAACAAAAGTCTCTGCCACAGACTTAGTTGGGATAAACCCATACGATCCTCTGCCACATGATGTATTGGTTTTCTTGTAGTGAATGTCAGTCACAGTGCTTGAACCTCCAAGCCAACCCGGCAACACTATGCTGTATAATTACTTTAGGATACGTCCTTCAACCGAGTCACCAGGCCCCTCTCCAGACCAGCACGTTGCATGATCCTTCCATGACGGGTCCTCCCCTGGGATCTTCTCGGTTGTCCAGCTTCCTCCCTTTGATTAGACGGCTCAGGACCATTCCTCGGCCGCTGTGGTAGGCCCCAGACAAGCTTCTGGGCCCACCCCTGCGCCGCAGCAACGTGGGCCTCTGGAATGGAGGACCACGAGATAGCTCTCTAACGCATACCTGTCAGCCAGGAGGGCCAGCAGGTGGCTGTAAAACAAATCCCAAAATATGGCGTCTGTCCCATAAATACCCTCGCCCAGAATGCAACTCAGAGGACCACCTCCACGAGTTGTCTCCGGGACAGAAGAGCATTCATATGCTTAGACACGTTGCCTTTCCAACACTAGCCAGCGGTAACAGCGACACCCATGCCTCAGTATGGAAACGCACGCAACATCAGCCAAGCTGAAACAGAGGCAAATCTAACCTTCCTAACGAACAAGTTATTAAATTTACCTATCAGATGGTAGATCGCAAATCTACCAGCGCTACATACTCCCCCCACTATAGTAGACGTTGTCCCCAATGTCTGTCCAAAACAAAATGACAGTAACTCCCAAGCCTGGGAGTAGGTATTTGAGCTTTTAATAACTTGGATAGACAAAGAGAGAAAGAAAGACAGTGGAAAGATATTATAAAACTTACATCTATAAAAACATTATGTTCACATCCGCAAACAAAACCATCCTACGACTGTATATAACCTCACTATCTATCTAGCTGAAAAGCCTCCCAGCTTGATAGGAGATCCAATAATTCCTGAAAAGGAAAACTTATTAAACACACACACATACTGTACAATATCAGGAGCAAAGCCTCATTTTTAGAGAAAATTAGCCTCTCTTCCCATCATCTAGTATCAAAAAAAAAAAGAAAAAATCTTAAGGAGTCCATCCCTGTATACTCTCTTTAAATGGAAAAGTCCAGCTAGCGAAGAGTCTTTGAATTTGAAGACGTCAAGATGAACATTATATTTTGATCACAAAGATCTCTATACACTGATACTAACTAACTAACTCAAAGTTCTTTTGTCCAGAGTCACCAATAAAACCGGGGATCTGGCAATGTAAGTGTTTTTCCTGTTTTATCCACTGTGGTAATGAAATAGACAATGTCATCTTTTCCGAGCCTGCAGATGACCACTTTGTCAGCATAGATGTGCCGACCGAAGTTCCAGTGCATAAAACATCCACTAAAACGATCATCCATTTTAACAGAACATCCAGTCTTTCGGAAAGGCTTAGGCACAATCAAATAGTCCCAAACAGCTTCACTGTAAGTTCCCGGTTAAGTTCAATCACTTGCATTATATCCTGAGGCACATAAGGGAACTCCAAACCATAATCTGCAGCTACACGCTTGTTTAACATTCTCCGCAAACGTGCAAGTTTGGGCAAAGATCTGTCCTTCCCCATACCAGGCGGAACACAGGAATCAAATAATTTGCTTACCATAGACCCAGCCGGTGTCTGTAGAGAACTAGCAACTTTTGATAAAGTCTCGGTAGCAGTACTGTGCGGCTCCACACAGGGTGATGTCTTCCCAGAACTCAGGGCTGTCCATTCAGGGAAAGTCATAGCAGAGGCGACATCTTCACCTTGTGACCACAACAGCTCTTGTGACATAGTCTCATATAAGTCATCATCACCGGAAAGATCCGACTATTTCCGAATCTCCCAACTCTTCCGCTGGCAGATATTTATTTACAGTCCCAGATACATTCCCCATCAGTGGCTTACCTGTTCCTGACATGGACTTTGGTAGCTCCGGTTCAGGTAACCTCTGGGGTAGGCCTCGACCACGGCCGCGGGAAGCCATCACATATCCCACCTTCCTTTGAGCAGGTACAACAGGAGTAGGTGTAGTGGACACAGAAATCACAGTAATGTCCCCTGATGAGACAACAGCAGCAGTGTCTCTCTCCGGAACATTGTCAGTAACAACAGGCGAAATGACGGCCTGCAGTTCTCTCTCTGTAGTAGTAGCAGCTTCTACTGTGGCGATACCTGTTGCCCAATCCATTCGATGAGCACGGGGCGATGTGGTAGGTTGCTCTACCACAAACAAGTACTCTCCACATTGCGGACATCGGCCAAATGGACGAAGATGCACGGCCAGTCCTTAACATCGGTGGCAGATCATGCCCAGTCCCTCAATATATCCTGAGGTGTACAGAAAAAACCTCCCCTGCAGCTTCAACTGAGCTCCAGTATCCGTAAGCAGGGCTGCGATCTACATAGTATTTAACACGGTGCTTGCAGGGAACATTCTCGGTCCCATAATTGGCTGTATTGCCGTAAAAGACATGGCCACACTCTGATCTTCTCAGCACGATCACGAGGCCTCTCTTTTCCTCTGGCGCCAAACACATACACACGTCCCACGCGGTATCAAGTAGGGTAGGCTCCTCCCACTTGTTCTTCTGATCACGTAGTTCCTGGGCCTTCACTGGCGCCCGCTGTCTACGCACTCAGAAATAAAGTCCTGCAGTTTAACCCCTTCTCTTCCTGTAAGATTTTTTTTCAAAGTCCAGTTCTCACCATGAACTCCCGATGAAACACTTCTCTGGGTTGCGAGAGGTCCCTGTTTCAAATCCCGGACGAGCCCCCACATGTAGCAATCACTCTCGGTGGAGCTGCTGTTTGAAGCGGGCTTGTTACCCTCACTCTCCTTCCCTCTGTTTCACCGGCACCGGGTCTAGGGTTCCGTTGAGTTTACCTCTGGACGACACACACACCAACACTTAAGTACGTTTTCAATGCTTTATTAAACCATCAATGAAGGAAGTAGCAGGAAAGAGGCAGAAGGAGAACCGCAGAGGAAAACTCAAATACCTTTTTAGTAAGATTCTTGACAAATGTCCTTGGGGTTGGATATTTCAGTAGAATGCGCTCCCTTGGTGGAACACATTCCTTGCACACCTGGATAGGCCTCTCTCACTAGCCTAGCAGTCAGTACGTAGCACGAACAAAAGTCTCTGCCACAGACTTAGTTGGGATAAACCCGTACGATCCTCTGCCACAGGATGTATTGGTTTTCTTGTAGTGAATGTCAGTCACAGTTCTTGAACCTCCAAGCCAACCCGGCAACACTATGCTGTATAATTACTTTAGGATACGTCCTCCAACCGAGTCACCGGGCCCCTCTCCAGACCAGCACGTTGCATGATCCTTCCATGACGGGTCCTCCCCTGGGATTTTCTCGGTTGTCCAGCTTCCTCCCTTTGGAAAGACAGCTCAGGACCATTCCTCGGCCACTGTGGTAGGCCCCAGACAAGCTTCTGGGCCCACCCTTGCGCCGCAGCAAGGTGGGCCTCCGGAATGGGGGACCACGAGATAGCTCTCTAACGCATACCTGTTGGCCAGGAGGGCCAGCAGGTGGCTGAAAAACGAACCCCAAAATATGGCGTCTGTCCCATAAATACCCTCGCCCAGAATGCAACTCGAAGGACCACCTCCACCGAGTTGTCTCCGGGACAGAAGAGCATCCATACGCTTAGACACGTTGCCTTTCCAACACAAGCCAGTGGTAACAGCGACACCCACGGCTCAGTATGGAAACACACCCAACGTCAGCCAAGCTGAAACAGAGGCAAATCTAACCTTCCTAACGAACAAGTTACTAAATTTACCAGATGGTAGATCGCAAATCTACCAGCGCTACACAACAAACATGTGCAATGGCATTGCACAGAGCGGCCACAAACCTTCTCTTTTCAGATCCGCCGCTATTGACACAGACAGTGGAACTTGGCCCTACCCTTGACAGCACTGGGAGCCAATGGCTCCCGATGCCCCAGCAATGCCAGTTAAACCCAGAAGTGAGGGGAGAGAAGAGCTAAAGATGTGCATAGCGATGTTTCAAATGGGGGCTTAGGTAAATAAAAAGGGGGTTAGGCAGGATGCTGATGCCTAAACTTTTTTCTTACCTTAATGCGAGGAATGTATTTGGGTAAAAAACGTTTAAGCTTTAGAACTACGTTAAGCTCTCTCCACCCTAACAAGACAGGAACACACCA
This sequence comes from Lithobates clamitans, assembly GCA_037952925.1. Taxonomy (NCBI): domain Eukaryota; kingdom Metazoa; phylum Chordata; class Amphibia; order Anura; family Ranidae; genus Lithobates; species Lithobates clamitans. The sequence continues at coordinate 1,951,701 of JBBGZY010000876.1, forward strand.
GAAGCCCTAACATTGCCTTTGCATGGTCGTTGAGAATTATACATTTGCAAATATATGTTACAACTACTCAGGCATGCGTTGGCATGCCTAAGTGGTTGTAACATATATTTGCAAATGTATGCATCAAAACCCTCTGTACTCAGTGACACAGATTTCATCTAGTCCTCACCATATTGCACCAATCCACTATAGCAATCTACTAACGTGCCCACTGTAGGTTACTTGCTGACACTCCTATAGAAGTACTGGTGTAAAATAAGGAGTACTACTAAAAAATTGCTCACAGCTGCCTATCAGATAGAAGTTTGACTATGATAAGTCACACAGAATATTGAAAGTGCAGAAAGAGGAAGTTGTGCAGCAAAGGCTTTAGGCATACCTCCCAATTTTTTGGGATGGGAACGAGGGACACCTATTAGCAAAAAGATGTAGGCAAAGGACACACCCCTGTCACGCCCCCTCAACTGCTTCCCGCCTGCCGGCCTGTTCAGTTGCTTGATTGTTCTTACGGGTGCGAGAGGGGACATCCTCCCCTCCCGCCGCCCTCTGGTGCTTCTCCAGGCTCGCCGCTGCCATCGGCGAACCGGAGAAGGGATCCGCCAGCCCTGGATGCTGACCATAGAGATTTCAGACGGTCCCTGGAGTCTCTATGATCGTTCGAAGGCCGGGCAGGATGTTATGAGGCCTCTGCATTCAAAAAAATGGCACCGCCTCGGCTGGGAAGCTGAGACCGTTTTTTTTTAAATTTCAGGCATCACAGATTAGAGGTGAGATGTGGGGACTTATTGACCCCATATCTTACTGTAAAGAGGATGCTTATTCCTATTACAAGGGATGTTTTACATTCCTTGTATTAGGAATAAAAGTGATAAAAAAAAAAAAAAGAAGTAAAAAAAGTGTCAAACTAGAAAAATGTAAAGCGCTCCTGTCCCTGTGTGCTCGCACGCAGAAGCGAACTCACATATAAGTCATGCCCACATATGTAAACGCTGTTCAAATCACACATGTGAGATATCGCAGCTAACATTAGAGCGAGAGCAATCATTCTAGCCCTAGATCTCCTCTGTAACTTAAAACATGTAACCAGTAAAAAATTTGAAAGTGTCGCCTATGGGGATTTACCGTTTTTCCAGGAGCATTTGAAATTTTGAACCGTGACATGTTAGGTATCTATTTACTCAGGGTAACATCATTATGCATAAAAATTGGGCTAACTTTAGTTTTTTTTTTTTTTAAAGAATTTGAAAAATTGCTGCACAAATACCGTGCAAGATAAAAAGTTACAGTGACTGCCATTTTATTCTCTAGGGCCTCTGCTAAAAATCATGTATAACGTTTGGGGGTTCTACGTAATTTTTTAGCAAAAAATTGATGATTTTTACATGTAGGAGAAAAATGTCAGAATTGGCCTGGTAGGCAAGTGATTGAAGGAGAATTATACACAAAAAAAAGATTAGTCGAACCCACAAGTCCTTTTTTTTTACCACTACTATTTCTTTATACCGGCTTTTAAAATTTACAAATGCAGCAATTTAGAAATTGGATGAAAGGTTTAGCACTAGGAAACACTTTTTGAAAGCTAAATAGTGCATTGTATCTACAACTATAATAGATCATTCCAAAATGAGGGACAAATGAGGAGCAAAGAGGGACTTTGTTCCAAATCAGGGACAATTGGGAACAATGCTTTAGGTCACAAGGATTATAGAGAGCCTATACAGTAAAACCTTGGATTGCGAGCATAATTATTTCCAGAAACATGCTTGTTATCCAAAGCACTCTTGTATCAAAGCGAATTTTCCCATAGGAAATAATGGAATCCCAGATGATTCCTTCCACAACCATTTATTCATAAGTTCTTCAGTTTATAGTCTATATAAAAAGATTATAGCAATGTGATAGATTGTGTAACCATAAAATGCCCATCCAGAAATGGCAGCCTCCACAAGGGGATTAGAAGCAAAATCCAGCAGGAACTACAGAATATAAAAGAGAAGAGAGGCGCCTCTAAGTGTAGCAATATGGTAGGTCCAACATTTAGCATCTCACATGGATGATGATTAAAAGAGGCACATCTACATATTCAGGCATCCGGGGTAAAGCTGTCAACATAGACCGTCCTCCACACCCCCGACTCTCACCGTTGTCAGTCTGCAATCATGACCGGGAAGACTACCCTGCAGTAGAGCGATCTGAAAGCGAGGCTTGAAGCGCTCGTGGAGCGCATCGTGGAAGGGCTGACATAGATGGTGGTGCAGAGGATGGTTTGTGTGGACAACTTTACCTGGATGCCTGCATAATTTTATGTGCCTGTTTTAATCATCAGCCATGTGAGTTGCTAAATGTTATACCTTCATTAAATGTAACCATATTGCTACACTTAGAGGCGCCTCTCTTCTCTTTTATACTCAGTTGTGACATGACACAAACAGAGGTTAACTTACAAATACAAATCAGTTCGACTAGTGAATCCATGCATACTGTATACATACCTCCCAACTTTTTGGTGTCCCTATCAGGAAAAGTATGCAGGCATAGGACACACCCCTTGCCACGCCCCCTTAAAGGAGAATTGTACAAAAACCCCAAATGCTTTTTTTTACCACTACTATTGCTTTATATTGGCTTTTGGAACTTAAAAATGCAGCAATTTAGAAATTAGATGAAAGGATTAGCACTGGGAAACACTTTTTGATAGATAAAAATTCCTTTTTTTATACATGTATATGGGTCAGATCAAATGAGGGACAAATGAGGAGGAATGGGGGCAGGCATGGACTGGCTATCGGGACTTCTGGGAGATTCCCGGTGGGCCGATGGCTCAGTGGGCCAGTCAGGTGCAGTCCTGGAGCCACTCCTTTCTGACAGTAAGTGATCACGATTTCACTCCTGTCAGGAGGAGCTGCTTCAGTCAGTTGCTGGAGAGAGCATTAGGTGTTATATAGACCAACGGTAGACTTTCCTTCCTCTCTCTCCTTATCACTTGTTATCACATGGCTGGAGAGAGGAACGAGAAGCTGCCTTCATAATGGTGAGTACATGTGGGAGGGGGAGGAGAGGGAGGACTCTCTGATGTGAAGGGGACTTCTGATGGGGACTCTCTGATGTAAAGGGACTTCTGGTGGGGACTCTGATGTGAAGGGGACTCACTGATGTGAAGGGACTTCTGGTGGGGACTCTGATGTGAAGGGGACTCTCTGATGTAAAGGGACTTCTGATGGGGACTCTCTGATGTGAAGGGGACTTCTGTTGGGATCTCTCTGATGTGGAGGGGACTGCTGGTCTGGACTCTGATGGGGACTCTCTGATGTGGGGGGTAATGCTGGTGGGGACTCTGATGGGGACTCTCTGATGTGAAGGGGACTGCTGGTGGAGACTCTGATGTGAAGGGACTTCTGGTGGGGACTCTGATGTGAAGGGGACTCTCTGATGTAAAGGGACTTCTGATGGGGACTCTCTGATGTGAAGGGGACTTCTGTTGGGATCTCTCTGATGTGAAGGGGACTGCTGGTGGGGACTCTGATGTGAAGGGGACTTCTGATGGGGACTCTCTGATGTAAGGGGACTGCTGGTGGGGACTCTCTGATGTAAGGGGGGCGCTGTTGGGGACATTCAAAATTAAAGTGGGCCAGTCATGATGAAGTCCAGGGCCAAATTTTTGTCCCAGTCCAGCCCTGAATGGGGGACAGAGGGACATTGCTCCAAATGAGGGACAGTTGGGAGCTATGCTGTGTATGCAGCTAAAGTGACCTGCATAGCTCATGATTTAGTTCAGCTCCACTTCTGACAGCTCCAAAGCCTTCCTAATGGTCTTTTAATGCATGAGTGATTACACTGACCAAATAGGGAGACTCAAGATATAGGAAGCAGAAGTTAGTGGGGGAAAAAAACATGATCTTTACAGGAAAATAAAGATCTGATATGTTTGTGTGCTTTCACCTAGAGAAACCTCTGCTTCTATTTTTTATTTTATTTAAATTGCTAAGGCTTGCTGTAAAGTAAAATTTGTTAAACACACATTGGCTGTGATCCATATAGCCATCTTATAATATGTTAGTTTTCAATGTTTACTGTTTGCTTCATGTATTCTCCCTTGCCACTTTCTGAAAAGGATATAACCACAGGACCTGCAGTTTCAATATTTGAGTAGTTACAAGGATATGTCTTCATCATATGATACACAAAGGCTTGTTAAAACAAACATAATCATTTTTCTGGTCTTATGCCGCGTACACACAAGCGGAATTTCTGTCGGAAAAATCTTGGATGGTTTTTCCGACGGAATTCCGCTCAAGCTTGGCTTGCATACACACGGTCACACAAAAGTTCGCTGAACTTTCGACCGTCAAGAATGCGGTGATATACAACACTACGGCGAGCTGAGAAAATGAAGTTCAATGCTTCCGAGCATGCGTCGAATTGTTTCCAAGCATGCGTAGGAATTTTTGTGCGTCGGAATTGGAACAGACAATCGGAATTTCAGATCGGAACTTTTTCCGACCGAAAAATTGAGAACATGCTCTCAATCTTTTGCTGGCTGGAATTTCGCCAGCAAAAGTCCGATGGAGCATACACATGGTCGCATTTTGAGACCAAAAGCTGTCATCGGACTTTTGCTGGCAGAATTTCCACTCATGTGTACGGGGCATTAGACAATGTAAATAACAAGGTGATAAAATAAAATGAATACAATCATGGCAAAGAGAAAAATGAAAAGGATAAACTGCAGCTGAACACTAAAAGATTTTTCACATAATCAAAAGTCAAATAATATACAAAGAAGTGCAGCACATGTCAGGGCTCAATAAAATATCTCAAATGTAATAAAAAAGTTCATAAGAATCCAAAGTAAAAAAGTAAATAGAAGGTGCACTAATGCCGCGTATACACGGGTGGACTTTTCGACCGGACTGGTCCGACGGACTTTCAACGGACTTTTGACGGACTTCCAATGGACTTTTGAACGAACGGACTACCCTACATACGATCACACCAAAGTCCAACGGATTCGTACGTGATGACGTATGACCGGACTAAAATAAGGAAGTTGATAGCCGGTAGCCAATAGCTGCCCTAGCGTGGGTTTTCGTCCGTCGGACAAATTTGAAACATGTTTCAATGAGCAAACATCCAGATCCACCAACCAGTATTCCCAGGAGTATAATAGTGAGAAAAAGACAGATCTAAGTGCACACTGTTGATTTCCTTTAACCACTTGCTTACTGGGCACTTAAACCCCCCTCCTGTCCAGACCAACTTTCAGCTTTTAGCTCTGACGCACTTTAAATGACAATTGCGCGGTCATACAACACTGTACCCAAATGAAATTTTTTGAATTTTTTTCCCACAAATAGAGCTTTCTTTTGGTGGTATTTGACCACCTCTGCGGTTTTTATTTTTTGTTAAAAAATTTGAAAAAGACCGAATTTAAAAAAAAAATGTTTTTTTTTTATATTTTGTTATAAAATTTTGCAAACAGGTAATTTTTCTCCCTCATTGATGTACACTGATGAGGCGGCACTGATGGGCACCGATAGGTGGCAGTGATGGGCACTGATGGGTGGCAATAGGGTGGCAATAATGGGCACTGATTCCTTACAATGATGGCAGCACTGCTAGGTGGCACTGATTGGCACCACTGGTGGGCATTGATAGGTGGCACTTATAGGTATTGATAGGTGGCACTTGTGGGAATTGATAGGGGGCACTTTTGGGCATTGATAGGTGGCACTGCTGGGCACTGGCAGGTGGCAATGGCAGGTGGCACTGGCAGGCACAGATGAGACAGATGTGCCTCCTTCCTCTTCGGGACCGATGTCCCTTTAACATAAGCCAGTGATCGGCTTTTTTTTCTCCTCACGATGTCAGCGTGAGGAGAAAAAAAACTATTACTGAGCTTTTGTTTACATCATGTGATCAGCTGTCAGCCAATGGCAGCTGATCACATGGTAAGGGGCCGGGATTGGCCCCTTAACTGGATCTGTGATCACCCGAGTCTCCATGACTCGGTGATCACAGCGCACGCACCGCGCACCCTGCAGGGTGCGCGCGGGGCACGTGCACGAGGAGGACGTCCTATGATGGCCTCCCGGAAATTGAGGTCCGCACTGTGGCCGACATTTGGCTATGGCCCAGACCTCAAGTGGTTAAAAGTCTTTATTAACCAATTCAGCCCGGACCATTTGGCTGCCCAAAGACCAGTGCGTTTTTTTGCGATTCGGCATTGCGTCGCCTTAACTGACAATTGCGATGTGGCTCCCAAACATAATTGACGTCCTTTTTTCCCCACAAATAGAGCTTTCTTTTGGTGGTATTTGATCACCTCTGCGTTTTTTATTTTTGCGCTATAAACAAAAAAGAGCGACAATTTTGAAAAAAAACGCAATATTTTTTACTTTTGCCATAATAAACATCCCCCAAAAAATATATTTAAAAAAACATTTTTTTCCTCAGTTTAGGCCGATACATATTCTTCTACATATTTTTGGTAAAAAAAAAATATAAGCGTTTATTGATTAGTTTGCGCAAAAGTTATAGCATCTACAAAATAGGGGATAGTTTTATGGCATTTTTATTAATAATTTTTTTTCATTAGTAATGGCGGCAATCTGCGATTTTTCTTGTGACTGTGACATTATGGCGGACACATCGGATACTTCTGTCGCTATTTTGGGACCATTCACATTCACATCGATCAGTGCGATTAAAAATACACTGATTACTGTGTAAATGTGACTAGCAGTGAAGGGGTTAACCACTAGGGGGCGCTGCAGGGGTTGAGTGTGTCCTAGAGAGTTATTCTAACTGTGGGGGGAATGGGCTACGTGTGGCACAACACTGATCACCGCTCCCGATCACAGGGAGCTGTGATCAGTGTCAGTGTCACTAGGCAGAATGGGAAAATGCTTGTTTACATCAGCATTCCCCCGTTCTTCCTCTCCGTGAGACGGTCGCGGGTATCCCCATGGACATCGAGCCCATGGGACCCGTGATCACACTCGCGGAGCTCGTGGCAGGGCCATGGAGCGAGACCATACGGCGGAAAATTTAAAGGGACGTACCTGTACGCCCATTTGCCTGTCCATACTATTCTGCTGACATAAATGTTCGTGCGGCGGTTGGCAAGCGGTTAACATCAAAATGACTACTCACAAGGGTTTCTTTAAAACAGCGTGTGTAAGAGCAAATACAGGCAAGCATGGAGATCCAGGATGACAGCGGGTGATGTCAGGACGTAGCTCCTCCCCCGTACGCGTTACGTTCACACAAACTTCCTCGGCGGGGTGAAGCCAAATAGCGTCACCCGCCCACTTATATGCCCTGTACACACGGTCGGATTTTCCGATGGAAAAAGTGCGATCGGATTGTGTTGTCAGAAATTCCGATCGTGTGTGGGCTCCATCTGACTTTTTCCGTCGGAATTTCCGACACACAAAGTTTGAGAGTAGACTATACAATTTTTCGACAACAAAATCCGATCGGTTAAATTCCGATTGTGTGTACACAAATCCGACGCACAAAGTGCCACGCATGCTCAGAATAAATTAAGAGACGAAAGCTATTGGCTACTGCCCCGTTTATAGTCCCGACGTACGTGTTTTACATCACCGCGTTCAGAACGATCGGATTTTCTGAGAACTTTGTGTGACCATGTGTATGCAAGACAAGTTTGAGCCAACATCCGTCGGAAAAAATCCATGGATTTTGTTTTCGGAATGTCTGATCAATGTCCGATCGTGTGCACACAAAATCATCAAGGAAACAAGATGTAAACGGAGGAGGTGGCGAATAGCTACTCCCTCTGCAGAAAGAAAACAAACCTGTCAATCGGCAAAGTCACAGACAAGAAGCAATCATTAAATTGCCACATGAACTGGAAGTAGTGAACCACTGACCCCTAATGGACATTCTTAAAAAGGCATGGCATTTATCAATCCAGTTCATAATATAAAAATATATAGACCAAAAAATCATTAAAAAAACCTGATAAAACCCACCCACTGTCATCCTGCGCATCCACAGTATAAACCTAAAATCATAACAAATAAAAACAATTAATGACAAAATTCATGACAAAATTAATAAAAATGTAATTAAACTCATATTTAAACAAATCATAAAAAGCTGCTACCTATCAGAGATGAAACAATTCAAGTTGAAATCGACATTTAACCCATTTTACTTTAAAACCATTGTCTCAAAAATCCAGAATGATTCTTTCTGACTCAAACGACGTATATAATTACCCCCCCTTCCAGTGTCTGTCAACCTTCTCTAGGCCCCAAAACTTAAGACCCCTAGGGTCTCTGTCATGACAGACTCTAAAATGTTTGGAGACATTGTGGGACCTTAATCCCTTTTTAATGTTATTAACATGTTCCCTAATGCGTACACACAGGGGTCTGGAGGTTCTGCCGATATACTGGAGTCCACAATTGCACTCCAGCATATATACAACCCCCTGGGTGTTACATGTAATCAGATTCTTAATCTGGTACTTTCGATTCGTAGAGAAGGAAGTAAACTCTTTACATGGTTTAATATTACATTTATATTGTCTACATGCTATGCATCTGCCACAAGCATAAATACCTGTCAAAAAATTAAAAATTCAATTTTCTCTAATAATAGGTGGGTCAGTCACTCCAGGGGCAATAGAATCTCTAATGCCGCGTACACACGGTCGGACTTTCTAGAAAGCTAGGTCCGACGTACTTGCCGCCAGACTTCCGGCGGACTACCGCCGGACTTTCTGAACGGCCGGACTTGCCTACACACGGCCGGACTTTCCGGAATCCGGTCTTCCCGACGGACTTCCGCCGGACTTTCAGAACGAACGGACTTTCCCACACACGGACAAGTCCGTTCATTTTGAACGTGACTTTGGTACGACGGGACTAGAAAAGGAATTCAATCTCGCCGCTTTTTTTGGCGAGATTGAAACCTTGCGAGCCCCGTCGCAGGCCCTTAGGTCTGGTATGGAACTTTAAGGGGAACCCCCTACGCCGAAAAACCGGCGTGGGGGTCCCCCCCAAAATCCATACCAGACCCCGATCCGAGCACGCAGCCCGGCCGGTCAGGAAAGGGGGTGGGGACGAACGAGCGCCCCCCCCCCTCCTGAGCCGTACCAGGCCGCATGCCCTCAACATGGGGGGTGCTTTGGGGGAGGGGGCGCCTTGCGGTGCCCCCCCACCACAAAGCACCTTGTCCCCATGTTGATGAGGACAAGGGCCTCTTCCCGACAACCCTGGCCGTTGGTTGTCGGGGTCTGCGGGCGGGGGGGCTTATCGGAATCCGGGAGCCCCCCCATAATAAGAGGGCCCCCAGATCCCGGCCCCCCCACCCTATGTGAATGAGTATGGGGTACATGGTACCCCTACCCATTCACCTAGGTAAAAAGTGTCAATAATAAAACACAACACAGGTTTTTAAAATAATTTATTAAACAGCTCGGGGGGGGGTCTTCTTCCGTCTTCGGGGGTCCCTCCGGTTCATCTTCTCCCGGCGTCCGGTTGGTTCTTCTCCGCTCTCCGCCCTCTTCTCCCGGTGTCCCAGGTCTTCGGCCGGCCCCTCCGCTGTCTTCAGGTAGCTCTATTGCCAGCGGAGGTCCGGACTTCTGGGCTTCTGGGCTTCTTGGCTTCTTGTGTTCTCTTCTCTTCTCTTCCCCCAGATGTTGACACGACGCTCTCTCCGGCTGGACTGGTCTCTGAGGGCTGCGTTGTGACTTATATAGGCGGAGACCCCGCCCCCATATGATGTCACAGTCCCTGGGCATGCTGGGACTGTGACGTTTTAGGGGGCGTGGTCGACCAGTCCCAGCATGCCCAAGAGTCAGGGCTCGTCTGTAAAAACATTGGGGGCGGTTGGGAAGGGCTCCACCCAGTATCCTATCCTTCCTAAGGACATCCCAACGTTTCAAAATAATTCTCTCAAATTGTCTATATTGCACATTATAATCAAGAACCATTTTGAAATCCTGTCTATATTTACGCTTTCCTCCATTGGAATCTACGACCAATATATTCCTCTCCAAATTGCCTATTTTTTTGTCTTTCAGAATTAACCTGCTCTGGTAAATAACCCTTTAGGAGGAATCTATTGACCAGGAACAAAGATTGATCCTGATAATCAGAATCTAGAGCACAATTGCGTCTTAGGCAAATAAATTGGCCCCTGGGTATATTGCATAACCAAGTATTATGATGACAGCTATCTAAAGGAATATATCCGTTCCTGTCAGTGGGTTTAAAGTAATTTTGTGTTCTAAAATGATCCCCATCCTTAAAGATTTCCAAATAAAGGAATGTCATACATACAGTATCGATGTTCCAGGAGGGGGAAATATTCTTGGTGCTATTATTCAACCCTGATAGGAAAGTTTCAAGACTAAGCATATCTCCATTCCACACCATGATTAAATCATCGATGTAGCGTTTGTAGCAGACCAATTGGTCTGGGTGATGAAGAAAAATAAACTCCTCCACCCAGAGGGCCATAAACAAATTTGCCACACTGGGGGCAAATTTTGCCCCCATGGCTACGTCCATGATCTGTAAATAGAACTGTCTGTCGTGCCAAAGACAAAATTCTAAGCACTGTAGGAGAAATTTCTTATGTGAGCCACCAATAGCTGATTTGTTCAAGGCCCATCTAACTGATGCTATAGTTTCCAGGTCACGAATAATAGTATATAAAGAGCTGACATCAGCCATAACTGATACACTACCATTGGTGCAAGGAAGAGATTATATAATCCGAATAATGTGCTTGGTATCACAAAGCAGGAGTAGTACACACCAAAGGTTTAAGAAAAAAATCAATATACTGGCCCAGGCGGGAGGACATTAATGTAAATAACGAACAGGCTACAAAAATCAAATGGGACTTCTGATTTTAATCAACCATTAGGCTACAAAAATTAAATGGTATTCACCTGCATTGTATAACTATTTCATCCCTATTCTGGTGTTAAAAATGACATTCAGATAATTCATGACTCGGGGTTTCTGCATTAGGGCCTGGTCACACCAGAACAACATGTGGGAAGAGAGCATTTCCTCCACTGCAAAGAAACATGCTACCGTTTTCTAGATGTGCACAGGTGCTTTTAATTGCACTCCAAACATATCTAGGTGCATTTGCTACCACCAAAAAGCAGGTGTCACGTACCTGGTAGGTGGAGCCCGGAATGCAGAGAACGGCCTCTCGTATGCCTCCGACTTAAGAACCCCTGAAGGTGTGAACAGGGACTCGAAAGTACAGAGGGGCACAAGTGCCTGACTGGAACACTGAAGTAGAAGGCAGGATCCTGTAGTCAGCAGGGAGGTGCACTGTAGTACTGTAGCAGGGTGCAGGTAACAGGGAGGTGCACTGTAGTCCCGTAGCCAGATGAAGACAGCAGGGAGGTGCACTGTAGTCCTGTAGCAGGTTGCAGACAGCAGGGAGGTGCACTGTAGTACTGTAGCAGGATACGGATAGCAGGGAGGTGCACTGTAGTCCTGTAGCCAGTTGCAGACAGCAGGGAGGTGCACTGTAGTACTGTAGCAGGAAGCGGATAGCAGGGAGGTGCACTGTAGTCCTGTAGCAGGTTGCAGACAGCAGGGAGGTGCACTGTAGTACTGTAGCAGGATGCAGATAGCAGGGAGGTGCACTGTAGTCCTGTAGCAGGTTGCAGACAGCAGGGAGGTGCAGACAAGCTGGGTCAAGGTACTGGCGGGCAGATCAGGTACAGAAGGGCAAACCAAGAGAATAGTCAGAGTCCAAGCCAAGATCGGGGCGGGCAGCAAGCAGGTAAGTCAGGAACAAGCCAAGTAAGTACTGGATACAGGAAAACTGGTAACAAGGTAGCAGGGGTCTCAGGAAACGCTGTAGACCGGACAGCAAGGCAGCATTGGAACAGTCTTCTTTAAATAGCCTATCTTTGGCGCCAAGTGGCGCTATCGCGCATGCGCGTATGCCAGTTAGCGCTATTTTGATCACTTTTATTCCTATTACAAGGAATGTAAACATCCCTTGTAATAGGAATATGGCATGACAGGTCCTCTTTACAGTGAGACATGGGGTCAATAAGACCCCACATCTCACCTCTAGGCTGTTCCTGAAAAAAAAAAAAAAAAAAAAAGATCCTGGCTTCGATCGTAGCGGTGAGTCGGTAGAAGCACCGGAGGGTGGTGAGAGGGGGGGCGTCCCCTCTCGCCTCCCGTAAGAATGATCAAGCAGTGTAACAGCCGCTATGATCGTTCTTATGGTGTAGGGAATCGCCGGCTGAAAAAGATGATATCTGAATGATGCCTGTAGCTGCACCCATCATTCAGATATCCCAGCACAAAGTCAAGGACGTCGTATGACGGAAGGCGGGGAGTGGTTAAAACGCTTTTTTTTTTTTTTAACACAAAGTTGTCCATTTATACAATATTTCTAACACATAACATGTACATACCAAATATGACACCCCGAAATAGATTCTCCTCCTCCTCCTGAGTATGGCGATACCACATGTGTGAGACTTCCACAGCCTGGTCACATACAGAGGCTGGGTATGGCTGAGCATGGCTGGGTATGGCTGAGCATGACTGGGTATGGCTGAGCATGGCTGGGTAATGCAGAGTATCGCCGAGTATGACTGGGTATGGCAGAGTATGGCTGGGTATCACCGAGTATTGCAGAGTATGGCTGGGTATTGCGGGGTATTGCAGAGTATGGCTGGGTATGGCAGAGTATTGCGGGTTATGGCAGAGTATTGCAGATTTTTGCGGGGTATTGCAGAGCATGGCTGGGTATGGCAGAGTATTGCAGAGTATGGCTGGGTATTGCGGGGTATTTCAGGGTATTCCAGGGTATGGCAGAGTATTGCGGGTTATTCCAGGGTATGGCAGAGTATTGCGGGGTATTGCAGGGTATGGCAGAGTATTGCAGGGTATGGCAGAGTATTGCAGGGTATGGCAGAGTATTGCGGGGTATGGCAGAGTATTGTGGGGTATTTCAGGGTATTGCAGGGTATGGCAGAGTATTGTGGGGTATTTTGGGGTATGGCAGAGTATTGCAGGGTATGGCAGAGTATTGCGGGGTATTGCAGGGTATGGCAGAGTATTGCGGGGTATTGCAGGGTATGGAAGAGTATTGCGGGGTATTGCAGGGTATGGCAGAGTATTGCGGGGTATTGCAGGGTATGGCAGAGTATTGCGGGGTATTCCAGGGTATGGCAGAGTATTGTGGGGTATTGCAGGGTATGGCAGAGTATTGCAGGGGTATTGCGGGGTATGGTAGAGTATTGTGGGGCATTGCAGAGGGAATTGCAGAGTATTGCACAGCATTGCAGGGCATGCAGAGTAGTAGGGATGGCTGAGCATGGATGGATGGATGGGTGGATGTCACTGTGCAGCGCTGTGGGCACTACAGATGCAGCCCACAACGCTGCAGCCATCCATCCATCCGCCTCTCCGCTCACTGTGTACCGATCGGTTTGTTTACATGTGATCGCTCCGTCATTTGACGGAGCGATCACATGGTAAACGGCCGCGATCAGCGGCCATTTACCGGGATCTGTGATGCGCCGGGTCCTCTGGACCCGGCGGTCACGGATGCTCTCGAGTGCGCGCCCTAGGGGGCGCGCGAGAGCAGAATTCTGGGAGGACGTCCCTGGATGCCCTCCCAGAGTTAAACAACCGCCCTGTAGCCGTCATTTGGCTATGGGCCGGTTGTTAAGTGGCTAAATATATGAGTGTCACAGCAAAGGCTCTGAATACTTAGGACCATGTGATATTTCAGTTTTCTTTTTTAATAAATATGCAAAAATGTCAACAATTCTGTGTTTTTCTGTTAATATGGGGTGCTGTGTGTACATTAATGAGGAAAAAATGAACTCTGAATACTTTCCGTCCCCACTGTATGTATGTATGTATGTATATATATATATATATATATATATATATATGTATCAATTTGCTATCATAGCTGATAGTCTTTTGCTGAATCTGTAGTAATGTTATAGGTGAAAATTAAAAGTAAAAATTGTTCTGGTCTATGGTCTCTAGACATTATTAAATAAAGAGATTTTACCTTTTGGTCACCAATGATTAAACCTGCAAAGTCTAAATTTATGAGGGAGATTTGCTAAAACTGGTGCACAAGAATCCGGTGCAGCTGTGCATAGTAATCAATCAGCTTCTAACTTCAGCTTGTTCAGTAGGCTACTTTCACACTGAGGCACTTTACAGGTGATTTAGCACTAAGGATGAGCTCCGGCGTGTTCGCATGGCGCACGTGCCGAGCCCGCCAGGAAGTCGGCACGGCGCAGCGCTAATCACAGGCAGTGAGACATTTCCCGATCTCTGCAGCCGCACATCGGGAAATGTCTCACTGCTTGTGATTAGCGCTGCGCCGTGCCGACTTCCTGGCGGGCTCGGCACGTGCACCATGCGAACACGCCGGAGCTCATCCTTATTTAGCACTAAAAAAAGCACCTGTAAAGCGCTTCTCCTGTCACTCCAGTGTGAAAGCCTGAGTGCTTTCACACTGGAGCGGTGCACTTGCGGGACGTTAAAAAAGTCCTGCAAGCAGCATCTTTGGGGTGGTTTAAGAGCGGTGTATACACTGCTCCTAAAATGCTCCTGTCCATTGAAATGAATAGGCACCGCTGCCGAAGCGCCTGCAAAGCGGCACCATTAGACCCTTCTTTGGCCGCTAGTGGGGGTTAAAAGCGTTGCTAAAATGACAGTAAAGTGCTGCTAAAACTTTACCGCTGTCGCTCTCACCGCCCCAGTGTGAAAGTGCCCTTAAAGGGGTTGTAAGCCCTCATGGTTTTTCACCTTAATGCAGTCTATGCATTAAGGTGAAAAACCTTCTGTAGTGCTGAAGCCCCCCAGTGCCCCATTTTACTTACCTGAACCCGGTTTTCTTTTCCCCGGGGATGAGCGCACCAACTCTAGCTGGTGTCTTGTGTACTGATTGAGAGTAGTGCAGCCATTGGCTCCGCAGATTTGATTGACAGTCGGGGGGCGGGGCTGAGTCCTGCTTTCTGTGTCTATGGATGCAAAAGCAGGCATCGGGAGCGTGCCCCCACAGGTGTCCACTGAAGGAGAGCACTTCTCCAACGTGGGCACTTGATGCCGGGAGGAGCTACCAGCACCAATGAGGGAGCCCAGAAGAGGAGGATCAGGGCCACTCTGTGCAAACAAAACTGCACAGAGGACGTAAGTATGACATGTTTGTTATTTTTTTTTTTTTAAACACAAGGGTTTAGTAACCCTTTAAGCTTTGACAATAAGCCTAGGTTCACACTGAGGGCAGGTTTGAAATCGTGCGAGTTCAGCTAAACTTGCCTTCAGCTTTAATAAAGAAACCTATGCATTCACTAGAATAATTCCAGGATTGTGACGGTATAGTGCACGAGTGTTTAAAGAAAGTATTAGCAAAATTCTCTAGACTAGAATGTATTTTCCAGCATGTGGACAAGTTTTTGCTGTCTACACAGAGTATAGAGGAACATGTCACTCTTTTGTATGAGTTATTTTTTCCCCTGCTGTAGCAAATTGGAGCATGCTCTGCTGGGGTTTTTTGCCTCCCTCTGGATCAACTGAGGGTATAAAATTGGGTATATTGGATTGTAAAATATTTTTTATTTTATTTATTTTTTGTTTTTAAGGTTGGCTGGATGGACTTGTGTCTTTTTTTAACCTGACTAACTATGTCACTATGTAACTATGTAACTTAACACAGAGTCAGTTCAATTGATGAAAAGTCACGTAGCATTCCTTCATATGCAAATTAGTCATGGACAGAGACAGTTATCACAGGAAAAAGTTAGAAACATTTCTGCTATTCCAGTTCCAACATCTTACAATGGCATTATATCAATTTTTGAGCAAACTAAATTGTTGCAAAGAGTTTTTACAGAAATGTGATGACAAAGTTAAACCGTTATTTGATTTTTTGAGACAAAAAGATGTTGTGTTTTATCAATTGGATCAAACCCAGACAGATGCCTTTGAAATGTTGAAAAGGGATCTACAGAATGCTCCTTCATTTAATACAATTTAAGTTGGTTTGTCAATTCCTGTTGTATTGCATACTGATGTATCTGAGAATTCGATTTCAGTGACTTTGTCTCAATTAAAAGAAGGTGATCAGAAAATAATAGTCTTTTTCTCCAGAGGTTTGACAGATATGGAAAAAATCTTTGACATACATATTAAGCAATTGTTAAGTGTTTATTTTGCAGTCAAAGTAACAGAAAAGATAGTGAGATCTAGTAAGATCATTTTACAGACACCTGATCTATCACTAAAACTTCTTCTAGAGAGAATTAATTCAAGCGAATTATGAAAAATATTGCCCATTTTTTTAAAACTTTACAATTTACATTTATACAGGTGGATTTGGTAACAGAACATTCTCAGCAATATGTACAAAATGATGTTTGTACAAATGTATTCAGAAAGCCTGTAAATGGTATTTTTAGAACAAGCGCTAAGAGAGGCTTTGAGCCAGTATTTGTTAATATTATTAAGAGTTGTTCAGCAGGTCTTTCTATGTGTTACCCAAAGAATGGTTATGCTATTCAGCAAAAATACTACAGAAAATGCTGAATTGGAAGATGCCAAAAATTAGAGTACAACACGCATAATTCTAATAGGGCGTACACACGGTCGGACTTTGTTCGGACATTCCGACAACAAAATCCTAGGATTTTTTCCGACGGATGTTGGCTCAAACTGGTTTTGTCTACACACGGTCGCACAAAGTTGTCAGAAAATCCGATCGTTCTAAACGCGGTGACGTAAAACACGTACGTCGGGACTATAAACGGGGCAGTGGCCAATAGCTTTCATCTCTTTATTTATTCTGAGCATGCGTGGCACTTTGTCCGTCGGATTTGTGTACACACGATCGGAATTTCCGACAACGGATTTTGTTGTCGGAAAATTTTATCTCCTGCTCTCCAACTTTGTGTGTCGGAAAATCCGATGGAAAATGTCCGATGGAGCCCACACACGGTCGGAATTTCCGACAACACGCTCCGATCGGACATTTTCCATCGGAAAATCCGACCGTGTGTACGGGGCATAAATCTTAAAGAGGAGAAGTGAATGGACACAGTTCACTTCAGTCTTCTGGGTTGATTTGAAATCTTCCTTTGTTTGTGAAAATGAGGTTTCGATTCATGACTAATAGGAGAAATTGTGCCCTGTTATATTTAAAATACACAGAATAATAGCATAAGGAGTATAGGCCAGTTTAAGAGAAATAGAGCAAAGTAAGGTAACTAGAAATGTTATTACCAAAATATGTCTTTCATATCATTATAAAATATTAGGATTGTGATATGTAAAATGAATAAGTAAATTAAGGTATATTTTGTATTAAATTCAAAATAATGATACTGCATTCTGTTTCAGGATCTGACTTATAAGTCACCAAAAGTAGAGAAAATTAATATGTCTAGACCTTCCAGGTGAAAACAAACCCTTGAAGCTTAAGAATATCAGTTCTGGGAGAAGATTTGACACAAGAGATTAATTTGTTATAATTATTGTTGTCTTTTTATGTTCAATAAAGTTTTTCCAACTTTACAGAGTGCAGGGAGAAGAAGAAGAAGAAAACCTCAAGACCTCCAATAAGAGAGACACTTCTAAAAAACAATGCAAAAAAAGAGAGTCGCCCTGGGACTTTAAATGAGGTGGTCACAGTTAGCCACTGAGTAACAAGAGTAATAGCAGTATAAATGTTTATTAAAATTAATGTACATACATGAATAATATAGCATATTGGCTCAGCCAATGAATTTGCACATAATAAAGAGAATAAATAAAGTTGATACAAACGTTATACAATGCAGTATATACAAATGCACACATCAGAAAACCCGACGTGCGTTTCGCAAGATCATTGCTCACTCATCAGGGGTGGATGCGGATGAGATGTATCTAAATAGACAAAAAGATGTGTCACAGTGGTAAATGTAAGAACAATGGCAGAATGGGCCAGAACAAAACGGCCCAATACTTACCAATGAACGAAACCATCGCTGAACCCCCAAATGGACGGCAGCAGCCAGAGTATGGCACGGGAGCTGAGGGGGAGAAGACGGACACAGGTACCCCCCAGGGGGTGTGCCAGGTGGCAGACATGGAATAGGTGAAGGTGAATGGTCCTAATTGTCTCAGTATGTAGCTTGATAGACATCAGCTGTAAACATAGATGTATATGTCTCAATGATTTGCCAAATTTAGTAAGATGAATATCAAGTTATATAATGTAATAATATTTTTGTATGAGAGCATGTATACTCTAGCATACGTATATGTGTCAAGCTTTACTAAAAAAGCAGAGTAGACAAAATTGTACAATTATTTGTATAGAAACATATGTGGACTAACCTGATCCAATAATGGAGCAGACATAGAGACCATGGGTAAGAAAGTAAATCCAGAAAAAATGTGTTTGTCTGGGAAAGAAAAAAGGAAAAGGTTGTGTGAAAAGCAGTGTTATAAATGAAACAAAAAAGTGCAGGGAATGCAAATGAAGCACCATACCTTGATATGCAAACAGCAATGGAAATCTCTGTGGTGTGCATAGTATTAGTGAGTAAAGGAAGTGAGACATGGCTGAGATCACTTCCTTCCCTCACTAATATACAAATAATTGTACAACTTTTAAATTTAAATATTTTTATTGAAACGTTTTCAAATAAGACAATAAAGATCATGTATAGCATTACATACTATAAAAACAATGAAAAAAAAAAAAAGACAGTTCAAGGTTTGAACCAAAATAACATTGTTAGGCCAGTAGAGAGGGGTAGGATAATGAGCCTGTCTATTGCTATAACCGGCTGTATACTACAAAACACTGTCTGGCAATGGCCGATTATACCCTAAGGCCCCACGCACCCCACCCCTGTGGGAACTTACTGTGAAGGTGCGTAGTGCTCCCAGGATGCTCCCGACCTGTCGCCTCCCGGAGGCATGTACCAGCCTTTTGATGGATCCAGGTGAACCCATGACCCCTTGTTCTCAGTGGGTAGTTAATGATCTCAGTTCCTGTTGCATGTTCAGGTTGTCTATTCTCCTAGAGTCAGTATAGTGACTACCCCTGAAGCCTCTCCAGATACCAAAGGATAACTGGCATAACTTAAAAGGTGGGAGGGACTAGAAAGTCCCAATCAGAAGAAAAGAGAAAGGTGAGAGAGGGGAAAGAATAGAGGAAAGGTAGGTTCAATGTGGAGTTGGTGCTCTCCCAGATCCCTGCGACATTCCAGGAAAGAGAAGAATAATGCAGTATGTGACCCAAGGCTTCCAGGTGTCGTAGAATTTCCCAGATTTGTCATGAAGCTTTGCTACAATTTGTTCTTGTGCATTGATCCAAGAGACTTTCTTCTTGAAACCCTGGAAGTAGACAGCAGGTTTTTTCCAGGCTTTGGTGATGGTAACTTTGGCCTCCAAGAGAATGAAATAAACCAACACCTGTGAGTATTTGGGAAGAGCTTCAATGTTGCCATTTAGCAGTGCTACATTGGGGTTTGGGGTTATCACAACTTTTGCGATTGTACTAACTGTACGGAATACTTTCTGCCAGAAGGATATGATGCGTGGACAGGTCCACCATGTGTGTAACATCGTACCCTCCAGTTCACATCCTCTGAAACATAGTGGAGAGGACGCCGGAAAGATGACCGCTAATCTAACGAGGACATAGTACCATCGAGACATTACCTTTATGCTGGCTTCAATAAGGGAAAAGTTAAGGATGCCTTTATAAGCGCGTTTAACTGCACTGAACCATGCCTGTGTAGTCCAGGAGCTGTCAGTCTCCTCCTCCCAGGCTCGAGCGTAGGTTGGTTTGTCTGGGTATGACATTAGTGCAGAATAGATCAAGGATATCTCTCCCCTCTGAACCTCCGTATTGGAGCACCAATTTTCATAGGGAGTTATCGTGGGGGTTTCCTGTTTATTTACCCAGATTGAGTGTAGATAGTGGGAGATTTGGGAGAATCTGAAAACTTCGGATTCGGGCATATCTAGTTTCTTCCTACAGTATGACAATGTAATTGGACCTCTAGGGGAGAGAAAATGACCAATCCTATAAAGGCCTTTATCTGTCTACCATTGGAAAGCTTTAATGGACAACCTTGGTAGTAAGTCAGCGTTGTGGAATAAATGTGCTAATGGTTTCATGGGTGAGATAAGATTGTGTTGAGAAAAAAGTCTGGAGCACAAGGCCATTGAATGGGAAAGGGTGGGGGACATAATGGCTGGCCTGAGTTTTGGGTTGCACCAAAGAAGATAACTGATGGTGTTCAGGGGGGTGGCATATCTCTCCATCGAGGGCCATTCAGGCTTCGAACCTTTCGAAAAGACCACTGAAATTTGAGACAGTTGTGCCGCCCGATAATAACCCCACAGATTGGGCAAGCCTTACCCACCTTGAGATTTCAGGTGATGAAGAATACTAGAGGGACATCTATACCCCTTGTGGCCCCATACAAATTGGACAATCTCTGATTGGAATTTGCTAAGTACTTGTTTCTTTATCAGGATTGGAAGAGAGCAAAATAAATACAATATACGGGGAGAAGGGTCATTTTCACTGCATGAATCCTACCCAGCCAGGACAGACCACACTTCGTCCACCTCTCCAAGTCGCCCCTACATTTGTGTAACATAGGATGATAATTGGCTCTGAAAAGACTATTAATATCTGGTGTTATTTTAATGCCAAAATATGGGATTTCAGAAGTGGCCCAAGCGAAGTCAAAGTTGTTAGAGAGTTGATTAAGCAGTTCCGGGGGGACTGTTACATTTAAAGCTATCGATTTGGACATGTTGACCCGCAGGCCCTACACTACACTAAAACTCCACAAGATTTTATAAATCATGGGGGTTGATGTTAGAGGGGACGTGACATAGAGGAGGAGGTCATCAGCATATAGCGCACACTTATGTTTCTGACCACCGCACCTCACCCATTTAACATCAGGGTTCGTTCTTATCGCTACTACCAACGTCTCGATAGCCACTGCAAATATGGGAGGAGAGAGAGGGCAGCCCTGCCTGGTACCCCTCTCGATTGTGAATAATTCTTAATATCTTCCCATGAGACGTACCTGCGCTGACGGAGTTGAGTAAAGGGTGTTAATTAGATTCAGAAAGTAAAGGCCAAAACCCCATCTCTGTAATATCTCAGTTAGATAAGTCCAGTCGACCAAATCAAAGGCCTTGTGTAAATCTATGGAAAGGAGGAAACTTTTTGAGGGGAACCCCCATCCCACCTAGATTTTAGAAGGGAGATAATATCTATTGTTCTGCGTATCTGGTCCGGTCCCTGTCTCCCAGGGATGAAGCCCACCTGATCTCTATGTATATAGGCGGAAATAAAGCTCCCCACTCTGTTAGCAAGAATCTTGGTCATTATTTTATTATCGTTGTTTATAAGCGAAATAGGCCTGTAGTTACCCAATTACCTAGTGTCTTTATCCGGTTTCGGAATAACCGAAATGTAAGTGGAATTGAGATCAGATCCCAGGGGGGCGCCATCCCTGAGAAAGTTAAAAAGCCTGGCCAGAGATATGCTGTCTAATATCTCTTCCGTGGAGAACGGGCTCTCCATGAGCTCCCTGTGTTCTTTTGTTAGAGTAAAAAAACAAAAAAGATATTTGGGGGGCACACCTTCTCATTAAAGCTGGTGCAGCCATAAGACCATACAATAGAAGAAAAATTTTTGCAGCGCACACATGCAAAAAAACATTTACCTCCAGCAAGGCTAGTTTAAAAACACCTAAACATTCTCAAAAAAACATTTTCAAAAATATGGGGATTTGGTCACACCATATTGCTATATGGTGCTAAGCCCACTTACTGTGACAAAGTACCCCATGATTAGTGGGTCCTATACTAGCCATAGATTTGGGAGATCCTGCTTCTCTGAACCATGAGAGCTACACTCTTCTTAATGGGAGAATCTGGAGGTCTCCACCTATGACACAAGTGGACACTAATGAGAGGTACTTTTCGGTACCAGGCCCCTGAAGGGCCTTGAATGGAATTTAGGGGGACCCCCACGTCCCTGTGGGGAATTTCCATGCTGTTTTTATCAATGAACTTCTATGTGTATTGTCGGACCGGCAATGCATTAATAGCCACGAGTGGTTTTAAATGACTTTTTTTCCTTTGAAATGTAATTTTGCTGTCAGACTGTTCTAAACACGGGAAACATGCGCCCCTTTACAGGCATACTATAGACACCCCCCCAGCTATGAAATTTAAAGGGATATTACACTTTTATTGTTTCACTTTAAGCATTATTAAAATTACTGCTCCCGAAAAAATGTCCATATTTAAAACTTTTTTTTGCATTGATCCATGTCCCCTGGGGCAGGACCCAGGTCCCCAAACACTTTTTATGACAATAACTTGCATATAAGCCTTTAAAATTAGCCCTTTTGATTATTCATGTTCGTGTCCCATAGACTTTAACGGTGTTTGCGTGTTCAAACAAATTTTTTGCCTGTTCGCATGTTCTGGTGTGAACCGAACAGGTGGGTGTTCGGCTCATCCCTAGTCAGAATCCATACAATACATAAACAAGATATTTTGGGGGCACACCTTCTCATTAAAGCTGGTGCAGCCATAAGACCATACAATAGAAGAAAAATTTTACAGCGCACACATGCAAAAAAACATTCACCTCCAGCAAAGCTGGTTTAAAAACACCTAAACATTCTCAAAAAAACATTTTCAAAAATATGGGGATTTGGTCACACCATATTGCTATATGGTGCTAAGCCCACTTACTGCGACAAAGTACCCCATGATTAGTGGGTCCTATACTATCCATAGATTTGGGAGATCCTGCTTCTCTGAACCATGAGAGCTACACTCTTCTAAATGGGAGAATCTTGAGGTCTCCACCTATGACACAAGTGGACACTAATGAGAGGTACTTAATGAGGGAGTAGGGTGCTCCTATTCCAAAAGGATTTGGTCAGAATCCATACAATACACAAACAAGATATTTGGGGGGCACACCATGTGTGCGCTGTAAAATTTTTCTTCTTTTGTTAGAGTAGGCAGCGGAATAATGTCAAGGAATTGGTCCCATTGCTGTTGGGGGGGGGCTTATTCCGACTGTATAGATCAGAATATAAATGTGAGAACGCTTCCATTATTTTTGTTGGGTTCTGAATTTAGTCCCTTGAAGTGGTCTTAATTTTGGGAAATGCTAAGGAACGTTGTTTAGGACTGAGCTTCGCTGCCAGTCTGGACCCAATCCTGTCAGTTTGAGAATAAAATTTAGCCCTGGTCCACCTCAGATGTTTCTCTGCAGCAGTCGTTAGGGACAGGTTAAGGAGGGCTCGTGACTTGTCAAGGGCCTGCAGTGACTCAGGAGTGGCGTGTTTCTTGTGAATTTTCGCTAATGAGCGGTATTTTGCCGTAAGTTTTAGCACGTCCTCCTTATGTTCAGCCTTGAGTTTCGAGGTTATTTGAATGATATGTCCCCTGATAACTGATTTATGCGCTGCCCAAACTGTTGAGGAGGACATTCCGCTCGTCTGATTGATACAGAAATATTCTTTAATGGCCGCTTCCAGAACCGAGCACTGGATCAGGTTGCTTAGGAGGGATTCCTGAAGGCGCCAATGGGGAGATCACCTTGGGCCTCCCGCTCTCCGGGTTGTCACAGTGACCACTGCGTGGTCAGACAGTGAGGAATCGATAATTTTGGAGCCTAAAATAAGTGGGATTGTATGGGGCCGAGTGAAGATGTGGTCTATCCTGGCAAAGGAGTTGTGAGGGGCTGAGAAATGGGTATAATCCTTTTTGTGTTGGTTGGCTTCTCTCCAGACATCAATCAGCCCTTCTTCATGAAGGAGGTTAGCTATTTTAGCGCTTTGTCTAGATGGGCGCTTTGGTTTCGATTTTCCATCTGCTGATCTGTCTAGAGCGAAGTCAAAGGCGGTATTTGAGTCTCCGCCTATAAAAACCATCCCCTTGAGGTGTGCTCGCAGTTTACTGAGCATAGATTCGAAAAAAGGTCTCTGACCCTTGTTGGGGGTGTAGTATGAAAAAAAAGTATAAAGTTCACCGTCTATGTGGCCTGACACTAACAGAAAACGTCCCTGGGGGTCTACTATTGTCTCCGGCTGGGACATATTTATATGTTTAGCAAGACATATAGCTACTCCCTTAGTATTGTTGTTAGCTGATGCAATGAAAAATTGGGGGTAGTGCTGGTGGAGAAACTTGGGTGTGTAGGTATCCGGGAAGTGTGTCTCTTGTAATAGTAAAATGTCAGCATGCATGGAGTGATAGGATTGGAAAAGTTTCCTGCGCTTGATGGGAGAATTGAGACCCTGTGTGTTGTGTGAGACAATTTTGAGGGAAAGGGAGGGGTTATTTGTACTAGCCATGGTTCAGAGGGGAGAGAGCTATCCAAAATATCTGCGTCTTACCTCTGTACGGTGGGGAAAACTCGCATAGAAGCCCAGAGAGAAGAGGATTCACCTTGCTCGAACCTGGGACATGAATCCAGAAGCAGTCCTGAAACCCGAGAGAGCCTGTACCAGAATATGAGAGGATAGTAAGTAGGGGGGAAATAAAGAAACAAAAAGAAAGAAGAAGGTTAAACAATGAAGTAAATGCAACAAACAATTAGTACTCTTGAGTGTGTGCTGAATAGAAAGAACTTTGGGGTCCCCTGACCCCACCCATCCCCAAAGGTAGGAAGGACTAGACATTCCTACCCCAACAACTAAATAGATCGGTACGTCCCTAGAAAAGGGATATCAGAGAGAGTCCAAGGCCACCATAGGTAGATTTGGGCTCTGAGGGAGGCGCACAGACGGAAGTCTAGGGGTCTAGGGGGAAAAATTAAACACCGTTGAACCTATGACTTACAGCCTGGGGTATAGACTAATTGTCGAGACCTGTGGGGGGGGGGGGGGGGGACAGACTTGTAGTCTAAAAAAAAAAAAAAAAGAAAGGGGAATAATGGTGTAAAACCAAACTTGACGTGACAAAAGGGGAAACTGGAGGATATCCCCAGTGAATGGGTGCTAAGTGACATCAACTCAGATCAGGGCCCTGATCTGTTGGCGGAGGGCTGGAAGTCATAGAGGAAGATTCTCCTTTGATCTTTTGGTCTTTTGTTTCAGCCAGGAGGGTTGCTCGCTGGTGGAGGTCTCTTCGTGGAGGATGATGATGTCCCTCTGCTTGAGTGTGAAGAGGATGGATCCTGCGGAATCAGGCCAAGCTGTAGCAAGAGACGTTCCCCTTCTGCAAAAGTGGAGAAACTGTAACTTCTGTTTTTGTAGGAAAAGTTCAGTCTCAGGGGGAAAGACCACCTGTATGAGATTTCCATGTCCAGCAATAGCTGAAGTAGTGGCTTCAGTGCTCTTCTTTTCTGTACTGTGTAGGGAGACAGATCCGCGAAGATCTGGATTTCGTGCCCATGTATCGTTAGATTATCAGAATTCCTGGCCTTCCTCATTACCTCCTCCTTCACGGAGTAAAAGTGGGGTTTCACTATTATGTCTCTCGGTAGGCCATCCGTGCGGGGGTGTTGCAGGGCTCTGTGGGCCCTGTCCAGCTCAAGGCGGTGTTCGGCAATCTCAGGGATAAGGTCTTTTATGAGAGATTTAATAGCAGTATGCACCTCTTTCACAGATTCGGGGAGCCCCCTGACCCTGAAGTTGTAGTGTCTCCATCTATTTTCAAGGTCATTGATTTTCGCAAAGGTAGTTTCAAGCTGATCTTGGACATCTTGGAGCCTTGCTAAATTTTGATTACTCCTAGCCCCTGCCTGGTCAGCTTTCTTCTCAATAGTGTCAATTCTCATCCCTATCTGCTGCAGATCAGCATGGATGGATGAGGTTATCTGTGCTGCATTCTGAGCCAGACTTTTTGATAGCATTTGTGTGAAAGCTTCCATCATAGAGGGGAAGCCTCATGTGCCTCACTGACAGACAATAGCAGGCCTGTGTGGGGATCCATCATGGGGGTGGATGGCAGTTCAGGCTAAATAGCAGGGATTCTGTGGGGGCAGGCGAGGTGGCCTGGGGCAGCGGTGAATTCACGGTACCTGGAGAAGGCGAGGGGACCAGATCCTGGTCCGCAATGGAGTCCTCAGCATTCACAGCTATGTGAGAGCCTCGGGGAGCGACCGCCATCTTTGCATAGCTGGCCAGGCCCATGATAAATTCCTCCTGGCATGACCCGCGGACATTGGGAGGATCCCGGGGGTTTCCCCTGCTAGATGCGGCCAGTGTGAGGCTGGTAGGAGCATTCTGTAAGCTCCTGAGGCTGAAGAAGGGCCGTGGTGGAGCAGAGCTTCAGATGCCGGTGGCCATCTTGGAAGCTGCCGCGCATGCGCCTCCTAATTGTACAACTTTTGTCTACTCTGCTTTTTTAGTAAAGCTTGACACATTTACTTATTCTAGAGTATACATGCTCTCATACAAAAATTTTATTACATTATATAACTTGATGTTCATCTTACTAAATGTGGCAAATAATTGAGACATATACATCTATATTTACAGCTGATATCTATCAAGCTACATACTGAGACAATTAGAACCATTCACCTTCACCTATGCCATGTCTGCCGCCTGGCATCCCCCCTGGGGTACCCGTGTCCGTCTTCTCCCCCTCAGCTCCCGTGCCATACTCTGGCTGCTGCTCCATTTGGGACCGCCATCTTTGCATAGCTGGCCAGGCCCATGATAAATTCCTCCTGGCATGACCCGCGGACATTGGGAGGATCCCGGGGGTTTCCCCTGCTAGATGCGGCCAGTGTGAGGCTGGTAGGAGCATTCTGTAAGCTCCTGAGGCTGAAGAAGGGCCGTGGTGGAGCAGAGCTTCAGATGCCGGTGGCCATCTTGGAAGCTGCCGCGCATGCGCCTCCTAATTGTACAACTTTTGTCTACTCTGCTTTTTTAGTAAAGCTTGACACATTTACTTATTCTAGAGTATACATGCTCTCATACAAAAATTTTATTACATTATATAACTTGATGTTCATCTTACTAAATGTGGCAAATAATTGAGACATATACATCTATATTTACAGCTGATATCTATCAAGCTACATACTGAGACAATTAGAACCATTCACCTTCACCTATGCCATGTCTGCCGCCTGGCATCCCCCCTGGGGGTACCCGTGTCCGTCTTCTCCCCCTCAGCTCCCGTGCCATACTCTGGCTGCTGCTCCATTTGGGGGTTCAGCGATGGAAACTCTGGTTTCGTTGCTCTGGCCCATTCTGCCATTGTTCTTACATTTACCACTGTGACACATCTTTTTGTCTATTTAGATACATCTCATCCGCTTCCACCCCTGATGAGCGAGCAATGATCTCATTTGTATATACTGTATTGTATAACATTTGTATCAACTTTATTTATTATCTTTATTATGTGCAAATCCATTGGCTGAGCTAATATGCTATATTATCCATTTATGTACATTAATTTTAATAAACATTTATACTGCTATTACTCTTGTTACTGAGTGGCTAACTGTGACCACCTCATTTAAAGTCCCAGGGCGACTCTCTTTTTTTGCATATGTATATAGGGCTGGAGGTGCATCACTGGTGACTGCAGACCTTTTATTTTATTTTGCTTCTAAAAAACAATTGACTTTTGATTTCTGATTACTGATGAAATTATTTATCCATCAGATATATTGCAGTCTTTATATATAAACATTTTTATGTGACGTGATATGTTTATCATATCAAGATGAGATATTTTTTACACATCAACTTTTACATCACATATAGTCAGTGGCGTCACTATGGGGGTGCGGGGGGTGCGGTCCACACCCGGGTGACACCCGCAAGAGGGGTGACACCAGGACTTTTTTCAGCTGGAACGTTGTGGAAGAGAGTTCCGCATCTAAGTTGCTGCCCTGTGCTTTCCGCTCAGCATTGTCACTTCTGAACACGGAAGCCAGGCTTCTGTATTTAGAAGTGAAACAGCGCTCCTGTCCGGCTGGATTCTCGGCACCTATCCACACTCCCGCAGCAAGCATCGCTCGCCGCTGCCTGTCACACTAGAGCCGGGGAGGGGAAGCTTTTGCTAGGTGGCTCCTCCCCAGCTCTGACGTGTCTTTCAGGTCATGAGAGGAGCCTGTGAGGAGAGACATCTCTCTGGATTGAGCCGCGCTGTATCTGAGGTCTGTGTTCACAGGAAGGGAAAGTTTAATATGTGCTAATTGTACAGGAAGGGGGATGGGTGTCTGTGCTGGGAGGGGGAAGACAGTTCTGTCCAGGATGGTGATTTAGTGGTGGAACTCTGCACCCTGTACCTACCTGCACCCTGTACCTGCACCATGTACCTACCTGCACCCTGTACCTGCACCATGTACCTACCTGCACCATGTACCTGCACCATGTACCTACCTGCACCATGTGCCTACCTGCACCCTGTACCTGCACCATGTACCTACCTGCACCCTGTACCTGCACCATTTACCTATCTGCACCCCGTACCTACCTGCACCCTGTACCTACCTGCACCCTGTACCTGCACCATGTACCTACCTGCACCATGTACCTACCTGCACCTTGTACCTGCACCATGTACCTATCTGCACCCCGTACCTACCTGCACCCTGTACCTACCTGCACCCTGTACCTGCACCATGTACCTACCTGCACCATGTACCTACCTGCACCCTGTACCTGCACCATGTACCTACCTGCACCCTGTACCTGCACCATGTACCTATCTGCACCCCGTACCTACCTGTACCTGCACCATGTACCTATCTGCACCCTGTACCTACCTGCACCCTGTACCATGTACCTACCTGCACCCTGTACCATGTACCTACCTGCACCCTGTACCTACCTCTAACTCTGCACCCACCTGAACTCTGCACCCTGCACCCACCTAAACTCTGCACCCACCTGCACTCTGCATCCTTCACCCACCTGAACTCTGCACCCACCTGAACTCTGCACCCACCTGCACCATGCACTCTGCACCCACCTGAACTCCTCACCCACCTGAACTCTGCACCCTGCACCCACCTGAACTCTGCACCCACCTGAACTCTGCACCCACCTAAACTCTGCACCCACCTGAACTCTGCACCCTGCACCCACCTGAACTCTGCACCCACCTGAACTCTGCACCCACCTAAACTCTGCACCCACCTGAACTCTGCACCCTGCACCCACCTGAACTCTGCACTCTGCACCCACCTGAACTCTGCATTTTGCACCCACCTGCACTCTGCACCCTGCACCCTGCACCCTGCACCTACCTGAACTCTGCACCCACCTGAACTCTGCACTCTGCACCCACCTGAACTCTGCACTCTGCACCCACCTGCACTCTGCACCCTGCACTCTGCACCCACCTGAACTCTGCACCCACCTGAACTCTGCACCCTGCACCCACCTGAACTCTGCACCCTGCACCCACCTGAACTCTGTACCCACCTGAACTCTGCACCCACCTGAACTCTGCACCCTGCACCCACCTGAACTCTGACCTCTGACTCTGTATGTACCACCCTCATAGTATTTAATGACCCTTAAGGACCCTCCCACTCCCAGCTGCCGTGGCACGCTCAACCCCCCACCCCCCTACTTTGGGAAAGGTGTGGAGCATGGTTAAGTTCCTGCACCTTTTCTCTTTGATGAATGCCCTGGGTGACACTATCAATTAGCACTGCGGCAGGCTGGGGGGGCGTACGAGGCAGATAATGCACTAGCCTGCTCAGTGCAATACTGCCTGTTATGCTGGGGGGGGGGGGTGACACCATGTTTTACTGCACCGGGTGACACCAACCCTAGTGACGCCACTGCATATAGTGTATTTTCAGAGTTGAAAGGGTTAAACCTCTTTACAATAGAGTCACTTTAGTTAGGAGGAACACCTGGTGTTAATTAAGATAACAGTACATTTTCACAAAGTACACATAGACAAGTTAGGACTAACTTTACATTGTAATATGTATTTATTTTTAAAATCATCTCACTTATATGAATGAATTGAAGTTAAGAAACATATTTTTATGTTTAGATTTTGACAAGGTTATTTGAAAGGTTGTATGGATTATAGATTTATGCTAAGCACAATTTGGAGGGAAAGTATGGAACATATATTTTTGAAGTGACATCCTGTCAGGAAATGTTCCATCCGCTGGTAAGACCTGTTATTTTGCATGCAGTACTGAGGTCCACCAGCAGGTGTCTCCTGGCAGTTTGGAACTGTCAGGAGAGCTTTTCCCTGTTAATAGTATATCATCTTTGGGCCGCAGTACTGGCGTCCACCAGCGGATGGATCCTGGCAGTGTGGAGCAGACAGTACCTCCTACAATCAGGTGTCACTTGAGGCCAATCACAGGCCTATAAATACCCGGCAAACATTCACATGTTTGCCTTGATTTCTTCATTGCCTCCTGACCTGCTAGCAATCTGATCCTGTGCCCTGAACCTGATCCTGTCTCCCTGTCTCGGACCCTATCCTGTCCCACCTGTTACCTTGCATCCCTGCCTGCAGTCTGACCCATCCATCCTCTCCCTGTCCTGTGTTCCATACCCCATCTGCTGACCTCCCTGTGTATGACCTTGGCCTGGCTTACGTTTATGTCTCTGGAACATCCCCTGTCCATCTGCTGATCTGCTGTGTATATGACCCTGGCCTGGCTATTGTTTATGAACCTGGTATTTCCCATTTATTGCACTTATCTTTATCTGTCTGTTGTTATTTGTGGGTCTCTGTCTGTGATTGGTTATTGCACTGTGTCATATTGGAGTTGGTTGTATTATATTACTCACTTTCTTTAATAAATTATTATATTTTCACTTATATACGTTTGGGTGTCCTCTGTCGCAGATCACACGGTTCTGGTCACACCTGTTCATGACAGTAAATCAAGGCCATCTCTGACCAGAAGTGACTGCGCAGAGGAACCATTGTAGTGCTATTAAAATGCAATCAGAAACAGTTGTTCTCCTTGCCTCACTGGTGTTGGAGGATAACAATTACTGCCGTCTGGTATTGAAAGAGTGGGCCAGGGATCAGCTCCTGGAATGTATCCGTCTGGCCTATTCTCCGGTTGATCAGGGTAGATTACTGTTTGAAAACGTTCAGCCCCTGATACAGGTGTGTGCTGAGCTAGCCTTGTCTGGCTGTTGGAGGATGATGCTGTATACTTTCTGGAGCATTATTCAGCTTGTCCTAAACAGGTGCTAGTGGATTGTATAGATCCGGTGCAGTTCCTGGTTAGACAAGCAGTATGTGAACCCACGTTTGTTCAACCTGTACTACAGGCATGGTCAGACTTATTATCTCCAGCTTCGGTCAGCTCTGCACAACCCAGACCTGCTATTAGACACCTGCCTGCCCAGGAGTCTTTTTTTCCCTTCACCCATGGCAACCTCTGTTTCGGCCCAATATACCCTGCTTCCCACCAAATATCGATACCCTGTCTCTACCCACTGCACCTATCCTGCATTCAACCCACCTGCCTCTTCTCAGCTGTCCACAAACCCACAGGAACTTCCTCCAGCTACTGTTACCTCTTCTCTGCCATATCCCAATCCTCCTTTCCAGTCTGCTGCACCCCTCACCTACAGAGCTTCAGTGGCTAAGCCAAAGAGAAAACGAAAGTTTTTTCCAACCAAGACAATCCTGCCAGTAACCAAACCTGCTTCCGCACCAGCTAATCCAACCCATACCATCATGCCAGTGTCCAATCCTGCCTCCCCGCCAGCTGATCTGTTCTAGCCTGATGTGTTCCTGTGTGCCGCCCAGCCTGATGTTCCGATGCCTGCTGTTGTGCCAGTACCTGCTGTTCTGCCTGATGTGCCAGTGTCTGTGCCTGCTGCCCAGTCTGAAGTTCCAGTACCAGCTGCCCAGTCTGATGTTCCAGTACCAGCTGCCCGGTTTGAAGTTCCAGTACCTGCTATTCAGTCCACTGCACCTGCTGTTCTGCCTAATGTGCCAGCACCTGTGCCCACTGTCCAGTCTGAAGTTCCAGTACCAGCTGCCCGGTTTGAAGTTCCAGTACCTGCTATTCAGTCCGATGTACCTGCTGTTCAGCCTGTTGTGCCAGTACCTGCTGTTCTGCCTGATGTGCCAGCACCTGTGCCCACTGTCCAGTCTGAAGTTCCAGTACCAGCTTCCCGGTTTGAAGTTCCAGTACCTGCTATCCAGTCCGATGTACATGCTGTTCAACCTGTTGTGCCAGTACCTGCTGTTCTGCCTGATGTGCCAGCACCTGTGCCCACTGTCCAATCTAAAGTTCCAGTACCGGCTGACCGGTTTGAAGTTCCAGTACCTGCTATTCAGTCCACTGCACCTGCTGTTCTGCCTAATGTGCCAGCACCTGTGCCCACCGTCCAGTCTGAAGTTCCAGTACCAGCTGCCTGGTTTGAAGTTCCAGTACCTGCTATCCAGTCCGATGCACCTGCTGTTTTGCCTGATGTGCCAGTGCCTGCTGCCCAGTCTGAAGTTCCAGTATCTGCTATCCAGTCCGATGTGCCTGCTGTTCAGCTTGTTGTGCCAGCACCTGCTGTTCTGCCTGATGTGCCTACTGCCCAGTCTGAAGTTCTAGTACCTGTTGTCCAGCCTGATGTCCCGGTGCCAGCCCTCCAACCTGATGTCCCGGTGCCAGCCCTCCAGCCTGATGTCCCTGTGCCAGCCCTCCAGCCTGATGTCCCGGTGCCAGCCCTCCAGCCTGATGTCCCGTGCCAGCCCTCCAGCCTGATGTCCCGGTGCCAGCCCTCCAGCCTGATGTCCCGGTGCCAGCCCTCCAGCCTGATGTCCCGGTGCCAGCCCTCCAGCCCGATGTCCCGGTGCCAGCCCTCCAGCCCGATGTCCCGGTGCCAGCCCTCCAGCCTGATGTCCCGGTGCCAGCCCTCCAGCCTGATGTCCCGGTGTCTGCCCTCCAGCCTGATGTCCCGGTGTCTGCCCTCCAGCCTGATGTCCCGGTGTCTGCCCTCCAGCCTGATGTCCCGGTGTCTGCCCTCCAGCCTGATGTCCCGGTGTCTGCCCTCCAGCCTGATGTCCCGGTGTCTGCCCTCCAGCCTGATGTCCCGGTGTCTGCCCTCCAGCCTGATGAGCCCGCTGCCCAGCTTGAAGTGCCCATGCCTTTTGCCCAGCTTGAAGTGCCCATGCCTGTTGTGCCACCACCTGTTCTGCCTGTTGTGCCACCATCTGTTGTTCTGCTTAATGCCATAGACTATGGACAATTACAACCAATTGGAGCATCCGGAGGCCGCTCCTTTGAGGGGGGGTACTGTCAGGAAATGTTCCATCCGCTGGTAAGACCTGTTATTTGGCATGCAGTACTGAGGTCCACCAGCAGGTGTCTCCTGGCAGTTTGGAACTGTCAGGAGAGCTTTTCCCTGTTAATAGTATATCATCTTTGGGCCACAGTACTGGCGTCCACCAGCGGATGGATCCTGGCAGTGTGGAGCAGACAGTACCTCCTACAATCAGGTGTCACTTGAGGCCAATCACAGGCCTATAAATACCCGGCAAACATTCACATGTTTGCCTTGATTTCTTCATTGCCTCCTGACCTGCTAGCAATCTGATCCTGTGCCCTGAACCTGATCCTGTCTCCCTGTCTCGGACCCTATCTTGTCCCACCTGTTACCTTGCATCCCTGCCTGCAGTCTGACCCATCCATCCTCTCCCGGTCCTGTGTTCCATACCCCATCTGCTGACCTCCCTGTGTATGACCTTGGCCTGGCTTACGTTTATGTCTCTGGAACATCCCCTGTCCATCTGCTGATCTGCTGTGTATGACCCTGGCCTGGCTATTGTTTATGAACCTGGTATTTCCCATTTATTGCACTTATCTGTCTGTTGTTATTTGTGGGTCTCTGTCTGTGGTTGGTTATTGCACTGTGTCATATTGGAGTTGGTTGTATTATATTACTCACTTTCTTTAATAAATTATTATATTTTCACTTACTGTATATACGTTTGGGTGTCCTCTGTCGCAGATCACACGGTTCTGGACACACCTGTTCATGACACATCCATACGACAAAGTATCATACTACAATGTTACATTTATGAATATTAAGGGGATTGATTATTTGGTAAAAGAAAATAATAAGGGTTAAAATATTTTTTTATGGTATATGAAGCAAAAGGTTTATTAAGTTCACTTTTTCCTATATAGAATAGGAATTGAAAATAAATTCAAATCAATTATTTTAAGATCTAAAAGCATGTATGGATACGAATGAGATGCGGTTGTAAGATAAGAAAATGATTAAGATTGTTTAATCAATCATTTTGAGAGGGAAATGTTAGAAAGTTTCTTTAATCTAATATTTAATATACATCAATTAATATTAATGAATGAATGGATTAGATCTTTACAGAATAATTAAGATATATATATATATATATATATATATATATATATATATCTCTCTATCTATCTATCTTTTAGTTGGATAAAGTGAAATTATATACTCTTATGCCGCGTACACACGAGCGGAATTTCTGACAGAAAGAGTCCGATGAGAGCTTTTCATCGTATATTCCGACCGTGTGTATGCCCCATCGGACTTTTTCTGTCGAAAATTCAGATGGACTTAGATAGAGAACATATTCTATATTTTTTTGACGGAAAAATTACTATTGGAAAAAACGCTCGTCTGTATGCTGTTCCGACACACCAAAAACTATGCATGCTCTGAAGCAAGTACGAGACGGAAGCTATTGGCTACTGGCTATTGAACTCCTGTTTTCTAGTCCCGTCGTACGTGTTGTACGTCCCCGTGTTCTGGATGGTCGGAATTTGTTGTGACCGGGTGTATGCAAGACAGCTTGAGCAGAACTCTGTCGTAAAAACCTTCAGAGTTTATTCCGATGGCAAAACTGGTCGTGTGCACAGGGCATCATACTTGTAAAGGTATACATATTGTTATAAGCTTCATAAGCATTCCTATGGAGAACCAAACATGTGTTAGTAATTAGGAATCTTGAGTTGGTTTCCCTCACCTTCCCCCATCCCATGAGAAGAAAGGTTTTACATTTGATGCAAAAGTTTGTGTGTATATGAGTTTAAGTTCTTTAACCTACAATATTTCTTGATTAGGATATTAATAAGAACATTGGGTTTTCAATGAATACAATATACATACTGATTTATGTAGTATTTGGTTAAGATGTTATATTGTATACGTTTAATGTTTTCACACATTGTTCTTGCCCACTCTCTTCAGGAATGCCAATGCATAGAGACTGAGCAACTCCCACCATTACGTGAGGGGGTTAAAGCCCGCAGTTTTCTGTAGAACTGCAAGACAGCCTTTTAGGAAGTAGGGGTCAGATTTTTGGAGTAAAAGCTAAAAACAGTAAAAACAGTTGGGCAGACTGATTAAGGCAGACATTGAAGGAAGCTGCCACAGTTACACACACACAAAAAGACACACATCTGATTCAATCTTCATCTTACATTATTGATGTTATTTATACATTCTACATTTTGATATGGTTCTTGTAATATTTTGCTATTTTATTATTAAATAAAATCGATTTTTTAGTTTTTAAACGAGAGCTGAACGTATTTTCTTGGAATTTTCCTCATCAATATAATTTACAAAATTTCAATATTAATACCATAAAAACGTTATTTTAACATCCGGGAGATGGCCGCTCTCATCGGAGCAATCTTGCTCTGCATCGCCGCAAACACACACAAGACAGAAAACATGTACAAGGAGATCCAGGAGATAGCCGTCCTCAGCGGATCCCAACTGTATGAGTACCACCCATGGGGAAAAGAGGGGGGAGCACCAGCCACCACTGGGCTGACCCGGTGGGGGGGTTGTTTCATCTAGCATGGCTCCTCCTGTCTCTGAGGGTCAATTTTCTGAGTGAGGAGAACTGCACTGCATTGTCTCCCCCAATCTCTGCTACACCTTTCTACTCATTACCTGCCCACCAGTACACAGGCACAGTCTCCTCCTCTCCTTCATTACCACCTCATGTGTCTGTGAGATGGTGGGGCACTACAAGTCCCTGCGTGCCAGTAGATAAGGCAGCAGCAGTGTGTTGGATCAGGCTGATTTTTAGATGAAAGTTGCTGGTGTGTGTGTATGTATACTGTGCATGCATGTGTGTGTATAAGAAATAAAAATGCACAACCAATAAAAGCATATATAAATACAAACATGTGCAATGATTAATTAATGTGCTGTGATGTGCTGTGGTTAATTAAAAATGATATTAAGCTATATAGTCCAAAAAGTGCTTGACCCGATGCAAACAACCAGGATGAACTTCTCAGAAGAACAAATGATTTTTCTGTTCATTGAACAAAGTAAGTAAAACAGTGCCGCTTACCAGATTTGGTGGATCTCAAATTATAGAGATCGAATAGGCACACACAGGAAGGATCACTTGGCCAAAATAATAGATGTATCCACAGACTCTTCCAATAGCGGGATCCCTCCTTCTGTAGCGGCTTTCCTCTGCTATGATATTCCTCACAGAGCCTTTAGCAAGATAAACTCCACCGTGGGATTTGTTATGAAATGGAAAGAAGAGGCTTCATGGTGCAGTACTCAAATTAAAAAGTGTTTATTCTTAAAAAATCTGACACTGACATCCAAACAAAAAACGGTATTCAGTGTATTCAAACCAACCGCGACTCAAGACAGCCAGCTGGTGCATAGTGACATCAAGACTAGGGATGAGCCGAACACCCCCCGGTTTGGTTCGCACCAGAACCTGCGAACGGACCGAAAGTTCGCACGAACGTTAGAACCCCATTGACGTCTATGGGACTCGAACGTTCGAAATCAAAAGTGCTCATTTTAAAGGCTAATTTGCACGGTATTGTCCTAAAAAGGGTTTGGGGACCCGGGTCCTACCCCAGGGGACATGTATCAATGCAAAAAAAATTTTTAAAAACGGCCGTTTTTTCGGGAGCAGTGAAATATTCCTTTAAATATCGTACCTGGGGGGTGTCTATAGTATGCCTGTAAAGTGACGCGTGTTTCCCGTGTTTAGAACAGTCCCTGCACCAAATGTCATTTTTAAAGGAAAAAATCTCATTTAAAACTGCTTGCGGGTTTAATGTAATGTCGGGTTATGGCAATATGGATGAAAATCAGTGAGACAAACGGCATGGATACCCCCCAGTCCATTACCAGGCCCTTTGGGTCTTGTATGGATATTAAGGGGAACCCCGCCCCCAAATTAAAATAAGGAAAGGTGTGGGGCCACCAGGCCCTATATACTCTGAACAGCAGTATACAGGCGGTGCAAACAAGACAGGGACTGTAGGTTTGTTGTTAAGTAGAATCTCTTTGTAATTTTGAACGGGTACATTTTTAACGTGTTTAGCTCCAGCCAAAAAATCTTTTTTAAGCTTTTTGGAAAACATAGGGAAGGGTTATCACCCCTGTGACATTTGTTTTGCTGTCTTTCCTCCTCTTCAGAAGATTTCACCTCACTTTTTGTCCCAATGAAAAATGTTTTTTGAAAATTTGGGTTTTTTTGTGGAACAAGGATTGGAAAGCATCAGTGGAAAGGAGAATTTTTTTTCCCATATTAACTCTTACAGGAGAGAATTTCCCTTCCTAGGGGTAGATTTCATCTCACGTCCTGTTGTCTCCTTCCGTTTGCAAGTAGGAGTCGTTTGTAAGTTAGATGTTTGAAAGTAGGGTCCTGCCCTATATACTCAGCAGAAATTTGGGCCTTAGGTGTTGCTGTGGCCACAACACTGTAAGCCCTCGCAGGGCCCTGCTGTGAAATATTAGATCAAGAATTGTAATTACATGCCCCTGTTGAACAGGAGCTGAAAAATTAGGCCTTAGGCTCTGGTGCTGGTGCCACAACACTGCAACCCCTTACAGACACTCTAGTTGGAACGCAGGAACGAGCCCTGCTGCAAAGTATTGCATCAAAAATTGTAATTACACGCCCCTGTT
Organism: Lithobates clamitans; assembly: GCA_037952925.1. NCBI lineage: Eukaryota > Metazoa > Chordata > Amphibia > Anura > Ranidae > Lithobates > Lithobates clamitans. The sequence goes on from JBBGZY010000876.1 coordinate 1,989,625, forward strand.
AGACAGGAGCAGAAAAATTGGGCCTTGGGCACTGGTGCTGGTGCCACAACACTGCAACCACTCACAGACACTCTAGTTGGAATGCAGGAATGAGCCCTGCTGCAAAGTATTGCATCAAAAATTGTAATTACACGCCCCTGTTAGACAGGGGCAAAAAAATTGGGCCTTAGGCACTGGTGCTGGTGCCACAACACTGCAACCCCTCACAGATACTCTAGTTGTAACGCAGAAACGAGCCCTGCTGCAAAGTATTGCATCAAAAATTGTAATTACATGCCCCTGTTAAACAGGGGCTGAAAAATTGTGCCTTAGGCACTGGTGGTGGCGCCCAGAACCAAAAATGTTCTTACAAGCTATCAGCGTGATGATTGAGGAGGAAGAGGATAATTTCTCAGGGATAGTCACTCAGCATCAGCATAGGCAGTCTTTGAAGGGATCTGAGATTTCAAAAAAAATTATTCGGTTACATCAGCATCAGGTGCTTGGTAGCTGGTGGTGATCCAAGACTGATTCATTTTTATGAAGGTCAGTCGATCGACCGAGTCGGTGGACAGACGCACCCTGTGATCGGTTACAAAGCCTCCAGCAGCACTGAATGTGCGTTCCGAAAGAACGCTGGATGCAGGACAGGCCAGTAGCTCAATTGCATACTGTGCAAGCTCTGGCCAGTGATCCATCCTAAAGACCCAGTAACCCAGAGGATTTTTGGTGGGAAAGGTGTCCAAGTCTGATCTTGCCCCTAGGTATTCCTGCACCATGTAAAACAGACGCTGGCGATGGTTGCTGGAACCGATCATACCTTGGGGCTGCGGACCAAAAAATTGTCTGAACGCATCGGTCAGACAGCCACCTTCTCCACTGCTCCTTCTTTGTTTCAAAGAATTTTATTGAGTATCATAAAATCTTTACAGCAATTGTGTTACAGTAAACAGTAAACATTGAACATGGGAATGTTAAAGTATACAGTTTTTTCATTTCGTATTATTCCCAGCCGTGCTATAGGAAAATAATCCTAAGTGACCATATATTAGGGGGATTTGTGCCCCACAGGTGTCCTTGGGTAAGTTCATTCGGCACTAAAATTGACATTCCTTTTTAGAAATGTTCTACAGTCCGTGATAGAGTTTGTGTGTATTAACAGATTGATTGATTTGCCTTTTCATGGGAAAGCTCTATCATAGGGGTGATACATTTTCCAATTAATGTGAAAGGGGCCAGTCGATATTCATGTTTGGTATGACCTTTTGTCCCTTTGGTAGTATTGCCTTAGTTTGGTAGATATTAAGTATACGGCATGGGCATCTTAGTTACACTTCAGGTTGTTTCATATTTCAAGCAAGGGAAGAGGAGGGGGTGTATAAGAAAGTACAGGGGGTATGAAAGAAGGTAAGAGGGAAGGGAGGGGTAGGGGTGTACTGAAAGGGTGGGGATAGCGGGGGGGGGAGGGAATCTCTGACTTCTCTTTGGAGGTGCGATATGTTCAATATATATTCTAGGTCTTGGGATATTCTCAACGGGGGTTAAATTTTCATCTGGAAGGGGGATTAAGATATATGTATGTTGGTTGTTAGTGAGTAATGTAATTGTCTATCTCGACTCTTATATAGGGGAATTTAGAATGGTCTCGTATTCTGGTAAAGATTGGAAGTGAAGCCAGCAAGCCCATTTGCTGCTAAATTTTGTCGGTGTGTCTCTTGCTATCTGTATTAGTTTTTCCATCTCTGCTACTTTGTTTATTCTGACGAACCATTCTTTCAGAGAGGGAATCTTGTTTGATTTCCAGTGTATTGGGATGCATTGCTTTGCTGCGTTGATCAAGTGCATCATTAGTGATTTGTTGTAAGTCTTGTGTGTTAAAGAGGAAAAGTGTAGGAGAAATTGGGCAGGGGTGAAATCTGGGCTATAAGTGGTAATCTGTTCAATAATTCTACAGACCTCTGACCAGAAGGATTGTAGTGGGGGACAAGACCACCAAATATGTAGTAGTGTTCCCCTCTCTTGATGGCACCTCCAACATGTATCAGGGATGTCAGCTTTGAATTTATGTAACAGTGTTGGGGTGTGGTACCATCTTGATAGTATTTTGTACCCATTCTCTTGAGTGGAGACATTTATAGAGCCTTTGTGTATGTTCAAAAATATACGTTCCCAACTCTCTTCCGAGATTTGTACGTCTAGATCTTTTTCCCATTTTCTGCAGTATTGAGTGTCCTTAGGTTTGTGGTCAGTGTAGAGGAGATTGTGTATTTGAGAGATAAGATGTGTTTGTTGTGTTGTTTTGGTACATAATGTTTCAAAAGGAGTGAGCTGTCTAGAGCATTGACCTGTTTTATCCAGGATTTGAAGATAATGGGCTAGCATTGTGAACGTCCAACTTGGTATAGGTACCCGTTCAAAGCGAGTTGCGATTTGTGTTGCAGGGAGTAGTTTGCCTTGTTGGAGAAATTGGTGGGCTCTAATTTGTCCCGGTGGAAGATTGTCAGAAAGAAATTGGTGGTGCATACCCAGTGGGAAGTCTGGGTTCAGTTTAATAGGAGTCAATGGGCTGGGGGTGGAGGAGATCTGGGTAGTCTTACATATCGCATGAAAACAGCGCAGGGTGGGGCCAATCGTCGGGTGGGTTTGAATGTCTTGTGGAATATGTTTGGGGAAAATCCAAGGGAGTGAATTCAAGTCTAGCTTCGTGAAGGAGGCTTCTAGGGAGACCCAGTCTTTTTGTTGGGAGTGTACGTTCCAGTCAACTATCCTGGTTAGATGGGTAGCTGCGTGGTAATTAAGGATGTTTGGGAGGCCTATTCCTCCTAGGTTTTTCGGACGAGAGAGTATGGTGTGACTAACTCTATGTCTATTTTTGCCCCATAAGAAATTGGAGCTGATTTGCCTATATGTTTTGAAGAACAGGGGAGGGATCTGTATCGGGATAGTCTGTAGGAGGTATAATATTCGGGGAAGTGCGTTCATCTTCAGGATAGCTGCTCTGCCGAACCATGAGAATGTCGGCTTGTTCCATGTTTCTAGCTCTGAGGATAGCTTGTTTAGTAGGGGAAGAAAGTTTTTGGCGTATAGGTCGGAGAGTGTGGTCGGGATCTGGATACCTAAGTATGATATCGAGTCTTGTCTCCATCGGAATGGGAAATTATTTTTACATTGGTTTACTAGATTTTGGGATAGGGATATATTAAGTGCGAATGATTTGGAGAAATTGATCTTCAGATTGGATAGGGTTTGGAAGAGCTTAAATTCAGCTAGTAAAATTGGCAGAGTGGTTAATGGTTGAGTTAAGAACAGTAGTATGTCATCTGCGTATGCCGCATATTTGTATTCCTTTTTAGGAGATTGGATACCTTTTATGTCTGGGTTAAGTGAGAGTTTCCTTAGAAAGGGTTCGAGGGTTAGTACAAACAATATGGGTGACAGTGGACATCCCTGTCTTGTTCCGTTACGGATGGGAAAGGCGTCCGACAGAGTACCATTGATCCTCACTCTAGCAGAGGGATTAGTGTATAGTGCCATAATCAGGCCAATCAAATGAGGGCCAAGTCCTATGGCTTGTAAGACTGCTAACATATAATCCCAAGATACTCTGTCGAACGCCTTTTCGGCATCAAGCGACAAGAAAAAGCCTTTTTGTTTGGTATGGGTAATTAAATAGTGTAGATTAATTGCTTTATTTGTGTTGTCCCTGGCTTCACGGCCAGGGATGAAGCCTACCTGGTCTTGGGATATGAGTGAGGGCAGAAGGGTAAGTAGTCTGTTGGCTATTATTTTTGAGAATATTTTTATGTCTACGTTTAACAGTGAAATGGGTCTGTAATTGCTAGTGAGGGAGGGGTCTTTTCCTTCTTTGGGGATAACTGTTATATGGGCTTCAAGCATTCCACCTGAGAGGGGATTTGTGGGGGATAGCGTGTTGAAGGTCCTAAGGAAAGGGTTTTGGAGGGTGTCAGTAAATGTCTTGTAGTAGACCGCTGGGAGGCCATCTGGGCCTGGACTTTTGCCAGGTTTGAGTTGACTGACTGCCTGTGTCCATTCCAAGTGTGAGATTGGGGCGTCAAGAGTTGTCGCTATCTCTGGAGCTATTTTCTGGGGGGCGTATTGAGCTAGAAATGAATTGATGTTTTGGGTTCTTAGTGAAGCTGGTATGGAGGTGGGTTCGGATACTCGTAAGTCGTAGAGAGAGGAGTAATATTTTGTGAATTCCTGTGCTATGTCCTCGTTATGTGTGAGGGTTGTGCCGGTATTGGATTGTATTTGGTGGATCGTATTATTGGCTTTTTGTTTGCGTAGTGCTCGTGCAAGGAGTCGACCGCTCTTGTTACCAAACTCGTAGAACAATTTATGCGAGAGAATAAATTTTTTCTTGAGGGTGGCGTGTAATTCTTCTTTGATAAGTGTACGCACCTCTGTTAGTTCCGTAAGAGTTTGTTGTGCTAGAGTTTGTTTGTGTGCAGTCTCAAGTTTTTTCAGTTTTGTGAATAGATTGGCTAAATTGGCTTTCTTGGCTTTTTTAATGGAAGCTGAAAGGGAAATCAATTTTCCCCTTATGACACATTTGTGCGCCTCCCATTGTGTCAGAGGGGTTGTATCTGGGGTGTTGTTTTCTAAGAAATAGTTCTTTAGGCATGATCGGATTTCTTCTACTTGGAGTTCGTCTGTTAGAAGTGTGTGGTCTAGTTTCCAAATGTAAGATCTGCTGGGGGTGTCTGGGAAAGTGAGTGATATAGAAATAGGGTGATGGTCTGAGAACGTCATGGGGTCTATGGTAGCTGTTACTAGTGTTGGAAGGTCTTGTTGTGAAAGGAACAGATAGTCAATACGAGAATATTTATTGTGTGGGGTCGAGAAGAAGGTATAGTCTTTGACTTTCGGGTGTAGGGTGCGCCAAGTGTCATGAAGTGATAATTCTTGTAGGCAGTTTTTGATCTGCTTTAGGGCTCTGTACGGTAGGTGGGATTTTCCTGTAGAGGTGTCTATTAATGGATCTAGGGGGACGTTAAAATCTCCCCCTAAGATCAGGATGCCTTCCTGGAAGTATGTAAGTTCTCTTGTCACTGTACGGAAGAAAGGGACCTGGGAAGTATTGGGGCTGTAAATGTTTGCTAGGGTGATTGGTTTTTGTTTGTAGGTGCCTTTAAGGAAGATGTACCGACCCTGTTCGTCTAATAGGGTGTCTGATATTTGCAGTGGGACATTTTTAGAAAGAAGTATAGAGACCCCTTTCGTCTTTGAATTAGGTGAGGTGGCATGGTAGCAATGTGGGAAGCAATGGTTCGTCAGTTTAGGAATATTTGTGCTACTGAAGTGAGTCTCCTGTACATAGATCACGTCTGCTTTCGCACTTCGCATGTACGCCAGCAGTTGTGATCGCTTTTCAGGGGTATTTAAACCTTTTGCGTTAAGAGAAATTACCTTCAACGAAGTAGGCGTGGGCAATGCTTGGCGAGGTGCCATTGTGGTCGGTATAGAGCTTGAGCACTCAGAAATATAGTTCTCCAAAGAGAAGTCAGAGATTGGGAGATAGTTGAAAAGGGTACTGGTTTGAGAGGGTGATTTGAGGGGAGGAAGAGATGTGATTAGGAGATGTAGTGGAGAGGAGGGATAGGGGAGAGGAGGATGTGCAAGAGGGTGAGGCAAGGGGAAATACAAAGGGATAACCGGTCGTGTGGGATTGCCGGCAAACCCACTGACTTAATTTGTGGTGTACCGGTGTGGGTCAGCGGAGTCTACTTGATTCCGCTGTTTGTGGGAGTGGAAGGTGACGTTCAACCGATGGTGGAAGTCCTGTGTCCCAAGGAGGTCATAAAATGCTGCTAGTGGAAGTTTTTTGGTTAATAGGTCAGGGTCTGCTAATTCTGATTTAATTTAAGTGTTTACATGTGTGCCTGACTAATTGATAAAGTCTCGTCTGACTATGGTTTCGAGCTATAAATTTGTAGTAAGGGAGTGGTGAAGCTGCATTTTATGAAGGGTGTCTTGGGTCATATATTTCTGTTTTGCTTTGGAGGAGGAGGCGTTTCTAGAAAAACTCATCTTTTCTTTGATGAGATGTTATGTGGTAGTGTATTGATCTGTAGGTCAGTTTGTAACTTGTGTGAAATGTTGTTTAACGCTCAGTTATCTGAGACAATACTATTATTCCCGTTCGGGAAAACAGAGGAGTATAGTGGATGTTTTGTGGAACCGTAATCTTTCTGACCCAGGTTAAACTATAATCTATTAGTTAACTTTAACCTTAACCTTAATAAGTTGAACCTAGTGATTGAATAACCATTGTAATCATACCTGTAAACGTAGAGGTAAGTCCTCTATATTCTTTCTCTGGTGCCGAGGGGGACGTGCTCCATGGTGTAAAGAGGGACATACATTAAATTCTGAGTGGAATGAACAGTTTGTTCCACTGGATAGTGTGTGTGTGTATGCGCATGTTTTTGTGGATACAGTTCGCTTACCTGAGCACGTCCCTGTCGGTTTCCAGACAATCCTGAGCATTCCGTTAGTCTAAGAGTTTAAAGAACAAGAGAAATAAAAATCATGAGTAGAACTAAAAAGAGAAGGAAAAAAAAAAAAAAAAGGGAAAGCAACATGTTTCATAAGATGACCAAATACACTTCGTGAGAGTGGTTCAAAGGTAATCGATATTATATTGATAACGTTAGGGCTGAATGAGGAGAGGTATGAGTGAGTAGAAGGAGTAATTAGGTGTTTCAGGAAGGAGAGAGAGTAGGGAGGGATCCCCAAGATGAGGGGGAAAGTAATGGTGTAGAAGGGGAGGTATATAGGGGGGGAAGATGGGTTATCGATATAAATATAGTTACTGCTTGTGTCCTTAAAGTTCTTGCATTACGGCTCTCTTTATTTCCCTCTTCTGCGACTGTTATATGAATAGGATGGCTGCAAGTTCTGATGTACGTTGAAAGTGTTCCGTTTTGGGAGTTCGGCTTAAGGATGTAATGGTTTGTGAGTTGACCGGAGTTGATTGTGGGAATGTCTGGGTTCATACAGTGGGTCTTGTTTCTTGAGAAAAATAGTAGGTAAATATATAATAAAAAAAAAGAAATATAAAAGGGAAAAAGAATTGTGTAGAGAATTTAAAGGAATTAATTGTATTCTTTCTTGTCAATATCCTCATCTGGGGGTAATGTCATTTTTTTCTTCTTGGTGTGTTAACGGGAATGCTGTTGATAGTATGCGTGAGCTTTTCTCCGTCTGCAGGTTAGACAGACTGTCTGGGTTCAGGGCAGGTTGCCAGAGCATTCAGGAGCGGGTTGTTTTATCTTTTACAGGTATCTGTAAACGTATAACGAAGATAGATGTTTAACAAGGCAGTTTTAACTTAACTACCTGGGTCAGAAGATAGGTAGGTGATGGTGTGTTCATTTCTTTAGGTGATCCGGGCCCTGCGATGAGCTGGAGAGGCCGTAGGGCTACCGTTTCGTGGCCTGTTTGGATCTCGTAGTGGCGAGAGAGGAGGCGCCTGATGATGTCGGCGTCGTCCAAGATGGAAGTTGCCTGCTTCTGCGATGCCATCCATAGAAGTTGCCCTGTGCATCTGTGGGAGACGAAAGTCACTATACCAATCTGGTAATGCTACTACAGGGATATCCAGAGTAGAACAGAAATGTTCTAAGTCTTCTGGTACTCTAAGAAGTGCAGTGCGGCCTTGGTGTGTTGCTGATAGGCCAAAAGGGAATTTCCATCTGTATACAATCGATCTGGTTCTTAGGGTATCTAGTAAGGGTCTCAGCTCACGCCTCCTTTGCAGGGTGATATTGGAGAGATCTTGGTATATTTTAATGTTTGATCCTTGGTAAGTCAATTGATTGCGAGATCTGGAAGCCCTCAAAATATCCTCTTTAAGTGAGAAGTCTATGAGGCAGCATACAATGTCTCTTGGGGGATCTGTGTCTCTCCCTCTCGGCCTTAAAGCTCTATGAATGCGCTCAAAGGCCACCGGAGCGTCTTGGGGTCTTTCTAGTAGCTCGTTGATAATGGTGGAAACCGTTGGGGTTAGTTGTTGTGTATCGATCGATTCAGGTAATCCTCTCAGACGGAGATTGCGGCGTCTCCCGCGATTGTCAAGGTCCTCCATGTGACGATTGATATCTCTGAGGTGCACCGCATGAGATTCTGTGAGTTGCTGCACGTGGCAAAGTGAAGCCTCATGGCGGGTCTGGGTTATTTCTACCTCCTCCACTCTGAGAGAGATAGATTGCAGGTCAGATCTCATATCTGAAATAGCTGCCATCAGTGTGCTTTTGATGTCAGCAGCTACACTGTGAAGATCTTCCAAATTGACTGCGGGTGGAGGTCTTTGCTCCGGCCCCGTGCCTGTCTGACTCGGAGTTCCCGAGCGGAGGGGGCTGACACTCTGGGGTTGTGTCTTACTTGAGGTGGCTGGATGAGCGGCCTGCATGGCGCCTCTGGGCCTTGAGCGGAAGATCTCGGGAATGTTCCCTTCTCGCGTGTGATCTTGGTTCCGTGGGGACCGGGATCGTGATGCTGAGGTACTGCGGGCTGTTCTCACCATAGCAGGGTGTTGTAAGGTGCTGTTTCGCTGAAGAAGCTAGACCTCATGGACGGGAGCTTCAGCACAACGCGTCCATCTTAGAGCGGCTCCGGACCACGCCCCCCCACTGCTCCTTCTTTGACTGACCGAAGCCTTAGCAACACGTTGTCCAGAAACAGGAGTTTGTAACCTCCCAGTCTCTGGGAACGCGTTGCACAGACCTTTCTGCAAGGCCTCCCGAAGATGTTTCATCCTCTGCTCCCTCTGCGATGGCAAGATAAGGTCCGCAACCTTACCCTTGTAACGTGGATCAAGGAGGGTTGCCAGCCAGTATTGGTCCTTTTCCTTGGTACCACGAATACGAGGATCCTTACGCAGGCTTTGCAGGATCAGGGAGGCCATGCAGCGTAGGTTTGCTGAGGCATTCGGTCCGGAGTCCTCTGGGTCACTAAGGACGACATGGTCCGCAGCCACCTCCTCCCAGCCACGTACAAGTCCATGTGTTTCTTGGGACTGATCCCTTAAAGACTGCTGCTGATGCTGAGTGCCAGGCTCCACCTCCATACTGACACAATCTTCCTCCTCCTCCTCCTCCTCCTCGTCCTCTTCCTGTGTGATCGGCGGGCACGCAGGAACACTGTCTGGATAAAGGGGGCCTTGAGAGCTAAGGAAGTCCTCCTCTTCCTGCCTCTGTTCTGCCTCAAGTGCCCTGTCCATTATTCCACGCAGCGTGTGCTCCAACAGGTGGACAAGGGGGACAGTGTCACTGATGCATGCACTGTCACTGCTCACCATCCTCGTGGCCTCCTCAAATGGTGACAGGACAGTGCATGCATCCCTGATCATGGCCCACTGGCGTGGGGAAAAAAAAACAAGCTCCCCTGACCCTGTCCTGGTGCCATAGTCGCACAGGTACTCATTGATGGCCCTCTGCTGCGTGTGCAGCTGCTGCAGCATGGCCAACGTTGAGTTCCACCTGGTGGGCATGTCACAGATTAGGCGGTTCTTGGGCAGGTTAAACTCCTTTTGGAGGTCCGTCAGCCGAGCACTGGCATTATATGACCGGCGGAAATGCACACAGACTTTCCTGGCCTGCCTCAGGACATCCTGTAAGCCCGGGTACCTGCCCAAGAACCGCTGCACCACCAAGTTAAGGACGTGAGCCAAACAGGGCACATGGGTCATTTGTCCCTGTCGGAGGGCAGAGAGGAGGTTGGTGCCATTGTGGCAAACCACCATTCCTGCCTTAAGTTGGCGTGGCGTCAACCACCTCTGAACCTGCCCCTGCAGAGCTGACAGAACCTCTGCCCCAGTGTGGCTCCTGTCCCCCAAGCACACCAGCTCAAGCACCGCATGGCATCTTTTGGCCTGTGTACTTGCGTAGCCCCTTGAACGACTACGGAGCACCGCTGGTTCCGAGGAAGAGGCCATGAAGGAAGAAGAAGAGGAGGGGGTGGAGGAGAGAGGTGTGTCACAATCATTAGCATTTTGGAGGCGTGGTGGCGGAACAACCTCCAACACTACTGCACCTTGTCCTGCATCCTTCCCAGCTGCCAGCAGAGTCACCCAATGCGCCGTGAAACTTAGGTAACGTCCCTGTCCATGCCTGCTGGACCATGAGTCAGCGGTAATATGCACCTTACCGCGGACCGCCCTGTCCAGCGAGGCATGGACATTGCCTTCCACATGCCGGTAGAGAGCCGGAATCGCCTTCCGTGAGAAAAAGTGGCGTTTGGGTACCTGCCACTGAGGAACCGCACATTCCACAAACTCACGGAAGGGGGCAGAGTCTACCAACTGAAAAGGCAGCAGTTGAAGTGCCAGCAATTTTGCCAAGCTAGCATTCAACCGCTGGGCATGTGGATGGCTGGGAGCAAACTTCTTTCGGCGGTGCAGCAGCTGTTGCAGGGAAATTTGCCTGGTACAATCTGACGTCGGTGTACCAAAAGCAGATTGCCCACAAGTACTTGGCTGTGACACACCTAATTCTACACCTTCATTCCTCTCAGTGCAGGTCTCAGAGAGGACTGAAGGTCTATTGGGGTTGGAAATCTCAGCTGATGAGGAGCAAGGAGAGGTCCTCTTTGTTCTTTGGTGTGGGTCTTTTAGATGCGCTTGCCAACGAACTGCATGGCAGGTCAACATATGTCTGGTCGAGCATGTAGTACCCAAGCGGGAGATGTTTTGGCCACGTGAGATACGCTTGAGACATATGTTGCAAATAGCAGCGGTGCGATCTGATGCACTCGTCTCAAAAAAGGCCCACACCAAAGAACTTTTTGAATAACGCGCAGAGACTGCAGCGCCCTGCACATGTGATGCAGTCAATGTGCTGCCCTTAGGCTGGCCCCTGGAGGGCATCCTGCCTCGTTGGTGATGTGCCGCCTCCTCCTCCTCCTCCTCCTCTCTCCTATCAGGCACCCACGTTGAGTCAGTGACCTCATCATCCCCTCCCTCCTCATCACTGGAGCAAACCCGGCAGTATGCTGCAGCAGGGGGAGCATGACTGCCAGATTGCTGTCCTTCTTGGGCACCCCCTCTGTCCGTGCTCATGTTACTGCCTTCATCGAGCTCAGTATCATCATCAGAGCCTTCCAAACGCTGGACATCCTCCTGGAGCATGTACCCAACACTGTGGTCAAACAGTTCGAGGGACTCCTCAGGAGGACATGGTGGAGCTAGGGAAGGAGTCACTGATGACATTGAGCCAAGGGAAGAGGCCGCTGCTTTGCCAGACAAAGCACCCTGGGCATGGGTGAGAGAGGATGAGGAGGATGAGGACGGCTTGGTCATCCACTCTACCAAGTCTTCCGCATGTTGCGGCTCAACACGGCCAGCTGCCGAAAAAAAGGCCAAGCGTGTCCCATGGCCACGTGCTGATGAGGATGCACCGTCTCCACGACCAGCACTAGACACAGAGCCTGCTTGCCCTTTCTTATTGGCTTGTGACTGTCTGCCTCTCCTTCTTGGCCTTCCAGACATACTAATGGCCTGTAGCTGCACTAAGCTGGGATATATATATATATATATATATATATATATATATATATATATATATATATACTGCAGCTAGCAAAATCAACTACCTGCCTGTAGTATGAGAACACCACCAACCTTCTACAGGTAGCTTTAGCTGAACACTGTGAGGTGGACGCACCCCACTAACTTGTAGGTTTAGCTGAACACTGTGAGCAGGACGCACTGCACTAACTGTAAATAGTCTAGCTGCCTGACCGTGGTACTAATAGAATCAAAAGAACACCAGTAATTTTCTTCAGGTAGCTTTATATACTGTAACAAGACAAGCCTGCCTGTCAGTAGGAAGATAACAGGAACGGATCTAGCTGAACACTGTGAGCAGGACACACTTTACTAAATGTAAATAGTCTAGCTGCCTGATCGTGGTACTAATAGGATCAAAAGAACACCAGTAATTTTCTTTAGGTAGCTGTTAATACTGTAACAAGACAAGCCTGCCTGTCAGTAGGAAGATAACAGGAACGGATCTAGCTGAACACTGTGAGCAGGACGCACTGCACTAAATGTAAATAGTCTAGAAGATAACAGGAACGGATCTAGCTGAACACTGTGAGCAGGACGCACTGCACTAAATGTAAATAGTCTAGAAGATAACAGGAACGGATCTAGCTGAACACTGTGAGCAGGACGCACTTTACTAAATGTAAATAGTCTAGCTGCCTGACCGTGGTACTAATAGGATCAAAAGAACACCAGTAATTTTCTTTAGGTAGCTGTTAATACTGTAACAAGACAAGCCTGCCTGTCAGTAGGAAGATAACAGGAACGGATCTAGCTGAACACTGTGTGCAGGACGCACTGCACTAAATGTAAATAATCTAGAAGATAACAGGAATGGATCTAGCTGAACACTGTGAGCAGGACGCACTGCACTAAATGTAAATAGTCTAGAAGATAACAGGAACGGATCTAGCTGAACACTGTGAGCAGGACGCACTGCACTAAATGTAAATAGTCTAGAAGATAACAGGAACGGATCTAGCTGAACACTGTGAGCAGGACGCACTGCACTAAATGTAAATAATCTAGAAGATAACAGGAACGGATCTAGCTGAACACTGTGAGCAGGACGCACTGCACTAAATGTAAATAGTCTAGAAGATAACAGGAACGGATCTAGCTGAACACTGTGAGCAGGACGCACTGCACTAAATGTAAATAGTCTAGAAGATAACAGGAACGGATCTAGCTAAACTGAGTACAGTGTATATATATATATATATATATGCAACACCTGGGATGCATATATATACACAATACACTGTAAGTGCAGCTAACTGACTGACTGTTCTGCCTAATCTATCTAACTCAAATCAAACACTGTCTCTCTGTCTATCTCTTTCAACGCCGGAACACACACTACACAGGGCCGCCGTGCAGGCGGCCTTATATAGTGTGGGGCGTGTACTAAATCCCCTGAGCCATAATTGGCCAAAGCCTCCTTGGCTTTGGCCAATTACGGCTCTCTGTTCAGGCGGCGCTGTGATTGGCCAAGCATGCGGGTCATAGTGCATGCTTGGCCAATCATCAGCAAGCAATGCACTGCGATGCCGCAGTGAATTATGGGCCGTGACGCGCCACACGAATGTGGCGCGAACGGCCCATATCGTTCGCAATTCGGCGAACGACCGAACAGCCGATGTTCAAGTCGAACATGGGTTCGACTCGAACACGAAGCTCATCCCTAATCAAGACCTGTAGCTCCACCCTCGTTTCCCCATACAAGGCTTTGACAGAGAAAGGAGGCTGTGTGTATGTCTGTGTGTGTGTCTTTGCATATGTGTACCGTGTGTGTGTGCGTGTATGCATATGTATACCGTGCGTGTGTGCGTATGTCTGTGTATATGTATGCATATGCCTATGTATACCATTCGTGTGTGTGTATGTCTGTGTATATTTGTGCGTGTGTATGTCTGTGTATATGTGTGTGTCTGTATATGTACACTGTTTGGGGCGTGTGTATGTCTGTGTATATGTGTGTGTCAGCAAATGTATAATGTGCATGCGCATGTGTGTATCTTTGTGCATATGTATACCGTGCATGTGTGTATGTCTGTGTATATGTGTGTGTCTATATATGTATAACGTTTGTGCGTGTGTATGTCTGTGTATATGTGTGTGTGTGTGTCTGCATATGTATACCGTGCGTGCACGTATGTATGTCTGTGTATATGTGTGTGTCTGCATGTGTACACCGTGCGCGTGTGTGTATGTCTGTGTATATGTTCGTGTCTGCATATGTAAACCATGTGTGTATGTTTGTGTGTATTTGCATATGTATACCGTGCATGCATGTGTATGTCTGTGTATATGTGTGTGTCTGCATGTGTATACCATGCGTGTGTGTATGTCAGTGTTTATGTGTGTGTCTGCATATGTATACCGTGCGTGTGTGCATATGTCTGTGTATATGTATGCATCTGCCTATGTATACCATGTTTGTGTGTATGTCTGTGTATATGTGTGTGTATGCAAATGTATAATGTGCGTGTGTGTGTATGTCTGTGCATATGTATACCATGCGTGTGTGTGTGTATGTCTGTGTATATGTTTGTGTCTGCATATGTATACCGTTCGTGCATGTGTATGTCTGTATATATGTGTGTGTGTCTGCAAAAGTATATCGTGTGTGCGCGTATGTATGTCTGTGTATATGTGTGTGTCTGCATATGTATACCGTGCGTGCGTGTGTATGTCTGTGTATATGTGTGTGTCTGCATATGTATACTGTGAGTGCTTGTATGTATGTCTGTGTATATGTATGTATCTGCATATGTATACCGTGCGTGTGTGTGTATGTCTGTGTATATGTATGTGTCTGCATATGTATACCGTGCGTGTGTATGTGTGTGTATATGTGTGTGTCTGCATTAGGGATGAGCCGAACACCCCCCGGTTCAGTTCACACCAGAACCTGCGAACGGACCGAAAATTTGTGCAAACTTTAGAACCCCATTGAAGTCTAAAGGACTTGAAAGTTTGAAATCAAAAGTGCTAATTTTAAAGGCTGAATTGCATGGTATTGTCCTAAAAAAGGGTTTGGGGACCTGGGTCCTGCCCCAGGGGACATGTATCAATGCAAAATAAAGTTTTAAAAATGGCTGTTTTTTCAGGAGCAGTGATTTTAATGATGCTTAAAGTGAAAAAAAAGTGAATTACTCCTTTAAATATTGTACCTGGGGGTGTCTATAGTATGCCTGTAAAGTGGCGCGTGTTTCCCGTGCTTAGAACAGTCCCTGCGCAAAATGACATTTTTAAAGGAATAAAAGCCATTTAAAACTGCTTGCGGCTTTAATGTAATGTCGGGTTACCAGGTTGTCCATTACCAGGCCCTTTGGGTCTTGTATGGATACTAATACCCTGCACCCAAATTAAAAAAAGGAAAGGCGTGGGGCCCCCAGGCCCTATATACTCTGAACAGCAGAATACAGGCGGTGCAAACAAGACAGGGACTGTTGTTAAGTAGAATCTGTTTGTAATTTTGAACTAGTACATTTTTAAAATGTAGCTTCAGCCAAAAAAATCTATTTTAAGCTTTTTGGAAAACATAGGGAAGGGTTATCACCCCTGTGACATTTGTTTTGCTGTGTTTTCTGACAATTTGGGGTTTTTTGTGAAACAAGGATTGGTGATAAGGCATCAGTGGAGAGGAGACACGTTTTTCCCATATTACCTCTTACAGGAGAGAATTTCCATTCCAAGGGTAGATTTCATCTCACTTCTTGTTGTCTCCTTCCGTTTGCAAGTAGGAGTCGTTTGTAAGTTGGATGTTTGAAAGTAGGGGCCTGCCCTATATACTCTGCAGGAATTTGGGCCTTAGGTGTTGGTGTTGCTACAACACTGTAAGCCCTCACAGTTACTCTTAGTGGGCGCCGAAACGGGCCCTGCCGTGAAATATTAGATCAAGAATTGTAATTACATGTCCCTGTTGAACAGGGGCAGAAAAATTGGGCCTTTGGTGGTGGTGGTGGTGTTGCCACAACACTGTAAGTTCTCACAGTTACTCTTGGTGGGTGCTGGAATGGGCCCTGCTGTGAAATATTAGATCAACAATTGTAATTACATGCACCTGTTGAACAGGGGCAGAAAAATTGGGCCTTTGGTGGTGGTGGTGCTGGTGCCATAACACTGTAAATCCTCACAGTTACTCTTGGTGGGCGCAGAAACGGGCCCTGCTGTGAAATATTAGATCAAGAATTGTAATTACATGTCCCTGTTGAACAGAGGCAGAAAAATTGGGTCTTAGGCACTGGTGCCACAACACTGCAACCCCTCACAGATACTCTAGATGGAGTGCAGGAACGAGCCCTCCTGCAAAATATTGCATCAAAAATTGTAATTACACGCCCCTGTTAAACAGGGGCTGAAAAATTGGGTCTTAGGCATTGGTGCCACAACACTGCAACCCCTCTCAGATACTCTTGTTGGAGCACAGGAAGGAGCCCTGCTGCAAAGTATTGCATCAAAAATTGTAATTACATGCCCCTGTTAAACAGGGGCTGAAAAATTGGGTTTTAAGCATTGGTGCAGGTGCCACAACACTGCAACCCCTCACAAATACTCTAGTTGAGCGCAGCAACGAACCCTCCTTGTAAAATATTGCATCAAAAATTGTAACTACACGCCCCTGTTAAACAGGGGCTGAAAAATTGAGCCTTAGCCACTGGTGGCGGCGCCCAGAACCAAGAATATTCTTACAAGCTATCAGCATGATCATTGAGGAGGAAGAGGATAGTCACACAGCATAACAGGATAGTCACTCAGCATCAGCATAGGCAGTCTTGAAGGGATTTTACATTTAAAAAAAAAATATTCAGTTACATCAGCATCAGGTGCTTGGTAGCTGGTGGTGATCCAAGACTGATTCATTTTTATGAAGGTCAGTCGATCGACCGAGTCGGTGGAGAGGCGCACCCTGTGATCGGTTACAAAGCCTCCAGCAGCACTAAATGTGCGTTCCGAAAGAACGCTGGATGCAGGACAGGCCAGTAGCTCAATTGCATACTGTGCAAGCTCTGGCCAGTGATCCATCCTCAAGACCCAGTAACCCAGAGGATTTTCGGTGGAAAAGGTGTCCAAGTCAGATCTTGCCCCTAGGTATTCCTGCACCATGTAAAACAGACACTGGCGATGGTTGCTGGAACCGATCATACCTTGGGGCTGCGAACCAAAAAATTGTCTAAACGCATCGGTCAGACGGCCACCTTCTCCACCGCTCCTTCTTTGACTGACCGAAGCCTCAGCAACACGTTGTCCAGAAACAGGAGTTTGTAACCTCCCAGTCTCTGGGAACGTGTTGCACAGATCTTTCTGCAAGGCCTCCCGAAGATGTTTCATCCTCTGCTCATTCTGCGATGACAAGATAAGGTAAGGAGGGTTGCCAGCCAGTAACGATCCCTCTCCTTGACTACAAGGATCCTTCCGCAGGCTTTGCAGGATCAGGGAGGCCATGCAGCGTAGGTTTGCTGAGGCATTCGGTCCGGAGTCCTCTGGGTCACTAAGGACGACATGATCCGCAGCCACCTCCTTCCAGCCACGTACAAGTCCATGGGTTTCTTGGGACTGTAAATGTTCCCTTGAAGACTACTGCTGATGCTGAGTGCCAGGTTCCAACTCCATGCTGACACAATCCTCCTCCTCTTTCTGTGTGATCGACAGGCACGCAGGAACACTGTCTGGATAAAGGGGGCCTTGAGAGGTGAGGAAGTCCTCCTCTTCCTGCCTCTATTCTGCCTCAAGTGCCCTGTCCATTATTCCACGCAGCGTGTGCTCCAACAGGTGGACAAGGGGGACAGTGTCACTGATGCATGTACGTGGCCTCCTCAAATGGTGACAGGACAGTGCATGCATCCCTGATCATGGCCCACTGGCGTGAGGAAAAAAAACAAGCTCCCCTGAACCTGTACTGGTGCCATAGTCGCACAGGTACTCATTGATGGCCCTCTGCTGCGTGTGTAGAGGCTGCAGCATGGTCAACGTTGAGTTCCACCTGGGGGGCATGTCACAGATTAGGCGGTTCTTAGGCAGGTTAAATTCCTTTTGGAGGTCAGCCAGCCAAGCACTGCTATTATATGACCAGCAGAAATGCACACAGACTTTCCTGGCTTGCCTCAGGACATCCTGTAAGCCCGGGTACCTGCCCAAAAACTGCTGCACCACCAAGTTAAGGACGTGAGCCAAACAGGGCACATGGGACAGTTGTCCCTGTTGGAGGGCGGAGAGGAGGTTGGTGCGATTGTCGCAAACCACCATTCCTGGCTGAAGCTGGTGTTGCGACAACCACCTCTGAGCCTGCCCCTGCAGAGCTGACAGAATCTCTGCCCCAGTGTGGCTCCTGTCCCCCAAGAACACCAGCGCAAGCACCACATGGCATCTTTTGGCCTGCGTACTTGCGTAGCCCCTTGAATGCCTACGGAGTACCGCTGGTTCCAAGGACAAAGCACAGGAAGAGGCCATGGAGGAAGAAGAAGAGGAGGGGGTGGAAATGAGAGGTGTATCAGAATCACCAGTAGTAGCATTTTGGAGGCGTGGTGCGGAACATCCTCCAACACTACTGCACCTTGTCCTGCATCCTTCCCAGCTGCCAGAAGAGTCACCCAATGCGCCGTGAAAGATAGGTAACGTCCCTGTCCATGCCAGCTGGACCATGAGTCAGCGGTAATATGCACCTTACCGCTGACCGCCCTGTCCAGCGAGGCCAAGACATTGCCTTCCACATACCGGTAGAGAGCCGGAATCGCCTTCCGTGAGAAAAAGTGGCGTTTGGCAACCTGCCACTGAGGAACAGCACATTCCACAAACTCATGGAAGGGGGCAGAGTCTACCAACTGAAAAGGCAGCAGTTGAAGTGCTAGCAATTTAGCCTAGCTAGCATTCAACCGCTGGGCATGTGGATGTCTGGGAGCGAACTTCTTTTGGCGATGCAGCAGCTGGGGCAGGGAAATTTGCCTGATACAATCTGATGTCGGTTTACCGATAGCAGATTGCCCGCGGAGCTCTGCGGTGTGATGCAGTCGGTGTGCTGCCCTTAAGCTGGCCCCTGGAGGGCATCCTGCCTCGTTGGTGATGTGCCTCCTGCTCCTCTCTCCTATCAGGCACCCACATGGAGTCAGTGACCTCATCATCCCCTCCCTCCTCATCACTGGAGCAAAGCTGGCAGTATGCTGCAGCTGAGGGAACATGACTGCCAGATTGCTGTCCTTCTTGGGCACCCCCTCTGTCTGGGCTCACGTTACTGCCTTCCTCTAGCTGAGTACCATCATCGGAGCCTTCAAAACGCTGGGCATCCTCCTGGAGCATGTATCCAACACTGTGGTCAAACAGTTCAGGGGACTCCTCAGGAGGACATGGAGGGGCTAGGGAAGGAGTGACTGATGCCATTGAGCTGAGGGAAGAGGCCGCGTTGGCAGCTGCTTTGCCAGACAACATACCCTGAGCCTGGGTGAGAGAGGATGAGGAGGATGAGGACGGCTTGGTCATCCACTCTACCAAGTCTTCCGCATGTTGCGGATCAACACGGCCAGTTGCCAAAAAAAGGACAAGCGTGTCCCATGGCCATGTGCTGATGAAGGTCCACCGTGTCCACTACCAGCACTGTTGCCACAGAGCCTGCTTGCCCTCTTTTATTTGCCTGTGACTGTCTGCCTCTCCTTGTTGGCCTTTCAGACATAATAATGGCCTGCACTGCAGTGAGATGTAGCTGCACAAAACTGGGATGTATATATATACTGATTATACAGCATCTAGCAGAATGCCTGCCTGTGGTATTAATAGGATCAGAAGAAGCACACCAGCACTTGTCTTCAGGTAGCTATAGGTGCAACTGTGCAGGGTACACAGTGCACTAACTGTAAATACTTCAAGAGCCTGCCTGTGCTATTAATAGGATCAGAAGTACCTTCAAGACCACTCCGATCGGCCAACTTACTGCTCACAGAATCGACAATCAGCAGTCTAAAATTTACTGGTAACAAAGGGCAATGAGCTGTGGAACTTCCTTCCAGCTTCTCTAAGGTCCTTACCCTACCTCCTGAGTTTCAGGAAGGGTTTAAAAACCTTCCTCTTTATCCAGGCCTACAGGTAATCTGATGAAGAATAGAAATCATACAAAAACATGGATTTTGTATGCTCTTTTTTCCTCCCCCATCTGGAGGGTTAGTCCCCCCCCCCCCCGGTCCTTCTCTGTTTTTACTCTACCGCTTTCCTACTGGGCACCCTAGGCTTCATTTTTAATGTCCTTTTGGAAATCTCACTTGATTTTAGGGTCTTGGTGCCCCTAGACGTATTTAGTCAGCCACCAATTGTGCAAGTTCTTCCACTTAAAAAGATGAGAGAGGCCTGTAATTGTCAGCATAGGTATACCTCAACTATGAAAGAAAAAATGTGGAAACAAATCCAGACAATCACATTGTCTGATTTTTGAAAGAATTTATTTGCAAATTATGGTGGAAAATAAGTATTTGGTCAATATCAAAAGTTCATCTCAATACTTTGTTATATATCCTTTGTTGGCAATGACAGAGGTCAAACGTATTCTGTAAGTCTTCACAAGGTTGTCACACACTGTTGCTGGTATGTTGGCCCATTCCTCCAGATCTCCTCTGGAGCAGTGATGTTTTGGGGCTGTCGCTGGGCAACACGGACTTTCAACTCCCTCCAAAGTTTTTCTATGGGGTTGAGATCTGGAGACTGGCTAGGCCACTCCAGGACCTTAAAATGCTTATTACGAAGCCACTGCTTTATTGCCCGGGTGGTGTGTTTGGGATCATTGTCATGCTGAAAGATCCAGCCACGTTTCATCTTCAATGCCCTTGCTGATGGGAAGAGGTTTGCACTCAAAATCTCACGATACATGGCCCCATTCATTCTTTCATGTACATGGATCAGTTGTCCTGTTCCCTTTGCAGAGAAACAGCCCCAAAGTATGATATTGCCACCCCCATGCTTCACAGTAGGTATGGTGTTCTTTGGTTGCAACTCTTTCTTTCTCCTCCAAACATGACGACTTGTGTTTCTACCAAACAGTTCTACTTTGGTTTCATCTGGCCATATGACATTCTCCCAATCCTCTTCTGGATCATCCAAACGCTCTCTAGCAAACCTCAGACGGGCCCGGACATATACTGGCTTAAGCAGGGGGACACGTCTGGCACTGCAGGATCTGAGTCCCTAGCGGCGTAGTGTGTTACTGATGGTAGCCTTTGTTACGTTGGTCCCAGCTCTCTGCAGGTCATTCACTAGGTCCGCCCGTGTGGTTCTGGGATTTTTGCTCACCGTTCTTGTGATCATTTTGACCCCACGGGGTGAGATCTTGCATGGAGCCCCAGATCAAGGGAGATTATCAGTGGTTTTGTATGTCTTCCGTTTTCTAATTATTGCTCCCACAGTTGATTTCGTCACACCAAGCCGCTTGCCTATTGCAGATTCAGTCTTCCCAGCCTGGTGCAGGTCTACAATTTTGTTTCTGGTGTCCTTCGACAGCTCTTTGGTCTTCACCATAGTGGAGTATGGAGTGTGACTGTTTGAGGTTGTGGACAGGTGTCTTTTATACTGATAACAAGTTCAAACAGGTGCCATTAATACAGGTAATGAGTGGAGGACAGAGGAGCCTCTTAAGGAAGAAGATATAGGTCTGTGAGAGCCAGAAATCTTGCTTGTTTGTAGGTGACCAAATACTTATTTTCCACCATAATTTGCAAATAAATTCTTTCAAAAATCAGACAATGTGATTGTCTGGATTTGTTTCCAAATTTTGTCTCTCATAGTTGAGGTATACCTATGATGACAATTACAGGCCTCTCTCATCTTTTTAAGTGGGAGAACTTGCACAATTGGTGGCTAACTAAATACTTTTTTGCCCCACTGTATGTGTGTGTCTGCATATGTATACCGGGCGTGTATATATCTGTGTATATGTGTGTGTCTGCATATATATACCTTGCGTATGTCTGTGTGTATGTATACTGTACTATTCATTTGTGCCCACTGCTGCACAACAGAAGTCGATCTACCGATTGACTTCTGTTGAACAGATATATTGGAAAAAAGCTGCTCAATCAGCTGCTGTGTTGCCAACCATTCACAGAGGAGAAAAATGCCTATAAAAATCCACTTGTTGCCATTTGGAGCCAGCTCATTGGTTAAATGCCAAGCTCGGCCTCAGGTCAGGCAGCAGGGCAGGTCTGGGTGCTTGCCTGTGCTATGACATCACAGAAAAAATCATATACAACTTTTATTCGCATACCCTACTGCCCGATCCAAGGTCAACCACAGCAGTTCACCATTCAGCTGGCTCCACAACTGCACATGTGCAGTTCAGAGCTTGCAACAGTTGTTTTTTTTTTTTAAGCCTTTTCCTGCCAGCTGCCTGCCACACCAAGGAGAAAGGGGAAAAGATGTGTGTAAGGGGACATTGATATAATTTCTGTGGGCTCTGCTGTAAGGTGGCACTCTGGGGACTCTGCTGTAAGGTGGCACTCTGGGGGCTCTGCTGTACGGTGGCACTCTGGGGGCTCTGCTGTAAGGTGGCACTCCAGGGGCTCTGCTGTAAGGTGGTACTCTTGTTGCTCTGATGTAAGGGCTGCTCTGTGAACTGAGATGTATAGGGAGAATGCTGTTGACTTTGATGTAAGGGGGACTCTGCAGACTGTGATTTATAGGGAGAATGTCGGACTTTGATGTAAGGGAGGACTCTGATGTGAACATGGCACTCATCCTGACTGCTGTACTCTATATGATGCTTTGTTTGTTACTTATTCCTGACCCCTGCACTCTATACATTACGTATAGAAAAAAAATCACCCCCCTTTTAAATAATCACATTTTGTTGCTTTGCAGACTGAAATGAAGACAGACACAGCTTTTGTTTTATCCAGTTTATTTACTCAGTGCAGCCTATAAAATCCAAGTGAAAGATATAACAATAATCAAAACAGAATCACTGAGTAGAAAAAGGATTACCGCTCTTGTGTCAGTATTTTGTTTGTTAACTTTGCAATATTTGTCCACTCTTCTTTGCAGAACTGCTCAAGTTCAGTTACATTTGATGGTGACTGTTTGTGGCTTGCAGTCTTCAAGTCATTCCACAGATTTTCAATGGGGTTTAAAGCAATAGTAAACCGCTGGGTGTTTTTTTACTTTTCCCTAACTTGTAAGGTAATGCATCACATACTAGCACATTATGTTGAACTTACCTGAAAACAAAGAATTCCAGCGATGCACTGTCACCAATGCAGGTGCTCCCATCTTCATGGCCGGGTGGGCGTTCCTTCAGTGCGCCTGTGTCGCATGTCTGCATGTACAGTAAATCTCTCCTAAATGGTACATGTTTAGGAGATATTTACAGTACCTATAGGTAAAAGTCAGAGATGGGAGTTTACTCCTACTTTAAGTCTGGGCTCCGACCATAACACCTTTTTCCATGTGTGTGGCCTCAGAATCTTCAAGCCGCATTTAAGGTGGTCAGATAAGACTAACATTTAATTATTTGGCCTTAACACCAAACGATATGCCTGGGGAAATCCAATACAGCTCACCATTCCTATAGTAAAGCATGGAGGTGGCAATATCCTGTTATGGGGATGTTTTTCTGCAGCAGGGACTGGAGCACTTGTCAGGATAGAAGTAAACTGGATGGGGCAAAATGCCATCAAATTGTTGAGGAAATTCTGCTGCGCTCTGCCAGAAGGTTGTCAATGGGAAGAAAGGTTTACCTTCCAACATATAAATGACCCAATGCACACAGCAAAAATGATCACACAGTGGTTGAAGGAATAAAAGGTGACTGTCCTTGCATGGCCTAATCAGAGCCCAGACTTAAACCCCATTGAACATCTGTGAAATGACTTGAAGACTGCAGTCCACAAAAGGTCGGCATCAAATTTAACTGAACTTGAGCAGTTCTGCAAAGAAGAGTGGGCAGCTATTGGGGCAGGGCAGAGAGCTGGAGTGACATGGGGTGCATGTGGGAGCTCTGACCAATCCGCAACTAGGATTGGCAGGCCTCCTACATATACCCATGGTAAGCCTGCTGTGGGAGTAATTGTCAAGTGGAAGAACTGAGGTGATGGCGTGTTAGACTGTCGTGATCTGAGGGAACCCCCTTGCTGCGGGGGGGGGGGGGACCTCAGGCCGGGAGCTGGGAGGGAGCCTCTCATTACTCAGTCATTGCGAGGTGTCCTGGGACAGGAGCGCAGGGAGAGGACAGTTGGAGGGCACGGCCAGGCAAGTCACTCAGGAGGGATCCCTGCTGGGGTCTGTGAATGAAGTGCACAGTGGAAAGCGCTGGAAGAGACATGCCAGGAGTTGATGTGGAGCCAGAGGGAGAGACTGTGGGGTTGTTTTAAAGTCAAGTCAGATCAGTAGTCCACCAAGTGCCAGTTAGCACATTTATTCTTCTCATTAAAATGGTTGCTACCTCAAAGGGGACTGCAGACCCCTTCCTGTAATGGGCTATCAGGAAAATACTAGGACTTATTCAGAGCAAGGCCTAGTCATGTGCTAATGGTGACAGGAATCTAGATTTGGACAGTGAAGTAAAGCAAGTTATCTCAAGTAGTGTGCTGGAGGAGATGTGCAGAGGAAGAGATTGTCAGATCTAGACTCAACTACTTTTATTCTACTAAGAAGTATAGATGCAATTGCTTTTCTTAGTGGGAATGCTTCAGGAGTCCCACTATTGTAATTGTTTTTTTTATTTATTAATTTTAATTTTATTCTGTACGTTGTTTGGCTCTGCGTAACTTCTGCATACTTTCAGCTATTAAAACCATTCAACTTTTAAAATGTCCAGCTCTTTTTTCTACTATTTATACTTTTTAAAATATTAAGCTTTTCAACACTTTTTTTAACATTAAAGTGAATGCTTCAAATCCTTAAAATCTTCTTCTGCTCCCAAAAGTTTCAGCCCCTTCATACTTTCACCTACAGACGCCAAACAAACTTTAAAATGTTCACAATATATTCAGCTATCTGGCTATATTTTTTTAGTTTGATATCTTTTACAGTTTTTGTGAAAAAGCTGTTTAAGTTAAGTGATCATTTCAGGAAATTTTATCGATTAAACAGAGTGTCTATTGGGGTGCTTAGAGTGGATGATGTCATACCTAGAGCACAGAGCCTTAAAAAAAATATCTTAGTTCCTTCTCTATAAATTGCTCTCGTGCCCACAAGATCTACTTGTCATACACAATTTATACATAAAAACATAGGTACTTTTGTCTAGTTTCAGGCAATGTGCTCAGTTTTGTGATACGCCTTTTACTTTTGGCTGGTTGAGCTTCTAAATGACAAGAGTTCTACACTTTCTTCCATTGACTGTCCTGTAAAAAAATTCTTCACATTTCCCAGCGTAAAGCACAGCTAACTTCTTTTTTAAATCGCTGACATGCCCACATTTTTTAAGTTTATCAACATAAATTTTATACCGATACGTTCACAAAGGCTGTGTGTCTCTAACGGTGAAGTCGCTGTTTCCATAGCATGTACTGTTGTGGATTTATTAAGGTTTGTTTGAAGGGTTCTCTCACATTGTCTCTCACTCAGGCAGCTAGCAGATAGTAAGATGTTTTTTATAGTGTGTTCAGGGGACAGGCAGCTAGCAGATAGGGAGATGCTATTCAGCATTCCCACGCATTTTCTCCAGGAAATGCATTTTCTAGTTCTATTAAAAAGTATAGCCGCAACTATATTTATTCTACTAAGAAGTATTCATTATCTGGGCATCCCATGTCCCTTTTCCCCATCCAAGTTTAATCCCTGAATAAAAACAACAAAAACAAACAAGAGACTATTCATTGTCTGGGAAAGTGTGCCAAAATGGATGTCTGACCAGCAGGGTGAAATGTGTAGATGCTAGAACACGCAGCGACCCCACTGGGCCATCGCTACATATGCATACACACAGTTTTTTTTATAATATGTACATCAGAGGCGATCCTAGGGTCACAGGCGCCTGGGTGCAGAAATATTTCTGGCGCCCCCACATGGGCGTGGTCATCTTACTAACTCCTCCCCTTTACTAATGTTTCTATGGCAACAACTCCACCTCTCCATCTGTATGCTCCACCACTTTGCTTTGACAATAACTTAGTTAACGGCTTTGACAAGTCAAAATAAATGTTTTAATTTATTGACAATTCTGTGTCAAGTACATGTAAATCAAATAGTGTAGCAGAAAAAAAACTTGGAATATAAATATGAACTGAACAATATTAAACTTTTGAACAGAAAATGAGGTAGCAGAAAATCTATAACTACAGATGCAAAATATGCAAGATGGATTGATTCTGTACTTTACATTTTCAATAAATAGAATCACTAAAGTGCAAACAACAGATTTGCATAATGCATACAATCACAAAACAGTGCAAATATCAATTAAATAAAGTTAAAGCGGCTGGCTTCCCATCCTCCTTAGCAACCAGCCATATACAGTGTGTTTAAAGAGAAAAAACCTGCAAAATTCATGAAAACTGCATGCAAAAATGAGGGTTTAAAAGTGCAAAACGTGCCTGAAAAACGCATCAAGCGCAGCAGCATTGATGTGAACCTAGCCTCAGAGTGCTCTGATTAACCCCAAATAAAGTTCAGCTGTTCTAATAGGTCTTTCCTGACATTTTCTTAGTCGCATCCTCCAGCAAAAGCCATGATCCGTGGAGAGCTTCCAAAGCATCAGGGGGATCTCATTGTTAAAAGGTATCAGTCAGGAAAAGGGTACAATAGAATTTCCAAGGCATTAGCCATACCATGGAACACAGTGAAGACAGTCATCATCAAGTGGAGAAAATATGGCACAACAGTGACATTACCAAGAACTGGACGTCCCTCCAAAATTGATGAAATGACAAGAAGAAAACTGGTCAGGGAGGCTGTCAAGAGGCCTACAGCAGCATTAATGTAGCTGCAGGAATTTCTGGCTGTGTGCTACATGTGACAATAATCTCCCGTATTATTCATATGTCTGGGTTATGGGGTAGAGTGGCAAGCTTTTTCTTAATAAAAACATCTAAACCCAGCTAAATATTGCAAAACACATCTGCAGTCCCCCAAAATGTTTTGGTACATTACCTTCCAGTTGTGAGACACTAACACCCCCCCCCCCCGGTTCAGTTCGCAGCAGAACATGCGAACAGACAAAAAATTTGTGCGAACACGCGAACCCCATTAAAGTCTATGGGACTCGAACGTGAAAAATCAAAAGTGCTAATTTTAAAAGCTAATATGCAAGTTATTGTCATAAAAAAGTGTTTGGGGACCCGGGTCCTGCCCCAGGGGACATGTATCAATGCAAAAAAAAAGTTTTTTCAGGAGCAGTGATTTTAATAATGCTTAAAGTGAAACAATAAAAGTGTAATATCCCTTTAAATATTGTGCCTGGGGGGTGTCTATAGTATGCCTGTAAAGTGGCTCATTTTTCCCAAGTTTCGAACAGTCCGAGAGCAAAATGACATTTCTAAAGGAAAAAAAGTCATTTAACAGTACTCCCGGCTATAATGAATTGTCGGTCCCAACTCCCGGCAATACACATAAAAGTTCATTGATAAAAACGGCATGGGATTCCCCCACAGGGGAACCCCGAACCAAAATTAAAAAAAAAAAAAAAGCATGGCCCTTCAGGTCTGGTATGGATATTAAGGGAAACCCCGCGCCAAAATTAAAAAAAAAATGGTGTGGGGGTCCCCCTCAAAATCCATACCAGACCCTTCAGGTTTAGTATGCATTTTTTTTCTTTTTCAGTCTGTCGGAGCGCAAGAAGAAGAAGAAGACTCCGTGGGACAGTTTTATTTTTTTATTTTTTTAATAAAAAATAAAAAAATCCCAAGGCATGTATTGTGTTTTTTTACTATATTCACACATTATTTGTGAAATGGTAGGGGTACATTTGTACCCCGTTACAATTTCACACGGGGGGCTGGGATCTGGGGGTCCCCTTGTTAAAGGGGGCTTCCAGATTCCGATAAGTCCCCCGCCCGCAGACCCCCACAACCACCGGGCAAGGGTTGTGGGGATGAGGCCCTTCTCCCCATCAACATGGGGACAAGGTGCTTTTGGGGGCTATCTCTTGTCCCCCTCTTTTCTGTGGCCTGCCAGATTGCGTGCTTGGATAAGGGTCTGGTATGGATTTTTGGGTGGACCCCACGCCATTTTTTTAAAAAATTTTGGTGCGAGGTTCCCCTTAAAATCCATACCAGACCTGAAGGGCCTGGTATGGATTTTGGGGGAACCCCCTTGCATTTTTTTTTTTTAATTTTGGTTCGGGGTTCCCCTGTGGGGAATCCCATGCAATTTTTATCAATGAACTTTTATGTGTATTGCCGGACTGACAATTCATTATAGCCGCGAGTACTTTTAAATGACTTTTTTTCCTTTAGAAATGTCATTTTGCTCTCGGACTGTTGTAAACACGGCAAACATGCGCCACTTTACAGGTATACTATAGACACCCCCCCAGGTACGAAATTTAAAGGAATATTACACTTTTATTGTTTCACTTTAAGCATTATTAAAAACACTGCTCCCGAAAAAATGGCCGTTTTTAAAACTTTTTTTTGCATTGATACATGTCCCCTGGGGCAGGACCCAAGTCCCCAACGCTTTTTATGACAATACCATGCATATAAGCCTTTAAAATTAGCACTTTTAATTTCTCCCATAGACATTTAAATGGTGTTCCGAGGTTTTTGAATTTGCCGCGAACATCCCAAATTGTTCGCTATTCGGTGAACAGGCGAACACCCGATGTTCGAGTCGAACTTACATTCGACTCAAACATCGGGACCATCCCTACTGACCACCAATGTAAGGGGGACCTTCACACTGGTCACTAGTGTGAATGAAAGGATTGTACACCAAGCCTCAATGTAATGAGAAGATTTACACTGACCACCAATGTAACTGAGACATTTAGCCTGCGTTCACATTTGTGTGTGTCGGGAATACATGTAAAATTGCTTTCCTGACACCACAGAAACATGCTGCCCTTTAGTAGATACTCAGCAGTACCATTATTAGTTAATGACACGCTCATGCATTGGCTGACATATGCGTTTTCACATGCAACAAAATTTGGGGTGCTGTAGTACCATGTTATTTAGAAGAAGGGTTCCACCTCCAATTTGCTTACCTTTGCAGAACAGGCTGATGTTAGGCTTAATGACTATAGTTGTAGGCAGGACTTTCAAGCATACTCCTTTACCTCCCCAGTGGGCAGCATTCAGCAGAAGTGTTGGTAGATATGACCTCAGGGGGATATGATATACATATGAATGCCGCCTTTATTTACAAATCAATGAAGCGGTCCACGACTATTTACATATTAATGCGGCCGCTATTTACATATCAATGCAGGTCATTTACATGTGAACACAGGGTCTACAGGTGAGTCATCTGTACATGGCAAAAGGGCAGAGCTGGGCAGCAGCAACAGAACTTTACACTGAGATATTGGGACACAGCGTGGGACTAAAACTTCAAGGGATAAGGAAATTTAAACTGGGGTTGTTGGCAAGTATGAGGCAGCAACTTTGAGCCCCACAACAATGATGGGACCCAGGGAATCTGCCCCTTTTGCCCTGCCTTAAAGACGGTCCTGCTTGAAGCATTACAATTCTTATCTCAGAGCTCTCTATACGTAGACATGTGAGATGAGTTATAAGATTTGACCACTAGATGTCTCTAACAGCATTAAATATCAAGCTATTCGTCCCATTAAAAGTGAAATCTGGGAATTCAGAAGTGTCTTTACTCCACATTTCTGGCATTTGTACCACCTGCCCCACCCTATTAGATTGTAAGCTCTTCTGAGCAGGGCCCTCTTAATCCTATTGTATTGTATTGTATTGTATTGTATTATAACTGTATTGTCTCCCTTTTATATTGTAAAGCGCTGCGTAAACTGTTGGCGCTATATAAATCCTGAATAATAATAATAATAAAAAGTGTCTTTACTCCACATTTCTGGCATTAGCTGTGTGTCCTTAGTGTTGCTCATCATTCAGAGACAGCATGTGCCACTTTTAGTATAATTATTGGCAACTGTGCCAAATTCATAGACTTTTTATTAGCAGCGGTTTTTACAGTTAGTGTAAACTGAAAATCTATGGTAAACAAACATCCCCAATTTACATACTAACAATTTGGAGGTAATTAAAGTGGAACTTCGGAAGTTGAAGCCTGTATCTTCAGAAAAAGGTACCCGCTTCCAAAAAACAAAACTTCCAATTATGGTAGAAGAGGGGGGGCCAGGAGGTGGATCAGCAGTATTTTCACTTTTAAGTGCAGGTCCACTTTAAGAACTGGCTGAAGCTGTTCTGGACTTGGGGGTACACATTGGGGGTTATTTACGAAAGGCAAATCCACTTTGCACTACAAGTGCAAAGTGCACTTGAAATTGCACTGAAAGTGCACTTGGAAGTGCAGTCGCTGGAAATCTGAGAGGTAGATCTGAAATGAGGGGAAGCTCTGCTGATTTTATCATCCAATCATGTGCAAGCTAAAATGCTCTTTTTTATTTTCCTTGCATGTCCCCCTCAGATTTACAGCAACTGCACTTCCAAGTGCACTTTCAGTGCAATTTCAAGTGCACTTTGCACTTATAGTGCAAAGTGGATTTGCCTTTCGTAAATAACCCCCATTGTCCATAATGAATTCTGCACTCAGCAGTCAGCAGCGCCCAGTCTCTTGGTGGCACTCTATTGGGAGGGGGTGCATTCTGAGCAAAGCATTTCAAGGGTTAATCCTCTTTCTCAAGTTAGATCTTTAGTGGTGGTTCTATGACCTGTATATGTTTATATGTGCAGTATATAATGCTTAGAATGGCAAGGGAACTTTGATGAAATATTCCCAAAGGGAAATCACATCTTAAAAAATGCAGACCCTGCAACTTTCCTCATTAGAACCCTGCAAGTGCAGCTGCTGATTGATAATTATAATATCACTCCCTTTCACATTCATTTTGTACATGGACCCAGACAAACAAACAGCTATTACTTAAAAATAACAAAAGGTGTGAATCTGCAACAAAATGTATTAAAATCCCTGCACTGTACATAGATTACCCAAAGGAGAATTTATTTTTTCTCAACAAAGTGGAGTTACTTTTTTTTTTTTTTTCCCACAAAAATTTTTTTATTTCGTATTTAAAGAATAAAACATACAAAACAAGAATTTTGTCTTGAGACAGCAGTCGGAGTTACTTTTTAATGCAGAAAATGCATCAAGGTAAAAAAAAAAGCCTTTTGCCTTTATAAATACTTTAGCAAAAAACATACATTCCACATTAATTATTATGCTGCCAAAGTCACTGTGTGCTGTAAATATCCTCTAGCATTGTTCACATTTCTTTTTGCTGCAGGCTGCCATTTTTTTTAAGCCTAGAGCCCCTGAGCAGCAGTAAATCTTAAGACTGTTAGCCTCTACAAATTCAACACAGTGCCTAAAAATAGAGCAACTGGGCATGTGCAAAGCAGGATGAGACAGCGTATTACTGGATTTTAAACAGTATATGTACTTATTTGCAATGTTTTACATAGCTATACCTGCAAAAGATGCCAACCTGAAGTGATCTAGCAGGACTTAAAGTGATTGTAATACCTTTTCCCCTTTTTATAAGTTGTCACATTCCCTCTGTTCTCAGCTGCATAAGAGCTGGGGGAGGAGAAGCAGCATAACACTGAGCTTCCCAGTGAATGGTTGTGCAAGACAAGTCTGATTACTGGAAGAGAACACACTGAGCTCCCAGCACAGCTAGAGAACTGACCACACTGTGTTCTACTGCTTAGTGTGGTCAGTTTCGAATAGGAAAGTAGAGGGACTGGCAGGAACACCAGGGATTTCACACAAAGGAAGCAATACAAAGTGAACAGGATACTTTCTCATACAAGTACCTGGTACAGCAGACACATATCAGGAATATGAAGTGTTGTGGTAACAAACGCTTTAATTTTTTGACTAAAGTTCCACTCCAAAGATGAAATATGTTACATTCAAGAAAGCATCAGGAACAAATGAGCAAATGTTCATAAGGGTATATGTGTAGTACCCTGGGGTTTAGTCAGGGAGCTCCTCACAAATTTACTTGCCAGGAGTAGTTACCTTGGTCAATTGCTAGAGATCTATTGATTTCACCCTAAAGCCTCATACACATGATCGGATTTTCCGCAGACAAAATCTTGGACTTTTGTGCGAAGGGCGTTGGCAAGGAACTTGTCTTGCATACAAACGGCAAGGAATCATTGGCCAACAAACACGAACGTAATGACGTACTACGTGTTTTTTTCAGCTCTTTAGCACCACCCTTTTGCTCCTTCTGCTAATTTCATGTTAGTAGAAGTTTGGTGAGTGTTGATTCATGCTTTTCATTTTGCGCTTTTCATTTCATTTCTGAACAGCCAATCAGTTGTCAACCAGCCATGTTGCGGAATTGGAGGAGATAACGTGTTATTTATTATTGGCCTTGGAGTTATTGCTTTGACTCAAGTCCAGTCCAGGACTTGGGTCAAAGCATGCTTTATTAATCGCGACCAATGATGTCATATAAAAAATAAAGGGCAATCAGCGCAAACTAAAACCAAAACTAATAATGCAAGCTGAACACTAAAGGATAACACCAACCTTAATAATAATCATAAAACAAAATAAGTGCAGCGCAAAAAGGAAACTAGAAATGACTTCCAGTCCCGACGCTCCTGACACTCCCAATTTGATAGGGGGTTATGTGGTTGTGTGGCAGGGGGTAGGCTGACTTGCTGGTTGCTGCCCGGCTTACTAGTGCCCATTAATGCTGACCACTAAACTGACCTACCTACCTGACACACATTCACCTACCTGACATACACTGACCTACATTCACTGACCTACCTGACCCATACTGACCTACCTGACCCACACTGACCTACATACACTGACCTACCTGACACACACACTGACCTACCTGACATACACACACTGACCTACCTACCTGACATACACTGACCTACATACACTGACCCACACTTACCTACCTGACCTACATACACTGACCCACAATGACCTACATACAATGACCTACCTGACCCACACTGACCTACACTGACATGCACTGACATACACTGACATACACTGACCTACCCACACTGACCTACCTGACCTACATACACTGACCTACCTGACATACACTGACCTACATGCACTGACCTACCTGACATACACTTACCTACCTGACCCACACACACTGACCTACCTACCTGGCATACACTGACCTACATACACTGACCTACCTGACATACACTGACCTACCTGACCCACACTGACCTACCTGACCCACACTGACCTACATACACTGACCTACCTGACATACCCTGATCTACCTGACACACACACTGACCTACCTGACATACACACACTGACCTACCTACCTGACATACACTGACCTACATACACTGACCTACCTGACATACACTGACCTATATACACTGACCTACCTGACATACACTGACCTACCTGAGCCACACTGACCTACATACACTGACCTACCTGACCCACACTGACCTACATACACTGACCTACCTGACATACACTGACCTACCTGACCCACACTGACCTACCTGATCCACACTGACCCACCCACACTGACCTACCTGACCTACATACACTGACCTACCTGACATACACTTACCTACCTGACCCACACACACTGATCTACCTACCTGGCATACACTGACCTACATACACTGACCTACCTGACATACACTAACCTACCTGACCCACACTGACCTACCTGACCCACACTGACCTACATACACTGACCTACCTGACATACACTGATCTACCTGACACACACACTGACCTACCTGACATACACACACTGACCTACCTACCTGACATACACTGACCTACATACACTGACCTACCTGACATACACTGACCTACATACACTGACCTACCTGACATACACTGACCTACCTGACATACACTGACCTACCTGACCCACACTGACCTACATACCCTGACCTACCTGACCCACACTGACCTACATACACTGATCTACCTGACATACACTGACCTACCTGATCCACACTGACCTACACTGACCTACCTGATCCACACTGACCCACCCACACTGACCTACCTGACCTACATACACTGACCTACATACAATGACCTACCTGACATACACTGACCTACCTGACATACACTGACCTACCTGACCCACACTGATCTACATACACTGACCCACCCACACTGACCTACCTGACCCACACTGACCTACATACACTGACCTACCTGACATACACTGACCTACCTGATCCACACTGACCCACCCACACTGACCTACCTGACCCACACTGACCTACATACACTGACCTACCTGACATACACTGACCTACCTGACACACACACTGACCTACCTGACATACACACACTGACCTACCTACCTGACATACACTGACCTACATACACTGACCTACCTGACATACACCGACCCACACTGACCTACATACACTGACCTACATACAATGACCTACCTGACCCACACTGACCTACCTGACCTACACTGACCTACATACACTGACCTACCTGACATACACTGACCTACATACACTGACCTACCTGACCCACACTGACCTACATACACTGACCCACCCACACTGACCTACCTGACCCACACTGACCTACCTGACCCACACTGACCTACATACACTGACCTACCTGACATACACTGACCTACCTGACCCACACACACTGACCTACCTACCTGACATACACTGACCTACATACACTAACCTACCTGACATACACTGACCTACCCGACACACACTGATCTACCTGACACACACTGACCTACCTGATACACACTGACCTACCTGACATACACTGACCTACCTGACCCACACTGACCTACATACACTGACCTACCTGACATACACTGACCTACATACACTGACCTACCTGACATACACTGACCTACCTGACACACACTGATCTACCTGACACACACTGATCTACCTGACACACACTGACCTACCTGACATACACTGACCTACATACACTGACCTACCTGACCCACACTGACCTACATACACTGACCTACCTGACATACACTGACCTACCTGACCCACCTGACCCACACTGACCCACCCACACTGACCTACCTGACCTACATATACTGACCTACATACAATGACCTACCTGACCCACACTGACCTACATACACTGACCCACCCACACTGACCTATCTGACCCACACTGACCTACATACACTGACCTACCTGACATACACTGACCTACCTGACACAAATACTGACCTACCTGACATACACACACTGACCTACCTACCTGACATACACTGACCTACATACACTGATCTACCTGACATACACTGACCTACATACACTGACCTACCTGACATACACTGATCTACATACACTGACCCACACTGACCAACATACACTGACATACACTGACCTACACTGACATACACTGACCTACCTGACCCACACTGACCTAAATACACTGACCCACCTGACATACACTGACCTACATACACTGACCTACCTGACCCACACTGACCTACATACACTGACCTACCTGACATACACTGACCTACCTGACATACACTGACCTACCTGACCCACACTGACCTACACTGACCTACCTGACCCACACTGACCCACCCACACTGACCTACCTGACCTACATATACTGACCTACATACAATGACCTACCTGACCCACACTGACCTACATACACTGACCCACCCACACTGACCTATCTGACCCACACTGACCTACATACACTGACCTACCTGACATACACTGACCTACCTGACACAAATACTGACCTACCTGACATACACACACTGACCTACCTACCTGACATACACTGACCTACATACACTGATCTACCTGACATACACTGACCTACATACACTGACCTACCTGACATACACTGATCTACATACACTGACCCACACTGACCAACATACACTGACATACACTGACCTACACTGACATACACTGACCTACCTGACCCACACTGACCTAAATACACTGACCCACCTGACATACACTGACTTACATACACTGACCTACCTGACCCACACTGACCTACATACACTGACCTACCTGACATACACTGACTTACCTGACCCACACACACTGACCTACCTACCTGACATACACTGACCTACATACACTGACCTACCTGACATACACTGACCTACCTGACCCACACTGACCTACATACACTGACCTACCTGACATACACTGATCTACCTGACACACACTGACCTACCTACCTGACATACACTAACCTACATACACTGACCTACCTAATATACACTGACCTACATACACTGACCTACCTGACACACACTGATCTACCTGACACACACTGACCTACCTGATACACACTGACCTACCTGACATACACTGACCTACATACACTGACCTACCTGACCCATACTGACCTACATACACTGACCTACCTGACATACACTGACCTACATACACTGACCTACCTGACCCACACTGACCTACCTGACCCACAGTGACCTACATACACTGACCTACCTGACATACACTGACCTACCTGACCCACACACACTGACCTACACACACTGACCTACCTGACCCACACAGACTGAAATACCTGACGTACACTGACCTGCATACACTGACCTACCTGACCCACACTGACCTACACACACTGACCTACCTGACCCACCTGACCCACACGGACCTACACTGACCCACACACACTGACCTAAACTGACCTACCTGACCAACACACACTGACCTGGTACCTGCCATTCACACACTGATTGACCTACCTGTGTCCAGGTCCTGCAGCAGCAGCTCAGCCGTGGTGCTGGTGTGTGAGGCAGCCAGAGGAGGAGGAGGAGAGCCGCCCGCCCGAGCGCCGATCGATGTTGCACGGTGGCCAAATTGTGTTTGCCGCCTTCTTCCTCTTCCTGTCACAGCGCGCTGGGATAGGACTGGGCTGCTCCAGTCCAGAAATGGCATGAGAACTAGCGCGGAGGAGGAGGAAGTGCAATCCTCCTCCGCTTTGAATGCCGGGCAGTGTGGGCACAGTGGGCAGTGATGTCACTGGTTGCTAGCCGCTAGGCGGCTATAGCAACCAGTGACCGAGAGTAGAGTCGGGGGCGGAGCTGGAGCCGGAGCCAGCGCTACCACAGCTCAGTCCGCCCCTGTCCCCTGCATTCTAGGACTGGGACCAGAGACTCGGGGCTATTAGCCCCAGGCTCGGGGCTGTAGCCCCAATAGCCACCCCCTGGTGACGCCTCTGGACAGCGGGTATATTTAGGTCCATGGGTGACGGGTGTACTCCACCCTCGCTGACGAAGTCCTTAGTGACGTAACACCGCATACGGGGGCGGAGCTACATGACCGAAGTCACCCGTAGCCTTCTCTTGCTGACAGCTGCTCGGACGCGAACAGTCTGTCTTATTAACAACACAGCCGCAAGATTTTTCACATGTTTTGGCACTAATAGAGCGTCCCTTTCTTGTATCATTCACCTTTTGAATTAAAGGTGGAAACCTTCTATCTATGGATCGCTCTTAGATGCTTTTATTTATTTTCTATCTGGGGATCATTGCCATTTTTTCTTGCCACTTCAACACGGGTCTCCCTGACTCACGGATCCCGCTGTGCATTGGTAGAGCGCATCCAGCATATGACAGCGAACCCTGCAGAGTGTCAGTGTTATACCTAGACCCGATGGGACCTCCGCTATTTGAGGAATCCACTTGATGTGCAGATGACAGCTAGCCCAGCAGTTTGCCACGGGTCCATTCATGTCTTCTATGACCCCCTGTAACTAAGGGGTCAACTGGATCTGGTAAACACAATCTTATTTCTTATTTACCACATCGCCTGGATAAGTGATTAATGCGGGTGTTCCCAGAAGAGGCTTATTTCATATTGGCATTTATGAACTTTTGATTGAATATCTATTTATGATTGGACTCTTTATCTTTTTCCATTTCTAGTTTCCTTTTTGCGCTGCACTTATTTTGTTTTACAATTATGTCATATGCCTTTGCTGGGGGAGCTCCAAGAGAATAATCCAGATGATTTTCGGAATTATCTCCGGATGATGGACCCCTGCTTTCACCAACTATTGGCATTGTTGATCCCCTATATTAAGAAGCAGGACACATGCATGAAGATTTTATTTTATTTTTTGGTTGAATAATGATTTGATTTGGTATATTTTCTATATTTTTGGATGCATAGAATTCACTTTTTGGTTAAGTTCTATTGGCAGATAGCATTTCTAATTTTATTTGTTTTCTTTTTTTTAATGCGCATTAAAAAAATTGGGGAGAATAATACTTGGCTTTGTGTTTTACTTCAAATGACAGTTTGGGAGTAGGCAGTTACATTCAAATAAAATACAATGTAAAATTAACAAGGGACACAAACATAGTTGTATCTTTGATCTTAAAAACTATGGGATAATGGTCTTGTGGTAACTTGCACTAAAAAAAACAAAAAAAAAACAAGGATAATATTATTCTTGATAACACTAGAAAAAAAAACCTTTGAAAATTTGTTTGCAATAACTCCATCACCAGCAAAGCAGCTTCATTATTATCCCATTAAAGAAGAAGGGAATTGTGCGCTCCATTTCGAGATCTCATAATTTGCGACGTCACGCATGTTAATTCTCCATTACGAATGCTAGTTTACAAGACCGACTGCTTCTGGCTCGTCCTTGCTTCCGAGCATGCGTGTTTGTACTTTGGACTTTTGTCCGACAGACTTGTGTACACACGCTCGGATAATCCGACAACAGACATTTGTCCGCTGAAAATTTTAAAGCCTGCTATCCAACATCCACAGAAAATCCGACAACAATTGTTCGATGGAGCATATAAATGGTCAGATATTCCGCAAACAGCCTGTCATCACACAATTCCCATTGGAAAATCTGATCGTGTGTACGAGGCTTTAGTTTAGCCTTGTTGCACTTTTCTCTTCTGCCGCTAGGTGGCTGGGTACTTGGTGGTACTAGATATAGAAAGGGCAAGCAAAGGTCAGGATCAGGGTATATAGGGTATTTCAGCCAATTGGCAGGGGTTTTCCTGAATCCCTTAGCCTGCTGGGAGAACCTATATATTTGGGTGGAGTCAGGTGATCTACAGTCTGTGCCACCTGGACGGCTGTCTGGGTGGACATGTGTCGTACGCCCGGGGTGCTAAGCCAGAGATTGGGCCTATCTCGGGGGGCATCTGGCTGCCAGGCTGAGTGAGGGCCTATCCAGAAGTAAGAGGGCAGAGAAGGGTTGGGATTGCGGCTTGCAGTTCAACCATAAGTGACGATTCTGCCAGCCGGAGAACCTGTCGTGGTCAAAGGTAGAAGGAAAGCTGTCACCACAAAGGGACCAACCACCTTTACCAGGGACCACAGTGAGTAAGTGAAGTAAGTACTGGAGTAGCATTCTCACCGAACAGGCACAGTGGAGAATTTGGAAACTTCAGGTGGTGATCAAGTCAGGGACCCAGACAGCGGAAGTGACGCTTGCAGAGCAGCCTTGTGAGTCAAGCCAGGGACCGAACTGGTTAGCAGGGGGGAAGTTTGAGAAGTATCTGGAGTGCCAAGCTAGGAACTAGGTATGAGCCCGATGTTCGAGTCGAACATAAATTCGACTTAAACATAGGGTGTTCGCCTGTTCGGTGAATAATATGCGGTGTTCGGGGCAAATTCGAAAGCTGCCGGAACACCGTTAAAGTCTATGGGACACGAACATGAAAAATCAAAAGTGCTAATTTTAAAGTTTTATATGCAAGTTATTGTCATAAAAAGTGTTTGGGGACCTGGGTCCTGTCCCAGGCAACATGTATCAATGCAAAAGTTTTTTCGGGAGCAGTGATTTTTTTAATGCCTGTAAAGTGGCACATTTTTCATGTGTTTAGAACAGTATCACAGCAAAATGACATTTCCAAAGGAAAATTTGTCATTTAAAACTGATCGCGGCTGTAATGAATTGTCGGGTCTCGGCAATATAGATACAGGAAATTGAAAAAAAGAGCATCGGATCCCCCCTGTCCATTAACAGGCCCTTTGGGTCTGGTATGAATAATAAGGGGAACCCCGAATGAAAATGTAAAAAAAAAAAATTGCATGGGGGTCCCCCTTAAATCCATACCAGGCCCTTCAGGTCTGATATGGAAGTTAAGGGGAACCCTGCACCAATTTAAAAAAAAAAATGGCTTAGGGGTCCCCCCAAAGTCCATACTAGACTGTTATCCGAGCACGCAACCTGGCAGGCCGCAAGAAAAGA
This sequence comes from Lithobates clamitans, assembly GCA_037952925.1. Lineage (NCBI taxonomy): Eukaryota > Metazoa > Chordata > Amphibia > Anura > Ranidae > Lithobates > Lithobates clamitans. The sequence goes on from JBBGZY010000876.1 coordinate 2,029,457, forward strand.
GGGTGGGCGAGAGAGCGCCCCCCTCCTGAACCATACAATGCCACATGCCCTCAACATGGGGAGGGTGCTTTGGGGTAGCTAGTTAATGGGGACAAGGGTCTCATTTCCACAACCCTTGCCTGATGGTTGGGGGGGTCTACGGGTGGGGGGGCTTATCGGAATCTGGAAGCCCCCTTTAACAAGGGGACCCCCAGATCCTGGCGCTCCCCCCGTGTGAATTGGTAACGGGGTACAAATGTACCACTACCATTTCACAAAAAGGTGTCAAAATGGTAAAAAAGACAAGAGACCGCTTGGGACTAGTCCTTTATTAAAAAATTAAAAAATAAAAATGTCCTACGAAGTAAGTTCACGCCTCTCGACCGAAAAAGAAAAACCCTGCAACCGACCTGCCTCCATGGGAGGCTCCCGCCGTTTGACGCATCTTCGCTGTGACAGCTCTTATATAACTGAGGGTGGGGCCACCCGGTGACATAACATGGATGACCCCACCCCCCTCTGATGCATGGGGGCTTCCCCAAGGCTTCCCCATGGCTTCAGAAGGGGCGGGGCCATCCGATGATGTAAACGGTGACCCCGCCCCCTCTGACGCCACAGGGAGGCCATGGGGAAGCCCCGTGCATCAGAGGGGGCGGGTCACATGATTACGTCACCGGGTGGCCCCGCTCTCAGTTATATAACAGCTGTCACAGAAGACACGTCAGACGGCGGGAGCCTCCCATGGAGGCGGGTCGGTTGCAGGGGGGGGATTTCGGTCCTTCGGGCGGCGTGAACTTACTTTGTGGGACATTTTTATTTTTTTATTTTTTAATAAAGGACTAGTCCTAAGCTGTCTCTTGTCTTTTTTACCATTTCAACACTTTTTTGTGAAATGGTAGGGGTACATTGTACCCCATTACTAATTCACACAGGGGGGAGGCCAGGATCTGGGGGTCCCCTTGGTAAAGGGGGGCTTCCAGATTCCGATAAGCCCCCCGCCCACAGACCCCCACAACCACCGGGTAAGGGTTGTGGGGATGAGGCCCTTGTCCCCATCAACATGGGGACAAGGTGCTTTGGGGGCTACCCCAAAGCAGCCTCCCCATGTTGAGGGCATGTGGCCTGGTACGGTTCAGGAGGGGGGGCTGCTCTCTCATCCCCCCTCTTTTCCTGTGGCCTGTCACATTGTGTGCTCAGATAAGAGTCTGGCATGGATTTTGGGGGGACCCCTACGCCATTTTTAAAAAAAATTTGGTGCAGGGTTCCCCTTAAAATCCATACCATTGGGGGGGACCCCTACACAATTTAAAAAAAAAAAATTGGCGCAGGGTTCCCCTTTATTTCCATATCAGACCCGAAGGGCCTGGTATGGATTTTAGGGGGACCCCCACGCAGTTTTTAAAAAAAATTAGTTTCAGGTTCCCCTTAATATTCATACCAGCACCAAAGGGCCTGGTAATGGACTGGGGATCCTATGCTCTTTTTTTCAATGAGTTTTATCTATATTGCAGAGACCCGACAATTCATTACAGCCGCAATCAGTTTTAAATGACAATTTTTCCTTTAGAAATATCATTTTGCTGTGGTACTGTTCTAAACACAGGAAAAATGTACCACTTTACAGGCATACCATAGACAGCCCTCAGGCATGATATTTAAAGGAATATTTCATTTTTTTTGTTTCACTTTAAGCATTAAAAAAATCACTGCTCCCGAAACAACAATAGTTTAAAAAAAAAAATTAGCATTGATACACGTCCCTTGGGGCAGGACCCAGGTCCCCAAACATTTTTTATGACAATAACTTGCATATAAGCCTTTAAAATGAGCACTTTTGATTATTCATGTTTGTGTCCCATAGACTTTAATGGTGTTCATGTGTTCTGACAAATTTTTTGCTTGTTCTCATATTCTGCTGTGAACCGAACAGGAGGGTGTTCGGCTCATCCCTACTAGGGACCCAGCAGGGAAGCGTGGGTGACACTTGAGGGAGATACCACCGCAAAGCTTTGAGGAGCTCCAGGGATTCAGAGTCAGTGAATCAGAGGGTCCAGTGAGAAGCCAGGAGCTCAAGGGGCAGTGTTAGGAACTGTTAAAGACTGTTTCCATAGGAGACAGCAATCCTGCACGTGCAGATGTGGCGCCTTGCTGGGGGCCTTTCCCTGCAAAGCTGTCCTATTGAAGTCTCGGAGTCTGCCAATTGAAATTGCAACTGCTTAAGGGTGTCCTGGCCCTAACCCTCTTTCCCGCTCAAAATATAAAAAGGACTGTTAAGAGAAAAGAAACCTCTTTTACATCCAAGAAGTGTCTGGCGCCCAATGAATGTATCCACCTTGCACCCACTATGCCTCACAACCCATCACATACAGAAGGATGTCAGCTATATTTGGCCCTGAAGGTTCTCATTAGACTGGAGGAGGCTAGAGACTTTGCTACATTTGCGTTATCTCCGCAGCCGGTCCCCTTAGCAATCAGTCTCAGCTTCATCGGGATTTCGTCTGGCTCCATGGGAGGGTAGCAAGTATCTTTTACATTTCTAATGGACTGTGTTGTCGTGTGTATTATCAATGTGGGGAAGAACCACCAAGTCTCACTGCTTGGGGGAGAGGATCAGCCTGGTCTTTTGACACTTCCCGCCAGCGCTATGAGGGTTAATTCAGACTCCAAAATGGACTCCATTACAGTTTTGGTGCGTTGCACCAAGAAGAAGGCGGCGCCACAGTTCCCAAAGAACATGTGCACCAATTCGTTGGCAGGGGAGGAGTTCCCGCTCTGCAGAGGAGGAGAAAGAAGTGCTGCCACGTGTGTCTGATTGTGTGTTAGTAAAGGAGATGGCGCAGTTCATGAGTGAGATGGCAGATTGGGGAAGTACGCTCTGGGCGTCTGCTTTGGCCTGATCGGTGGAAAACCTATTCTGACTGATAACGGAGTGCAGCTTGCACCAAATGGCCAGCTTGCTTTGTATACGGCTGGAGGCTATGAGTCTCTTGGACTGATTTATGGAAAGTGTTCTGGCATGACTCCACAGTTGAGGACTTGGATCATCTGTTGACGCTGTGGGGAGCACCTATTCGAGGTTGTCCCTCCAACCTTACCCCTACGGATCCTACAAGTGGATTGGGACAAGACCATTGCTGTCCCTTCGGGGAGTGAGGTCCAAAGCCCATCGGTGGTCACCTAAGTTGTGCAGAAAGCTACTGACCATGCTTCAGAGAGACTACCCCAGAACCCAGCGTATTGATCGCTCCTAAGGGCCGAGGTCGGGCCCGGCTGTTTACATTGATGCCTGAGTTACCTGAGAGAAAATTACTGGGGCCGGGTAAGCCAGCAAAAAGTAAGAGTGCTGTGCCTGTGGGGGAAGTGATAACAGTAGCAGTGAAAGGGGATGTCATGGGGTTGCCAGTTAAGGCAAAAGCCAAGCGCAACTACATCCCAGCCGAGGAGTGTTTGACCATCTCAGATTCGGACATTCTGTCAGAACTCTTCTCGGACACCCTGTCCTACTCAGGGAAATGGGGAGGAAGTAATGAAGAGTTAACCAGTAATATGCAGGAAGATGAAGCACCTGCTACTACTACTTCATGTGTGCAGATTATGCTGTCAGCCAGTGCAGTACAGCTGATTAGCATTGCCAGGTCCTTTGAGGAGGATCAAGGGAATCAATGGGTTCCCATAGCCCAGCCTATCACGCCCATGCCAAATTCCAAGCAGATCGTAAGCCGGAGGTGGTACCCAGTTCATCGTGCCCCAGACACTCGGGTTCTATCTGGGTATGGAAACCCTAAGACCCTGCCTCAGCTGCCAAAGCTACAGCACATAATTATCAGGAGAGTAGCGGAAAATTACAGGTATTTATACCCCTACCTTCCTCCTCATCTGGAAGAGGAGATTCTGAAGAAGGAAACGCAATGGGTGGATGAGACCATCCGTGAATTCCTTCAAATACCCCTCAAGATAGACTTTTTAAAGTTATCACCTAAAATGTAGGGAGAATACCTTTCAGTGCTGGATACCTGGGGCTACAACCACCAAATTATTCTGGACAGCGTAATCCTCCGTAGGCCGGGCAAGAAAGATGCTAAATATTATGTCGTCACTATAAATGCCAAAGGAGAAGGTGTAACACTGCCAGATCCCAGATACTATTGGTGAAGTCTCATTAAAGTGATACCATTTCCTTGTGGATTACAAATATGGGTTGTGTGATGTCAAGGATGCTATGCTGACACTTACCTTGCACACCCATTTAAAGTGTTGTTAAGGGGGAATATCTCAGAAAGCTGTATTGCCAGGACTGTGCTAGACTGAATGCTGCCGGTAGTTACAGGAAATGATCATCTGAGCCACGTTGGCTAAAATTAAAGTTGTTGGGGTGTTGGTAAAGAGCCATTTTTAATTGGCTCCTTACACAGATCTGGGATGGGCTGTGTCCGGGGGCCCACAGGAGCAGAGAGAAGTCAAGGACGTCATATGACGTCTGCCCAGGATGGGAGATCTCATCTGCGGACGTCATATGACTATGAAGTGGTTAAACTTTCATGCTGTCCTTGGCTGAGGATCAAATTGAATCCCTGTGTACATATTGCATGTTCTTATAGGATAAGATGCCTTTGCATTGTTTGATTTCTCTCTTTCAGGTGTTGTTGTATCAGTGTGTCTTCCTTGGCTAAGGAGAGACAGGGATCTAGCCAGATCACAACACTAAACCTTTGTATATTCGCTATTTCTCTATATATTAGAAAAATAGTTAGGAAGCAATACTATTGTGGCCTATGGAAGCTCTGGAGGTGTTCAGTCATCTAAAGTCTGCCTTCTGCTCCGCTCCTGTACTCCGCCATCCTCAGCCATCTGCTCAATTTTTCTTGGAGGTTGATGCCTCTGAAGTAGGCGCTGGAGCTGTGTTATCTCAATGAGAACCTACTTCCAACAAACTTCATTCAGTCGCCTTCTCCAAGAAATTCTAAGTCGCAGAACAAAACTACGACATAGGGAATAGAGAGCTTTTGGCTATTAAGCTAGCATTCTCAGAATGGAGACACCTTTTAGAGCAGTGGTTCTCAACTCCAGTCCTCGGGACCCACCAACAGGCCAGATTTTAAGTATTATCTTGGGGAGTTGCAGACTAGAATACTGCAATCACTGAGCAGCAAGAGATATCACCTGTGATGTATTTCAGCTATCTTGCAAACCTGGCCTGTTGGTGGGTCCCGAGGACTGGAGTTGAGAAACACTGTTTTAGAGGGTATGGAAATTCCGGTTGTGGTTCAGACTGACCATAAGAACCTGATCTACCTGGAGAAAGCGCAAAGACTTCTAATCTCTCAGTTCCGCCCAATACCTTGTTTGTTCCCCTAGAATTACGGAGAGAAGTGCTACAGTGGGCCCATGGCCAAAAGGTATCCGGACACCCTGGTATCAATCAAACCTTCCTTCGCTTGAAGTCCCTGGTTTGGCGGCCTACTCTAAAAAAAGATGTTATAGCCTTTGTTAGAGCCTGTTCGGTTTGTGCGGCCATCAAAATGCATTGTTCTGTTCCTCAAGGTCTACTACAACCGTTACCTGTTCCTTGTGCTCCCTGGACTCATATTAGCATGGACTTTATTGTAGACTTGCCCTCCTTCAGTGGGAATACCGTCATTTGGGTTGTAGTTGACCGATTTTCTAAGTTAGTCCATTTCATTCCTATGCCTTCTGCCCCCAGCTTGGCCCTTAAACCCCTCCCACTGTCATGTTTGGCCACACCCTATTTTTTCCTGCTGCGCGCACCACTGTCTCCCTGAAGTATCTTTCATTCTTAAGTACAAAAGTTGGGTGGTATGCGTATACATGGGCAGGACAAAAGGGTGTGGGGTCATGGGCAGAGCCAAGGGGGTGCTGCAAAATGAGGTTTCACCTAGGGTGTCAAAAATCCTTGCACCAGCACTCTTCAGTTTTAGTAGATAAATAAATTAATATTGGTGTTTGCCACTTATATGTACTGTATATTTAGGATGATAATGAGAATCCCATTGGGGTTAAACTTTGAATAGGATATCTCGTGTTATTATGATTAATTGCTCTCACTGGGGAAACCCAAAATAAAGTAGGTTGATTTGTATTTTGCAGTATTACATAGTTACATAGTTAGTAAGATTGCATAAAGACACCAGTCCAACCTGTCTACAATTGTCCCTATGCCTGTACACTGTGTCTCCTTAAGGTGCTCATCTATTATATTATTATTTATTTAAGGTACCCATATAGCGCCGACAATTTATGCAGTGCTCCACACATACATTGCACACTCACATGGATCCCTACACTCAAGGAGCCCACAACTCACATTCATATATTAGGGGCAATTTCTGACAGAAGCAAATTAAAGAGGGAGTCCGATAAAAAGGGTGAGAGCAGAGTATGTACAAAAAGGGCCAATATCCTATAAGACTGAAAGAAAAACTATGCACTATAAGTGCATCAAGGTCGCTCGGCTTCGGCTGCCGACATCGCTGGACTCCAGGACAGGTAAGTGTGCGTTTATTAAAAGTCAGCAGCTGCAGTATTTGTAGCTGCTGGCTTTTAATAATTTTTTTTCAGGTGGACTCCCTCTTTAGGAAAAACTATGCACTATAAGTGCATCAAGGTCGCCCTTAAAAGGATTTTTTGTACTGGCCAAGAATAAATGTATGATCTCATAAACTGTTTTATATAAAAGTGCACTACAGTGCCATCTTTATTAAACATATAGAAAATATCTGTATATAAAAAGTATCAATAGAAAGTACAAATATGCAGGGTGCAAATACAAACACTATATATACATCCAATTGCATACAGAAGATGTGACACCCCTGTGCCTACAACCCGCAGCCTATGAGTGGAAGGTCAAGCGGATGAAGTATACAGCACATAACCCGACATGTTTCAGAAATAGGTATGTATTACTCCTTCATCAAGGGATTTACAATTGGGTGCTCAAATCTCTTTCTGTAATGTAAATTTCAAAAATAGAAAAATAGTAAAAAAATTATATATCGTCATAAATTGTATGCGACTGCAATTTTGCAATATATGTGATTTATGATTATAGAGAAAAGTACAAAAGAGTTTCCAGGCAGTCTAAGAAAACTAGTCATACTTAGTTACATAGTTACATAGTAGGTGAGGTTGAAAAAAGACACAAGTCCATCAAGTCCAACCTATGTTTGTGATTATGTGTCAGTATTTCATGACATATCCCTGTATGTTGCGGTCATTCAGGTGATTATCTAATAGTTTCTTGAAGCTATCAATGCTCCCCGCTGAGACCACCGCCTGTGGAAGGGAATTCCACATCCTTGCCGCTCTTACAGTAAAGAACCCTCTACGTAGTTTAAGGTTAAACCTCTTTTCTTCTAATTGTAATGAGTGGCCACGAGTCTTATTAAACTCTCTTCTGCGAAAAAGTTTTATCCCTATTGTGGGGTCACCGGTACAGTATTTGTAAATTGAAATCATATCCCCTCTCAAGCATCTCTTCTCCAGAGAGAATAAGTTCAGTGCTTGCAACCTTTCCTCATAACTAAGATCCTCCAGACCCTTTATTAGCTTTGTTGCCCTTCTTTGTACTCACTCCATTTCCAGTACATCCCTCCTGAGGACTGGTGCCCAGAACTGGACAGCATACTCCAGGTGCGGCCGGACCAGAGTCTTGTAGAGCGGGAGAATTATCATTTTATCTCTGGAGTTGATCCCCCTTTTAATGCATGCCAATATTCTGTTTGCTTTATTAGCAGCGGCTTGGCATTGCATGCCATTGCTGAGCCTATCATCTACTAGGACCCCCAGGTCCTTTTCCATCCTAGATTCCCCCAGAGGTTCTCCCCCCAGTGTATAGATTGCATTCATATTTTTGCCACCCAAATGCATTATTTTACATTTTTATACATTGAACCTCATTTGCCATGTAGTCGCCCACCCCATTAATTTGTTCAGGTCTTTTTGCAAGATTTCCACATCCTGCGGAGAAGTTATTGCCCTGCTTAGCTTAGTATCGTCTGCAAATACAGAGATTGAACTGTTTATCCCATCCTCCAGGTCGTTTATAAACAAATTAAATAGGATTGGTCCCAGCACAGAACCCTGGGGAACCCCACTACCCACCCCTGACCATTCTGAGTACTCCCCATTTATCACCACCCTCTGAACACGCCCTTGTAGCCAGTTTTCAATCCATGTACTCACCCTATGGTCCATGCCAACGGACCTTATTTTGTACAGTAAAAGTTTATGGGGAACTGTGTCAAATGCTTTTGCAAAATCCAGATACACCACGTCTACGGGCCTTCCTTTATCTAGATGGCAACTCACCTCCTCATAGAAGGTTAATAGATTGGTTTGGCAAGAACGATTCTTCATGAATCCATGCTGATTACTGCTAATGATATCATTCTTATTACTAAAATCTTGTATATAGTCCCTTATCATCCCTTCCAAGAGTTTACATACTATTGATGTTAGGGTAACTGGTCTGTAATTCCCAGGGATGTTTTTTGGGCCCTTTTTAAATATTGGTGCTACATTGGCTTTTCTCCAATTAGCTGGTACCATTCCAGTCAATAGACTGTCTGTAAAAATTAGGAACAATGGTCTGGCAATCAGCTGACTGAGTTCCCTAAGTACCCTCGGATGCAAGCCATCTGGTCCCGGTGATTTATTAATGTTAAGTTTCTCAAGTCTAATTTTAGTTCCGTCCTCTGTTAACCATGTAGGTGCTTCCTGTGTTGTGTCATGAGGATAAACACTGCAGTTTTGGTTACTGAAGCCCCCCGATTCACTCTTGAATACTGAGGAGAAGAATAAATTCAATACCTTTGCCATCTCCCCATCCTTTGTAACCAGATGTCCTTCCTCATTCTTTATGGGGCCAATATGGTCTGTCCTCCCTTTTTTACTGTTTACATACTTAAAGAATTTCTTGGGATTGTTTTTGCTCTACTCCGCTATGTGTCTTTCATGTTCTATCTTAGCCGTCCTAATTGCACCCTTACATTTCTTATTGCATTCTTTATAAAGTCTGAATGCTGAGGATGATCCCTCAACCTTGTATTTTTTGAAGGCCTTCTCCTTTGCTTTTATATGCATTTTTACATTGGAGTTAAGCCATCCAGGATTTTTGTTCGCTCTTTCAAATGTATTACCCAATGGGATACATTGGCTAATGCCCTTATTTAATATGCTCTTAAAGCAAACCCATCTCTCCTCCTTATTCTTTGTTCCTAATATTGTATCCCAATTTATGCCTTTTAGCAAGGTTTGTAGTTTAGGGAAGTTGGCTCTTTTGAAATTCAGTGTCTTTGTGTTCCCTTCATGTTTCCTATTTGTGTGATTTATACTGAAACTAATTGACCTGTGATCGCTGTTACCTAAATTACCCCCGTATTTCCACATCTGTGATCAGGTCTGTATTGTTGGTAATCAGTAGATCCAGGAATGTTTTATTTCTAGTTGGTGCATCTACCATCTGACCCATAAAATTGTCCTGCAAGACATTAAGGAACTGGCGAGCCTTAAATGAATGCGCGGTTCCCTCCGCCCAGTCTATGTCTGGATAATTAAAATCCCCCATTATGATAACACTTCCCATCCTTGCTGCTAATCCAATTTGTGATAGGAGATCCATCTCCACTTCCTCCCTCAGGTTAGGGGGCCTATAGCATACTCCCAGTATTATTTTCCCCTTAGCTTCATCCCTTTGGAGCTCTACCCATAAGGATTCCACCTCCTCACTAGCTCCCTCAGTGATGTCATCTCTCACATTCACTTGTACATTATTCTTGATATATAGGCATACCCCTCCCCCTTTTTTACCCTCTCTATCCTTGCGGTATAGGGTATACCCTTGAATGTTTGCCAGCCAATCATGAGAGCTGTTGAACCAGGTCTCTGAAATTCCCACAAAATCCAAATCCTCCTTGTACAACAGTATCTCTAGTTCACCCATCTTGTCCGCCATGCTCCTGGCATTGGTGAACATGCCACATAGTTTAGACCGGTCGCATATTGTCCTCGTATTGGGTGTTTCAAGATTGCAACTAGGACTTGCTACTATACTCACCTTGTGTTTTTGTGCTTTGGTTAACCTACCACTAATGCCCCCAATACTACCCTCTGGAATATCTTCCGCGCTGGCTATCACTGTCTCTGGACCCTCCCCCCATCGCCTAGTTTAAAAACCCCTCTAACTTTTTGGCCATCTTCATTCCCAGCAGATCTGCACCCTCCTCATTTAGGTGCAGTCCGTCCCTTCTATAGTACCGGTTACCGACTGAGAAGTCGGCCCAGTCCTACAGGAACCCAAACCCCTCCTTACTACACCAGCTCTTCAGCCACTTGTTTACTTCCCTTATCTCCCTCTGCCTTTCTGGTGTGGCTCGATGTACCGGTAGTATTCCTGAGAACACTACCTTGGAGGTCCTTTTCCTCAATTTAGCTCCTAAGTCCCTAAAATCGTTCTTTAGGACACTCCATCTGCCTCTGACTTTGTCATTGGTGCCAACGTGCACCATGACAGCCGGGTCTTCCCCAGCCCCTCCCAGTAATCTGTCCACAAGATCCGTGATGTGCCGAACCCGAGCGCCCGGTAGACAACATACTGTTCGGCACTTCAGGTCTTGGTTACAGATTGCCCTCTCTGTCCTTCTAAGAATTGAGTCCCCTACCACCAGAATCTGTCTTTCCTTTCCCTTTGCTGCCCCCCCACTCTCACTGGAGGAGTTCTTCCCCTGGCAGCTAGGAGAGTCCCTCATCTCCAGCAGTGCTGGTCCCTGACTGGTTTCACCAATGTCACTCAATGGAGCGTACTTATTGGGATGCTCCAGTCCTGGATCGGCCTCCCTGGCACTTCCCCCTCTACCCCTCCTGACTGTCACCCATCTACTCTTTGCTAGTGCCTGCACCTCTTTGTCTCCACCCGCCTCTGTGCTGGCCCCTGCCGGCACCTGCCGTGTACGTTCCTGGCTCACCTTTAGTATGGAGGGACTTCTCAGTGCTGACAGTTGCTTCCCCAGATTCAGAACCTGGGCTTCCAGGGAAACAATGTGCTTACATTTTGCACAGCAGTATTCGCCCTCGATCGGATGATCAAGGAACGCATACATGCGGCAAGATGTACAAAGAGTCGCCTCTCCACACCCGACGGGCATCGTACCTATTAAATATAGTGAGGATTTGGGGATTTTACCCTGTCCAAATTACCTAACAGCTAGCTTCCTGGCACTAATACTCAAGACAATACACAGGTACACAACAAGACAATACACAGGTACTCACAGACCTACGTGCAATCGCAGAACAGTCGCAGACCTACGTGCACTCAAGTATACAGTACACAATACACAAGTACTAACGATCCACACACACTACTCAGACAACACTCAGATACTCACACTACACAGGTACTATGACCCCTGTTATAACCTCCTGTTTTAAACTCTGGTTTTTAACTCCCACTTATACCAGCTCCACCACTTACACCGAGTTCCACAGCCTCAGACTGAGCACGCTCAGACTGAGTCCTACACCCAGTTAAATAGGCACCTGTGAGAAATTAACCACCCCCCTTAATTGATAGACTGATGGAACCAGAGAGAAAAAAAAGCTATTTAAAAAGTGACAGCAAAAGGCAAATGAAAAACTAAAAGGAAAAGCCCCAAAAATGCAACCCAGCAAACAAACAGCAAGCAAACAAACAGCAAGCAAACAAACAGCAAGCAAACAAACAGCAAACAAACAGCAAACAAACAGCAAACAAACAGCAAGACTTGTACACTCTAACTCTGGTTTTTTACTCCCACTTATACCAGCTCCACTTACACTGAGTTCCACAGCCTCAGACTGAGTCCTACACCCAGTTAAATAGGCACCTGTGAGCAATTAACCACCCCCCTTAATTGATAGACTGATGGAACCAGAGAAAAAAAAAGCTATTTAAAAAGTGACAGCAAAAGGCAAATGAAAAACTAAAAGGAAAAGCCCCAAAAATGCAACCCAGCAAACAAACAGCAAACAAACAGCAAACAAACAGCAAGCAAACAAACAGCAAACAAACAGCAAGCAAACAAACAGCAAACAAACAGCAAGCAAACAGCAAACAAACAGCAAACAAACAGCAAGCAAACAGCAAACAAACAGCAAACAAACAGCAAACAAACAGCAAGACCTGTACACTCTAACTCTGGTTTTTAACTACCACTTATACCAGCTCCACTTACACCGAGTTCCACAGCCTCAGACTGAGCACTTACATCAATCTAATTCATAAAAACAAGCAGGAAATAACAAAACGGGAGTTGAACAGCAGAGGTAGGAGCAGGCTGGCTTAGATAATCCACGGAGCACAAGATGGGCAGCCAAGGATGCAATGCACGGCGCTGCAACACATTCACAAGGGACGCCCGATAGAGATCTGTGTGTTTGAAGTGTAATATCATGAGTATACAGGGCATATAATTAAGCCTATGTTTGGCTGGAAGACGTAACAGTCATTTAGCCATAGTAGAGGAACATTTGGGGTAAAGTTTTTTAATGTTCAAATGTATATAACAATATAGAGTATCTTGAATTACCTTGTGGTTGTTCATGAATCTCCGGAGACGCAGACCTCTGGGCAGCAGTTCAAAACTGACAGGTGCCCAAGGAGTGTCTGCGTCTCATAAAGGACAACTGATTGGGCCTTAGCCAATCAGTGTCCACTCCACAAGATCAACTGCATAGCTAGCAGCTGTGTGTGGAGATCGAGGCATCCCCCTGGCGCCGAGGCGTGCGGCGTAGCCACGCCCCTAGGGGCGTGATGGCGTCACGCGTCTCAACGTCACTGGCGGGTATACGGTCTCAATGCGAGCCAGGAGGCCAGCATGGGGACACGTCAAAGAGCTCCTCCACATGCAAAAGGCCCAGGGGACACGCAAACAAGTGCTGCCCCATGCATGTGTGGAGCTTACCTGCCGGGTGTCTGTGTGCGCGCGTGCGCTCCGCACCCGAGAACATGCGCCATCTTGTGGATAAGGTGGAAAGTGGACAAAACCAGCCTGCTGTACATAAATGAATGGGACAAAAACAGGGGGGAAAAACATAATGTACAATTGACCTCTGATTACATGCAAAAGATTATTTAAAAATAAACAAAATTAAAATAGAAGACAAGAACAGACAGCGAGCCATATTTGGAGGTCTATTTTAATTTTGTTTATTTTTAATTATTTTTGTCTTTTTTTCCTTCTTTTACCATACATCATTTACTAACACATGTATATCTATATCAGACATCTTAAGATAGATACAGGAACGGATATGGGTTACCATGTCCACACACATCTAGACTGGTCTTAACCAAAAATTATTGCTATACTATCATGTGTCTGTATATCATATGTATCAAAGTCCTCTGTACTTCTTACCATCATTTGCTTTAAATTAATTGCTATCCTAGTTTTTTGTTTTTCTTATTATTATTTGTTTAAAATTGATTGCTATCCAAATATATCTTTTGCATGTAATCAGAGGTCAATTGTACATTATGTTTTTTCCCCCTATTTTTGTCCCATTCATTTATGTACAGCAGGCTGGTTTTGTCCACTTTCCACCTTATCCACAAGATGGCGCATGTTCTCAGGTGCGGAGCGTGCGTGCGCACACAGACACCCGGTGGGTAAGCTCCACACATGCATGGCCATGGGGCAGCACTTGTTTGCGTGTCCCCTGGGCCTTTTGCATGTGGAGGAGCTCTTTGACGTGTCCCCATGTTGGCCTCCTGGCTCGCATTGAGACCGTATACCCGCCGGTGACGTTGAGACGCGTGACATCATCACGCCCCTAGGGACGTGGCTACGCCGCCCGCCTCGGCGTCAGGGGGATGCCTCGATCTCCACACACAGCTGCTATTTCCTGCTTGTTTTTATGAATTAGATTGATGTAAATATGACTAGTTTTCTAATAGGGCATACACACGGTCGGACTTTGTTCGGACATTTCGACAACAAAATCCTAGGATTTTTTCCGACGCATGTTGGCTCAAACTTGTCTTGCATACACACGGTCACACAAAGTTGTCGGAAAATCCGATCATTCTGAATGCAGTAACGTAAAACACGTACGTCGGGACTATAAACGGGGCAGTGGCCAAAAGCTTTCATCTCTTTATTTATTCTGAGCATGCGTGGCACTTTGTCCGTCGGATTTGTGCACACACGATCGGAATTTCCGACAACGGATTTTGTTGTCGGAGAATTTTATCTCCTGCTCTCCAACTTTGTGTGTCTGAAAATCCGATGGAAAAAGTCCGATGGAGCCCACACACGGTCGGAATTTCCGACAACACGCTCCAATCGGACATTTTCCATCGGAAATCCGACCGTGTGTACAGGGCATTAGACTGCCTGGAAACTCTTTTGTACTTTTCTCTATAATCATAAAATCGCATATATTGCAAAATTGCAGTCGCATACAATTTATGACGATATATATATATATATATATATATATATATATATAATTTTTTTACTATGTTTCTATTTTTGAAATTTACATTACAGATAGAGATTTGAGCACCCAGAGGAAAATATGATCTACCAAACTCTGAGATATTTAGATATCTCCAAATCAAAAATTTCTATACACCATTCCTAAAGGGGGATACACCATTATCCCAATTATCCATTTTTGAATCAATCTGTACAAAAGATCCATTTGCTAAAGGTACAATTTCATCACTTTATAATCAATTATATGGAGTAGCAAATCTTAATAGACCCTCTTACGTTCAGAGGTGGGAGGAGGACCTGGGACGAACTTTAGAAGACACGGACTGGTCTAACATATGGCTCACATCTAAGTCATCTTCACCCAACATCTTAGCACTGGAGACAAATTATAAAGTCCTAACTCGCTGTTACCTTGTACCCGCTAGAGTGGCAAAATATTCATCTAATACCTCAGCTCTTTGTTTTCGAGGATGCCCAGAAATAGGCACATATTTACACATATGGTGGACGTGCCCAGTAATCCAAACCTTCTGGAAAGAAGTCTTCGTGATTGCATCTAAAATATTTAAAAAAATAATACAACCAGATCCATATTTAACTTTACTTAATCTAAAACCAGAATGGTTAACACTCTCTCAATTCAAACTTATGATCCAACTAATAACGGCTGCAAAACAAACAGTGGCCAAGGCATGGAAATCTCCTACATTGGTACTAGCAGAAACAATTCACAGAATGAATAATACAATGTCCCATGCTAAAATGGTAGCCATCGATCAAAATCAAATTCCAAAATTTGAAAAACTTTGGCATCCTTGGATAAAACAACAGTTCCTGTCAAACTTCAATGACTCTGTCCTGTTGCCATGGTAACAGATTAAATGACTTACAGAGACACCCATTCTAAGGCTTCAAAGAGAACTAAAAAGAATAATAAACTGACGAGCGGGACAATCTTGTGGACCATACCTCTACCTTTCAACCCTTTTTCTTCTTTCTCTTTCCTTTTCTCCACCTTACGATTAAAGCTCATTATCAGAATTTATTTGACCTATATACACTCTACTTGTAAACAATATGTATAATAGGTATAAATCATTTAAATACCTACAAAAGTAACTAAGGAAATGATTTATATCTTTAATTTAGGTTTACGTGAACCCAATGTTTAATATTTGAAATTTCATGATATTTACCTATATAAACCCTAATGTAAAACAATGAGCTTACTTTGTAGATCCTTGTAAACTTACTTTATGTATCTTTATAACATTGTATACTCAATAAACTTCTTTTGACAAGGAGATTTGAGCACCCAATTGTAAATCCCTTGATGAAGGAGTAATACATACCTATTTCCGAAACATGTCGGGTTACGTGCTGTATACTTCATCCGCTTGACCTTCCACTCATAGGCTGCGGGTTGTAGGCACAGGGGTGTCACATCTTCTGTATGCAATTGGATGTATATATAGTGTTTGTATTTGCACCCTGCATATTTGTACTTTCTATTGATACTTTTTATATACAGATATTTTCTATATGTTTAATAAAGATGGCACTGTAGTGCACTTTTATATAAAACAATTTATGAGATCATACATTTATTCTTGGCCAGTACAAAAAATCCTTTTAAGGGCGACCTTGATGCACTTATAGTGCATAGTTTTTCCTAAAGAGGGAGTCCACCTGAAAAAAAATTATTAAAAGCTAGCAGCTACAAATACTGCAGCTGCTGACTTTTAATAAACGCACACTTACCTGTCCTGGAGTCCAGCGATGTCGGCAGCCGAAGCCGAGCGATAGCTCGGCTCTCGGCTGCTGCTGCCGCCATTCTCGGTGAGGGAATAAGGAAGTGAAGCGTTGCGGCTTCACTTCCCGGTTCCCTCCTGCGCATGCGCGAGTCACTCTGCGCATCCTAAGTGGACCCCGCTATCTCCTGGGACCTGTGTGTTTCCCAGGAGACAGCGGGGCGGTTCGGGAGGGGGCGTGACTCCCGCGGGAGTCTATTCCCGGAAGTGGGTGCAGATACCTGTCTAATACAGGTATCTGCACCCCCCTCCCCCTGAAAGGTGCCATTGTGGCACCGGAGGGGGGGAGGAATCAGATGAGTGGAAGTTCCACTTTTGGGTGGAACTCCGCTTTAAACTACCATCATGTCTATGGAGTGTGGGAGGAAACCAGAGAACCCAGAGGAAACCCACGCAGGCACAGGGAGAACATGCAAAATCCAGGCAGGTAATGTCGTGGTTGGGATTTGAACCAGCGACCCTTTTTACTGTTAGGTGAGAGTGCTATCCGCTACACCACTGTGC
Organism: Lithobates clamitans; assembly: GCA_037952925.1. NCBI lineage: Eukaryota > Metazoa > Chordata > Amphibia > Anura > Ranidae > Lithobates > Lithobates clamitans. Next base: position 2,046,249 of record JBBGZY010000876.1, read on the forward strand.
TGCCCTAAATTGGATGGTGTCCTATATGTGACTTATGTAGATGCATGAAGGGTTAGTTTATATTAACCCTTACATTCAGTTATACATCCCAGCAGCCTGTCTTTTCATTTAATGGTCAGAGTTTGACATGCCCTCCTGCACAGCCATTCACTGGGAAGACCAGTGTACTTATGTTTCTCTGTTTTCAGCTGACACCTCCATGCAGTCTCTACCTCCCCCTCTCTAAGCCCCTTATGCAGCATGCAGCTGAGAACAGAGGTCATGTGATCAGTCAGTAAAAAAAAGAAGTATTTGTAAAGTTTATTTACACATATACAGTGGGGACAGAAAGTATTCAGACCCTCTTACATTTTGCACTCTTTTTTATATTGCAGCTATTTGCTAAAATCATTTAAGTTCATTTTTTTTCCTCATTAATGTACATACAGCACCCCATATTGACAGAAAAACACAGAATTGTTGACATTTTTGCATATTTATTAAAAAAGAAAAACTGAAATATCACATGGTCCTAAGTATTCAGACCCTTTGCTCAGTATTTTGTAGAAGCACCCTTTTCATCTAATACAGCCATGAGTCTTTTTGGGAAAGATGCAACAAGTTTTTCACACCTGGATTTGGGGATCCTCTCCAGTTCTGTCAGGTTGGATGGTAAACGTTGGTGGACAGCCATTTTTAGGTCTCTCCAGAGATGCTCAATTGGGTTTAAGTCAGGGCTCTGGCTGGACCATTCAAGAACAGTCACGGAGTTGTTGTGAAGCCACTCCTTCATTATTTTAGCTGTGTGCATTGTCTTGTTGGAAGAAAAACCTTTGGCCCAGTCTGAGGTCCTGAGCACTCTGGAGAAGATTTTCGTCCAGGATATCCCTGTACTTGGCCGCATTCATCTTTACCTTGATTGCAACCAGTCGTCCTGCCCTGCAGCTGAAAAACACCCCCACAGCATGATACTGCCACGACTATGCTTCACCGTTGGGACTGTATTGGACAGGGGATGAGCAGTGCCTGGTTTTCTCCAAACATATCTCTTAAAATTAAGGCCAAAGAGTTCTATCTTGGTCTCATCAGACTAGAGAATCTTATTTCTCACCATCTTGGAGACCTTCAGGTGTTTGTTAGCAAACTCCATGCAGGCTTTCATGTGTTTTGCACTGAGGAGAGGCTTCCGTCGGGCCACTCTGCCATAAAGCCCCGACTGGTGGAGGGCTGCAGTGATGGTTGACTTTCTACAACTTTCTCCCATCTCCCGACTGCATCTCTGGAGCTCAGCCACAGTGATCTTTGGGTTCTTCTTTACCTCTCTCAGCAAGGCTCTTCTCCCCCGATAGCTCAGTTTGGCCGGACGGCCAGCTCTAGGAAGGGTTCCTGTCGTCCTAAACGTCTTCCATTTAAGGATTATGGAGGCCACTGTGCTCTTAGGAACCTTAAGTGCAGCAGAAATTGTTTGTGTATCCTTGGCCAGATCTGTGCCTTTCCACAATTCTGTCTCTGAGCTCTTCAGGCAGTTCCTTTGACCTCATGATTCTCATTTGCTTTGACATGCACTGTGAGCTGTAAGGTCTTATATAGACAGGTGTGTGGCTTTCCTAATCAAGTCCAATCAGTATAATCAAACACAGCTTGACTCAAATGAAGGTGTAGCACCATCTCAAGAATGATCAGAAGAAATGGACAGCACCTGAGTTAAATATGAGTGTCACAGCAAAGGGTCTGAATACTTAGGATCATGTGAAAATTTAGTTTTTCTTTTTTAATAAATCTGCAAAAATGTCAACAATTCTGTGTTTTTCTGTCAATATGGGGTGCTGTGTGTACATTAATGAGGAAAAAAATGAACATAAATTATTTTAGCAAATGGCTGCAATATAACAAAGAATTAAAAATTTAAGGGGGTCTGAATACTTTCTGTCCCCACTGTGTGTGTATATATATATATATATATATATATATATATATATATATATATATATATACACACACACATACACACACACACACAAAAGTGGTTTGCCTTTCATTATATTTTAAACTGAGCAGGTTATTGTAGAGTTCACATATACTTGGACATTAAGGCTGGGTTCACACTATCCCCCGCATCAAATTCGCAATAGCTGGAGATTTTGACCGGCTTTCTATGGAGCCGGTTCACATATCTCCGATGCGGCTCCGGTGCAGAGCCCTGTGCATCTTTTGGTCTGTTTTAAGTCAGAATTCAGACCAAAATTTCGGGCTGAAATAAGATCTGAAACGGTGAACCAGGATGCACAGGACCCCTGCTGTGAGCCGCATCAGCATTAGGTGTGAACCGAACCTAAATCTACCGTTAGGCTTTTACCAATCAACCCGGATGCGTTTAATTCTTTAGGTTTCTGCATATTGTTTCTTTTCTTTTTATAAGCGTGGCCGATTTCCTGGAATGTTTTTACTTGTTTAAAGAATTTCAAATTACTTGTAGGTCTTTCTGTGTGCATCTTGCTGAAGAAAAATCAGTATTGCCAACTACTTGTTTAGAATTCCTGGGTGTAACCATTGATACCGAATTAATGCTATTTCGCTTACCACCAACTAAGATTTCCAAGCTATTGTTTTTGGTTGAGTATGTTATTTTAAGAAAAAAGGTCACTCTTAGAACGCTTCACTGGGTCTTTTAGCATTTGAATCTAGAGATATTCCAGTTGATCGGATCTTCTCATGGCGACTTTACCAATCTATTGCAGGTATTATGCCGCGTACACACGAGCGGAATGTCCGACAGGAAAAGTCAGACGGGAGTTTTTCATTGTATATTCCAATCGTGTGTATGCCTCATCTGACTTTTTTCATCCAATTCTGACAGACCTAGAAAGAGAACATGTTCTAAATATTTCCGACGAACCAATTCCTATCAGGAAAACCGTTCGTCCGTATGCTGTTCTGACATACCAAAAACGACGCATTCTCTGAAGTAAGTAGGAGACGCAAGCTATTGGCTACTGGCTATTGAACTTCCTTTTTCTAGTCCCGTCGTACTTGTTGTACGTCACCACGTTCTTGACGGTCGGACTTTGGTGTGATCGTGTGTACGCAAGACAGTTTCAGCGGAATTCCGACGGAACTCCATCAGAAAAACCTTCAGAGTTTATTCCGATGGCAAAACTGGTCGTGTGTACAGGTTCTCCTTTCCATTTTTTGTCTGCATCACTGTGGACCTACGTGCTGATTTGTTAGTTAGGAATTTCTTCCATTCTTCCTTTAATGGATGTTCTTTTTGGCAATCTCCATTTTGTACAGCTGAAGAACTTGATTTGTTTACTGATGCCTCTGGTTCATTAGGTAATAGAGTATTATGGTATAAACATTTGTCAGCTGGAGCTTGGCTGGAAAAATGAAGATCTAAAGGTTTAACGAACAATACTATTCTTTTGGAAATCTTCCCAGTAGTTATCACCCTGCAGTTGTGGGGGGCACAATTTTGTGATCATAAAATTTTGCTGTGTTCTCATAACAAAGGCAGTATTTTATACAATGAATTGCTTATTATCTAGATCATTCCCGGTCTTAGCAGTTCTTTAGGCATCTAGTTTTTATGTGTTTGTATTTAAATTTATGGCTCAAAGCCAAATACAGTATGTTCCTGGAGTACAAAATGTGATGTGATAGCTGACTCTTTGTCGCGTTTACAGTTGGGTAGTTTTCGGTCATTGGTTCGTGATGTAGATATGATTGGAATACGGTGCCCATTGCATTTGTGGACCCTAGTCTTGACGCCAGTGGCTCTTGCTAATAAACAATCGGTGGCTCCAACCACATGGACAAATTGTAGAGTGGTTTCCGTGGTGCCGATTCCTGGACTATCAAGGTCGGGAATGTTCTTCTTTTTCTGAACCTCTTATTATATCCTTTTTGAGTTCACTGATCGTTCCCAAGTATAAGCACTGTGATGACACTGATGTGGCTTTGTGATGGCACTGATGAGCACTGTGATTGATGTGACATGGATGAGCAGTGTGATGGCATTGATGTGGCACTATGATGGCACTGTGGCACTATGATGGCACTGATGAGCACTGTGATAGCACCCCAAATCCAGCCCACTCATGCTGCTGCAGGGTGTCCCTCTCCTCACGCGCTGTATCGGTGTGGAGAGGAGTGAGCTGAACCGAACATGACACCGGTTTGTTGACAAAGTGATCGCTCATTCCATGCCGGAGAACACAGTAATTACTTCAGCAACTATAGCCGCTGGCGATAATCGCAATGCATCGATGGATCAACTTGGGTACAATCAGCCTGTCGATAAATGGATCGAATCCCAACATTCAATCACCTATGGCCCTCTTAAGAATCATTGTTGTGGCCTCCAGTGTTTGTTTACATCCTGCCGGTGAAGCCTCTGTGCAGTTGCTGCACCTGTGCAGTAGCTTCTCATAGACTTCTATAGGACTATCCCCTGAGCATCTTGGGAGTATATCCTAACTGAATGACATTTAGTTTGCTAAAAACACTATCATATACAATTGGCACTTTTTAAAAAGTAAAATACTTTCACCATTTTTTCATCTTTTGTTGCAATTTGGTGCTTCTGATTTTTTTTTTTCAGTCACTTCCAGTCCTGCTTCCACGCCCCCTTAAAGTAGATTTGTACAAAAAAATTATTAGTTAAACCCACAAGGACTTTTTTTAATCACTGCTATTATTTTATATTGGTTTTTGAAATTTACCAGTGCAACAATTTAGAAATTGGATGAAAAGTTTAGCACTGGGAAATACTTTTTGAAAGATAAATAGTGCATTTTATATACAACTATATAGATCATTCCAAAACGAGGGACAAATGAGGAGGAAAGAGGGACTTATTTCCAAATCAGGGACAGTCCCATGAAATCAGGGACAGCCCCTCAAAATCAGGGACAGTTTGGAGCTATGATTTCCCAATGATGACAATCAGCGAGCCAGTGTAGTGTGTGGATATGACTGCCACTTGGCATGAAGATGTTGAAAGAGCTGTGTGGAAAAATGTTGGGGAAACAGTGACTGCATCCAATCAGATGCAGTCGCTATACAGGTATTCAGCGGCCAGGGGGCCCACCAGCTGCTGGATATATCAGCCAGTAAGGGATATTCCATCATCCACACTGTTAACTGCTTGCCGATAGGGATGAGCCGAACACCCCCCCGGTTCGGTTCGCATCCAGAACATGCGAACAGGCAAAAAATTTGTTTGAACACTGTTAAAGTCTATGGGACATGAACATGAATCAAAAGTGCTCATTTTAAAGGCTTATATGCAAGTTATTGTCATAAAAAGTGTTTGGGGACCTGGGTCCTGCCCCAGGGGACATGTATCACTGCAAAAAAAAGTTTTAAAAAAAAATGTCCGTTTTTTCGGGAGCAGTGATTTTAATAAAAAATAAAAATCCATACCAGACCCTTTTCTGAGCATGCAACCTGGCAGGGCGCAGGAAAAGAGGGGCGGGAAGCGCCCCCCCTCGTGAACCGTACCAGGCCACGTGCCCTCAACATTGGGAGGGTGATTTGGGGTAGCCCCCCAAAGCACCTTGTCCCCATGTTGATGGGGAGAAGGGCCTCATCCCCACAACCCTTGCCCAGTGGTTGTGGGGGTCTGCGGGCGGGGGGCTTATCAGAATCTGAAAGCCCCCTTTAACAAGGGGACCCCCAGATCCCGGCCCCCCCGTGTGAATTGGTAATGTGGTACAAATGCAAACAAGCAAACACAAGAGACGGTTTTTGACAAGTCCTTTATTAATTTCTTCTTCTTTACGCTTCTTCTTCCATCTCCTTTCTTCTGGTCTTTCTTCGGTCTTCTTCTCCATCTTCTTCTTCTCCATCTTCTTCTTCCTCTGCTCTTCTCGTCGCATCTTCCTCCGGCTTAGTCTCCGCTCCGTCCGCACAACCCTGCCTCAGTGGGAGTCTTCCGCCATGTGACGCTTAGGTTCTTCTGACACTTCTTATATAACTGAGGGCACCCAGTGACCCCCGCCCTCCTGATGCACGGGGACTTCCCTATGGCTTTACCCCGTGTTGTCAGAGGGGGGCGGGGTCACCCAGTTACATAAACGGGTGACCCCGCCCCCCTCTGACAACACAGGGAAAGCTATAGTGAAGTCGGGAAAATTTGGGACTTTGAATGAGATGTGTGTTAGACTAAAACAACTAAATACATTTCATGATCAAAAGAGGTTTATTAAGACATAGGGAAGTCCCCCCCGAAGTCCCCGTGCGTCAGAGGAGGGCGGGGTCACCGGGTGGCCCCGCCCTCCATTATATAAGAAGTGTCAGAAGCATCATACGGCGGAAGACACCCACTGGGGCAGATCGTGCGGACGGAGCGGAGAAGAAGCAGGAGGAAGATGCGGGACGAGAAGAGCGGAGGAAGAAGAAGATGGAGGAAGAAGAAGATGGAAGAAGAAGAAGAACACCAAAGGAAGATCAGAAGAAAGAAGCAGAAATTAATAAAGGACTTGTCAAAAACCGTCTCTTGTGTTTTTTAACCTTTTTGACACCTTTTTGTTAAATGGTAGGGGTACATTTGTACCCCATTACCAATTCACACGGGGGGCGTGATCTGCCCACCTGCAGACCCCCACAACCCCCATCAACATGGGGACAAGGTTTTTTGGGGGCTACCCCAAAGCACCCTCCCAATGTTGAGGGCATGTGGCCTGGTATGGTTAAGGAGGGGGGGGCGCTCTCTCGTCCCCCCCTCTTTTCCTGCGGCCTGCCAGGTTGCATGCTCGGATAAGGGTCTGGTATGGATTTTTGGGGGGACCCCATGCCATTTTTTTTTTATTTGGTGCGGGGTTCCCCTTAATATCCATACCAGACCTGAAGGGCCTGATATGGAATTAAGGGGGACCACTACGCATTTTTTTTTTTTTTTAATTTTGGTTCAGTGTTCCCCTGTGGGGAAATTCCATACCGTTTTTATCAATGAACTTTTATGTGTATTGTCGGACTGACAATTCATTATAGCCGCGAGTAATTTTAAATGACTTTTTTCCTTTACAAATGTCATTTTGCTGTTCTAAATACAGGAAACAAATGCCCCTTTACAGGCATACTATAGACACCCCCAGGTACGAAATTTAAAGGAATATAATGTCGCGTACACACGATTTGACTTTACGGCAGACTTGGTCCGGCGTACTGGATTTCGTCGGACAATTCGATCGTGTGGGCTCCAGCGGACTTTACTCAAAAGTTGGACGGACTTAGATTTGAAACATGTTTTAAATCTATCCGACGGACTCTTCTTTCTAGCGGACAAACCGGTCATCTGTGTGCTAGTCCGACGGACTGAAACTGATGCATGCTCTAAAGCAGTGGTTCTCAACTCCAGTCCTCAGGGCCCACTAACAGGCCAGGTTTGCAAGATAACTGAAATACATCACAGGTGAGATCACTTGCTGCTCAGTGATTGCAGTATTCTACTCTGCATCTCCCCAAGGTAATACTTAAAATCTGGCCTGTTGGTGGGTCCCGAGGACCGGAGTTGAGAACCACTGCTCTAAAGCAATTACAAGACGGAAGCGGTCGGTCTGGTAAAACTAGCCTTTGTATTGAAGCTAGCACAATCCTCTTCTGTGATCTTTTAATACAGGCTGTTTTTTTTCTTTATAATGCGAGAGGAATTACCATATTTATCGGCGTATAACACGCGCCGGCGTATAACACGCACCCCAAGTTTAGGAGAGAATTTTAAGGAAAAAAACTTTTAGGAGGGAAGTTTAAGGAAAAGAAACTTACATTAAAATGCCCATCAATGCAGCCTCATCAGTGTTCATCTGCAGCCTTGTTAGTGTCATTGCAGCCTTTTCAGTGTCAGTGCAGCCTTGTCAGTGCAGCTTTGCCCCAGTGCAGCCTTGTCAATGCAGCCTTGTCCCCTCCCCAGTGCAGCCTTGTCAGTGCAGCCTTGTCCCCAGTGCAGCCTTGTCAATGCAGCCTTGTCCCCAGTGCAGCCTTATTAATGCAGCCTTGTCCCCAGTGCAGCCTTATCAATGCAGCCTTGTCCCCAGTGCAGCCTTATCAATGCAGCCTTGTCCCCAATGCAGCCTTGTCCCTGCAGCCTTGTCCGCAGTGCAGCCTAGTGTCCATGCCTCCTGCCGCCGCCGCCGCCATACACATAGTAGTAGTTTTAAATATGGCGCCGCGGAGTTCGGAGGGACTCGGCGCCGGCGGAAGTGAACGAACGCCGCCGAGATACACATAGCCGAGGGTTCTCGGCTCTTTCCGGCGCCGCTCACAGTCCCGCCCAGTCCCGCCCTATGATGGACATAACACAGGTCCAATGGCGGGACTGGGCGTGACAGTGAGCGGCGCCGGAAAGAGCCGAATACACCCGACTATGTGTATCTCGGCTCTGTGATTTCGGCGGCGCTCGTTCAGCACCGCCGAGTCCTTCCGAAGTCCGCGGCGCCATATTTGAAACTACTCGCTATGTAAATGTCGGCGGCGATCGCCGACATTCACATAGCGATAGCGGGGATCGGCGTATAACACGCACCCACGACTTTCCCCTGATTTTAAAGGGGAAAAAAGTGCGTGTTATACGCCGATAAATACGGTAAGTTGTTTTGGTGCTTTTTATTCACACAGAGTTCTCGCAAAGTACTTTCTTCATGATTTATCCTCATGCCATGACTAATATGATATTTTTAAAAAGCCAGATCTCCATAAATAAAGTATTAAATTAGATTTTGGACTCATATTTTTTTTTTTTTTTTTTTTTTTTTAGATTTAAACACTATCTATTTTACAATGTGTGCTAAATTATACAAACTTTTTTTTTGTAGTTTCAAGTTACCACAATAACCTTAATATTTTGTGTTGTTTTAATGAACCTTAATGAGGTTGGTGTCCCTTGTTAATTAGACATAGGGGGATTTATTTTCCAAAGGCAAATTCATTTTTCACTACAAGTGCAAATTGTACTTGGAATTGCACAGAAAGAGCATTTTGAAGTGCCTTCGCTGTGGATCCGAGGTGCACATGCAGGGAACCCCAAAAAAAAACCAAAAAACCTTTTTCTTGCACATGATTGTATGATAAAATCAGCAGAGCTTCCCCTCATTTCAGCTCTTCCCCTCAGATTTACAGCGACTGCACTTCCAACAAGTGCACTTGCAGTGCAATTTCTAAAGTGCACTTTTCACTAGTACTTTGCACTTGATTTTATAAATGATTTAGCCTTTTGGAAAAAACACACATAGGGGTTGATTTACTAAAGGGAAAAAGACTGTGCACTTTGCAAAGTGCAGTTGCCCTCTGCAAGAGCAGTTGCTCCAGAGCTTAGTAAATGAGCAGAAGCTCTGCTGACTTCCATCATCCAATCATATGCAAGCAAAAATGCTGATTTTTGAATTTTCCTTGCACAGGATTGGGTACTCTTTGCAAAGTCAAGCCTTACCTCATTTCCTAAGCTCTGGAGCAATTGCACTTGCAGAGGGCAACTGCCCTCTGCAAAGTGCACAGTCTATTTGCTTTTATTAAATCAACCCCATAGTCTTTTTGACCTGTACCTGCCTACTCCTAAACAAAATGTCATTTTGGAATCAAAACACATAGTCAATAATGTAAGGTAACTAAAAAATCCATTTATTTTGGTTAACAAAAAATTAGGAAGGCAACACTGGAGACACTTTTAGAATCTGTGAAGCCTTTCGTCCCCTAGGACACACATCAAGTTTTAGGACAAGAAAAATGGGATCTTGCGACTAGGGAGCACAGGGAGCACAGTCAGACCAGACAGAAACCAGGCAATCACTTTCGAGTCTTCCGTGGAGCCTTCCCTGCATGCTTCTCTGCAGCCTTCCCTCCACGGTTCTCTGCAGCCTTCCTCGGAGGCTGGGCCTCTGGTGGTGTACTTGGGGCAGGAGGCGGAGGAGTGGCTTCATCTGCTAGATAAGTTGTAGCAGTAAGCTCCCCTCTCAACCCCTTCTGATAGGCCTGAAAAATCAAACCCTCACAGAGGAGGCGTTGCCCCTTTTCCAATTCCAGCAATCTGCTGGCTATGTAGGTTCCATACGCCTCCTCTGCATTGGGTGGTGTGCTCAGGATTTGGCTGGCTTCACGAATGAACGCTAGGGATTCCTCCTCAGTTTGGGTCATTCTTCTGGGCCTTTTGGTGAGAATGCGGAGGGGAGGCACCTGACACTCCGTGTGGCTTCTATTCGGCCCAGCCACAGCCTCCTCCTCTCCCCCACTGAGCAAGGCCTCCTCCTGGCTGAGGTCATCCTGTGTCAAAAAAAGGGGCATAGTTGTAGTTTTGTGTTACGCAATCACACACAATTTTCAGCTCATGACTTGCAAATATAATTCTCAACAAATAGTAAAGGCTATCTATTTGACCCCACCATTATTCCAGCTGATCAACAATATCTGAAGTACATAGGCGTGCGCACAGGGTGTGCCAGGTGTGCCTGGGAACACCCTAGTCGCCTTGTGTGGTGCATATTCCCCCCTGTTTAGACCACTGATATTTCATCCCCCCAAAAAATGTTACAAAATACAATAATTTATTTAAAAATAAAATTAAAATAATGACACTGTCCACTGCCCTACTGACACCATCAGTAAATATACACATGCATATGTATTTGAGCTTTGGGGTGCACACCCTAATGCAAAAGGCTGCGCACACCTATGCAGAAGTATAGTTTTGGCCACTACTGTCTAGTGATATGTCTACATATTAATATTTGTAATGAAGTCATTTTTTATGAAGCACTTAAAAATTTGACACGTTAACATCATTAATAACATTTACACAATCACAATTTCCACAAAAAAGGATACCACTTCATCAAGGATGAAAAGGCCCAGTTCTTTCTGGGACTCCTCAGCTGGGGTGGAGGTGGATGGAAGGCTGGAGGGAAGAGTGGGGGGAAGGCTGGAGGGAAGGGTCGAAAGTGATTGCCTGGCTTCTGTCTGGTCATCCAGGAATCGCATTTTGTGGTAGTACCACAATATGGGTACATAAACTTGGACGGCTGCTGCTCCGGATCTGAGCGACTCCTGGATTTTATTGTGTTCCCGCTTATACATGTTTCGCAAGATACCAATTTTCTTGTCCACAAACTTGAGGTCTGCCTGGGGGACTCGAGTCTGCACACATTCTAAAAATGTGGGCTTAGTGTTGCCTGACTTACAGCTCGATTGAAATATAGTGGGTGTTTGACCTCCCAAAGGTTTTTGTTTTCCTGATATAAATCGATAAATCTCGACAAAAAATCAGCCTCTTTAAAGGGATTCATTGTTGCTGAAAGACAAGACACAAGATCAAAACTGTAATGTCAGTCAGAACTCCCAGGATTATGTTGTGAAGAATCTAGGGGACACATACACACACACACACCCCCACGTTTAATCTTACCTTCATTTCTGACGCTCGCTACTTCCGCACGGACATACGTAGGCCATCGTAATAGCTTTATATACACTGCGCATGTGTCATGCTCTGCCTGTGTCGCCCGCCCCTGACGTTCTTTAGTACGATTTGTCCCCGCCCCTTCACTCTTCGTTGCGCAGTGGGAGTAGATAGAGAAAGATGGCGGAGAGATTCAGTGGAAGTAGTGCGGAGGAAAGGCCGGAGCCACAACCATCCACATCCCGGAGGAGATATAAGGCCAACAACATGGCTTTTGAAGAAATGGTGGAGATGGTGTCCACATTGAGAAGGGAGGACTACGATGGCAAAAAAGGACCGTACACACAACCGAATATGCGTAAGGACAAAATAATGTCCTTAGTTGTCACCGCTCTAGAAGCTAAATTTGGCACTAAACGTTCTAAAGAACAATTGAGGAAGTGGTGGTCTGACATCAAAAGTAGGGAGCCAGAACAATATTGGCGAATAAAGAAGCTGCTTAAAAAAAGTAAGTACTTGTTGTGTGTTCCTATTGAGATTGCATGCTGATCTATATTTTTATACAGCATCGTTCGTAAAGACCGTTCTTTGTAAAATACATATGATGCTAAAGAAAATAACGTAATTTTTTCGCCAAATACGATGGTACAGGGTTGGACATACATTTAGGTCTTGATAATTTGTCGTATTCCCAAAATTTGTTGATGTGTTGTATATGTGTTGGAAAATATAATGCTTCTTCAAAAATTATTCAGTGTAATGTAAGGACAGGACACAGCAGCTGGTTCCACATCTGGACTCACGAGCACTAGTGTACTATGTGACCCCAACTAAATTTTTGAGGGATAATACACATAGGAGATCATTTACGTGGCATCTGTGAAACTTGCATGAAAATGTGTATTGTTTATAATTGTTGTTCAGAGGGAATGTTCATCCTGTCTTCTAAATTTTTGAGGACAAAAAAAGGCAAATTGTCCCCAACTCATAACCAACGTTTCATATTAATTTGAAAAATATAAAATATCACTGTTTTAACTATACCTTTTGTTGAATTATCATAGGGGAGAAAAGACTCAGACAACAGTCCAAGGATCCCAGGACCCCCCAAGCCCCAGCCCAAGACCACGCCCACCCGACAAGCTGGAGAAAGGAGAGGTGGAGGAAGTGTGCGAGCTTTCAACCTCACCAAGTGAGTGACTGACACCCCAGTTTAAGGTAATGTATTTAGGTGTGCATATTTTAACCCATTTTTTTTTTACACACATTTTAGAGGAGCTTCTGGTTGTTGAAGGCCAAGCGGAAGAGCCATTCAGCACAGACAGTGCCCAAAGACTTATTGGCCAGCTAATGTTGTTGAATGGCCAAATTGATCAAATGCGTGACCAAATTCACAGCACGAAACTTCGCCTGGACTCCATGCAACAGGAAATGAAGAATGTGATTGATGTTTTGGGCAGAATATAATAATGTTTTGCCTAAAAACATCAATCATGTTCTTCATTTCCTTGTCAAGTTTGTTTCTTCTTCCAATTTTGTTTTAGTTTTTGCCTTCAAAAATATTTTTGATGATGCACACGGTGTGTCATCATGTGCTATCTTCCATCAGGGGATATCAATGTACTTGTTTTGTGTTTGCAACCCCTTCATCCTCAAAATTTAGGATTTACAAGGGTGACATCACCAGCACCATTATTAACATGTTGAACTTTGTAAGTTCTTTTATTTTTTTGTATGTTTTTCAAAACACTGTTGTGAATTTTAATTTTTTAAACAAGGTCTATTTTATTTTAAATATGCCTTTACTAACCAAAAAATGCACCTTTCAATGTGCACACAGTAAAATATTTTTACTACTACAATGTGTGTGGCTGATTTTTGCTCAATAAGATGTTTTGCAAATTTTTGTGTGGTTACAGTGACAAAGGGCCTTATTAACTAAAGTTAAATGCACTTGCCACAACTACAAGTGCACTAGGTGACAGACAAATCTAAATGCAAACAAGAAGAAAAACAAGATATTTTATCCATAATTTATTTTTTGTAAAAATTAAAACTCTTCTTGAATAGCAATGGCCCCCCGACCATTAAAATAATTCACATATCGCTCACGCACTTGACGTGCGGTTTGGGGGGCCAAGCCAATACGGCCAATTTCCAGGCCTGTCAATGTTTTATCTTGTACAAGTCCGGCCTCAGGCCCAACAGAGGTAATATATGTAGCCGAATGTCTTCGTAAAAAATTATGGAGTATGCAGCAAGCCAGTATGACGTGATTAATTTTATAGTCCGCCAGATTTATGGCGGAGAGGAACAAACGGAACCAGCTGGCCCGAATCCCAAAGGTATTCTCCACAACTCTTCTTGCTCTGGCCAGCCGGTAATTAAATACCCTCCTCTCAGGGGTGAGTGTCCTTTGGGGGAACGGCCTCATCAAGTGCTCACCGAGAGCAAACGCTTCATCAGCGATAAAAACTGAGGAGAGTCCATTCACATTCTGGTCATCAGGTGGCAATCCCAGGCCACCAGTCTGGAGACGCTGGCACAGCTCAGTCTGTGCAAACACTCCTCCATCAGACAACCGGCCGTTCTTCCCCACGTCCACAAACAGAAAGTGCAAATGTGCCGAGACCACCGCCATCAAAACTACACTATGGAACCCCTTGTAGTTATAGAAATAAGACCCCGAATGGGGTGGTGGCACAATGCGGACATGCTTCCCGGGTCTTGTGTGTCCTATTTGTATACCAGGTAGTTTCTGAAGTGATCTGCAAAATACAGCAATGGATAAGAATATGAGCGGAAAATCAAATTAAAATGGAACTGGCGACGGAGCGACAGTAAAACTTTCACTATATTCTTTATACATTTTTTCACAGCAAATCGGCACTGAACTCACTTATTTTTGATATAACTTATCAGTTGAACTTTGAGCATTTAATGTTGGCGCCCATAAATTTTTCATTTATTTTATGTTTTTTGGCAGATACAATTAAGGATTATTGTGGTATTTATTTCATAGGTGTTTTATATGGGTGAATGAATAGGGTAATTTATTTTTAATTGGTAGTACCGTATATACTCGAGTATAAGTCGTTCCGAGTATAAGTCGAGGCCCTAATTTACCACAAAAAAATGGGAAAAACGTATTGACCCGAGTATAAGACGAGGGTGAGAAATGCACAGCTACTGTAAGTGGAAAAGAGGGTCAACAATGCCCATTTGCAGCATCACTGTGCCCATTTGCATGCCTCACTGTGCCCATTTGCAGCCCTAGGTCCCCTGAACTTCAAACTCGGTAGTTAAGGGTTCCTAGATGCCCCCTAGCTGCAGCCAAAATTTGGGGTCTTTGAACCCAAAGGGTCCCTAAATTACATTGCTGCAGATGGACACAGTTGACCGAATTTGGGGCCCCGTAGTTAGTGCTAAGAACCCCAAATGTGGTGTGCAAACCCAGTGGAACTAGCACCATAACATTTCCAAAGCTGGGGTTTCTAGCACCAAGTGGCCCCGAGATACAGGGCCCCAAAAATCAGTTTAGAAAATGTCAAGCACTTTTCTGCAGCAGAGAATGACATTTTCCGAACCGATTTTGGGGCCACGTATCTCGGGGTCACTTAGTGCTAGGAACTTCAGCTTTGGATATGTTGTGGTACCAGTTCCACTGGGTTTGAACACAAAATTTGGGGTTCCTAGCCCCAAGCAGCCCTGAGATACAGGGCCCCAAAGTCGGTTCGGAAAATGAAATTTTTTGCTGCAGAAAAGTGCTTGACTTGAGTATAAGTCGAGGGGGGCACTTTCAGCACAAAAAAAATGTGCTGAAAATTCAACTTATACTCGAGTATATACAGTATTTAATTATTTAAACCACTCATTGAGCTACACACTAGGGTGTAATAATAAGAGGATAATATCAGCGCAATTAATCACATTCACTTAATTATTCACTTGTCATTCACAAATTTATTGCAGCTATATTATTTGGTCATCTCTTATTAATCACATATTATTTGTGCTGGAGTTACCCAAGTCAGCGCTTTAGCATTTTTTAATCATTAAAGGATAAAACTTACCTTCATATAGTCCTTCTGCAGGATCTGAATGATGGCAGAACAGGTCTCTGGGATTATTATCCCCAGAGCCTGGGGGGGGGGGTGGCTGTCGAGAACTTTAAGTCCTGAAGACTTCTCCAGAGAAAACGGACGTCGCCCCTGGGACTTTGAATGAGATGTTCATGGTGATCAAAAAGGTGAACAAGTATGGAAGTAAAAATGATTTATTGAAAATAACAATATCATCCAATATAAGACATGAGCATGGGTGAACAGATTCATAAAACAGCAACATTGCATTGTAATCCTAAAACATAGCCACAATATAATAGTAATACATGTGATACAGATATGCATGTAACATCTCTAACCCGACGCGTTTCGCGAGCTTTCCTCGCTTCATCAGGGGCTGATGTGCATATCTGCTGTCAGTGAAAACAGATAAAGTATATATTAGAGTATCGGTTATGATTGGACAAAAGCAAGAAGCCTGAACCGATCATCCCATACTTACTTGTCAGACAAAGGCTACAGAAACTGAACTCAGATGGGGTTTGACAGAGGGCATCTCCCCCGGGAGCTGAAGAGATGGAGAACTCAGTAAGGAGGACCGAGACCAGACGTGGGGGGTGGCATGGCAATGTCAGAAAGTAAAAGAAAACGTAGACCCAAAATGCTCCCATGTGTCTTGCAAGGCATACTCACTGTATGAAATATACAAATATGAAATATGAAATATGTATGAGGTTAAATATCTTAAAAGTATAAGGTAGTATGCATCATTGCACAGGGTACAGGAGTATCATACAGAAGGAGTCTAAAGTGATTGCATTAGCACTGTCATGAGAGTATGAGGTATGTGCTGGGTGCAAGGTATGCAAAGATGTCCTGCAGAGTATGGGAGTGAGGAAGGCTGTAGAGAAAAAAAGTCTAGAATACAGAGGGGGGGGCAAGTGAGAAGTGTGGTGCAAGAAAAAAAAAAAAAAAAGGAAAGAGAAAAAGAAAAAAAGAGGAAAGAGAGAAACAGGACAAAGGAAAAAGGGGGGAGGGAGAAGTGAGGGAATGAGGGGGTGTAACAGGGTAAAATAGAAAAAAATATATAAAATATATGAATGAAAACAAATGAACTGGAGGTATAACGACAAAGTAAAGGGAAAATGGGAAGTGATCAAAAAGTATAAGTTGGAATATAAATCAGAACCGCAAGGTGTGCATATAGGGATGAGTACACAATGGGGTAAAAAGTATAAGTGTTGAAGGTATATCAAAGTGCCTACTGGTGTGGTTGAGCATCCCGCCTGTGTATAGAAGGAGCATGCTGAGAGAGGAGTGAAGAGTTAGCCATGCCAGCACCCCCAGCCTACTGTAAATACCCGGACATCTGCCGAATTCTACGCCCCTAACGTCATGCGTCAGGCGTACCAAGGTGGGATCGCAACGCGCCCGCCGCACACACTCACGATCCCCAACCCCCGCCTGGATGACACAAGGCGCCCAACAGGGTGGGGATACCGCTGGAGTAGGACATCCCCAGGTGGGCGTGAAAAGAGCATGACGCCGATGCACTGGTGGCTCCGCCCATCTGAAGGAACAGAGAGACGGAGACAGCTGGGGAGAAGTACTCCCCATTTGTGCATCGCAGCTCCCGGGGGTGAAACAAACCACCCACCCACCAAAAGGGAGCAGTGTAGGGGAGCCAAGTCTGCAAGTTCAAAATTTAAACGAAATTGAGCAAACCAGCATGTCATTGTGGATAAAATGGTGACAAAACCAATGTTGACCGTAAAGATCTAGGCTCAGCATCAGACAAGGGCATTAAGGTGTCTTCCACCTGGGTACAAATTGAAAAGAAAATCTGAGAAACTGACCCCTGACATGAACCACCTCCATCCCTAAATAGCAGAGAAAACGAACGTCACCCCTGGGACTTTGAATGAGATGTTCATGGTAATCAAAAGGATGAACAAGTATGGAAGTAAAAATGATTTATTGAAAATAACAATATCATCCAATATAAGACATGAGCATGGGTGAACAGATTCATAAAACAGAAGACTTCTCCCAGTCGCCAAGTAACGTAAAGTGGCAACTAGCCTCTGATGGCTTGCCTCATGCAGCTATCCTGCCTACTGATATAGGGGGTCAGCATAGCCAGCAGACACTCAAAAACAGGGTCCGTCATCTGGGGGACAATTCCTGAAATCCTCAGGATTATTCTCACGGAGCAAAGGCATATGAGAGAATTGGTCACGCTGGCGCAACCAATTCTTCATCCATGAACTCCTCCTCGCCCTGTTCATGGACTGGACTCGGGTCAAAGTATTAACCCCAACACCAAGTCCCCACGCAGCAGGAACTTGAGAACGAGTACGTCCACGCGACATGGCTTCAAAGCGGTCGGCTGGTAAAACGAACAAATTTATAACAAATGCACTGAAGAACAGCAAGGCCTATGAAGAACGACCTGAAAATCGGGAACGAGCGGACCAGAACAGCCTGCTAGGCAGGTTGCGAACTGACCAACACGCACTGAAAAGCAGATACAAACCTCACAAGCACAAACTGAACCGCAGAAAACGATCGAAATAAGCTGAAGTGTGAAAAGCGCGAATCGTCTCTAACCAAACTTCTACTAACACGAGATAAACACGAGATTAGCAGAAGGAGCCCAAAGGGTGCCGTAGTAGGGCTTGAACTTCCTTTTTATAGTCCCGTCGTACGCGCTGTACGTCACCGCGTTCCAAACCAGCGGACTTTTGCAGTGATCGCGTGTGTCCAAGTCCGTCCCTTTTTATATCCGGCGCAAGGAGCCGACAAAGTCCGGTGTAAAGTCCGCCGAGCAAAGTCTGCCGTAAAGTCCGCTCGTGTGTACGCGGCATAACACTTTTATTGTTTCACTTTAAGCACTATTAAAATCACTGCTCCTGAAAAAAATTGCGTTTTTAAAACTATTTTTTTGCATTGATCTATGTCCCCTGGGGCAGGACCCAGGTCAACAAACACTTTTTAGGACTAACTTGTATATTAACCCTTAAAATGAGCACTTTTGATTTCTCCCATAGACAATTCACTATAGCCGAGTCCGACACCGCCTTTACTTCATGACTTTTTTTCCCTTTAGAAATGTAATTTTGCTGTCAGACTGTTCTAAACACGGGAAAAAAGCGCCACTTTACAGGCATTTTCACTTTAAGCTTTATTAAAATCACTGCTCCCGAAAAAACGGCCGTTTTTAAAACTTTTTTTTGCACTGATACATGTCCCATGGGGCAGGACCCAGGTCCCCAAACACTTTTTATGACAATACCATGCATTTAAGCCTTTAAAATTAACAATTTTGATTTCTCCCACACACTTTTAAAGAGTGTTCCGCGGCTTTCGAATTTCCTACAAACACCCCAAATTGTTTTCTGTTCGGCGAACTGGCGAACAGCCAGTGTTCGAGTTGAACTCATGTTCAACCCGAACATAAAGCCCATCCCTACTTGCCGACCATCTCCCATTGATATACGCCAGCAGAATGGCACAGCTGGGCAAAACAATGTATGGGTACGTTGTACCCTTTAAGAGCTGCCGGAGGCACGCGCGCGCCTGCAGTACGGCGGGGACTCGGTGCGCATGGCCGGCGGGCACGATCATGGATACGAGAGCCAGCACGGGGATTTGTGTGTGTGTGTAAACACAAATCCCTGTTCTGTCAGGGGAGAGGAGACATATCATTTGTTCCTACTAAGTAGGAACAACGATGTGTCTCCTCCCCCAGTCAGTCCTATTCCCATACAGTTAGAACACATCCAGGGAACACACATTTAACCCCTTAAGCACCCCCTAGTGTTAACCCCTTCCCTACCAGTGACATTTACACAGTAATCAGTGCATTTATATAGCTCTGATCACTGTATATATGTTAATGGTCCCAAAAATGTGTCTCAAGTATCTGATCTGTCCACTGCAATGTCGCAGTACCGCTAAAAATCGCTGATCACTGCCATTACTAATAAAAAAAATAATAATATAATAATAAAATGCCATAAAAATGCCATAAATCTTTCCCATAGTTTGTAGAAGCTATAACGTTTGTGCATGCCAATCAATATACGCTTATTGTGATTTTTTTTTTTTACCAAAAATATATAGAAGAATACATATTGGCATAAACTGATGAAGCATTTATATATATATATATATATATATATATATATATATATATATATATATATATATATATATATATATATTTATATTTATATTTATTAGAGCAAAAAGTAAAAAATATTTTTTTTTTGTTTCTAGTACAAAAAAATAACAGCAGAGGTGATCAAATATCACCAAAAGAAAGCTCTATTTGTGGGAAAAAAAGAATGCAAATTTTCTTTGGGTACAGCATTGCATGACCGCGCACTTGTCAGTTAAAGCAACGCAGTGCCAAATTGTAAAAAGTGCTCTGGTCAGGAAGGGGGTAAAATCTTTCGGGGCTGAAGTGGTTATTAACCACTTCCCATCCCGCCCATTATCATATGACGTCTGCAGGAGGGATCTCCCATCCTGGGCGGGCGTCATATGATGTCCTGGGCTACCCGGCCATCTGGGGGGTGCACGTGCACCCCCGCCGAGTTTCTCGGGAGCCGATGTGCGTGCCCGGTGGCCCCAATATCCGCCGGACACCCGCGATTGCCCATTAACAGAGCAGGACCGTGGATCTGTGTGTATAAACACACAGATCCAATTCCTGTCAGGTGAGAGGAGACCGATCATGAGTTCCCAGTACAGAGGAACACCGATCGGTCTCCTCCCCTTGTGAGTCCCTACCCCCTACAGTTAGAATCACTCCCTAGGTAACACAATTAACCCCTTGATCGCCCCCTAGTGTTAACCCCTTCCCTGCCAGTGACATTTATACAGTAATTAATGCATTTGTATAGCACTGATCGCTGTATAAATGTGAATGGTCCCAAAATTGTGTCAAAAGTGTCTGATGTGTCCGCCGCAATGTTGCAGTCACAAAAAAAAATAAAAAAAATAAAATCGCAGATCGCCGCGATAACTAGTAAAAAAAAAAAAAAAAATTATAAAAATGTTATAAAACTATCCCCTATTTTGTAGACACTAACTTTTATGCAAACCAATCAATATACGCTTATTGTGAATTTTTTTTTTGACCAAAAATATGTAGAAGAATACATATCGGCCTAAACTGAGGAAAAAATTAGTTTTCTTAAAAAAAATTGGGATATTTATTATAGCAAAAAGTGAAAAAAATATGTTTTTTTTTTTTCAAACTTGTCACTCTTCTTTTGTTTATAGCGCAAAAAATAAAAACAGCAGAGATGATCAAATACCACCAAAAGAAAGCTCTATTTGTGGGGGAAAAAAAATTAAAATTTCATTTGGGTACAGTGTTGCATGACCGTGCAATTGTCATTCAAATTGCGACAGTGCTGAAAATTGAAAATTATCTTCGGCAGGAAGGGGGTGAAAATGCTCTTTATTGAAGTGGTTAATGTGAATGAACTAACCTATTTGTTTTCTCCTAGTCAACCTGTGGAATGAAGAAGAGAGATCTGTGTGTATGGCTGGGTTTAGGCTTTCCCCACGTAGGACCTTGTTGGGGAAATTTCCTTTAACTTTTTGTTAGGTCAGGAAAATATGGAAAAGCCCTCTCTAGTGAGGACAGAAAAAAAAAATAATAGAAAAGGCAAAAGGTTAGAAATTCTGACACTTTTTCTTTTTTTACTTTCAATAAATTTTTATTGAAAATTACATTTCGACAATCATGGGTAAGAGTATAAGGCAACAGTACAGTACATCACAAATGAAATAATCAGGGAATATAGCAATAAAAAATGATCAAACAGGAGGCCGTATAAAACATAACACACGCTCCTGCAATACAGATATACAAGAAGTAAACATCAGAGAGAAATTTTAACTCTTCTTCACCCTAATTAAAAAAAAAAAAAAAACACTTTTTCGATACCATCACAAATGCTGAACTGCATAATTAATATAAGCAAGAAAATGCAGAGAGAATAAATGAAGTTACTTTAATTCTTTGCCTTACTTTATCATCACGCTTGAAAGTATTGCTGTTCTGCTTGTGAGTTTGATTTGTAAGTTATATTTAGTATAAAGAACAAGACTGAACTTTATATAAAAAGGGATTATACTAACTACACAAAGCATAGACTGAAATTATACAACATATTTTCAATTAATGAATATACTGGCTAGAGTTTGATATTTTTTTTTTTACCTTACATTTTATCTGAGAACATAAGACAAACACCTTTGTGACTGCAGTTTATCAGTTACTGTAGAATAAAAGTGGAAGGAAGTGGTGCTCACAGGTAAAAACTAAAAGGTGAAGCGTCTCTTTATGGTTTCCTGAAGCATTCGTGTTAGAAAACCACACTTTAAACCACACGTTAAAATCTTTCTTAAAGGGTAAGTTCACCTTTTGTACACTTTTTTTTTTCTAAATTCCAGCTCACCTATGCACCAATATAGCATTTGTGTACTTTTTTTGCAAAAATATCAAAGCTTTCCATTACTTTTCTTGTCCTAATCCAAGTTTCCAGACGTTTCCATTAGTAATGTCTTCTTCCTGATCAGACTTTAACCACTTGAGCCCCGGACCATTATGCTGCCTAAGGACCAGAGGTCTTTTTCCAATTTGGCACTGCGTCGCTTTAACTGCTAATTGCGCGGTCATGCAATGCTGTACCCAAACGAAATTTGCGTCCTTTTCTTCCCACAAATAGAGCTTTCTTTTGATGGTATTTGATCACCACTGCGGTTTTTATTTTTTGCGCTATAAACGGAAAAAGACCGAAAATTTTGAAAAAAAATGATATTTTCTACTTTTTGTTATAAAAAAAATCCAATAAACTAAATTTTAGTCATACATTTAGGCCAAAATGTATTCGGCCACATGTTTTTGGTAAAAAAAATGTCAATAAGCGTATATTTATTGGTTTGCGCAAAAGTTATAGCGTCTACAAACTAGGGTACATTTTCTGTAATTTACACAGCTTTTAGTTTATGACTGCCTATGTCATTTCTTGAGGTGCTAAAATGGCAGGGCAGTACAAAACCCCCCCAAATGACCCCATTTTGGAAAGTAGACACCCCAAGGAAATTGCTGAGAGGAATGTTGAACCCATTGAATATTTTTTTTTTTTGTCCCAAGTGATTGAAAAATGACAAAAAAAAAAAATATTTACAAAAAGTTGTCACTAAATGATATATTGCTCACACAGGCCATGGGCCTATGTGGAATTGCACCCCAAAATACATTCAGCTGCTTCTCCTGAGTATGGGGATACCACATGTGTGGGACTTTTTGGGAGCCTAGCCGCGTACGGGGCCCCGAAAACCAATCACCGCCTTCAGGATTTCTAAGGGTGTAAATTTTTGATTTCACTCTTCACTGCCTATCACAGTTTCGGAGGCCATGGAATGCCCAGGTGGCACAAAACCCCCCAAAATGACCCCATTTTGGAAAGTAGACACCCCAAGCTATTTGCTGAGAGGCATATTGAGTCCATGGAATAATTTATATTTTGACACAAGTTGCGGGAAAGTGACACTTTTTTTTTTTTCATAAAGTTGTCACTAAATGATATATTGCTCACACAGGCCATGGGCATATGTGGAATTGCACCCCAAAATACATTTAGCTGCTTCTCCTGAGTATGGGGATACCACATGTGTGGGACTTTTTGGGAGCCTAGCCGCGTATGGGACCCCGAAAACCAATCACTGCCTTCAGGATTTCTAATGCCGCGTACACACGAGCGGACTTTACGACGGACTTTGCCCGGCGGACTTTTCGACGTACTTTCCGACGGACTTTCTGAATGAACGGACTTGCCTACACACAATCCACCAAAGTCCGTCGAATTCGTACGTGATGACGTACGACCGGACTAAAACAAGGAAGTTCATAGCCAGTAGCCAATAGCTGCCCTAGCGTGGCTTTTTTGTCCGTCGAACTAGCATACAGACGGCGGACTTTTCGACCGGACTCGATTTCAACGGATAAATTTGAAACAAGTTTCAAATCTAAGTCCGTCCAACTTTTGAGAAAACAAAGTCCGCTGGAGCCCACACACATCGAATTGTCCGTCGAAATCCAGTCCGCCGGGCAAAGTCCGCCGTAAAGTCCGCTCGTGTGTACGCGGCATAAGGGTGAAAATTTTTGATTTCACTCTTTACTGCCTATCACAGTTTCGGAGGCCATGGAATGCCCAGGTGGCACAAAACCCCCCCAAATGACCCCATTTTGGAAAGTAGACACCCCAAGCTATTTGCTGAGAGGCATGGTGAGTATTTTGCAGCTCTCATTTGTTTTTGAAAATGAAGAAAGACAAGAAAAAACATTTTTTTTTTTCTTTTTTCAATTTTCAAAACTTTGTGACAAAAAGTGAGGTCTGCAAAATACTCACTATACCTCTCAGCAAATAGCTTGGGGTGTCTACTTTCCAAAATGGGGTAATTTGGGGGGGTTTTGTGCCACCTGGGCATTCCATGGCCTCCGAAACTGTGATAGGCAGTGAAGAGTGAAATCAAAAATTCACGCCCTTAGAAAGCCTGAAGGCGGTGCTTGGTTTTCGGGGTCCCGTACGCGGCTAGGCTCCCAAAAAGTCTCACACATGTGGTATCCCCGTACTCAGGAGAAGCAGAAGAATGTATTTTGGGGTGTAATTTCACATATTTCCATGGCATGTTTGAGCAATATATCATTTAGTGACAACTTTGTGCAAAGAAAAAAAAAAAAAAATTTGTCTCTTTCCCGCAACTTGTGTCGCAATATAAAATATTCCATGGACTCGACATGCCTCTCAGCAAATAGCTTGGGGTGTCTACTTTCCAAAATGGGGTCATTTGGGGGGGGTTTTGAACTGTCCTGGCATTTTATGCACAACATTTAGAAGCTTATGTCACACATCACCCACTCTTCTAACCACTTGAAGACAAAGCCCTTTCTGACACTTATTGTTTACATGAAAAAGTTATTTTTTTTGCAAAAAAAATTACTTTGAACCCCCAAACATTATATATTTTTTTTAAAGCAAATGCCCTACAGATTAAAATGGTGGGTGTTTCATTTTTTTTTTTCACACAGTAATTGCGCAGCGATTTTTCAAACGCATTTTTTGGGGAAAAAACACACTTTTTTAAATTTTAATGCACTAAAACACACTATATTGCCCAAATGTTTGATGAAATAAAAAAGATGATCTTAGGCCGAGTACATGGATACCAAACATGACATGCTTTAAAATTGCGCACAAACGTGCAGTGGCAACAAAATAAATACATGTTTAAAATCCTTCAAAAGCCTTTACAGGTTACCACTTTAGATTTACAGAGGAGGTCTACTGGAAAAATTACTGCCCTCGATCTGGCCTTCGCGGTGATACCTCACATGCATGGTGCAATTGCTGTTTACGTTTGACGACAGACCGCCGCTTGCGTTCGCCTTAGCGCGAGAGCAGGGGGCGACAGGGGTGCTTTTTTTTTTTTTTTTTTTTTTTTTTTTTTTTCTTTATTATTTTTTTGCTTTTTTAATCTTACTTTTAAACTGTTCCTTTCATATTTTTTTTTTTAATCATTTTTATTGTTATCTCGGGGAATGTAAATATCCCCTATGATAGCAATAGGTAGTGACAGGTACTCTTTTTTTGAAAAAATTGTGGTCTATTAGACCCTAGATCTCTCCTCTGCCCTCAAAGCATCTGACCATACCAAGATCGGTGTGATAAAATGCTTCCCCAATTTCCCAATGGCGCTATTTACATCCGGCGAAATCTAAGTCATAAAATGCTCGTAGCTTCCGGTTTCTTAGGCCATAGAGATGTTTGGAGCCACTCTGGTCTCTGATCAGCTCTATGGTCAGCTGGCTGAATCACCGGCTGCATTCTCAGGTTCCCTGTTGAGACAGGAGAGCCAGAGAAAAACACGGAAGACGGTGGGGGGGGGGGGGCATTCCCTCCCACGGCTTGTAAAAGCAGTCTAGAGGCTAATTAGCCGCTAGGATTGCTTTTACATGAAAGCCGACCGCTGGCTGAAAAGAATGATACCAAGATGATACCTAAACCTGCAGGCATCATTCTGGTATAACCACTCAAAGTCGTGAATGGCGTACCTGAAGACAAAAAAATGGTTAACAATGGTTAACAATAAAGCACAGTAAACAGTAAAGTATAAATAATTACATACCTGAAAAACAAACATGATAAAACATAATAACAATAACAATAACAATAAAACATTGCAGAATAGAATACAGTAAAAAAGAGCAGAACAATAGAGAGAGAGAATAGAGAGAGAGAGAACAATAAAACGACAACTATTTTTTTTTATTTCATATATTTTTTTTTTTTTACACTTTTTTTGTAACTAACTTTTATAACTGTAACCGGTTCCAGGTTCGGGTCTCTCAAAATGTGATGGCATCTTGGGAGACCCTGTGAAAGTGTGCCCTAGTCTGTGGAATGCTGTACCCTACGCTAATACTCAACTAGTGTATGGTAGCGTTCAAAACATTCACCAATGCAAAGACCAGGATTGTCAGGACAGGAGGGACAATAATAGCGGGTGTCACGTCTATATCCGCGCTTGCTGCAGACACGACATCTTTTTTGGGGGGGTTCGTTGGGTAGGGGTACTCGGGAGGACATAAAGAAAATGCCTCTCATGCAGCCGACTGCATTTGGTTGGGGATGTGAATGGGGGAAGTACGGGCGCTGCAGAAGTGGTGGGCTCCCAATTAGGATTGGCGAATGCAGCAGGAAGGGCACTATGGGCACGACAGGCCTGTGTTTGTCTTTTTGGTGGCAGCGGGACACTACTTGTGCTTGCCACCTCACCAGCTTGAACTGCACTTATGGGACTCGCCACGTCACCAAGTGTTACTGCAGTGCTGGTTTGACTACGACCGGGGTGTACTACGCCGCTGGTGCTTGCCAGTTCCCCAAAACGCTACCAAAAAAACTGTTAGCGATCGCAGGGATCAGGCCTGATTCTGCGAACGCTGCAGTTATGCGTTTAGAGTTTTGTAAGTGACAGTGATCGATTGATACTGCACTTGGGTGGGCTGGACTGGGCTGGGCTGGGCGGAGGGGCAAAACGCAGGTGCTAGCAGGTATCTGGGCTGATCCCGCTAACACTGCGTTTTTGGGAACCCTAAACTGCTGGGGACGCTAGTATAGATCTGATCGGATCAGATATTGATGCGATCAGATACTATACCACTAAGGGAGGTGTATGCTGCGTGCGTGGGTGTTAGCGGTACTGGCGCTAACCTGACGCTGCCTGGGGCTGCTGCTTGCCAGTTCCCCAAAATGCTACCAAAAAAACTGTTAGCGATCGCAGGGATCAGGCCTGACTCTGCGAACGCTGCAGTTATGCGTTTAGTGTTTTGTAAGTGACAGTGATCGATCGATACTGCACTTGGGTGGGCTGGGCTAGCCTGGGCGGAGGGGCAAAACGCAGGTGCTAGCAGGTATCTGGGCTGATCCCGCTAACACTGCGTTTTTGGGAACCCTAAACTGCTGGGGACACTAGTATAGATCTGATCGGATCAGATATTGATCCGTTCAGATACTATACCACTAAGGGAGGTGTATGCTGCGTGCGTGGGTGTTAGCGGTACTGGCGCTAATCTGACGCTGCCTGGGGCTAGTGCTGGTGCTTGCCAGTTCACCAAAATGCTACCAAAAAAACTGTTAGCGATCGCAGGGATCAGGCCTGACTCTGCGAACGCTGCAGTTATGCGTTTAGTGTTTTGTAAGTGACAGTGATCGATCGATACTGCACTTGGGTGGGCTGGGCTGGGTCGGGCGGAGGGGCAAAACGCAGGTGCTAGCAGGTATCTGGGCTGATCCCGCTAACACTGCTGGGGACGCTAGTATAGATCTGATCGGATCAGATATTGATGCGATCAGATACTATACCACTAAGGGAGGCGTATGCTGCGTGCGTGGGTGTTAGCGGTACTGGCGCTAATCTGACGCTGCCTGGGGCGACGCATATCACCGCCGGGCGATCGGGGGGCTAAACCTTTATTCGGTAATAAACGGCGGGTGCCCTGACACTATAAAAAATAAACGAACTAACCAGCGTCAACCGTAACGGTTATACGGTGATCAGTGGTGAAAGGGTTAACTAGGGGGCAATCAAGGGGTTAAAACATTTATTAGATAGTATATGGGGGTCCCTGACGCTATAAAACGCTGACGGCGAACCTAAATATTTACCTCACTAACTAGCGTCACCAGCGACACTAATACAGCGATCAGAAAAATGATCGCTTAGCGACACTGGTGACAGGGGGTGATCAAGGGGTTAAAACTTTATTAGGGGGGGTTAGGGGGGTACCCTAGACCTAAAGGGGGGTAACAGTAACTGTCCCAACACTGTAACTGTCACAAACTGACACTATGCAGTAATCAGAAAAAAAAAAAAAAAAACCTGCTGGTGTCAGTTTGTGACAGGGGGGGGGTGTGTGATTGGGGGGGGGATCGGGGGGCGATCGGGGGGGGGATCGGGGTGTTTTGTGTGCCTGGCATGTTCTACTGTGTGTGTGTGTGTGTTGGTGCACTCACATACCTGTCTTCTCTCCTCGGGCCGGAACGGAAAATACCGACCCGAGGGGAGATGACATCACTTCCTTTGCTGCTGTTTAGCATACAGCAGCAAAGGAGTGTTCTCATTGGCCGGCGGCGATCGCGAGGGGGGGGCCACGAACGGATGGCCTCCCCCTCGTCTCTGATCGCCGGGGGACAGAACGGGACCGCCTCGGGCGGCGGGGGGGGTCCGATCGGACCCCCCACCCGCGGGAGGCAAATCACGTACCCTGTACGTGATTTTGCCTGCCCGTGCCGCCTTGCCGACGTACATCGGCGTGAGGCGGTCCTTAAGTGGTTAAGTCATGACACAGGAAGGAATTGACCAGCTGATCTCATTAGCACACACCCTGCATCATCCACTCGCCTATTCCCAGGTGCACATTTCTGAAATGCAAGGAAACACACAGATGTGAACGGAGCCTCATTGTTCTTGTGTTACCGCACCAATTTCACTTTCAGACCCCATTCACATCTAGCATAGTGGGAGCGCGCATTTTGTGTCTCGTTTTTCCTGTGGCACGCATAGGGCAGCCTGTTGATTTCAATTGGCTGCACTACATGTGGTTAATGGGATATTTTGGAGTTTTGTGGGTTGTGTGTTCTTTACTTTGCAGCATTTGCCCCTCGTTTTTTCACATGGCAAAATGTGTGTTTGCTTCTGTGTTTGGTGTGCCGTTAACAATTAATGGAACTGAAAGCGCAACTAGTAATTTTAGGTGTATAAAGATGGCCATACACTATGCAATCTGATTGTATATTGTGTATTTAGTGAGAAGGGTGATCACTGATTGATTGCATGTCATTTAAAAAATGTGCACCTGGGAATGGGAGGGTGGATGATTCAGGGTGTGTGCTAATGAGGTCAGCTGGTCAACTCCTTCCTGTGCCATCACCTACAGTCTGTTCAGGAAGAAGACATTATTAATGGAAATGTCTGGAAACATGGAATAGGACAAGAAAAGTAAGTGACTCTAGATTTAATGAAAAGCTTTGATATTT
Source organism: Lithobates clamitans (assembly GCA_037952925.1). NCBI lineage: Eukaryota > Metazoa > Chordata > Amphibia > Anura > Ranidae > Lithobates > Lithobates clamitans. Next base: position 2,075,300 of record JBBGZY010000876.1, read on the forward strand.
TTGCAAAAAAATGCTATATTGGTGCATAGGGGAGCTGGAATTTACAAAAAAAAAAGTGTACAAAGGTGAACTTACCCTTTAACCACCTCAATACAGGGCACTTAAACCCCCTTCCTGCCCAGACCAATTTTCAGCTTTCGGTGCTCTTACACTTTGAATGACTATTACTCAGTCATGCAACACTGTACCCAAATGAAATTTGTGTCCTTTTTCTCACACAAATAGAGCTTTCTTTTGGTGGTATTTAATCACTAATGGGTTTTTTATTTTTTGTGCTATAAATAAAAAAAGACCGTAAATTTTGTGAAAATTGCCTTTTTCTTTGTTTTTGTCATAAAATTTAGCAAATTAGTAATTTTTCTTCATAAATTTTGGCCACAATTTATACTGCTATATATCTTTGGTAAAAATAACCCAAATTAGTGTATATTATTTGGTCTTTGTGAAAGTTATAGAGTCTACAAACTATGGTGCCAATCACTGAAAATTGAAAACATCTGATCAGGCCTTCAGTACATCAGGTGAATCTCATTTCTTGAGGTACTAACAAGTCAGAAAAGTACAAATACCCCCCAAATTACCCCTTTTTAGAAAGTAGACATTCCAAGGTATTAAGTAAGTAGCATGGTTAGTTTTTTTAAGGTGTAATTTTTTCCCACAATTCTTTGCAAAAGGAAGATTTTTTTTTTTTTTTTTTTTTTTTTTTCAAAATGTTCATATTAACTGGTTATTTCTCTCACAGAGCATATGCATACAACAAATTACACCCCAAAATACATTCTGCTACTCTTACCGAGTATGGGGATACCACATGTGTGGGACTTTTACACAGCCTGGCCACATACAAAGGCCCAACATTGAAGTCGCACCATCAGGCGATCTACGAGCATAAATTGCACATCTCATTTCTCAACCACCTATTACACTTTTGAAGGCCCTGGAGCACCAGGACAAAGGAATTGCCCACAAAATGACCCCATTTTGGAAAGCAAACACCCCAACGTATAATCTATGAGGCATAATGAGTCTTTTGAACGGTTATTTTTTTTCCAGAAGTTTTTGGAAAATGTGGAAAAAAAATAAAAACGCATTTTTTTTTACACAAAGTTGTCCATTTATAAGATATTTCCAACACATAGCAAATACATAGCAAAAATGACACCCCAAAATACATTCTGCTACTCCTCCTGAGTATGGCGATACCACATGTGTGGGACTTTTACACAGCCTGGCCACATACAAAGGCCCAACATTGAAGTCGCACCATCAGGCGATCTACGAGCATAAATTGCACATCTCATTTCTCAACCACCTATTACACTTTTGAAGGCCCTGGAGCACCAGGACAAAGGAATTGCCCACAAAATGACCCCATTTTGGAAAGCAAACACCCCAACGTATAATCTATGAGGCATAATGAGTCTTTTGAACGGTTATTTTTTTTCCAGAAGTTTTTGGAAAATGTGGAAAAAAAATAAAAACGCATTTTTTTTACACAAAGTTGTCCATTTATAAGATATTTCCAACACATAGCAAATACATAGCAAAAATGACACCCCAAAATACATTCTGCTACTCCTCCTGAGTATGGCGATACCACATGTGTGGGACTTTTACACAGCCTGGCCACATACAAAGGCCCAACATTGAAGTCGCACCATCAGGCGATCTACGAGCATAAATTGCACATCTCATTTCTCAACCACCTATTACACTTTTGAAGGCCCTGGAGCACCAGGACAAAGGAATTGCCCACAAAATGACCCCATTTTGGAAAGCAAACACCCCAACGTATAATCTATGAGGCATAATGAGTCTTTTGAACGGTTATTTTTTTTCCAGAAGTTTTTGGAAAATGTGGAAAAAAAATAAAAACGCATTTTTTTTACACAAAGTTGTCCATTTATAAGATATTTCCAACACATAGCAAATACATAGCAAAAATGACACCCCAAAATACATTCTGCTACTCCTCCTGAGTATGGCGATACCACATGTGTGGGACTTTTACACAGCCTGGCCACATACAAAGGCCCAACATTGAAGTCGCACCATCAGGCGATCTACGAGCATAAATTGCACATCTCATTTCTCAACCACCTATTACACTTTTGAAGGCCCTGGAGCACCAGGACAAAGGAATTGCCCACAAAATGACCCCATTTTGGAAAGCAAACACCCCAACGTATAATCTATGAGGCATAATGAGTCTTTTGAACGGTTATTTTTTTTCCAGAAGTTTTTGGAAAATGTGGAAAAAAAATAAAAACGCATTTTTTTTACACAAAGTTGTCCATTTATAAGATATTTCCAACACATAGCAAATACATAGCAAAAATGACACCCCAAAATACATTCTGCTACTCCTCCTGAGTATGGCGATACCACATGTGTGGGACTTTTACACAGCCTGGCCACATACAAAGGCCCAACATTGAAGTAGCACCATCAGGCGATCTACGAGCATAAATTGAACATCTCATTTCTCAACCACCTATTACACTTTTGAAGGCCCTGGAGCACCAGGACAAAGGAATTGCCCACAAAATGACCCCATTTTGGAAAGCAAACACCCCAACGTATAATCTATGAGGCATAATGAGTCTTTTGAACGGTTATTTTTTTTCCAGAAGTTTTTGGAAAATGTGGAAAAAAAATAAAAACGCATTTTTTTTTACACAAAGTTGTCCATTTATAAGATATTTCCAACACATAGCAAAAATGACACCCCAAAATACATTCTGCTACTCCCCCTGAGTATGGGGATACCACATGTGTGAGACTTTTACACAGCTTGGCCACATACAGTGGCCCAACATCCAAGTAGCACCATCAGGCGTTCTAGGAGAATACATTACATAGATAATTTCCTGGCAACCTATCATTTTTGAAGGCCCTTCATATTTCTAACACATAGCATGTACATACCAAGAATTACAATCCAAAATAAATTCTATTGCGGAAAGGATAAAAAAAAAGTATTACCTGTGCTTTTAGTAGTGTCCACAGAAGAGAGCACTGGTCCAGGCAGCAGTCAGGGATGTGCTTAGCGACAGCAATAACTATCCAGGCAGCAGGCAGGAATATTGTCTATAGTCGGCACAGCACAGTCCATAGGAATTGTCCAGGCAGAGACAGCCAGCACAGCCATAATATTGGTCCTGGTACACTGTTACCTGCAGACACACATTATTGTACCGCTCTCCAGCCCTTCATAAACATACTGCCTTTTGCTACAGCGAATAATTTTCATAGTCCAGGTAGCAGGCAGATGTGTGGTCCGTTCATGCGGCAGGCAAAGGCATGATGGCAGTAAGTCAGCAGAAGGCTGAGGGCCGCAATTGGGTAAGACCTGTGCACAGGGGCACAGGGGTAGAGGCTTCGACCCACCCAAATCTCTATGAAGCCTCCGGACTCCAGACCCTAATCCGGAAATTACAAAACCGGGAGAAAACAAAAAAAATTGTTATCTCCATCCGGAAAAACTATTCTGGAGCCCCTCACATATGTGAGACCCCTGTGTACTATAGTAGCAGGGCAACAGATCAGTCCAAGCGGTAGGCAAAAGCATAGTCCATAAAACAAGCCAGGGTCAGTTAACGTGCAAGCAGTCCAAGCGGTAGGCAGAAGAGTAGTCACAAAACAGGCCAGGGTCAGTTCACGAGCAAGCAGTCCAAACGGTGGGCAGAGGCATAGTCAAAACAGGCCAGGGTCAGTTCATGTGGAAGCAGTCCAAACGGTAGGCAGAGGCATAGTCAAAAAGCAGGCCAGGGTCAGTTCACATTGAAGGCAGTGGCATGGTTATTTGGGGAAGCATGGAAAATGATCAGCGAAAATGGGGAAAATATGGGCTAATAACTTGGGGATGTATGATACAGTTCGAAGCATTCACCAATACAAAGGCCAGGTTGGGAGGGACACCGGGGACAATGGAAGCTGGTATCTTTTCGAAAACCTCTTCTGCTGCACACACGACATTTTTTTTGCCGTCTTCGGCCTGCTTCCGATGGTGGAATGTTGTACGGGAAGTGCCATTCATGGAGTCGGCTAACAGCATCAGAACGAGGTAATTCTGGGAGGGGTCTTTGTGGATAGATGAGGGACGTGACTACTTCTTCTATGAATTTTAGGAAGGAGGCGGGGCTTTCTGTGGATTTTGTGTAGATTACGTAGGAATTGTAAATGGCCAAATGAATTAGATACATTGCTACCTTCTTATACCAGAATCGGGACCTCCTTATTGACAAATAGGGCTGAATCATTTGGTCATTGAAATCCACCCCCCCCATGTAGAGATTATAGTCTTGGACACATGTCGGTTTTTCAATGGGACCTCGTCTTCGCTGAACTACAACTGCAGTGTCATCATGAATGGTGGACATCATGTGCACATCCCTCTTATCCTTCCACCTCAAGGCCAGCACTTCATTACATCTCAGTGTTGCTCTTTCCCCCTTTTTCAGCCTTTTGTTCACAATGGATTGTGGGAAGCCCTTCCTATTTTTTCTTGAAGTTCCGCAGGCCAGGGTTTTTTGAATATATAGGTGTCTGAAAAGGGGCAGGCTGGTATAAAAGTTGTCCAGGTATATATGATAGCCTTTTTTTAGAAGTGGGTAAGCCAGATCCCATACGATTTTTCCATTTGTGCCCATGTAGGCTGGGCACTCAGGGGGCTGGAGCTGGGAATCTCTTCCCTCATATATGCGGAATGCATATAGATATCCCGTGGCTCTCTCACACAGCTTGTAAAATTTGACTCCATATTTGGCCTTTTTGCTAGGAATATACTGTTTTATTCCTAGCCGGCCTGAGAATGGTACCAGGGACTCATCCACACATATATTCTTCTCGGGGACATAAAGTTCTGCAAATCGTTGGGAAAGTGAATTTATTAGTGGGCGAATCTTGTATAGCTTATCTGAATTTGGATGATTGTTGGGAGGGCACTGGGTGTTGTCGTTAAAATGAAAGAATCTCATAATCATCTCATATCGGGACCTGGACATAGCGGCAGAATACATGGCCATATGGTGGATGGGGTGGGTGGACCAATAGGTATGTCCTTCATTTTTTTTTGTAAGCCCCATATTTAGGGTGAGGCCCAAAAACAATTTGAACTCCTCAATATTCAAATCTCTCCACTCAAACGGACGGGCATAAGATGATTGGGGGTTGCTGGCAATATACTGCTGGGCATACAGATTTGTCTGGTCCACAATGAACTGCAGCAAAGTGTCGGGCAAAAACAGGTGAAAAAAATTGATCTCTGTAAAATTTTGGGTGTTGGCCTGCACACCTGGCTGTGCTGTGAAAGGGGGAATATTTGGTGATCCCGAGTTGGAAGGCAGCCATGTTGGGTTGGCAAGACCATCTGGCATATAGGTAGCGGCCCTGGCTCTTGGGGGACGTGACACTCCAGTAGTTGGGGGAGTTGAATTTCCTGTGCTGGAACTCGGGTGTGATGTGGCAGCACTGGTACTGGGCATTTGTGCGCGGGGCCCATCTCTGGTGGCAGCACTGGTACTGGGCCTTTGTTCCTGGGGCCTATTGCTGGCGGCAGCACTGGTACTGGGCACATCTTCCTGGGGCCTATTTCTGGCGGCAGAGCTGGTACTGGGAATATAATCCCGGTTGCTGGCGGCTTCCTGGGTTCCAGAGTGTCGTGCCCTTTTAGAAGGGACCCATTCTTCATCCGAACCATTGCTACTCTCGATCGGCTCAAATGCCGAACTTGTTTCGGAATCAGAATGGGACTCTGATGAGAGCTCCCCGGTGCTCTCATCAGTCATAGAGAGGATCTGGAATGCCTCCTCACTTGTATATCCTCTTTTGGACATGGCTGTGTGGCGGGTAGCTGTGCGACGGGTGACAGATGGGTGACAGATGGGTGGCAGGTGACGGTCACTGATGGGCTGTGCGATGGGTGGCAGGTGACGTTCACTGAGCGGTGATGGTGTGATGGGCGATGGTCACAGATAGTTGACAGGCGACGGTCACTGATGGGTAACAGGTGCACCGCTGATGGTCACTGATGGGTGACAGGGCACAGTCACTGATGGGTGACGGGTGAGAGGGCCCGGTCACTGATGGGTGACAGGCCACGGACGGTGACAGGTGATAGTCACAGATTGTTGACAGGCGACGGTCACTGATGGGTGACGGGTGCACCGCTAATGGTCACTGGTGGGTGACGGGTGACAGGGCACGGTCACTGGTGGGTGACGGGTGACAGGGCAGGTCACTGATGGGTGACGGGTGACAGGGCAGGTCACTGATGGGTGACGGGTGACAGGGCAGGTCACTGATGGGTGACGGGTGACAGGGCACGGTCACTGGTGGGTGACAGGGCACCGCTGATGGTCACTAATGGCAGTCTCTATGTGACAGGTGCACTTTTTATGGGGTGACTGTTGGGTGACAGATGACAATTGGGGGGGGCGATGGGACAGAAGTGGTGTTGGTGCAGACACTACAAATACAAAGATCTGTAACTCACTGCTCCTGGCTCTTCTCTCCTCACACTGGAAACGGTGTGTGAGGAGAGAAGGGCTAGTAACAGCTAGTGACAGTTCTTTGTTTACACTTAGTGATCGGCTGTGAATGGATCACAGCCGATCACATGGTACACAGTACTGGCCAATGGCTGTAAACTGTCGTCGGTGACGAGCAGTGTTCCCGGGGAACACTCCGCCACCGACGTGCACGCGCAGCGCGCTCACGATCGCGCGCATGCGCCGTGCAATGCGGGATGTACCATTAGTGATCAGCCGTGACTTCATCACGGCCGATCACGTGGTAAACAGCCATGCCCAGTGGCTGTTCACCCCTGTCGGTGACGAGCGGTGTCTCGGTGACACGCCGCCACCGACAGTACAGGGCTGCGCGCTCACGATCGCGCGCATGCCCTGTTTAAACGGTGGACGTCATATGACGCCCACTCAGAACAATAGGCTTACCGCCCGGCCGTCATATGACAGTGGGCGGTAGGCTACTGGTTAAAGAGGAACTGCAGTCTACTAACATAATTTGTAATAAAAACATCTTTGCCATTCTGAAGCTTCCCTCCAACCACTTTGCATTTTATTTTATATATACAGTGGAACCTCGGATTGCAAGTAACGCGGTTAACGAGCGTTTCGCAATACAAGCACTGTATTTTTAAAAATTGTAACTCGGTTTGCGAGTGTTGTCTCGCAAAACGAGCACGATTCAGGCCAAAGCGGTGTGCAGTACCGCTTTTGGCCTGAGGTGGTGGGGAGCCCAGCAGAGCCGAACGTCACATTCGGAAATGCACGGAAAGACCCGAGTACAGCGCGGCTGACCTTGGCAAATCTCAGGTAGGAAGTCTTTCCGAGGTTTGCCGAGGTCAGCCGAAGTGTATTCGGGCCTTTTTGGCAGTTTCCGAGGCTCTCCGGCGCCCCCCCGCCTCTGGCCGCATGCGGTATTGCTTCCCATTGAAGTCAATGCGGAATGAATTATTTTCGTTTCCTTTGATTTCAATGGGAAAACTTGCTTTGCTATGCAAGTACTTTGGATTACGAGCATACTCCTGGAACGGATTATGCTCGTAATCCGAGGTTCTACTGTACTGCGATTCTGTACTTGCCAAATATGTTGCAGAAATCTCCCTCCACTGAGTCTGGCTGCATCCATTTTAACTGTGGGCAGCTGAAGCTGCTGCCTGTCCACTTCCTGGATTTACACAGAGGCACGCCTCCAGCTCTGCAGCTCTCATTGCCCTTTTATGACTCATCCCCCTCACTTCCTGGCAAACTCTCAGGAGACAGTGAGAGAGAGAGAGAGAGCTGTGCATGGTGTCATAAGCCTAGGCTAATGATGAGACAAGAAAGAGGAAGTGGGCTGTATAAGGGCCCTTTCACACTGGGGCTAGCGGCTGATAAAGGGTTAATAACCACCGCAAAGCGCCTCTGCAGAGGCGCTTTGCCTGCGGTATAGCCGCGCTGTCCCATTGATTTCAATGGGCAGGAGCGGTATACACCCCGCTCCTTCACCGCTCCGAAGATGCTTCTATAGCAGGACTTTTTTTCCCGTCCTGCTAGCGCACCGCTCCAGTGTGAAAGCCCTGAGGGCTTTCACACTGGAGAGACAGCAGCGGCACTTTTGGGTCGGTTTGCAGGCGCTATTATTAGTACAATAGCGCCTGCAAACCGCTCCAGTGTGAAAGGGCCCTAAGGTATTTACTGGCAGAAAAAAAAGTTTTATTATCTGAAGTTAAAACAACAAAGGCTGAAGGTTTAATAGATGGAAAGTTGAAAAAAATGACTGAAGGTCCGCTCTAAAGACACTTAATTTTTCTGGATTTACATTATTTTTTTTTCTTTTATTTAAATATTATTTAAAATACAAAAAGAGTACTTATCAAAGTCCTTGGATTTCAAGCCACCTGTGTCTTATCTTACACCTACTGAAATACATGATCTGTCCTATTGGCTGCTGTCCATGTCAGTGTGCAAGCTACAGACTATTTATTATACTTTTAAACAGTGTTTAAACAGTTACTCCTGAAATGTGTTATATTTTAAACAGCTTACTCGTAAAACCTTAGCAAATTAGGAGGAGGAGTCTGATATGCAGGGAGATTTCTCTGCTTGTCATACCACCAATTTCCTTCCTCCCGGGTTAAGGTAAGTCTACCTTTGCTTTATTCTCTTTCACTGTCTGGAGTATTTAGATAATAATAATAATAATAATAATAATAATATTATTATTACTATACAGGATTTGTATAGTGCCAACAGTTTTTGCAGCACAATTATTCTTTCAGAAGGAAGCTTTACAAATGATATTGTTAGTCTGTGCTAGCCATTTAAAGTACAGGTTTAAATTTGTTGAATGCTACTGTGTTCTGATGACTACTGGAAAGGATTAGAGCTGTTTCAGAAGTATTATTCTCATGAGAACCTGAATTTTAAATTGATATTTCTTGATATTTCTTGTGTTAAAAAAAAAAAAAAAAATGAAACTGATAACATGTACTGTATATAGAAAAGAATTCAATCCGGATGGCCGCACTCCAACAATGATTTCTTTATTGGTTAAAAACCATACAGCAAAAGGTCAAATCAACAGCTGACATGTTTCACACCTTAACTACTGGTCCTTACTCATAGCTGACTCTTTAGGTAATAGACAGGAATTTATATGCACATGCCAATACAATTTTTACAGAGTAAACGAGGTGGGCTTAATTGAAGAGCTGGTGAATTAGTAGATACTCACTACACATGGAAGCTCGGCTCTGATTAAATCAGTATCAGATTTGCAGAGGCACATGTCTCACATGATGTTGCCACTTTCAGGGCCGGCCCTACCATGGGACCCAATGGGACCATGGCTCTAGGCGGCATTTAATAGTTGAGGCCGTGGCAGCCAGGCTGGCAAGAAGTTACCGCCAGCCAGGAATCCCGGATTATCAGTCGGCAAGAGACTCTCAGGACTCGGAGCGGAGGCTGTGCTGTGCAGTATGCACTGTCTCCTGCACTGGTTGCATAGGTGTGCGCAGTCTATTGCATTAGGGTGTGCACCCCAAAGCTCAAACACATATGCATGTGTGTGTATATATACAGAAGGTGTCAGGAGAGCAGTGAATGGTGTCATAAGGGCAGATACTGGTGGTGTCAGTAGGGCAGTTAAAATACTATTTTGATTATTTTTTTGCAATTTTTTAGGAGGGAAAAAAAACAGATTTTTTTTTATTTATTTGGTGAAATATCAGGGGTCTAAACATTGGAAATGTGCACCACACGGGGTGAGTAGGGTGTGTCCAGACACACCTGGCACACCCTGTGTGCACGCCTATGACTGGTTGTTAGAATCGCCTGCTGCCCGGCGCCTAGCAACCAGTGATGTCAGAGGCCGCAGCCGCCCCAGCATTCACATCGCTCAGCCTCCCCGCCAATCAATTGCTCCGCCCACCGTCTTCCATCTTCCATCTCCAGCGCCACAGCGTTAGGGAAGGAAGGGCTGAGGAGAGCTGGCTGTGCCGGGCCGTGACAATGGTGACAAAATAGTAAGTTAAAAAGTAGGTTGGGTGATCATTATAGGGGAAATCGATGGAGGGAGAAAGAACTGTGCACTCAGAAGAAAAGGCCTTTTTAATGCAATTGTGGAATCTGTAGCATATTCAGTACAGACTGGTAAAGCTTAAAAGGTTGTTATTAAAAAAAATAAATAAATAATAGTACATTTCTTTAAAAAAAAAAATTGCATCTACAGCTAGCATGAGTACCTGTATCTGTCTTGATATCAGCTTCATGTAACCTCCTGGGCAGCAGCACTCAGACTGGGAGAGTGAATGGCAGCACTATGAGTCAATAAGCAGCGAGCAGCACTGATGACTAAACAGTATGTTGTTGCTCCTTTTATTGTCCAATAGCAGACTTTAGGTGGGGATTTGAGCCTTGTGGTGTTTATAAACTACTTGCCCTCCCAAAGATTTACCCCCCACCCCTCCCTCTTCATGACCAGGCCATTTTTTGCTTTTTGGCACTGCGTTACTTTGACTGACAATTGCGCAGTCATGCAGCACTGTACTGAAATAACATTTATATAGTTTTTTTCACACAAAATTGAGCTTTCTTTGGGTGGTATTTGATCACCACTGGGTTTTTTTTATTGTTTGCGCTATAAAAGACTGAAAATTTTGTAACATTTTTACTTTCTGATATAAAACATTAATAATGAAATGTCTTCATAAATTTACGGCAACATGCATTCTGCTACATATTTTTGGTAAAAAAAATCCCAATAAGCGTATATGGATTGGTTTACGCAAACTATGGTGTATATATACTGGAATTTTTTTTTTTTTTTTACTAGTAATGGTGGCGATCGGCGGCACTGCCATATTATTATTATTAGTTCAGGTACTTATATAGCGTTGTCAATTTATGCTGCACTTTACATTGTATATTCACACCGGTCCCTACCCTCAAGGAACTTACAATCTAAGGTCCCGAACTCACATTCATAAACTAGGGCCAATTTAGGCGGAAGCCAATTAACCTACCAGCATGTCTTTGGAGTTATTTTGTGGCGGACAACTAACTGACACTTTGTGCGAACCAGTGACACTAAAACAGTTCTTAGCACTAAAAATATACACTGTCACTGTACTCATGACACTGGCTGGAAAGGGATTAAACATCTAGAAAAGTAGCCTTATGTGAGAATCATTGCTGTCAATAAGGGGCTAATAAATGTTCTATATTTTCTGTTGGAAAGAGTGCTTTGAAGTCTTAACATAATTAACCGCTTGCCGACCAGCCGCCGCAGTTGTACTGCGGCAACATGGCTCGGCTGCGCAAATCGCCGTTATGTTACGTCGGTAACAGACGGCCACTAGGGGCATGTGTGTGCGCCACCCGCTCGCCCCCCGAGTCAATGCGAGTGCCTGGCAGTCTCACCACCGGGCTCCCGCGATCGCTCTGGGCACACGGAGAACCGGGAGCTGTGTGTGTAAACAGTTTCCGGTTCTCTGAGCAGAGAACTGACAGATCGTCTGTTCATACAGATCCCCCTACAGTTAGAACGCAAACTAGGACACACATTAACCCCTTCACTGCCCCCAAGTTTTAACCCCTTCACTGCCAGTGCAATTTTTTACAGTAATCAGTTCATTTTTAATCGCATTGATCGCTGTATTAATGCCAATGGTCCCAAAAATTTGTCAAAATTTTCCGATGTATCCGCCATAATGTTGCAGTCACGATAAAAATCGCTGATCGCCGCCATTACTAGTAAAAAAAAAAAAATTATTAATAAAAATGCCATAAAACTATCCCCTAGTTTGTAGACACTATAACTTTTGTGCAAACCAATCAATAAATGCATATTGCAATTTTTTAAATTTTTTTTGTTTAACCAAAATTATGTAGAATACATATCGGCTCAAACTGAGAAAAAAATTTGCTTTAAAAAAAATAGATATTTATTATAGCAAAAATATTATGTTTTTTTTCAAAATTGCCGCTCTTTTTTTGTTAATAGCGCAAAAAATAAAAACCGCAGAGGTTATCAAATACCACCAAAAGAAAGCTCTATTTGTGGGGAAAAAAAGGACACCAATTGTGTTTGGGAGCCACGTCGCACAGCCGCGCAATTGTCAGTTAAAGCGATGCAGTGCAGAATCGCAAAAAGTCCTCTGGTCTTTGGCCAGCCAAATGGTCCGGGGCTGAAACGGTTAAACAAAGCTTTTTTTTTATGTATATGGAATACTGCATTTACTTTCAATAGATTTTTATTGAGGTTTCGACAATGGAAAAATAACATGGTGCAGTGTAAACAGATAGCAATCAGATAAGAAATAAACTGTGTGTTTCAGAAGTGCACTCGAGCTATAACATACATGGTCCTGCAATACTCTGCCATACCCTGCTAATATATTATTACAGTGGGAGAGATGACGTGGATATTACAGGGGGGGAGATGACGTGGATATTACAGGGGGGGAGATGACGTGGATATTACAGGGGGGGGAGATTTGTTTTTGTTGATCCGAAAACGATCCGAACCGTGACTCCTGATCCGAGGAACGATCCAAACCGTAAGTTTTTTGATCCGTTGCACCCCTACCCCTAATGGGAACTAACTGTGTCGGGGTCTGGGGAGTGACACCCCCCCAGAGCCGATCGCCCAACTATTGTTCGTTTCCTGGCTGTCTAGCAAGGGCCGCTCGTTTAAAGAGGACCAGTTTGATGAGCCCATAGAAGTATGTTTGGGTACATCCCCAAAATATTACATATAGCTTTGCTGCACCTAGAATAAGTGACCTCGTCTAGAACCATGCCTACCTAGTACCTAATGATCAAACCAAAGCAGGAAAGGGATAGCGAAAACAGAAACAATATAGGGAGGAAAAAGAGGTAAAGAAAGAGAAAAAAAATAATAAAAATAAAATAAGGCGCTGAGAAAGCGACATAAGACGGGGTGGTGCTCACTCCTCCGCAGTTAATCCGGTGGCGAAGGATGGTTCACTGACCCAGAAATGTATTTGGCCCAGGGTTCCCAAACTGTGTTATTTCTGTCTACCGTGTCCAAAAGGATACTGACTGTTTGTTTTTTCCTAAGCCATAATCCAGGATATCTTTCTTTTAACTAGCAGAAGGGAGATTGTGGGCTGTTTCCAAGTAAAAAAAAAAAAAAGACTGAAAATGTTGTAACATTTTTACTTACTGATATAAAACATTAACCCTTTCATGACTAATGCCGCGTACACACGGTCGGACTTTCTAGAAAGCTAGGTCCGACGTACTTGCCGCCAGACTTCCGGCGGACTACCGCCGGACTTTCTGAACGGCCGGACTTGCCTACACACGGCCGGACTTTCCGGAATCCGGTCTTCCCGACGGACTTCCGCCGGACTTTCAGAACGAACGGACTTTCCCACACACGGACAAGTCCGTTCATTTTGAACCTAACTTTGGTACGACGGGACTAGAAAAGGAATTCAATCTCGCCGCTTTTTTTGGCGAGATTGAAACCTTGCGAGCCCCGTCGCAGGCCCTTAGGTCTGGTATGGATTATAAAGGGGAACCCCTACGCCGAAAAAACGGCGTGGGGTCCCCCTAAAATCCATACCAGACCCCGATCCGAGCACGCAGCCTGGCCGGTCAGGAAAGGGGGTGGGGACGAGCGAGCGCCCCCCCCCTCCTGAACCGTACCAGGCCGCATGCCCTCAACATGGGGGGGTGGGTGCTTTGGGGGAGGGGGGCGCCCTGCGCCCCCCCCCCCCAAAGCACCTTGTCCCCATGTTGATGAGGACAAGGGCCTCTTCCCGACAACCCTGGCCTTTGGTTGTCGGGGTCTTGGTTGTCGGGGTCTTGTCCCCCAGATCCCGGCCCCCCACCCTATGTAAATGAGTATGGGGTACATGGTACCCCTACCCATTTACCTAGGTAAAAAGTGCCAGTAATAAAACACAACACAGGTTTTTAAAATAATTTATTAAACAGCTCCGGGGGGGTCTTCTTCCGTCTTCGGGGGTCCCTCCGGTTCATCTTCTCCCGGCGTCCGGTTGGTTCTTCTCCGCTCTCCGGCCTCTTCTCCCGGTGTCCCAGGTCTTCGGCCGGCCCCTCCGCTATCTTCAGGTAGCTCTATTGCCAGCGGAGGTCCGGACTTCTGGGCTTCTTGGCTTCTTGGCTTCTTGGCTTCTTGTGTTCTCTTCTCTTCTCTTCCCCCAGATGTTGACACGACGCTCTCTCCGGCTGGACTGGTCTCTGAGGGCTGCGTTGTGACTTATATAGGCGGAGACCCCGCCCCCATATGATGTCACAGTCCCTGGGCATGCTGGGACTGTGACGTTTTAGGGGGCGTGGTCGACCACGCCCCCTAAAACGTCACAGTCCCAGCATGCCCAGGGACTGTGACATCATATGGGGGCGGGGTCTCCGCCTATATAAGTCACAACGCAGCCCTCAGAGACCAGTCCAGCCGGAGAGAGCGTCGTGTCAACATCTGGGGGAAGAGAAGAGAAGAGAACACAAGAAGCCAAGAAGCCAAGAAGCCCAGAAGTCCGGACCTCCGCTGGCAATAGAGCTACCTGAAGATAGCGGAGGGGCCGGCCGAAGACCTGGGACACCGGGAGAAGAGGCCGGAGAGCGGAGAAGAACCAACCGGACGCCGGGAGAAGATGAACCGGAGGGACCCCCGAAGACGGAAGAAGACCCCCCCGGAGCTGTTTAATAAATTATTTTAAAAACCTGTGTTGTGTTTTATTACTGACACTTTTTACCTAGGTAAATGGGTAGGGGTACCATGTACCCCATACTCATTTACATAGGGTGGGGGGCCGGGATCTGGGGGCCCCCTTATTAAAGGGGGCTCCCAGATTCCGATAAGCCCCCGCCCGCAGACCCCGACAACCAACGGCCAGGGTTGTCGGGAAGAGGCCCTTGTCCTCATCAACATGGGGACAAGGTGCTTTGGGGGGGGGGGCGCAGGGCGCCCCCCTCCCCCAAAGCACCCACCCCCCCATGTTGAGGGCGTGCGGCCTGGTACGGTTCAGGAGGGGGGGGGCGCTCGCTCTTCCCCACCCCCTTTCCTGACCGGCCAGGCTGCGTGCTCGGATCGGGGTCTGGTATGGATTTTAGGGGGATTTTAGGGGGACCGGCGTAGGGGTTCCCCTTTATAATCCATACCAGACCTAAGGGCCTGGTATGCCCCGCGCTCGCCGCAATAGGAAGATTTGTTTTTCCTATTGCAGCGAGCGCGAGATGCAGTAACCTGCTCCTCCGTCGTATCTGGTCCTTCGGACTAGCATACAGACGAACGGGCTTTCCGTCAGGAACTGAGTCCGGCGGAGGTACGACGTAAAGATTTGAAGCAGGCTTCAAATCTAAAGTACGTCGGATTTCCGCAAAAATCCGACCGAAACGGTCCGTCGGAAGTCCGATGGAGACCACACACGGTCGGACTTTCCGCCGGACTTTGTCCGGCGGCGTCCGTCGGACTTTTGCAGGTGAAAAGTCCGACCGTGTGTACGCGGCATAAGCCTATTTTTGAAATGTGGTGTTTACAAGTTAAAATCCGTATTTTTTGCTAGGAAATTACTTAGTGTTCCCAAACATTTATATATTTTTTTAGCAGAGAATCTAGAGAATAAAATGGCGATTGTTGCAATATTTTATATCACACGGTATTTGTGCAGTGGTGTTTTAAACGCAAATTTTTGGAAAAGGGACACTTTCATGAATTTTAAAAAATCCAAACAGTAAAGTTACCCCAATTTTTTTGTATAATGTGAAAGATGATGTTACGCCGAGTAAATAGATAACAAACATGTCACCCTTTATAATTGCACGCACTCGTGGAATGGCGACAAACTACGGTACCTATGAATTTCCATAGTCGATGCTTTAAATTTTTTTTACGGTTACCAGGTTTGTGTTACAGAGGAGGTCTAGGGCTAGAATTATTGCTCTCACTCTGACGATCTCGGCGATATCTCACATGTGTGATTTCAACACCGTTTACATATGCGGGCGCGACTTCCGTATGCGTTTTCTTCGCTGCGCGAGCTCGCGGGGACGCTTTAAGAATTTTTTTATTTATTTATTTATTTTATTTTTTTTATACTTGTAAATTGTGTTTAAAAAAAAACATTTTTTATTTTTTTTATTTTATTGCTGTTACAAGGAATGTAAACATCCCTTGTGACAGTAATAGGTGGCACTCTTTATGGAGGGATCGGGGGTCTAAAAGTCCTTTGCACTTCACAGTATTCAGATCGCCGAAAACGGCGATTCTGAACACTGTATATTTTTTTAAAACCGGCGCCATTGGCAGCTGAATAAACGGGAAGTGACGTCATGACGTTGCTTCAGCGATTACATTGAGAAGGCTGGAACGAAGCCGCCCACAGCTTCGTTTCAACCCGCCCCCAGCCGCCGAAGGCGGCCGATTGGACACCGGGCTTCCCGATCGCACGGGAGGCCCGGTAAGAGCGGCGGGAGGCGGCGGAAGATGTCCCCTCCCGCTCCTCCGGTATAACAGCCGAGCGGCTTTTAGCCACATCGGTTGTTATATACGGTTAGCTGATCGCCGGCTCGAAACAACGGTACCGTGATGATGCATGCAGCTGCGGGCATCATCCCGGTATAACTCCGGAAAGCCGAGTACGCAGATGTGCGTACGGTCGGCGGAAAGGGGTTAATAATTAAATGTCGGCAACATGTATTCTGCTACATATTTTTGGTAAAAAAAAAAAATCCCAATAAGCGTATACTGTATGGATTGGTTTACACAAACTATGGTGTATATATACTGGATTTTTTTTTTTTTTACTAGTAATGGCGGCGATCGGCGGCACTGCCATATTATTATTATTTAAGGTACTCATATAGCGTTGTCAATTTACTCTGCACTTTACATACACATTGTATATTCACACCGGTCCCTACCCTCAAGGAGCTTACAATCTAAGGTCCCAAACTCACATTCATATACTAGGGCCAATTTAGGCGGAAGCCAATTAACCTACCAGCATGTCTTTGGAGTTATTTTGTGGCGGACAACTAACTGACACTTTGTGCGAACCAGTGACACTAATACAGTGCTTAGCACTAAAAATATACACTGTCACTGTACTCATAACACTGGCTGGGAAGGGATTAAACATCTAGGGTGATCAAAGGGTTAAATGTGTGTCTAACCAGTGTTTGTGTACTATGAGGTGCTTTTACTAAGGGATGTGCTGGTTTTTTTCCCCCTGCTTTGAAATCAAAACTGAATGTGGGGGCCTTTTGGTGGGCGTGATTTTTTTTTCTTTTGGGGGGGTGGGGACAGCATTTCATTCTTGGTCCCAGGCAGCACCATGTCTTGGGCTGGCACTGGCCACTTTAACCACCGGAAGGATTTACCCCCTTCCTGACCAGAGCACTTTTTACAATTTGGCACTGCGTCGTTTTAACTGCTAATTGCGCGGTCATGCAATGCTGTACCCAAACGAAATTTGCGTCTTTTTTTCCCACAAATAGAGCTTTCTTTTGATGGTATTTGATCACCTCTACGTTTTTTTTTTTTTTGCGCTATAAACGGAAAAAGACCTAAAATTTTGAAAAAAAAAAGATATTTTCTACTTTTTGTTATAAAAAAAATCCAATAAACTCAAATTTTAGTCATACATTTAGGCCAAAATGTATTTGGCCACATGTCTTTGGCAAAAAAAGTGTCAATAAGCGTATATTTATTGGTTTGCACAAAAGTTATAGCGTCTACAAACTAGGGTACATTTTCTGGAATTTACACAGCTTTTAGTTTATGACTGCCCATGTCATTTCTTGAGGTACTAAAATGGCAGGACAGTACAAACCCCCCCCCCCCTCCAAATGACCCCATTTTGGAAAGTAGACACCACAAGAAAATTGCTGAGAGGTATGTTGAGCCCATTGAATATTACATTTTTTTTTGTCCCAAGTGATGGAATGATAAAAAAAAAAAAAAAAAAATTACAAAAAGTTGTCACTAAATGATATATTGCTCACACATGCCATGGTTATATGCGAAATTGTGCCCCAAAATACAATTTAGCTGCTTCTCCTGATTATGGGGATGCCACATGTGTAGGAATTTTTGGGAGCCTAGCCGCGTACAGGCCCCCGAAAACCAAGCACCGCCTTCAGGATTTCTAAGGGCGTAAATTTTTGATTTTACTCCTCACTACCTATCACAGTTTTGAAGGCCATAAAATGCCAAGATGGCACAACCCCCCCCCCCCCAAATGACCCCATTTTGGAAAGTAGACGCCCCAAAGCTATTAGCTGAGAGGCATGTTGAGTCTATGGAGTATTTAAAGGATTCCCAAGTGGATATGTACTTAAAAACAGGGTGACACTGTAGGTACTACTATAATGGTGTGCCAACGTCCCTATATCAGATAAATAGAGTGTGAGAGCTAGGAAATTGGACTTTAAAAGGCACACGAGTAGTTGGACTACTACTAGTTGAACATATTTTAAGATATAGTACCAGACATTGGATAAAGAATGAAATATATTCCAACCGAATAGAATGGTCACATGGAAAAACCCCATAAAGGAAATGGTCACCCGGGGGCAGACGGTAAATCCAAGTAACTGGGGAAACTATTCTAAAGTATATATGGTATATACATGTATCTGTGTAAACGTGTCAAATCAAGTATCCTGATATACAGTAAATTAATTAATTGCTCCAAATCCCACAGGGGGAATATCAAAAGTAAATATTAATAAGGTACTAAAAAGGCGGTAATTTAAATTACAATAAATATATATTAGGAGAAAGCAAATCGAGTGTGTTAATAGATACAGGCAGTTAGAAAGAATTTGGTAATAACCAACAAATATGTATATGTATCTGTGCACAGCTTACCCAATATGGTCAGACATAATGGAAGGAATGTAGGTATAATATTGCAACTGGTTGGATGAGTAGTCGCTTGGTTGTGTTAAATAGTTAGTAGTATATGCAGGGCTTTGCAGGGGCACCAATATAGCCGCAGTTCCCAATGTGAAGATAGACGTCAGTAGAAAGCCTTTTAGGTAGCAGTGGCTTATAAAAGCTACTGTTTCTAACATGAAAAACAGAGAAATGCTGTAATATTTTCTTTATATTGACGTTCCTTCAATGATTTCAAAATAGAAGGAGATATAAATGTATATAGTAAGCTATGATGATGATGATGGCTTACCTAAAATTCGTTTGGGAAGGCTATAAGGTATGGTGCAGCTCCCTCTGGTAAAACAGCGTCTGCTGATCATATGGGATAGCTGTGTATCCTTAAATAGTCACCCCCACCGGAAACGCCGAAAGCTTGAATGGGCTCGGCGCATCTCGGTCGGACTGCCGGCTACTGCGCATGTGCCGGATGACGCCGGCGTCTGGCCAATGCGAACGCAGCAAGGCGGGAATTCGGAGCGACCCGCCGGCTACCGCGCATGTGCCGGGCGGACTCACTAGTGCGGCGACGCTCGGCCAATGCAGCAGCAGCAAGGGCGGGGACTGGGAGGGGGCCCAAGGGCTCCCCGTGTCCCCGTCAATCGGCGCACATCCGGCCATGGAATATTTTATATTTTGCCACAAGTTGCAGGAAAGTGACAAACTTTTTTTTTTTTTTTGCACAAAGTTGTCACTAAATGATATATTGCTCAAACAGGCCATGGGCATATGTGGAATTGCACCCCAAAATACATTCTGCTGATTCTCCTGAGTACGGGGATGCCACATGTGTGGGACTTTTTGGGAGCCTAGCCGCGTGCGGGGCCCTGAAAAACAATCACCACCTTCAGGATTTCTAAGTGCGTAAATTTTAGATTTCACTCCTCACTACCTATCACAGTTTCGAAGGCCATAAAATGCCAAGATAGCACAAACCCCCCCAAATGACCCCATTTTGGAAAGTAGACACCCCAAGCTATTTGCTGAGAGGCATGGTGAGTATTTTGCAGCTCTCATTTGTTTTTGAAAATGAAGAAAGACAAGAAAAATGTATTTTTTTTTTCCAATTTTCAAAACTTTGTGACAAAAAGTGAGGTCTGCAAAATACTCACTATACCTCTCAGCAAATAGCTTGGGATGTCTACTTTCCAAAAGGTGGTCATTTGGGGGGGGGTTGTGCCACCTCAGCATTTCATGGGCTCCGAAACTGATAGGCAGTGAAGAGTGAAATCAAAAAATTTACACCCTTAGAAAGCCTGAAGGTGGTGCTTGGTTTTCGGGGTCCCGTACATGGCTAGGCTCCCAAAAAGTCTCACACGTGGTATACTCAGGAGAAGCAACAGAATGTATTTTGGGGTGTAATTTCACATATTCCCATGGCATGTTTGAGCAATGTATCGTTTATTGACAACTTTGTGCAAAAAAAAAAAAAAAAAGTGTCTTTTTCCCGCAACTTGTGTCACAATATAAAATATTCCATGGACTCGACATGCCTCTGAGAAAAAATCTTGGGGTGTCTACTTTCCAAAATGGGGTCATTTGGGGGGGTGGTTAACTGTCATGGCATTTTATGCACAACATTTAGAAGCTTATGTCACACATCACCCACTCTTCTAACCACTTGAAGACAAAGCCCTTTCTGACACTTTGTTTACATGAGAAAATTTTTTTTTTTTTGCAAGAAAATTACTTTGAACCCCCAAACATTATATATATTTTTTAAAGCAAATGCCCTCCAGATTAAAATGGTGGGTGTTTCATTTATTTTTTCACATAGTATTTGCGCAGCGATTTTTCAAATGCATTTTTTGGGGAAAAAACACACTTTTTAAAATTTTAATGCACTAAAACACACTATATTGCCCAAACGTTTGATGTAATAAAAAAGATGATCTTAGGCCGAGTACATGGATACCAAACACGACATGCTTTAATATTGCGCACAAACGTGCAGTGGCGACAAACTAAATACATTTTTAGAAGCCTTTAAAAGCCTTTACAGGTTACCACTTACAGAGGAGTTCTACTGCTAAAATTACTGCCCTCGATCTGACCTTCGCGGTGATACCTTACATGGATGGTGCAATTACTGTTTACATTTGACACCAGGCCGACGCTTACGTATGCCTTTGCGCGAGAGCAGGGGGGGACAGGGGTTACTTTTGCTCCCTTCCTATAAAAGTTTCAAAATCTAAACTAACTTCTATCCAAAGATTGGGGTCTGGTACACCTGACCTAGGGACCACAACTCCGTCGTCAGAGCTATCTGTCATGGAGCCGCTGTCCTCTACAGGATCGTATTCTGAGCCTGAATCTGACAGATGAGTGACTTCCTCTTCACTATCTGTCATGCTCAGAAACGTGTAGGCCTCTTCCTTAGTGTACCTTCGATTTGCCATTTTGGGCTCTAAATTTAGTGGTACACTAGTGAGACTCACAGGTAAAAAAAGCTCCTGACTGTTAATGACTGTATCAAAACGCTGCCAAAAAAACTGTTAGCGATCGCAGGGATCAGGCCTGACTCTGCGAACGCTGCAGTTATGTGTGTTTAGTGTTTTGTACGTGACAGTGATCGATCGATACTGCACTTGGGTGGGCTGGGCGGAGGGGCTAAACGCAGATGCTAGCAGGTAGCTGGGCTGATCCCGCTAACAATGCATTTTTGGGAACTCTAAACTGCTGGGGACGCTAGTATAGATGTATAGATATTAATCCGTTCAGATACTATAGCACTAAGGGAGGTGTATGCTGCGTGCGTGGGTGTTAGCAGTACTGGCACTAACCTGACGCTGCCTGGGGCGACGCAGACCCCATCTGACCCTAAAACTTAACTTATATCACCGCCAGGCGATCAGGGGCCAAACCTTTAATTAGGTAATAAAGGGCGGGTGCCCTGAAACTATAAAAAACAAACTAACCAGCGTCACCCGTAACAGTTATACGGTGATCATTGGTGAAATGGTTAACTAGGGGGCAATCAGGGGGTTAAAACCTTTACTAGGTAGTCTATGACTCTGGGGCAGCCTCATTTATCCAGGCAGGATTTGGCGACTCTGGATGTTACTAAGTTGACACCCCTCTCACCAGAAATCATCAGCAGACAAGCAACAATCAACATAGGCACCATTGGTCACGTTGCCCATGGTAAATCCACAGTAGTTAAAGCCATCTCTGGTGTACACACTGTCCGGTTTAAGAATGAGCTGGAAAGGAATATCACCATAAAACTAGGTTTTGCCAATGCTAAGATTTTCAAACTTGATGATCCAAGCTGTCCTAGGCCTGAGTGCTATCGCTCCTGTGGCAGCAGCACCCCTGATGAATTTCCAACAGACCTACCCAACACAAACATTTTAAATTAGTCAGACATGTATCCTTCGTAGATTGCCCAGGCCACGACATTTTGATGGCCACTATGCTGAACGGTGCAGCTGTAATGGATGCAGCATTGTTGTTAATAGCCCTTCTCTTTTGTATATGACTGGCCAATGGATATGCTGTTTGTGACACATATAAGAAAATCACAGAGGACTATATCTGGTGTCTCATCTATTTCATCCTGAGACTGTGGCTGGGTTATAAGCTAAAAGGCGCATCTGATCTCCTCACCAGAGATCAAGGGAGCTGGTAAGAGGCAGTTGGTTTAAAGGTGAAGGACTGTCCTATCTTCTACACTAATTTCTGCGGTGATTTTAAAGTGTGATGTCACCTTGACTGAGGATGAGGATACATACCTTTTGTGGATCTCATACAGAGTGATAATTGGCACTTGTTTTGATGTTTCGGATGGACTTAAAGGGGTTGTAAAGGTAAAAATTTTTTCACCTTAATGCATTCTATGCATTAAGGTGAAAAAACTTTTGACAGTACCGCCGCCCCCAGCCCCCCCGTTTTACTTACCTGACGCCTCGAATCTTCGGTCCGCGTCCTCGTCAGCTTCATTGCAGCTCAGCCTGGTCGCTGATTGGCTGCAGTGGATGGATTGAAAGCAGCGCAGCCATTGGCTCGCGCTGCTGTCAATCACATCCGATGACGCGGCGCGCCGGGGGGCGGGGCCGAGTGATACAGCGAGCGGCTATAGCCGCCGGCTGTATCACGGGAGCGCGCCCGCAAGCACTCACCACCATGCGAGCCCTCGCATTAAGGTGGTAAATGCTTGCGGGGAGGAGCTGAAACAGCCGCCGAGGGACCCCAGAAGACCAGGTTCGGGGCCACTCTGTGCAGAACGAGCTGCACAGTGAAGGTAAGTATAACATGTTTGTTATTTTAAAAAAAAAAAAAAAACATCTTTACAACCGCTTTAAATACTACGTGTGCATACACTTGGTTTTGATCTTACATTTAGCGCAGTTTCTTTTCTGTTATCATAGTCTATGGGGGTCCCTGACGCTATAAGACGCTGACGGCGAACCTAAATACTTACCTCACCTGTGACACTAATACAGCGATCAGAAAAACGATCGCTTAGTGATACTGGCCATGGGGGTTGATCAAGGGGTTAAAACTTTATTAGGGGGGGTTAGGGGTGTACCCTAGACCTAAAGGGGCCTACCACTAATTGCCCTACCACTTATAACTGTTACAAATGACACCAATGCAATAATCAGAAAAAAAAAAAACTGCCATTGGTGTCACTGTGGCGGGGGGTGCGGGGGGGTGAAATGTGTGCCTAGAGTGTTCTACTGTAAGTGCACTTACTTGGATGTCTTCTCTCCTCGGCGCTGGAATGAAAAAGACCGACACGAGGAGAGATGACATCACTGTCTCTGCCGCTGTTTACATTACAGCAGCAGAGGAAGATTTTCATTAGTTGGCAGCGATCGCAAGGGGGTGGCCAGGAATGAGTGGCCTCCCCCTCAGCATGGATCTCTTCCCTAACTATGCCGACCGCCTTGGGCACCGTGGGAGGCAAATCACGTAACAGGTACGTGATTTTGCCTGCCCGTGCCATTCTGCCATAGTATATCTGCGTTAGGCGGTCGGCAAGTGGTTAATGCGACTTTAAACGATAAAGCCCAAATTGTTACTACAATGTGTATACAAAAAAAGTTTCATAGTATGCAATCGTTTGCTCATAAATAGCAATGATTGTTTTCTCTTTTGTTATTCATCATGTGTGTATGTCAGTGTCAGTCCCTCCCCCCTCTTTTTCACCATAAGATAAAACAGACTTTTTTACTACAAGATAACATTGATTTTTCTTGAAGACATTTGACACACCATATACAGAGAGATATGTGTGTGTTTTTACACACTTTCATATATATGGTTATGTATACATCCATATAGAATCCGTGTCATACACACTGTTTTCTCTACTGATATATATTGTCTTTTCATTAAGCCTGCATTTCTCTTAGCATTCGTTCCAGTATTCTTACCATTTTTACCGTCTTTTCACGTTCCCATGTACACATACATACTTGTTCTTTTTCATGCAATCATTTAAATTAATATATTGAAATCTAGAAAAGATAACTAGAAAAGTAGCCTAATGTGAGAATCATTGCTGTCAATAAGGGGCTAATAAGTGTTCTATATTTTCTGTTGGAAAGATTGCTTTGAAGTCTAAACATAATTAACCGCTTGCCGACCAGCCGCCGCAGTTAAACTGCAGCAACATGGCTCGGCTGCGCGAATCGCCGTTATGTTACGTCGGTAACATAGACGGCCACTAGGGGCATGTGCGCGCGCCACCCACTCACCCCCCGAGCCGATGCGAGTGCCCGGCGGTCTCGATCACCCCTGGGCTCCCGCGATCGCTCGGGGCACACGGAGAACCGGGAGCTGTGTGTGTAAACACACAGTTTCTGGTTCTCTGAGCAGAGAACTGACAGATCGTCTGTTCAGATCCCCATTTAGTTAGAACACAAACTAGGACACACATTAACCCCTTCACTGCCCCCTTGTTTTAACCCCTTCACTGCCAGTGACATTTTTTACAGTAATCAGTGCATTTTTAATCGCACTGATCGTTGTATTAATGCCAATGGTCCCAAAAATGTGTCAAAATTGTCCGACGTGTCCGCCATAATGTCGCAATCACGATACAACGCAAACCAATCAATATATTCCAATTTTTTTTTTTTAACCAAAAATATGTAGAAGAATACATATCGGCCTAAACTGAGAAAATATTTGCTTTTAAAAAATAAAAATTGGATATTATGGCAAAAAGTACAAAATATTATGTTTTTTTCTAAATTTCCGCTTTTTTTTTGTTAATAGCGCAAAAAATAAAAACTGCAGAGGTGATCAAATACCACCAAAAGAAAGCTCTATTTGTGGTAAAAAAAAAAGGATGTCAATTTTGTTTGGGAGCCACGTTGCACGGCTGCGCAATTGTCAGTTAAAGCGACGCAGTGCCGAATTGCAAAAAGTGCTCTGGTCTTTGGCCAGCCAAATGGTCCGGGGCTGAAGCGGTTAAACAAAGCTTTTTTTTATGTATATGGAATACTGCATTTACTTTCAATAGATTTTTATTGAGGTTTCGACAATGGAAAAACAACATGGTGCAGCGTAAACAGATAGCAATCTGATAAGAAATAAACTGTGTGTTTTAGAAGTGCACTCGAGCTATAACATGCATGGGCCTGCAATACTCTGCCATACCCTGATAATATATTATTACAGGGGGGGAGATGACGTGGATATTACAGGGGGGGAGATGACGTGGATATTACAGGGGGGGAGATGACGTGGATATTACAGGGGGGGATGACGTGGATATTACAGGGGGGGGGTGACATGGATATTACAGGGGGGGAGTTGACGTGGATATTACAGGGGGGGGATGACGTGGATATTACAGGGGGGGAGATGACATGGATATTACAGGGGGGGAGATGACGTGGATATTACAGGGGGGAAGATGACGTGGATATTACAGGGGGGAGATGACGTGGATATTACAGGGGGGGAGATGACGTGGATATTACAGGGGGGGCGATGACGTGGATATTACAGGGGGGGGGTGACGTGGATATTACAGGGGGGGACGATGACGTGGATATTACAGGGGGGAAGTTGACGTGGATATTACAGGGGGGAGATGACGTGGATATTACAGGGGGGAAGATGACGTGGATATTACAGGGGGGAAATGACGTGGATATTACAGGGGGGGGGGGTGACGTGGATATTACAGGGGGGAGATGACGTGGATATTACAGGGGGGGGAGATGATGTGGATATTACAGGGGGGGAGATGACGTAGATATTGCAGGGGGGGAGATGACGTGGATATTACAGGGGGGGAGATGACGTGGATATTACAGGGGGGGAGATGACGTGGATATTACAGTGGGGGAGATTTGTTTTTGTTGATCCGAAAATGATCCAAACCGTGACTCCTGATCCGAGGAACGATCCAAACCGTAAGTTTTTTGATCCGTTGCACCCCTACCCCTAATGGGAACTAACTGTGTTGGGGTCCGAGGAGTGACACCCCCCCAGAGCCGATCGCCCAACTATTGTTCATTTCCTGGCTGTCTAGCAAGGGCCGCTCGTTTAAAGAGGACCAGTTTGACGAGCCTATAGAAGTATGTTTGGGTACATCCCCAAAATATTACATATAGCTTTGCTGCACCTAGAATAGGTGACCTCGTCTAGAACCATGCCTACCTAGTACCTAATAATCAAACCAAAGCAGGAAAGGGATAGCAAAAACAGAAACAATATAGAGAGGAAAAAGAGGTAAAGAAAGAGAAAAAAAATAATAAAAATAAAATAAGGCGTTGAGAAAGCGACATAAGACGGGGTGGTGCTCGCTCCTCCGCAGTTAATCCGGTGGCGAAGGATGGTTCACTGACCCAGAAATGTATTTGGCCCAGGGTTCCCAAACTGCGTCATTTCAGTCTACCCTGTCCAAAAGGATGCTGACTGTTTGTTTTTTCCTAAGCCATAATCCAGGATATCTTTCTTTAACTAGCAGAAGGGAGATTGTGGGCTGTTTCCAAGCAAATTCGCCTCCCGTTCTGTACAATGGAACCGTTCTAATAGGAGCAACGCATGTCGCTCCGACTTAGAAAAAGGTTCCTGTACTTCTTTTGGGGCGACTTGAGGCGACTTGCATAGACTTCTATACAGAAGTCGTTTTGCAAGTCACCGTGGCAGTCATGTGCAGGTCGCCTCTGTGAGGCGACCTGCAAGTCGTGCCGCCCCTAGTGTGAACTGACCCTAATACAGTGCTTAGCACTAAAAATATACACTGTCACTGTACTCATGACACTGGCAGGGAAGGGATTAAACATCTAGGGTGATCAAAGGGTTAAATGTGTGTTTAACCAGTGTTTGTGTACTATGAGGTGCTTTTACTAAGGGATGTGCTGTTTTTTTTTCCCCTGCTTTGAAATCAAAACTGAATGTGGGGGCCTTTTGGTGGGCGTGATTTTTTTTTTCTTTTGGGGGGGTGGGGACAGCATTTCATTCTTGGTCCCAGGCAGCACCATGTCTTGGGCTGGCACTGGCCACTTTAACCACCGGAAGGATTTACCCCCTTCCTGACCAGAGCACTTTTTACAATTTGGCACTGCATCGTTTTAACTGCTAATTGCGCGGTCATGCAATGCTGTACCCAAACGAAATTTGCTTCCTTTTTTTCCCACAAATAGAGCTTTCTTTTGGTGGTATTTGATCACCTCTGCGGGGTTTTTTTTTGCGCTATAAATGGAAAAAGACAGGAAATTTTTTAAAAAAATGATATTTTCTACTTTTTGTTATAAAAAAAATCCAATAAACTAAATTTTAGTCATACATATAGGCCAAAATGTATTCGGCCACATGTCTTTGGTAAAAAAAGTGTCAATAAGCGTATATTTATTGGTTTGCGCAAAAGTTATAGCGTCTACAAACTAGGGTACATTTTCTGGAATTTACACAGCTTTTAGTTTATGACTGCCCATGTCATTGCTTGAGGTGCTAAAATGGCAGGACAGTACAAACCCCCTCCCAAATGACCCCATTTTGGAAAGTAGACACCACAAGAAAATTGCTGAGAGGCATGTTGAGCCCATTGAATATTGTCCCAAGTGATTGAATAATGATGAAAAAAAAAAAAAAAAAATTACAAAAAGTTGTCACTAAATGATATATTGCTCACACATGCCATGGTTATATGCGAAATTGTGCCCCAAAATACATTTAGCTGCTTCTCCTGAGTATGGGGATACCACATGTGTAGGAATTTTCGGGAGCCTAGCCGCGTACAGGACCCCGAAAACCAAGCACCGCCTTCAGGATTTCTAAGGGCGTAAATTTTTGATTTCACTCCTCACTACCTATCACAGTTTTGAAGGCCATAAAATGCCAAGATGGCACAACACCCCCCCAAATGACCCCATTTTGGAAAGTAGACGCCCCAAGCTATTTGCTGAGAGGCATGTTGAGTCCATGGAGTATTTAAAGGATTCCCAAGTGGATATGTACCTAAAAACAGGGTGACACTGTAGGTACTACTATAATGGTGTGCCAACGTCCCTATATCAGATAAATAGAGTGTGAGAGCTAGGAAATTAGACTTTAAAGGCACACGAGTAGTTGCACTATAAAAGATAAAAATGATTTTATTTTATTAAGTTTAAATGACAAAATTGAATATATATACTATAAATGTTACATTTTCTACATAAAAATATTATGTATTTACTATTTCCTACCCTACATGCAATTTAGAACACAACTTGTTATACATGTAATTTATAATCAAACATTCAAAAAATAATGAATAGGGAACGAATTCCCAAATCGGGGTTAAAATTTGTGAATGTAAGATGAAGAGTTGTGGGTTAAAATGCAGATCCAGGTAGGTTTTCTCTTAGTCGCTCGACATGTTGCGCGTCTAAATAACGCTTCTTCAGGAGCTAAGGATAGTTCTGCTGAATATATGTAAAATACATCAATGAGTACATATGCAATATAATCACAAAACATATTTTAAGATATAGTACCAGACATTGGATAAAGTATGAAATATATTCCGACCGAATATAATGGTCACATGGAAAAACCCCATAAACGAAATGGTCACCCGGGGGCAGACGGTAAAGCCAAGTAACTGGGGAAACTATTATAAAGTATATATGGTATATACATGTATCTGTGTAAACGTGTCAAATCAAGTATCCTGATATACAGTAAATTAATTAATTGCTCCAAATCCCACAGGGGGAATATCAAAAGTAAATATTAATAAGGTACTAAAAAGGCGGTAATTTAAATTACAATAAATATATATTAGGAGGAAGCAAATCGAGTGTGTTAATAGATACAGGCAGTTAGAAAGAATTTGGTAATAACCAACAAATATGTATATGTATCTGTGCACAGCTTACCCAATATGGTCAGACATAATGGAAGGAATGTAGGTATAATATTGCAACTGGTAGGATGAGTAGTCACTTGGTTGTGTTAAATAGTTAGTAGTATATGCAGGGCTTTGCGGGGGCACCAATCTAGCCGCAGTTCCCAATGTGAAGATAGACGTCAGTAGAAAGCCTTTTAGGTAGCAGTGGCTTATAAAAGCTACTGTTTCTAACATAAAAAACATAGAGAAATGCTGTAATATTTTCTTTATTACAAAACACACTATATTGCCCAAATGTTTGATGAAATAAAAAAGATGATCTTAGGCTGAGTACATGGATACCAAACACGACATGCTTTAAAATTGCGCACAAACGTGCAGTGGCGACAAACTAAATACATTTTTAGAAGCCTTTAAAAGCCTTTACAGGTTACCACTTTAGATTTACAGAGGAGGTCTACTGCTAAAATTACTGCCCTCAATCTGACCTTCGCGGTGATACCTCACATGGATGGTGCAATTACTGTTTACATTTGACGCCAGACCGACGCTTGCGTTCGCCTTTGCGCGAGAGCAGGGGGGGGGGCAGGTGTGCTTTTTTTTATTTATTTATTTTTTTGCTTTTTTATCTTATTTTTAAACTGTTCCTTTCATTTTTTTATCATTTTTATTGTTATCTCAGGGAATGTAAATATCCCCCATGATAGCAATAGGTAGTGACAGGTACTCTTTTTTTGAAAAAATTGGGGTCTATTAGACCCTAGATCTCTCCTCTGCCCTCAAAGCATCTGACCACACCAAGATCGATGTGATAAAATGTTTTCCCAATTTCCCATTGGCGCTGTTTACATCCGGCGAAATTTAAGTCATAAAATGCTCGTAGCTTCCGGTTTCTTAGGCAATAGAGATGTTTGGAGCCACTCTGGTCTCTGATCAGCTCTATGGTCAGCTGGCGGAATCACCGGCTGCATTCTCAGGTTCCCTGTTGGGACAGGAGAGCCAGAGAAAAACATGGAAAACGGGGGGGGGGGGGGCATTCCCTCCCACTGCTTGTAAAAGCAGTCTAGAGGCTAATTAGCCGCTAGAATTGCTCTTACATGAAAAACGACTGCTGGCTGAAAAGAATTATACCAAGATGATACCTAAACCTGCAGGGATCATTCTGGTATAACCACTCAAAGTCCAGCAACATACCAGTACGTTGCTGGTCCTTGTTGGGCATATATTGTAAACTTTTTTTTTCATGCAGCCTGTGGGCTTAACGAAAAAGAGATTGATCGGTGGGTATGCCCTCTATTAGAATACCTCCTTTCATCCACCCACTTCTAATGATGGGCATACATGCACTGTTTATATATAGTGAAGCATGGGGGCATCCGCCCCAAAAGGTTGGAGCAAATCGCTCCTCCGCCTCTGCTGCCCCCATGCTTCGAAGCATATATGCTCTTTTTTTTTAACTGTGGTGGTGAAATCACCTCCTACAGCGCTGGAGTCACGGCTTTATGTATCGTGGGAGCAAACGCTATTGCTGTCAAGATAAATAAATCCACGCTGCAACTGAATGGCGTACCTGCTAAGCAAATGATGGTTAACAATAAAACAAAGTAACATTACAGTATAACAGTAAGACTTACCGAGCCTGCAAAGCAAATACAAAGAAAAATAGTAAAAAATTATACATTTTTTAACGCCACCTGTGCCTAAAATATATATGCCGAAGCATGGAGGCATCCACCCGCAAAAGGTAGGAGCAAATCGCTCCTCCGCCCCTGCTGCCCCCATGCTTCGGCATATATGCTCTTTTTTTTAACTGTGGTGGTGAAATCACCTCCGACAGCGCTGGAGTCATGGCTTTATGTATCGTGGGAGCAAACGCTGTTGCTGTCAAGATAAACAAATCCGCTCTGCAGCTGAATGGCGTACCTGAAAACAAAAAAATGGTTAACAATAAAACACAGTAAACAGTAAAGTATAAAAAAATTGCATACCTATAAAGCAAACATGATAAAACATAATAACAATAAAACATTACAGAATAGAATACAGTAAAAAACAGCAGAACAATAGAGAGAGAATAGAGAGAGAACAATAAAACGACAACTATTTTTGTTTTTTTATTTTATATTTTTTTACACTTTTTTTGTAACTAACTTTTGTAACTGTAACCGGTTCCAGGTTCGGGTCTCTCAAAATACGATGGCATCTTGGGAGACCCTGTGAAAGTGTGCCTAGTCTGTGCAGTGCTGTACCCTACGCTGATACTCAACACTAATAAATGTTCTGCCCTACCTATTAACTACTCCCACGACACTCAAACCTGGTTATCCAATAATTTTCCTTTCATATGGTGTCCCCAGTCATTTAAATATCTAGGTGTCACTATCACCTCTAAACACAACCTCTTATATAAAACTGATTTTATCCCTTTGTTCTCCCAGTGTACCACCCTCTTAAAAAAATGGTCATCTCTCCACATATCTTTCCTGGGTAGAATATGCGCCATAAAAATGACAATTCTCCCTAAACTCCTATATTACTTTTGCGCCCTTCCTATAAAAGTTTCAAAATCTAAACTAACTTCTATCCAAAGATTGGGGTCTGGTACACCTGACCTAGGGACCACAACTCCATTGTCAGAGCTATCTGTCATGGAGCCGCTGTCCTCTACAGGATCGTATTCTGAGCCTGAATCTGACAGATGAGTGACTTCCTCTTCACTATCTGTCATGCTCAGAAACGTGTAGGCCTCTTCACTAGTGTACCTTCGATTTGCCATTTTGGGCTCTAAATTTAGTGGTACACTAGTGAGACTCACAGGAAAAAAAGCTCCTGACTGTTAGCGACTGTATCAAAACGCTGCCAAAAAAACTGTTAGCGATCGCAGGGATCAGGCCTGACTCTGCGAACGCTGCAGTTATGTGTGTTTAGTGTTTTGTAAGTGACAGTGATCGATCGATCGATACTGCACTTGGGTGGGCTGGGCTGGGCGGAGGGGCTAAACGCAGGTGCTAGCAGGTATCTGGGCTGATCCCACTAACAATGCGATTTTGGGAACTCTAAACTGCTGGGGACGCTAGTATAGATGTATAGATATTAATCGGTTCAGATACTATAGCACTAAGGGAGGTGTATGCTGCGTGCGCGGGAGTTAGCAGTACTGGCACTAACCTGACACTGCCTGGGGGGACGCAGACCCTATCTGACCCTAAAATTTAACTTATATCACCGCCAGGCGATCAGGGGCCAAACCTTTAATTAGGTAATAAAGGGCGGGTGCCCTGAAACTATAAAAAACAAACTAACCAGTGTCACCCATAACAGTTATACGGTGATCACTGGTAAAAGGGTTAACTAGGGGGCAATCAGGGGGTTAAAACTTTTACTAGGTAGTCTATGGGGGTCCCTGGCGCTATAAGACGCTGACGGCGAACCTAAATACTTACCTCGCCTGTGACACTAATACAGTGATCAGAAAAACGATTGCTTAGTGACACTGGCGACGGGGGGTGATCAAGGGGTTAAAACTTTATTAGGGGGGTTAGGGGTGTACCCTAGACCTAAAGGGGCCTACCACTAATTGCCCTACCATTTATAATTGTTACAAATGACACCAATGCAATAATCAGAAAAAATAAAAAAACTGCCATTGGTGTCACTGTGACGGGGGGTGCAGGGGGGTGATCGGGGGGTGACTGGGGGGTGAAATGTGTGCCTGGAGTGTTCTACTGTAAGTGTAGTGTTGGTGCACTTACTTGGATGTCTTCTCTCCTCTGCGCTGTTACGAAAAAGACCGACACGAGGAGAGATGACATCACTTCCTCTGCCGCTGTTTACATTACAGCAGCAGAGGAAGATTTTCATTAGTTGGGAGCGATCGCGAGGGGGTTGCCACGAATGAGTGGCCTCCCACTCAGCATGGATCTCTCCCCTAACGATGCCGACCGCCTCAGGCACCGCGGGAGGCAAATCACGTAACAGGTACGTGATTTTGCCTGCCCGTGCCATTCTGCCGTAGTATATCTGCGTTAGGCGGTCGGCAAGTGGTTAATGTGACTTTAAACGATAAAGCCCAAATTGTTACTATAATATGTATACAAACAAAGTTTCATAGTATGCAATCGTTTGCTCATAAATAGCAATGATTGTTTTCTCTTTTGTTATTCATCATGTGTCAGTCCCTCCCCCCTCTTTTTCACCATAAGATAAAACAGACTTTTTTACTACAAGATAACATTGATTTTTCTTGAAGACATTTGACACACCATATACAGAGAGATATGTGTGTGTTTTTACACACTTTCATATATATGGTTGTGTATACATCCATATAGAATCCGTGTCATACACACTGTTTTCTCTACTGATATCTATTGTCTTTTCATTAAGCCTGCATTTCTCTTAGCATTCGTTCCAGTATTCTTACAATTTTTACCGTCTTTTCACGTTCCCATGTACACATACATACGTGTTCTTTTTCATGCAATCATTTAAATTAATATATTGAAATCTAGAAAAGATAACTAGAAAAGTAGCCTTATGTGAGAATCATTGCTGTCAATAAGGGGCTAATAAGTGTTCTATATTTTCTGTTGGAAAGATTGCTTTGAAGTCTTAACATAATTAACCGCTTGCCGACCAGCCGCCGCAGTTGTACTGCAGCAACATGGCTCGGCTGCGCGTTACGTCGGTAACAGACGGCCACTAGGGGGCGTGTGCGCGCGCCACCCGCTCGCCCCCCGAGCCGATGCGAGTGCCCGGCGGTCTCGATCACCCCTGGGCTCCCGCGATCGCTCGGGGCACACAGAGAACCGGGAGCTGTGTGTGTAAACACACAGTTTCTGGTTCTCTGAGCAGAGAACTGACAGATCCCCTTTAGTTAGAACACAAACTAGGACAAACATTAACCCCTTCACTGCCCCCTTGTTTTAACCCCTTCACTGCCAGTGAAATTTTTTACAGTAATCAGTGCATTTTTAATCGCACTGATCGCTGTATTAATGCCAATGGTCCCAAAAATGTGACAAAATTGTCCGACGTGTCTGCCATAATGTCGCAATCACGATACAAATCGCTGATCGCCGCCATTACTAGTAAAAAAAAAAATTATTAATAAAAATGCCATAAAACTATCCCCTAGTTTGTAGACGCTATAACTTTTGCGCAAACCAATCAATATACCCTAATTTTTTTTTTTTTTTTAACCAAAAATATGTAGAAGAATACATATCGGCCTAAACTGAGAAAAAATGTGCTTTTAAAAAACAAATTGGATATTTATTATAGCAAAAAGTACAAAATATTATTTTTTTCTAAATTTCGGCTTTTTTTTTGTTAATAGCGCAAAAAATAAAAACCGCAGAGGTGATCAAATACCACCAAAAGAAATCTCTATTTGTGGGAAAAAAATGATGTCAATTTTGTTTGGGAGCCACATCGCACGGCTGCGCAATTGTCAGTTAAAGCGACGCAGTGCCGAATCGCAAAAAGTGCTCTGGTCTTTGGCCAGCCAAATGGTCCGGGGCTGAAGCTGTTAAACAAAGCTTTTTTTTATGTATATGGAATACTGCATTTACTTTCAATAGATTTTCATTGATGTTTCGACAATGGAAAAATAACATGGTGCAGCGTAAACAGATAGCAATCAGATAAGAAATAAACTGTGTGTTTCAGAAGTGCACTCGAGCTATAACGTACATAGTCGTACTTATAGGAAAAAAAAAATCATTGAGCAGTCTTCAAACTTATCCGGGGAAGGGAGGAGCTCCTCAGTCCCAACACCCCTAATGGGAACTAACTGTGTTGGGGTCCGAGGAGAGACACCCCCCCCCAGAGCCGATCGCCCAACTATTGTTCATTTCCTGGCTGTCTAGTAAGGGCCGCTCGTTTGAAGAGGAACAGTTTGACGAGCCTATAGGAGTATGTTTGGGTACATCCCCAGAATATTACATATAGCTTTGCTGCACCTAGAATAAGTGACCTCATCTAGAACCATGCCTACCTAGTACCTAATAATCAAACCAAAGCAGGAAAGGGATAGCGAAAACAGAAACAATATAGGGAGGAAAAAGAGGTAAAGAAAGGGAGAAAAATAATAAAAATAAAATAAGGCATTGAGAAAGCGACATAAGACGGGGTGGTGCTCGCTCCTCCGTAGTTAATCCGGTGGCGAAGGATGGTTCAGTGGCCCAGAAATGTATTTGGCCCAGGGTTCCCAAACTGTGTTATTTCTGTCTACCGTGTCCAAAAGGATGCTGACTGTTTGTTTTTTCCTAAGCCATAATCCAGGATATCTTTCTTTTAACTAGCAGAAGCAAGACTGTGGGCTGTTTCCAAGCATGGCTATTGTTAATTTAGTTCCGAGAAGGATGAACCTGATAAGATTTTTAGCTAATCTTGGTACTCCCAGGTTGAAGAAGTTTAATAGGGCGTATTGTGGAGTTTTTGGAATAGGTAAATTCGTAATTTTTCTAATAATATGGAAAATTTTGTTCCTCAGATCCCTGATTTTGGGGCATTCCCACCAGATATGGATCATGGAACCAATATGTCCGCAGTTACCAAAGCATAAGGGGGATGCATTTGGGTAGAATCTAGCTATCCGCAAGGGAACCATATACCATCTCATTAAAACTTTTAGATTAGCTTCCACTAACGCTGTGTTTAGAATAACTAAGTATTACAAGTGTAGCGCTAAAGTGAAAACAAATGTGAAAAGGAAAAATAAAAATAAATAAATGATATATATAAGGGTATAGGATAGAGAGTGGTCAATCCACATCTAAGGGAACAAGTGACCTCTCTTGATCCTAGACCTGAAGAGTATAAATGAAAAAATTCAGGTGTAAAATTAAATATCACCACATCTATAAGCACATGAGACGCTTTTTCTTCTCAGAAAAAGTACAAACAATCACACAAAATATATATATAGTAGATTGTAACGGCGAATTCTTAACTAAAATGTCCAATGTTTAGAATGCCTTTTGAAGCAGCAACAGAAGCCCTGTGCCACTCCGTTAGGGTCCATTGTTGTTGTAAATCAGTCTCCCATTCTCGCATGAAAAGCGTTTTAGATTCAGCCCTAGCAAGTGCCCGGTAAATCACCGTTATCCCCCCCCCTCTGCTCCATGGCCTGACCACACCACAGTTCGTATTCCATGATGGAGAGAGGTTTGTGAGTGGATAGCCCTAGAGGTCTGATAAAGTGGGATATTTGTTGGAGTCTAAACCTCTCCATTCCTGGCATGTCAAGTTTACTGGTGCAGTGGGCAAAGGTAAGAGGGCCCGTCGAGTTTACAAAGTGACCAATCCTATAAAGGCCCTTATCTAGCCACCATCGGAAGGCTTTGATGTCCTGTCCAGGCGGGAAAAGGGGGTTTCTGAAAATGTGGGAAAGAGGGTGCCAGTGAGAGATCAAGTGGGCATTGTTTTTAAGGGAATCCCAAAGTGTTAAGGAGTGAGAGAGCGTGGGTGCTAGGATGGCCGGTCTGGTCTTGGTTGAACACCACAGTATATAATCCAGATTGTAGTGGGGGATAGCCTGTTTTTCCATATGTACCCAATCAGGGTTGGCAATTTTAGAGTATATAGTAGATAATTGCTAAAGTTGCGCTGCTTGTTAGTACCAGAGTATGTTTGGCACATCCGCCCCACCCTGATTTCTACTGTGGAAGAGCGTCCCCTTGGCAATTCTATGTCCTTAGGAATGGGGATAGGTAAGGATCTGAAGAGATACAGGATGCGGGGTAAGAGGGTCATTTTCACTGAGTTCACCCTGCCTAGCCAGGAAAGGCCTCGTTTGTCCCAGATTGAGAGATCTTCCTCCATTTTGTGGAAAATTGTAGGGTAATTGGCTGAGTAGAGTTTGTCTATAGTCGCAGTCAAGTTAAGGGAAGCGCTGTCTCTGTCCACCCGAATCTAAAGTTGTTTTTAAGCTGAGAGACCAGCTGAGCTGGTAGATTAATATTGAGAGCTAAAGATTTTGAATAATTGACCGTGAGTCCCGGGACTTTGTCAAAATCGTCCAGCACCCTGCATATGATAGGAAGAGAGGTGTTTGGTGAGGATATAAAGAGCAAGATGTCATCAGCGAACAAAGTGCATTTGTGAGATTGAGGGTTGTTTCTGATGGAAATGGCCAGGGTCTCGATGATTATGGCAAAGATTAACGGGGATAAGGGGCACCCCTGTCTCGTACCGCAGAGGATTGGGAAGGAATCCGAGTGATATCCCTGCATCTTAATTTTCGCTTCCGGATTAGAATAGAGGGTACCTATTATGTTCATAAAGAACTCACCAAATCCCCATTTTTGCAGGGTAGGGACCAGAAAAGACCAGGAGACGGAATCAAACGCCTTTATGAGATACAGAGAGAGCAGGAAAACCCTTTTGATGGGGGCCCTGTCCCATCCTGATCCCAAGAGCGAAATGACGTCAATTGCTCTCCTGATCTGGTCCGGCCCCTGCCGCCCGGGAATAAAGCCCACTTGGTCTTTATGAATGTAAAGGCCAGTAAAGTTGGAAATCCTGTCCGCTATAATTGTTGTTAGGACCTTAGGATCGTTGTTGATCAAGGATATGGGCCTATAATTGGAGGTGCAACTGGGGTCCTTTCCTGGCTTAGGGATCACTGTGATGAACGCCGAGTTTGATGCCTTATCAAGGGGTGCTCCGGACCGGAGATGATCAAAGAAGCGAGCTAAGTATGGGGAGAGTATTGGGGAGAAATGCTTATAATATGGAACAGAGAAGCCATCTGGGCCTGGTGCTGAGTTAT
Organism: Lithobates clamitans; assembly: GCA_037952925.1. NCBI lineage: Eukaryota > Metazoa > Chordata > Amphibia > Anura > Ranidae > Lithobates > Lithobates clamitans. The sequence continues at coordinate 2,113,315 of JBBGZY010000876.1, forward strand.
TTTTAACGTTTTTAATGACCCGTGCTACTTCTTCCATTGAGATCGAAGTCTCTAACTCGTCACTGTGTTCCTTTAAAGATCCCAAAAAGGAATCTATAATGTCAGGGGAGGGTTCCTTTCCCACCTTGCTATACAGAGTTCGATAAAAGTCAAGAAAGGCTTCCACAATTTTTTTGGGGTTCTGTGTGAGGGACCCATCACTTAATTTCATTTTAGGGAGAGCACGGGTTCTAATTTTAGGGGTCAACCGTCTTGCTAATAAAGAACCACAGTTATCATTTTGGTGGTAAAACTGCCCCCCCCTCCCATCTGAGGTTCTTTTCTGCCATTGCTGTGACAGCTAGGTTCAGGGCTGTGCAAGCTAAATCCAGCCTCCTTGCAGAACCTGATGAGGGTTTGGATTTATGCAGTTTTATAAAGTGATTTCGCGCACAACCAAAAAGTGAAAATGTAAATAATAATACAACTGTTGTTCAAATGCCAAAAACTCCTAAAATAAAATTGGTGAACAATCAAAAAATATATAAAATAAGAATCGGTATAAAAAATCAACCAATATATAATCAGTCAGTGAAATAGATCCAATACTGCTGGGACTGGATATGGACAGTCAGTAAAATAGATCCAATAGTGCTGGGACTGCCTAATACACAACTTCCGTTTAGGCAGCGGAGATACGCCGTTAGAAGCTGTACTGTTTGCCCATATGCCCTGTATTAGCGGTTTTTACCATTAAAACTGGTTTGTTTTACTACACCATTGGAGGCTGTCCCCTTTTTTTCTCTTCCATACACTTGAACCCGGAGATGATCCGGATCGAGCTTGATCGACTTTGACGATGGACATCTACTGATCCGAGGACTCATCGGTCCCCATCATATATCACCATCCGGAGTACTAAGGCACTTACCTATGCCTTTAGAGGTAAGGGCTCTGTGAGCACAGTATCTACAGTAGTTACCCATTGTTGTCTACATTATCAACCCCGTGTTTGGAGTATATTCATCTATATCCAGTCCCAGCACTATTGGATCTATTTTACTGACTGTCCATATCCAGTCCCAGCAGTATTGGATCTATTTCACTGACTGAATATATATCGGTTGATTTATTATACCGATTCTTATTTTATATATTTTTTGATTGTTCACCGATTTTATTTTAGGAGTTTTTGGCATTTGAACACCAGTTGTATTATATACATTTTCACTTTTTGGTTGTGCGCGAAATCACTTTATAAATCTTCTATATTGGTTGTTTTGTGCACACTTAGATTTTGCAGCACTCCACACAGTACACATTTGTAGTACACCTTTTAGCACACATTTTTAGTAGCGCAGAGGTTCACTTAATATTGTGATTTATGCAGTTTGCTTAGGGAGGAAAACTCCCTTTCTAGCCTGTCAATTTTGCGAGCTTTGTGAATTCTGGAAGAGATTTGGATTAGGCTGCCCCTGATTGTTGCCTTATGAGCTGCCCACAGAGTGGAAGGAGAGACGGTGTCCACATCATTCAAAAGGAAGTATTCTTGAATGTGTTTTTCGATTTCGCAAACATGAGTGGGGTTGCTGAGGATGGAGGCGTTTAGTCTCCAGTGATATCCCGGACGATGAATTGGTCCGCCATTTAGTGTCAGTAGGAGAAGGGAGTGGTCCGACCAGGCAGAGTCCCTAATGTCCGACTGCTGCACCAGCGGAATATGTTGCTGTAGAAGAAAAAAATTATCTATTCTAGAAAAAGATTGATGCGGGATGGAGTAGTGTGTATAGTCCCGTGCCCTCGGATTCATTTCCCTCCAGATATCCACCAAACGGTGATGGAATAACTGTCGGGCTACATTCAGGCTCTGCCTGGTACGACGGATACGGTTTTGCCTGGGGGATGTGTTTTATCGATACCCACATCTTAGGCTAGGTTGGAGTCCCCTCCATAAATGACTAGGCCTTTAGTGAGTGGTGCAAGGGCGTGAAAAAGGGATGTAAAGAACTTTGCCAGCGCCCTTGTTTGCCGCGTAATATGAAATGAGAGAGTAAAGTTGTTCGTCTATAAGGGCTTTTACCAGCAAAAATCTTCCCTCTGGGTCCTTTAATTCAGATACCAGGGAGAACTGAGTTTTGCGAGAGAAGAACAGGCCTACGCCTTTGGTCTTATTTTCAGAGTTCGCTAAATAATATCTGGGGAACTTGGCATGAATGAATGAAGGGGTATAGGATTTAGGGAAATGCGTTTCCTGCAGGAACATTATATCTATTTTTTGGGCATGATAATATTGGAATATTTTCTTTTGTTTCATAGGGGAGTTAAGTCCCTGAACATTGTGGGAGGCAATGCGTAGAGCTGGTCTATGTGTGGTGGGGTCAGCCATGGAGCAGTGTAGGGGAGAAAGCGGGCGATCCCCAACCACCTACCTTCATTGCAGAGGCTGTTCTCATTGCGAATGCTGTGAGAGGGTTCACCATGACATCCGTCAGATTCCTGCGAAGGAGAGAGACCACTACCGTCACTGAAAAAAAATTTGAGAGATGAGAGAAAGAATAAGAAGACAGTATGAAATACAGGAAGAAGTGAGCCCCGAGGTAGAGGTGTGAACAAGTCCACCCCACCTAGAAAAAGAATCATGGTATCCCCCAACCAGTGAGGGAGTTTCCGGGCCAGGAGCAGTGAGACCACTACGGTTAACTACTCCGAGTACGGGAGTGGGCGCAATGGACCCGCTTCGTCCACAGGCACCCCCAACTAACTGCTCGTAACAAATGAAAAATATACAAAAACAGTCAGGACATAAGTCCCTTATAGGCTTAAATTGGAATTACCGGATTTGCGGTATAGTAGGAAATGGGAGAGAAAGGAGGGAAGTGCAAAAATGATAACGAGGGACCTCAAACTACCAGTCCGGTGTAGAACCAGCCTAGGAGGCTTGGATAAAGAATACAAACTAAGCGGAGGGAGATGAGGATGGGGAAGGGAGGAGCCTAATGGGCCTGATATGACTCCAGCCTTACGTACGGGGGAGGGGCTAAAACAGTTCGCTTTGGGTGTTCCATGACAGCACCAGTGGACCTAGAAAGGGAATAAGTAATAATCAATTGGAAAAAAGTTCCTCTGGTGTAGGCGCGGACCGTGTAGTAAAGCAGACTTGTCGAGTCCGGAGGAGTAATCCTGGAAGTTACGCTAGCAGTCCATAAAGTCCAGCTGGTCGTCTGAGTAATAATAAAAAAAAAAAAAAAAAAAGAAAAAAAGGGGGGGGGGGGGGAAGGGGGGGCATTAAGGTAAAGAGGGTCCTCACCGGATCTGTGGAAGTTCAGATAAACCATAGCATGGTCTAGGGACTCATTGAGGGGGCATAGCAGAAGTAATCAGAGGAGCAGTAGACCCTAAAAAATCGACCATGTGGGGGTAAGTTTCAGGTGGGCATAGATGCCAGGAGTCTAGGAGGTTCCTGACCCAAAAAAAATGGGGAAATGTTGTGGTGAAAGAAAGAGGAACCCCTCAAGATCAGGGGGGGGCCATCTTTCGCTTTCTTGTTTCTGGGTGTCATCCTGAGGGAGGTCAGAGGGCTAGATGGAGGAGGGCGTTTGGACATGCCGGATGAAGAGGTCTGCATGGGAGAAGGTGGATCCTTTGGAAGAAGGCCCAGCTTTTGTAATAGTTGTTCTCCTTCCTGGAACGTGGAGAATCGAAAAGACTTGCTGTTAAGTTCGAATTTCAGACTGAAAGGGAAAAGCCACCAATACTTAATATTCTTTTGAGTCAGAACCGTCAGAAGGGGTTTGAGCGCCCGCCTTTTCTGGATAGTGAAGGGCGAGTTGTCCGCGTAAATTTGTATCTGGTGTCCCATCAGCTGGATCTGTTGGGAGATGCGGGCTCTCCTCATGACCTCCTCCTTGACACTATAGTAGTGTGGTTTGACCACAATGTCACGTGGTAGGCCATCCTGGGGGGGGTCCCAGGGCCCTATGCGCACGGTCAAGCTCTAGTCTGTGGGCTTGGATGTCTGGGATGATGTTTTTGATGAGAGATTGTACTGCATCTGGAACATCCATTACAGACTCAGGCAGACCCCTGATCCTAAAATTGAGCCTTCTGGATCTGTTCTCCAAGTCATCAATTTTTGCCATGGCCCCCTCTAGTTGGTCATGCAATTCCTAAAAGCAATCGGTGTTTTGATTGAATCGATCGATCGTGGCGTCAACTTTGTTTTCAATGCTTTCAATGCTGGATCCTGGGATTTGGAGATCCACCTTAATATCAGTGGTGAATCTGGATGCAGTCTGAGCCAAGCCCTTATCCAGCATTTCTGCGAATTTTGAGAACGAGTGTAATGTCCTGGGGCAGTGAGGTGTGCTGGAGTTGTGAGGTGTACTGGCCTGTCTCCTGATATGAGACATTAGGCCTGGGAGTGTGAGCTCCTGTGGGGGACATGTGCATCTGCATGTCATCCAGGGTCTGGTTCAGGAGGGAGACTGTGGAGGCTGGTGACAGTGGACCTCCGCATGTTGTGGGTGAAAGGGCCCCTCCACATACCCCCTCCTGTAGTATGTCCTGCCATGGAGAAGAGCCTGGGATCCCTATGAGGGCCTTATGAGGCGGCCAGTCCGCCGCCATCTTAGATTTTTCAGCCGCTCCTGGTAGTGCTTCTAATTGTGCCCTTAATCCTCTCCTCGCTGCTCCTACTTGCATTGGTGCATTCCCCGATGCTTACGGACCCCTTCGGTCCCAGTCTGGCTGAATAGGGGCTAATATAGCTTCTGCAGGGTGCGCAGTATGGACGGAGGGGTGCGGAGCTCCGTGATTAGGCGGCCATCACAGAGCGCCGCGCATGCGCCCTCCTGGAATACTGCATTTAATGATAGATATAGATATATTTTCTTCAATTCTTTGGTGTTGATGCCAATTTTTGCAGGTGTTCCTATAAATATATTTTTCCTCCAGCAGTAATGAAACTATATACATATGTTAATACATGTATTTGGTTTTCACGTTTTTTTGATGTTTTTACTTCCTATCTATGTTTTTAGATATATAGATTTGTTATCAGCAATTGTAAAAACCATGAAATGCATACATATATTAGTAGCAATTTTGGCTTTATCGTTTAAAGTTGCATTAAAGTGGCAACATCATGTGAGACACGGGCCTCGGCAGATCTGATACTGATTTAATCAGAGCCGAGCTTCCATGTGTAGTAAGTATCGACTTAGGCCGGGTTCACACTGGTATGACAAACGCTCCTACATTGGGAGCTTATGTCGCATGACGTGTGAAAATGTTTCCCTATGGGAGCCGTCTTAACTGGTCCGACACAAGTCGGTCCGACTTTGAAAATGCTCCCTGTACTACTTTGGTCCGACTTTGATCCTACTTTAGCCCATTGACTATCACTGAAGTCGGATCGCCATCTTGCATGATCTGACTTTGCCATGCGACTTGTGCACTGATGATCTTGAGGGGGAACTCCACGCCAAATTTTAAATAAAAAACCGGCATGAGTTCCCCCTCCAAAAGCATACCAGGCCCTTCGGTCTGGTATGGATTTTTAGGGGAACCCCTTACGCCGAAAAAATGGCGTGGGGGTCCCCCCAAAATCCATACCAATCCCTTACCCGAGCACGCAGCCCGGCCGGTCAGGAAAAGGGGTGGGGACGAGCGAGCGCCCCCCCTCCTGAACCGTACCAGGTCGCATGCCCTTAACATGGGGGGTGAGTGCTTTGGGGCAGTGGGGCGCCCTGCAGCCCCCCATCCCAAAGCACCTTGTCCCCATGTGGATGAGGACAACGGCCCCTTCGGGCGGGGTGCTTATCAGAATCCGAGAGCCCCCTTTAATGAGGGGTCCGCAGATCCCGGCCCTCCACCCTATGTGAATGAGTATGGGGTACATCGTACCCCTACCCATTCACCTAGGAAAAAAAGTGTCAATAAAAAAATTAGGCAGATCTGGGGGTCTTCTCCCGACTTCGGGGATCTCTTCCGACTCCTCTGCTCTCTCTGGCCTCTTCTCCCAGTCTCCGGTTCTTCTCCCGCTCTCCGGTCCTTCTGCCGGGCTCCTCCGCTATCTTCTGCTCTTTTGCCACTCTTTTACTAGCATTGGCCCAGTCTTCTCCATCGTCTTCTTCCAATGTTGACACAACACTCTCTCCCGCTGTAATGCTGTGTATGCAGTGCGCATTGACTTATATAGGCATGGGGTGTGGTCACTGGATGATGTCATCCGGTGACCCCACCCCTTATGACATCACCACCCAGGGCATGATGGAGCGGTGACGTCATAAGGGGCGGGGTCATCAGATGACATTACCCGGTGATCACGCCCCATGCCTATAAGTCGTTGCGCACCGCGCACACGGCAGCACAGCGGGAGAGAGCGTCGTGTCAACATCGGAAGAAGACCGGAGGGAAGAAAACGATGGAGAAGATCGATCCAACTCTAGCAAAAGAGCAGGCAAAAGAGCAGAAGATAGTGGAGGAGCCCAGCAGAAGACACCGGAGATCAGGGGAAGAGGCTGGAGAGCGCGGAGAAGTCGGAAGAGCCCCCCCAAAGTCGGAAGAAGACCCCGGAGCTGCCTAATAAATTACTTTAAAAACCTGTCTGGTGTCTTTTTTTTGTTGACACTTTTTTTTTCCCCAGGTGAATGGGTAGGGGTACGATGTACCCCATACGCATTCACATAGGGTGGGGGGCCGGGATCTGGGGGCCCCCTTATTAAAGGGGGCTCCCAAATTCCAATAAGCCCCCCCGCCCGCAGACCCCGAAACCAACGGCCAGGGTTGTGGGGAAGAGGCCCTTGTCCTCATCCACATGGGGACAAGGTGCTTTGGGGTGAGGGGGCCGCAGGGCGCCCCCCTGCCCCAAAGCACCCAACCCCCCATGTTGAGGGCATGCGGCCTGGTATGGCTCGGGGGGGGGGCGCTTGCTCATTCCCACCCCTTTTCCTGACTGGCCGAGCTACGTGCTGGGATAAGGGTCTGGTATGGATTTTGGGGTGATCCCCCGCCGTCTTTTCGGAATAGGGGGTTCCCTATCCCCTGGTATGCTCTTGGAGGGGAATCCATGCCCATTTTTTATTTAAAATTTGGCATGGAGTTCCCCCTCAAGATTTACACCAAACACAGTGCCTGGTATTGGTGGGGATCCAAATCGGATCCTTGTTCATTAAAAGTCGGATGTATGTCGGCTTCAAGTCCCAGGGGAAAGTCGGATCCAAAGTAGGACGGCTGTCATGTCGCACCAGTGTGAATCTGGCCTAATTCACCAGCTGTTCAATTATTCAATTAAACCCACCTTGTTTATTCTGTAAAAATTGTATTGGCATGTGCATATAAATTCCTGTCTATTGCCTAAAGAGTCAACTATGAGTAAGCACCAGTAGTTACAGTGTGAAACATGTCAGCCGTTTTCATCTTTTGCTGTATGTTTTTTAACCAATAAAGAAATTGTTGTTGGAGTGCAGCCACCTGGATGGAATTCTTTTTTATATGCTACTTTGCATACTGAGCAAGCACCATTATTTGAGGAGGAGAAGATTATTTTTGTGACCCAGACACCTGGAATGGTTCTTTTCCCTGTTTGATAACATGTATACCTGAGTGAGATGAAGATTCAAGCTATTCTGCTTTACTGTGACAAGTTATTTGATACAAAGAGGGTGGTCTAGTTATGTAAATTGAGAAAATGTCATCCAATGACTTTTCTAAAGCAGGGCCGTAGATAATTTTTTTGTTATGGGGGGGTTCAGCAGCAGGTACTAAGTAAAAGTCTTTTTAAATAAAATAAATTGCGCCAAAATTATAGAGACTGAAAAAAATGAAAAACGATATGTGTTGCCCCGAGTAAGCAATCACATCCTCAATTCTATTTTATCAAGTCCTTTAGAAAATCAAACCTGATTTCAGTTTTTTCCTTCTTCCAGTTTTTATGAACTCTGCCCTGTAAGGTTGGCTATTGTCCAGTCTTATAGGGCGTACACACGGTCGGACTTTGTTCGGACAGTCCGACAACAAAATCCTAGGATTTTTTCCGACGGATGTTGGCTCAAACTTGTTTTGTCTACACACGGTCGCACAAAGTTGTCGGAAAATCCGATCGTTCTAAACGCGGTGACGTAAAACACGTACGTCGGGACTATAAACGGGGCAGTGGCCAATAGCTTTCATCTCTTTATTTATTCTGAGCATGCGTGGCACTTTGTCCATCGGATTTGTGTACACACGATCGGAATTTCCGACAACGGATTTTGTTGTCGGAAAATTTTATCTCCTGCTGTCCAACTTTGTGTGTCGGAAAATCCGATGGAAAATGTCCGATGGCGCCCACACACGGTCGGAATTTCCGACAACACGCTCCGATCGGACATTGTCCATCGGAAAATCCGACCGTGTGTACGGGGCATTAGTGTTCAAACTCAATAGGTGCAAAGTGAATGTGCTTCCTACAAGGAGATGGTGCCCTGTGCACCTCCTCAGTAAGGTTGGCTATTATGATGCACCATGTTGTGTCAGACAGAGCACTCACTGACTTTAACTATTGGGGCACTTTTACACTAAGGCGGTGGGGGCGGTAGCGGTAAAGCACCACTAGATTTAGCCGCTGTTTAAGCGGCGCTTTGCCTCTGCTAGCGGTGCGCTTTTAACCCCCCCCAAGGGGTTCAAAGCATCACTGCCGAAGTGCTTTGCAGGCGTTCCAATGGGCAGGGACGGTGGAGGAGCAGTGTAAACACCGCTCTGAAACCACCCCAAAGATGTTGCTTGCAGGACTTTTTTTTTAACGTCCCACAAGCGCACCGCTTCTCTGTGAAAGCACTCGGGCTTTCACACTAGAGTGACAGGAGAGGCGCTTTACAGTCGCTTTGCAGGTGCTATTTTTAGAGCTAAAACACCTGTAAAGCACCTCTGTGTGACAGTAGCCTTTGACGTGGAGATTTTTCTATACGCTATGTGTAATCCATGTCTCCTGCGCTATTAAGCACCCTTTCAGCCTTTTGGTATAATGCATCTCAATAAACCTGTGTCTTCTGCATTTCCCCAAGTAAACAGACATAGTCACTGTCCTCATGTTCTTAGCTCCATCACTCGACTGCCTCGAGCACAGCAACTTGGTTTTTATTCATGGACAACAATAGGAAATGACAAACAGGAAGTCATGGCCCCAACAGCCAATCGCTTCCTCCATGCAAAATGGCAACACAAGAAATGACCACACTAAAGGGGAGGGCATCCACAGGAGTGGGAGGGAGAAGTGCACATATCTCATCCACTTGAGGCATGTACATTGCCCTCCACCCAGCCACATGCATGCACATCCACCATCTTGGTCAGCATGCAGCCCACTCAATACTGCTCAGAGTAACCAGTATCTAGTAAGATCATTCTACTTGTTCTTACAGGCTTGAGAAGATCTGCAGGGACGTTGCTACTGCTGTTGTCAATATACGGTACGAGTATATTAGCAAGGCAGATATCAATGTCCTCTTATTAACCACTTCAGCCCCGGAAGATTTTACCCCCTTCCTGACCAGAGCACTTTTTGCGATTCGGTACTGTGTTGCTTTAACTGACAATTGCGCGGTCGTGCGATGTTGTACCCAAACAACATTGATGTCCTTTTTTTCCCACAAATAGAGTTTTCTTTTGGTGGTATTTGATCGTTTCTGTGGTTTTTATTTTTTGTGCTATAAACAAAAAAAGAGCAACAATTTTGAAAAAAACACAATATTTTGTACTTTTTGCTATAATAAATATGCCAATTTTTTTTTTTAAAAAAAGCTATTTTTTTCTCAGTTTAAGGCCAATATGTATTCTTCTACATATTTTTGGTAATAAAAATCTCAATAAGTGTATATTGATTGGTTTGCGCAAAAGTTATAGCGTCTACAAACTATGGGATTGATTTATAGCATTTTTATTTTTTATTTTTTACTCATAATGGCGGCGATGTGCGATTTTTATCGTGACTGTGACATTATGGCGGACACTTTTGACACATTTTTGGGACCATTGACATTTATACAGCGATCAGTGCTATAAAAATGCACTGATTACTAGGGGAGCAACGGATCAAAAAACTCACGGTTCGGATCGTTCCTCGGATCAGGAGTCACGGTTCGGATCATTTTCGGATCAACAAAAAAAAATCTCCCCCACTGTAATATCCACAATCTCCCCCACTGTAATAATATATTAGCAGGGTATTGCAGGGTATTGGCGGGTATATTGGCAGGGTATTGGCAGAGTATTGGCAGGGTATTGTGAGGGCATTGCAGAGTATTGTGAGGGCATTGCAGAGTATTGTGAGGGCATTGCAGAGTATTGTGAGGGCATTGCAGAGTATTGCAGAGTATTGTCAGGGCATTGCAGAGTATTGTCAGGGCATTGCAGAGTATTGTCAGGGCATTGCAGAGTTTTGGCAGGGCATTGCAGAGTTTTGGCAGGGGGGAGAGAGAAACCGGTTTGTTACAAGTGATCGCTCCGGCCGCCGGGTGTACCAAGATGGCCGCCGCTCCGGAGCTAGGCCGAAGCCGCGGTCTTTCCTATGGCCGAGGCCACAGAGCGCTCCGCGGATCGCAGGTGTCCTGATCCGCGGAGGTTGATCCGTACGGATCACGGATCATGGACGATCCATTGCACCCCTATTGATTACTGTAAAAATGTCACTGGCAGTGAAGGGGTTAACACTAGGGGGGATCAAGGGGTTAACTGTGTTCCCTCTAGTGTGTTCTAACTGAAGGGGGGGATGGGACTGACTATGTATGAACAGATGATCTGCCACTTCTCCCCTCAGAGAACCGGGATCTCTGTGTTTACATTGAGACCACTGGGCACTCGCATCGGCTCCAGGGGTAAGCAGCGGCGCGCACGCGCCCCTGGTGGCCGCCTAAGGAACATAACGTTGATTCGCCTGCCCATGCCATTCTGCCGCAGTGTAACTGCAGCGGCTGGTCGGGAACAGGTTAAAGCAGATATGTACCCAAAAGGGATAGCGTAGCCACAACAGAGATATAATATGTTTCTCTCGTTATGCGGACTTCGCTTCTCTAATGTGCGTAGACATTTGAAGGCAAGAAGCCCAGCGCATTGCGCTTGATACTTACAAACTGGCAAAGGCCCACACAGAGAAAACGTCTCCAAGCCCATGAGAAGGTTTTCATACTGACGGTTTTACAGCTGGTCCCGATTCAACACAAGTGTGCTCTGCTAGAGCGCTCCTTTGTCATCTGTCTCCCTGTGTCTGAATTAACAATCTATAAAACACACATAATAAAATTTCCACAACACCTTACAGATTAAAAAATAAATAAAATAAATAAAAACAAAAAGGGGGGTCGGGATGCACTGTAATAGCCAATCTTAATAGGCCAGGTACAAAGGGCACCCTCTTGTGGAAGGCAGCACACTCACTGTGTTCACATTAGCTTGTTTTTTTTATTCTGTGATTCATTGAAAATGAATCAACTCAAAAATTACCAGCCAGGAATACATTGACTTTTCTTTAGGCTAGGTTCACATCTGAGTGGGTGTGAGAAGATGTATAATTGCACACCTTCCTGCACTGGCAGAGGAAAAACACACTGCTGCTTAGGAGATACACAGAGGTACACTAGAATGTGGGAAAACCTCAATCCACGCACGTTTCATGCACCTCATTCAAATCGCACTCCCCTTGCAATCTGCAGTGGGTGTCAGTGCTATCTTAATGACACCCCGAACAAAGGTTGCAAAACACAGTGTGTTTGCCTGCACCGGATCGCATTCACAAACGACCATGCAAACCAGTTTTAGTGCGGTTCGTAAATTGGTGCATGCATGACTTTGGTGTGATTTGAGCCCATTCAAAATGAATGGGCTTTGATTGTACGGCAATCAACACAGTAAGCCTTGTTTCACACTATAGTTTGCATGTGAATCGCTCAGGAACTGCACCGCATTCCTGTGCAATTCACATGTGATTCTCTGTGGTGTGATTGGAGCCCATTAATTTTTAATGGGTTGAATCACACCAAAGAAGTGCAGGCACCTTTTTTTGACCAACTATGCGATCTGGTTCAGATAAACACTGCGTTTGCGACCTTCTTTTGGGGAATTGTTAACTTTGAATTGACACCTGCAGTAGATCAAACACAGTGTGATTGCAATGCATTTCCTGCACCACATATGTATGAACCAGGGGTAAAATAGGGCCAAGGTATGCCACTGAGGGCAGCAAAAAGTCCAGCCTGGCTCTGGCATTGGCAGACAGGTTGTGGTGCCAACTGCTGAATCAGTAAGCCGGTGAGCACCACAACAAGCTTACCAGTGCCAGGCTGGACTGTCAGTAAAAACAAGCAATAGAAAACTCAGCTTAGCCTCAGTCATCTGTCAGTAACACAAGCAATGCAAAATTTAGCCCAGCCAGCCTCAATCACTTACGTTGCCAGTTGCCATACAGTATCACAGACAGTCTCTCACTGACTCGCGATTACCTAGTATGAACAGCAAAATGCCAGCAGCATAGTTGCCAACATTGCAAAAAAAAAAATGTGTGAAACTTTTTTGGCTGTAGGCGGAGCCGTACAATAATTAGGGGGTGGGGCATTCATTTGTAGGCGTGGTTTAGACAAAAATACAAGCGTGGCGCACGGCAAAAATGGGCGTGGTTTACGCGAAATAGTGCGCGTGGCTTAAATGGGCGTGGCTCAAGAGGGTGTGGTTAGAGTTTGAGATGAATGAGGGATAGAGAGGGAAAGGGGCAGAGGGGGAAAGGGGGAAAGGGGGAGAGGGGGAGAGGGGGAGAGAGGGGAATGACGGGACAGCAGCCCCAGATCCTACACAATCAAAATATGTGTATTCTAGAAAGTTTAACAATCAGCAGATAAAATGAAAGAGCAATCAGCGCAAACCAAATATAAAAGAACGATATGCAAGCTGAACACTAGGAGGAAAACACCAACCTCAATGATATACAGTAAAATAAAATAAGTGCAGCGCAAAAGAATAAAAAATAATAAAAATAATAATAATAATAAAGAAGTGTTGAATAATCTAATAAATAGCAACAGTCCTTAAATATGAAATGGTGAAAATAGCAGGTAGCAGAAGGTGGCGAATATCTCTCTTCTGGGGACACTGGTAACAAACTTAAATCCGTGCGGTAAGTATGTAAAAAAGTTGCGCTTACCAGATCCAATTGACCCCTTAATTATAGGGGGTCCGAAACAGCATAAGTAGGTCCGTGGCAAACTGCTGGGCTGGCTGAAATCTGTAGAAATCCCCTCTGATCAGGAGTAGAACATCATAATACCGCTGGATACTTTGTTTCTCAATTAGGCTGTGCGGCTGCTGTGCACACACCGGCATCTGCCGGCATATGCCGGTGTGTGCACAGCAGCCGCACAGCCTAATTGAGAAACAAAGTATCCAGCGGTATTATGATGTTCTACTCCTGATCAGAGGGGATTTCTACAGATTTCAGCCAGCCCAGCAGTTTGCCACGGACCCACTTATGCTGTTTCGGACCCCCTATAATTAAGGGGTCAATTGGATCTGGTAAGCGCAACTTTTTTACATACTTACCGCACGGATTTAAGTTTGTTACCAGTGTCCCCAGAAGAGAGATATTCGCCACCTTCTGCTACCTGCTATTTTCACCATTTCATATTTAAGGACTGTTGCTATTTATTAGATTATTCAACACTTCTTTATTATTATTATTATTTTTATTATTTTTTATTCTTTTGCGCTGCACTTATTTTAAATCAGCAGATAAAGATGCTCCAAACACCTGGTGTTAGCACTTCAATCATCCCGGCACCATGGTTGTTATGGTGTCAGGATGATTGAAGCGCATTATTTCTATTATTACATTGTAATATAAAATGAAATTATTTAACTCACCATAATGCAGAAATCAGTGGGAACCCCGAGCGTGTCGCCTGCCACCAGATACCATCAGGTGTCCCCAGCGGAGTCCTCCCTTACATCAGGCATTGCCAGCAGAGTCCCCCCTTACATCAGACATTGCCAGCAGAGTCCCCCCTTACATCAGACATTGCCAGCAGAGTCCCCCCTTACATCAGACATTGCCAGCGGAGTCCCCCCTTACATCAGACATTGCCAGCAGAGTCCCCCCTTACATCAGACATTGCCAGCGGAGTCCCCCCCTTACATCAGATATTGCCAGCGGAGTCCCCCCTTACATCAGACATTGCCAGCGGTGTCCCCCCTTACATCAGACATTGCCAGCGGAGTCCCCCCTTACATCAGACATTGCCAGCGGAGTCCCCCCTTACATCAGACCTTGCCAGCGGAGTCCCCCCTTACATCAGACATTGCCAGCGGAGTCCCCCCTTACATCAGACATTGCCAGCGGAGTCCGCCCTTACATCAGACATTGCCAGCGGAGTCCCCCCTTACATCAAACATTGCCAGCGGAGTCCTCCCTTACATCAGACATTGCAACGGAGTCCCCCCTTACATCAGACATTGCAGCGGAGTCCCCCCTTACATCAGACATTGCAGCGGAGTCCCCCCTTACATCAGACATTGCAGCGGAGTCCCCCCTTACATCAGACATTGCAGCGGAGTCCCCCCTTACATCAGACATTGCAGCGGAGTCCCCCCTTACATCAGACATTGCAGCGGAGTCCCCCCTTACATCAGACATTGCAGCGGAGTCCCCCCTTACATCAGACATTGCAGTGGAGTCCCCCCTTACATCAGACATTGCCAGCGGAGTCCCCCCTTACATCAGACATTGCCAGCGGAGTCCCCCCTTACATCAGACATTGCCAGCAAAAGCCCCCCGTTACATCACACATTGCAGCGGAGCCCCCCCCTACATCAGACATTGCAGCGGAGCCCCCCCTTACATCAGACATTGCCAGCGGAGTCCCCCCTTACATCAGACATTGCCAGCGGAGTCCCCCCTTACATCAGACATTGCCAGCGGAGTCCCCCCTTACATCAGACATTGCAGCGGAGTCCCCCCTTACATCAGACATTGCAGCGGAGTCCCCCCTTACATCAGACATTGCAGCGGAGCCTCCCCTTACATCAGACATTGCAGCGGAGCCCCCCCTTACATCAGACATTGCAGCGGAGCCTCCCCTTACATCAGACATTGCAGCGGAGCCCCCCCTTACATCAGACATTGCCAGCAAAGCCCCCCTTACATCAGACATTGCAGCGGAGGGGAGGGAGAATTTTTTTTTCCCCCTCAAACAGAAGCTGGGAGCACTTTGACTTACCGAGTGACACACTAGCTCCCCCCACGTGGCACCGACTGTTCCCTGGTGGTCCCGGCCTCAGGCTCCCCCGGACCTTTCACGTTCTCCTCCTTGGTGCTGTGTAAACAGGAGGAGGCAAACTTCTTCCTCCTCCGAGTGAGAGTCCTGGCACTGACACAGCAGCAGTCAGCGTGACACAGCGGTGCGCACCTCCTCCCCCATCCATCCATGTGCTCCGACTGCAAAGTAGCCACGCCCCTGCTTGCCATACTTGGCAAATCAAGGCAGGCAGAAGGAGCAGGTGTCCTCCTTGTCCAATAGAGGACAAGGAGGACAAAATGAGGCAAGGGGGAGGATACCGAGGCTGCGGCGATGCTAACACTTTATTGCCCAAAAATATTTACGATCCTCCGGGAAAAGCTCCGAAATTCGGGACAAATCGCGGGAAATAATAAAATCGGGATGAGGCTCCAGAATTCGTGAATGTCCCGGGAAATTCGGGACTATTGGCAAGTATGCAGCAGCACAAAAGTCTGAGCAGTGGTAAGTCTGAGGACACTCTCTGAGACTAGGCCAGAGAGAAAGAGGGACATACCTGGACAGGACAGCAGCATCCATGTGGGGGGCTGGCGGCTACACAGCACTTTATAAGCACTCTGTGCTACAGGGCCCAGACAAAGCTCCTCTCCCAAGCCCAAGGTGGGAGTGGCACTGCAAGACAACGGGAATACAGGGAGTAGAGAGCAGTGAACAGGACTACATGCACCGCCGACTCCCACTGTGCTCAGTGTGCTGACTGGTGATAGATCTTAGTGCAAGTATGAGGTTAAATGGCACTACCTATATAATGAAAGGCGACAGACCCTGTTCACTTGTTAGGTGCTATGTGCCTCTATAGTGACTATTGAATGGGCATATACCAATAGTGCAATCCTAATAAATTACCAATGTGCATGTGCTAGTGTTGAAAACCTCACTAGGTTGCCAAATAAACTAGCTATAAATAAATGTTTAGAAGTGATACAAAAAACATGATACTACAATTACAAAAATACAGGTATATGAAAATAAATACATAAATCAAATAAAAAACAAATAAAAATAATAAATAGTCCCAAAAGTGTAAGACAAATATAAAATAGTTGAAATGATATGAAATACAGTTTAATACTGTAAGAATCATAGAACCCTGCTCATTAGAGCTTACAATCTAAAAGGGAGGGTATCCTTACTGTTTGTTAAAGAAAAAAAATTGATTTTACATGAGCAGAAACCAAAAAAGGGACTGTACAACGTGTGCAAGCAAATAAAGATCAACGAGCATTACTGATCCATACACTGAAGTATTACCGTACAGTAAAACACTAGCTAATCATATATAACAAACTGTCTATTCATCTATTCATCCACAAGGTTTATCAACAGTATATGTAACTTGCAAAATCCTGAATAAATACCAATTGTAATAACGTATGTATAGTACAGATATTTTCAAAAAAGGTATCTGAGCATTGTGGATAGGAGCATATGACTTTACTTACAAAAAACATTATACCCTGTACAGGTGTTATTACAAGTTAGGTATGGGTTAGAGTAGAAGGACTTTGCTATCTTCAATGAATTGCTATAACGTCTTTAGCATAGAAGAATAACAAACATAACTAGAGCTTAGTTTACTTAGAAAAATCTCAGTCCTCCTGTTAGCCCAATAAGCAACTAGAAGCATTGCAAATATTTGGTAAATTCAGTAATTAACTTGTGAAGTTAGTAACTGCTGGCCAATATGTCCGACTAGTTAGGCAATACCAGACCATATGATAAAAAACGCCAATTCCAGATGGACATCTAAGACATTCTATCCTTATTTAATAACATATATATTAGAAGAATACAGAATGTTAAAGGGGGGCACAATTTATTTGGGCACTCCTTCATGGGGTTGTCCCTGCCTTTTCCACTGGTGTTTAAACCTATTAATATTGCTTTGAGGGGCATAGCAATTTCAGGGTCGCTGGCCCTTTAAATATTCTGCTCACCTTTGGGCAGATAGGAATTTGACCAATAGGATTGTTTGGAATTTTCTGGAAGCGGTGGGGGTCATTATATAAAGGCCCCACTGCCGCAGGTATCTTGCTGTTGGTCCAAGGATCAAGTGAAGGAAGAGCTAACCAACCTCCCTCCCATCACGTGCACTTTATGTGGTATGTCACCTTTGCATGAAAAGGGGGACTTTGGTTATAAAGTTGATGGAAGTTACTTTGCTTGAGTCATCAAGGCTAGGCAATTTTGTGAATGTTAGTTGATTGGTTATGAATTTATAATATGTTTATGGAATCTATATGTTATGTGAAACCAATAAAAGTGCCGCGGCCAATTTATGCCAACAGTAGAGTGTGGTGTCGTTTTATTTAATTGGTAAGATTGTGTTTGGAGATGGGGGGAAATAGTGTGGAGTGCAATCCCAAGTAAAATAGAGTTTTAGTTACATAGTTTATAAGATTGAAAAAAAAAGACACAGGTCTATCTAGTTCAACTTAACCACTTCAATACCGAGCTATAGTCATAAGACCTCCGCAGATGGGATCTCCCATCCTAGGCGGGCGTCATATGACATCCTCAGTTTCTCGCCACTCCTGCGGGCCCCCGGGGGCCCACAGCACAGCGATCGGGGATGAGGTATGTCCCTCGGACACAGCCCATCCCAGATCCGTCTAAAGAGCCTATAAAAAATGGTTCTTTACCACGTGACCCGCTGTGTCCAATCACAGCCAGTCACATGTACTGTCCACAAGCACGGCGCTTGTGCACGCCCCTAGGGCGCACGCAGTGCGGCGATCAGGGATGAGGCTTGTCACCCTGACACAGCCCAACCCTGATCGCAGTAAAGAACTAATGAAATTGGCTCTTTACCACGTGACCGGCTGTGTCCAATCACAGCCGGTCACAGAATGTCAACAAACCGCGGTAATGAGATGTTACCGGGTTCTCCTCCTCACACACCGATCGTGTGTGAGTAGTAGATTGCGTTAACATCTCGTTACCGCTTACAGTGCACACCAACACACACTGATTCCCCCCTAATAAAGAGGACCTGTCACCAGCCATCAAAGTACCTGTCATCACCCATCAAAGTACCTGTCACCAGCCATCAAAGTACCCGAGTACCTGTCAAAGTCCATCTGAGTACCCGAGTACCTGAGTACCTGTCACAGTCCATCTGAGTACCTGAGTATCTGTCACAGTCCATCTGAGTACTCGAGTACCTGTCACAGTTTGTCCGCATACCCGAGTACCTGTCACAGTCCATCTGAGTACCTGAGTACCTGTCACAGTCCATCTGAGTACCTGTCACAGCCCATATGAGTACCCGAGTACCTGTCATAGTTCATCTGAGTACCCGAGTACCTGAGTACCTGTCACAGTACATCTGAGTACCTGTCACAGTTCATCTGAATGCCAGAGTACCAGAGTACCTGTCACAGTTTATCTGAGTACCCGAGTACCTGAGTACCTGTCACAGTCCATCTGAGTACCTGTCACAGTTCATCTGAGTACCTGTCACAGTCCATCTGAGTACCTGAGTACCTGTCACAGTTCATCTGAGTACCCGAATACCTGTCACAGTTCATCTGAGTGCATGAGTACCTGAGCACCTGTCACAGCCCATCTGAGTATCTGTCACAGTTCATCTGAGTACCTGTCACAGTCCATCTGAGTACCTGTCACCAGCCCATCAGAGTAACCGAGTACCTTTTTCCAGCACATCAGAGTATCCAAGTACCTATCTGCAGCCCATGCCTCATAAAATATACGTTGGGGTAATTCCATTGTTCTGGTGCTCAAGGACCTTTCAAAGTGTGATAGGTAGGAATGAAATGAGATGTGTCATTTATGCTCCTAGAACGCCTGAAGGTACTACTTCAATGTTGAGCCTCTGTATGTGGCCAGGCTGTGTAAAAGTCTCACACATGTGGTATCGCCATACTCAGGAGGAGTAGCAGAATGTGTTTTGGGGTGTAATTTTTGCTATATACATGCTATGTGTTAGAAATATCTTATAAATTGACAACTTTGTCAATTTGTCATAAAAAAAAAAAGATTTTCATTCTCTTTCCACGTTTTCTGAAGACTTGTGTGAAAAAATTAACCATTCAAAAGACTCAAAATGCTTCATAGAATAGACGTTGGGGTGTTTGCTTTCCAAAATTGGGTAATTTTGTGGGTAATTCTACTGTCCTGGTGCTCCAGGGCCTTCACAAATGTAATAGGTCGTTAGGAAATTAGAGGTGTAATTTATGCTCCTAGAACCCCTGATGGTGCTCCCTGCATGTTGGACCTCTCTGTGTGGCAAGGCTGTGTGGCAAGGCTGTGTAAAAGCCCCACACATGTGGTATCATCATACTTGGGAGGAGTAGCAGAATGTCTTTTGGGGTGTAATTGGAAGTATGCATATGCTGTGTGTGAGAAATAACTTGTTATTCTGACAATTTTGTGAAAAAAAAATCTTAATTTTCCCAAGAATTGTGGGAAAAAAATACAACTTAAAAAAACTCACCATGCCTCTTACTAAATACCTTTTGACTGTCTACTTTTCAAAAAGGGGTCATTTGGGGGGTAGTTGTACTTTCCTGACATTTCAGAGCCTCAAGAAATGAGACTGTGCATAAGGTGTGATCAGGTGTGATCAATTTTCAATGATTTGCACTATAGCTTGTAGTCTCTATAACTTTCACAGAGACCAAATAATATCTACTAATTTGCTTTATTTTTACCAAAGAGATGTAGCAGTATAAATTTTGGCCCAAATTTATGAACAAAAATTACTTATTTTATCATAGAAACAAAAAAAAGTGTTCTTTCCAAAAAAAAATTTGCTCTTTTTTCACCTATGTCGCAAAAAATAAAAAACCCAGTGGTGATTACCACCAAAAGAAAGCTCGATTTGTATGAAAAAAATGATAAAAACTTTGTTTGGGTACAGTGTTGCATGACTGAGTAATTGGCATTCAAAGTGTGAGAGTGCTAAAAGCTAAAAATTGGTCTGGGAAGGAAGGGTGTATAAAAGCCCTGTATTGAAGTAGTTAAAGAGGAGCTACAGTTTGTAAAAAAAATAAATAAATAAAGTCAGCATCTACAAATACTGTAGCTGCTGACTTTTAATACAAGGATACTTACCTGTCCAAGGATCCTGCAATGTCAGCACTCCTAGCCCATTCGTCAATCAGGTCCGGGTGCAGGTGCCGGTACTGGCACCTGTAGTAAGGGAAAAACAGGAAGTGAAGCCTGTTTCCTACTGTGCATGTAAGAGTCGCACTGCACTTTCTGAATGGTCTCACCATCTTCTGGGACCTCTGTGTGTCCCAGAAGGGAGCGGGCAGGGCTGTCTTTTCGCATGGGCACGCTGGGCAGTTGCCCGGGGGC
The DNA here is from genome assembly GCA_037952925.1 of Lithobates clamitans. Taxonomy (NCBI): domain Eukaryota; kingdom Metazoa; phylum Chordata; class Amphibia; order Anura; family Ranidae; genus Lithobates; species Lithobates clamitans. The sequence continues at coordinate 2,133,930 of JBBGZY010000876.1, forward strand.
CCCACTTGCCTGGGGGGCCCCACCTGCCCAGCGACCCCAGCCAGGGCTGGACTAGCCTAACGGATACCGGGAAATTTCCTGGTAGACCGGCTGCCCTGGGGCCGCTTTGAGTTGCGGCTGCAGCACTCCGCATTTTCCCTCTCTCCTCCTGTGTATCATGGAGCTGGCTGGGTCTGTGTTCGGCGGCCGCGCTGTAACAAGGTCCCGCCCTCCTAGACCGGCTCGTGTAATAGTAGATTGAATCAGTGTTCCGCCTATCATACGAGCCGGTCTAGGGGGCCGGGACCTTGTTACAGCGCGGCCACCGAACACAGACCCAGCCAGCTCCGTGATACACAGGAGGAGATGTCCGCTGTTTCCAGGCAATGGTGAGTCTGTATTAATTGGCACAGTGATGCTGCATTCATGGGCACAGTGAGGATGCAATTGTGGGCACAGTGAGACTGCATTCATGGGCACAGTGAGGCTGTAATGGTGGGCACAGTGAAGCTGCAATGGTGGGCACAGTGAGGCTGCATTCATGGGCACAGTGAGCCTGCAATGGTGGGCACAGTAAGGCTACAATGGTGGGCACAGTGAGGTTGCAATGGTGGGCACAGTGAGGCTGCAATGGTGGGCACAGTGAGGCTGCGTTCACGGGCACAGTGAGGCTGCAATGGTGGGCACAGTGAGGCTGAATTTGATGGGCACAGTGAGGCTGCATTTGATGGGCACAGTAAGGCTGCATTCACGGGCACAGTGAGGCTGCATTCATGGGCACAGTAAAGCTGCATTTGATGGGCAATCATGCGTGATTGTGTAGACAGGGCCCCAGTGCACTGTATTGTCCGAGGGCCTTTAATGCTCTTAAGATGGCGCTGGCAGCGGGTAGAAGTAGAAGGGGCCAAAAATATTGTAAATTGCCATGCGGCAATCTTACCCGGAAATGGGAGCAGGTACCTTGCAAAACCAGGCACCCCCCCCCCCCAAAAAAAGTGCCAAAGGGTGCAAACAAGGGGAGCTTTCTGTTTGGGTGGAGCTTCACTTTAAGTGTGTGTACAGGTGTATGACTTTTATTCTCTAACAATTCCCATAGCTCTGTATTTTACTTCCTGAGGAAGATGTCCAAAAGGTGTTTTGAAATTGTGGACACTCAGCTAGCACCAATTCCTGCAGGAGGGAGTTAAACATTTTACTGCTCTTACAATAAAAGACCCTTTCCTCAATCTAAGGTTAAACATCCTATCTTCTAACTAAAAATTGTGGCCATGTGTACTCTTCAGGGAGCTTAGAGTAAACATTTTTTTGATTACTAGAGTCACCTTTGATATATTTATACATCGTAATCATATATCATATCCCCTCTTAAACACTTCTTCTCCAGAATGAATACCTGTAATCTATCTGATTGATCCCATAGCTAAAGTCCTGCATCTCCTTTAATAATATTGTTGATCTTCGCTGAAATCTTTCTAGTTCAATAACATTTCTCCCGAGGATTGGTGGGCAAAGCTGAATGGGATATTCAAGATGAGGCTGGACCAGTGTTTTGTAAAGGGATAGAATTATTGATTTATCACTGGAATGCATCTTCAAGTACCCCCAGATCTCTTTCCATCACTGCTTCTCCCACGGAAGTTCCTCCTAATGTATCTTTTGCATGTGTATTTTTGACAACCAAGTGCATAATTTTACAGTACAAGTAAGTTATTTTCCTGCATCATTTGGTATCTTCAACAAACAATGAAAATGTGTTTTTGATTCCAACATTTATATCAAATAAACAAAAACTGAACAGCATTGGCCCCAAGTCAGAACTCTGGGGCACATCGCTCACCCACAACTTTATACCACTCACGTTACATTGATGCTTATAGAGTATTTGAAGGAGGTAGTGCTGCGTACATAAATTTCTTTGAGGAACATATTTATGTATAATAAAAAAAGGCAACATTAGTAAAAACAAAATTAATAAAAGATGCAAAAGATAAAAAGCAAATGCCAAAAAGGAAGTTACAGAGGATTACAAAATTTGGTAGGCATATAATAATAATGATCAACTCAAAGTTGTAAATAATAAATAATGATAAAAAGCAAAATAAAAATAAAGATGCAACTAAAAATACAATTAGAAATATGAATAAAAATAAAAAATAAACTGCAAGTGTATTGTGATGGCTATATATACCAAGCAAAAAAATATTTTAAACAAGTGTATCAGTTTCTGTTCCTTCATTAAGCCTGGGGGAAACAGGATACTGTCTAACAAGCCTGCACACCTGTGTACTCATGCAGGTTGCAGGCATTCAGCAAAACCTGTACATAAGTTTGAAGGTTTCATCCCACCCAAGACACTTTGCAACCTTCAGGCTGGGTTCACACTACTGCGAATTGGATGAGGGTTTCGCATGTCAGGAGATTGCGACTGGCTCTCTATGGAGCTGGTTCACACACCTCCGGAGCACTCCAGTGCAAATTGCACAGGAGTCCTGTGCGTCTTTTGGGCCATTTCAGGTCCGAATTCAGCCAAAAATTCGGACTGAAATTGCACCTGAAATGGTGAACAGGGATGCCCCAGACCCCCTGTTGTGAGCCACTCCAGGTCGCACCTGACTTGCATGACAGTTCACACTGCCATATGTGATCTGCGGGGAGTGTCAATACACTGTTAATGACACCCCCATTTTAGCTTGCATATTGCACTGCGAACTGTCAGTTCCGACATGAACTGGATCACATAGGTGTGAACACCAATAAAATCCAATTCTGGTGCGTACCAAAAAAAGGGTCCTGGGCAAGTTTAGTCCGAATGCGATGCGATTTCAGCCATACTATCTGTATGGCTGAAATCGCATCACACGGACATTGCATGTGATTTTCACTGCAGTGCAGTGTGAATCACATGCGATCTCGCACCACGCAGCAGTGTGAACCATCACTCAAGGCTCTATTATTCATAAAACAGTATGAAAAATAATGAAATATTAATATAACTCACCTGAAATTCCTCACATGTCTTCTCTCTTCAATTGACACCTCATAGCACAAATACAATATGGACAATACCACATTTCTTTACACTTTAGTGAATTCACCCTTAGAGGCACACCCATAAATAAGCTGTTATGCACATAAAGGTGTGACCATGATTAGAGTTATCCAATATTTTATTATACAGGATTTATATAGCAGCAGGCAGCAAGCCCAGCTTTATTACCATGGCATATGAATTATTATTTATTATTGTACAGAACTTACAGTATATAGCACCAACAGTTTGTGTAGCACTTTACAATATAAAGGGAGACAACACAGCAACAATACAATTCAATACAAGAAGGTTAGGGGTGCCCTGCTCCTGGGAGCTCACAGTCAAATAGGGGTGGGCTGGCGGAACAAAAGGTAATAACTGTGAGGGATGAACTGATGGCAGAAATAGAAGACTCAGTTATTAGCTGAAGGGGTAAGTAAGGTGGATGAGTCGGGCAACAGCACCCATGATCCATGATAGACTGAAGAGGGGATAGCCTGTGAAGTGGTAGGCCAATAAGGAGGGAGTTACAATAGTCAAGGCTGCAGCTGCAACTAAAGGAGGTAGCAGTTTAGAGGTGGTAAGAGCATGACTCAACCATGGGGTTTTAGCACTCCTCAACCACTACTGTGAACGAAACACCACATTACTTACTAATCTAAAAATAGGTGAATTGTTGTATATGAAAAAAAATCAGTAATAGAGCGATGAGTATTGTTTTAAGGCCATGAAATAAAAATAGAAATGGTAACTTTACAAGTGTATGTGCCTATAAACATTTAGGGGCTTATAAATATATATATATATATATATATATATATATATATATATATATATATATATCTGGATATATATATATATATATATATATATATATATATATATATATATATATATATACTGGCAATGAAGAAGCCCGCAAGACACTGCGGCCAAAAGCCGAGTCCTCTGCTGCCTTAACATCCACCTGATAAAATCTCGTGAACATATGTACTGAAGACCAAGTAGCGGCCTTGCAAATCTGCGCCACTGACGCCCGATGGTGAAAAGCCCAGGAGGTTCCAACACCCCTGGTAGAATGAGCTCTAACCCCAAAGGGAGGAGCTTTACCTTTCAGGCCAATCCAGACCCAAAGTGAAATGGATGCCTTAGAAGCCGACTGACCCCTCTAGGGGGCAAAACAAAAAAAGTATCAGAACTTCTGATGCTTGCAGACCTTTCCAGGTAGACTCTGACCGCCCGTGCCACATCCAAAAGGTGCAACTGCTTCTCTTCTGGTGAGCCGGCCTGAGAGAAAAAAGAAGGTAGAACAATGTCCTGATTTAAATGAAATTCAGAAACTACCTTAGGCAAAAAGAATGGAACAGGACGTAACACCACTATATCATGGTGCAAAATCAAATACGGCTCCTTACAGGAAAGGGCCGCCAATTCGGAGATCCTTCTAGCTGAAGTAATTGCAAAATGAAAAGTCAACTTTCGTGTCAAAAGAACTAACGGAACTTCGTTGATTGGTTCAAAAGGCTGCTCCTGTAACACAGACGAAATAAAAATTTAAATCCCAAGGGCAAAGAGGTGATTTAAGAGGCAATAAGTGAGTCACTCCCTGAAGAAAAGTCTGGACCAGGGAATGTGAGACCAAAGGCTTCTCGAAGTACACTGATAAGGCTAAAACCTGTGCTTTAATTGTTGTCAATGCTAATCTTTTATCTAAGCCTGACTGAAGAAAAGAGAGAATTCTCTCTACTAAATATCTGCGATGATGCCAACTTCTGGCCTCACACCATGCAATATAAGCCTTCCAACCCCTGTGATAAACCTTCCTGGTGACCGCCGTTATGGCATTCACCAATGTAGTTACCACTGGTCCTGAGACACCACGGTCTCCTAGCACCCTGGATTCAATAGCCACGCCTTCAAATTCAGTGAGCGTAAATTCGTGGGGGAATATAGGCCCCTGTGACAGTAGATCGAGCCGAAGCGGAAGCGTCCAAGGCTTGCCTACTGCTAATCTCACTACCTCCGGATACCAAGCCCTCCTGGTCCAGGCCAGAGATACCAGAACATCTCTTCTCGGATCCTGTGCAAAAGATGTGGCAGAAGAGAAATCGGGGGGAATGCATAAATCAAAGAGAACTGAGTCCAGGGAACTACCGGAGCATCTATCCTGATCGCAAGTGCATCTCTTTCTCTGGATACAAACTGCTGAATCTTGCAATTGAACCTGGATGCCAGCAGGTCTATATCTGGTGCACCCCACCGATGGCAAATTTGCATAACCCCCTGTGGGTGCAGAGACCATTCTCCTGGATGTATCTGTTGGCAGCTGAGATAGTCCGCTTTCCAGTTCTCTACCCCGGAATGTGGACGGCAGACAGCACATGAACATGCCTTATCTTCTGCCCATGATAACACATGACTGACCTCCATGTGGGCCAGACGACTCTTGGTGCCACCCTGATGGTTGACATAGGTTGCAGCCTGTAACTTTGACGTCCAATAATTCAGCGCGAGGCGTATTGCCCGCAGCTCTAGTACATTGATGGGCAATCCCTGTTCCTTCAGAGTCCATTTTCCCTGGACTGTGGAACTTTCCATGACTGCGCCCCAGCTGGAAAGACTGGCATCTGTGGTCACTAGCTTCCACGACAGTGGAAGAAAAGACCTTCCCTGTACCAGATTGTGGTATACTAACCACCAGACAAGACTTCCTCGAGCCTTGGGCTTATGATCATGCAGGAATCCAAAGCCTGCATCTTTCTGCTCCATGCAGACAGAATGTTCTGCTGCAATGCCTTGGAATGGAACTGGGCATACGGAATTGCCTCAAATGAGGAAACCATCCTTCCCGGAAGACTCATACAGAGTCGGACAGATGAGTGTCTATTTCGGCTTACCCGCCAAACCTGGTCCTTTAGGGTCTCGACCCTTCTTGGAGGCAAGAACACTCTTGCCTGGACTGTGTGCATGATAAGGCCTAAGTATTCCAGACTTTGAACCGGTTTTAGGGCTGATTTCTCAAAATTTATGATCCATCTGAGATGTTCCAGGAATTGGACCGTAAAGGTCACGTTTCTTAGTAGCCTGCAATCAAGATTCCTCAAGATCTTAGAAGACCCAGTATGGGTGCCAGGATCTTTGTGAAGACCCGGGGTGCGGTTGCAAGCCCAAAGGACAGAGCCACAAACTAAAAATGTTGTTCCTCTATGACAAAGCGCAAGAGCCTTTGATGAGGTTGAAAAATTGGCATGTGCAGGTATGCATCCCTGATGTCTATGGATGCCAGAAAATCTCCTTCTTGGAGAGAGGTCACGACAGAGCGGACTGATTTTATTTCAAAGGGACGCACTGAGAGATAACGATTCAGTGCTCTTAGATCCAGAATTGGTCTTATGTCGCTATTTGGCTTTGAAACCGTGAACCGATTCGAATAAAACCCTGTTCCCCTTTCAGGAACTAGGACCGCCATGATCACCGCCTGCTGCCTTAAACGGCCTAGTGCTTGGAGTAATAAGACCCTTCTTGAAAGGTCCGTGGAAACGCTGGACCTCACAAATCTTTGAGGAGGGTAACAGTGTAATTCCAGCCTATACCCCTGAGACACTCTGGAGATGACCAGCCTGTCCTG